>OZ012739.1:606701101-609109851 GCA_963859935.3 Lathyrus sativus
GCTCGGAAAGGGCTACCTACGGTGGGGCTGACTCGGAAAGGCTAATTAAAGTGTGGTAGAGTGCAGCTACCGGGATGTGAGCTCTCAGGAGTGGTGGTATGACAGATACATATCTTTTTGGGTTACAGTGCTTTCGTAAAGTAGTTGTCACTTGAGTCCCCAAAAAATATATAATTTTTCATGTTTTGCCGTGACAAGGTGGTGGACTATTGTCTATTGGAATTGAAAATAAATAAAGTCCAGAAATTTTTGTGATAGATAAATTCCTGCTAGAGAAACAAAGGATTGTAATGCTTACTCCTTGTATAGTCCCAAAGTTTTCACAGCAAAATCAAGTGCAAATTTCGCTTGGTTTGCCTTGCCATCTTGACAATACACTCGGACTTTGACCCCTGAAGAGATGTTGAATTCAAGAACAAAAAGGAAAGTCAGAACTAAAAAATAAGGGCAATAACTAAAGTGTGCATAGCAAACATGATTTTACCATCGGGAGTATGATCTTCCACGTAATCAAACAAACCAACGACGAAAGCAACCAAATATGTTGACATGATTGGTGATTCTTGATATGAGACAGTTTTGAGATTGTTATCAGTTTTTTCTTCAGCAACTGGCATGTTGGAAAGAGCAACAAGGTCTGAAGGCACATCCAATGTAATCTTGAAAGTGGCCTGCAATATTAATCACAATGAATAGTTATTCAAACCTCAAGGAATTCATCATTAGATACAGTAACTAGAATGTTAGTGTATCTTACCACCACAGCCATGAACCCAAAAGAAACTCAATGTAAACTTGTGTGTGCTTAACAAAAGGTCAATAAAAAGGGGAAAAGGAGGGGAATAGATATAAACCTTGCAAGCAGGTTCATCCCAACAAGGAAAGCATCTTCTGGCATCAGCTGGTTCAAACTGTGTAACAGCCATATTCCTCTTGTCACCATTATGCTCATATTTGCTGCACATATATATAAGCATGTCCATATGATATCCAATAGTGCTCTCGAACAATCACTTCAATTTAAAGTCCCTATTTTGAAAACTTTTTATGAATCAGTGATCAAATACAGGCCGAAGCATCAATCCCGAAAATCATTTTGCTTTCAACTTGTTAGTGGAAAAGGAAAAGCTTAAAAAAACAGTTACCTTCTGCAAAAACCTTTCATTCTATCATTCAATATTCCTTCAAACTGAATATTCAACACACCCAATCCAACAGCTATTTCCTCTGGAAACTCCAAGACCAGTATCTCATCATCTTCAAACAATTCAACTTTCGAAGGTTTGAAAACCTACATAGAGACATTCATCAATCCTAAACCAGAAAGAAAAAATTGTAACAGAAAAACTCAAGTTGACGAAATGGGAGTGAGTACCTTGGAGGAATCACGGTTGGTGAATGACACGGCG
The DNA here is from genome assembly GCA_963859935.3 of Lathyrus sativus. Classification (NCBI taxonomy): domain Eukaryota; kingdom Viridiplantae; phylum Streptophyta; class Magnoliopsida; order Fabales; family Fabaceae; genus Lathyrus; species Lathyrus sativus. The sequence continues at coordinate 606,702,511 of OZ012739.1, forward strand.
TCGTTACCGAGAGTGAGTTCAGCGGCATTGAGAACGATGAAATAAGTAGCGGTGATGATGTCGAGATTGACGGCGACGGAACCGGAGAAACGGCATTCGACGAGGTCGGGTTTAAGCCTAATATCGTAACGTTTTGGAAGAGCGAATTTGGGAAGACGAGGTTTTCCTTTGAATTGATCCATCTTTGATAATTCGAAATGACACAAATAATGGCAAGTTATATAGGGATAAGGTTTGAGTGACTTTGCCTCCCCAAAGTTAGTTGACTTTCCCGCTAGAAAGTCACATTGTTCTATCTCTCACACTTACTCAAATTATTTTGCATCACTTATTTCACACTTTATTCTATTTAAATTTAAAAGAAATATATTTACTATAAATTTATTTGTTTTCCATTTATGTTATCTACTAATTGATTATAGTATAAATGCAATAAATTTATTTATTTTTCATTTATGTTATCTACTAATTGATTATAGTATAAATGCAATAAAAGGGTTTAAGCAGAAAGTCTTAAAACAAAGGGTTTAAACAGAAAGTCTTGAGCAGTGACTTAAGTAAAGAAGTCTCATTTAGAGTTGATTGAGCATGAAGTCTTGGGCAGTGACTCAAGCATTTGTAATCAATTTGGTTATAGTGAAAAACGTTTTCTCAGACAAGGAGACTCGACTACTCTCAATTTAGGAGAGGAATCATGATAGTTTTTGTGTGTTGATTGCATTTACTTATGAACTTTATTTTTCGTTGTTATACTTTCTCTTAACAGACTCTGAACAAAGTTCAGAATCTGATCTTCTGAGTTCAGAAGTCGTACGTTTTTTTGTTAATCACACAATTCACCCATTTCTTTTGTATTTGTCTCACCTTCAATGGGCATCAGAGCACAATTTGTACATTAACACTTAACAGTGGTACAGAAAAGATCCTGAGAAAATTTTCACTTCTTTCATCATGGCTAATGGCTCTCTTGAAAAATATACTCCTCGTGGCAACAACAACCACAACTAAAGTACATCTGGTTGTATTGCTAAACCACCAACATTCAGCGATTATTCCACTGAATTTGAATGGTGAAAAAGCAAGATGTACACTCATATCATTGGGTTGGATGATGAGTTGTGAGACATCCTTGAAGATGACATTGGCTTTCAGGTCAATGGTGTTGGGATGGTTGCTGATAGGAAGTCTCTCACTCTGGATCAGAAAAGACCTATAGAAAACATCATAGAGTGAGAGACATTCTTATTAATGCGATGCCACATTCTGAGTCTATAAAGATTATTGATAAGTCTAGTGCTAAGACTATCTTTAAATCTATATGTGCTACCTATGAGGGTAATGAACAAGTGCAAGAGGCTAAAACTAATCTTCTGGTTCATCAATATGAGTTGTTTAGAGTGAAGGAGGATGAGAACATTGAATAAATGTTCTCAAGATTTCAAGTTCTTGTGTCTGGGCTTCATGTCTTGAACAAGATCTATACTACTGCGTATCATGTCAAGAAGATTCTAAGGAGTCTTCCTGCCAAATATAGACCCAAAGTAACTGTTATTCAAGAAGCTAAAGATTTAAACACTATAAGTCTTGAAAGTATTGTTAGTAACCTCCAAAGTCATGAAATAGAGTTAAATGGAGATGAGTCTAAAAAAGCAAGTTAAAACCTTGGCTTTAAATTACTTTAGGAGATCTTCTCAAACTAAAATACTTAAAGAAACCACTCACGATGAAGCTTCTGATGAAGAATCTGATGATGATGAATTAGCTTTTATCATTAGAAGATTTCAAGAACTGTCCAAATGGAAGAATAGAGTCTCTAGTAAGAGAGATAACTTCAAAAGGTTAGAACCTGGAAGTAAAGATCAAGATGGTTGTTTCAAATGCAAAAAACCTAGTAACTCCATTGATGAATGTCCTGATCTCCATAGTGACAAAAGCAAGAAGGAAAACTTCCAGAGGAACAACTTCAAAGGCAAGCTCAAGAAGATTATCATGGCAACATGGGAAGAACTTGGTAATGAAGGAGAAGATGAAAAAGTCAACCTCTCCCTGATGGCTTCAATCTTTTCAAACTCTGAATCTGAAGTTGGTTCTGACTCAGAGTCAGAAGACATAAATCAGGTACTTTCTAAACTCTCTATATATGATTTGGGTGATCTTTGTCATGATCTCATGGAATGGTGCCAGCAGAAAGCCAGGTGTCGCTACTCGAAAAATACGCGCAACGACGGGGAGGGCGAAAAGGAAAAGGACAGAAGAGTCGCCACCGAACTTTATTTATCCCATGAGGGGAAAGGAAAATATCGAGAAAACCTTAAGAAAAGAACGGATAAGATGGTCTCGCAACCAAGAACGGGTTCGGAAGCCGGTTATGCGAGGGGAAGGTATTAGCACCCCTCGCATCCATCGTACTCGATGGGAACCATTTGTTTGTCGTGTGTGAATTTATTTGCTTAAATTTTACTATGAAGAGTGTTCCAAAAGATACAGAAAAGGGTTTAGAAACGGGGAAAGAAAGGTAACGCGAGGAAGAAGGGAAAGAACGGACTCGGTAGGACTTCGCGGTCCTAGGCCTACGTATTCTCGATAGACATGAGAAAATCAGAGTCAACGTAGTTCGGGAAACTATGGGTATGGGGGGAATGTGCTCGGCAAGGATTGTGGCCCTTGTGCCTACGTATCTTTACTTGAACGAAGTAAAGAATCAGAGCAGTCGTAGTTCGGCCTACGATTTGTTGATGTTTTTATGGATGATGCTATCGTACGCATTCTAGCAGTTAGGTGTATTGCTGCTCGCTCGTTAGAGACTTAGGCATTACCTATTTGCGGTAGAACGGACGTATCATATCCTTTTCGAAAGATAAGTTTTCGCCAAGCGAGGCAAGATGTCACATTTGATTTGTTGAATTGTTTTTTTTTAAGGGGCGAGATAGGTCCTCGGATAGTAACCTCTACGGGTAGTACCCAATTCTTTATCTCAAAAATTTTGTTATAAAAGGGTGTGGAGAACATAGCGTCTTCGTATTGAAAGACGAGTATCAAAACCACACACACTACAGTGAGCATCTCGACACTCGGAGAGGAAGAAGTCTACACTTAATCCTCTCTTTTTAGTTCAACACAAAGAGAACTTCATTCTCTTATTAAAGTATTTTTGGTTTTGAATGGTAAGTGCTTTTGTGACAGAGAACCCTACGGTAAACGTCAGCACTCGGGATAGGAGAAGGCCTACGCCTAACCACTCCACGACCATTCAAGTTTTTGTTAAGAAAAGAGTTTAAAAAAAAGCGCTCGGTACGGGACCGAGGTTTTTAGGTGACAAAGGTTGCGGGAAGAAGTTGTAGAGGGAGATAGGTGGCGGATAAAGTCACGTCTTCGTATTGAAAGACGAGTATCGAGACCACCCACACTACAGTGAATATCCCAACACTCGGAGAGGAAGAAGTCTACACTCAATCCTCTCTCTTTAGTTCAATACAAAGAGAACTTCATTCTTTTATTAAAGTGTTTCGAAAATGCACTCGGTACAGGGCCGAGGTTTTTTAGGAGAAAAAGGTGTGGATGAAAACATCTTCGTATTGAAAGACGAGTGTCAAAACCACCCACACTACAGTGAGCATCTCAACACTCGGAGAGGAAGAAGTCTACACTCAATCCTCTCTCTTTAGTTTAATACAAAGTGAAATTTATCGTTTTGTTGAATATGGTGAGTTGGTTTAACCATTATTTGAGAAAATCCGCTTGACGTTGGGTCAAGGGTTTAATTGCTTAAAAAGGCTTGAGGTGAAGCGAACAAGGTCGATGGCGACACACAAGGCAATCGGCTTACAAGGTCAAAAATGGCTCGATGAGAATCGAGAGTTTGTTTTCTTGAAAATAGTTTTTTAGAACCAAAGGTAAAGACAATGACCAACAATAAATATGCACAAAAACCATACCAAACACAACGGGTTAATCGGCTAAAAAAAAACGAAACACGAAAAAAACGGAAAAAAAATTTTTGAGATAAAAAAGTCGAAAAAACGTGAAAAACAGGGATCTGACACGGGCGGCCGTGTTGTGTGACACGGGCGGCCGTGTTGTGTGACACGGCCCGTGTCACAGTTCCAGGAAACTTAGGGTTTTTTGAGGCAAACAAAAGTGTGACACGGGTGGTCGTGTTGTGTGACACGGCCCGTGTCACAAGGTCTGGGAGAAAAATGATTTTTTAGGGCAAACATAAATGTGACACGGGTGGCCGTGTTGTGTAACATGGCCCGTGTCATGTGTTCTGGGCATTTTGTACTTTGAAAAGTGACACAGAGATGCAACACGGCCCGTGTTGGGCTACCAGAAGAAAAATCCAAACTTTTCTCTTGTTTTTTGCTTCTTTTTGTGGTTCTTTCAAAAGGGTTTCTTGGTCCCTTTTAGGATCTTACATGTTATAATCAATACACAACACTAAAACCAAGGGAATAAATGACAAATGCACAATATGAAAGAAGAGAAAGAGTTTTAAGAAATGGATACCCAAGAGTTGTTTCCCTCCTTGCAAAGCCTCCACTGATTTTGGCTAGGTGTTCACTTCTCTTCACTCTATGCTTTGATGGCTCCCTTGTGTTTCTCTTTTACTCTCTTCACTTCTTGCTGGTTTTTGCTCTCTCTATTTTTCTGGTTTTTCTCTCTTACTCTTTGCTCTCAATATCCCTATCTCAATCTGTTGTGAATGATAGTGAATGATAGTGAATGATCCTTTTGTGCAGCCTCTAAGCCTCCTTATCTCACTTTTTCTGCTACATTTTCTGCTGTACCAAAACCACAGCTCTTGCACACTTCTCCATTTTCAGAATTTCCATTCTTGGCAATATCTTTTACCACCTTTTGGTGCAACCCCACTTTCCTTCCATTTCTAGTATGTTTTTTGCTGCATTTTCTGCTGTACCAAAAGCATAACTCTTGCACAACTTTCAATCTTCAAAGTTTCCATTTTTGGGAGTACTTATCACCTCTTTCTTGGTGCAGCCCCACATCTTTCCATTTCTAGGCCTGTTTTGCTGTATTTTTCTGCAACACTCTACCTTGCCCTTCATCCTTGTATCCATTGGTTGGCTTATGCTTGGACACACACATGTAACCAATAACACTACCTTTTGGACATCATTTTCAAATTCTGATTTTTGATGTGTAGATGTATCATCATAATCTTATAGCCTTGGTTTTGTGACATAAAATGATATGTAATATGATACACATTGCCACTTCTTGTATGGGGCTGTTTTGGACCATACTCAAATTGCTCATGGTTGAACATGCATGGTATTGATCTTGAGATATTTCAACATTGAATTAACTCTTAAATAATTTCCTTTCATGTTTGTAAACACAAAGAGGACCATGTGGACTTGATGGAGTATGGGGGATACCATGGCATGAAGTTATTTAGAATCTTGAATTAAGACTAGAAATAGTCTAATTTCCTAAGTATTACAAAGAGTTTGGATTTTGTAACAAATGTGACATTCTTGCAAATGTCATGAAATTTCTCTTTGTAATATTCTTGAATCTAGCCTTGAATTCATGAACCTTGAATTTGGAATGATGGGCCTCCCTTATGTCATTGAATTTGAAAGAAATGAAGAAATGAGTTAAGCCTTGAAAGAGGGCAAATTTTGGGGTGCAACAGCTGCCCCTATTCAAGCGACTTGGACCTGAAGGGATGAAAAGCAAACGCTTTCAAACATTCGAGGTAAAAGGTGATTGAATACAAAAGAACCCAAAAATTTGTCAACTGCAGAATGAAACCTCTGACATCACCGTCAGGCACCTATATCGGGTAGAACATCTGACTTTGCCATCAGTCGTCGATCAAATACAAACAGCTGACCTTGCTGTCAGCTCTTAATAGCATCTAACTTCGCCGTTGGAACTTAACATCAAATCTGTGAAATCTGACCTCACCGTCAGTATTCAACATAATCTGTAAAAACATCTGATTGGTAGAACATATGATCTCGCCATCAGTCCTCCATATCCTCTGATTTCGCCATCAACTTACAACATAATCTGACTTTGTTGTCAATTAAAATCATCTGACTTCGTTGTTATTTCTCAAACCATTATGACGTCGCCGTCAACCCTCTACATGATCTGACTTCGCCATCAATTCTCACATAAAATTTAAAAAGACACTTGACTTCGCTGTCAGTCCTTAACATCAAATTGGTAGGACACCTGACTTCACCGTCACCCCTCCATAATCTGACTTCGTCGTCAATTCTTTACATAATCCGACCTCGCCGTCAACTCTCAACATAACCTGACTTCGCCATCAACTCTCTTCATGATCTGACTTCGCCGTTGATTCCCAACACGACCTGACTTCACCGTCAACTATCTTCATACTCTGACTTCGTCATCAATTGTCTTCATAATTTGACTTCGTCGTCAATTCTCTTCATAATCTGACTTCGTCGTCAAATTTTTTAATAGTCTGACCTCGTCGTCAATTCTCTTCATAATCTGACTTCGTCGTCAATTTTTTTTAATAATCTGACCTCGTCGTCAATTCTCTTCATAATCTGACTTCGTCGTCAATTCTCTCCATAATCTGACTTCGTCGTCAATTTTTTAATAATCTGACTTCGTCGTCAATTCTCTCCATAATCTGACTTCGTCGTCAATTTTTTAATAATCTGACCTCGTCTTCAATTTTTAATAATCTGACCTCGTCGTCAGCTATCAAAATCATTTGACTTCACCGTCACTTCATTTTGCTAAAAACGAGCATCGGACCCAAAGGTCGGCTCAACCCTAAGTTCAGAAGAACATTCGTTGATTCACCATCTGGGTGAAGAAATCCGTTGGGGAAACATGAACTTGAATAAGTAGACTCCGCTAGGGAGACCGATAAGATGGACACATTTGTCAATGACCTGGCTGGAGGTCTGGATACCACGCAGGATTGAGAAATATACTGATAACTGTTGGAGATACGCTTGAAAACAAAGGGGTGGCAACCCGGCTTATGTTTTACATGTATATGTTTGAATATGGCGTAATGCTCCATACGAAATGGAAATGCTACGCGTTTGGGAGGATGTTATGCATGATGCAAATGCAAAGGAAACACTTTAGCAAAATAAATGCCAAAGAGAAAGGATTAGTTCCGCCGGGGAAAAGACTAGACACGTCTAGTACAAATGTTGGGGAAAACAAACCCTGGATGGTCTTCTGAGCAAACTTCTGGGTAAAATTGTCCAGCTAAGTGTCATACCCCAAACTTGTCCTACCTGTGTGTATTTTTCATTATTATTCAGATGTGTGTGTTGGCTTCCAATTGACTAAGCTCAGTTGTCGCAATGATGATTCTAGTTCATATGGTTGTAACTTAACTTTAGTCAGACATGCTTATTGCAAGATCCAGGTCGGGGCGCATTAATTCAAGAGATGTGTGGCTGAGGTTTCAGTTAGATCAATCGTGTGTGAATCAGGTTACGATGGGATAAGTACTCCATAAATGATTAGTTCATTTCAATTAAGGTTTTATGGAATATATTTTGATCCATGTGACGTGTCATTTCAATGCATTTGTTGCTCATCTGTTTCATATGAAAGGTTCATTTTATCAGTGCAATATACAAAATCCGAAGATTGATACAACGGTAGATTCATTTTAAGGCGAGATTCTGATTCACTTCGAATTTAAGAGGGATTCATGTGGTGTTTACCAAGGATCTACCTGAGTTATTTCCTTATCAAGTGAGGAAGGCAAGTTTCTTTGAATTTTATTGGAAGGATAAGTGTTAATGAGTTTACTCAAGAAATTCAAAGTTGGTGTTGGGTATGGGCTTATATTTGGAGTATGAAAAAATTAATACCATTTAAAAATCCCAATCCATTATCAAAATTCTGCAAAAAATATTTCTACAAAAGATGTGTATTGGATCATAAACCTATCATTCTTTTACAGGCCCATCACGTTGTTGTCAATAAAAATGGATTGAAAATATTACAAAAAGTATTATCACCATTGCCTTGTACAAAGCCCAACACAATTATAAGTCAACAAATATTGATTCACAAGACACAACATAATATCTGCAAAACGTACGGTTTAGGCATCCCACCCCTCAACAAGACCACACATACAGCTACAATGAGGGGAAGCTCGTACAACCTCCAAAACACAGCAGCCCATACACGCAGACTGGTGATACCAAAAAACTCCGCAACTTGTACGACGATACGTAGCGCATCACACAACAAACATTATAAATATTTTCAGATTTCCATTATATATTATAACTAGTTTTTTAATAGTTCTTTCTAAAACATTAGTATTTTATATTTCGATTTCTTTTAAAAGTTACATTTTAAAGTTAATATTTTATTTGAGGACTCATCTTCCTCGTTTTTGGTCGATGACGAGACCTCCGAGTTATAGTTTGTCAAATTATTGACAAATAATAACAAACCCGAGACCAATTTTTTTTCAAAACTTTCATTTTCGTTTTTATCCACTTTTTCTTATTCTCTAGTCAATGATGACTTTAATGATTATTATCGGTCAAATTATTGATAGATGATAATTCAGTCAAGACTATGTCATTTTTGCTTCAAATCATCTTTTAAACATTTTCTCGAAAAAAACTCCAAAAGAAGGGGATTCTTGAAATCTAGCATTTCTTGGATCTTCGAGTGAATAATTCTCGAGGCACGCTCTTGAGTTGTTATTCATTCAATCTTTTGATTTTCTCAAACATATTCTCAACATCTTTTCTTTCGATCAAAACTCCGAAAGAAGGAGGTACTTGGAATCTAGCATTCCTTGTACCTTCGAGTGAATAATTCTCGAGGCACGCTCTTGAGTTGTTATTCACTCAACCTTTCGACTTTTTCAACTCAAACATTTTCCAACATTCTCCTAAGTCGAATACTCGTACGCATTCGCAACCATCGACATTTCGCACACACTTCACAATTCCTCGTGGTTTCGATATTAGGGGCACCCTCAGGGACTAATATCGTTTCTCACAATCTTAACCCTTGACACGTCGTCAAGTCGGTTTCATTTTCAAACAAATCCTCGACATGTCGTCGAGCCGTTTCCAAACCAACTTCCTTTGGCCTCGCATGCCATTTTTCGATTCGATCTTTTCACAAACATTTTTAAAACTTGCGAAAGAGGGATATTCTTAGATTCTAGCATTCTTTGGATACTCGAATGAGTAACTCTCAAGGCGTGCTCTTGAGTTGTTATTAGTTCATTCTTTCGATTTCAAAACATCCAACTCTTTATCTTCAACTTATTCAGTCGATTCCTCAAAGAACTGAGTTCTTGGAATCTCGCATTCCTTGAATTCTTGGGTGACAAGCTCTTGAGGCGCGCTCTTGGGTTGCTTGTCAGTCATTCTTTCGTCTCTTTATCAAATTTCTAACCTGTTCAACCTCATCTTTTCGTGGTTGTTACCACGAACTACGGACGCTCTGATTCTTTATTCATTCTTGAATATAAGATACGTAGGCACAAGATTGCGATGATCTTGGCGAGCACACTTCTATCTTCCTCCATTATTCCGTCCACACTTCCCCCATCCTTTTCCCGTGGTCGAACTACGACGCTCTGATTTCTCATTCTCGTCCGAATGAGCATACGTAGGCACAAGGGCCCCAATCCTTGGCGAGCACCCTATCATCTAACCACCCATCTCTCGTTTGCGTCTTTAACCTTTTAACCTACCAATTCTACCTTTAGCAACGAGAAGAAAGCAAGTAAACCTAAACGACACTCCCCACAATTACCTTAAGAGGTTCCGGTTGAGTACGAAGGACGTGAGGGGTGCTAATACCTTCCCCTCACGTAGCCGACTCCCGAACCCGGGACATGGTTGCGACAGCCCTGTTCCTATCCTTTCGTTTTTAAGAGGTTTTCTCGATATTTTCCTCTCCCGTTTATTCGGGAAAAATAAAGTTCGGTGGCGACTCTGTCGAACCGCATTTCCGCGCCTTTTGCGCGAGGGTCGCGTTCTCCGAAATGTCTCCGTGATTTTTCGAGGTGCGACAGCTGGCGACTTTGCTGGGGACATTTTGCTCCATGCGAAGTGAGAGTCAAGCCTATCTTTTGGTTTGTGAGGAGTGTTGTTTTTTATTTTTCTTTTCGTTTATGTATTTTTTCTCTTGTGGATTTTATTTGTGCTTGTTATCCTGGTTGCCTGTTGGTTCTTGGGATGACGTCATGAGTAAAGCTCTACACCCGAGCTTTGGTAAAAGCAGAGAGAACACATAGTTTAGAATTGGTAGTCGAGTAGTGTTAGTCTCCAAGGATTCGCTCCTTGTGTGCGTGGCATGAAAGCTCCTCTAGAGGAGACCTATTCGTAGATCTTGTTGTAACACAGCTAGCCTGTTGCACGACTTGATTAATGAAGGGTCCGTGATTCTGGGGACCTTCTGTTAGCACCAGTTCCGATATTGGTGGTCGTGTAGTGTTAGTCTCCAAGGACTCGCTCCTTGTGCGCCTAGCATGAGGACCCCGCTCAGGAGAGATCTTATCGTCATTATCATCGTAATACAGCCAGCCTGTTGCGTGACGCTAATACGACTAGTGTCTGTGATCCTGGGAACCAAACGTAGAAACCATCCCGTAAGTAGGTTTATGGGTAGAATGTTTAGATCTTCCCGCATAGGTTATACCTGTCAGTTTCTTTGATCAGAACTTGTGGTTACTTATCTGTTACTGTTATCAGCTCCAAAATTGTTTGATTGTGATCCTGGATCTTGTATCTTGCATTGCATCTTGCATATCATTTGCATTGAATTTCATATGTTGTGCATTTTGCATTTCCAGTCCTTCAACAGAATCTTATGTCTTCGTCCCTTCCTCTCCAGTAAATCAAGTTGATTCCTCGACACCAGTACGCAACTAGAGCCAATATCAGACGAATGATGGAGCAGATTCAACAGGAGCAAGCCGCCTTCAGGGAAGAGCTGGATTCTATGAAAAGAAAGATTGACCAGATCCTCGAAGCCATCCTCACAGCCAGAAGAGAGGAAGAACAGCGTGAAGTCGCTGCTGTCGTCAACAACAATGGTCAAGGACAAGGGTCTACTGCCATCCCTTTGGTTCCAATTCCAAACCCTCATGGGATACCGTTGAACTTCAATAACGTAGCCGAAGGGAACACTTCTCAGCCAATCCCAGCTCCCGGAGTTATCATTGGAGCTATCCCACAGGTCCAGCCTACTGTCGTGCAGATCCCAGCTCCTCATACTGAAGATACTCTGATGGATCATTATGACGACGTTCAGAATTATCATGTTGCTATCCCCATTGCTAGTCATGTTGCCGCTCAGGATTCAGAAGCCATGAAGATGTGTCGAGATCTAGCCGAGAAACTCCGAGCCATGGAGGGGCATAACTCAAATTCTTTCAGTGCTTTGGAATTGTGCTTGGTGCCCGATGTTGTCATTCCTCCCAAGTTCAAGGTGCCCGAATTTTCGAAGTACAAAGGTCTTAGTTGCCCAAATATTCATCTGAAGATGTACTGTCGCAAGATGGCTGCCTATGCCAGAGATGAAAAACTCATGATTCATTGCTTCCAAGACAGTTTGTCTGGGGCATCACTCGAATGGTATATGCAGCTGGAATGTAATAGTGTGCGCACTTGGGCCGAGCTAGCCGATGCATTCATCAAGCAGTACAAGTATAATACCGATCTTGCTCCGAATCGTACTCAGCTTCAGAGTATGACTCAGAAAGATAGTGAATCCTTCAAGGTGTACGCGCAACGATGGAGAGAGCTAGCCGCAAGGGTGCATCCACCTCTTGTTGACCGTGAACTGATTGACATCTTCATGGGTACTTTACAAGGCCAATACTACGAAAAGCTGATCGGTAGTGTCTCCGCTGGATTCTCTGACTTGGTGATCGTCGATGAGAGGATTGAAGAAGGGATGAAGAGTGGAAAGATCCCAGGAGGTCCTAACATCCAGGCTAATGCCAAGAAGCCTTTCAACGGATACAAGAAGAAAGAGGGCGAGACAAATGCTATCTCTTTGCAGAAAGGGCAAGCTTCTCAACAAGCTCCTGCTTCTATGCCTTATCAGGTTCCTTACTACCAGTATCCGTATGTTGCTGCTGTGCAATATGCTCCAATGCCTTATCAGCCATCTGTTCAAGCAGTGCAAGCTCAGATGCCACAACAACGGGCTCCTCAGCAACAAGCCTATAATCAGCAAGGATACCAATATCCTCCTCAGCAACAGCAAATGCAAGCTACTCAGCAACGACAAGGTACTCGCCCACAGCGTCAGCAGAGAACATGGAGGCCAGATAGAGTCTTTGATTGTCTACCAATGACATATGCTAAAATCTTTGCTCAGTTGATGGAGAAGAAAGCTGTTGTTCTGAGAGATTTGGCTCCTCCAACCGTCATTCCTGCCGATTACGATGCAAATGCTCATTGTGAGTTCCATAAGGGCGCTCCAGGTCATACCATTGAGGACTGCAGAGCTTTCAAGCACATAATTCAAGACATGATCGACATGGATGCTATTAACTTCAATGGAAAGTCTCTGAATATCATCAACGATCGGATGCCATCAACCAGCTAGTGCCAACATCAAATCCAGTCAAGTCAAGTTCATCCCAAAGAAGGCAGTCATGATGCCATTTCATATTTCATTTTCCTTATGTTTTGTCTTTGTTTGTTTAAGTACTATATGCTTTGAACAATTGCCATTCGTATTTGGTTTTCATTAATGTATTGTTTATGCGTGTTTTGAATTAGTTATGTCGTATTCACTCATTTTCACTTATCACCGACACATTTATTCACTCCACTCTATTCACTGTTGTTTAGCATGATTTGAGGGAGGATGATGAAAACGAGATACCCATAATTGCAAACTGTATGCTTTCAGACCGAATCTCGTCAATGATGTACAGGCGTTGCTTCAATTCCCTAAACACCGGAGATATAAGGAGTTAATCCCTAGTAAACCACTTTGAGCCTAGAAGTAGCAGCTTTCTTTGGATATTCAAACCTTACACTTAACCTGGGGCAGGGTAGTGTTCAGCTAATTCAACCCCGCACTCGAATCAACAAAGCAAAATCCAAAAGACGGTTGTTCACCAATGACTCACAACAGGGCAGTCACAACAAAATCCAAAAAAAAAGGGAAAAAATCAAAAGCCTGCTAAGTCAAACACCTCAGAGGGGACTTAGGCAAAATCAAGGCAATCCCGATGGATCTGACAAGCAAAGTCAATCCATGCAAAAGTTAGGGATCAAAACAAAAGTAAAAGAGGACCCCGAAATCCTCAACAAAAAAAGCAAAATAAGATTCAGTGGCCACCCAAATCAAGGGGTTACTGACATCCATCAAAATAAGGTGGCTGCCATTTCAGGCAAACCTTGAACCATCAAGTTTACACCGTCAGGCAGGTGCAAAATTAACTGAACGTAGGACTGGAGATCATTAAGAAGAAGGGGTGGGTACAAATCATACTTTGAGCCTAATATCCTTTGTTTCATAACCATGAACCATGCCACGTTACAACCCTCGAAAGACCTAATTGAGACGAGGTTTATTCTGAAAGCATATTGTCGCAAGGTTGCGTAACCTGACTCCTCATACGATTGTTAATCATCAGCATTGGTGTCGTTATCCTTGAAATATCTTCTATACCAATCAAACAACACAATGTTTGGACTAACGGTCCATTCATTTCACTATCACGACACCTCAATAAAAGACAGTTTTTCAAATCTTGCATCGAACTTTGCATTAATATTACCATTTATGAATGTACAATTTTATTTGCAAATCAGTGCTAGGTATTCAAAGACACTCCAGCAAGGGGCAATCGAGGAGGAACTTGACTTTTAGTGGCGTACACGAAGCAAGATTACTTCAAAGCCCACAGGCTGGGGCAAATCATTCAACAGCTCGAGCAGGGGCATATCATTACCATATTCAAAATGGGGCAGGACCAAGTTACCCTAATCATCAGGAAGAGCTGCAACCTTCTCTGAAGCAAATTCACGGTAAACCACAAAGTACCCAGACTTGGGGCATCCAGAGCATCATCTTCTGCTTCAATTGTGACGTCTTCAACGAACTGCGTGTCGAGGCAGTCCATCCCTCCCACCACCCGAAGTCCAATCCGCATTGGTAACTACCAAAAGTCCACCACGCTGGCATCTCCAAATTACCCGTCTACATCATCTGCATCATACCCATTGCATTCGACCTCATAAGCATCTTACATCATATGCATACCAATCATATCATACTTCCCTAGCTCTTGCATCTCCGCGCGTCAGCATTTGCATTTGCATTTCCATTTATTATGGAACATCATTATCATCCAACATTCATATATGCAAGTCGAGGTCTAGGATCAATCTCGAAGACTTCCAAGACTGTCATCAGCCCGGTCAGGGGCATTCTCCGCAAGACTATGGGTTTTTCCCATGGATTTCAATATTTTCAAAGCAATCATCAGCCCAATCAGGGGCATTTTTTCAAGATTGTGGGTTTGTCCCACGATTTTCGAGAGCTCCAAAGCAATCATCAGCCCAGTCAGGGGTAATCGTCCGCGATTGTGAGTTTCTCCCACAAAATTTCAAAATATTCAAAGCAAGATTCAGCCTAGTCAGGGGCATTCTTTTCAATACCATGGGTATTTCCCATGACGTATTTCAACCTCGTGGTTGATCAGATCTTCAAGTTAATATACATCCCAGCTAGGGGCATACCATTCAAGACCGTGGGCGTTCTCCACGAAGTTGTTCAACCTTTTGTTGGGAAAATCCAAGAAGTTTAATGCAAGATCCAGCCCGAGCAGGGGCATCTTCAGCAAAACCGTAAGCGTACCTCATGAAGTTGTTCAGCCTTTTGTTGAGCAAGACAAGACAAAATTCCAAGACAAACTCAGCCCAGTCAGGGGCATCCTCTTCAGAATTCATGGGCGTAACCATGAAATCATTTCAGCAAAACTATGATCTCCAAACAAAGACGGTGGGCGTACCCCGTTGACTCATTTCAATTCAATCTTCCTCTTGGGGGTTCCCCATTGAGTTGTACCCAGCAAGCGTGACCGTTGTCAATTGCCTTACTATCATCCTTTTGGTGATAGCCGAACTTCGTCGGTTCAACCTAGCCTGCATCATTTTGGTGTTGGTAGCCTTTTATTTGTGTTTACCCTATCATCCTTTTGGTGGTAGTGGCTGGTGTGAGTTTCACTCCGTCATCCTTTTGGTGGTGGGTTTGGCATTTCGTTAATGTCAGATTGTGCGATTGTGTTTGCCCTATCATCCTTTTGGTGGTAGTGGCTGGTGTGAGTTTCGCTCCGTCATCCTTTTGGTGATGGGTCTGGCATTTCTTCGATGTCAGATTGTGCGATTGTGTTTGTCCTATCATCCTTTTGGTGGTAGTGACTGGTGTGAGTTTCTCTCCGTCATCCTTTTGGTGGTGGGTCTGGCATTTCGTCGATGTCAGATTGTGCGATTGTGTTTGCCCTATCATCCTCTTGGTGGTAGTGGCTGGTGTGAGTTTTGCTCCGTCATCCTTTTGGTGGTGGGTCTGACATTTCGTTGATGTCAGATTGTGCGATTGTGTTTGCCCTATCATCCTTTTGGTGGTAGTGGCTGGTGTGAGTTTTGCTCCGTCATCCTTTTGGTGGTGGGTCTGGCATTTCGTCAATGTCAGATTGTGCGATTGTGTTTGCCCTATCATCCTTTTGGTGGTAGTGGTTAGTGTGAGTTTTGCTCCGTCATCCTTTTGGTGGGGGGTCTGTCACTTGAAT
Organism: Lathyrus sativus; assembly: GCA_963859935.3. Lineage (NCBI taxonomy): Eukaryota > Viridiplantae > Streptophyta > Magnoliopsida > Fabales > Fabaceae > Lathyrus > Lathyrus sativus. The sequence continues at coordinate 606,718,295 of OZ012739.1, forward strand.
TGGTGATAGATTGTGCGATAGTTTGTTTGTGTTTCGCTCCGTCATCCTTTTGGTGGGGGGTCTGTCACTTGAATTGGTGATAGATTGTGTGATATTGTTAATGTGAGTTTCGCTCCGTCATCCTTTTGGTGGCGGGTCTGTCACTTGAATTGGTGATAGATTGTGCAATTTTGTTTATGTGTGTTTTACTCCATTATCCTTTTGGTGGGGGGTCTGTCATGGTCATTAATGTCTGATTGTGCATTTGTGTTTTGCTCTACCATCCTTTTGGTGGTAGTAGCCGTGTGTGTTTCTTCTCATCATCCTTTTGGTGATGGTGACTTTTCGCCGGTTGTTTACAGTTTACTCAGTTGGTTTACATTTTCCATCATTTTAATTCTCTAGCATCTCTTTTCTTTTCGGACAAATTCAGGGTCTTCTTCATATCTAATTGACTTCTACCTCAGGAATATGAACGCCAATGCAGTTCATTTCCTTAGGTTTAAGCTAATTAGATAGGGGCATCTGTCATACCCCAAACTTGTCCTACCTGTGTGTATTTTTCATTATTATTCAGATGTGTGTGTTGGCTTCCAATTGACTAAGCTCAATTGTCGCAATGATGATTCTAGTTCATATGGTTGTAACTTAACTTTAGTCAGACATGCTTATTGCAAGATCCAGGTCGGAGCGCATTAATTCAAGAGATGTGTGGCTGAGGTTTCAGTTAGATCAATCGTGTGTGAATCAGGTTACGATGGGATAAGTACTCCATAAATGATTAGTTCATTTCAATTAAGGTTTTATGGAATATATTTTGATTCATGTGACGTGTCATTTCAATGCATTTGTTGCTCATCTGTTTCATATGAAAGGTTCATTTTATCAGTGCAATATACAAAATCCGAAGATTGATACAACGGTAGATTCATTTTAAGGCGAGATTCTGATTCACTTCGAATTTAAGAGGGATTCATGTGGTGTTTACCAAGGATCTACTGAGTTATTTCCTTATCAAGTGAGGAAGGCAAGTTTCTTTGAATTTTATTGGAAGGATAAGTGTTAATGAGTTTAATCAAGAAATTCAAAGTTGGTGTTGGGTATGGGCTTATATTTGGAGTATGAAAAAATTAATACCATTTAAAAATCCCAATCCATTATCAAAATTCTGCAAAAAATATTTCTACAAAAGATGTGTATTGGATCATAAACCTATCATTCTTTTACAGGCCCATCACGTTGTTGTCAATAAAAATGGATTGAAAATATTACAAAAAGTATTATCACCATTGCCTTGTACAAAGCCCAACACAATTACAAGTCAACAAATATTGATTCACAAGACACAACATAATATCTGCAAAACGTACGGTTTAGGCATCCCACCCCTCAACAAGACCACACATACAGCCACAATGAGGGGAAGCTCGTACAACCTCCAAAACATAGCAGCCCATACACGCAGACTGGTGATACCACAAAACTCCGCAACTTGTACGACGATACGTAGCGCATCACACAACAAACATGATGTTTCCATCCTGCTTAACACAAACCACGTAAAAGGTGGATCTCCAGAACAAATTAAAGAAAAATTAGATGAAAAGCAGAAAAGTTGTCGTAACTCGTACAGAGCCCTTCACCCACTATCATCACTCACTGCAGCAACTAGTACCTCCAAAAAAAAATCAATTCACAGCAACTCCCAACAATTTTAATTCAATAGCAGCAAGTAGGGCCCTGCAATGAATCGCACCACAACTTGAGTGGAGCCTCACCTGCAAACAAGTGCCTCACAACAGACAAAAGAAAAACGTAAAAAAGGTGTTGAAAACAGCACAGACAAATACACACCAGGACCCACCATAAAGGAACATGTTGCACCAGACTGCAGAAAAATTAATCTTATAGGCCAACGGTCATTAGTTGTAAGGAGGGACCACCTATTTCTTGAGGGAAAACCCCAACGCATCAAATAGTACACGGTAGCAACCCACAATTTTCCTCGTACACCAGCAAACCTGCTGTGTCTTGGTACAAACCTGCAAGAAACCGTATGGAATTGTGAAGGGACAAACACCCAAATCATAAAAAATGCAGCTCATGTGATAACATAAGGAGGTGACTCGTTTCACAACAAAAAAGGATAGCAAGTCCTCATCCCCTTTCCTTTGAGCATCACCATCACAGTACAACAAGGAAAGATGAAAAAGGGGAGGAAGGTTAAGCATACCTCATGATTCCCCGACAAAAACTCGTAAAGATAACTCACAATGGGGATTTTTCTCCTTTGGTAGAACTTTGAGCAACCCTTCTATTCTTCCCTCACCAAAACCTCTTTCATAATCCCCTAAAAAACAACAAAACCTCGCTGTTCTTCAATCTCTTAACCTACTTCCTTCCTCAAACACAATTTTCCTTCCAACTTTAAAACCAATAAAAACCTCATCATTTTCTCTTCATTTTGGCAACCTCACGATTTTGACCTAAATCCTCCTTCAATCATTTTCTTCACTGAAACAATAGCGCATACCTTCCTTCTTTGAGAACCTCATCTAAAACCTTCAACCCAATAACTTAATAAACACAAATCTACAACAACTCGTCAATAACCAGAATAAGAATAAAACCTAAAGCAGAAAAAAAAAGAGAAAGAAGTACCTTCTCACAGCAGATACCAAGGACTGGACCCCACACATATGAAAAAGCGTACATCATAACCTCCAGCCATGACCTGCAGAAGGACAGTCCATAGTGTGTTAGTCCATCACAGCCACCTCCAAATAACCAAAAAAAAACCACGCACAAAGGGAACACCTACTCGCACAAAAAAGCTTGTACCTGTGTATCGTACCACCAACCTTTGGCAACAAAATAGTGAACCGTGAATGATGCATCCATCACCATAGAAAAGGACAGTATTGGCCCCAACAGAATTCTACAGCTCACTACCTCCAAATGTTCAATCAGAATTCCTAAATTAACCTCTAACAGAATTTGGATTCATTTCCTATTCTACCCTCTCACTTTCTCCATATGTGGTGATTCGATACACAACTTAAAAGGGGCTCAACCTTTAAGTAAAAGGGGATCTTTTTCTTTTGGGGGGAGACCGCAAAAACCACCTTCTTCATCATGTATTATGAACCATCATCTTCTTCAACATCTAAACACCAATAAGATTCCTCCCATTTCACCTCCAAAAAAACCTCAACCCTTCTTCTTCAATAAACCATCACTCAAATCTCCATCAACAATAACTTCCCATAAACCTTTTTCGATCTTCAATCCATTACTCACATCCCCAACCATTAGCTTTCTTCAACTTCTCCCATTTTTTCTTCTAACCTTCATCAAACCTCCATAAGCCTTCTTCAATAGCCCCCTCTTTCAAACCTCCAAACAGAAACCCCTTCATCATTTTCTTCAAACCAACAACCGCTCCATTTCTTTATTCGAAACCCTAACAACCTCCAATGTGAAACCCCACTCCAACCTTCTTCCACTTTTAACCCTTAACGTCAACCTCCATCTTCAAAACCCAATCATTTCCCTTCGATAAAATCCTCTCGCTCAGACCCAATCTTCAATCATCAACCATCAAGCCCAAAAATCCAGAAAGTAGATGAAGTAAAATGAAGATATGAAACCCAAATCTCACCCGTATAGGACTGAAGAAAAAGAGAGATTGAATAAATCATTTTTCAAAATCCACAACTTCAACAAATTCCATAAAACTGAGACCTAGATCGCGGAAATCGAAACAGAATAAAAGCTCAACCCCATTTCAAAATAAGATTCAGAACAGAGAGAAGGAAATAGGGATCAAAATTCATAAGATGAAGAGGGAGCGAAACTAATCGACTCGTGAAGAAGGTCGGAGTGCGTTGCCGTGATTCTCCACAGGTTAATAACTCAGATTTTGCTTTGAAGCTTTTGTTTCGGTGGTTTCACTCTATTGTAGCTGTTGAGTTTTCGGTTAGGTTGATAGTTTTTTTTTCTTTCTGTATTTTGGGCTTTGATCAGCTCGTTTTGGATTCACCCCAACTCTTTTTTTTGCTACCCGACGCTTTTTTGGAAGAGGGTAATGGGCTTTCCATAGCCCAAAGGATCCCTCCTCTATTTTATTTCTAAACTCATTTTCTGATTTTGCTACCCCCTGTCCTTTAGAAAAAGTATGTAATATATTTTTAAAAGAAAAGATTGTTAATATTATAAATATTTTCAGATTTCCATTATATATTATAACTAGTTTTTTAATAGTTCTTTCTAAAACATTAGTATTTTATATTTCGATTTCTTTTAAAAGTTACATTTTAAAGTTAATATTTTATTTGAGGACTCATCTTCCTCGTTTTTGGTCGATGACGAGACCTCCGAGTTATAGTTTGTCAAATTATTGACAAATAATAACAAACCCGAGACCAATTTTTTTTCAAAACTTTCATTTTCGTTTTTATCCATTTTTTCTTATTCTCTAGTCAATGATGACTTTAATGATTATTATCGGTCAAATTATTGATAGATGATAATTCAGTCAAGACTATGTCATTTTTGCTTCAAATCATCTTTTAAACATTTTCTCGAAAAAAACTCCAAAAGAAGGGGATTCTTGAAATCTAGCATTTCTTGGATCTTCGAGTGAATAATTCTCGAGGCACGCTCTTGAGTTGTTATTCATTCAATCTTTTGATTTTCTTAAACATATTCTCAACGTCTTTTCTTTCGATCAGAACTCCGAAAGAAGGAGGTACTTGGAATCTAACATTCCTTGTACCTTCAAGTGAATAATTCTCGAGGCACGCTCTTGAGTTGTTATTCTCTCAACCTTTCGGCTTTTTCAACTCAAACATTTTCCAACGTTCTCCTAAGTCGAATACTCGTACGCATTCGCAACCATCGACATTTCGCACACACTTCACAATTCCTCGTGGTTTCGATATTAGGGGCACCCTCAGGGACTAATATCGTTTCTCACAATCTTAACCCTTGACACGTCGTCAAGTCGGTTTCATTTTCAAACAAATCCTCGACATATCGTCGAGCCGTTTCCAAACCAACTTCCTTTGGCCTCGCATGCCATTTTTCGATTCGATCTTTTCACAAACATTTTTAAAACTTGCGAAAGAGAGATATTCTTAGATTCTAGCATTCTTTGGATACTCGAATGAGTAACTCTCAAGGCGCGCTCTTGAGTTGTTATTAGTTCATTCTTTCGATTTCAAAACATCCAACTCTTTATCTTCAACTTATTCAGTCGATTCCTCAAAGAACTGAGTTCTTGGAATCTCGCATTCCTTGAATTCTTGGGTGACAAGCTCTTGAGGCGCGCTCTTGGGTTGCTTGTCAGTCATTCTTTCGTCTCTTTATCAAACTTCCAACCTGTTCAACCTCATCTTTTCGTGGTTGTTACCACGAACTACGGACACTCTGATTCTTTATTCATTCTTGAATATAAGATACGTAGGCACAAGATTGCGATGATCTTGGCGAGCACACTTCTATCTTCCTCCATTATTCCGTCCACACTTCCCCCATCCTTTTCCCGTGGTCGAACTACGACGCTCTGATTTCTCATTCTCGTCTGAATGAGCATACGTAGGCACAAGGGCCCCAATCCTTGGCGAGCACCCTATCCTCTAACCACCCATCTCTCCTTTGCGTCTTTAACCTTTTAACCTACCAATTCTACCTTTAGCAACAAGAAGAAAGCAAGTAAACCTAAACGAAACTCCCCACAATTACCTTAAGAGGGTCCCGTCGAGTACGACGGACGTGAGGGGTGCTAATACCTTCCCCTCATGTAACCGACTCCCGAACCCGGGACATGGTTGCGACAACCCTGTTCCTATCCTTTCGTTTTTAAGAGGTTTTCTCGATATTTTCCTCTCCCGTTTATTTGGGAAAAATAAAGTTCGGTGGCGACTCTGTCGAACCGCATTTCCGCGCCTTTTGCGCGAGGGTCGCGTTCTCCGAAATGTCTCCGTGATTTTTCGAGGTGCGACACTAAGAGCAAATCCACCTTGCTGGGGATTAGACAACGAGGGAATCAACATCAACCTTTGCTTGGGGAAATGAGCAATAAACTCAACAAATACAACTTCCACTCGGGGAATGAGTCAATAACCTAGACTCTGAGGGGAAAAGGAGCCAGTTGTTCCAACTCTATGGGGAAAACAAATTTCTGAATTCGTTCCACTGCTGAGGGATAAACCCACACCCGCTCACTGGAAATGATCCTGCTCTGCTGAAGATGTTAATCTTGACCTGCTGAGGATATCCTTTGATTATCAAAGTTTCAAACTGCTGAGGGTGAGGACCCACTTAAACTGCACACTTCCTTTAGATGAGGAACTTCTGGAGAAGCCTCGAGGAAAGTTCTCTTGCAAATAACAAATAAACAAGTATGTTTTATGCAGCAGTTACCATCTCAATTATCACTTAAGACGTTATTCAAGCAAATACAATGTTTCAATTATAGATAGCAAAGCCCACAAATTTATGTATGCAAAGTTTTATCAAAAACATCAGGCGTCTTTTACAAACAAAACGGTAAAAACAAAACAAAAGGTTTTCTGGATAGTATGTATTACTGATAAATGGCCTGTAAATAGGCAAATTTACAAGGGACACAACTCCTGAAATGAGAAAGCTGCGTAAGAAATATACAAAAATGCACAAGAATATCAAAATGTCGGCAATGTGGTACAGACAACCACCATAGAACGACTCAGCTATGACTCACATGACTTCGACGCCTTTCCGATGCTCCGTCTTCCGAAGAGATTGATTTGAACGACTGCTTCTCGAGCTCTCCCATAATCCACTATGCTTTAAAGATCAATGCGCAGGCCGCAGTCATTTGCTTTTCAAGTCCCTAACTTTTGCTTGAATCGCCCTTACGGGTTTTCGATTCACCGGGATACCCATTTTTGCCAAAGTCGCCCTTTCAGGTCTTCAACTTTGCGGGTTTACACATTTTTTTTATCTCTAATTTTTGCCCAAACCTATCCTTTTATGGTTCGCCGAGATGCCCCATTCTTGCCTGGATTTTCTTTTTCTTTCCAGCGGGTCTATTTTAAGCAAAGTATCTTTTGACTGCATCCGCATTCACAGGGGACGTGAAATCTTCACCATCCATAGTTGAAAGTAGCAAGACTCCTCCAGAGAAGACCTTCCTCACAACATACAGACCTTCATAATTGGGAGTCCATTTGCCCCTATGATCGTTCTGTGGTGGGAGAATCCGCTTCAACACCAGATCGCCTGTCTGAAAGCTTCGAGGACGCATCTTCTTATCGTAGGCTTTCTTTATCCTACTCTGATACAGACGACCGTACGCAAGAGACGCCAACCTCTTCTCATCCATCAAACTGAGTTGATTCAACCTGTTCTTCACCCATTCTGCTTCATCCAACTTGACGTCAGCCAGAACTCTCAAAGATGGGATCTCGACCTCCAACGGCAGAACAACCTCCATGCCATATACCAACAAGAAAGGAGTTGCCCCAGTTGAAGTACGCACCGAGGTGCGATATCCATGCAAAGCAAAAGGCAACATCTCGTGCCAATCCTTATAAGTCACGACCATTTTCTGTACTATCTTCTTAATGTTCTTGTTAGCTGCTTCTACAACGCCATTCATTTTCGGACGATAGGGAGAAGAATTGTGATGCTCGATTTTGAAATTCTGGCACAGTTCCTTCATCATCTTGTTATTCAGATTAGAACCATTATCATTAATGATCCTCTCAGGTATTCCATATCGACAGATGATGTCCCTTTTGATAAACCGGGCTACGACTTGCTTCGTGACATTGGCGTAAGAAGCTGCTTCGACCCATTTGGTGAAATAGTCGATGGCTACTAAGATGAAACGATGTCCATTGGATGCGGTTGGCTCGATCTTTCCAATCATATCAATGCCACACATGGAGAAAGGCCATGGGGATGACATGACATTTAAAGGACAAGGCGACACATGAATCTTGTCAGCATAAATCTGGCATTTATGGCACTTCTTGGCGTACTTGAAGCAATCCGACTCCATAGTTAACCAATAATAGCCTGCTCTCAATAATTTTCAAGACATGGCATGCCCACCTGCATGTGTTCCAAAGGCACCTTCGTGAACTTCTTCCATAAGCAAACCTGCTTCTTTTTCATCCACACATCTTAGCAGCACCAAGTCAAAGTTTCTCCGATAGAGTACACCGTCTGAATTCAGATAGAAGTTACCAGATAATCTTCTCAAGGTCTTCTTATCCCGGGCCGATGCCCCAGGCGGATATTCTTGGTTCTTGAGAAAGTTCTGGATGTCATAAAACCATGGTTTACCATCAGAAGCTTCTTCTATTGCGAAAACAAAAACCGGCTTGTCGAGGCGTGAGATGATAATTCTCGGTGCATCTTTCTAGAAGTTTACTTTGTACATTGAGGACAATGTAGCCAAGGCATCTGCCATTTGATTTTCTGCCCTCGATACATGGTGAAACTCTACTCGGTCAAAGAAAGGTAGCAATCTTCTAGCATAATTCATGTAAGGGATCAGATTAGGCTGGCGGGTCTCCCACTCTCCCTTGATCTGGTTTACCACCAAAGCTGAATCTCCATAGATGTCAAGGTTCTTGATCCTTAAGTCGATTGCTTCTTCGATACCCATGATGCACGCTTCGTATTCAGCCTCATTGTTGGTGCATGGGAATGTTAGTCTTGTAGTGAATGGTATATGGGAGCCATGGGGAGTCGTAGTGATTGCCCCAATCCCGCTACCGTAGGAGTTAACAGCACCGTCAAAGATTAATTTCCACTGAGAACCCAACTCTAGACCTTCGTCTGGCAACGACTCATCACAATCCTTCATCTTTAAATACATAATGTCCTCATCAGGAAAATCAAACTTCATTGGCTGGTAGTCATCGACTGGTTGCTCTGCGAGATATTCTGACAGGACACTACCTTTAATTGCTTTCTGAGGCACGTACTGGATGTCGTATTCTGTCAGAACCATCTGCCATCTAGCAATCCTTCCTGATAGTGCTTGCTTTTTGAATACGTACTTAATAGGATCCATCTTTGAAATTATCATGGTTGTGTGGTTTAGCATATACTGACTTAGGCGTTTGGCGGCCCAAGCGAGTGCGCAACAAGTTTTCTCCAGCATTGAGCATCTGGATTCACAGTCTGTGAACTTCTTACTCAAGTAGTAAATTGCATGCTCTTTTCTTCCAGTCTCGTCGTGTTGACCGAGAACACAACCCATGGAATTCTCAAGAACTGTTAAGTACATTATCAACGGTCTTCCAGCCACCGGAGGTATCAGTATTGGAGGTTCTTGTAGATACTCTTTTATCTTCTCAAATGCTTTTTGGCAATTCTCATTCCAGATAATCGCCTGATCCTTTTTCAATAACTTAAACAATGGCTCACAAGTGGTTGTGAGGTGAGATATGAACCTTGCGATGTAGTTCAATCTACCTAAGAAGCCACGAACCTCCTTCTCGGTCTTTGGCGCTGGCATTTCTTGAATTGCCTTGATCTTCACAGGATCGACCTCAATACCTTTCTCACTGACAACGAACCCCAACAGCTTTCCTGACCGTACGCCGAAAGTACACTTATTCGGGTTCAACCTCAATTTGAACTTTCTCAACCTCTCAAACAACTTTAGAAGATTCACCAGGTGCTCCTCCTCCATTTGGGATTTCGCAATCATATCATCGACATAGACCTCAATCTCATGATGAATCATATCGTGAAATAGGGTGACCATTACTCGCTGATAAGTTGCCTCTGTGTTCTTCAACCCAAAAGGCATTACTTTATAACAAAATGTCCCCCAAGGCGTGATAAAAGTCGTCTTCTCCATGTCCTCCGGTGCCATCTTGATTTGGTTATATCCAGAGAAACCGTCCATGAAGGAAAACACTGAGTATTGTGCAGTGTTATCAACGAGAACGTCAATATGGGGGAGCGGGAAATCATCTTTTGGGCTCGCTCTATTCAGGTCCCTATAGTCAACACACATCCTGACTTTGCCGTCTTTCTTAGGCACGAGCACGATGTTAGCGACCCAAGGAGGGTAGTTGGCCACAACAAGAAATCCAACATCTAGTTGCTTCTGGACTTCTTCCTTGATCTTCACTACCATATCTGGCTTGGTTCTTCTCAGTTTCTGTTTGACAGGAGGACACTCTTCACGCAAGGGCAAGCGATGAACTACAATATCTGTGTCGAGTCCGGGCATATCTTCGTATGACCAAGCAAAGACATCCTTATACTCTTGGAGTAACTCAATCAATCTTTGCTTGATATCATTCTGCAGCGCAACCCCTACTCTGACCTCCTTTTTATCCTCTTCTGTTCCCAGGTTGACGACTTCAACTTCCTCCTGATGAGGCAGGATGACCTTCTCCTCTTGTTTTAACAGTCTGGCAAGCTCTTCGGGCAGTTCTTCGTTTTCGTCAATCTCTCCTTCCGCTTGAAAGATCGGATTGTCAAAGTCACACCGAGTCATAGACGAGTCTGAATCGGTGGTATTTGAAATGTGCAACTTGTAATGATGATGATTTTATGCTTAAATGATATGTAAACAAATAAACACAAACCACATTGCCATTTTATTGTTGTAAATAAAAATAAGAAAAACAAGGATCACAAAGTTTTGAATGAAAAGACGCTTTTTGATTGATAATGATAAAAGGGTTGTTCACACACATAAAAGATAAGGCCCAACAAATAAAGACCATTATGCCCCGGGCAGAGCATATGGCAATACATTAATCGAAACAAAACAATTACTCTTCATAAGTCGCAGTGATAACTTCTTCCATGGTCCAATTCTTCAAGCCTTGGCCGGGGACGCATGGCTGGATCCATGCATCTATGTCACAGTCACTATCTCCTTCTTCATCAGATACGATGTTGATCTCTTCGAACACCACCCCAGCACTGGTGAATTGAACAGGTCCTTTGTAGCGAGGAGCGCTTAAAGAAGATGCGTATGGGCTGTACCCTAATCCGAACTTATCTTGTTTGTTAGGGACGCTTATCACCTCCCCCCATCCTTTCGTTGATCTAGACTTCACCACAGCTTGGGCTTCCTTGTAGGATGACATAGCAACTTCTGGCGCCTTGGCTTCAACTGTTGCTTTCTCTTTGATTTGGATGGTCTCAAAGGCTTGGCACAGGGTTTCGTGAATTTCACCATCGACCTCCACATACTTGAATGAGGACAGATGGCTTACCATGATGTCTTCCTCTCCACAAACAGTCACAATGTTATCACCCACCGTATACTTCAGCTTCTGGTGTAGGGTTGACGTTACCGCTCCTGCTGAGTGTATCCAAGGTCGACCCAAGAGACAGCTATATGCCGGATGGATATCCATTATATAGAAAACCGCATCAAAAACCTCAGGACCGACTTGAATTGGCAAGGTTAGCTCTCCAAACACGGACCTCCTTGTCCCATCAAAAGCTCTGACCACCATATCGCTTGGCGTACATATTATCCCTCGAGTGTCTAGCTTCATGAGGGCTTTCTTGGGTAGCACATTTAATGACGACCCAGTGTCTACCAATACATGATACAAGATGACGCCTCTACATTCCATAGAGATATGCAGGGCCAAGTTATGATTCCTTCCTTTCGGTGTCAAATCGCGGTCAGTGAATCCCAAACCATTCCCTGCATTGACATGGGCCACTACTCCTTCCAACTGATTGACGGATATTTCTTGTGGCATATAAGCATTATCCAAGACTCTGAGCAAAGCGTTCCTATGAGCCTTGGAACATAACAACAACGACAAGATAGAAAATTTTGAAGGCGTCTGTTGTAGATGATCCACGATCTTATAGTCGCTCTTTCTTATTAAGCGCATGAACTCTTCTGCGTCTTTCAGCACAACTTCTTTTTCTCCAGCCTGAGAGCTTTCCTCCGCTACTACCTTCCCTTTACCTTTATCAGCTCTTTCTGCACTTACTTCGGGAGGTGCAAATATCCTTCCACTCCGAGTCATTCCCCCGGTTCTCACCAAGTTGTCAATTGAGTCCAATGGCAAGCTTTTTAATTCCTGCTTCTGTCCATTGCAGTAGACTTCCGCTCCATAGTTCCAAGGGATCGCCTTGGAGTTTTCATAAGGTATAGGCCCTGCCTTCGTAAAGATGATGGTAGGTCGCGCTGGCGGCGCAGAAATAGTGATTGTTTTGTAAGGGATAGAGATGGTGGCCACCTCATCCTCTTTCTTACTGACTATCTTCTCATTCTTTTTCTCACAGATCTTGTCAAACTGCAGAATACCTTCGTTTATCATACACTGTATATAACTCTTCAAACTCTCACACCCTTCAGGATGGGCGGCACAATTTTCACAATCCTTTTCACACCCGGGAAACACCCCACCTTCTAACAACTTGCATTTTACAAAACTTAAAGGAGTCTTCAATTATTCAACATCATATACCAGATCTAAATCCTCCCCTTCAACAACAACATTTACCCTACCTGCTCCATGATTTGGCATAGGGTTCCGATCAACATTTGGCGCATCATGGTTGAAATTAATGGCCCTACTATCAACAAGGTCTTGTACCTTGTTCTTAAAGGCTTTGCAATTATCAATATGATGGCCGGGAGCGCCAGAGTGGAAGTCACACCTAGCATTGGCGTCATACCCGGGTGGTGGTGAGCCATTAAGAGGAGCCATCGTCCTTTTCTGGACCAACTGCAATTGCAATAAGTGTTGTAGTAGCTGAGAGTAAGGCATTGGTGGTGCGTCAAAGTGTCTATCTACCATCCTCCTTCGGTATTGATATGGTCTTGGCGCGTAATTCTGTTGTTGTGGTTGTTGTCGTTGTTGTTGTTGCTGTTGACGTGGTTGTTGATGAGGCTGTACTGTCGGAATGGCAATACTATCTACTTGTGGTTGTTTTTGATAGTACGGTCGTAGGCGATACTGATTCTGATTCTGGTTCCAATTTTGATTCTTAAAACTGATATTGCATTTGTCTCATTCTCCTTTCTTTTAATACCAAAGTTCTTTCTTCCACCTCCAGATGAGGTCCCTTCTCCAGCTTGTATTTTACCCAATTTAATCCCATTTTCTACTCTCTCGCCTATGATGATCAGATCTGAGAAACTTCCAGACATGTTGCTTATCAATTTATCATAATACACACCAGGTAGTGTAGCTACAAACAAGTCGATGAGTTCTCTCTCCACCATTAGAGGTTGAACCCTCGCAGCCAACTCGCGCCACCTCTGGGCGTACTCCTTGAATCCTTCATTGTTCCTTTGCGATAGGTTCTGTAACTGTACACGATTCGGTGCTAGGTCACTGTTATACTGGTAGTGTTTGACAAAAGCTTCTGCCAAACCCTTCCAACTTCTGATATGGACTGGCTCCAGTCCCATATACCATTCTAAAGATGGACCTGACAAGCTATCTTGAAAGAAATGCATCAGTAACTTCTCATCATCGGAGTATGCAGACATTCTTCAGAAATAGGAGCGAAGATGCACCCTTGGACATGTTGTTCCTTTGTATTTATCGAAATCTGGCACTTTGAACTTTGGAGGAATCCTAAGTCCCGGAATCAATCCCAGATTGGACATGTCAAGACCCATAGTATTCTGGCCTTCAAGAATGCTCCTCATCTTTTCTTCGATTGCATCGAACCTTCTATTAGCGTCAGATCGTAATCCTGCCCCAAGGTCTCCCATGGAGAAGACGTCATCTTGCTCATCTTGGTTCCACTGAGGACCATTGTTAACAGGCACGGCGCCTGCCGTAACTGGGATGGGAATTCCATCTTGGTTTTCTCCACCCGGAAGATTGACTATAGTTGGACCACCATTGGCCTGCAAAGTGTTACCATTAGCCGGAGGAGGAACAACAGTAGTTCCTCCATGCAAAACACCACTGTCATCCACTCGAGCTATCAATGGTTGAACCAGAGTTCTCAATTGTTCCTGCCCATTAGCTACCCCTTGCATTGTTTCCATGAATTGCGTCATCTTTTCCCTAAACTCCTGCAACTCTTGTTGTACTTGATCCATGACTCTTCGTTGGTTCCCTCTTGTGTCGTATGAACGTTGAGAAGTCAGCTTGCTCTTTCTCTTTCTTTCCTTCTGAAATGGCAAGCGGTATGAGGTCGGGTTTCAGGGAATGCAAAAATGATGCATGGGTAGATGCAATGCTCGAAGGATGTTCAAGGGACTTTCAAGATTTATGATTATCAATGGTGTTATGGAACTATAAATGAATAGCAAAGAATGCACAATTTAAGCCAAAAAACTTTCATTAATTTTGAGGGAAGATTCGATACAACTGATTGTTCAATAAGCTGCAAAATAAAAACTCATGTTATAAGAAAATACTGAATGAACTAAAAATCTTTCTTCCGGAGACGTTCTTCAAGCTTTTTTGTCTCGGACATGAATCTTCTAACCATTTGGTCGCAGAGTCGGATAAAGTGATGGATGGAAGGAGGAATATCACTTCCTTCCAAGTCTTGAATTGCGCTTTCCAACCTCCATGGGATATCACAGATCATAAGGTTGCAATGCTCCATTAGATTGTTATACCTAGAGCGACACATGTCTAGGGTCGGCTGGTAATAACGAAGAGAATCCTCATACGTATCCAAAAGTTCATTGAGTTGAGCTTCCTTCTTCAACCATAGTGAACTATTCCTTTGCAGGGCCTCGAAACGGTCTTTCCACAAGGTAGTTGTTTCCTGAGCGGTCTTCAATTCTGAGAATTTGTTGTGCCATACATCAGAGGTGACATATGAAGCTCTCAATGCTTCTTCTTTGAGTTGTCGCTCGCTTTCAGCTAGAATTAAGGCACCCCTCAACTCCTTTTCAAGGACATCAATATCGGCCTCAAGTTCCTCCCTTGTCTTCTTTTTTTCGGCAGAGGCTAACTCGAAGAATCTCCACGCTTTATCACAAGAGGCCTTGGTTTCCTTTAAGCGTTGCTGGAGGGCTTTTACTGATGCATCAGCTCCTTCAAAACCTTCTTGATACCCGACCCTCAGATCTGCTTCTAGCTTCAGCTTCTTGCTACTCTCAGCCGCTTGGTCCTGTTCGAACTCCACTTTCCTCTTATATTGGCCCTTCTCCACTCTTGCTTGGTGAACCTCAGTCTGAAGGTCTTGATTTTCCTTTGTCAACCTTTCTATCACTAGCTTTAGTTTCTCATACTCCTCCACGGATACATGAGTAGGAGCAGGAAGTTCTTCTCGCATGGATGGTTCAGAGGGAAATGGAAGCAACCTTTCGGCCACTCTAGCTTGCAACCATCGGTTGTAGGGTTCCTTAGCCACACAGTTCTTCGCCTTTAACTCTTTCCTCCTCTTCGTATGAACCTTGGCCCATGCTTTAACAATATTCCTAACAAACACAGGATCATCTGTTGTGACTAGCAAAAAGAAACTCTGAACCTTCTCTGCTCCGGGCTCATCTTCCATAGCATAGCCCAACTGACGCAACGCCATGACAGGGTTGTAGTTGATGCACCCAGCCCTACTGATTAGAGGTACATTACCGAAATTCCCACAACTAAAGATGATTTCCACGTCATAATACTTATGAGAGTACCAAGCAATATCACTGGCCTCTAGAGACATAATGCGTTGAGACCATTTCAGTTTCTTCTTGTTTTCCACAAACGACCCTTTCTTCGGCAGGTGGGAAGCATACCATTTGAACAGTAGATGAAAACATCATTGGACCATTCCTGTATTATTTTCACTTCTCCAATGAATGGAGTGGTAAACATCAGCGAGGAGGGTAGGGATAGGATTCTTTTGCATGAAGAGAATGATAGCAGTGATGTCTATGAAGTTGTCCACATTTGGAAAGAGGACAATCCCATAAATCATTAGAGCAACGACAATACCAAAACCTTCCCAATCCCCATTGGTCTTGTACTGCTCGGCTTTATCTAGCAAAAACCTCAAAAGAAAGCCTTGAGTACCTCCCTTATTGGTTAGACCATCTTTAACCTCTTCCTCGGTCATACGAAGAGTGAGAGCAATGACAGAAGACTTTGGCTCTTCTTCTAGGCCGGTATAAATAGGTTGATACTTGATCTTGATATTTAAAAGGTGAGAATATTCTTCAAGAGTTGGAGCCAACTGATAGTCTTGAAAGGTGAAGCATCTGAGAGGCGCATCATAAAATTGAACCATAGCGAACAAAGCCCATGTATCGACCCCAGAATGGAGAAGGTCAAGCAATTTCCCATATTTTCCTTGAAAGTTGATTTTGATAGCTTTTGGCACATCAATCAAAAGATCTTGGATTGGTCCCAACTTCGGTTCTCTGAACTTTAAGGAATTTGTACTTCTTTTCCTTTGATCATTCATCTTGTTCTTCAATACCTATGATAATCACAGTCTCTTAAGTCCCTTGATATGCAACAATGTTATGAAATGCAATGCTTCATGGATGCATATGAGAATGGAAACACATGGATCAAAGTCACAAATCCTGCAGGGTATTGTAACAAAATATCTCTCACCACGGGTGGGCAATCTATTGGTTTATAAGAGGGTATCCCAAAAGGCTTTTAAACAAAGTCCCATGCACTAACCCTCAAAAGTTTTCCATCATAACGACTACTCGTAAGACGGTAATCCCTTCAAAGGGATGAACACAGAGTTATGTTTTAGTAACCTTTTGGAATAAGGTTCTACAAGAGGTCCTCAGAATCACGGGATCCCACGTCGGAAATAAAACGCCGTTACGACTACACGTAGGACATAATCTTTCCAACGGGGTCTCATCTGAGCGGTGGAATTCGATCCAACTCAACGAGTCCTACGTCTCGCAAATCAGAAAGAAACCACTTCATAATCTTAGTGTATACTCGAAAGCTCGGGTAGAAAGCTTTATCCTCACAAACCATCCCCATAAACCTAACAGGTTAGAAAGAAACATAATAATAAAATAAAATAAAACATAAAAGCAAGTGAAGCACAAATGCAACAAACAAACTAGGTTTGGCTTGCTAGGATTCCCCAGCCGAGAAAGCTAGGTGTCGCTACTCGAAAAATACGCGCAACGACGGAGAGGGCGAAAAGGAAAAAGGACAGAAGAGTCGCCACCGAACTTTATTTATCCCATGAGGGGAAAGGAAAATATCGAGAAAACCTTAAGAAAAGAACGGATAAGATGGTCTCGCAACCAAGAACGGGTTCGGAAGCCGGTTATGCGAGGGGAAGGTATTAGCACCCCTCGCATCCATCGTACTCGATGGGAACCATTTGTTTGTCGTGTGTGAATTTATTTGCTTAAATTTTACTATGAAGAGTGTTCCAAAAGATACAAAAAAGGGTTTAGAAACGGGGAAAGAAAGGTAACGCGAGGAAGAAGGGAAAGAACGGACTCGGTAGGACTTCGTGGTCCTAGGCCTACGTATTCTCGATAGACATGAGAAAATCAAAGTCGACGTAGTTCGGGAAACTACGGGTATGGGGGAAATGTGCTCGGCAAGGATTGTGGCCCTTGTGCCTACGTATCTTTACTTGAACGAAGTAAAGAATCAGAGCAGCCGTAGTTCGGCCTACGATTTGTTGATGTTTTTATGGATGATGCTATCGTACACATTCTAGCAGTTAGGTGTATTGCTGCTCGCTCGTTGGAGACTTAGGCATTACCTGTTTGCGGTAGAACGGACGTATCATATCCTTTTCGAAAGATAAGTTTTCACCAAGCGAGGCAAGATGTCACATTTGATTTGTTGAATTGTTTTTTTTTAAGGGGCGAGATAGGTCCTCGGATAGTAACCTCTACGGGTAGTACCCAATTCTTTATCTCGAAATTTTTGTTATAAAAGGGTGTGGCGAACATAGCGTCTTCGTATTGAAAGACGAGTATCAAAACCACACACACTACAGTGAGAATCTCGACACTCGGAGAGGAAGAAGTCTACACTTAATCCTCTCTTTTTAGTTCAACACAAAGAGAACTTCATTCTCTTATTAAAGTATTTTTGGTTTTGAATGGTAAGTGCTTTTGCGACAGAGAACCCTACGGTAAACGTCAACACTCGGGATAGGAGAAGGCCTACGCCTAACCACTCCACGACCATTCAAGTTTTTGTTAAGAAAAGAGTTTAAAAAAAAGCGCTCGGTACGGGACCGAGGTTTTTAGGTGACAAAGGTTGCGGGAAGAAGTTGTAGAGGGAGATAGGTGGCGGATAAAGTCACATCTTCGTATTGAAAGACGAGTATCGAGACCACCCACACTACAGTGAATATCCTAACACTCGGAGAGGAAGAAGTCTACACTCAATGCTCTCTCTTTAGTTCAATACAAAGAGAACTTCATTCTTTTATTAAAGTGTTTCGAAAATGCACTCGGTACAGGGCCGAGGTTTTTTAGGAGAAAAAGGTGTGGATAAAAACATCTTCGTATTGAAAGACGAGTGTCAAAACCACCCACACTACAGTGAGCATCTCAACACTCGGAGAGGAAGAAGTCTACACTCAATCCTCTCTCTTTAGTTCAATACAAAGTGAACTTTATTGTTTTGTTGAATATGGTGAGTTGGTTTAACCATTATTTGAGAAAATCCGCTTGACGTTGGGTCAAGGGTTTAATTGCTTAAAAAGGCTTGAGGTGAAGCGAACAAGGTCGATGGCGACGCACAAGGCAATCGGCTTACAAGGTCAAAAATGGCTCGATGAGAATCGAGAGTTTGTTTTCTTGAAAATAGTTTTTTAGAACCAAAGGTAAAGACAATGACCAACAATAAATATGCACAAAAACCATACCAAACACAACGGGTTAATCGGCTAAAAAAAAACGAAACACGAAAAAAACGGAAAAAATTTTTTTGAGATAAAAAAGTCGAAAAAACGTGAAAAACAGGGATCTGACACGGGCGGCCGTGTTGTGTGACACGGCCCGTGTCACAGTTCCAGGAAACTTAGGTTTTTTTTAAGGCAAACAGAAGTGTGACACGGGTGGCCGTGTTGTGTGACACGGGTGGCCGTGTTGTGTGACACGGCCCGTGTCACAAGGTCTGGGAGAAAAATGATTTTTTAGGGCAAACAGAAATGTGACACGGGTGGCCGTGTTGTGTGACACGGCCCGTGTCATGTGTTCTGGGCATTTTGTACTTTGAAAAGTCACACAGAGATGCAACACGGCCCGTGTTGGGCTACCAGAAGAAAAATCCAAACTTTTCTCTTATTTTTTGCTTCTTTTTGTGGTTCTTTCAAAAGGGTTTCTTGGTCCCTTTTAGGATCTTACATGTTATAATCAATACACAACACTCAAACCAAGGGAATAAATGACAAATGCACAATATGAAAGAAGAGAAAGAGTTTTAAGAAATGGATACCCAAGAGTTATTTCCCTCCTTGCAAAGCCTCCACTGATTTTGGCTAGGTGTTCACTTCTCTTCACTCTATGCTTTGATGGCTCTCCTCAATGGCTCCCTTGTGTTTCTCTTTTACTCTCTTCACTTCTTGCTGGTTTTTGCTCTCTCTATTTTTATGGTTTTTCTCTCTTACTCTTTGCTCTCAATATCCCTATCTCAATCTGTTGTGAATGATAGTGAATGATAGTGAATGATCCTTTTGTGCAGCCTCCAAGCCTCCTTATCTCACTTTTTCTGCTGCATTTTCTGCTGTACCAAAACCACAACTCTTGCACACTTCTCCATTTTCAGAATTTCCATTCTTGGCAATATCTTTTACCACCTTTTGGTGCAGCCCCACTTTCCTTCCATTTCTAGTATGTTTTTTGCTGCATTTTCTGCTGTACCAAAAGCATAACTCTTGCACAACTTTCAATCTTCAAAGTTTCCATTTTTGGGAGTACTTATCACCTCTTTCTTGGTGCAGCCCCACATCTTTCCATTTCTAGGCCTGTTTTGCTGTATTTTTCTGCAGCACTCTACCTTGCCCTTCATCCTTGTATCCATTGGCTGGCTTATGCTTGGACACACACATGTAACCAATAACACTATCTTTTGGACATCATTTTCAAATTCTGATTTTTGATGTGTAGATGTATCATCATAATCTTATAGCCTTGGTTTTATAACATAAAATGATTTGTAATATGATACACATTGCCACTTCTTGCATGGGGCTGTTTTAGACCATATTCAAATTGCTCATGGTTGAACATGCATGGTATTGATCTTGAGATATTCCAACATTGAATTAACTCTTAAATAATTTCCTTTCATGTTTGTAAACACAAAGAGGACCATGTGGACTTGATGGAGTATGGGGGATACCATGGCATGAAGTTATTTAGAATCTTGAATTAAGACTAGAAATAGTCTAATTTCCTAAGTATTACCAAGAGTTTGGATTTTGTAACAAATGTGACATTCTTGCAAATGTCATGAAATTTCTCTTTGTAATATTCTTGAATCTAGCCTTGAATTCATGAAACTTGAATTTGGAATGATGGGCCTCCCTTATGTCATTGAATTTGAAAGAAATGAAGAAATGAGTCAAGCCTTGAAAGAGGGCAAATTTTGGGGTGCAACACCAGGCATGTGAAATGCTAACAAAACAACA
This sequence comes from Lathyrus sativus, assembly GCA_963859935.3. Classification (NCBI taxonomy): domain Eukaryota; kingdom Viridiplantae; phylum Streptophyta; class Magnoliopsida; order Fabales; family Fabaceae; genus Lathyrus; species Lathyrus sativus. The sequence goes on from OZ012739.1 coordinate 606,738,830, forward strand.
TGATCTTTTGAAAGATGAGTTAAAACTTTTGATATATGAAGCAAGTAAAAGCAAAGGAGATGGCCTTGTATATTTTCAAAAGCCTTATAATCCAAGGACTAATGTTTTGATTAAAATATCAAACCCTTTTTCTTCAAGCACTGCTCAAAATGAGATGTATGCTTACTTCATGCTTGCTACTGAAAAGGAATTTTTTTTAATCAATAAGAACCCATGACAGACAATTCTTTAGCTCTAAGAGAACCAAAATCTCAAACTCAAGAGTCAAAGTATCTTAGTATATTAGAATCTAAGACTCCCAAGTTTAAGGCTTTGAAGAAATCATAACCAAAGATTGTTGCATCTAAGGTTTTGAGAGACTCAGAAATTAAAGATAAAACTTATCCTAGACAAGATGTCAGGAATGAGTCTAAAACTTACTATAAATCTAAGGCACGAAGTAAGAAGAAATGCTACAAAGCTAACCTTAGTGGAACCATAAGAGTATGGGTACCAAAGAGTGAAATTGTTTTTGACACATATGTGCTTAAAGAAAAGAACAAGGCAACAACTGCTCCAGGAAAATGGTTGCCCATAACCTTAAAAAAGAAGAAGGCATACATTCCTAATCCTAACTCTGATAGAGGAAGGAGATGTGCAATCCTGAAGAAACCAAAGAGATATGCTCATTGGTATTGAGAAAAATGATGCCTTTCGTTGATGAATTGGTGCTTCAGATTTATGGCTTTATCTATGAAGTTTATCCAATTATCTTTAGAAGTTTGAGAAGACTTTTGATGGTGTTAGAAGAGCATTATTGGAACAAAAAAGTTCCCCTTGGACAATATCAAAAGTTGATACTACTATTTGTGAGGTAAGTTTATCTCTGTTTTTACTAGATAGTTTCTAATCCCAACATTTTCTAAATGTTTGTCAGAAGATCTTCCTATTTAAGAAAGAGGAATTACACTTTACAGTTATAATTTTATTTCTATCAGTTGGGCAAAAAATCTTACTATATATCAGAGTCTGATGAGGTTCAGAAGCTACCTTGATCAGAATGCTTTGAGTCCACTTCTGATATATGCGTAGCCTCTGAAGCATCTCAGCTTCTAATACCATGAATAAGATTAACTGCCTTTGATATGCACACAAGTGGACATTCTCTAGTAAGTTCCTCTAGCATCTGTCCTCTTATGTGTCATAAATTTAAAACGTCTTTTGACACGTGGATTATAACTATTGAGCAAAAACTCCTATGTTCTTGGTAATTTGCATTTACTTCTTGGTTGTTTGTTTCTTTTTCATTTATGTTGTTTGTTGGTTAAAATTCCCTTTTCACTCAAAAACATCTTATATTAGAAACACATACTTCATTTCTCACTACCTACACTTTGCCTTTTTCTAACCTTATCTGAAAAAACCCCTTTTCAAAAAGAAAACTTTAGTAAACCTAAAAACTATCTTCAACAATGATGTCATCATCCAATGCTCAACATGCACACACGGAAGTTGACTCTGGCAAAGGTATCACCATCAAACCTAAGATCATGACTTTGAATCAAGATGATCTAAAGCTGTTGATGGAACAAATTGTTAATTTTGAGTCCTTCAGTCAAAATAAGTATGATATATGGAGTTTCTTCAGAAGCCAAAAAGAGTTATTTTTGGGATGAACCCTTTCTGTACAAGAGATGTGATGATCAGTTGTTAAGGAAATGTGTGGACAATCCAGAGGCGTGCCAGATCTTGACAGATTGCTACGATGCACCTAACGGAGGACACTTTAGAGGAACTATAACTATTGCAAAAGTGCTACAATCAGGTTATTTTTAGCCCTCACTGTTTAAATATGCTAATTCGTTAGTCAAGGGACGTGACAAATGCCAAAGAGTAGGAAGTGTTTCTATGAGGCAAGAAATGTCACTCACCAGCATTTTGGAAATTGAAATTTTTAATGTGTGGGGCGTAGATTTCATGGGGCTATTTCCATAATCCTTTAGCAATCTTTACATCCTTGTTGTTGTGGACTATGTATCAAAATGGATAGAGGAAATAGAAATCCCCACCAATGATGCTAAGGTTGTGACCAAAATTTTAACTAAAAACATCTTTTTTTAGACATGGCACACCTAGAGCTATCAACAGTTATGAGGGAATCCATTTTTGCAATAAACTATTTGAGAATATAATGGCAAAATATAGGGTTAAACACAAGGTTGCTACAATATATCATCCACAGAGTAGTGGGCAAGCCGAGTTACCTAATATGGAGATAAAAAGAATATTGGAAAAGGTGGTTAATCCTACAAGGAAGGATCAGTCTAAACATCTTGATGATGTTATGTAGGCTTATAGGGTTGCTTATAAAACCCCCTTAGGAATGTCTCCCTATAGGATAGGTTATGGCAAGGCTTTCCCCCTCCCTATTGAGTTGGAACATAAAGTATCTTGGACTATAAAAAGTTTGAAATTTAACTTTTCAACTGTTGGGCAAGCAAGAATGCTCCAACTCAACAAGTTGGAAGAACATAGGTTATTCTCATATGAAAATGTTGAGTTATACAAGGAAAATATCAAAAAATGGCATGACAGAAAATGCCAGAATAGGGAATTGGTAGAAGGTCAACAGGTTCTCTTGTTTAACTCAAGGTTAAAACTATTTTCTGACAAACTTAAGTCAAGATGGTCAGGCCTCTTATGAAAATTTATTCACATGGGGATGTAGACATGTTGAATGAGAAAATTGAGAATGAGTTTAAATTTAATGGCCAAAGAGTGTAAACTTATTTTGGTGATTTCTTAAACAACACAACAATCACCATGAATTTTAATGATTAACAACTCTTGTTTTAAGTCAGACTATAAGACTCTAAAATAGCACTGCTAGGAGGTAGACCAACTTAATAATTTTTTAAATATTTCTTTTAGTTAAGATAGTGAGTTTGAAAACTAGTGGAATTATGACATCATCTAAAGTCATGTGTCGAGTGTGGTTTTTCTTACTTTCTATTTGTTGTATTTTGGACCCCCTCAAAACCTCACTTAAAACTACATTGTTTGATTGATCAATTGCAAGGTAATTTGTAGAATTCTATTGTGTGTTTAATAGAAAGTGTTTGCCCCTTCTTGCATCAGTTTTACGTTGAGCTCTAGACTGCTATTAATTTATTTTTCAAGTCATCCAATTTAAAATCAATTTATGTGTCACAAAATTATTGACTGTTTCTTGTTCATTTGTTGCATTTTTAGCCAAACGGTCAGTTTAATGGCCAATTGAATAGTTTTGATTCCATCGGCGTAGTATTTTGTATTTTTTTAAAATTAGAATTCATATTATAGCATAACAACCAAATGTTGGTAATTTAGTTCTTGTATACATGAACATATCTTGCTGCAAGATATGAGAATTTATTCATACCTTAGTGTCACAGTTGACATAATCCTCCAATGAACTAGCAGATCCCTAGTTCGTTCTATCTTGCTTTTGTCTGATAATTTATTTACTTGACACATTATTGATTTATGGTTGGGGTATCAAATTTCCAGTTTTTCAATCTATGTATTATCATAGTTAATTTGGTTTCAAAAACAGTTAAAATATGTCATGATGTATTGAGTATCTTTGTTGATTTCTTAAGAATTTCACTCATAATTTAACTTATGTATGATATAGTGTTATATTTGCTCTATGTAAGTTATGTATGATATTGCTTATATGGTTTAATTACGATTCATTGTTATTTCATTGATGTGTCCTAAAAATAGAAATTAAAAGTACGTTTATCCTAAACATGTTTTGGTAGACTCTAAAATGAGAAATTAAAAGTAGGTATCTTTCCAAATAAGTTTGGTAGGTAAAAATAATAATAATAAACTTAGCGTCGACAAAAGTCGACGATACATTTTGACGCTACATGGTGTAGTTAAGTTAGTGTCGCTTACAATCGACGCTAATAAACAAATACAATAGAATAATGTTGCCTATGACCGACGCTACTTGGTAATAGCTATAAAGTTGTGTCGCCTACTAATGACGCTAAATAAAGGAATACAACACTATTATGTTCACTTAGACCGACACTAGTTGATTATATTTAGTATTTAGCATCTCCCTAGCTGATGTTAATAAAATACACACAACGCAATAATGTTGATTCGGACCCATGCTAACACTAAACATGGTTGTACTCTCGCGTCGACTTTATGTGTTAGCGTCCATTTAACGTTGCGCTTAGACGACACTAGAGTTAGCGTCAGTTAAATGCTAAGGTTTTCTTCCAGCTATGAGATGTCCGCCTCGATCCTGACACTAACACCTTTTAGCGTCAGGTTTTTTTCTTTTAGAGAGGGCTTTTAGCCGATGCTAAAACACAGGTTTCTTGTAGTGATACCAGTTGAGGAGGAAGATTTAGAAGACGAGTGAACCATTAATGATCTGATTAAGGAAGCTAACTAAGATAAATAAGAGTTAAGTGACAATGATTTTGTTAAGGAAGACAACATTGAACAAGAAATTAAGGAGGAAGCTGAAAAAGAAGGAAAGGAATATGAAGAACACAAAGCAATGGAAAAACCTGACAATGATGAAGACAATAAGAGTGAAGAGGAAGAACAAGTTGTTGAAGAGAAATGGGAGCAAGAACAAAATGAAGAAAAGGGTGTTGAGGACGAAGCAGAGGCTGAAACTTAAAAATTGATTGTGTAAGAACTTGATACATTAGAGGATGACACCTAATTGTTAGAAGAGGAGGAAAATGAGGAAGCTTAACAACCTCTAAGAAAAATAAGCATTGTTAAACCATAAATTGAAAAGCTAATGCATGTCTTCCATGAATTCATCAAAATCCCAGCTAAGGTCGTCATCCCTTTCAAAGCCCCCAGTCCAGCAAAAGCCATCTCAAAATGAAAAGCCATGAGAAAAAGAAGAGTATAAAGAAGGTTAAAGGAACATTATTGTTGTCGCACCCGAAGTCATTACTAAGCCATAAAAAAGAGAGCAACAGTGGACAATCGAAATCCTCTAAGAAATCAAAAGACATGAAAACATTCGTTAATGCTCCCCAGGTAAAAAGCAAGGCGCATACACAAGATAAATAGGTTGCGAAGAAAGAAGAAGTGAAAAAGAGGAAGAGGGCAGAGCAAGAAAAAGCCACAAAGAAAAGCAACAGGCTTCAAGCCCAACTGGTATTTCCTAATCATCATCAACTATTATTTTTTTGTAGTGTCTAAGTCATGGTGTGCCAGAACTCACCAAATGACAGTAAGGACCCTATCCTTACTCTATATTTGGGGGTACAACAACTTATGTCATAAATTTAGTCAGCTAGTTAGTTAATTATGTTTTGTTTTCTAGTTTTTATTTATTAGTTTTATTGTCTTTTGTTTTGTATTTCAAGTGTTTTAGTTAATGAAGCTAAATATTTATATTTGCTTTAGTGCAATTTTGTCTTATAAATAATAATAATAATAATAATAATAATAATAATAATAATAATAATAATAATAATAATAATAATAATAATAATAATAATAATAATAATAGTAGTAGTAGTAGTAGTAGTAGTAGTAGTAGTAGAAAGAAGAAAAATATTTATCTTCATCTCTAAAATAATAGAATTTTTAAGAATTTAGGAGACTTTTAATTGGACTGCTCACAATATTAAAAGCAAGGTCTTGATAAGAATCAATGCACCTATTTATGACTTTTTGATAAATTATGTTGAGCCATAAGAAGTTAGAAACATAGTTAGTCTCTTAAGAAGTTTGAATTAATCTAAAATATAGAATAAGATTCACTGTAGGAGTTAGTTCAGGGGAGAAAAACACTAATAAATAAGGCTAGCACAAGGATCTAATGCATTTACAAAAAAACATACAAAAGTGTGCAAAAAGAATGAAAAATGTCAAACAACATTATAAATAAAGTTCATGTGCCCGAAATTAGAGGAAACAATGGGTGTCTTCACCATTAGTAATAAGTTGGACTCATTACAAGTGAGATCCCGTCAGATGAAAAGGTGGAGCATATGACATTTATTAAGAAAAAATGATACAAGTAGAAGCCTCGAGTTCAAAATGAACTAAAAAGCCAACAAAAATCAAGTTAGTTGATGCCCCCTGTTGAAACTGAAAAAAATGAAATCATGGACCATAGGATAGAATAACTAAATTAGAATTTAGGCTAATTATCTTGACTGGAGACTTCTGACATGACATGTAACATCAAAATACACACACACACACACACGTGCACACACGCGCGCGCGCACGCGCACACAAACATGACTAAATTGTAAAAAGACTAAGTTGTGCCAAATTTTGGATGTGGTCTTCTTAGATAAATTCCGAGTTATATATGAAATGAGCTCCTAGAGTAAGAGATACAGGGAAGTCAAATTTTTTCTTTTATCATATTATCTATTATATCACTTGAGGACAAATAATAATTTATGTTTGAAGGTGTGATAACTAACTATGTGTGAGGTATTCTAGCCCTTAATACTTGATTTCATCTTGTTATTAAGTAATTTGTTATGTTTTAAGTAAGTTTATGAATGATACAATAAGTGCTCTCATTTGTGAGTTTTTATGCGTTTGTTACATGTGTATGAATGACCTTTGATAAGTTCTGGCATGACAACACCAGAACACCACTTTAACACTAAATTTTAGCTAAGTGTAAAATGCAATGAAGGTTAGAAAGAATGGATGTTCATAGTTTTATGGAATACGTGACATCAATTAGAAAATTGGAGTGCGCTTGAGCTAGAAAGTAAAGAAGATAAAATCATAATGCTATAAGACAAAAAAACTGCAAAATAGTACAACCATTGCAGTGCGCGACTTATCCCCTCTACACAGCAATCCTGCCACCGAACACTTTGTCCCTTGCATGCGCTGTGTACCCCTTCTAGTACTGGTACGAATGAGAAGAAATGATGAGAATATGTTGACTCTTATGGGCCAAAAGTGATGGATAATAAAAAATCCAATGATTCAATACCTCACGAAACCCTAGAGGAGGCTGGCTATAAAAAGATCCCTTGAAAGAAATGGAAAAGAGGTTCAGACTCATAGAGAAACACTTGGTAGATATTTGTGTGAAAGTAAGCTACATCAAGTTGGAGAATTTCTCTTTTATTCTTCCCAAGTATAAGGCATTCATCTCTGGCGTGACAAAACTCGCCTCTTGCTAATTGAAGATTGCAATAAGATGAAGAATTTACTCTTAGATTTTAATTTCTTTTTCATTATATGCTTAAGAATGTTTAGCTTATGAATCAATATAGATGTATGTACTAAGCTTATCATGAGCTAAACTGTGTTATGTTGAGCAATGCGAAGTTTATGTGACTTAATCTTTTGTGTTATTTGATATGATGTTAGTGGTTGATTTTATCATGCATTTTATTATTATAAATCTGATTCTTTGACTGATTATCTCAGGAAAAGATAAAATCTTGTTGGTGTGAGAAATCCATCAACAAGTGGAACTCATGATAAATATGATATAAAATAATAGGATATAAATATTCACTAGATTAATTACTTTAGACATAAAAAAACTACAATAATGGAAGACATTTGGAATGAAATTAGACGTGTATTAAAGTTAAATGTGAGACTTAGAAATTTGTCCCCTTACTTTCTTGTATATGCTTATGATGTTGTAGGAATACATCATGAAATCACATTTCAACCTCATATAACACAACATATCATATCATATACACATAATATATAAGTTATATACATAATATATAAGTTATATTATTGTTTCCTTAAAAATTGAACTTGTGAGAAACATCAATTATCATTAATTTTTGCCGATGCTCATTCACAAAAAATATTTTTTTAAATCAATCTAAATTATTACACTCACTTTGAGAACAATATTCAAACTTTTTATCACTTTCTCTATTGAACCGTGTATACTTGCACGTTATATAGATTTAATCGACACCACCAATTATAAAACATAAAAGCCACAAAATGGTACATCATTATTTGTTCATAACAAGTCTCTTTAGAATTTATTTTCACTAAATCAACTATCGAAACAACTACATTTTCAAGATCAAAGTTGCATCTATATCCATTGATTGTTCCTCTCTCCTACATCATTTTTATAGAATGACGAGTCCGCACTCTCAGCATAATAGCTACTTCCCTACACATTGATAGTAAGTAATTCACTAAACTACAACATCCTTGCTGGTGTAAACAAATTTAATAACCTATAAACATTTACTACAAACTTACCTCAAAAGCAATATCAGTAAGATCACTGCACCCTTGAAAATGTCTATATAGTGAAAAAGTGTTGTAAATAATTTTTGATTCATTATTACTACTATTTAATAAAAATAAAAAACAAAACATTAAATCACCATCACAGATTCACAGGTGTAGTCAGTTGTTGTATGCTCCGCCGTAAGACGCGGTTGTTTCGTCCATGAGAGAGAAGAAAGGCTCAAAGCCTTCAACCTCTCCCTGTGCCTTTCTCAGAGACGCATATCACAATTGCTTCCACAGGTTTCATTCAATTCATCATAAACACACTCTTTTCCATAATTTGTTTCTTCCTCCTTTAAACCCTAATTTTATTTCTGAAGGTGGTATACGGAGAAATTCGTCAAGGGTCAATATGACAAAGAAGAATGCGTCTCCGAGTGGCAAAATTACAGAGCTTGCCTTTCTGTAAGTTCTTAGTAATTACCACTTTTATTCTTTCAGTGTTTAATGACCATTTTGCTGTTCATTTTTTCAGGAGCATTTAGAAAATAAGCATATGATTCGTATATTGGAAGGTGAAAACGTTGTTCAAGATACTGCTGTTGCTTCTCAGTAACTTGGAAGATAAGCATATCACATGTTTGATGTAATGCCACACAGAGAAAGACTTGTTCTGTAATTAAAGATATATATTACTAGTATTTTTCATTCTATTTTTCCATGATTTCTACCTTGTTTTGTTTAAATTATACAATCATAGAAACTTTAGGGTATTTACTGTGATATGAATAGTTTTAAGAAGCAAACCAATGTCTAGTTTTTAATCAAGAATGAGTCATTATTCTTTGATAACGGTTAAGAGTTTTACATCAGACAATATATAGCATGCATATGTGTTTATAAGTGAGGGTAACCATCATTCTACCAACCGGTTTTATAGAATTGAGTTAGACCAACCACATTTCTTAAGAATAACAATTATGTTGAGGGTAACCATCATTCTACCAACCGGTTTTATAGAATTGAGTTAGACCAACCACATTTCTTAAGAATAACAATTATGTTGCATTTGTTGTGTTTGCTTATTTTTCAAGTGTGATTCTTTGGTTACCTTTAGTTCCATCTTGAGTAACGCTCAATAAAATGAAAACAGCCCTGCACCCTTTTATTAAGCTTTTTACTGAAGACCCTTTCTCAAATTCAGTTACTCATAAAACCGCTTTTCCAATGCATATGATGTGATTTTAAGAAGCTACAAAGAGTAGTTTTCTCTTACATCTGCGTATGAGATAGTTCTACAATGAAACCAACCATAGTTAAACTCAAGCTCTAGCAGAAAACTCCATGTTGAGCTAAGTTTTTAATTTTCTTAGCAACAATATCATTCTGGCAAAGTGGCAATTGGCAGCAAATATTAAGAATTGTTTGCTTCTCAACTATTGATTTGCAATTTTGTGCAAGTTTGAATGATTCCACATTAACTTTTTATTCGCCTTTTATTTCAACTGCAAATGTATTTTAGTATCTGATATCTATTTTCCTAGATAAGACTTCACTCTGACAAAAAAGAAAAAAAGAAAAACAGGCAGGCTACCAAATCAAACTAGTTTATCAATGAAAACAAGAATTATTCAAGCTCGCAGCCTCGTTGAACAGCTTCTTTGCTTTCTCTCTTGCATAATCCGGACTCAATTCGCAAATCAATAGAGGAGTGGTTTTGACTTTCTTTAGTTCTTTTTGAAAAGAAAGTGTACAACCATCCATTCTTCACCATTATTGTATCCAAAAAGTTCTGCTACAGCTATGAAAAATGTTCTCCAGTAGACAGTCCATTTAGTAGCCGAATCTTTGCCGTATGTTGATTCCATAATTGGCTTGATGGAAGCCATGTTCTTATCCATTCTTTTGAGCCACTCTTCACTGCAAAATAAATTCGATTATGCTTGAGTAATACAGTTAAAACTTGTTTCGTAAACAAATAAACTATTGATGTAATATGACTTATTGGGCAGTGTAGCATATTCCAACCTGGTCTGCGCATAGTGCTTCCCATTTACGAGCCAATGGTTGACGACAGTAACATCATCCTTTACACATCACAAAAAAATTCAATTACAAGTTAGTAAAATCACGACGATATAAAGGCATTACAGAACAAAGCTGGTGCAAACTGTCATGTAAGCTTACTTGGAAATAAAGAAGTAGATTTGCTGCAGGCATAGTTCCTCCGGTAAAGAAGTATCGTGTAATCCAATCATCTTCATTTTTGTCCTTTATGAATAAGTAGCAAGTAACAGTAGTTAAATGTATAGTGTCTTTGAAAAATTGATTAGTGTTTCTAAGGTATCAACTAATAGCACAAGCAAAAATAACTGAAAATATGAAGTTTACCTCAAAGTGGTAGGCAAATGCTTTGTGGCAGAAATGATGAACAAATAAAAGACCATCCTCTTTCATCCATTTGGATATCTTGTTGAGAAGATCTTTGTAGTTCTTCATATGCTGTGACAAGGTTAAAACTTAAATAAATTTAATAAAACACAGCTTCAATGCAGATAATTTACCAACAAAATCTAACCTCAAACATTTCAATGGAAAATATTCTGTCATAAGAAGCTTCCATTTCAAACGTGCTAATGTCCGCAACAATGATATCCACATTTTGCAGTTGCAGCTCCCTGACAAGAGGCCAATGCAACAAAGTGATTTTGATCATCATACGGTAAGTTTTTTTGCAAACTAAACCTTGATTTCGTGCAACAAAATAATCGTAAACTAGCCTGAAGCAAAATGATAACAGTATCAAGAAACATACATGCATTTCTCCTCGATAAAAGCTTTTTGAGTTGTGGAATTGCAGATTCCTGTAACCCTGGAATTACTGTAATTCTTGGCAATGTATAAAGTCAGCGAACCCCAACCGCATCCGACGTCAAGAACTGTATGACCATCTTTCAGGTTTGATCTCTCGCAGTACAGTTTCAACATTTCTTCTTCAGCATCTTTCAAGGTCTTCGAGGCAGAAGAGAAATAACATGAACTGCACAAGTATATATTCAAGAATGTTACAGAAACCATAAGGCTATAACTTATATGTGCTTATTTAACTACTTTTCTTTTGGCAAATACTTGACATTGCCAACAAATTGCACCTATCATACATCTATTTTACTTCACAAAAGGATTATCTTTACACATGATCCATTCGGATTGACATAGTTAAGCTTATCGTCTATAAACTGCCTTCAGCTTATTTCTATAAGCTTTTCAGAATAGCTTATGAAAACAGCTTATAGCTTCTGTAAAGTGAGCTATAGCCACTAGCAAGGCTACTACCTACAATTCATTTTACACTATGAAGTACATCAGTAACACGACAATAATCCTAATAATTTTTAAAATCAAATAAATTAAACTTAATTAGAAATGACGGTACTACATAGTTACACACCCTATATGAATCTGTACTTCAAAATGTTCCATGATAAATAATAAATAAACTGAGAAGTACCTGTATTTGAGATTGCTTCCAAGAACGAGCTTAAAGAAAGAGGTTGGTAACTCATAATGCTGAGATTTTGGCTTATCAGTACTAACAGCAATAGGCATCTCTTGTAAAGCTGAAAGGTTATCATATCATATCAAACAGTACACATTAAAACAAGATCATGTTTATATTACAAAATCGTAAGATCAAATAGAAGAAAGAGAAGTACAATGTGCAAATTGGAGAAGATCAGAGAGCTGAAGTTCAGAAGAAGGTTTGTAAGAAGATCGAAGGCGAGTGGCCAAAAGCAAGCGCGTGAGTCTTCTGATGACGGCGTCAGGAAGCAGGTTGCGTTCGAGTGAACCGAGCATGAGCTTCACCGTCGTGTTGTACGGTAGTTGCATCATCCCTTCCATCTTTTCCGTCAAAGTTGCAACCACCACAACACCACACACGTTTTGTGTCAGTGTGAGGTTTTTGCGTGAATATGGTAGAATTATCAGAGACACGTCTTGATTTCCGAAGACTTATCTTTTATTCTTTTTTCAGTAAACCTTATCACGTTTTTAGTAAAATTCCATGTTTTTCTTTCAAATTATAATAAAAATGAAATAAAAGAAATACAAAATTGATTAATTAAAATAATTTATTATTTTTAAAAGAGATAAGAAGAATGTGTATATAATATTTTTTTATATATCAAAATATTTTAATTAAGAATAATTTTTTTTTAGATATAAATATTATTTTTGTTTTAAAATTATTTATAATTTTTTTGAATTAATAGTGTTACGGACTAGTCCAAGGGCTGAGTATGACCAAATTCACTTCTGCTCTCAGAACGACTTAATTGTCTAAGTCAAACCAATTTAAGAGAACATTTATCTTTCTGCCCCTCCAATAGGGGAGACCGACCGATTTACCCCTAGACCAACACTTCTTTCTCCCGAATTCTACTTTAGCATCAGAGTGTCTTGTAGGTACACCCCTTCCTCCTCTCTCACACCTATCATCATAGACGATTGTCTCTGTCCCACTTCAGGTTCTAATCATCCGTCAAGATCAAATAGTATATTTATTTCCATGTATAAACTTTAGTTAAATTTTTTTAAAGATCTAGTCAAATTTAATTTAAAAAATAATCAAACATATTAAAATTAATCATACGCCTTTAATATTACTTTTAAATATTTTTAATAGAATTTAAAGAAATATTTATTAAAATTTTAAAATATACATATTTTTTTATCTTTTATTTATTTTTTAAAATCTTAATCTATGTGAAAAGTCAACTAAATCAGTCATTGTGTCACTGATGAAGTATCAGTTAAATGATTATATCAATAATATATGTATAAATAAATATTAGTAACATAAATAAACATATTTTACACATTATTTTAAATATATTTAATTTAATTATACAAAAAATTGTAATAACATGTGTGTTGCGGTGAGAATCAGATATCAATCTATTGAATTAACTTAAATCACAAATCACGAAGTTCACCACCGAACTTTGATTTATCCAAAGAAAAGGATAAAGATCGAAGAAAACCCTAAGTGCGATATGTAATAATGCAACTAAGAGATATAAGGTTCGGGGGTTGGTTATGTTAGACGATGGCTTGGATCTAGAAGGGGGTTGAATAGATCTCAATTAAAAAATCAGTCGGCGCTACCAATTAAAAATTGGTTTTAAAAATATTTGTTTTGCGGAAGCGGCCGTGGAAAAATTACCATCTAAAACAAACCGTTATTAGAAGACCGGATATGCGTCTAGCCTTATGGAAGTGATAATGAGCAAAATATAAGATTCAACACACTAGTCACACTAATCAATTAATTTTACCACTAATAAGTAGGACTAGTTCCAGTGCTCCACAAACACTACAAAATATGCAAATAATCCAAGTGAATTTTGGTTTAGGTAACTTATCAAACACTTGGTGTGCGAGACACTCCAAGTGAATTTTGACTTGAGTAAGTAACTCTAAATTCCTTGTACAATATACTATTGTACTAGAGTTCAAAATAGTGAAAAGCACTTACTCAACTCAATGCAAATTTTGATAGAATTGCTTATACTAAAATTACTCAAATTCTAAAGCCAAAATGCAAGTGCTGAAAAATAAAGGAGACAAAGATTTGTTGAGGCAGTTCCCCCGCCGTCCTCGCTTCGGGGCACGTTTGCCCTCAATTCTAAATCTAGAATTGAGATCAATATAATAGATATCACCTGTAGAGTTGAAATTTTTATACAAGGATACATAAGAAAAATATACAAACAAGCTCTCTTGATGTTGATGATGTTTTTCTCTCCTTGTTCCTTGATTCGAGTCAAATCAAGTTCTTCGATCGTTGTGAGTAGACCTCCAATTCCAGCCCCTTTGTCGAACAACCTTCCGTTCTTCAAACCCTCGGCCCGACTGATCTCAACCACACACAAATCGAACCCGGAACTCTCTTGCACACTTCACTGATTCCCGCTACTAGATTGACGAAATCTTCCGCTTCTCAATCACCTTCGCTCAGCTGAAGTTGGTAGAGACGATCCGTACTAAAAACCCCCAAATTCTCCGAATCTTGGAGGGCAAAATCTTAAATGTTTTATTCAATAAAAACCTGCTACAAACTCAACCCGAACCGGATTCCCAATCAACGGCTTCGGACCTTATCACCTTGAACGAGACACAAACCACAACAAGAATTGTTGTGTGTAATTGTTGTGTTGTGAATTGTTGAGGATGAAGATGAAGAGATTTGGTAGCACCTATTTCACTTTTCTTGTTTCTTGCACAATTGACTCAAAATATCAATTGTTGTTGATAAAAAAGAACAAACCTTCTATATATAGTAACCAACCAACCAACACACTTAACAGCTTTTCAACCAAAGTAGAAAGACTTCACTAACTGCACAAACGCGCGAACGGTCGACCATAGCAGGACTATGCGTCGACGCATAGCCTGCAGTTTTAGGAAATTTGAAAAGGATTGACTGCATGCGTCAACCATAGGTCGGTGTGCGCCGACTAGTGGAGAATTGCACTGCTTCATGCGTTGACCATGCGGTCGACCATAGGTCAGCGTGCGCCAACCAGTGGGAAATTGTACTGCTTCATGCGCCGACCTATGGTCGACTCAAAGCCTGTACATTTGTAAAAATGTATATCTTTGTGATTTTAATACATCTAAACATAAACAATGTTCTTCCACAGATATTGAATCAAATATGAAGGATATAAGAAGGATATGAGAGGTGAAATATTACATTTGTCTTATAGATGTAGAGCCGATAAAATCGATTCATCCATGGTTGTGTTTTGTCATCATCGAAACTCAAGAACATGTGTTACACGAGGGTTTGTCCTCACATACTCCCCCTTTTTGATGATGACAACCTATGTGAATCCAATGAGAACAACTTGCAATATTTATAACATAGTCACATAAACTCCCCCTTTCTTTTGCAATCCTATACAAAAAAAACTAGTGAACTGGTGGTGTGATCTTCTTGGCTTTGATACACTCTCTTTTCCCCCTTTGACCACATCAAAAAGAGAAATAGAAAGGTTAAGAAGAATAAGTTCAATTCAACAAAAAACTCAGCAAGTAATAACTAGCATTAACCAATATTCACACAAAATATGGATAATAAAAAAGTAACTCAATGGATAATCATATTTTAGATAAAGAGAGAAAGTACAATGAAAAGCTCATAAAAAACATAACAAGCAAAAACCAAACATTGTGCACACAAAAAAAGGAAACATAAGAACACAAAAGCAACATAAAAATGCACGTATGATCCTAATGTCCTCGGTCTCGTCCTCGTCCCCTCTCATTGAAATGAGGATTGCGGTATGGGTCGGCCATGTCGGTGAACGCCTCCACAACACTATTCAAATACCGTATGCTGTGAGTGACGGGCGTTTCTTGGACTTCATTAGATGCAGTGAGAGCCTCAAACCTAGCATCCATCCTTGTGGAAAAGTTGTTAAGCCTTTCATTTTGCGTTTGGAGCTCTCTTTGTATTTGACTGAACCTCTCGTCTTGAGCTCTCATAAAATTTTGTTGATCCAACTGCATAGACTGCATCATGCTGATAATTTCAGAAGTATTTTGTTGTGGTGGAGATGAAGGTGCTTCAGAACTTCCTTGATACGGCTGATAATACTCTCTCAATGTGGACCATCCAGTGTATTTCCATTCACCCTAACCTTGATATTCGTTTCTTCTTCATCAGTTGGAGTGTTGTATTGAGCCCAATTGTTATTTGTGTACTTATTTGTATCCATTTATTGATGACTTGCATGCTCCTCATGTGTTTGTTCTTCTTCGTCTTCTCCATCTTCCTCTTCTTCCCTTTCTTCACTTTCTTCACTATCATCAGTTTCTTCAACAGTCTCAGGAGTGGTTGCCTTGCGAACAAATTTGTAACTTCTTCGCTCTTCACACCAAAAGTAACCCATCATTGAAAGGGTTTTCGTCCCAAATTCTTTGTCGGAAGTAAGAGATATGCATTGGAATGCTGGAAAAACAACTTCAGCAGCAGTAAGAACTTCTTGGATAAAATACCCATAAGATAGAGTTGTCCCTCTTCCAGAATCTCTTAACGCAAACATCCTACTAGCGATGTAGTAGGGCCAGTTGATTTTGATTTTATTCTTCAGAAGATACATAAGATGTACTTCAGCTTGTTCGACTCTGGAAAGACCTCCTTTCTTGGGCCGCAGAATGCGCGCCGCAATCCATTGGAGAATGCGATCACCTATCTTCAATTTACCAGCAGTGACGGTTCTTGGGAACGCATCGCTTTCCACGAGATGCGCTGGATATGGTCATTTCAACATTGAGTTTAAAGCGGTCTTGAACTCATACCCAACCATAGTGCAAGAATCAGTTACTTCAGAAGGAGGATTTTCACCAGCATCAAGTACCAAGTTAAAATATTTTCTCCACACAACAGAATTTAAAGTTACCTTTGTTGAGCCGATTTGAGAGTGAAATACCTGACCTCAGAACTTGTCATGGATGCATGTGTAGAATACACGCACCAAATCTTTACTGTACTTGGAATTGCATTCTAAGAAGTTGATAATTCCTTGAAACTCTAGCAGAGATATGATTTCGGTGAGATGCATGCGCTCCGCCGTGAGTCGGTAGAATGCATGTTGCTTAACGACCCCTCTTTTACCAATATCCTTGTTGAAACTGTCGGCAAGAGATGGTGGAACCAATGATACAGCTGTGACCGAAATAGAGGCAGATGATGATGCCCTTGATCTCTTACCAGTAATTCTGCGAGATGATGATGCCATGGATAGAGTATTGGAGGTTTGGTGATTGTAGAGAGTAAGAGTTTGTAGAAGATTTTTGAAGTGATTTGAGAGGATGATGTTTACCCTATTTATAGATGGAATTTAGGGTTTTGGGAAGAGGAGAGAACAAGAATCATTAGGCATTAGGTAGATGCAATTTTCAATGAATATAGACAAATGCACAATCAAATAAGAATACATTTTAAAAGCACAAGAAGTTTGAACGATTTTTGAAAAAATCTGATTTTTCACTCGATTCGTCGACCATCCATCTGCATACGTCGACGCATACTGTTTAAATTTTGATAAATGTAAAAGTAATGAGTGTGTGTCGACCGTTGTCCTGTTATGGTCGACTCATACAGGCAAAAAGTGCAGATTTTAAATTTTATACACATATGAGCAGATAATTGATGCACAAGTACAATGCCATACAACAATAAGCAACCAAACAGATATAATACATAGAAAATGTCATATTGAGAATATTTATCATGCGATACAACTTTTAAACACGAGAATTAGAGAGAGAGAGAGAAAGAAGAGGAACAACATCACCTCAAAACCAAGGATAACTTGATGACTTATATACAATTGTACTTATAACAACCTTGAATTGTTAGATGTACGAGAGTATAATCATAAATGAATAAACAAATGAATACGTAATTTTATGACACACGATCCGAAATATCGAGAATGCCAAGTTCTCGTCGGATATGAAAGAAGGGTTCAGTTGCTAGAGGCTTTGTGAAAATGTCCGCTAGTTGATTTTTAGTATCAACATGTTCAAAAACAACATCCCCTTTCTCTACATGATCCCTAAGAAAATGGTGTCGAATTTCAATATGTTTGGTGCGTGAATGCAATACCGGATTTTTGGTAAGATTAATGGCACTTGTGTTGTCACAGAAAATAGGAATATGTTCAAGTTTGAGGTTAAAATCCAACAATTGTTGCTTGAGCCACAAGACTTGAGTGCAACAACTGTCGGCGGCAACATATTCCGCTTCAGCGGTTGACAAGGCAACAAAAACTTGTTTCTTGCTATGCCAACTTACTAAAGAATTTTAAAATAGGTGATGAGTACCACTAGTACTTTTCCTATCCGATTTCCACCCGACAAAATCGGAATCGGAGAAGCCTACCAATGAGCAATCATTTCCTTTGGAATACCATAGCCCATACTTCGGAGTACCAGAAAGGTATCGAAGGATGCGTTTAACAGCTTTCAAATAGGATTCCTTAGAATCCGATTGATATCGAGCACACATGCACACGCTAAACATAATGTCGGGTCTAAATGCGGTAAGATAAAGAAGTGAACCGATCATACCTCGATATTGTTTTACCTCTACATCCTCACCACTTTCATCTTTATTCAAGTTTGCGCATGTAGGCATAGGTGTGTCTATGGCTTTGGAGTTTGCCATGTCAAATCTCTTGAGAAGTTCCAAACAGTACTTAGTTTGACTCACGAACGTTCCATCCTCAAGCTGTTTAATTTGTAATCCGAGAAAGTATGTGAGCTCCCCCATCATACTCATCTCGAATTCACCCTGCATAAGGTTAGAAAAGTCTCTCACGAGATTCATGTTAGTTGACCCAAATACAATATCATCAACATAAATTTGTACCAATATCAAGTGCTTTCCTTGACGCTTAATGAAGAGAGTTGTGTCCACTTTGCCTCTCGAATACCCTTGATCAAGTAAGAACTTGCTTAGGCGCTCATACCAAGCCCTAGGAGCTTGCTTGAGTCCATACAAGGCTCTTTTTAGTTTGTAAACATGATCAGGATATTTGTGAGACTCAAAACCCGGAGGTTGTGCAACATAAACTTCTTCATTAATGTAACCGTTAAGGAATGCACTCTTAACATCCATTTGAAATAGCTTAAAGTTCTTCGCACAAGCGAAGGCAAGCAAAAGACGTATAGCCTCGAGTCGGGCAACCGGCGCATAAGTCTCCTCATAGTCAATGCCTTCCTCTTGGTTATACCCTTGCGCGACTAAACGCGCCTTGTTTCGGGTTATTACCCCGTTTTCATCCAACTTGTTCCTAAACACCCATCGGGTGCCAATTACTCAATGTCCTCGTGGAGGAGGGACAAGGTCCCAAACCTCATTTCTAGTGAACTGATTAAGTTCCTCTTGCATTGACAAAAACTAGTGTTCATCGAGTAATGCTTCTTTAGGGTTTTTAGGTTCAATTTGCAAAATGAAAGCGAAGTGATTACAAAAATTACTTATCTGAGAACGGGTTGTAACACCCTTTGATATATCTCCGAAAATGTTGTCAATTGGATGGTCTTTGGAAGACTTTCAAGCTGGAGGGAGATCATCTTTTGAGGGCGGATGAACTTCCTCTGTTTCCTCATGGCGGACATCTTTATCCTCCTCAACTTTGGCCTGGTCGGGCTGATCAATTCCCTGCTCGGCACCTTTGAGTATGTCTTCTGTAGATGTACCTACACCATAAACAACACTACCTTTTCCGACATTTCTCGGATAAGACTCATCAAATGTTACATGTATCGATTCTTCAACAATAAGTAATCTTTTATTGTAGATTCTATAAGCTTTATTTGACTGAGAGTATCCAAGGAAGATACCTTCGTCAGCCTTAGAGTCAAATTTACCCAAGTTTTCCTTTCCATTGTTCAAAACAAAACATTTGCAACCTAACACATGTAGGTGAGACACGTTTGGCTTGTGCCCTTTTAAAAGCTCATACGGTGTTTTGTTTAGAATGGGGCGGATGAGCACCCTATTCAAAACATAACAAGCCGTACTTGTGGTGTTAGCCCAAAAATATATCGGTAATCCACTTTCATTGATCATGGTTCTCCCCAATTATTCTAAAATACGATTTTTATGCTCCACAACCCTATTTTGTTGAGGAGTGCATGGAGCGGAGAAGTTGTGATCAATTCCATGGTTACCACAATATTCTTCAAATAAATGGTTTTCAAACTCACCTCCATGGTCACTTCTAATTGACACTTTGTGCTTAATTTATTTTGGGAAACCTTGGCAAATCTCTCAAAGGAGGCGAATGTATCGCTCTTGCTAGTCAAAAAGATAGTCCAACAAAATCTTGAGAAGTCATCCATTATTACAAAACTGTAATAGTTTCCACCTAGGCTTTTAATTTAGATGGCCCAAATAAGTCCATATGAAGAAGCTCGAGAGATTTCGTAGTTGAAACAATATTTTTGGATTTAAAAGAGATCCTCGTTTGCTTTCCCTTTTGACAAGCATCACAAAGGTGATCTTTGGTAAACTTTATTTTGGAGAGACCTAAGACTAGATCTTTTGAGACTACTTTATTTAGCAAGTCAAAGTTAACATGTGCTAAACGCCTATGTCATAACCATGAATCTTCACTCATTGTCATGAGACATTTGTCACTTGTTAATGATACTTCATTCAAGTCTAGCATATAGATATTATTCACTCTTAGGCCATTAAACATACTCTTCTTGTCATCATTATGCACAATTTTGCAACAATCTTTTGAAAATGATACATTGTATCCTTTGTCGCATAATTGGCTAATGCTAAGTAGATTATGTTTAAGACCCTCGACAAGCAACACATCGAAAATAGTAGTGGAAGAAGGGTTACCTACACTACCTTTACCAAGTATTGCACCGCGATTATTGTCACCATAGGTTACATGTCCTTTCTTCTTTTCCACGAAGTCGATGAAGAGGGATATGTCTCCTGACATGTGTCTGTTGCACCCTAAATTTTGACCCCTTAGATCCTCATCATCATTTTAGGATCATATTCATTTGATTAACTAACCTTAATCCAGTTCAAGTTTATCTTTGTCAAGATGCAGATGAATTAGGGTTCTGTACCGTCAAAATTGAAACTTCGAAGGTTTGATCAAGTCAATGTTTTGGATTGATTCAACTTCAAACAAGATCAAGAATACAGCATTGGGTCAAGTATGAATCCAATTTGAGGTGGTCACCCGGGGTTCGAGAACAGTGCAATTTGAGACACCCAATTAGGGTTTTTGATTGGAAAAAGTCAACTGTAGTTTGACTTTTGATTCAAAGAGTATTTCAATGATGGGATCAAGGTCCATTAAGCTCCTATGGCTTAGTAAAGTCCATCCAAAGAGTTTCAAGTCCTTAGGATGTCCGGATCACCAACGGGCGACTCGGTAGACACCGATCGATCGAAAAGTTGACCAAAAAGTCAACTCTCCAACAATAAGGAATTTGACTTCAAGGTGTGAATGAAAAATGTTCCTCATATCATATTACACCTCCCCATAAAATTTCATGACCATTGGATCAAGGTTTAGGAAGTAATTGCAAAAATCGGGAATTAGGGTTTCGAAAGGGGCAAAACCATAACTCCTCAACCACACATCCAATTGAGGTGGTTCTAAGCTTGTTTGAAAGGTCTTGACAAATCCTACAAAAGTCCCACAGTGGTCCATATTCAAAAAATGCATGGAATTGGAGTTATAGCAAAAATCATTTTTCAAGGGTAAAGGACTTAGTGAAATTTCCTAAATTCTGGCCATACAAACCACTTTTTTTCAGAACTTTGAAAGGTTTTTCAACCTAGTTCCATCAAGAATTTGGAAATTACCAAAACATGAAAGTTGTAGAGCTACACAAGGGATTTCTAAAAAGTGCAAGAACTCCCCAAGGAGATTTATGAGCTAGGAGTTATGGTGTCTTGAAGTTGGGTCTGTCACACCTAAAAATCCACTTGAACCAACTTCTCAAAATCAGAATTTTTCATCTCTAACCACTCTCCACCCTTGGATCATGATGCATTATGATATTTAGATGTGTAGAGAAAGATAATGACAGAAAAAATGAGATGTGAAGAGAGAGAGAGAGAGAGAGAGAGAGAGAGAGAGAGAGAGAGAGAGAGAGAGAGAGAGAGAGAGAGAGAGAGAGAGAGAGAGAGGCAAGTTGCAAGGATTATGCAATATAATATTGAAATGTGTAAGAAGGAGAGAGAAACTTTTTCACTCTAAACTGTTGCAGCAGGCATTCTACACACTCTAAGCTCACCTCAGTCATTTCATACCCATATCCACTTGAGTTTTCTGATCTTTATTGAACCATGGAGTTGATATGAGAAGATTTTGCAAGATTTTTCAAAGAAAACTCATGAAACTCCCTCCAAAAGTGGCAAGTTACCAAGCTGTCCTCACTCTCATTCCTCCTATAAATAGAGGCATTCTCACCATCTGCAAGACACACCAGAGTTATTCAGAACATCCAAGTATCATAGCTCTCCTCCCCTTTCTCTCTTTGCTTGTAAGTGAATTCCAAAAAACAACAAAGTTGGTCATTTTGCAACTTTCACACCATTTTCATTTCTAACCTTTCCAACACTCCCACAACCATCCATACACTTTCTAAATAACATATAGAAGGTGTGTAATCCATCAAACCATCAAAAACCTCAAAAAATCAAAAAGTCAACTTTCTCCCCACCATACTTTGACCAAAGTCACTAAAATGGCCAAAATTCATTCCACATAGATTCTTACCATTCGAATCCCTCTAACACCTCACTAACAACATTCCTCAACTGTCCTAATAGCTAACAACCCTTGGATACTCTTGTTTTGACATTTAGCACCATAAGTGCATTGTTACTTAAAGTTGAAGTAAGGACCAAGGCTAAAAGGTGAAGTGTAAATCTCTGGTTTTCTCAAATATTCCAACTTGCTTAAAAGTGTCATCAAGAGGTATGTAATTGATCCTTATTGACTTTTACACAAATTTCCATGATTTTGCTTTGTTGAGTTATTTTGGAGAAATTTAAACTATGTACACTTAGTAAAGTCTCATGGCATTTTTGTTGGACAAATGGTATGATGATCATGGATACCACCCTTATGTTAAGTTTGTTCTTGGTTCTATTGTTATGTGTTGTTACTGTCAAACCAAACTTTGGACTGTTGGAGTTTTGTCACATTTTTGGTTAGCTAGGAAGTAGATTAAGATAGTGTGTTTTTACTTTGAACTGCAGCCTGTTTGTATGCTTGTTGTTTAGATCTCTTGATGTGAACCAAATCTCTTACAAATTAGTGTTATGAGGAACTGCCATGAGCTTTTGCTGAGAGAGAATTGTTTAAACATCACAAAACTGACTTTTGGTTTTCAAAGTGTATGTTTCAAAACTGTTTTGCTATTTGTGCTCATAACCTGATTCTTCACTTGCACTTCATGTGGTTACTTGTTTTTTTTACTCTAAGCTGGTGTGAGTGATTTGGCAGCATGTTACTCTTGCCAATGCCTAGTTGTGCTGAGGCTGTTTGCCCTTAGGTTTTATTTTCTAGATGTAGACTGCTTAGGTCTGTAAGTTGTTTTAGATTGCCTTAGAGTTCTATTTATCCTTGGAGCAATGCTAGGTTGTGTTGGTGTTAGCAAACCTACACTGTTATCTTTTTAGAGTCGCTTGACAAGGCCAAGTGAGCCCAATTTCAGTGCTAGTACCTGCTTTTTAGTGTGTTATAGGTCAAACAATTAGGATTTTGTTCCTTATGCTCATTACCTATTTGCATCTTATTGACATACTGGTCTTGTCACAAACTGTGTTGACATCATCATCCCTTTCTCAAATCCTGGGCACTGGCTTTAGCTTTAGGGCAGAGTGGGAATCCTGATAGTAATTTGATCATTAGGAGAGAAGTTTGCTTTACAAATCTCTCAGTTGGTGAGGTTAAGGCTGCTTTGATATTAGTACACAGTTGAGGTAGGATAAGTACTGAATTGGGTGATTATATTGGAGTATGAGCCAGTTTATGCTGAGAGCTGCCAGTTTGGTAGGTGACAAGTGGAATTGTGTTGAGGTGATTAATTCAAGGTTTGCATTTGAGGGGGTTACATGATGTTGAATATGCTGGGTGACTGTTGCTAAAGCAGACATACACCATGAAACCACCATAACTTTTTGCTAGGAAGGCATTATTTTTGGCTTCATCATGTAGATCTTTAGAACACTTTTTTGGTGTAAATCAAGAAACCTCAGTTTTATTTTGGATTACTGCCTAGGACCATGGCATGTTGGTACTCAGACTGCTACTAATGATTTAAGTCCATCTCTCTGTCTCAAATTTGAACATCAACCCATAGTGGAGTATCAAGGCAGTTTGTTGGTCTGTGCCAAAGATGAAAAGCTGAAGCACGATGGAAGACCAGGATCAAGTTGGTGAGATGTTTATAATTGGTGACTGCTGACAAGCATAAGTATATCATTTGAACCACTTTCAGTTTTAGCCACAAGTAGGATTGATGTTTCATGCAGTGGGAGGTTTGAACCTATCTTGGTGTTATCCATCCACAACAGTAGGCTCTATGACAGTCTTTAGTAAAACCTTGTTGTTATGATCACTTGTTGTTGAGCCATGTTTAAATTGATGTGAGGAAGATTGCTTTGAACTTGAACTTATATTTAACTATGTTAGCTAGTAGGAGCTGAGATTTGTATTATGGCTGTTCTGATTTGTTGGTGTTTTTGTGTTTTGTTTGAATTGATCTTTTCCTCTCAAACATATTGACTAGCCTCATTTGTTGATAGTGTTAACAATATCATCATGTTTCAAGCAAAATAGACTTGTGCTGTATTTCCACATACTTTCAAAACAGTTTAGCATACCTCTCTTGATTCAAGTTTTGCAATTTAGTTTTTGATCCCTCATACATGCTTGTATATGTGTTTGAAAAGGTGTCTAGATGCTCACTTGATCAGTTCTAGGCCTACTGCTCATTTTCACCATTGGCTTGCATAACATGATCACATAAAGCTACACAAATGCCTTTTTTTTTGCATTAAACTATCTTTCACTCAAACTCATACTTGTACACCTCTTAATCATCATTCTAAAACTGTTGATATGAGTTTCTATCCCAAAAGATGGCTGGCATAAGTTTTGACCTTAAAAGTGCCTATTTCACAAACACTCAAGCACTCACAATGCTATTTTTTGCATCAGACTAGTTTTCACCAAAATCATCTCATATACACTTCATAATTATCATCCTTGAGCTGTTTGCATCATTACACAATCAAAACACACATTACCACAAGATCCATGTTTCAAAGTGCATTTTTCACAAATACACAAGTCACTCAAATGGTACTTTTTGCACATACTTACTTTTTCACTAAAACCAATCCACACACACACCTCATATTAATCATTTATAACATGTTGGTATGCTCACTTGACACTAAATCTCACTGCCATGGAAATTCACTTTTAAAATGCTTTTTTCTCCATAAAGTGACACATCAAGTTACCATTCTTTGCATTAGCTTGTTCTGAATAGAAATGCATGATCCAACAGCTTACATTTGTTGTTTATGGTATGTTTGCATTGTCATTTGAAGATGAAACTGGTTGGAACCAAGAATCACACATTGAAATGCATGATCACACACAAAGTGCACTTTGAATCACCAAACTTCAAAACTGTCATAACGGCCACTTGTTTTTCATCAAAACTCATTCTTTAGCTTATATTAGAGGTGTACAAAAGGTTTTTATGATCAATGCTTGCCAAAAACTTGAAGTATTTGATTTCATGCACATCACTCTATGTAGCCTTTGCATCTTGTGTGTGATTTTTCATAACAGGCCGGTTTCAGTCCCAAGTTTGCTTTGCATTCATTCATTACCTAGTACCTAAGGTGCGCACATGTTTATTTTGGTTTGAGTATGTGTATTTGGGGCTGCACATGTAAAAATGCAATTTTGAGTAAAAAACAAAGACACTATCGGGTTTTTTACTAGGATAGAAATTTGAGAAAATTAAGACCACCATTGGATTCCTCATTCAATTCCACCCCAAATCCATATAAAGTTTGTAAAAAAGGGACGACCGGTTAGTGAGATACGACGCAAAACGTAAATGCCGGATATTATGACTTCTTGCCTAGCCATAGTCATTAAGTTACCCTTATAATTAATTAGGGGTGGCTTCATCAATGGATGTATAGCCACCCCAGTGGTATGACCATGCGCCCTTTCACCCATTGATCCTGAGTTCGACCCCTGAGGAGGGCAACTCTTTTGTTTTATTTTGTGATTTTTTCGTACAAACTTCAGAAATTCATATCTCACTCGTTTTTCATCATTTTTCGCCCGTTCTTTTTTTGTTGTATTCATATTAATGTCTACTTTCATGATGTGTTTTTACTTTTGATGTTTGCTCATTTTATCACTTAGTTTGTCTATATGCAAATGTGCGTGTTTTCGCGATCGTTTATGTGATTGCGGATAAATGTTCATGTGATTCCACTCAATATTTTTCTTGAAACTTATTTTAATCCATGCCCATACATGTTAGTGAACATGCTAGGACCCTAATCTTTGGTAGTTACCATAAAGATCTCATGTTATCATTGTTATCTTAATGTGTGATTCATCGTTGTGATTCTTGTTTTGCTATCTTCATTTTAATTGTTATCCATACTTCTCCCATCTTTCAAGTTGTTTCCATCTTGATTGTTACCATGTGTTATTCTATATCTTTACTTTGTTAAGTAGATTGTCCTCCTAAATTATGAGGTTAAACTAATTTATTTATGTGTGATTGTCATCTATACACTTTGTTGTCGCTTTTGTTTCACTTTAAGTTTATAATATGATTGTTTTCAAATTGTTATTTGTTTACATGGTTGTCACCTTTATCATGTCCCCAATCCTTGTCAAGGTTATGCTTTCCATTTTTTAAGACATGCCTTCATCTTTGTCAAGATATGCTTGTTGTAACATGCTTATATACCATGGTAGTTACCATCAATCTCACTTGAAATACTTGCTCATTGTAATATGCTTGCTCATCTTTGATTGAAATCATATCTCTTATATTCATTATGTTTATCATGCTTACTTCTTTGTCAATTTATTTCTTCCCCAAATGATGGAACTCTCTAGTTCTCATCCCAGTTGCCTCCCTTCTCTCTCCTTCCAAAGGAAAAGTCTCTCCATTGACCCTCGTGTCATGGATAGCTTATTACCCCCTCCCTTGACTTTGTAAAGTCATCTTGAACCCTAGCTTAGTTAAGTTAGAACACATAAGCCATTTGACTTTGCTGCAAGTCTAAAAGACCCACTGTACTAGGAGCGTTCTTCAACTAGAACCCTAGGAAAGAGTTCGTCAACTCTGTGTAAGAATCATCGTCATGATCTCTTACTTTCCCCTTTTATAACTTAGATTAGGGAGTTTTGTTAAACTCCACACAAGCATTGTATGCTTGTTCCCCTTTGAACCTTGATCGTAATCAAGTGTTCTTTAACCCTTGTGAGGTGAACTACGATTGCTCTGATTCTATCCTAGTTAGGATACGTAGGCAGAGGACGCAATGTCTTTGCGAGCAAACTTAGAAACAAGTCATCAATCTAACTCTTTACCCAATTCCAACCTTAGTAAATAACCAACAACTTAGCATGCAATTAAACAAAAGGTTCCTGTAGAGTACTACAAATGTTTAGGATGTGAGATACCTACCCTATGCATAACCAACCCCCGATCCCCGAATCTCTTAGCATTGTTGTAACATCGCGAAAAGGGTTTTTTCTTTCTTTAGACCTTTCCTTTGGATAAATTAAAGTCCGGTTGTAATCTAAGAATTAAAGATTCAAGTTAATCAATAGCTTGGTATCACGATTCTCACTGCAACAGTGTCTTGAGCATCCACTATCAAAAACCCATCTTCTCTCGTGGTCTCGACACATTGTACCTATGAAAAACAGTCAACAAAAGGAGGTACCCAATGGCTTATTGGGTCCTAAATTGTGAGTAACAAAATAGTCGCATTTGGGCAACCATTGATAAACGCCTTTAGGAACTAGAAATCTTCTAAAACGACACTTAGCAATGGAATGGCCTTTCTTGCAATAATATAGACAAGAAAAAATAACTTTTGAATTGCCTTTTCTATCTTGATCCCTTATAACATATTTGTATTTTTGATATGGATTCACCATACTTTTTCTAAAATCAGCTTTATCGATAGCAAAGGTAATTTTGGGCTCAAGAGCCTTGTTAAGTTTGACCTTTAGGGTTCTAAATTCATTTTTCCAAACATAACACGTATCACACTCATAGTTAATTATTCTACTTCTAAGGTCCTCACAACCTGATTTAGTACTTTCCACTATGGAAGCTTTAAGTGCCTCGAGTTTTCTTTTGGGCTCGTGAATCTTTTGTTCTAAGTGAACAAAAAATTGTTTATTCGATGCAAGCCTTTTAAAGGCTTCTTTAGCTTCATAATGCAAAGTATTAAATGCAGCTTGTAATTCAAAATGAGACATACTAGAGGAGTTTTCATATTTAGAGTGACGCACCTGTTTCTTCTTTTTCTTTTGATGGGCGAAAAGACACAAGTTCAAGGATTCTTCTTCATCACTTGAGCTTTCATCTTCGGAGGAGTCACTATCGCTTTCCCAAGCTATATATGCTCTTCTCGGCTTTGAAGGATTCTTATATGATTTATTAGATTCCTTTCTTTGCCCTTTTTGTTCAAAGGACAATTTGGTTTATAATGACCGGTCTTTCCACACTTGTAGCACGATCCTCTAGCTTTATTCCCTTTTGTGTCATAATTTCTAGAGTTCCTAGATTGCTTTCGGAAGTTGACAAGGTTCTTCTCAGAATGTTGGATGCCATTCTTTCTCACGTAGCGATTGTAGCGCTTTACGAACAACCCCATATCCTCACTCTTGTCATCTTCTTCATTGTCACTTGATGAATAATCACTTTGCTCCTTAGATTTAGACTTTGAGGATGAAGTCTTAAGAGCAATAGATTTCTTTTCAACTATCTTTGTTTTGTCCTTCTTTTCTTTCTTTTCATGTTGGTCTAGGCTTAGGAGCATTTGTTCGTGCTCTTGCAGCTTTCCAAATAATGTTGTTAGGTCCAAAATAGTGAGATTGTTTGCTTCCTTGATAGCGGTCATCTTCGGCTGCCATTCCCTGTTAAGACATCTCAAAATTTTGTTAATAGTAACATCATTGGCCATTGGCCTACCTAGTGAATGCAATCTATTGATGAGATGAGTAAATCTCTTTTGCATGTCCGCAATGGTTTCCCCTTGCTCCATGTAAAAGAGATCAAACTCTTGTGTTAGTGTGTTGATTCTAGCTAGCTTAACATCATTAGTCCCCTCATGGGAGACTTGTAATGAGTCCCACATAGCTTTTTCCATAAGATAATGAGAAACCCGATAATATTCATCAACTCCTAATGAAGAGATCAAAACATTCTTGGCTTTCCAATCATAGTTATATTTCTTTTCGTCATCATCAGTCTATTGTGCTTCGGGCTTAGGCACAATCTCATTATTTTCATTTGTCATGGTTATTTCCATTGGACCATTGATAATAATATTCCATACTTTTCTATCTATGGAATTTATGTGCACCCGCATACAATCCTTCCAATAACTGTAATTTTCTCCATTAAAAACGGGAGCTCTATTATAAGCCCCTTTAGGTTCGTTTGCCATTTTGTATCAACATTATACTTGAAGCACGGAGTGAACTGATGCTCCTGATACCACTTGTTAGACGATGGCTTGTATCTAGAAGGGGGGGGGTTTGAATAGATCCCAATTAAAAAAATCAGTCGGCGCTACCAATTAAAAATTGGTTTTAAAAATATTTGTTTTGCGGAAGCGGCCGTGGAAAAATTACCGTCTAAAACGAACCGTTATTAGCTTGTATCTAGAAGGGGGGGGGGGGGTTTGAATAGATCCCAATTAAAAAAATCAGTCGGCGCTACCAATTAAAAATTGGTTTTAAAAATATTTGTTTTGCGGAAGCGGCCGTGGAAAAATTACCGTCTAAAACGAACCGTTATTAGAAGACTGGATATGCGTCTAGCCTTATGGAAGTGATAATGAGCAAAATATAAGATTCAACACACTAGTCACACTAATCAATTGATTTTACCACTAATAAGTAGGACTAGTTCCAATGCTCCACAAACACTACAAAATGTGCAAATAATCCAAGTGAATTTTGGTTTAGGCAATTTATCAAAAACTTGGTGTGCGAGACACTCCAAGTGAATTTTGACTTGAGTAAGTAACTCTCAATTCCTTGTACAATATACTATTGTACTAGAGTTTAAAATAGTGAAAAACACTTACTCAACTAAATGCAAATTTTGATAGAATTGCTTATACTAAAATTACTCAAATTCTAAAGCCAAAACGAAAGTGCTGAAAAATAAAGGAGACAAAGATTTGTTGAGGCAGTTCCCCCGCCGTCCTCGCTTCGGGGTACGTCTGCCCTCAATTTTAAATCTAGAATTGAGATCAATATAATAGATATCACCTGTAGAGTTGAAATTTTTATACAAGGATAGATAAGCAAAATATACAAACAATCTCTCTTGATGTTGATGATGCTTTTCTCTCCTTGTTCCTTGATTCGAGTCGAATCAAGTTCTTCGATCGTTGTGACACCTTCAATTCCAGCCCCTTTGTCGAACAACCTTCCGTTCTTCAAACCCTCAGCCCGGCTGATCTCAACCACACACAAATCAAACCCGGAACTCTCTTGCACACTTCACTGATTCCCGCTACTAGATTGGTGAAACCTCTCGCTTCTCAATCACCTTCGCTCAACTGAAGTTGGTAGAGACGATCCATACCAAAAACCCCCAAATTCTCCGAATCTTGGAGGGCAAAACCTTAAATGTTTCATTCAAGAAAAACCTGCTACAAACTCAACCCAAACCGGATTCCCAATCAACGGCTTCAGACCTTATCACCTTGGACGAGACACAAACCACAACAAGAACTGTTATGTGTAATTGTTGTGTTGTGAATTGTTGAGGATGAAGATGAAGAGATTTGGTAGCACCTATTTCACTTTTCTTGTTTCTTGCACAATTGACTCAAAATATCAATTGTTGTTGATAAAAAAGAACAAACCTTCTATATATAGTAACCAACCAACACACTTAACAGCTTTTCAACCAAAGTAGAAAGACTTCACTAACTGCACAAACGCGCGAACGGTCGACCATAGCAGGATTATGCGTCGATGCATAGCCTGCAGTTTTAGGTAATTTAAAAAGGCTTGACTGCATGCATCGACCATAGGTCGGCGTGCACCGACCAGTGGAGAATTGCACTGCTTCATGCGCTGACCATGTGGTCGACCAAAGGTCAGCGTGCACCGACCAGTGGGAAATTGTACTGCTTCATGCGCCGACCTGTGGTCGACTCAAAGCCTGTAAATCTGTAAAAATGCATATCTTTATGATTTTAATACATCTAAACATAACCAATGATATTCCACATATATTGAATTAAATATGAATGATATAAGAAGGATATGAAAGGTGAAATATTGCATTTGTCTTGTAGATGTAGAGCCGATAAAACCGACCATGGTTGCATTTTGTCATCATTGAAACTCAAGAACATGTGTTACATGAGGGTTTTTCCTCACAGGTTATACCTAGGGAAGGTGTTAGCATCCTAAGTATCTGTAGTACTTTACAGGAACCTTTTGTTAGTATTTGTGTTATGCTAAAATTTGCTTGCTAAAGGAAAAAGGTGCTAAGGTAAAGATCTAGGGTATATATAAAGTATGTACAAAGTATGCTCGCCAAGAAATCACATCTCGTCCCTACATATCCCGACAAGAATGGAATCAGAGCAATCGTAGTTTCCTTCAATAGGAGTGAGGAATTCTTGACTGTGATCAAGGTTCTAAAGGGAAAGTAAATGTCTGCGGTGAGACACCTACATAGAGTGCGACAACTCTAAACCTAAGGCTATGTTAAACGGGAAAGGAAATGTCCATGGCAAAACAACACATAGAGTACATTGAATTTAATCCTAAGGTTAGGATAAAAGGGTAAGGACATAATGTTAGGCTAAATATGACATGGCGGTCAACAAGGGGAATCATTTTCTTTGGAATTGGGAGAAATAACAAATAGCAAGGACGAAGCTTTAAGCATAAATGATAACTGTAACACCCCACTTCCCAAAATCAATTAAATTAATAAACATTATAAATAAACAAAATAAGAGTTCCAATTTCCCAAGTGGGATATCACATGAAAACAACGTTTCCTTATAAAAAGGTTTTTCTCCAAATACAGCGGAATATTAAATATAAAACCCAATAAAAGTTTGATACGTTCACAGGAAAATAAAATATAAGTTCTTCATAAAACAAATAAAAGCGCCCAAGTCCCGTGCTACGTATCAGAGCATCCTAGACTCGACTGTCACACCATAATCCAAGCTAGCTAAGTACCTGGATTATCTGTACTTCCGGAGAAGCACAGACACAACAACAGCAAAGGGGTGAGAAATCATGATCAAAAATATAATGGTAATGTAATACATGTAATAAGGCAGTAAAACACACCAACACATCAATTATTCACCCCAACAACACCATATAACGAACCTACTGTTCAAATTACAATATAACATATTATAATGCAATTATGCAACTCAACACCATGCATGTGGTACCGACTCATTGGTTCATTCAATCGAACCTGGATAGATCACTTACGCTCCTCCTGAGACATGATCTATCCCCCACCATTCTCCACAAAGGAGTACGAATGAATCACTTACGCTCCTCCTGAGACATGATTCATCCCACCAAAACACCATGATATGCAAGACACCAATGCATAATTATTATATTCTGGCACGCTAAGTGCACACGATCCTCCTGATCATATCATCATACAACAATGCATATGTATAGATATATTACACCAACACCATATAAATCAATCAGATAGTAAACAAATTCATACTATCACACCGGATATAACTACGTCCCCCCCACTCGGGGATACACGATCCTACTGATCACTATACACATATACATTACTAATTGCTCACCAACAATATTAAGGGAAACGCGTACTATCCCCAAGTACACAAGTTATATCCCATACTCATCATTTTCACACTACAGCAAGGCTAGAAGGATCACACGAGACTAATTCAGACATCTCACCAAAAGTCTCTGAGGTTACTCAGAACCTCCCTAAACCAACACCTCAACCTATACACCAAAATCAATAATTCATCAACATCAATCCACAATCACAAACATGCCAATAGATATTATACTTACCAATTATCCTATAATTTCTACTCTAGAACCGACATTACGGTACATTACCGACACTTCAGAGTCACTCTGAATCTCACCAAGGTCCTAACCATAGTCATTAACGACACTATAGGGAAACAACACATAACTTTTCCCAAAGCTATAATCATGGTCATTGCCATCACTACGGTAACAACACATAATCTCATCAGCTTTATATTCCTAGTTACTATCAACACTACAGTAACATCAACAATCCAACAAAATGGATCAATACTACAGTAACATCAACAATCCAACAAAATGGCTCAACATTACAGTTACTATCATCACCATATATATATATACCCCAAAATGCATCATCAGCATTATCAATCCCCCAACATCAACAATAATCATAGCATGCCAATATAAAACTTTATATAACGATAAATTCCTACGGGGTTAAGGAATCCCCTCTACCCTATACATGTATAAACCATTCCCAATCAAATTTCTCCTCCCTTACCTTATCAATTGGTTGATCGATAGAAATCCTCCTAGAATTGGTCTCTTGGCCTTCCTCTTTTCTCTTCCGTTCTTCGTTCCCTTTTTCTCAATTTCTCAAATGTATCGTACCACTCTCCCCACCCCTTCACATTCTATTTTCTTTATTAAATCTAATCCCAATTAATAAAATAACTTAATAAAATAATACAATATTATTATTAATACTAATAATATTATAATACTAATAATAATAATAATCATAATAATAATAATACTCATTAATAATAATAATAATAATAATAATAATAATAATAATATCGTTATT
Organism: Lathyrus sativus; assembly: GCA_963859935.3. Taxonomy (NCBI): domain Eukaryota; kingdom Viridiplantae; phylum Streptophyta; class Magnoliopsida; order Fabales; family Fabaceae; genus Lathyrus; species Lathyrus sativus. The sequence goes on from OZ012739.1 coordinate 606,772,778, forward strand.
TCACCAAAATAATAATAATAATATTAATAATATTAACAAATATAATAAATATAATAATAATAATAATAATACTAATACTAATATCATTATTTCACCAAAATAATAATAATATTAATAATATTAAAAAATATAATAATAATAATAATAATAATATCATTATTTCACTAAAATAATAATAATATTAATAATATTAACAAATATAATAAATATAATAATAATAATAATAATAATAATATCATTATTTCACCAAAATAATAATAATATTAATAATATTAACAAATATAATAAATATAATAATAATAATAATAATAATATCATTATTTCACCAAAATAATAATAATATTAATAATATTAACAAATATAATAATAATAATAATAATAATAATAATAATAATAATAATAATAATAATAATAATAATAATAATAATAATAATAATAATAATAATAATAATAATAATAATAACACCCCCACCAATGTTACTATTATTTTTATATTATTATATTTCACACCAAAATACCACCAATAGTCCTTCCACATTAGGGACACCCACCAAACATCACCAAATACACCCCCACCAAAGGACACACCAACGTATAATATTTAAAATAATTATAAAATGACTAAATAATTAAAATGGGTGTTACAACTCTCCCCCACTTTAATTATTTTCGTCCTCGAAAATTACCTGATGGAAATAGCTCCGGATACGCTTCTCGCATCCTGCTTTCCAACTCCCAAGTCACACTGCCTCCTGCAGCACCTCCCCAAGCTACCTTCACCAAAGGTATCTCTTTCCCTCAGAGCTGTTTCATCTTACGGTCCTCGATCCTCAACGGCATCGTCTCAATAGTAAGATTCTCCCGAACCTGAACATCATCTCTCTGAATAACATGAGATGGATCAGAAACATACTTTCGCAATTGCGACACATGAAACACATCATGTAAGTTCGATAACTCAGGTGGCAACGCCACCCTATAAGCTACAACACCAATTCTTTGCAGAATTTCATAAGGTCCAATAAACTTAGGATCCAGCTTCTTGGACTTCAATGCACGACCCACACCAGTCATCGGATTAACTCTTAGGAATACGTGATCACCTACAAAGAATTCCAACTCTTTCCTCCGATTATCATGATAACTTTTCTGCCTACTCTGAGACACTTTCATTTTCTCACGAATCATTTGAATTGTCTCAGTAGTCTGCTGTACAATTTCTGGTCCAAGCACCATATTCTCACCAGTTTCATACCAACACAGAGGAGTCCTACACCTCCTCCCATACAAAGCTTCAAACGGTGTCATTCCGATACTAGAATGGTAACTGTTATTGTACGTGAACTCAATCAATGGTAAATGAGTATCCCACGCACCACCCTTTTCCAACACACAAGCTCTCAACAAATCCTCAAGTGACTGAATAGTCCTCTCCGACTGACCATCAGTTTGTGGATGATAAGCTGAACTCAACTTCAACTTAGTCCCCAAAGCTTCCTGCAAGCTTTTCCAAAATTCCGAAGTAAACCGCGGATCTCTATCCGATACAATACTGGACGGAACGCCATGCAACTTCACAATTACCCGAATATAAATATCCGCCAGCTTCGTTAATGGAAAACTAATGTTGATTGGTACAAAATGTGCAGACTTCGTCAATCGATCCACAATCACCCAGATAGCATCAAAATCTCTCGCTGTATTCGGCAAACCTGTAACAAAATCCATAGTAATGCAATCCCATTTCCAAACCGGAATCTCTAATGGTTGCATAAATCCAGAAGGTCTTTGGTGTTCTACCTTCGACTTCTGACACGTCAAACAGGCATACACAAATTGAGCAATGTCTCTTTTCATACCAGACCACCAAAATAATTTCTTCAAATCATGATACATCTTCGTAGCTCCAGGATGAATACTCAGATTACTACGGTGTCCTTCACTCAAAATTGACTTTTTTAATTCCTCATTATCTGGTACACAAATCCTGCCTCTAAATCTCAACACACCTGTACTATCCAATTTAAAGTCACTATCGGAGTCACTTCCTACTCCAGGCATCAAATCTACCAATTTCACATCCAACTTCTGATTTTCTCTAATCATATCCAAGAAGTCATTATTTACCTGCAACATACCCAACATTACACTATCTGCAGTAGTCTCACAAACCATGCTCAAATCTCTAAATTGTTCAATTAACTCAATTTCTTTCACCATCAGAGCTGCCATATGAATTGCTTTCCTACTCAAAGCATCTGCCACTACATTGGCCTTTCCTGGATGATAACTCAAACTGAAGTCATAATCCTTCAAAAATTCCAACCATCTTCTCTGCCTCATATTCAGCTCTTTCTGATCAAACAGGTATCTCAGACTCTTATGATCACTAAACACTTCAAATCTTGAACCATATAAATAATGTCTCTAGATTTTCAACACAAAAACAACCGCAGCTAATTCAAGATCATGAGTCGGATAATTTCGCTCATGCACTCTCAATTTCCGTGATGCATATGCTACTACTTTACCATTCTGCATAAGAACTCCACCTAATCCCATCTTAGACGCATCACAGTACACCACAAACGGTTCACTCGGAGTCGGTAACACTAACACCGGTGCCGTAGTCAATCTCTTTTTCAACTCTTCAAAACTTTCTTCACAAGCAGCGTCCCATACAAAGACTTGGTTCTTTCTCGTTAACTGAGTTAATGGCAACGCCAAATTAGAGAAACCTTCAATAAACCTGCGGTAATAACCAGCTAAACCCAGAAAGCTCCTAATTTCTGTCGCTGTCTTCGGCGGTTCCCACTGCAATACTGCACTTACTTTTGACGGATCCACCGCTATTCCATCTTCAGATATTTCATGCCCCAAGAAACTCACTTTCCTCAACCAGAAGTCACACTTTGACAATTTAGCAAATAGTTTATTTTCTTTCAACACTTGCAAGGCAATCCTCAAATGTCCTGCATGCTCTTCATCAGATTTAGAATAAATTAATATATCATCAATAAACACTACAATGAACTGATCCAAATAAGAATGGAAAATTCTGTTCATATACTCCATAAATAATCCCGGCGCGTTAGTCACTCCAAACGGCATTACAGCATATTCGTAATGTCCATATCGAGTCCTAAAGGCAGTCTTCTGAACATCACCTTCTTTTACTCTTATCTGATGATAACCCGATCTTAAGTCGATCTTACTAAATACACGAGCTCCCACCAGTTGGTCCATCAAGTCATCAATCCTAGGTAGAGGATACTTATTCTTAATAGTTACTTTATTCAATTGACGGTAATCGATGCACAAACGCATACTACCATCCTTCTTCTTCACCAATAACACTGGAGCTCCCCACGGCGATACACTTGGCCTAATAAACTTCCTATCCAACAATTCTCCAATCTGAGACTTCAACTCAGCCAATTCCACTGCAGACATCCTGTACGGTGCCATAGAAATAGGCCTCGTACCAGGAACAAGATCAATACCAAATTCCACTTCTCGCGTCGGAGGCAATTCCGTAATGTCGTCAGGAAACACTTCCGGAAATTCATTCGCCACAGCTACTTCCTCTATTGACACTTTGCTATCCCCCGATAATGTTACAAATAAAGCAAACACTCTAGTTTCATCTTCCAACAAGGCCCTCAATTCTTTATTAGACAAAGAACTTGCTAAAGCTTCCTCTTCAGGGGTCAAGAACAACAATTCCTTCCGAAAACAGTCGATGTAGACTCGGTTGAACTCTAACCAGTTCATACCCAAAATAACATCCAATTTACCAAGTGGTAGACAAATCAAATCCACTTCAAATTCTCTACTGAAAATAGTCAGCGGACACTTCAGGCATACCAAAGAAGTAGTCACTGAACCTATAGAGGGTGTCTCAATAGTCATTCGTCTCTCCAGAGTAGACGACACCAATCCTATTCTCTCCACACAATCCACAGAAATAAACGAGTGTGTTGCACCCGTATCAATAATAGCAATCAAAGGAATATTATTGATAATACAAGTACCTTTGATAACACGCTCATCACTGGCAGCTTGAGTCCCTGCTAAGGTAAACACTTTCCCACTAGCCGGAGACGTCTGAGGCTTCTTCGGCTTCTCACAATGTGTACTGATATGACCCTTCTCACCACAGTTATAACAGGTCGGCATGGTTGCTCTGCAGTCAGCTATCACATGACCTGGTTTCCCACACTTAAAACACTTCTTGGCTTCATTAGGACAATCATTAGCACGGTGTCCTATACCACCGCACCGAAAACATTTCCCTTCAGCAGATGCTCTCCCATCTCTAGGCTTCTTATCAACAACAGCTTTACGTTTTCCCTTATCAGCAGCAACACTATAAGGAGTACCACTAAACCTCTGCTTACCCTTACGGTCATTAACAACTTTGTAGTGCGCAATCCTAGCTCGGTTATCGTTATCATATATCCTGCTCCTACTTACTAGCTCAGGATAGCTCCTGATCTTCTGACAAGCAATTCCCAACTTAATCTCTGGACGCAGTCCATTCTCAAACTTTAAGCACTTAGAAGTCATCGCCCCCTCCACATTATAGTGAGGACAATACTGCACTAGCTCCTCAAATTTAGCAGCATACTCCGCTACCGTCATACTACCCTGCTTCAACTCTAAGAATTCAATTTCCTTAGCACTGCGAATATCTTCTGGAAAATACTTTTCCAAAAAACCCTTCCGAACCACCTCCCAAGTAATGGCGGTTCCAGCAGCTTCCAATCTTTGGCGACTATTGTCCCACCAGGCTTCAGCCTCACCTTCCAGCATGTGAGTACCAAATCTCACCTTCTGCTCATCAGTACATTCCATCGTTCTGAAGATCTTCTCAATTGCCTTCAGCCACTTCTGAGCAGCTTCTGGGTCCAGAATTCCTCCTTCAAACGTTGGCGGCTTGTTGCTCCGAAACTGCGCCAAACTTCTGAATTGGGCATCTGCAGTTTGATTCTGATTAGCAACTGCCTGCGCCATTGCTTGCATAGCAGCAGCCAATGCAGCATCGTTCCTTCCTGCCATACTGCTCAAACATAGCAACACCAAGTTAAAAGATATTCAACTACATCATAAAGGACAGACTCAACTCGACTCAACAACACTGGCCGGACGGACCGACCTGCTCTGATACCAATTGTAACACCCCACTTCCCAAAATCAATTAAATTAATAAACATTATAAATAAACAAAATCAGAGTTCCAATTTCCCAAGTGGGATATCACATGAAAACAACGTTTCCTTATAAAAAGGTTTTTCTCCAAATACAGCGGAATATTAAATATAAAACCCAATAAAAGTTTGATACGTTCACAGGAAAATAAAATATAAGTTCTTCATAAAACAAATAAAAGCGCCCAAGTCCCGTGCTACGTATCAGAGCATCCTAGACTCGACTGTCACACCATAATCCAAGCTAGCTAAGTACCTGGATTATCTGTACTTCCGGAGAAGCACAGACACAACAACAGCAAAGGGGTGAGAAATCATGATCAGAAATATAATGGTAATGTAATACATGTAATAAGGCAGTAAAACACACCAACACATCAATTATTCACCCCAACAACACCATATAACGAACCTACTGTTCAAATTACAATATAACATATTATAATGCAATTATGCAACTCAACACCATGCATGTGGTACCGACTCATTGGTTCATTCAATCGAACCTGGATAGATCACTTACGCTCCTCCTGAGACATGATCTATCCCCCACCATTCTCCACAAAGGAGTACAGATGAATCACTTACGCTCCTCCTGAGACATGATTCATCCCACCAAAACACCATGATATGCAAGACACCAATGCATAATTATTATATTCTGGCACGCTAAGTGCACACGATCCTCCTGATCATATCATCATACAACAATGCATATGTATAGATATATTACACCAACACCATATAAATCAATCAGATAGTAAACGAATTCATACTATCACACCGGATATAACTACGTCCCCCCCCACTCGGGGATACACGATCCTACTGATCACTACACACATATACATTACTAATTGCTCACCAACAATATTAAGGGAAACGCGTACTATCCCCAAGTACACAAGTTATATCCCATACTCATCATTTTCACACTACAGCAAGGCTAGAAGGATCACACGAGACCAATTCAGACATCTCACCAAAAGTCTCTGAGGTTACTCAGAACCTCCCTAAACCAACACCTCAGCCTATACACCAAAATCAATAATTCATCAACATCAATCCACAATCACAAACATGTCAATAGATATTATACTTACCAATTATCCTATAATTTCTACTCTAGAACCGACATTACGGTACATTACCGACACTTCAGAGTCACTCTGAATCTCACCAAGGTCCTAACCATAGTCATTAACGACACTATAGGGAAACAACACATAACTTTTCCCAAAGCTATAATCATGGTCATTGCCATCACTACGGTAACAACACATAATCTCATCAGCTTTATATTCCTAGTTACTATCAACACTACAGTAACATCAACAATCCAACAAAATGGATCAATACTACAGTAACATCAACAATCCAACAAAATGGCTCAACATTACAGTTACTATCATCACCATATATATATATATATACCCCAAAATGCATCATCAGCATTATCAATCCCCCAACATCAACAATAATCATAGCATGCCAATATAAAACTTTATATAACGATAAATTTCTACGGGGTTAAGGAATCCCCTCTACCCTATACATGTATAAACCATTCCCAATCAAATTTCTCCCCCCTTACCTTATCAATTGGTTGATCGATAGAAATCCTCCTAGAATTGGTCTCTTGGCCTTCCTCTTTTCTCTTCCGTTCTTCGTTCCCTTTTTCTCAATTTCTCAAATGTATCGTACCACTCTCCCCACCCCTTCACATTCTATTTTCTTTATTAAATCTAATCCCAATTAATAAAATAACTTAATAAAATAATACAATATTATTATTAATACTAATAATATTATAATACTAATAATAATAATAATCATAATAATAATAATACTCATTAATAATAATAATAATAATAATAATAATAATAATAATAATATCGTTATTTCACCAAAATAATAATAATAATATTAATAATATTAACAAATATAATAAATATAATAATAATAATAATAATAATACTAATATCATTATTTCACCAAAATAATAATAATATTAATAATATTAAGAAATATAATAATAATAATAATAATATCATTATTTCACTAAAATAATAATAATATTAATAATATTAACAAATATAATAAATATAATAATAATAATAATAATATCATTATTTCACTAAAATAATAATAATATTAATAATATTAACAAATATAATAAATATAATAATAATAATAATAATAATAATAATAATAATATCATTATTTCACCAAAATAATAATAATATTAATAATATTAACAAATATAATAATAATAATAATAATAATAATAATAATAATAATAATAATAATAATAATAATAATAACACCCCACCAATGTTACTATTATTTTTATATTATTATATTTCACACCAAAATACCACCAATAGTCCTTCCACATTAGGGACACCCACCAAACATCACCAAATACACCCCCACCAAAGGACACACCAACGTATAATATTTAAAATAATTATAAAATGACTAAATAATTAAAATGGGTGTTACAATAACAACCATGAATAAATGGTGATGAGCACAAAATAATGAAAAGAGATAGGACATTGAAATCATAATTTAACCAATAGCCAAAAGCAACAAAAATTAGATCAAACATCAGGAATTAATGAAAATATAGAAATGTCATGATTAACCTAAAAATAAAATAAAATAAAACCAAAATCTAATTAACTAACTAATTCACTAATTTAACTAAAAACTAATTAACTAATTAACTATCTAAAATCTAGTTAGAAACTAAATAGCTAAATTCTAAACAACTAGCTAATTAAATTAAAATATAATTAACACTAAAGACTAATTGAAGAAAATATCTTTGAACTTTCAAAATAATTAAAAAATATTCTCAAAGCAAAAATATTAATTAAAACTAAATATAATAATATCATTTAACAAAGTAATTAATAAACTATCAAAAGCTTAATAATATTATTTTACAAAATAAACAACAAAGTTGATTAACAAGCAAAGAAAATGTTATTTACAAAATATTTAACAAAAAAATTTAAAACAACTAAGCCTGACTTTTAAGCATGATTAATAGTGAAATAACTAAAATAAAAAAGGTGTAAAAAAAGAGAATGGGCTGGAAGATTTGAAAGCCCACATAGAGCGTGAATCGGGTCCTGCGACCTAGTTGGATACTGAAAAGAAAAAAAAAACCTAAAATGAAGGCGTGATCCTCAATCAGCAAAACAGTAAAAAAGAAACGTGCATCCCTTGTCCTTCTCCTTTCTAACGTGCTTTTTCAAAATAGGTGATGTGAGCTTCCTCTCTGTTTCAATCTCTCTATATCGTGCACTTTTTTCTTCCTCTATTCTTCTTGCGGCAACGATGATTGTGGTGGGAAAGGAGTATCGTGGCGGCATCAGTGAATAAGAGCGACATGGTGGTCGTGTGTTGTTGATATCGTCGTTGCAACGGTTATGGAGGGAGGATATTGATGAAGATGATGAGGAGTCTATGAGAATAAGGGATTTGGGATTGATTTTGTTTTTTTATATATGGTGCGGATTGGAATCATTTATAGTGGAAAAGGTGAGATTGAAGAGATTTGTGATGATGTTGTTGTTCTGCTTGAAGTTCTATTGAAAAGGTGGTTCTAAGAGGTGAGTGATGGAATTATGGTGAGTTGTGATGAGAGCCGAGAATTATTGAACGAAGGTATCCGCCTCCCCCTTTATGATCTATTTTCCCTCTTTCTCTTTTGAATTTTTCGACCCCCCTTCTTGTCTTATTGTTGCCGACCCGTCACTTTCAATGCTCAGGTATTGTATTTCAGAATTGTTACATAAGCCATGTTCACGTATGCAGATTGTACTGAGGTTTTGTTTGTATGAGCTGGTGTGAACTGGAATTGTGTTGGTGTGTACAGGTTTTGGTGTAAGTTTTGCAAGCTTTGTATCTGCTGTTATCGTCCTTGCTATCGTCCTAGCAGGTTTGGATTGATGCAGGTGCAGCATGGCGGTTCGCAGGTTTTTGAAGGGCTTTTTGAATTATTTTGTTTTGTTGTGTAGTGGGGAGTGGTACAGTCTTTTGGTAGCAGAGACATGGTATATGTGTTGTGACTGAAATTGATTTTGTTTATTTGGAGTCTTGTGTTTGTACTATTGACTTTCACCAAAAAATGAATAAAACAAAAAACTTATTTAAACTTAAAACTTAAGTTATGTTAAAAATAAAATTATATATTATAAAAAAAAAGATAATAAATAAATAAATAAACTATTAAAAATAATAAAATCTGAAATAGAGATGATTCAAAAATATTAAATTAAATTAAATTAAAAGACCAAAGCTAAATAAATTAAAAAATAAAATACATTAAAAATAACTAAATTGAAATTAAGTCAAATTAAAAGAAAAACTAATTTTAAAAAATAAAATACTAAATTAGACTTAAACTAAATTAAAAACTTTGGGATAATAGAAAACAAAATCTAAAAAGAATGATAAAATGACTAAAAATGCATGATTAATGATGAAATGAAATATTTAACTAAGTAAATGCAAAAATGGCTGATTTAAAATATGAAATGATCAAAGGATATGAGAGTAAAATTTGGGGTATGACAGTTGTCCCTGTTTAAATATCTTCACCGGATGACATGAGTAATGAAAATTCTCATGAAATCATGGTGAACGGTATTTAAATACAGATAACCAAAAATTTTGCCCTTATATATAATGACATGCTATGCTATGGACTAGAGAAAACTATGCAGTGCTGACATGTCATGAACTCCAATATGATGATAATGATGGGATGATAAATACAAAATGCAGACAAAAACGAACGCAAACAAGGATATCGATAACATAATGAGTAACCACTCACTAGGGAAAGACAACAACACCGGGGAAGCAGCAGTCATCATCCATGAATGGAACTGGATAAAAAAGAGTCACAATATTCAGAAGATCATTAATGAGGTGAGGAGAAATCTGGGAAATATATTAGGGACATTGAAACAAACACTAAAGACATTCAGAAAAGCAATGGGTGGAAAAAGGAAACAAACCTGAAAACAATCAATAATTGTTAACCAAAGTCAGAAACAAATTGGAGACATTTAGAAGAACATTAGATGGAGACAAATATTCTGAAGGTACATCCAAAACATTTCAAAAAAAATTAAATATACGGGAAAAGATTTGAAGACATATATGGAGGAACATCAGATAAGCAACAAGGGAGTTCTGGAAGAATATCAGAACCAAAATACATATCCGAAAAAGCATCAGATGGGTACAAAAAAGTTTCTGGAAAAAAATCAGAAACAAAAGTCATATATGGAAAAGCATCAGATAGATACAAAAGGAGTTCTGGAAGAACATCAGAACAAAAGTCATATCCGGGAAAGCATCAGATAGACACAAAAAAGCTATGGAAAAATATCAGAAGCAAAAGTCATATCCGAAAAAGTATCAGATAGACACAAAAGGGCTCTGGAAAAACATCAGAAGCAAAAGCCATATCCGAAAAAGTATCAGATAGACACAAATAAGTTCTAGAAGAACATCAGAACAAAGACTTAATCTAGAAAAATATAAGAGAGAGAAACAAATCTAAAAAAACCTCGGAAAGATTCTGGAAAAGCATCAGAATCAAAGGGGATATCTGAAAAAACATCAGAACAAAGAATCCATCTGGAAAAACATCAGAGAGAGAAAAAAATCTGGAAAAACCTCGAAAAGATTATGGAAAAGCATCTGAGTCAAAGGGAATATTTGAAAAAACATCAAATAAGTTCTGGAAGAACATCAGAACAAAACTCAATTTGAAAAGCATCAGAGAGAGAAACATAGGTGGCATCCAAGAATGACATTGGATAAAAAGATACCAGACATCCAATAATGACTTTGAATGAAAGGTATAATCACAATATCTGAGAATGGTATTGGATGTAAGATAAAAATAGACATATCTGAAAAAACAATTGGATAAGAAATGTCATATCTGGAAGAACATCATATAGATGCGACAATATCTGTTTGGTAGGTGCCAAGTGAGTTGGACTTTGACCACAAGGTTAGACGTGGATAACAACATGACCTGTGGGGAATGCAAATGGGGATGAAACACTTTGTTATGTATATGTGTATGAACTATGCATATGATATATAATCAAATGCAAATGCAGATGCTGATGACATGGCTCGACTCTTTTGGTGAGATGTCAAGACTGAAGAGCTGATTCCTCAACACGGAAATTACTGTCATTCTGCTTGGGGATTAAAGATGCTACTATCGAGCATAATTCTACCACACTGGTAAACTGTATCAAATCGATGATCCTTATAGGAAGATGGGGAGCTGCTTGGGGATTCTTCAAGTAAACAGCCCCAAATTAGCTGACTGTTGTAGATGGACTGATAATTGCTTTAGCTTGTATGATTCTGTAAATGATTGCGTTAACGTGCGCTTGGAAAGCTTGCCCCAGTATGAGTCTTGAAATTTTTTTTGTATAAACCAATTCTAAGAAGGACTAGCCTCTGACAGGACCACCGACCAAGTTTCTCAATTGTTTGAAAATTCCTTGAGAGGAAAGCTAGTTTGTAAATAAAAGTGTTCATACAAACATGGTAATGCAAAGTTCATGCAACTTTTAAAATCAAAATCAATTTTGAAAGATGAAAAACATATGTGTTCCACGCCAGAACACGGCGATTCAAGACACTCAAAGTGTAAAGCAAAGGTGTAATGCCAAAATAATTGATTTGCAAAAGTCTTTTAGAGTCAGCTTACGCAACCTTGCTGTAGTATGCTTTCAAAATAACCTTGCTTCAGTTAGGTCTTTTGAGGGTTGTAAAGTGGTCTGGTTCATGGTTTAAGAAACAAAGGATAAAGGCTCAAAGTTTATTTGTACGCACCCAATCTATATGATGATCTTCAGTCCTATGCTCAGTTAACTCATATTATCCGCTCAAGTTCCCATAGGTTAGAAATTGCACTGATGATAGCCATGATGATGGTTCAGAAGTCAAGGGACCTTTGAAAAGACAGTCACTACTTCCTTATAACATTTGATTGTTTTTATCATTGAGGATTTCCATGGTGAGAATTTACAGATCTCCTTTTTTATTATCCCTAACTTTTGTCTGAACTATTTCTTTTGAAGCTTACAGTCAGCGGGACGACCCAGTTTTTCCTAAGTCTCCTTCATAGGTTTTGACTTAGCGGACTTTCTTTTAATTTTTTTTGAAAGAGAGTGACTGTCTGGCTTAATGATTACGGTGAACCATCAATGGCTTTTATCTTGAAAAACATCTTTAACACCTGCTTGCTGTGTGAAGGGAAAATTATGGTGCAACCTTTATATGAAAGGTGTATTGCAGGAAAGCACAACCAAGTTAACTGAGAGCTATCCACCCCAAGGTTAAGATTGCGAGTTTTTTGTAAAGAAAGAAACTCTAACTTCTAGGCTCGAAGGAGTTGACAAGGGAATAACTTCCTTATTTCTCTAGTGTTTGGAGGTTGAAAGAATGCCTTACATCATCAACAAAGTTTGATTGAAAGTGCACCAACAGAAGTTATGGGTACAATGTTTTCATCACCCTCTCTCAAATATTTTCATAATTAAAAGTTTGGACAAGAAGTACATATTTGAAAGATAAAGCATAAAAGTGTAAATAATAGACAAAATGAATTGAAATCAAAAGTTGCAATGCTCATTTCATTAATGCGAAAGTACAAACACTAATTAAAAGCAAACGACTTAAACAGAATGAAGGAAAGTATAAACAACGAGAAACAAAAGACCTAGTTTCTAATCAGTAACAAGGATGAGCTGTCCTGTCTGAAACACTGACTTTTAGGAAGATAGTCTGCTGAATTCGACTGAAGCTTCAATTTTGATGCGCTGGCAAGGGAAGTTCTGGACATTTGGATGGCTATCCTTAAAATCAAGGATTCCAATTTTAACCAAATCAGGCACTCTGGCTTTCAATGCATAACAATTCTTCAAGTAGTGGCATGGGGCGCCCTTATGAAATGCACAGTGGAGATCATATCTAAATCCAACTGGAAGAGGATTAGGAGGAGGTTGCAGATTTTTTATAGTGATCAACCCTTGTTGGACCAGGTCAAGATAAAGTTCTGTATATGTCATGGGAATAGGATCAAATTAATTCCTATCTCGATATTGGTTCTGTCCAACAGCTAGACATTGAGGAATCTATGATGGTTGTAGAGCAGCAACAACATCAATAACATGATGATCAACATACTGAGGTCTAGGAAAAGGCCTTCTCATATCAGTCATGACATCATTGGTCTGATCTTCTCTCTTCTTATGGAAGGTCTAAAAGGATTTCTTCGCACAATTGGAAGATTCAACAGTATTAGATACTTTACCATTCTTCATACCTTCTTCCAATCTCTGGCCAATAGTTACTAGATCTGTAAAGCTTGAGGAGACATTCCCAATCATCTTATCCCAATAGAAAGGGGACAGAGTGTCTATGAACATTCTAGTTAGCTCCTTCTCCGCTAGAGGGGGGTCAACTTGGGAAGCTAACTCTCTCCACTGCTGAGCATATTCCTTGAACGAATCTCTTTCATTCTGAGATATATTCTGAATTTGACAGTGGTCAGGAGCCATGTCAAGCTGTATTTGTATTGCTTCACAAAAGCATTGGCAAGATCTTAGAAGCAGTGGACACTATTTTGTTCTAATTTCATATACCACTTGAGAGAGGCGTCACTCAAACTGTCTTGAAATTAGTGGATGAGCAACTTCTGATTGTTGGTATAAGCATCCATCCTTCAGAAGTACATGACTAGATGAGATCTTGGGCAAAAGTGACCCTTGTACTTTAAGAACTCGGGAGTTTTGAACTTAGCAGGAAAAAAATGCCAAAAACTAAGCACGTGTTGTCTGCATCCACGTTGAAAAATACAGTACCCTCAATGACTTTGAGTCTCTTATCTATAATTTGAAACTGTTCACGGACAACCTCATGCTCAAAAAATCTTCATTGTCTTCACCTTGAGCACTGACATCATTGTACTCATAAAAAGGGTTCTCAAAGGGAGCTCGGACGGTCTGGGTAACAGTGTGGACCACAGGTCTGGGCTCAGCAAAAACTGGAGCTTGAAAAACTGATATGGCAGTCTGACCAATCATAGTAGTAGATACAAAGGGTGGAGAGAAGTTGTGAGGTAAACCAAACTCTGGCCAAGTTGAAGGTGGGATTTGAACAGGCGGAGGATCAGTGCTTGAAACTTCCTGAATGACAGTCCTTTGAGGCGGCTCTCCTCTAGAAATTAGGACTTAAAGCATCTCAGTAAGCTCGGTCATGCTTGATTTTAAATCATCGATCTCCATTCGGATCTCCGCATTATGCACTTCTTGCTCTGACATTATATGTCTGTTGTTAGCTCTAGTCTGGTATCAGTGTCGAGGAATCAACTTGACGACTCACAAGTGAAACTGGAAGATAGAGACAATTGGACATGAGTTACTGGATGGACAAATGATATGCAATGGAATATGCGAAGATACAAATGCAATGCGATGCAAGACAAGATGCAAAACATACATAACAGGACCAAAGGTTCAAGATTACAACATGGGGTCTGGGTGAAGAACCAACCACGGGGTGTGTACTAGGGGTAAAACATATGTACAACGGGTTTTAACGAAGTTCCCAGAGTCATTGACCCATCTTTCAGATATTATCGACACACCAACTACTTGGAAATCAATAATATTCTCAAGAGAGTCTCGTCTGAGTGTAGTATTATGTATAAACTATTTTGAGACTACTCCCTCATAATCATCGCACTACGTCCTAACAAGGCTAAAGTAGGGTAAGTGGGTAACTAAAGGTCCTCAGTATCACATGCTCCTAGGTTGAAAGTAGTAATGCTTTCACGAATACTCGTTCAACAAAAATACTCCCAAGAGGGCCTCCACTGAGCGGTGGTTTCTCAAGTTAGCTTGGTAAGGAATCAACTCCCTATAAGCTTTCTTGAATATACCACCTTCTTATCATAGGTGCACTCAAGTCCGGTATAGGACTTATCCTCACTACTGAAGGTAACAACCCTGCATACAGAAAAACTCAGGCACAAACAGATATGTGTACATATATATACAAATATACAAGCAAGAAAACATATAGAAAACACAAATATAAACAAGATGGGCTTAACCCTCTTAGGAGACGGGTCCCCAGTAAAGTCGCCATTTCTGTTGTGGTGATAATCAGAGATCAAGCTATTGAATTAACTTGAATCACAAATTATGAAGTTCACCACCAAGCTTTGATTTATCCAAAGGAAAGGGTAAAGATCGAAGAAAACTCTAAGTGCGCTATGTAACAACACAATTAAGAGATCTAAGGTTCAAGGGTTGGTTATACCTAGGGAAGGTGTTAGCATCCTAAGTATCTGTAGTACTCTAAAAAAACCTCTTGTTAGTATTTGTGTTATGCTAAAGTTTACTTGCTAAGGGAAAATGTGTTAAGGTAAAGATTTAGGGTATATATAAAGTATGTACAAAGTATTCTCGCCAACTCATATCTCGTGCCTACGTATCCTAACGAAAATGGAATCAGAGTAATTGTAGTTCCCCTCAATAGGGGTGAAGAACTCTTGACTGTGGTCAAGGTTGCAAAGGGAAAGTAAATGTCAGCGGTGAGACACCTACATAGAGTGCGACGACTCTAAACCCAAGGCTAGGTTAAACGAAAAAGGAAATGTCCATGGTAGAACAACACATAGAGTACGGTGACTCTAATCCTAAGGTTAGGATAAAAGGGTAAGGACCTAAGGTTAGACTAAATATGACATGGCGGTCAACAAGGGAAATTCTTTCCTTTGGAATGGGGAGAAATAACAAATAGCAAGGACGAAGCTTTAAGCATAAATGATAACAACCATGAATAAATGGTGATGAGCACAAAATAATGAAAAGAGATAGGACATTGAAATCATAATTTAACCAATAGCCAAAAGCAACAAAAATTAGATCAAACATCAGGAATTAATGAAAATATAGAAATGTCATGATTAACCTAAAAATAAAATAAAATTAAACCAAAATCTAATTAACTAACTAGTTCACTAATTAAACTAAAAACTAATTAACTATCTAAAATCTAGTTAGAAACTAAATAACTAAATTTTAAACGAGTAACTAATTAAATTAAAATATAATTAGCACTAAAGACTAATTGAAGAAAATATCTTTGAACTTTCAAAATAATTAAAAAATATTCCTAAAGCAAAAATATTAATTAAAACTAAATATAATAATATCATTTAACAAAGTAATTAATAAACTATAAAAAGTTTAATAATACTATTTTACAAAATAAACAACAAAGTTGATTAGCAAAAAAAAAGTTATTTGCAAAATATTTAACAAAATAAAAAAGGTGTAAAAAAAGAGAGAATGGGCTGGAAGAATTGAAAGCCCGTATGGAGTGTGAATCGGGTCCTGAGACCCAATTGGATACTAAAAAGAAAAAAAAAAACTAAATTGAAGGCGTGATCCTCAATCAGCAAAACGGTCAAAAAGAAACACACATCCCTTGTCCTTCTCCTTTCTAACATGCTTTTTTTAAATAGGTGTCGTGAGCTTCCTCTCTGTTTCAATCTCTCTCTCTTGTGCACTCTTTTCTTCCTCTATTCTTCTCACAGCAGCGACGGTTGTGGTGGGAAAGAAGTATCGTGGCGGCAACAGTGAAAAAGAGTGGCATGGTGGTCGCGTGTTGTTGATGTCATTGTCGCAACAGTTATGGAGGGATGATATTGATGAAGACGATGAGGATTCTGTGAGAAGAAGGGCTTTCAGATTGATTTCGTTTTTTTATATATGGTGCATATTGGAATCATTTGTGGTGGAAAAGGTGAGAATGAAGAGATTTGTGATGATGTTGTTATTCTGCTTGAAGTTCCGTTGGAAAGGTGGTTCTAAGAGGTGAGTGATGAAATTATGGTGAGTTGTGATGATAGCTGAGAATTTTTGAATGAAGGTATCCTCCTCCCCCTTTTTGATATGTTTTTCCCTCTTTCTCTTTTGAATTTTTCGACCCCCTTCTTGTCTTATTGTTGCTGACCCGTCACTTTCAATGCTCAGGTTTTGTGTTTTAGAATTGTTAGAGAAGTCATATTCACGTATGCAGGTTGTACTGAGGTTTTGTTTATATGAGCTGGTGTGAACTAGAATTGTGTTGGTGTACAGGTTTTGGTGTAAGTTTTGCAAGCTTTGTATGTGTTGTTATTGTCCTTGTTATTGTCCTAGCAGGTTTGGCTTGATGCAGGTGCAGCTGGGCGGTTCGCAGGTTTTTTGAGGGCAATTTGAATTATTTTGTTTTGTTGTGTAATGGAGAGTGGTACATGTTTTTGGTAGCAGAGACATGGTATATGTGTTATGATTGAAATTGGTTTTGTTTATTTGGAGTCTTGTATTTGTACTATTGACTTTCACCAAAAATTGAATAAAACAAAAAACTTATTTAAACTTAAAATTTAAGTCATGCTAAAATTAAAATTCTATATTATAAAAAAAAGATAATAACTAAACAAATAAACCATTAAAAATAATAAAATCTAAAATAAAGTTGATTAAAAAAAGATTAAATTAAAATAAATAAAAAGACCAAAGCTAAATAAATTAAAAAATAAACTACATTAAAATTAACTAAATTAAAATTAAGTCAAATTAAAAGAAAAAACTAATTTTAAAAAATAAAATACTAAATTAGACTTAAACTAAATTAAAAATTTTAGGATAATAGAAAACAAAATCTAAAAAGAATGATAAGATGACTAATAATGTATGATTAATGATGAAATAAAATATTTAACTAAGTAACTGCAAAAATGGTTGATTTAAAATATGAAATGATCAAAGGATCTGAGGGTAAAATTTGGGGTATGAAAACGTGCGTTCGCACGAATTCTGTTTTGGATACTCGTACGTTCGCACTAGTACTGGTGTGTTATGTAACACCCTTTTCTAGGACGTACATTTCCCAATAAATCAAATATAAGTCAAGACTCAATAGACAACTTTTCCAAAAGTTTAACTCAAAAAGGCATAATCCAAAGTTTTCCTTGTACGAAAACATAATCAAAATAACAAAAATCAAATAAAATATGGTATAACTCAAAGACCCCAACCCGATGTTACACTATCAGAGCAAGACTCTCTAAGTTAATCAAAATGGTCAACAACTCAAAACACCAAAAAGAATATCGACGACATCCATGGCTAAACCTGGTCATCTGCACGTTACCTACGTAGAGACAACATTCAAACAGACAGGGTGAGTAAAATGATTCGTAATAATTAATATAGGAAATCAATATATAAAACAACGTCATTTTCATATTATGCAATATTCATCAATGGGCATCAAAGGGCATAACATCATAAATTACTCAAGATTGCCTCATAGGGTCATCAAGGAACATCAAAAGTCATAACATCATAAATTACTCAAGATTATCTCATAAATGCAAATGCAACAAGACTCATGCATATGGTACCAATCATCACAGCTCGATAGACACTGGACCATCAATCCTCCATAGATCCCTATCAATAGAATCGATTCTATACAAGAATCGAAGCACATCAAAATACCTCACATCCGCACAATGAGACTGAAGCTAAAGAAATCAAGGTCTTGAACCGAAGTCCGGATGCACATGAATGCATGATGCACACGTCAATAATCATCCTCATAATAACATCATAGGTGCATCATCACTCATCAAAATCATCATCATCAAAATCATGTCATCACAGAATCATCAAAACTCATGGAACCCTCATCATAACTCATCATCATTACATCATAGGAATCATCATATAATCATGTACTAATCACATAGAAATCACTGTCATACTCATTTTAATTTGTCAAAGACATCACAACGTCAAAGCATAAGGCATCACTGCACAAAATCAAAATTCGTGAAACTCTGCTACGTTCGCTAGCAAGTTTGCTGTGCGAAGGATTCTTCTTGTGCGAACAAACACTGTTACGCACCAGAACCTAAACCAACCCAAAAGTCCACACGATTCACTTTCCCAATAACCCAAAAACATCCATAAATCATTCCTAAGGTATTAGGGCGATATAGGTACAAGATCTACGACTTATTAGGCCAATCCCGTATCATATTTACACTCTAATTCCCATAAATCCTTACAATTACACCACGGTCATTAGAGTTCTCACTATCTAATTTCCTTATACTTCCTTATACGGTTAAAATCTCAATAATAGATTTTAGCCACGAAGGCCTACTTATCTCAAACCCAAATCGACCTCGAACCTATCAGACCATCAGTTCAAATCACTTAAGACTCTTACACCTTAAAAAGGTAACAATAATACAAATGCTCACAAAGTCTTCTATCCTTAGACCCTTAAATCGGTTTTAAACACATTGAAATCACACATTGAAAATAATGAAGGCAATACTCCCCATACCTTAATTTTAATTGTCGACTCTAAGCATTCTCCTTGATTTGTGGGAACCTCACAAACCTTTTGCCTCAATCCTCTTCCTCAGAGCTCTGACCTCTATTTCTTTTTTTTCACGGTCTAACAAGAATGAATCTTAATTCCCTCAAAAATTCCTTTTTCTTAAACCTAACTTTGGGCCTATAAATTGGACTTTTCCAATATTACCCTCACTAACTCCTCCTTAATTGTCCAATTTGCCCTTAGTTCACTTGTATTTATTTAAATTAATAATAATACCAATATATTTATATTATATACTATTATTTAAATAAATAACTCAAAATCCATAATTCTCAATATTTCGCACCAACCACCGAAAATCACCAAAAATACGAATATTCATATTTAAATAAATTAAATAAATATTCCAATAAATTTGGGGTGTTACTACATGTTACGCGTATTTGCTTTTAAAATATAATAAGAATGTAAAAAAGAAACACAAAATTGTTTTATCAAAAAAGTTTATTATTTAAAAAAAAAACATGTTTTGATATATAAATATAATTTTATATACAAATATTTGGATAAATAGTATATTTTTCCGTACGCAAATATTAATTTTGTTTTGACATTATTTATACAATCATTTAGTTTTATAACTATCAACTAATAACATAGTATTTGTAAATATTGTTTTAATTATATAAATAAATATTATTAACACAAATAAATACATTTTGCATGTGTTTTGAATTCATACATCATTTTAAATATATTTAAGTTTATTTTCTTTAACTATACATAAATTGTAATAATTCGGACGTTTGCACGAATTCTGGTCTAAATACTTGTGCGTTCGCACGAAAACTGATATGTTATGCGTATTTGTTTTTAAAATGTAATAAGAATGTAAAAAACAGAAAAACAAAATTATTTAATTAAGAAATTTTATTATTCTTTAAAAAATATATATTTTTATTAATATTTGAAGCATAAATATAATTTTTTTCATATATATATAAATATTTTTATATACCGTATATTTTTTCTTAAGTGAATATTAATTTTTTTTAAATATTATTTATAAAAATATTTATGCATTCATTTAAATTTTTATATATTAACAAATAACATAGTACTTGTAAATATTATTTTAATTATAAGTCAATGTAATGATAAATTAAATTATAAACTATTATTTTAAAAGCAAGAATTTTCTTATATATTATTTAATTATAAAAGTAAGGATTTTAAAAATTATTTATTAAAAATTATTAATCATAAAATTGTTTATTTAAATAAGAATCTTGGCTAAGTCAATTATCTCAAAAATTATTAACCTTAAAGTTATTAATATCGAAATTATTAAAATAGCTATTATGATAGCGAATAATAAAAAATTGTAATGAAATTAATCAAATTCACTAAAATTTATTAGCTACCATAAAATAATAGAATGAAAAGTTATATATCAATAGAATGAAAAGTAATAGAAAAATTTGATATTATCATAATTTATTAACTATTAAAACAAACTTTATCATTATGATCTATATAATTTAATATTACCATCAATTCAATAACATAGCATAAAAAATAATGAAAAGATTTAAATTTAACTAACTAAAATATTCAAAATTGGTAACATACGATCAAATCATTAATATAAAAAACATTTTGATTTTTATTAGTAAATGAAACTTAAATAAAAATAAATATAATTAGATTTTTTTGTCAAAAAAAATATTGAAAACGGTTAATTTGAATATTTATAATGGTGTGAAATATGCCATAAAAATCAAGTAAAATCTCTTGATGCTAATTTTAGTTGAGTCTACCCATCGTTGAAATATGTCATAAACAGTTAGTAGAATCTCTTGAATATTTATAATGGTTTGAAATATGCCAAAACTTATATTGGCTATTACAATTTAAATTCAATTTGCTGTCATGTACAATATCAAAACTTTAAACCTATAAAAAGTGTGGTTTTATACTGCTGTACCATGTATAACAGGTTTCCTCATGCTGGAGCTTTCTGGGCCTGAAATGTGTGTATTATGTATTTCAAGACAAACGATTTGACATCAAACTCTCGAGCGTCTACCTATAAACCTTAAAATCTGCATGTCGACCTGCCAAAAAAACTTTGCTACACATAAACACCAAGGACCACCACTAACTCAAGTTAAAAATATCAATCTTCATGCAGTATTCCCGTTTTCCATTTTCATCACCATATTATTTGAGCAGCTTAGATAATTAAACAGAAGCACAAACACATGGTCATCCTATAGGGTAATGAGGACTCATTCTGTATTGTTGGAAAAAAAATGGAGGACGAAGGACCTAACTTAGATTTTTCACTCCCCTTTTCCTCACCATACCGAATAGCTAAAGATATTGGTATGATTTCTAGGATCTTACCCATTAAAATAACACAACACGACTAACAACCTAATTTTTACTCAGTCCATTGCAATATTAGAGTTTGGCCTAACACATTTTACAAAACCGGTTGATAAGGTGAGAGGTGCCACTCTATATAAACTATTTCAATGCTCTATATCCAACTAATGTGGGACTTTAGAATCTTCCTATTATCCAACATATTTGGTAGGTTCATGATTTATAGAATCAATATCCTATAATCAATAATCACATATTCTGGACCTACTGATTTATCCATTTGATTTATTGGTATTGCAGAAAATTAATACGCGTTCTTCAAAACTGCAACATCTTAGTTAGAAAACCGTTGACGAAATTAACATCGTAATTGTTATTCAACACTACAACATCTCAGTCAAACACCAATGATAAACACTGTTATTTAAACTACAATTATCTGTTTGCAGCAACTTCATAATATAAGTATGAAATTACCATTGCAATCACTCTTGATTCCAGAAAGTTTAATGGCCATGTTTTAAGCTCTGTTTACCAAGCATTCCAAAGATTAGGCATATTACATCGGTGTTCCGGTTGCGGGTCCATACAAGCCTGCTTGTAACAGCCCAAATTTCATTAAATAATTAATTGTAGTAATTAATTGATTTAGTGGGATTTTTATTAATGTTGGAAATTAATTTTTATTAATTGGAGTTAATAGAGAATTGAGAAGGAAATTGGAAGGAAAGAAAATAAAAGGAATATATAAGAGAGAAAGAAAAGAAAAGAAAGATAGAAAACATTTGGAAAGAAAGAGGAAAGAAGAAGAAAGGAGAGAAAGAGAAGAGAAGAAGAGGAAAAGTGGAAATCATCAAGAGCCAACATCAAAGCTCCGATTAATCGAGGTAAGGGTGAGAAATTTTTCTATTTGATCATTGCATGATGTTATGTATGTTGGGTTGGGGTTTTGGTAGAGTTTTCATCACTTTCCAATTAGGGCAAATGTTGGAATAATCGGTAGATTGATGATTTAATCGGTTGAAACTGAGTAATAATGCTGTAGAATAGTCGGGTAACATGTATTGATGCTGTTTATACTGATTTGGATGTGTAAGAGAGGGTTGATGATGGATTGGTGAAGGAGGAACAGAGTGTGAATCTGTTCTGCGCAGGTTCGCTGGCTCTCGCCAGGCGAGCAAAGGCGAAGCTTCGCCAGGCGAAGCCCAGCGAATGTTGGCGAATAATTATAAGTTAAATCCCAGTGGACTTCGCTGGCGAGTTTGCCAGGCGAAGTTGGATAGCGAAGGTTCGCCCAGCGAAGGTGCTGGCGAATGGTGGCGAATGAAGTCAGTAGCTACTGACTTGGGCTCGCTGGGAAGTCTCGCCAGGCGAAGCCTAGCGAGTGTTCGCTGCGAGGGTTCGCCAGGCGAATGAAGGCGAATGTGACAGCATTTTTCTTTTGCTGTGTTGTTCATGTGGAGATGGTTTGGTTGCCTCTCATAGGTTAATACCTCTATGATATGATATAGATATGATCTATTGTGATGATGTGTGCTGTGGGTAGCTTACGGGCGTGAATCCTAGTTGATATGCGATGCGCATTAATTGTGATAATTAGAAGTACATGTGAATACAATGATGAATGTATGTGTATTGTCTAATGAATTGTGAGTGCATATTTATATGCGATTGTTGTGTAAATGCATGGGAACATATGTGATATGTGTGCATTGTTGTTGAATATGATGATGATGGGTGAAATGAATACATTGATAAATGTTTGATATATGTTGTATGTGCAATCATGATGAAATTCTCGAAGGGGTGAATTATTCGAATGCATGAGATTAAGATGTGGGTCTTAAGTGCATTTGTTGTGGTTGATTGTACATGCATCATTTAGTCAAGAGGCAATGTCTGTTAGTTTCGTGGAAACTAGTGGCTTGTCCCAAACCTAGAAGTGTGGGTTTGAAGGCTTAGAGGACGGGCCTTTGTGGTTATCGGTCTAGAAGTGTGGACCCGGTTTAATGTAAAAACCGAAAAAAGATAACGGGTTATCGGTCTAGAAGAGTGGACCCGGTTTAATGTAAAAACCGAAAAAAGATAACGAAAGTCGGTACCGCATTGCATGAG
This sequence comes from Lathyrus sativus, assembly GCA_963859935.3. NCBI lineage: Eukaryota > Viridiplantae > Streptophyta > Magnoliopsida > Fabales > Fabaceae > Lathyrus > Lathyrus sativus. The sequence continues at coordinate 606,796,966 of OZ012739.1, forward strand.
TTGCATTGAGTTGTTGAGTCACATTAATATATGACATATGCATGAAGTGATGCTTATGTGTGACTGATGAGATTGTGAAATTGTGAGAGTATGCATGATGCAGAAATGCTTTACAATATTCGTGTTGTTATTATATGTGTGGCAAATATATATAACTAAGAAATTGAATTGTGGTGAGAAATACGGAGTGGAACTTGTATTGATTACCTATATATATATATATATAATCTTATGCTTTGATTATTATGGTTATATTTCTCACCCTTCTGCTGTTTTATAATGCTCTATGAGGCATTGCAGATTAGGATGCTGGAGTCCTTTTGTGAAGTATTCTTCATTCTTTTGAGTCTGCTGCTCTGATATGTAACACCGGGTAGTTAGACTAGTATAGTCATTCTTTTGTGATACATTGCGATGTATCAGCTGATGTGGTTTTGTAATCTAACTGATATGATGTATTAATCTGGATGACTTATGTGCATTTGAATTAATCTTTTGGAACTGATTAAATGATGTTATCTTCCGCTTAAATTAAATGTTGAAATGTGATTTCTAAAACTACGAAAATGTTACATATTTTATGGAGCAAAATGTTAAAGAGTTTTGTTGGTGAAACTGTGACATTCTTCCTTTATACCTTATCCTAAAAATTTTTACTCTGATGAATTTGTATGTGCTTAATTGTTTTATATGCATTTATTTGGGGTATAGAAGGGGGTGTTACAATAGTGGTATCAGAGCAGGTCGGTCCGTCCGGCCAAGTTGTTAGAGTGTTTTTCCCTGTGTGTTATTGATATGCGTGTGTTGCATTATCAATATTGGTTGTTCTTACGTGGTTCTGTTGCTGGAATTAGTAAGATGGTTGCAGGAAGGAACGACGAAGCGATTGCGGAGGCATTGACGAGATTGGCGGGGGCAATTGAGCAGAATCCTCCGGCCAATGCGAATGTGAGGAATCATGCTGATGATGGATTCCGTGCTTTGGGGAAATTCCAAAAGAATAACCCTCCGGTCTTCAAGGGAACTCATGAACCGGACAAGGCACAAATTTGGTTGAAAGCTGTGGAAAAGATTTTTCGAGTTATGAATTGCTCGGATGCACAAAAGGTGTAGTTTGGGACTCATATGCTCGAAGAAGAAGCTGAAGATTGGTGGGGTAATACTCGCCAAAGATTTGAGGAAGATGATATTGTGATTACGTGGGATTTGTTTAGAGAAACCTTTCTGGAGAAGTATTTTCCAGAGGATGTGCGGGGGAAGAAAGAGATCGAATTTCTTGAGTTGAAGCAAGGTAATTTGACGGTTGCTGAGTATGCAGCGAAATTTGAGGAGTTGATCAAATTTTGTCCTCACTATAATACTGGTAATGCTGAGAGGTCTAAGTGCCTCAAGTTTGTGAACGGTTTGAGACCCGAGATTAGACAAGCTATTGGGTACCAGGAAATCAGACGGTTTTCTGAGTTGGTTAACAAGAGCAGAATTTATGACGAAGACAGTAGGGCTAGGTCTAGCCACTACAAGAGCCTAAGTGATAAGAAAGGAAAAGGACAATTCAGAGGAAAACCTTACGTAACTCCTGCCGATAAGGGGAAACAAAAGGTTGGTTTTGGCAAGAAGCCAAGTGGGGGAGTTTCTACCCAGGTCAGGTGTTACACTTGTGGTGAAGCGGGGCATCGTGCTCCGGAGTGCAAAAGTGTTGAACCGAAGTGTTTTAAGTGTGGCAAGCCAAGCCACAAGGCTCTAGAGTGTAGAAGCGGTGCGGGTGTTACTTGCTATAACTGTGGTGAGAGAGGGCACATCAGTACCAAGTGCGATAAGCCGAAGAAGAATCAAGGGAGCGGGAAAGTATTCGCTCTATCTGGATCTGAGACTGCTAGCAACGATCGATTGATCCGAGGTACGTGCTTCATTAATGATACACCTTTGATCGCTATAATTGATACCGGAGCTACGCATTCTTTTATTTCTTTGGATTGTGTTAGAAGGTTGAATCTTGAGTTGTCTGTGATTGGTGGCGGTATGGTTATTGATACTCCTGCTATGGGTTCGGTAACTACACCGTATGTTTGCTTGAATTGCCCGTTGAGTATTTTCGGTAGAGATTTTGGGATTGATTTAGTGTGTCTTCATTTAGAACAACTGGATGTCATTCTTGGAATGAATTGGTTAAAATTCAATCGTGTGTATATTAACTGTTTTGACAAAACGGTTATTTTTCCCGATTCGGATGTTGAAAGGGATTTGTTTATGACGAGGAAACAAGTGAAGGAATCGGTGCAAGATGGAGCTAAGGTATTTATGCTTTTGGCAACTTTGAGGACTAGTGAAAGTGAAGAGATTGAGGCTTTGCCCATTGTTAGAGATTTTCCGGAAGTATTCCCTGATGAGATAAAGGATTTACCGCCGGAGCGAGAAGTGGAGTTTTCGATAGATTTGATTCCTGGAACTAGTCCGATATCGATGGCTCCATATCGTATGTCGGCCTCGGAGTTAAAAGAGTTGAAGAGTCAACTGGAGGATTTGCTTGAAAAGAGGTTTATTCGTCCGAGCGTGTCACCTTGGGGTGCACCAGTGTTGTTGGTTAAGAAGAAAGAGGGTTCTATGAGGCTCTGTGTGGATTACAGACAGTTGAACAAGGTGACTATTAAGAATAAGTATCCACTTCCAAGGATTGATGATCTAATGGATCAGTTGGTTGGTGCAAGCGTGTTCAGCAAGATTGATTTGAGATCTGGGTATCATCAGATCCGAGTGAAAGCTGAGGATATTCAGAAGACAGCCTTTCGGACGAGGTATGGACACTATGAGTATTCCGTGATGCCATTTGGTGTGACTAATGCACCAGGTGTATTTATGGAGTACATGAATAGGATTTTCCATCCTTATTTGGATAAGTTTGTGGTGGTGTTTATCGACGACATCTTGGTTTATTCGAAGAGCGAAGGAGAGCATGCCGAGCATCTGAAGATTGTGTTATCTGTGCTGAGAGAGAAGCAGTTGTTCGCGAAGCTTTCTAAGTGTGAATTTTGGTTGAAGGAAGTTAGTTTCCTTGGTCATGTGATTTCTAGTAGTGGTATTGCGGTCGATCCGTCGAAGGTTGAAGCGGTGTCGCAATGGGAGACTCCGAAGTCAGTTTTTGAGATCAGAAGTTTTCTTGGTTTAGCCGGTTATTATCGGAAGTTTATTGAAGGATTTGCTAAGTTATCGTTGCTGTTGACACAGTTGACTAGGAAAGGTCAAGCCTTTGTTTGGGACGCCAAGTATGAAGCGAGTTTTCAAGAACTTAAGCGAAGGTTGACGACAGCTCCTGTTTTGATTCTGCCAAATCCAGAAGAACCATTCGTTGTGTATTGTGATGCTTCTTTGATGGGTTTAGGAGGTGTGTTGATGCAGAATAACCAAGTTGTAGCTTATGCTTCGAGGCAACTCAAAGTGCATGAGAAGAATTATCCGACGCATGACTTAGAGTTGGCCGCCGTTGTGTTCGTGTTGAAACTCTGGAGGCATTATTTATTTGGCGCAAGATTTGAAGTGTTTAGCGACCACAAGAGTTTGAGATATCTTTTTAATCAAAAGGAATTGAATGCGAGACAAAGAAGATGGCTTGAACTTTTGAAGGATTATGATTTTGGCTTGAACTACCATCCGGGTAAAGCGAATGTAGTAGCGGATGCATTGAGTCGGAAATCATTGCATATGTCGGCATTGATGGTGAAAGAGTTGGAATTGATTGAGCAATTTCGGGATTTGAGTTTGGTATGTGAGAAGACTTCTTTTGGATTTAAGTTGGGTATGTTAAAGCTTACGAGTGGTATTTTGGACGAAATTCGAGAAGGACAGAAATCGGATTTGAGCTTAGTTGATCGGTTGACTTTAATCAACCAAGGACAAGGTGGTAATTTTCGGATTGATGAGAATGGTATTATGAGATGTCGGGATCGAGTTTGTGTTCCAAATGTTGTTAAGCTGAAAAAGAGTATCCTTGAGGAAGGACATCGTAGCGGATTGAGTATTCATCCGGGTGCTACTAAGATGTATCAGGATTTGAGGAAAGTATTTTGGTGGCCTAGTATGAAGAAGGATATCGCGGAATTTGTATATTCTTGTTTGACTTGCCAGAAGTCAAAGATTGAGCATCATAAGCCATCGGGTTTGATGAAGCCGTTGTTTATTCCTGAGTGGAAATGGGATAGTATCTCCATGGATTTTGTATCGGGTTTGCCGAGGACGCCGAGTAATTTTGAGGCTATTTGGGTTATCGTGGATAGGTTGACTAAATCTGATCACTTTATTCCTATGCGTATGGATTACCCTTTAGAGAAGTTGGCTAAGTTGTATATTGAGAGGATTGTGTGTCTGCATGGTATTCCGTTAAGTATTGTTTCAGATAGAGATCCGCGGTTTACTTCGAGATTTTGGGAGAGCTTGCAGAGTGCTTTGGGTACTAAGTTGCGTTTGAGTTCAGCGTATCATCCTCATACAGATGGTCAGACGGAGAGGACGATTCAGTCGCTTGAAGATCTTTTGAGAGCTTGTGTATTGGAAAAAGGAGGAGCTTGGGATAGCTACTTGCCTTTGATTGAGTTTACCTACAACAACAGTTTCCATTCGAGTATTGGTATGACACCATTTGAGGCATTGTATGGTAGGCGGTGTAGGACACCATTGTGTTGGTTCGAGTCCGGAGATAGTTCTGTTGTTGGACCCGAGTTAGTTCAACAGACTACTGATAAGATCAAGATGATTCAAGAGAAGATGAGAATCACTCAGAGTCGTCAGAAGAGTTATTATGACAAGAGGAGGAAGGCACTTGAATTTCAAGAGGGAGATCATGTGTTTCTTCGAGTCACTCCGATGACGGGTGTTGGTATGGCACTGAAGGCGCACAAGTTGTCGCCGCGTTTCATTGGTCCTTATCAGATTTTGCAAAGGATAGGAGAAGTGGCCTATCGTGTGGCTTTACCACCGTCGCTTGCTAATCTTCACGACGTATTCCATGTATCTCAGTTGAGGAAATACATTGCGGATCCGTCTCATGTAGTCCAAATAGATGATGTGCAGGTGAGAGATAACCTGACTGTGGAGACATCACCTATGTGGATTGAGGATCGGAAATTGAAACAGCTTCAAGGTAAAGAGATTGCTTTAGTGAAGGTCGCTTGGGGAGGACCGGCTGGTGGAAATGTTACTTGGGAGCTTGAGAGTCGGATGAAGGAGTCTTATCCAGAACTGTTTGAATCAGGTAACATTTTCGAGGACGAAAATTCCTAAAGTGGGGGAGAGTTGTAACAGCCCAAATTTCATTAAATAATTAATTGTAGTAATTAATTGATTTAGTGGGATTTTTATTAATGTTGGAAATTAATTTTTATTAATTGGAGTTAATAGAGAATTGAGAAGGAAATTGGAAGGAAAGAAAATAAAAGGAATATATAAGAGAGAAAGAAAAGAAAAGAAAGATAGAAAACATTTGGAAAGAAAGAGGAAAGAAGAAGAAAGGAGAGAAAGAGAAGAGAAGAAGAGGAAAAGTGGAAATCATCAAGAGCCAACATCAAAGCCCCGATTAATCGAGGTAAGGGTGAGAAATATTTCTATTTGATCATTGCATGATGTTATGTATGTTGGGTTGGGGTTTTGGTAGAGTTTTCATCACTTTCCAATTAGGGCAAATGTTGGAATAATCGGTAGATTGATGATTTAATCGGTTGAAACTGAGTAATAATGCCGTAGAATAGTCGGGTAACATGTATTGATGCTGTTTATACTGATTTGGATGTGTAAGAGAGGGTTGATGATGGATTGGTGAAGGAGGAACAGAGTGTGAATCTGTTCTGCGCAGGTTCGCTGGCTCTTGCCAGGCGAGCAAAGGCGAAGCTTCGCCAGACGAAGCCCAGCGAATGTTGGCGAATAATTATAAGTTAAATCCCAGTGGACTTCGCTGGCGAGTTTGCCAGGCGAAGTTGGATAGCGAAGGTTCGCCCAGCAAAGGTGCTGGCGAATGGTGGCGAATGAAGTCAGTAGCTACTGACTTGGGCTCGCTGGGAAGTCTCGCCAGGCGAAGCCTAGCGAGTGTTCGCTGCGAGGGTTCGCCAGGCGAATGAAGGCGAATGTGACAGCATTTTTCTTTTGCTGTGTTGTTCATGTGGAGATGGTTTGGTTGCCTCTCATAGGTTAATACCTCTATGATATGATATAGATATGATCTATTGTGATGATGTGTGCTGTGGGTAGCCTACGGGCGTGAATCCTAGTTGATATGCGATGCGCATTAATTGTGATAATTAGAAGTACATGTGAATACAATGATGAATGTATGTGTATTGTCTAATGAATTGTGAGTGCATATTTATATGCGATTGTTGTGTAAATGCATGGGAACATATGTGATATGTGTGCATTGTTGTTGAATATGATGATGATGGGTGAAATGAATACATTGATAAATGTTTGATATATGTTGTATGTGCAATCATGATGAAATTCTCGAAGGGGTGAATTATTCGAATGCATGAGATTAAGATGTCGGTCTTAAGTGCATTTGTTGTGGTTGATTGTACATGCATCATTTAGTCAAGAGGCAATGTCTGTTAGTTTCGTGGAAACTAGTGGCTTGTCCCAAACCTAGAAGTGTGGGTTTGAAGGCTTAGAGGACGGGCCTTTGTGGTTATCGGTCTAGAAGTGTGGACCCGGTTTAATGTAAAAACCGAAAAAAGATAACGGGTTATCGGTCTAGAAGTGTGGACCCGGTTTAATGTAAAAACCGAAAAAAGATAACGAAAGTCGGTACCGCATTGCATGAGTTGCATTGAGTTGTTGAGTCACATTAATATATGACATATGCATGAAGTGATGCTTATGTGTGACTGATGAGATTGTGAAATTGTGAGAGTATGCATGATGCAGAAATGCTTTACAATATTCGTGTTGTTATTATATGTGTGGCAAATATATATAACTAAGAAATTGAATTGTGGTGAGAAATACGGAGTGGAACTTGTATTGATTACCTATATATATATATATAATCTTATGCTTTGATTATTATGGCTATATTTCTCACCCTTCTGCTGTTTTATAATGCTCTATGAGGCATTGCAGATTAGGATGCTGGAGTCCTTTTGTGAAGTATTCTTCATTCTTTTGAGTCTGCTGCTCTGATATGTAACACCGGGTAGTTAGACTAGTATAGTCATTCTTTTGTGATACATTGCGATGTATCAGCTGATGTGGTTTTGTAATCTAACTGATATGATGTATTAATCTGGATGACTTATGTGCATTTGAATTAATCTTTTGGAACTGATTAAATGATGTTATCTTCCGCTTAAATTAAATGTTGAAATGTGATTTCTAAAACTACGAAAATGTTACATATTTTATGGAGCAAAATGTTAAAGAGTTTTGTTGGTGAAACTGTGACATTCTTCCTTTATACCTTATCCTAAATTTTTTTACTCTGATGAATTTGTATGTGCTTAATTGTTTTATATGCATTTATTTGGGGTATAGAAGGGGGGTGTTACACTGCTCATTACAGGTACTAATATGATCAAGGGATTGTTAAAAAGGAAAGAATAAAGATGAGTCAGGTAAAAAGAAATCTTCCAGCCATTCCGACTTTCATTGCTATAACATTTGATAGACTAACAGATTCGTAGATGGAATGATATTTTTACACTTAAATGTAACAACTACACCCTACTTTCATACCGTTTTATTTTTTCATTGTATTTAAATAATTATTTTTTCACTTTTTCTAATACAAATGAATACACATCCTTGCTATATTTTACCTGATGTAAATACCGTGTAAGAATAAGCGTCGCTCCCCGGGGCATTCATCAGAATAGGCGTCGCTCCCCGGGGCATTCATCAGAATAGGCGTCGCTCCCCGGGGAATTCATCAGAATAAGCGTCTTTCCCTGGGGCGTCCATCAGAGCAAGCATCCGTCCCCGGGGTATTCATCGGAATTGGCGTTCTCCTCGGAACGCTCACGGTAAAACCCTAAAAAAACCCCTATAGCGCCGGAAATCCTCACCTCTCCTCGGGGCATTCAACACGCCCCGACCACAGTCCTAAAACAAACGGGAAAAACGAAAGAAAGGAGAAGAGAAACTTACTGTATTTCGATTTGCGACGGAGTACGTGACGGCTGCTGTGACAGAGAGATCAGATGGTAGCAAGGCGGAGAGGCAGAGAGTTTAAGAACAAGAAGGCGAAAAATTGAGAATGAGCGGGGACTCGCTTACTTATACCCCAGCACGGGACTCGAAGCGTCGCCAGGCACTCGAGTACCCTAGGGTAGCTGCCCTAGCGGCCACCCGACATATGACACGTGGTGAAGGCTGACAGCCGCGTCCCCTCATATCTCCCCGCCAACATGTGTCCTCAAGCCCGGGCACCCGACGACGAGGAAGGACTCACGCACCCGCGTCCCCGCTAAACACGAGCCGGAGAGTTCTTCCTCCTCGGGCAAATCTCTCCTCCCCGGTACAACGTCATCAAGTCCTCGCTCCCTCCCTCGGAGCTACGACTTGGGGGGGCTCCTATTCTGGCCTGGGCCCCCGGCTTGGCCAAGCAGGCCCAGCCCAACAATATTCTGCCAAGCCCAGTCCAACTTAGGCCATAGCCGCCGAGCATAAGGTCCCCGACGGGCAGGTAATGTCCCTCCGCGGGCAGAACCTGCCTCATTTGTGTCGAGCACAAGACTCCCTCATCAACCAGACACTTCCCTCTCCACGGGCAGAACCTACCCCTCTGCGGGCAGACCTGCTCCCTTGTCGGGCAAGACAACGTGTCCTTCACATGTTCTCCACGTGCTCCCCTCCGCGGGGATACGTCACCGACCAACTTCCCACCTCTGAAAGAGCAGGTCAAACCCACTTTCCGGAGATCAAGGGACAGTTGGACTAGGGCGAAGACCATGTCCTGGTCTTCACTACACCATGTAAGCCCTAGCAGTCACCTGCGTTGGGCCTAGCAATCCAGCTCACCACAAGTGACCGTTGGCCCAACGCTGGGGTCTCTCTATAAATACCCTCTTTCACAAGAGGGTCAGGTAATTCACTTCTTACCCTTTTTCTGTATTTGCTGTCACTCTGTCCAAACTCTTACTTTGGCATCGGAGTGCCTTACAGGTACACCCCATCCTCTTCTTCAACACCGGGGAGCAGGTGTAACACCCCCTTCTATACCCCCAAATAAATGCATATACAAATTTTATCAGAGTGAAAATTTTAGAATAAGGTATAAAGGAAGAATGTCACAATTTCACCGATGAAACACCTAACGTTTGCTCCATAAAATATGTAACATTTCATAGTTTTAGAAATCACATTTCAACCTTAGAATTTAAGCGGAAGATAAAATTATTTAATCATTTCCAAAATATTAATTCACATACACATAAGATATCCAGATTAATACATCATGTCAGGTAATTACAAGTCACATCAGCTGATACATCGCAATGTATCACAAAAGAATACTATACCAGCCTAACTACCCGGTGTTACATAATCAGAGCAGTCCGACTCAAAAGAATGAAGATATACTTCACAAAAGAAAGACTCCAGCATCCTAATCTGCAATGCCTCGTAGAGCATTATAAAACAGCAGAAGGGTGAGAAATATTACCATAATAATCAAAGCATAAGATTATATATATATATATAGGTAATCGTATAATTCATCTCCATATTTCTCACCACAATTCGCCCTACTAGTCATATATATTTACAACACATATATAGACAACACGAATATTCACAAAAGCATTCCCACATCATGCATACACTCACATTTCCACAATTTATCATTCACATATAAGCATCTCTTCATGCATATATCATATATCAATGTGACTCAACAACTCAATGCAACTCATGCAATACGGTACCGACTCTCGTTATCATTTTTCGGTTTTTACATTAAACCGGGTCCACTCTTCTAGACCGATAACCCGTTATCATTTTTCGGTTTTTACATTAAACCGGGTCCACTCTTCTAGACCGATAACAACAAGGCCCGTCCTCTAAGCCTTCAAACCCACTCTTCTAGGTTTAGGACAAGCCACTAGTTTCCACGAAACTAACAGACATTGCCTCTTGACTAAATGATGCATGTACAATCAACCACAACAATGCACTTAAGACCGACATCTTAATCTCATGCATTCAAATAATTCATCTCTTCAAGAATTACACAATGATTGCACATACAACATATATCACAACAATCGAGGTATTCACATCACAATACCGATCATACAATTACAAGTTATGCACACATATTCACAATGTTCTCATGCACACTCATCACATAATTGTATACACATCAAGCATTCACAAGTTCATTAAATAATACACACATAATCACCTATTATGTTCATATGTATTTATACTTGATGCAATTAACATTCAAATCACAATTCTAGGATTCACGCCCGTAGGCTACCCACAGCACACATCATCACAATAGTACATGAACTATGCGATTAATCAAGCAATAAACCATAGTCGAACCACACAATCAACCTATGGATAAATCTTAAATAAAACATCAACCTGTCATACTCGCTACTCCTTCGCTAAGCGAACTCCTAGCGAGTATTCGCTACTTGTTCGCCTGGCGAACATGCTAGCGAATCTCAACAGAAGTTACTGACTTCCTTCGCTACTTGCTCGCTACAGCGAGCTTCCCAGCGAACCATTTCGCTATCTGTTCGCTACACTTTCGCTACCAGCGAACACACCAAAATCCATTCTGTCCAAGTCTGGGACCATTCGCTACTTGTTCGCTGAGCGAACTCCTAGCGAGCATTCACGACCTGCTCGCCTAGCGAGCTGCTAGCGAGTGTCTGCGTATTTTGTTTTTCACTTACTGTTATCCAACTCAACCAACTCCAAAAATTCCAAATCTCACTAATCCAACTCCAATACTCTTAGTCTAACATTCCTAGACTATTCTACATCATCTACTTCAGATTTTAACCGATTAAATGGAGTTCTACCGATTAAATCCAACTTTGCCCTAAAGTGGAAAAATGGTGGAAAACATTCAAAAAACCAACCCAAGCATATATAACATCATGCAATGATCAAATAGAAACATTTCTCACCCTTACCTCGATTAATCGGAGCTTTGATGTTGGTTCTTGATGATTTTCCACTTTCCTCTTCTTCTCCTCCCTTACTCTTCTTCTTCCCTCTTTCTCTTCTTCTTTCTCTTCTATTTCCTTTTCCTTACTATCTTTTCTTTTCTCTTCTACTTTCTTTATATACTTCCTTATTTTCTTTCCTTCCCATTTCTCTCTCAATTCTCTATTAATTTCCAATTAATAAAAATTAATTTCCAACATTAATAAAAATCCCACTAAATCAATTAATTACTATAATTAATTATTTAATGAAATTCGGTCTGTTACAATCCTCCCCCACTTTAGGAATTTTCGTCCTCGAAAATGTTACCTGGTTCAAACAGTTCTGGATAAGACTCCCTCATTTGGCTCTCCAGTTCCCAAGTAACATTTCCACCAGCCGGTCCTCCCCAAGCGACCTTCACTAAAGCAATCTCTTTACCTCGAAGCTGCTTCAATTTCCGATCCTCTATCCGCATAGGTGATGTCTCAACAGTCAGGTTATCTCTCACCTGCACATCATCTAATTGGACTACATGAGACGGATCCGCAATGTATTTCCTCAACTGAGATACATGGAATACATCATGAAGATTAGCAAGCGACGGTGGTAAAGCCACACGATAGGCCACTTCTCCTATCCTCTGCAAAATCTGATAAGGACCAATGAAACGCGGCGACAACTTGCGCGACTTCAATGCCCTACCAACACCTGTCATCGGAGTGACTCGAAGAAACACATGATCTCCCTCTTGAAATTCAAGTGCCTTTCTCCTCTTGTCATAATAACTCTTCTGACGACTCTGAGCAACTCTCATCTTCTCTTGAATCATCTTGATCTTATCAGTAGTCTGTTGAACTAACTCGGGTCCAACAACAGAACTCTCTCCGGACTCAAACCAACACAATGGTGTCCTACACCGCCTACCATACAACGCCTCAAATGGTGCCATACCGATACTCGAATGAAAACTGTTGTTGTAGGTAAACTTAATCAAAAGCAAGTAGCTATCCCAAGCTCCTCCTTTTTCCAATACACAAGCTCTCAAAAGATCTTCAAGCGACTGAATCGTCCTCTCCGTCTGACCATCTGTCTGAGGATGATAAGCTGAACTCAAACGCAACTTAGTACCCAAAGCACTCTGCAAGCTCTCCCAAAATCTCGAAGTGAACCTCAGATCTCTATCCGAAACAATACTCGACGGAATACCATGCAAACACACAATCCTCTCAATATACAATTTAGCCAACTTCTCCAACGGGTAATCCACACGCATAGGGATAAAGTGAGCAGATTTAGTCAATCTATCCACAATAACCCAAATAGCCTCAAAATTACTCGGCGTCCTCGGCAAACCCGATACAAAATCCATGGAGATACTATCCCATTTCCATTCAGGAATAAACAACGGCTTCATCAAACCCGATGGCTTCTGATGCTCAATCTTTGACTTCTGGCAAGTCAAACAAGAATACACAAATTCCGCAATATCCTTCTTCATACTAGGCCACCAAAACACTTTCCTCAAATCCTGATACATCTTAGTAGCACCTGGATGAATACTCAATCCGCTACGATGTCCTTCCTCAAGGATACTCTTTTTAAGCTCAACAACATTCAGAATACAAACTCGATCCCGACATCTCATAATCCCATTCTCATCAATCCGAAAATCACCACCTTGGCCTTGGTTGATCAAAGTCAACCGATCAACTAAACTCAAATCCGATTTCTGTCCTTCTCGAATTTCATCCAAAATACCACTTGTAAGCTTTAACATACCCAACTTAAATCCAAAAGAAGTTCTCTCACATACTAAACTCAAATCTCGAAATTGCTCGACCAATTCCAACTCTTTCACCATCAACGCCGACATATGCAATGATTTCCGACTCAATGCATCCGCTACTACATTTGCTTTACCCGGATGGTAATTCAAACCAAAATCATAATCCTTCAATAGCTCTAACCACCTTCTTTGCCTTGCATTCAATTCCTTTTGATCAAAGAGATACTTCAAACTCTTGTGGTCACTAAACACTTCAAACCTCGCACCAAACAAATAATGCCTCCAAAGTTTCAACACGAACACAACGGCGGCCAACTCTAAGTCATGCGTCGGATAATTCTTCTCATGCACTTTGAGTTGCCTCGAAGCATAAGCCACAACTTGATTATTCTGCATCAACACACCTCCCAAGCCCATTAAAGAAGCATCACAATACACAACGAACGGTTCTTCCGGGTTTGGCAAAATCAAAACAGGGGCTGTCGTCAACCTTCGCTTAAGTTCTTGGAAACTCGCTTCACACTTGGCATTTCAAACAAAAGCTTGACCCTTCCTAGTCAACTGCGTCAACGACAATGATAACTTAGCGAATCCTTCAATAAACTTCCGATAATAACCGGCTAAACCAAGGAAACTTCTAATCTCAAAAACTGACTTCGGAGTCTCCCATTGCGATACCGCTTCAACCTTCGACGGATCAACCGCAATACCATTACTCGAAATTACATGACCAAGGAAACTAACTTCCTTCAACCAAAACTCACACTTAGAAAGCTTTGCAAACAATTGCTTCTCTCTCAACACAGATAACACAATCTTCAGATGCTCGGCATGCTCTTCTTCGCTCTTCGAATAAACCAAGATGTCGTCGATAAACACAACCACAAACTTATCCAAATAAGGATGGAAAATCCTATTCATGTACTCCATAAATACACATGGTGCATTAGTCACACCAAATGGCATTACAGAATACTCATAGTGTCCATACCTTGTTCTAAAAGCAGTCTTCTGAATATCCTCAGCTTTCACGCGAATCTGATGATACCCAGATCTTAAATCAATCTTGCTGAACACACTTGCACCAACCAACTGATCCATCAGATCATCAATCCTCGGAAGTGGATACTTGTTCTTGGTAATCACCTTGTTCAACTGTCTGTAATCCACACAGAGCCTCATAGAACCCTCTTTCTTCTTAACCAACAACACCGGTGCACCCCACGGCGATACACTCAGACGAATAAACCTCTTTTCAAGCAAATCCTCAAGTTGACTCTTCAACTCTTTCAATTCTGATGCCGACATACGATAAGGAGCCATCGATATCGGACTAGTTCCAGGAATCAAATCTATTGAAAACTCCACCTCTCGCTCCGGTGGTAAATCCTTTATCTCTTCAGGGAAAACTTCCGGAAAATCTCTAACAATTGGTAAAGCACCAATCTCCTCACTTCCACCAATTCTCAAAGTTGCCATAAGCATAAATACCTTAGCTCCATCTTGCACTAATTCTTTCACTTGTCTCGCTGTCATAAACAAATCGCTTGCAACGTCCGATTCCGGAAAAATAACCGTCTTGTCAAAACAGTTAATATATACCCAGTTGAATTCCAACCAATTCATCCCAAGGATGACATCGAGTTGGTCTAGGTGAAGACACACTAAATCAATTCCAAAATCTTTACCGAAGATACTCAACGGACAATTCAAACAAACATACGGTGTAGTTACCGAACCCATAGAAGGAGTATCAATAACCATACCGCCACCAATCACAGACAACTCAAGATTTAACCTTCTAACACAATCCAAAGAAATAAAAGAATGCGTAGCTCCGGTATCAATTATAGCGATCAAAGGTGTACCATTAATGAAACACGTACCTCGGATCAATCGATCGTCACCAGCAGTCTCAGATCCAGATAGAGCGAACACTTTTCCGCTCCCTTGATTCTTCTTAGGCTTATCACACTTGGTACTAATGTGTCCTTGCTCGCCACAGTTGTAGCAAGTCACACCGGTACCGCTTCTACACTCAAGAGCCTTGTGGCCTGGCTTGCCACACTTGAAACACTTCTGTTCAACACTTTTGCATTCGGGAGCACGATGTCCCGCTTCACCACAGTTATAGCATCTAACCGGAGTAGAAACTCCCCCACTTGGCATCTTGCTATAACTCATTCTTTGTTTTCCTTTGTCTGCAGGAGTCACATAAGGTTTTCCTCTGAATTGACCTTTCCCTTTCTTATCACTTAAACTCTTGTAGTGGCTAGACCGAGCCCTACTGTCTTCATCATAGATTCTGCTCTTGTTCACTAACTCAAAAAACCGCCTGATTTCCTGATATCCAATAGCTTGTCTAATCTCGGGTCTCAAACCGTTCACAAACTTGAGGCACTTAGACCTCTCGGCATTAGCAGTATTGTAATAAGGACAAAATTTGATCAACTCTTCAAATCTTGCCGCATACTCCGCTACCGTCGAATTACCTTGTTTTAACTCAAGAAATTCAATCTCTTTCTTCCCTCGCACATCCTCTGGAAAATACTTCTCCAGAAAAGTCTCTCTGAACAGATCCCAAGTGATCACAATATCATCCTCCTCAAATCTTTGGCGAGTATTACCCCACCAATCTTCAGCTTCTTCTTCGAGCATGTGAGTCCCAAACTGCACCTTTTGTGCATCTGAGCAATTCATAACCCGAAAAATCTTCTCCACAGCTTTCAACCAAATCTGTGCTTTGTCAGGCTCATGGGTTCCCTTGAAAATCGGAGGATTGTTCCTTTGAAACCTCCCCAAAGCACGGAATTCATCTTCAACAACATTCCCCGCATTCACATTGGCCAGAGGATTCTGCCCAATCGCTCCCGCCAACCTTGTCAAAGCTTCTGCGATCGCTTCATCGTTCCTCCCTGCAACCATCTTACTAATTCCAACAACAGAACCACGTAAGAACAACCAATATTGATAACGCAACACACACAGGGAAAAACACTCTAACAACTTGGCCGGACGGACCGACCTGCTCTGATACCACTATTGTAACACCCCCTTCTATACCCCCAAATAAATGCATATACAAATTTATCAGAGCGAAAATTTTAGAATAAGGTATAAAGGAAGAATGTCACAATTTCACCGATGAAACACCTAACGTTTGCTCCATAAAATATGTAACATTTCATAGTTTTAGAAATCACATTTCAACCTTAGAATTTAAGCGGAAGATAAAATCATTTAATCATTTCCAAAATATTAATTCACATACACATAAGATATCCAGATTAATACATCATGTTAGGTAATTACAAGTCACATCAGCTGATACATCGCAATGTATCACAAAAGAATACTATACCATCCTAACTACCCGGTGTTACATAATCAGAGCAGTCCGACTCAAAATAATGAAGATATACTTCACAAAAGAAAGACTCCAGCATCCTAATCTGCAATGCCTCGTAGAGCATTATAAAACAGCAGAAGGGTGAGAAATATTACCATAATAATCAAAGCATAAGATTATATATATATATATAGGTAATCGTATAATTCATCTCCATATTTCTCACCACAATTCGCCCTACTAGTCATATATATTTACAACACATATATAGACAACACGAATATTCACAAAAGCATTCCCACATCATGCATACACTCACATTTCCACAATTTATCATTCACATATAAGCATCTCTTCATGCATATATCATATATCAATGTGACTCAACAACTCAATGCAACTCATGCAATGCGGTACCGACTCTCGTTATCATTTTTCGGTTTTTACATTAAACCGGGTCCACTCTTCTAGACGGATAACCCGTTATCATTTTTCGGTTTTTACATTAAACCGGGTCCACTCTTCTAGACCGATAACAACAAGGCCCGTCCTCTAAGCCTTCAAACCCACTCTTCTAGGTTTGGGACAAGCCACTGGTTTCCACGAAACTAACAGACATTGCCTCTTGACTAAATGATGCATGTACAATCAACCACAACAATGCACTTAAGACCGACATCTTAATCTCATGCATTCAAATAATTCATCTCTTCAAGAATTACACAATGATTGCACATACAACATATATCACAACAATCGAGGTATTCACATCACAATACCGATCATACAATTACAAGTTATGCACACATATTCACAATGTTCTCATGCACACTCATCACATAATTGTATACACATCAAGCATTCACAAGTTCATTAAATAATACACACATAATCACCTATTATGTTCACATGTATTTATACTTGATGCAATTAACATTCAAATCACAATTCTAGGATTCACGCCCGTAGGCTACCCACAGCACACATCATCACAATAGTACATGAACTATGCGATTAATCAAGCAATAAACCATAGTCGAACCACACAATCAACCTATGGATAAATCTTAAATAAAACATCAACCTGTCATACTCGCTACTCCTTCGCTAAGCGAACTCCTAGCGAGTATTCGCTACTTGTTCGCCTGGCGAACATGCTAGCGAATCTCAACAGAAGTTACTGACTTCCTTCGCTACCTGCTCGCTACAGCGAGCTTCCCAGCGAACCATTTTGCTATCTGTTCGCTACACTTTCGCTACCAGCGAACACACCAAAATACATTCTGTCCAAGTCTGGGACCATTCGCTACTTGTTCGCTGAGCGAACTCCTAGCGAGCATTCGCGACCTGCTCGCCTATCGAGCTGCTAGCGAGTGTCTGCGTATTTTGTTTTTCACTTACTGTTATCCAACTCAACCAACTCCAAAAATTCCAAATCTCACTAATCCAACTCCAATACTCTTAGTCTAACATTCCTAGACTATTCTACATCATCTACTTCAGATTTTAACCGATTAAATGGAGTTCTACCGATTAAATCCAACTTTTCCCTAAAGTGGAAAAATGGTGGAAAACATTCAAAAAACCAACCCAAGCATATATAACATCATGCAATGATCAAATAGAAACATTTCTCACCCTTACCTCGATTAATCGGAGCTTTGATGTTGGTTCTTGATGATTTTCCACTTTCCTCTTCTTCTCCTCCCTTTCTCTTCTTCTTCCCTCTTTCTCTTCTTCTTTCTCTTCTTCTTTCTCTTCTATTTCCTTTTCCTTACTATCTTTTCTTTTCTCTTCTACTTTCTTTATATACTTCCTTATTTTCTTTCCTTCCCATTTCTCTCTCAATTCTCTATTAATTTCCAATTAATAAAAATTAATTTCCAACATTAATAAAAATCCCACTAAATCAATTAATTACTATAATTAATTATTTAATGAAATTCGGGCTGTTACAGTAGGCAGCAAGTCGAAGACACGTGGCAGCCAACGATCCCTTTCTGATCAGGCCAAATAAGTACCCTTGGGAAAATTTGATATCTTGAAAACACTTGCAAAGAATTTTTTCTTTTCTACAAAAAGTGTGACATGCTGGAGGAAAATATGTTCTTTTACCTATTTCTTTTGGGGCTAACTCTTGTATTATACTCATATCCATCATTTAAATGAGCATTATTACCATATTTTTTCTTTCCTTGAATGTTCAGAAGTATCCCAATCAATCTATCACACACGTTTTTCTCCACATGCATCACATGAAGACAATGTCTTACGTTGAGGCTATACCAATATGGAAGATCAAAGAACACCGACCTGTTTTTTCATAAAATTTTATCCACAAGAAATTTTTGGTTCTTTCCAAATACAACATTTATGTGTTGTTGTTGTTTATAAATTTCCTCCTTGGTTAAGGGCTTTGGAGCAATATCAAACTCCTGCTTACCATTAAGAGACTTCTGCAATATAGGATATGTATGACCGATCTTAGAAGTTTTCTATGTCCAAGGTAAAAAATATTTTTTCATTCTTTAGTTGATGTGAGTATGTATCAGCTTCACATATAGGACACATTTTATGCCCCTTAACATTGTACCCAAAAAAATTACTGTATGCTAGAAAGACACAGATTGTGTAAAACAACATGACATACATATTAAAATTTTCACCCAAATACACATCATCAACATCAACATCTTCCTCCCAAAAATCTTTTAAATCTTCAATCAATGGACTTAGATAAACATATATATTATTTTCTGGTTGTTTTAGACCCGAAATCATCATATACAACATGGTTGTTTTGGATTTATATGTGTACTTCATGCATAACCACAAAGATATGTTGTAAATTAGGAAAATAACATGCCATGAAGCATGGTTAGTACTCAGATTACCAATAGAGTTTGACCTAACTCATCCTTACAAAATCGGCTTGTAAGATGAGGAGAGTCACTATATATAAACTCTTTCAATGCTCTATCTCCAAGTTGGACTTGGACTTTTCCCAATACACCCCCTCACACCAATACTTTTTTTTGGGTTTGGTGCGTGTATTTAGACGTTGAGTGACCCAAGGCCCAATCGATAGGCTCTGGTACCATATTATAGTTTGACCTAACTCATCCTTACAAAAATGACTTGTAAGGTGAGAGGTTTCTTTCTATGTAAACTATTTCAATACTCTATATCCAAGTTGGACTTGGAATTTTACCAATAATTACCAAATGAGTTCAAGTGGCAAGTCCAAGCCTAAGGTTTCTTAACTCATAGTCAAAATTCGAAAACAATGAATCAATTTTATTCCATTACAAAGAATCAACTAAATGGAGAATTTTAACATCACAATTTCTTCCATTTGCATGTCATCTAATATTATTTGTATCATTTATATTAGAAAACAATCTCTTGAACCTTGAAATTATTGGTAGATACTATATCACCTTGGCATCATCACCATCATCACCATTGTTCTTCATCTTATAGTGCGACTCTCCACACCTCGAACACTCATTACATTTTGCAAGCTCTTTCATATATAATAGGCAATCTTTATGGTATACGTGTATTTTAACATAGTCCAAACCCATTGGATACAATATCTTCTTGGTCTCATTATTACGGCTCAACAACGTGTTACCTTATG
This sequence comes from Lathyrus sativus, assembly GCA_963859935.3. Lineage (NCBI taxonomy): Eukaryota > Viridiplantae > Streptophyta > Magnoliopsida > Fabales > Fabaceae > Lathyrus > Lathyrus sativus. Next base: position 606,816,886 of record OZ012739.1, read on the forward strand.
GAAGCACGTCTTTCAACAATTCAAACAATTTAGTGAAACTATTATCGTTCACTCATTTTTTTCCTTTTGATTAAACAACTAATAATTTTGTAAAAATTTTGCATCCCCGAAATAAACGCTCTTTCTTATAACTGCGTAAAGTATCATACACATGGGCTCTCCTAAAATAATATTCTCCAATATCACTGATCATATCTTTTAGTTGATCAATCATATCTTCATCAACTTCATCTCCATGTGATGTAGTTTTTTTATTTCACTTCATCATGCCATACCCATGTTGTATAAATGTCATAAATTCCATCACAATATAGATGATTGGATATTTCTTCCTTTCCATGTTTTTTTCTTCGTATTCCCGCATATTTTACAAGGACAATAAAAAATTCCTTTAGTGCCAGGAAGGTTTCTTTCACTAAATTAAAGAAATTAAACCATTCCATTATCATACTGATCACTTAATCAATAGGCTTTCGTCCAAGTACGATCCATAATTATGTACTTTCTAAAAATAAAATCAAAATCATACACAAATAACCATGCATTTTGAATGATAATTTTGCTAAGTTCAAAATTTTACAATGTCACATTATAATAATTCTACACCTATATAAGAAATATGTCAAGACTTTGGTAACTTAACACAACAAAAACAACAATAACAATGAACATTCGATCTCAAGAACAACAATAACATTAAACTTTCAATCTAAACAAAACCTACAACAAAAACAACAACATTAAACAATCAGTCTTTAAAACATCAATAACATTAAACCTAAATATCTCAATAATAACAACAACATTAATGATACAAGCACTGATAAAGTATTTACATATCAGAAACTTGATGAGAGAGTCAAAGAAATGAGTTGGTTTCCTTGTTCGAGCATTCTTTGAGTTTCTGCATTTTAGTTTTTTTCAATTTTCCTTCCTTCTTTCTTTACTTTGCTCGAATTGGAAGGTGAAGTTTGGTATTGTTTAGTGGAGAAGATGAAGAATGGTGTTTTCGAGTTAATCAAATATAGTGTTTTGTTAGTTAGGTGGAGAAGATGAAGAATATGCTTTGTTCACCAGGGCTCAATTATTTTTTTACGAGAAATGCATAAGTGAATGAGAGCTAATTAATGTTGTGATTTTGGAAAACAATGTTGTCGAAAGTTTTCTTCTCGATTGATATTAAAAACCGAGGGAAAATTGATTTATATTTTATTAAAAAATAGAATAAAATAAGGGCACCATTAGTTTTTCTCTCGGTTGACTTTAAAAACCAAGAAATGTCTTATTTATTTTTAATTTTAAAAAATAGAATAAAGTAAGGAAGCCATTTTAAAAGTAATAAAATCATAAACATAAGTTGTTGGGATTTAAAATGTGTCCTTAAGTGATTTTTCCCCTCGGTTGTCAGCCCAACCGAAGGAAAAGATGACTTCTATTATAGACCCAAAAAGAAAAAGGTGAACTGTGAGAATATCACTTACAACTTCCTAAGATTCATCATTTTTTTTGGGTTGCAATATCTTCTCAGTATGATTAGGAATATATTTCTCAAAATCACCATTCAATGTCGCAACTGCGAAAAACACCTGGCAGAAAAACAAAAGAGTCGCCACCGAACGTTATTTATCCCAACGGGGGAAAGGAAATGATCGAAGAAAACCTAAAAGAAGGGAGAAGACATGGTCATCGCAACCAAATCTTGGGTTCGGGAGTTGATTACGCGAGAGGAAAGTATTAGCACCCCCTCGCGTCCGTGTTGCACCCCAAAATTTGCCCTCTTTTAAAGACTAACTTATTTCTTCATCCCTTTCAAATTCAATGGCATAAGGGAGGCCCATCATTCCAAATTCAAGGTTCATGAATTCAAGGTTAGATTCAAGAATTTTTACAAAGAGAAATCTCTTGACATTTTCAAGAATGTTACATTGGTTACCAAATTTCAAACTCTTGATAATGTTTAGGAAATTAAGCTATTTCTAGTCTTAATTCAAGCTTCTAAATAACTTCATGCCAAGGTATCCCCCATGCTCCATCAAGTCCACATGACCCTCTTTGTGCTTACAAACATGCAAGGAAAATATTTAAGAGCTAATTCAATGTTGGAATATTTCAAGATCAATACCATGCATGTTCAACCATGAGAAATTTGAATATGGTCAAAAACAGCCCCATGCAAGAAGTGGCAATGTGTATCATATTACAAAATCATTTTATGTCACAAAACCAATGCTATAAGCTTATGTTGATACATCTACACATCAAAAATCAGAATTTGAAAATGATGTCCAAAAGGTAGTGTTATTGGTTACATGTGTGTGTCCAAGCATAAGCCAACCAATGGATACAAGGATGAAGGGCAAGGTAGAGTGCTGCAGAAAAAAATACAGCAAAATAGGCCTAGAAATGGAAAGATGTGGGGCTGCACCAAGAAAGAGGTGATAAGTACTCCCAAAAATGGAAACTTTGAAGATTGAAAGTTGTGCAAGAGCTATGATTTTGGTACAGCAGAAAATGCAGCAGAAAAGTTGAAATGGGAGAGGATAGGAGGCTGCAAAAAGGATATAGACACACATTATCCATTCATACACATTAGAGATACATACACATTGGAGATACATACACATTTTGAGAGCAAGGAGTTAAAAGAGCAAAGAAACCCTAGAAAAACTAGAAAAATAGAGAGAGCAAAAACCAGCCAAAGATTAAGAGAGTAAAAGAGAAATACAAGGGAGCCATTGAGAAGGAGAGCCATCAAAACATAGAGTGAAGAGAAGTGAACACCTAGCCAAAATCAGTGGAGGATTTGCAAGGAGGGAAACAACTCTTGGGTATCCATTTCTTAAAACTCTTTTTCTTCTTTCATATTGTGCATTTGTCATTTATTCTCTTTTGTTTGAGTGTTGTTGTGCTGTGTATAACACGTAAGATCCCAAGGGGGACCAAGAAACCATTTTTAAGAACCACAAAAAGAAGCAAAAAATAAGAGAAAAGTTTGGTTTTTCACCCTGGTAGCCTGACACGGGCCGTGTCACACGACACGACCACCCGTGTCATACGACACGGCCACCCGTGTCACACGACACAACCACCCGTGTCACATCTCTGCTTGAGTTTTCATGGTGTATTTTCCCTGAGTTCCCTGACACGGGCCGTGTCACACAACACGGCCACCCGTGTTGCACCTCTGTTTGAGGTTTTAACGTGTAAATGCTCAGGATTTGTGACACGGGCCGTGTCACACAACACGGGCGGCCGTGTCACACCGCTGTTTAAGTTTTTCTTCTTGCATTTTTCCCCCATACTTTATGACACGGGCCGTGTCATGCGACACGGGTGGCCGTGTCGCACCGCTGCTTGACTCGAAAGTCTAATTTTTTTGGAACTGTGACACGGGCCGTGTCACACGACACGGCCGCCTGTGTCAGACCCCTGTTTTTCACGTTTTCTCGACTTTTTTACCTCAAAAATGTTTTTCTCAAGGATTTCGCCGTTTTTTTTGTGTTTTGTTTTTTTTAAGCCGATTAACCCGTTGTGTTGGTATGGTTTTTATGCATGTTTATTGTTGGTCATTTTTTTTTATTATTACCTTTGGTTCTAAAAACTATTTTCAAGAAAACAAACTCTCGATTCTCATCGAGCCATTCTTGACCTTGTAAGCCGATTGCCTTGTGCGTCGCCACCGACCTTGCTCGCTTCACCTCAAATCTTTTTAAGCAACTAAAACCCTTGACCCAACGTCAAGCAGATTTTCTCAAATAATGGTTAAACCAACTCACCATATTTAACAAATGGATAAAGTTCACTTTGTATTGAACTAAAGAGAGGGGATTGAGTGTAGACTTCTTCCTCTCTGAGTGTCGAGATGCTCATTGTAGTATGGGTGGTTTTGATACTCGTCTTTCAATATAAAGACGTTTTCATCCACACCTTTTTCTCCTAAAAAAACCTCGGCCCCGTACCGAGTGCATTTTCAGAACACTTACAATAAATAAATTGATTCTCTTTGTATTGAACTAAAGAAGAGAGGATTGAGTGTAGACTTCTTCCTCTCCGAGTGTTGGGATATTCACTGTAGTGTGGGTGGTCTCGATACTCGTCTTTCAATACGAAGACGTGACTCTATCCATCACCTATCTCCTTCTACAACTTCCTTCCGCAACTTTCCCCACCTAAAATCTCGGTCCCGTACCGAGCGCATTTTCAAACTTATTTTCGTAACAAAACTTGAACGGTCGTGGAGTGGTTAGGCGTAGGCCTTCTCCTATCCTGAGTGTTGACGTTTACAGTAGGGTTCTCCGTCGCGAAAACACTTACCATTCAAAACCAAAAACACTTTAATAAGAGAATGAAGTTCTCTTTGTATTGAACTAAAGAGAGAGGATTAAGTGTAGACTTCTTCCTCTCTGAGTGTCGAGATGCTCACTGTAGCGTGTGTGGTTTTGATACTCGTCTTTCAATACGAAGACGCTATGTTCGCCACACCCTTTCATAACAAAAACTTTGAGATAAAGAATTGGGTACTACCCATAGGGGTTACTATCCGAGGACCTATCTCGCCCCTAAAAAACAATTCAACAAATCAAATGTGACATCTTGCCTCGCATGGCGAAAACTAATATTTCAAAAAGGATATGATACGTCCGTTCTACCGCAAACAGGTAATGCCTAAGTCTCCAACGAGCGAGCAGCAATACGCCTAACTGCTAGAATGCGTACGATAGCATTATCCATAAAGTCATCAACAAATCGTAGGCCGAACTACGGCTGCTCTAATTCTTTACTTCGTCAAGTAAAGATACGTAGGCACAAGGGCCACAATCCTTGCCGAGCACATCCCCCCATATCAGTAGTTTCCCGAACTACGTCGACTCTGATTTTCTCATATCCGCTGAGAATACATAGGCCTAGGACCGCGAAGTTCTACCGAGTCCGTTCTTTCCCTTCTTCCCCCCATTACCTTTCTTTCCCCGTTTCTAAACCCTTTTTTGTATCTTTTGGAACACTCTTCATAGTAAAATCTTTAAGCAAATTTAATCACATACGACAAACAAATGGTTCCCATCAAGTACGATGGATGCGAGGGGTGCTAATACCTTCCCTTCGCATAACCGGCTTCTGAACCCGTTCATGGTTGCGAGACCATCTTATCCGTTCCTTTCTTAAGGTTTTCTCGATATTTTCCTTTCCCCTCATGGGATAAATAAAGTTCGGTGGCGACTCTTCTGTCCTTTTCCTTTTCGCCTTCCCCGTCGTTGCGCGTATTTTTCGAGTAGCGACAGTCCGTTGTACTCAACGGATCAACGCTTGTTGTCTAATCAAAGGGTGTGTTATCTAAAGCCTACCGCTAAATGGAAACGAAAACGAATAAAAAGAAAAAAGGAGACTCAATAGGACTTCGCCGTCCTATTCCTACATATTCCCTCGTGTAATGGAAAAGTTAGAGTCAACATAGTTCAGAAAACTATGGGTGAAGGGGGAAGGTTGCTCGCCAAAGTCAGAGTCAACGTAGTTCAGGCAACATGCATACATGAACATTGCAACGAAAGCACATGACATGGTAAGGATAAATCATGAATATGCATTACCAATCAAACACAAAACAAGTTTGATGCATAGTTAAACATTTGACGAAAACATCATGCATTCAACACCAATTAATCAATTCAAACAAACATGCATTCACAGAAATAGAAACAAACATAAGCATGTGGTGAAAATCCAGTAAGATAGTCATAAAAAATCCACAATCATCATCATGCAAACGAATATGCAACATGATCAACACACCAAGAATACAATGCAACGTTCGTAAACATTCATCAACGGAAAACCAAAAGTTGTGCGTCGAAGAACCTCAAGCATGCTATCAAATATGTTGAAATACGTCAAGAACAATCCACATATATGCATCATATCAATCCACGAGGTTTAAAAATGAAAAGGAACCCAAACAAGCTTGAAAAAGCAAGAAAAGGGCATTATGTCTTAGTGGTAATCGATTACCAATATGTGGGTAACCAATTACCCACTTAAAAATGTCAAAAAACACATGGGAAAGGCAGGGTAATTGATTACTCTGATTGTGGTAATCGATTACCACTGAGACAATGGCAGATTTTCAACTTCCAAAAAGCACTTTCAGCAGCAAATGACTTATCCAATCATCCAAATGAACAAGAAATCAATTATACATGAAAATCATCTCAAATCACAGTAATCAAACACAAATTGTATCAATCAAACAACAAGATCAAATATCAAAGCAAACAATAGATCAAAGATTACTAAGAAACCAAAGATCTACATTGTGAAATACAAGATTGAGCAAAAACTGAATTAGATCTAGGATTTACCAACCTACAAAGCTGAGATTTACTTTGGTGAGTGTTTTTAAGCTGCAATTAACAAATCCAAGCAAGAAATCCAAGGATCCATGAAGCTCTAGAAAGAAAACTTGAAGATCCAAGCAATAATCCACAAATAAGCAAAAGCTCTTCCAAAAGTGATTCCAACAACTTAATTCAAGATCCAAACGAATTCCAAAACCAAAATTGAACCAAGAATGACGATGCAATGAAGGTTTAGCTCATGAATTCACAAATTACAATGTACAATTTGTGAAGATTTTGGCTATGGAGCTTTGCTGAGGGTTTGGGAATGAGAGAAAAGTTGAGAGAATTGAAGTGAGATGTGTAGAAAATTCAGAAAATGAGTGAGCGTTATGAGAGGTTTTGATTGAATTTGTTTAAATAATCCCTAGGTTATGAATTAAAATATGGTTTGGAGTGTGGGTTAGTGTGAGGAATGGAAATTAGGAGTGGAATTATGAATGTAAATGTTTGATTTTTTGGAGGGAATTAGAATTAAATTGAGAAAATGAATCAAGTTTGGACTAATTCTAGATCCTTCTTTTGATGCACATGAAAATCACATGATCAAAATGCAAACCAAATGCTGCAGTGCTGAAAAATGAACAATCTCAGAAAACTTCGCTTGAGGTAACCAATTACCCTGATTATGGTAATTGATCACCACATTCAAAATTTCAAATTTGGCGCCACATGGAGGGATACTTGGAGAATCCTCTGTAACCACTTGTTCTGAGCATAGTTTGGCCTCTGAAACTTATCTTTTGATATTGCACCTGCATAATGCTTGAAATAAACTGTGAACAGTCTCCTGCTAAAACAAATATAATCTGCTACCCGATTGCTGAGCAAAATAAATGTCGAAGCCTCTAATGCTTGCTACTTAAAACTTGCAATAAAAGGAAGTCTTGAGCCACAGAAACAACTTGATCCCCTATCTCAAGATTCAATGGCATGATATGCATAATGAATGAAACATAAGCCAGTTACGGTTAAAAACGAGAGGGCAAATTTTGGGGTGCTACAGCTGCCCCTATTCAATCGTCTCAAACCTGAAGGGGTGATAACATCGACTTTCTAAAATTCGAGGTGTAAGGTGATTGAATACAAAAAGAACCCGAAAATTTGCAAACTGTGAGGAGTAATAATGGTAATAATATAAGATACCAACCAAAAGTTGGAAGGAAGGATACTAACCAAAAGTTAGGATACAACCAAGGAGGAACGCCGACCGAAGGCGAACTCACATCAAAAGATACCAACCAAGAGTTAGAAATCAAACAAGGGGTACCAACCAAAAGTTAGAACGAAGGATACTAACTAAAAGTTAGAATTCAATAACAGAAGAACACCGACCGAAGGTAAAATCACATCAAAGGATACCAACCAAGAGTTGGAATAAACAAGATACTAACCAAGAGTTAGGATAAACAGAAGGTACCAACCAAAGGAAACCAACCAAGAGTTGGGAAAACAACCAAAGGATACCAACCAAGATTTGGGAAAACAAACAAAGGATACCAACTAAGAGTTGGGATACAACCAAGAATATACAGGAAGTAGAATCAATAGATTACGACCTGAAGAGAAATGAAGATGACTTTGCTGGGGAATAAGAGAAGCTTAAACAATCAACTTTGCGGGGGACACAATATAATTCCTCTAGAAGGAAAGCACAACCAAAAGTTTCCTGGGGGACAAAGTGAAACAATATCTCCTGATGTATGACACTTTCTGTTGGGGAAAGGCCTGACGAAGGGAAATCAAACATGGCTTGTGCTTTGAATGCATATGTTTGAAAATGGCGTAATGCTTCATACAAAATGGAAATGCTACAAATTTAGAGGATGCAAAGATGTTTATGCCAAAGACACTCCACGAGAAAGAGTGCCGAAGAGAGTCGGCAACAGAACTGCTGGGGAAAGCAAACTGAACTGCCTTCAAAATGACCTCTGCTGGAGAAACTTCAAAGTGAACTTCCATCACACTAGGAAGACAGAAACAACAAACACCTGTTGGGGAAACGTCCCAAGACTCTGATGAAAGAGGGTGTCAATGACAATTGGGCTTTGAAACTATAGGGAATACGTCAACCACTGCCGATTTGCTGCCAAGGAAATCATAAACGAATTCTGCTTGGGGAAAACATGTAATAATGCCAACCCTGCTAGGGGACAATTGTAACACCCTTTTCTACCCCACTAATATTATAGCAAAATAATCGAATTTATCAAAGTAAAATTTTAAACACTATAAAATCACCTCAAAGGGCGTATGTTTCTCAATAAGTTCAAATCAAGGTCAATGCTCCGGAAGCAACGGGTTTTCTCAAAATTACTCAAAAGTGCTCAAATGGCAGCGGAACTCAAAAGGCAAATCCAAAGTTTTCCTCTTACCGCAAGAAAATCAACATAACAAAAACTCAATAAAATATATTTTAACTCAAAGACCCCAACCCGATGTTACACTATCAGAGCAAGAACCTCTAAGTCAACTATAATGGCCAACGACTCAAAAAATTCAAAAGTCCTCGACGACATCCACGACTAAACCCGGTCATCTGCACGTTACCCACGTGGAGACAACATTCAAAAGGGTAGGGTGAGTAAAACAATTCATAATAATCAATATAGGAATCAACATATAAAATGGCGTTATTTTCATATTCAACATCATCGTAATCATCAAGGAACATCAAGGCCACAACATTATAAATTACATCAAAATGTCACATAAATGCAAATGCAACAAGTCTCATGCATGTGGTACCAATTAATAAAATTCAATGGACACTGAGCCATCAACCCTCCATAGATTCACAACAGTATGATCGATTCTACACGAGAACCAGAGCACAACAAAATACCTCACATCCACACAATGGGACTGAAGCCACAAAAATCAAGGTCCTGAATCGAAGTCCAGATGCATATGAATGCATGATGCACACATCAATATCATCCTCATAATAAACTCATTAGGTGCATCATCATTCATCAAAATCATCATAATAATCATGTCATCATATAATCATCAAAACTTATGGAATCAACATCATAAATCATCACAATTACTCATAGGAATCATCATATAATCATGTATTAATCACATAGAAATCAAAGTCATACTCATGGTAATTCATTAAGAAAATCAAAGCATAAAACCATCAAAATAGCACTGCACAAACATAGACATAAGTATTTGATAAATTATCCACCAATAATTTCACAATCGGCAGCAAACAGTGCAACAATTCATTAATAGAACATATACACAATTGACTTCCCAAATATATTAGATATAAAAATATTGGGCAACCAATTCTCTTATCTATACTATGTTATAGCCATGTTCATTAGCTTTCCAACACTTCAAGCGAGGACCAAAGCAGACTTACGGATCAAAAGTTACGCCCAAAACGATTTCGACCGAAAACATGAACAGTTGTGACGGACATCATGTAGAATTTTCTGCGTTTTTCACCGTTAGTGGCCTTCTGGACCTCCGATTTCGATTCTGTAAAAATCCAAACTCTCTAAAAATTACAACTCATCCAATACTGTAATTATCTCAAGTAAATTTACAATTTTAACACAATTAAACCATCTAATCATCGTTTTAAGATTATGCCTAAAACCTTTAAAATTAATAGATATAGGTTCAATCTCGTATCATATTTACGCTTCCAATTACCATAATTTCTTACAAATACCCCACAGTCATTAGAGTTCTCACTATCCAATTACCCTACAGGGTTGAAACCTCAACGACAGATTTTGGCCACGAATGCCTAATTTCTATTATCTCAAATCAGCCTCAAACCTATCAGACCATCAGTGAAATCCCTATACGGTTAAAACCTCAATAATAGATTTTTTGACCACGAAGGCCTAATATCCTTTACTCTCAAATCATCCTCAAACCCCTTAAACCCTTAAATTAGCTTTAAATACATTGAATCACATATTGAAAACAATGAAGGCAATACTCTCCATACCTTAATTGCTGACTCTAAGCCTTTTCCTTTGATTCTTGGAAACCTTGCGAAGCTTTTGCCTCAATCCTCTTCCTCAGAGCTCTAGCCTCTATTTCTTCCCTTTTCACGGTCTAACAAGAATGAATCCTAATTCCATCAAAATTCCTTTTTGTTAAACCTAACTCTGGACCTTAAAATTGGGCTTTCCAACTTCACCCTCACTAACTCCTCCTCAAATGTTCATTTTGCCCTTAATTCACTTATATTTATTTAAATTAATAATAATACCAATATATTTATATTATATACTATTATTTAAATAAATAACCCAAAATTCATAATTCTCAATATTTCATACCAACCACCGAAAATCACCAAAAATACGAATATTCATATTTAAATAAATTAAATAAATATTCCAATAAATTTGGGGTGTTACAACAATACCGAGCTCAGTCCTCTATTGGGGATCCGCCCTCTACCCTTACTCTTCTTGGGATAAGGTAACAACAAATAGAGATGCGAACATGCTCGGGAAGCACAAGCAAATCAACATTATCCTGTCCGAGGAGCAAACTTCTGGGGTTCGCTGGGGAGCAATAAACCACATACAACATTGGTAGGGGAAGACTAAGACTCCTGAACCCTTACTGGGGACTTCACTGGGGAAGACAACAGATAAATCATAATACTCTGCTGAGGAAAGCAACACTTCCATGGCTTCTGTCGGGGAGAGCAACTCTTGGACTTTTGCTGGGGAGACTAATATGAGTCTTAGCTGAGGATGACAACACTTCAGTAGTCTCCGTCGGGGAGAGAAACTCTACTAGGGAAGAGTAATCACACCATCCTGCAAACACATATCAAACAAGAAAAAGTATATATGCGGCACGGCAACCTCGGTTACCACCTAAGACACTCACGGTTTAAGCAATTTCCATTGTTTTTAACCTATTTCGCAAAACCTCAATGTTTTCACAAGCAATATTTATCAAAATATCAGATGTTTTGCAAACAAAATAGTAAAAGTAAAACAACAACTGATAGCTGAATGAAGTAAAATTTTATTGATTGAATTGGCCTGTAAATAGGCAGTTACAGTAGGAGGAAATTCTTGAAAATAGGTAATTATGCAAAAGCAAAAGAGAAAATACACAAGTTGACAATGTGGAAACAGATTTCCATCAAGTTCTGACTCAATTATGACCCGTATATCTTCAACGTTCTTGAATACTTTTGCTCTCGGAAGAGACTGATTGAACTGATTCCTATCCTTCGGGACTACCATGTATCAAGATGAGCTCATAGATCAAATGCAGATCTCAACCTCTCGCTTTCAGATCCCTAACTTTTGCCTGGATCGCCCTTTCGGGTTTTCAATCCACCGGGATACCAATTTTTTCCAAAGTTGCCTTTGCAGATTTTCAACTTTGCGGGTTTATTCAATTCTTTTCTTTTCTTTTATCCCTAATTTTTGCCCGAATCTTTTCTTTTGTGATTCCCCGGATGCCCTTTTTTGCCTGGACCTTTTATTTTTGTGGTCCAGCGAGTCTTTTTATATGAAGTATTTTTTTACTGCATCTGCATTCACAGGGGATGTAAAATCTTCTTCATCCATAGTTAAAAGTAACAAGGCTCCACCAGAGAAAACCTTTCTCACAATATAAGTTCCTTCATAATTTGGAGTCCATTTGCCCCTGTGATCTGTCTGAGGAGGGAGGATCCTTTTCAAAACCAATTCACCTGTCTTGAAACACCAAGGACACACTTTTTGATCAAAGGATTTCTTTATCCTGCTTTGGTACAATCAACCATGTGAAATGGCTGTTAATCTCTTCTCTTCGATGAGGTTCAGTTGGTCCAACCTGGTTCGTACCCATTCAGCTTCATCAAGCTTCACATCCGCCAAAATCCTTAAAGAAGGAGTCTCAACTTCTAATGGTAGGACAACTTCCATACCACACACCAGAGAGAAAAGAGTTTCCCCTATCGATGTACGCACTGAAGTATGATAACCATGTAAAGCGAAGGGCAACATCTCATGCTAATCTTTGTATGTTTCCACCATCTTCTGCACAATCTTCTTGATATTCTTATTTGTTGTCTTGACAATACCGTTCATCTTCGAATGGAAACCATAATGAAGCAATTCCCATTAGAAGCAGTAGGCTCAATCTTTTCAACCATGTCAATGCCCCACATAGCAAAGGGCCAAGGAGATGTCAACACATTCAGAGGGGTCGGTGGCACATGCACCTTATCAGCATAAATCTGGCATTTATGGTATTTTTTGGCATATTTGAAACAATCGGACTTCATATTCATCCAGTAATACCTTGCTCTAATAATTTTTAGGCCATATCATGCCCTCTAACATGAGTACCAAAAGAACCCTCATGAACTTCTTCCATCAACAGGCCTGCCTCGTGTTCACCAACACAACATAGCAACTTGTTTAGATAGAAATTACCAGCAAGCCTCCTCAGAGTCTTCTTATCTTTGTTGGATGCCCCTAACGGGTATTCTTGACTTTTAAGAAAGCACTTGATATCATGAAACCAATGTTTACTATCTGACACATCTTCGGCAGCGAATACAAAAGCAGGTCTATCAAGACGCATAATGCTGATTGTCGAAACCTCATTCCAATAGTTCACCTTGTACATTGACGCTAACCTTGCCAACGCATCTGCCATCTAATTTTCAGCCCGAGGCACATGATGGAACTCAACGCTGTCGAAGAAAGGTAACAACCTTCTGGCATAATTCTTATAAGGCAGCAAGTTTGCCTGACGAGTCTCCCATTCACCCTTAATTTGATTAACCACCAGCGTTGAATCGCCATATACATCAAGATTCTTGATCCTCATATCAATGGCCTCTTCTAAACCCAAAATGCATGCTTCATATTCTACTTTGTTATTGGTGCAAGCGAACATCAATCGGTCAGTGAATGGTACATAAGAACAATGAGGGGTAGTATTGATTTCCCCAATTCCGTTACCATATGAGTTGACAGCGCCATCGAAAATCAAACTCCACTGAGATCCAATTTCAGGTCCCTCGTCAGGCAAAGGCTCATCACAATATTTCATATTCAGAAACATGATATCTTCATCCAGAAACTCAAACTTCATCGGTTGATAGTTCTTAATAAGTTGGTGAGCAAGATATTCTGACATAACACTTCCCTTGATGGATTTCTGGGAAACATACTGAATATCGTATTCTATCAAAACCATCTGCCAACAGGCAATTCTCCCAGTGAGTGCTTGCTTCTTAAACACAAACTTAATCAGATCCATCTTCTATATCAACAGGGTTGTGTGATTTAACATATACTGCCTCAAATGCTTGGCTGCCCAAGCGAGAGCACAACATGTTTTCTCCAGCATTGAGTACCTGGACTCACAATCAGTAAATTTGTTACTCAGGTAGTAGATGGCATGCTTTTTTCTACATGTCTCGTCCTATTAACCGAGCACACACCCCATTGAATTCTCAAGAACTGTTAGATACATAATCAAAGGTCTTCCTGCTATCAGAGGCATGAGGATCAGAGGCTCCTGCAAATATTTTTTTATCTTTTCAAATGCTTTTTGACATTTTTCATTCCACCTGGCCGCTTGATCTTTTATTAACAATTTGAATATTGGTTCACACGTGGCTGTAAGATGAGATATGAACTTAGAAATATAGGTTAACCTCCCCAAGAAACTACGAACTTCTTTTACTGTTTTCGACTTAGGCATCTCTTGTATAGCTCTTTACTTGGCAGGATCAACCTCGATACCTCTTTCACTAACAATGAAACCCAATAGTTTACCGGACCTCACCGCGAAGGTGCCCTTGTTCGGATTCAACCTCAACTTGAATTTCTTTAACCTTTCAAATAGCTTCACCAAATTAACCAAATGACCTTCCTCCGTATGTGACTTCGCGATCATGTCATCAACATAGACCTCAATCTCTTTGTGAATCATATCATGAAAGAGAGTCACCATTTCCCGCTGATAAGTTACCCCAACATTCTTCAATCCAAAGGGCATCACCTTATAACAGAACATCCCCCACGGTGTTATGAACGTCGTTTTCTCCATGTATTCTTAGGCCATTTTGATTTGGTTGTACCCGAAGAAGCCATCCATGAAGGAAAATAAAGTAAAATTGAGCAGTATTATCCACTAAAATGTCAATGTGAGGGAGAAGGAAATCGTCTTTCGGGCTTGCTTTATTCAAATCCCTATAATCAACGCACATCCTGACCTTTCCATCCTTCTTAGGTACATGCACAATATTAGCAACCCACGGAGGATAATTAGTCACATCAAGAAACCCGACATCTAACCGCTTTTGAACCTCTTCTTTTATTTTGACAGCCATATGCGGTCTTGTTCTTCTCAACTTCTGCTTGACTGGAGGACACTCTTCTCTGAGAGGCAAACAGTGCACAACGATATCTGTGTCAAGCCCAAGCATGTCTTGGTAATACCAAGCGAAGATATCCATATACTCTCAGAGCATTTCAACCAATCTTCTCATGACACTGTCTTAAAATGCAACCCCAATTATGACTTCCTTCTTATTGTCCTTGATGCCCATATTAATAATCTCAATATCCTCCTAATGAGGCTAAATTATCCTTTCCTCCTGTTTCAACAGTCTGGCTAATTCCTCCGAAAGTTCACTGTTTTCGTCAGTCTCCTCTTCAACATGGTAAATAGGATCGTCAAAGTCATACCGAGTCATAGTTGAATCATTATTGATGGAATTTGAGGGAACGTATCTGCATGAGTGATGGTTTACATCTTATTAAGGATGCAAAGATGAACAAAACAAAAACACATTGCCATTTTTAAAGATGCAAAAGGCAAAATGAAAAACAGGGAACAAAATATTTGAATGCAAAACGTCCTTTATTCACGATAACATTGAAAGTAAAACATGTGTAGCCCTACAAATGAGTCATTATGCCTTGGGCATAGCGCAAGACTTGGCAGATGTAAAAACAAGAAAAATTACTCTTCGCGAGTGACTAGGACGACTTCCTCGGAAGACCAATTGCACAAATCTTGGTCTGGGATGCAGGGGTGGATCCATATATCCATGTCGCAGTCACTATCAACCTCATCTTCCCCTATTGAGTGAATCTGATCAAAAATGACCCCAACACTTGTGAACTTGACAGGACCCTTGAATCTCGGTAGAGCTTGCGACGACTTGTAACCCAGTCTAAACTTATCATTCTTTATCAGAACCTCGAGAACCTAGCCCCATCCTTGGGAACTGCCAACCTCAACCACAACACATGCTTCTTTTAAAGAAGACGTTGAAACCTCAGGCCTTCTATCCTCCACAGGAGGCTCCTTCTGAATTTGCACTGTTTCGAAAGCCTGACAGAGGGTCTCGTGTATCTCCCTATCAACCTAGACATACTTAAATAATGACAAATGGCTAACCATAATGTCTTCCTCTTTGCAGACAGTGACAACCCTTCTTCCAACCAAATACTTAAGCTTCTGGTGTAGAGTTGAAGTAACTGCTCCAGCAGAATAGATCTAGGAATGGCCCAACAAACAACTGTAGGCAGGCTGGATGTCCATGATGTAGAAGGTTGTTTTAAATACTTCCGGCCCGAGTTGAATAGGCAAAACCACCTCACAGAATACAGACCTTTTTGATCCATCAAAGGCCCGTACTACCAAATCGCTAGGCCTGTAAATCACACCCTATGTATCCAACTTCATAAGATCCTTCTTTAGAAACATGTTCAATGACGACCCAATATCTACCAACACATGGGACAACATAGAGCCCCTACATTCGATGGAGATATACAATGCCTTATTATGGTTTCTTCCCGCCGACGTCAAATCCATATTGGTAAACCCTAGACCATTCCATGTGTTAACATGGGCAACCACCCCTTCGAGCTGATTCACTGGAATCTCTTGAGGAACATAAGCGGCATTCAAAACCTTTAACAATGCATTTTTGTGTGCCTCAGAACACATCAACAAATATAGAATAGAAATATTAGACGGTGTCTAATTCAACTGATCGACAATCTTGTAATCACTTTTACGAATCAACCTTATAAACTCCTCGACATATTTTGAGAAAGAAGCATCATCAGACGGTTGTTGCACGGAATCATCCACAACCAACTTTCCTTTACCCTTATCAGATCTGTCAACATTAACATTTGGCAAAGAGAATACCCTACCACTGCACGTGATACCTCTAGTACCAACAATATTATCCATAACAGAGCCAACATCTGGAGAACCCAACAACTATTATCCATGAAATTGATTTGGTACTCTTATATGTTATTAGCCCTGGAGTAGTAATAATGATAGGTGCTTGTTGCATGGGCGCTAAAATATAGACGATCTTGTACAAAATTGATATCGTTTCAATGTCCCTACCATAATCATTAACCTCATCGTTAGCATTATCAACATCATTCACAACATTGGTTCTATCAAACTGTAACTTTCCATTATCCATCAGTTTTTGTATACTATCTCTCAATAGGTCACAACCCTCAGGATGCAATACATATCCCTGACAATCGAAAGCACAACCTAGGAAAACATCCCCTTTCAGCAAACATTCTTTGACAACTGACAATAGAGTCTTCAACTCATTCACATTGGCCACCAAATTTAACCTTTCCCCATCTCCAATAGCATTGGCCCTTGCCACACCATGATTTGGTATAGGGTTTTGGATCATATTAGGCCCGTCATTGCTGAAATTAATGGCCTCGGTGTTAAGAAAATCTTGCACTTTATGCTTGAACACCTTGCAGTTATCAATATTATGCCATGGTACCCTAGAATGAAACTTACGTTGAGCATTGGCATCATATCCTGGCGGAAGAGTGCCAATCAGCGGTGCCAGTGTTCTTTTCTGAACCAATTGCAATTGAAGTAAATGTTGTACCAATTAAGAATATGGCATAGACGAAGTCCCGAACTGCCTATTTACCATTCTGGATATCGGCGAGGAGCATTGTGTTGTTGCTGAGGTGCAGCCGGATTGACCATAGTAGCAACCTGCGGTGTATAATTCTGACTGGCTCTTCCTTTACCCTGATAAGAAAAAATAGAATTAGTGTCCCCTTCTCTCTTCTTGGAACCTCAAGCATACAACTTCTTATTTCCTCCAGACGAGGAACCACTTCAATTTTGAACGTTCCCAACCCTGATTCTACTTTCCACTTTTTCTCCAGCCATTATCAAGTCTGAAAACCCAGCTGATACACACCCAACCAACTTCTCAAAATAAGGCCCTTGAAAGGTACCCATAAACATATCAATGAGCTCTCTCTCCATCATCGGAGGTTGAACTCTAGCCGCTAACTCGCGCCATCTCTGGGCATATTCCTTGAAACTTTTGTTCCCTTTCTGAACCATATTCTGCAATTGAGTTATGTTGGGCGCCATATCACTGTTATACTGATAATGCATGACAAACGTGTAAGTTATATGTATGCCTAAGAGTGGGGTGAATTAGGTTCTTAGACACTTTTTTCGGTTTTTGATGATTATTGGATTTTACTTTCCTAAATGCTTCTAGGTGATGAAAGGCAGTAAATGCGGAAAGTAAAGAACACATCGATGTATAGTGGTTCCCCTCACAGTTCGAGAGTACTCCACTCCCCTTTAAACATGAAAGAGTATTTTACTATCAATGTTAGATTCCCTATCCAAGACAATTCTAACAACCAAGAACACCCTTCTTAGATTTACACAATTTTAAAGTCCTACCGAGAATGAATATCTCACACAAGGACCTCTTGTATCCACAATCCGGATAACAAGGAAAACCCTACACACTTATCTTTAACAATCCTAAAAATAAGTTTTAGTGAATCTGAATTTTGTATAAGTAACAATTTGAATGTTTATCAATACGAATACTGATCTTCTTCTCAAAACAAATAATACTCAGATATAATATACAAGTGTTCTTTTTTTGAAAGAAAGCTGTGAAGGTGTGAAAGTTAATTTCAATGGCTTTTTTCAAATATAACTGGTTTGAACACTTTTATGAAAAATCAAAAGGTTGAAGACAAAGAGTAATTTTGAAATTTGTTTCTTGAAGGTGATTTTGATTTTGAAAATGAAATCAATTTATAGGAGTGAAAAACCTTTCCAAAAAGGTGTGATTTTGGGACAGTAAAAAATAGCTAGTAAGAAATCTTAGAACAATGCAATCTTCCATGAAAAGCTGCTATTTTTGCTTACTGTTATAGTGTTAATAGGTCAACCAAATAGGTTAATCGATTAACACCTTCCAACGTTTAAAATATTTGAAATTTTCATGTGTTAATCGATTAACCATATAGGTTAATCGGTTAACACTGTTAAAACGTCCCAAAAACATAATTTTGAAATGTGTTAATCGGTTAACCATATGGGTTAATCGATTAACACTGAAGGTTTTTCTAAAAATACTTAATTTAAAATATAAAGAGTATTTTAAAAATGTTTTGAAATACTTAGTGATAGTGGTGTAGTGAAGTGTGATTAAAAGAGCACTTGTATAAATATTTCTAAGTAAAATACGTTATACTGTTCCTTGTATCATCAACACCACTTAAAGCTTGAGGATGAAGCTTTGATCCATAGCACCATATGCGATTTTATCTTGATCTTTGATAATGGATTCTTGTCGATTGCTTGCGTCTCTTGCTTTTTGCGAATATGTACCAAGCTTGTATGAGTTGTCTTCATCAAAACACAAAGGCCTTGAAGCTTGCTTCTACAATCTCCCCCTTTTTGATGATGACAACCGTGTCTTTGAAAAAATTGCTTTGATACTTGGTTCACAACATTTCTCCCCCTAAGTTGGATCTCCCCCTAAATACAAGAGAGATAGAACTTTTTCTGCATATGGAAATGTTAGAAACACAATCCTTCTCCCCCTTTGTCATTAGCAAAAAGGAAGAGGGGCAATGAAAGAAAAAACAGCACACAAGCATTCATAGTAAAAACAACAATCACTTATCACATAAAACATAACTTGATTGAAATTAAAATGAAACAAACATTGTACGAATACAAGAACGAGTACGAAACTAAAATCTTAAAACTTAAACATAATCAGAATTTAGAAAGCAATACAACATTAGCAAATGTTTTTTAAATATCATCAGCCGACATTTCCTCATCTTCATCTTCCTCTTCTTCACTACCATCCTCATCTTCATCCTCTTCTTTATTGTACCTGGTGTTGGAGTTTTGAGATTTAAGCATAAGGTTGCGAAGAGAATTAATCGCTCAATTGGTTTCGCGATGAAGGTTCAGGGTTTCTCTGTGTTGATTCATCATTGTGGTGTAGAGAAACTCATTGGTTATGCCTCCTTCTAGAATAGTATAGGATTGGTTTGAAGCGGAAGATCCTTCGTCGGCGTATTTGTAAGTTCCGTTGGTGTCTTTGATAATGCCGGTATTTTTAACAATCGTAATCTCATTGATCTCATTTGCCGTCGATTTCATGGTGATTGCTGGTTCGCGGTTCAAATCCAGATCTGTTAACTCAAGTACCCTTGAAATCAGCCGAGCATAAGGAAGCCTAGTGGATAGGGATAGTTGCTGCTGGAGATGGTACATAATCGTTAGAATCCAATTAACCTTAATCTTGTTCTTGATAGCATACAATAGATGCATCTCCAAGTCATTAATTTGAGAGTGGTTGGAGTCCTTCGGAATTAACACGTAACAGATAATATAATGCAACATTCTATCATTAATAGTCAGATTCTTCACATAGCACAACATGCAAGCAGTCTTTTGACTCGCAATAACAGCTTCTTTTGGAAACCTGCAAATACGATAATAATACGCCACCTTATCGTGGTTAGCCCATGGACCATCCACATGGTTAATACCTTTTCTGAGAAAATATCCTTTGTACGGTATCTCTAAGGTTGCAGCAATGTCGGACAAATTTTCATTCAACTGACAATCTTGAACCGTAGCCACCAATATGTGTTGATCATCAGCATTGAGAAAAATTGACAACTTATTCATAAACGATTTTACCAAATCAGGGTAACACTTTCCGTTATCAGACACAAACTTATCAATCCTTTGAAATTTTAACAGAGCCGGGAAATCAAACGTAGAAGCAGGAAAAGCTTTGAGATTAACATACTTTACCGGGAATAGATGATGAACCCGGTCTTCATCAGAGGCAGAATTGCTTTCCGGTAGTTTTCCTTTTCCTTTGTTGTTGGGAGCCATTGAGGAATTTGGAGCTTCTGAGGGTTTGGAAGTGCTTCTGAAACTTTTGGGGTTTTAGGGTTTGTGAGGAAGAAGGTAAAGTGATACCAATTTATAGTGAGAGAGTTTAAGGTAGGGTTAGAAGTTGGAAGAGTAATTCACTTGTAGTCAAATAAGAAGAAGAGATTTCCAAGGATAGTGGTTGTGATATTTAAAGGACACATGCACCACACATAAAAAACATTTAAAACACATTTATCTAAAATTTGCCCAATTTTTCGTTTATGATTTTTTGAAAAATTATCAGTGTTAATCGGTTAACACATTAAAAATTTAATTTTCAAAATAAAAAGTAACAGTGTTAATCGGTTAACCCTATAGGTTAATTGGTTAACACATTAAAAAATTAAATCAGAATTGAAAAACTAACAGTGTTAATCGATTAACACGCACGAATTTTTAGAAGAATGCTTAAAAACAGAATGTAAACAAGTTAAAAACATACATTCTTCATACATTAACATATGAAAAGGTTAGATGTCACCTTCATCGAGAATTTCGAGTTCTCGTCGAATCTTGAAGAATGGTTCTTTTGCCAGTGGCTTTGTGAAAATGTCGGCGAGTTGGTTATGCGTATCCACAAAGGTAACTTCAACGTCTCCATTAAGCACATGATCGCGTAAGAAGTGGTGTCGAATATCTATATGTTTGGTTCTTGAATGCATGACGGGATTTTTTGTTATGTTGATTGCACTAGTGTTGTCGCACCGAAGCGGAATGCATCCGAGATTCAATCCGTAATCATCAAGTTGTTGCTTAAGCCAAAGAATTTGTGCACAGCAACTTCCCGCCGCTATGTACTCTGCCTCATCCGTACTTAGAGCAACACATGCTTGTTTCTTGCAAGCCCATGAAACCAATGCATTTCTTAGGATGTGACACGTTCCACTTGTGCTTTTCCAATCTGTTTTACAACCTGCATAGTCCGCGTCAGAATAACCAACTAAATTGCATATACTACCTTTTGGATACCATAGGCCGACGTTTGATGTTCCCTTGAGATACTTCATAATTCTATTCACTGTGGTGAGGTGTGACTCTTTTGGATTTGCTTGAAATCGGACACACAAACAACACTAAACATAGTGTCAGGACGGCTTGCCGTCAAATACAGTAAGGAACCAATCATTCCTTGATACTTTGTTATGTCGATAGAAACACCGGATTCATCTTGATCTACATAGGTTCCAGGTCCCATAGGTGTAGCCATTGCCTTACAAGTATCCATATCAAACCTTTTCAACAACTCTTTACAATACTTGCTTTGGTTGATGAAGATACCATCTTTCAATTGCTTGATTTGAAGTCCAAGAAAGTAGTTCATCTTTCCCATCATGAACATCTCAAATTCTCCTTGCATCATGGATGAGAATTCCTCACATAGGTCTTTGTTAGTTGAACCAAAAATGATATCATCAACATAGACTTGAACTAATAAAGTATTACCTTTATCTTCTTGATAAACAGAGTCTTGTCAACCTTGCCTTTAACAAATCCCTTTTCGCAAAGGAAATTGCTAAGCCGATCATACCATGCCCTTGGTGCTTGCTTTAAGCTGTAAAGAGCTTTCTTCAACTTGAAGACATGTGAAGGATTCTTGAAGTCTTCAAAGCCCGGGGGTTGTTTAACATAGACTTCTTTATTGATGTAGCCATTCAAGAATGCGCTTTTGACGTCCATTTGAAAAAGCTGAAAATTTAATGAACAAGCATAAGCAAGCAATAGACAAATCACTTCTAACCTTGCAACCAGAGTGAATGTTTCCTCGAAATCAATCCCTTCTTCTTGATTGTAGCCTTGGGCCACCAATATTGCTTTGTTCTGAATGATAAATCCATTCTCATCCAGTTTGTTCTTGAATACCCATCTTGTACCAATGATGTGCTTATCACTAGGTCTAGGAACAAGTACCCAAACTTGATTCCTTTCAAATTGGTTTAACTCTTCTTGCATAGCGATAATACATTGATTGTCATTTAGGGCTTCACCAACTTTGGAGGGTTCAATTTGAGAAACAAATGCCATGTTTAAGCAAGCATCTTGGAGATTGAGTCTTGTTGTAACGCCTTGACTAATGTCACCAATAAATTTGTCAATTGGATGATCTCTATGAGTTCTCCATTCTTTAGGTAGACCATGGATATTATCATCTTGCTGAATTTCTTCTAGATGTTTCGTTTGATCATATTTAGCCACATCATATTGAGGAACTTCTATGCTATCATCATCATCATCACAAACAATATTATCCTCCTTGGAGGGGTTAGATTCATCAAATTTAACATGCATGGATTCTTCTATAGTTAAAGTTCTTTTATTATAAACTCTAAATGCTTTACTAGTAAGGGAATAACCGAGAAATATACCTTCATCCGATTTTTCATCGAACTTACCAAGATTTTCTTTGTCATTGTTGAGGACAAAACACTTGCATCCAAAGATATGAAAGAAAGCAATGTTTGGTTTCCTTCCTTTGAAGAGTTCATAGGGGGTCTTCTTAAGAATTGGTCTAATGTTAACACGGTTACTTACAAAACATGTCGTGCTTACCGCATCTGCCCAAAAATACTTAGGAAGATTTGAGTCACTAAGCATTGTCCTTGCAAGTTCCACTAATGACCTATTCTTCCTTTCTATAACACCATTTTGTTAAGGAGTTCTTGGTGCCGAAAAGTTGTGTGAGATTCCATGTTCTTCACAAAATTCTTCGAATAGAGCATTTTGGAATTCTCCACCGCGATTGCTTCTAATGGAGGCTATTGTAAGAGACTTCTCATTTTGAATTTGTTTTGCATACTTCTTGAAAGATTTAAAAGCATCACTTTTCTGGACTAAAAACATTGTCCAAGTATATCTAGAGAAATCATCAACAATAACTAAAGCAAAAAAATTACCTCTGAAGCTTTATGTTCTTGATGGACCGAAAAGATCCATATGTAACAATTGTAGTGGCCTTGTTGTGGACACCACATTTTTGGATATGAAAGTTGATTTAGTTTGTTTCCCTTTTTGACAAGCGTCACACAATCTATCTTTAACGAATTTGATTTTCGACAATCCAATAACCAAATCATGTTTAATTAATTTGTTCAAGTGCTCCATGTGAATGTGAGCGCTCCTTTTATGCCATAGCCATGACTCGTTGTTGTTCACCATAAGACATTTAACCTTCAAAGATACATTGTCAAGAGAAATCATAAAAATATTATTGATTCTATTACCTTTTAACATAACCTCATGAGTGACTTCATCTTCTATCAAGCATTCATCTTTGTTGAACTTGATTTTGAATCCTTTGTCACAAAGTTGGCTAATACTAAGAAGATTGTGCTTGAGTCCTTCGACATAAAGTACATCTTCTATTGTTGTAACAGGTAGTGAACCAATAATGCCTATGCCAAGAATCTTGCCTTTATTATTATCACCATAAGTAACATAACCCTTGGCTTTAAGCGTTAGTTGTGAAAATTTGTTTATATCTCCCGTCATATGCCTTGAACACCCACTATCAAGATACTAATGATTTTCAGAGGTCTTCAAGCATACCTACAAAACAGGATTAAGTTTTGTTAGGTACCCAAATTGCTTTGGGTCCTTGATAGTTAGTTCCCTTTTTCACCCATACATAATGCCCTTGTGGAACACTAAAGTTACGAACATAACAAGCATTAGGTGTGTGACCTTTAATTCCATAATAAAAACAAGTTGGTTCAAAATTGCTTTTATATCTAGGAACATAAGATTTCTTCTTAGCAAACAATTTCTTTTTAGGATGTTGATGCATAATTTTAGGATTGTTTACTTTTTCCTTAGGAATTTGGTTATTAGGCCTAACAAAGATTGTTTCATTTGAACTTGGTTTAGAGAACTTAGAATATCCTAGTCCACTCTTATCATTAGAAAATCTTTGATGCATAAGAACTTCTTCCAAACCAATTTGACCTTTCTCATATCTTTCAATAACTCTTTTAAATTGAACAATTTGAAATGAGAGAGATTCACAATTCTTACATACAAAATTCTGTTTTTCACTCATTAATTTTTGTTTCTCATCTTCAACATATTTTACTAATTCAATGTTCTTTTCTTCTAAATATGCCATTAGTTTATTTTGAGATGAGATAGTCTTATATAGATTTTTGCATTTAAGTAACAATTCATCAATAACGTCTTATGCATCATTATCATAAACAGAAAAGTTGCTACTAACCTCATCTTTTTCGTCATCGGAGTGGTGTGAAGCCATTAGAGCCATATTTGCACATTCATCGCTTTCCGATTCTGATGAGGAACTTATCTCATTATCTTCCCAAGCAATATACGCCTTCTTTTTCTTGAAGTCCTTCTTTCCTTTAGATCCTCCTTTCTTTGGAAGCTTTGGATAATCTGGTTTTATGTGGCCTTGCTTTCCACATTCATAGCATGTAACATCTTGCATTGATGCGGATGCCTCATTTTTTCAGAAATGTCTATTCTTTTTATCATAAAGGGATTTATCATTTTTATTGAAAAACTTACCAAGTCTTTTTACAAGGAGCATGAACTGTTCATCTTCCTCCAATGTGTCATCATTTTTCTTTTCTTTTGACTCCACTTTTAAGGCAATTCCTTTGGATTTCTTTTCTAGATTTTCATGTTTCTCAAGCCTTCCAAGTTCTAACTCATGTTCTTGAAGTTTGCCAAAAAGTGATGCGAACGTCATTGTTGAAAGACTTTTCTTCTCCAAAATTGCCGTCACTTTTGGTTGCCACTCCCTGGTTAAGGATCTAAGAATTTTAAGGTTCAAATCATCGTTAGTAAAGGTCTTACCGAGAGTGATTAAGTGATTTGTCAAGTGAACGAATCTTTTCTGTAATGCCACAATGGATTCTCCGGGCATCATTCTAAACATTTCATATTATTGACTTAGTGTGTTCAATCTGGATCTCTTTACTTCGGCGGTGCCTTCATGTGTTTCCACTAAGGTGTCCCATATTTCTTTTGCTGACTTACATTAAGAGACGCGGAAGAACTCATCCATACTCAAGGCACTTTGTAATATGTTGATAGCCTTTTCTCATTAAGAATCCATTTCTTGTCATCTTCATCGTATGATGATTTAACCTTTGGAGTTCCTACACCATTGACGACACTTGTTGGTTCATGAGGACCATCTTCAATAGTTTCCCATATTCCTTCTCCTTGGGCTTCTAGATGTGCCTTCATGCGAATTTTTCAAAAATCAAAATATTCTCCAGAAAACAGTGGGGGTTTGTTACTACTTCCACCGTCTTTGAAAACCGGGTTGGTGCTAGCGGAAGCCACTCTGGATCGATAGGAACAGGTTACCTTAACCTGCTTTGATGCCAATTGTAAGTTATATGTATGCCTAAGAGAGGGGGGGGGGGGGGGGTGAATTAGGTTCTTAGACACTTTTTCCGGTTTTTTTGATGATTCTTGGATTTTACTTTCCTAAATGCTTCTAGGTGATGAAAGGCAGTAAATTCGGAAAGTAAAGAACACATTGATGTATAGTGGTTCCCCTCACAGTCCGAGAGTACTCCATTCCCCTTTCAACATGAAAAAGTATTTTACTATCAATGTTAGATTCCCTATCCAAGACAATTCTAACAACCAAGAACACCCTTCTTGGATTTACATAATTTTAAAGTCCTACCGAGAATGAATATCTCACACAAGGACCTCTTGTATCCACAATCCGGATAACAAGGAAAACCCTACACACTTATCTTTAACAATCCTAAAAATAAGTTGTAGTGAATTTGAATTTTGTATAAGTAACAATTTGAATGTTCATCAATACGAATACTGATCTTCTTCTCAAAACAAATAATACTCAGATATAATATACAAGTGTTCTCTTTATGAAAGGAAGTTATGAACGTGTGAAAGTTAATTTCAATGGCTTCTTTAAAAAATAACTGGTTTGAACACTTTTCTGAAAAATCAAAAGGTTGAAGACAAAGAGAAATTTTGAAATTTGTTTCTTGAAGGTGATTTTGATTTTGAAAATGAAATCAATTTATAGAAGTGAAAAACCTGTCCAAAAAGGTGTGATTTTGGGACAGTAAAAAATAGCCAGTAAGAAATCTTAGAACAATGCAATCTTCCATGAAAAGCTGTTATTTTTGCTTACTGTTATAGTGTTAATTAGTTAACCAAATAGGTTAATCGGTTAACACCTTTGCAACGTTTAAAATATTTGAAATTTTCATGTGTTAATCGGTTAACCATATAGGTTAATCGGTTAAAACTGTTAAAACGTCCCAAAAACATAATTTTGAAATGTGTTAATCGGTTAACCATATGGGTTAATCGATTAACACTGAAGGTTTTTCTAAAAATACTTAATTTAAAATATAAAGAGTATTTTAAAAATGTTTTGAAATACTTAGTGATAATGGTGTAGTGAAGTGTGATCAAAAGAGCACTTGTATAAATATTTCTAAGTAAAATATGTTATACCATTCCTTGTATCATCAACACCACTTGAAGCTTGAGGATGAAGCTTTGATCCATAGCGCCATATGCAATTTTATCTTGATCTTTGATAATGGATTCTTGTCGATTGCTTGCGTCTCTTACTTTTTGCGAATGTGTACCAAGCTTGTATGAGTTGTCTTCATCAAAACACAAAGGCCTTGAAGCTTGCTTCTACAAAACGCTTCAGCAAGATGTTTCCAAGTTATGATGTAAGTCCTCTCTAACCCTATATACCACTCCAAAGATACCCCAGACAGGCTATCTTAAAAGCAGTGCATGAGCAGCTTTTCATCCTCAGAGTAGGCAAACATCTTCCGATAGTAGGCCCAAATGTGAGTTTTAGGGCAAGTCATTCCTCTATACTTATCAAAGTCTAGGATCTTGAAGTTGGGTGGGGTCCTCACACTTGGGACCAGCCCGAGATCAGTCATGTCGAGACCAAAAGCATTCTGGTTCTCATAAGCCCTCATTCTTTCTTCAATCATCTTGAATTTGTTATCTGCTTCAGATGGGAGACCAACATCTAGGTCACACATGGAAAATATGTCTTCTTGTCTATCTTCCTGCCACTGATGGTTATGAGCTCCACTAGCTCCATGGACAACACAAACACTTCCACCACCAATACCACCAGGAATTCCACCAGTAACACCTCCTCCCAGGGTAACAATAACACCTGCGCCACGTCCGCTCGAAGGAATGACAACACAAGCAACACCTCCTCCATCCAGAGGGATAACAATATTACCACATGGATAAACCACCCCAATTTCATCGACTCTAAGAGCGTCAACCAGAGGCTGAACCAAAGTCCTCGACTGCTCTTCTCCTTAGGTCACGTTCTGCATCAACTCCATGAATTGAGTCATGCGAGTCTGTACTTCCAACAGCTCGGCCTGAATCTGATCCATAATCCGCTTCTGATTTCCTCTTGTATGATACATGTGAATAAGAGGATCTGATATCCTGCTGAAGAAAACTAGATAGATATGAGAAAATCCAGCCTAGAACACTTGTTATGCGTATGAGTATGATAATGCGAATGCAAATGTCATGTTTGAATATTTCAAGGGTATTCTACACCTTGATTCGGGTTTAACAACAATAAACAAGAGAGATGGATAAAACATTGGTAAAACTTCTCATAGATTGAATAAGAATACCAAGTCAATACAATGTCAATACATACAACCCATATAGCAGGGATAAAATCAAATACACAGTCAATGACCCCAGTCAATAAGCCTGACGGTGATCAATATAAATAGAAAAAAGACGACTACAACATATCATCAATATCCACCAAGGACAAACCTCCCCAGCCATTACGCTCCTTGCACCAGGCTTGAACCTCCTTGAATAACCTCTTGGTGTTAGGATGCTTCTCTTTGGATTAGCTCTTGAATGAGAACATATATCCTATGTATGACCCCCTCCAAATATTAGCAATGTTCCTCCTAAGCATCTTCTCCAAAGGCATCTTCGATTTTAGGCTTCTTCACCTTCGCTTGAACTTTGAGCTCCTCTAGAGCTGACAAAGTTTCCTTAAGCTGCTTTTCACTTCTACATTTGTGAGACGGCTCTCTTCTTACCTCTCTCTCTCTCTCTCTCTCTCTCTCTCTCTCTCTCTCTCTCTCTCTCTCTCTTTGACTTTGAGCTGCAGCTTCAGCTTCTCAACCTGGTCACAAAGTTCATCTTCTTTCATCTTGTGGGTCATCACAGTGGCGTTCCATTGATTGTTGAATTTGGAAATATCAAGGCAAACTCTGTCCAGATCTCTCTTTCTCTACTATAGGATACTATTGGTGCTCTCCAGATCTTGGCCTACCCCCTCTCTGTTTTTTATTTCATTTTCTAGTTATTTCTCTCTCTTGACTAGAAGTTTCGTCTTCACTTTGGACACATAGACCACTTCCTTCTGAGCGTACCCCAAATGAGAGACCTTCATCTTCAATTCCTTATTCTCTCTGCAGAGTTCTTCTTTTTCAGCTCAAAGCTTATTAAAACTCTCAATATCCACCGTCATAGGCTGCTTAATTATTAGCGGGTATAGAGGTGCTTCAACGGAGAATGACAACAACACTTCTTTGACCCTCTTATGAATCTACTCTACATAGGGATCATAGGCTCTATAATCCTTCTTGCCTAAAGAAGACTTTCCCCTTCTATGGATCTTACTCCATGCATCCATAACTCTCTTTAGTAGCTCTGAGTCAGCTGTCCTCATGAAGAATGAAGACTCTTGAACATCCTTATCTTTTGGTGGCTCCCTCAAGGCGTACCCAAATTGTCTAGCAGCGAGGGAAGGGTTATAATTAATAGCCCCTTTTCTCCCTATCAAAGGCACATTCAGAAAATATCCACAGCTAGAAATAACTCCTTGCCAAGTAAATCACAATTAAACCAGATAATATCCTTCACATTCAGCCCCATCAATCTTTTAGACCATTTGGAAGAATTCCTATAATCAACAAAAGCTCCAGAACGAGGAAGATGATCCATAAACCATTTGTGAAGGAGTGGTGCACAACAGAAAACCATCCTTCCTCTTCTTTTCTCATTCTTATAGTGCATATAATAGTACAGGTCTCCCAATAGACTAGACACAAGATTCTTCATAATAAAGAGACGAACAACACTCATATCCACAAAATCTGCCACGTTAGGGAACAAGATGATGCTATAGACACACAGGGCTAAAATAGAGTTGAAAACCACCCAACTACCAGCTTCGGCATACTTATGAGCTTCACTCACCAATAAATCCAGATGAAACCCATGAAATCCTCCCTTTCTAGCAATGTTGTCCACCAATACCGATTTTCTCAAATAAAGAGCAGCGACAAGATCGTCGAGGTCAAGATTCTCCTCGGAATAATAGAAAGGTGCCCTATCCCCGATAGGAACTCCCAAGATGAATGCATACTCTTCCAATGTCGAAGCTAACTGATAATTCAGAAAATTAAAGCATCGCAACATAGGATTGTAGAACTGTATAAGAGTGTGGATAGCATTATACTCATAATGAGTAATGGTGTGCACAAAACTCAAAATCCTACCATATTCCTTCTTAAAATCCTCGAGAATGCTAGAATATTCCAAAGCAATCAAACCATGAAGGGAAACCATATTGAGAGCTGGAAACTTGTACACGATGATTTTCTTCCTACCAATGTCCATCTCTATAAACCTCTAATAACCGGAATCAAGGATAAGACGTAAACCTGGAAATATAGAAACATGAATGTTAGGATGCAAAATGACTATGCAAATGCAAACATGGTGTCATACCCCAAATTTGTTCTACCCTTTTCATTGTCTTCTACAGAGTATTTATGGATTCATGATCTTTTTCTAAGTGATCGTCTGGCCTCTGGCCATGGTCTTCTATAGTTTGATTATAAAAAACCTTGTGGATGCCCATGGTGGTTATGATTCCTGACAAGTTGTGTTGAATTCAAGAGGAGATAAGAGATGAGAAGTGTCCTCATTATCATAGTTATTTTGGGTCATGTTTTCAAGACAGGAGAAGTTTCCAAATCATTTTTAAAATGAGAAACAAAGAATGTCAAAAGAAGTGCATCCAAAGCAAAGCCATATGGTTAAATTTAATTCAAGCTATTTTATGATATGGCTTAATTTGTTCAGATTCGGTCTTAGGTCATATTATCAATTTAGCCAAGTTATAATTCAAATTGTTTCAATCCTGTCTTAAGCCATGAGATTCAAATTAATTCAAGCCTTGATTCAAGTATGGCAAGCCATTAGAGGTTTTTAGGACAAGTCACAAGTTGTTTCAAGCTATGGGTGAATTTGTGCTAAGTGTCTTTTAAGTCATACCAATTCATTTGCAAGTTATTGAAAGTGTCAAGTTAAAAGCCATAATTGCAAGGAAAGTTCAAAATCCATTCATGAATGTATTGTTTTCAAACTATGTTAAGAAGACCCCAAGACATGACTAAATAAGGTCCCAAGCTATTGAATTTGTATTACTTTTGTGCCTAGCCATGAAAATAATTGTCATCAAGCAGCAGTTAAGAGATATTATAAACCATGTGAAAACTTTGAATAAGGCTATAGGTGAACAACATGGTTTAATGTGAATAGGAAGTACAAAACAAAAATAACCTTTGATATTACTTCTTCAATCATGTTTGAATCATTTGTAGAGCCATGAATAAAGTGAACAATGCTATTTGGTACAAAATTATTTCGTCTTTAGCATGGTTACTTCAAATCATGTTCAAGCCTTTGCTACAAATCATGAGGGCCATAAAGCCAATGTTGTTATACATAATGGAGGCAACAATGTGTCAAGTTTTAATCATGTTTAGGATTAGGTCTTGATTTGCTTACATTCTGTCATGGATTACTGGTTGTGTATGAGTATTTTTTTTCATATTTGAAATTGCTCTCATAAAGCAGAGGGTAGGGAAGAATGAAGTGACTCGCTTGAGTCTGGGAGAAGGAAAATGGAGATGGAGTTTGGATTTCAGAGAGTAAAATAAGAGAGTGTCGTGGGGAATGAGGAGGGAGTAGTTCATTATAAATGCGCATTTTTGTTTTTTTCTTTCTTTTATTTAATAACTTTATGGCTTGGCTTCTCAAGACATTGATTGTGCACTGCCCCATGAGTCTTTTTGCCTGCAAATGGTCATTAAGATTTGCCATGTGTCAGCCTTAGGGGAGGGTAAGAGTCAACCAAAAATGAGGCATCCGTAGCTAGGGTTTGTTGCGCCTCTTCATTGTTCAAGTGGGAGAACCGGATTCTCTATGACCCAAGTTCTAGGCACCCAAAGGCCCAAAATTCTGGGCTTTATTTCCATCATAAGTAAACACTGGCCCATTTTCTTTTCTTCATGTATTAATTAATTCTTTTCATGTTAAAAGAAGGGATTTAAGGTAATTAAGCATTATTATTGGTTAATTATTCTTAAGCATACACGTTCCATGTTAATTAATTGTTTATTTAAATATTGATATAATTAGCCTATTGATTTAGGTAATCTCAGTTGTGAATTAAGTACTAAATAACCCTAGTCAATTTATTCTACAATAGTTAAATCTTTTTATTAAGTATTAACTAATTAATTAATAACATAAGACAATTAAGTATTTACTTAATTAAATAATTAAAGGAGTGGATTCTTAGGGTCTAGCACTCTTTGGGTCCTTGAACGAGCGCTCTTGAAGTGCACATCTTGGGTTGTGTTCGTTCTGTCTTTCGTTCATAAAAACTTTTAATTCATTCAAATCTTAAAACAATTAATTCCTGTTTAGTACTTAATCTCTACAAATACTTTCTTAATCAAGTTAAAACCATAATTCCTGTTAATTAATAAGTCTTTTCTTGATTAATTATGAAGGTAGTGGGTTTTTAGGGTCTAACACTCCTTGGATCCTTGGACGATCGCTCTTGAGGCGTACACCTTGGGTTGTGTTCGTCCCGTCTTTCATTTCTAAAGATACTCAATTATTTTTAAACTTCCTTTCACTATTGAAAAAAAAACCTAATTCGATTAAAACTTTTAACCTAATTGAATCATCTCCTCAAGTAGGACTAAGCAAATTATTTTCTCAATTAATAATGGAGATATCGAATTCATGAGGTCTAGCACTTCTTGGGTTCTCGAAAGATTGCTCTTAGGGAGCACACCTTGGGTTGTTATCATTTTGATCTTTCAATTCTAAAACTCCCGGTTTATTTAAGATACCTAACGCGTCTAATAAAAATATGCTAATCAAATCAAAAATATTTTCTTGGTCAAATTGCGAAAAAAACTGAGTTCTTGAAGTCTCGCACTCCTTGGATTCTTGAGTGACCACTCTTGGGGCGCACGCCTTGGGTTATGGGTTGCTCGACCTTTCGTCCCTAAAATCCTTGCCTTAATTATTTGGACAAAGTCGTTCATTGTCCAACAAACCCATTTTTCGTAGTTTATTAAATGAAAAAGATGTCGTTGGGATCTAGCATTTCAAGAAATCCCTGATTAATTGGTCGCGAGACTGACGTCTCGTTTATCAAATAGTCGTCATTCTCTCTCAAAATAATTAACAAATTAAATCTTGTCTTCTCGCTCCCATGCGACTGAAACTCTAAAACCTACTCAAATCAAACTCTTTTTCTCAATCAAATCCTTAATACACTTTAATCTATTCAAACAAACTTTTCGCAGAGAACATTGTGTAGTCCCTTCTTTCGCACATATAAACTCGTGTTTCAGCCTCCCTTAGCGAGCAGACAAGCCAATGTTTAGCAGTTAGAATGTGACCTAAACTCTCGTTTGTAAAATATACTAACCAATCATAGTACCACGGACTACGATGCTCTGACTTTTCCATTGCACGAGGGAGTACGTAGGCACAAGGGCCCTAATCCTTGGCGATCACCATATATAAAAATCCCCCATTTCCCCCTTATAAGTGAATCTTTAGAAGAAAACAAACAACCTAGCTAACTTTTCTCTCGAATCGAATCAAGAGGTTCCCATTGAGTATAACGGACGTAGAGGGTGCTAATACCTTCCCTCCTACGTAATCGACTCCTAAACCTAAAATTTGGTTGCGATGACCATGTTCTTATCTCCTTAAAGGTTTTATTGATATTTTCCTATTCCTTCCTTGGGATGAATAAAGTTCGGCGGCGACTATGTTCAAACGTTTTTCCACGTCCATCGCGAGGATCATACTTTTCAAGGTACGACACATGGGATCAAGGATTCCATATGCCTTGAATAGCTGCTGCACCGTCGGCTGAATAAGGCCATAGTTTTGCTTTACCAAGAAAACCGGAAAACCACAATACTATAATAACCATAATACCCAGGATCAAAAGTCCACACTGACAAGAAAACTAGAAAAATTGGTAGGTTGAGAGTTAAGGTTTCCTGCAAAACCCACCCCCTCTCACATATGGATTCTAGTCTTGGACACAACATCCTAGCAGGTCCTTAGTATCAGGACTCTCAGGTCGAGAAATAATGATACATTCACCATTTCTGGTTTTTCATTATCATCAATCAAGGAGGCCTCAACTGATTTCCCATGAACAGTCTCTAGAGTCGTAAGCTCTCTAAGTCAACACCCTGTCATCTACACCAGACGTGCAAGATATAGTATCTCTCAAGAAAACCTCGTCTAAATGTGGGTTTCGTGTCAACTAGACGTAGCCAGACGCCACACAAGCCACACTACTCTCCACTCTAATCCTAAGTGTATACTCAATCCTGGGTAGTGGGTTATCTCTCATAGAACAATCCCACCCTACAACACAACAACAGCAGAGTAATATGATAGCAGTAATCAAATGCAAAAATATAATGCAAATGAAATAATATACAAAAGATAATGCACATAAAAGCATAAAAAGTTAAACACCCAATAACGAGAAACAGACAAGCGCTAGGATTGACTCGCATAGGGAACTAGTCACCAGCTGTCGCAACTGCAAAAAACACCTGGCGAAAAAACAGAAGAGTCATTGTCGCTTCCGCGAAAATAAGGTGCCGGCAAAACAGAAGAGTCGCCACCTTTCGTTATTTATCCCTTAGAACGGGAAAGGAAACGATCGGAAAAACCTGACGAAAAGGTATAAGACAAGGTCATCGCAACCATTGTCTGGGTTCGGGAGTCGGTTACGCAAGGGGAATGTATTAGCACCCCTCACGTCCATCTTACTCGATGGGATCCACGCTTGTTGTGTTTATCTGACGGGTTTATTTTACTATCTACCTATCAAGGCTGGTCTGAAAAGAAAAAGAAAATGACTCGGCAAAGTGTCGCACTTTATGCCTACGTATTCTCATCAGAGAATGAGAAATCAAAGTCAACGTAGTTCGGCTAACTACGGGTTACAGGGAAGGTGGCTCGCCAATACGTCAGTATTGTGCCTACGTACTCTCAACAGATATGAGAGATCAGAGCTTACGTAGTTCGGGATAATATGGATTACGGGGATTCAGATTCATCTATTTTTCGAGTAGGGTTAACAGACAGTTCCAGCAGTTTGGTGTACGCAGCTCGACCCTTGGAGACTTAGGCGTTACCGTTTGCGGTAGAACTGAGAGTTAACGACACTCTTTTCTTCAGAAAAGCTTCCTTTGAATTATGGGCCCACGGGGCAAAATGTTTGAAGTTTGTTTTCTGTCTTTTACGGAAGAACTGTTTTTTATGTTTGTCTGTAGTTTGTACAGCACTAGAGACTATGACCTGGGAACGAATGCGTCGCATATCGTCCAAAGGACGTATACTAAACATTCTAGATGATTGAGAGGAGGCCGCTCAATTATCATTACCCAAGTAGCTTAAGGCTCGTATCGTGCTTATACTAACTTGCCTTTATTACGTTTTTTTACTGTTGTTTTGAATGAGAAGAGAACGGGACAACTACAGGGAGACTATCAAGTCCTAATGTTTTCATGCCAAGGATTCATCCTATGGTTGAAGTTTGAAACAGGGAACTCCTAGAAGTTATCATGCATAGGTTTCAACCTAAAGTTCTAATCATCACTTCCTTATCAAAGGAAGTGAGATTCCTAGGGGATCATGTCAATGGGATACAGAAACAGAGAAAGCATCAGTTTAAACAGTAAACAGTAAACGACTGTAAAATGCATGCAATGCAAGTGAGGGAGGAAATGTGTGTGGGGCATCAACCTCCACAAGCTCGTCTCAACCTCAAGCCAGATATGAATAACTGCAATCATGAAGGAAAATAAAATGCCATCAAGCAAATCACAAACCATATAGGCAAGGGAGCAAAGCTCTACCGAATACCAGCAAGCAAAGCCATACAGTAACACTACAAGCCGAGGGAGCAACTCAACCTCTAATGCAATCATGCTCCTAGCTTAAAACAATTTAAACATAAACTTATTCTAATGCATCAAGCAAATCACACAAGTCACATCAATACATTTGCACAGAAAGCAAACAAACAGGAAAGAAAGCAGATCAACAGCTTCCACAGCTTCACAGCAAAGCAATCCTCTGACAGCAGTCCAGTCCTCAGTCTGTAACTATTCTTCAAGTCTATCCTCTTCAAGAGAATGAAAGGTGTTCTATCTTCAAGCTTCCATCTTCAATAGCAAGTATCAACATGCCTCTTCAATCTTTCAATGCATCCAACACAAGTATCAACTTGTTCTTCCTCTTCTTCAAGCTTCAGCTCTTTCTTCAATCTTAATTTGACCTTCTTCACACAAGTATCAACTTGTTCTTCTTGATCTTCAAGCTTCAGCTTCAATGGCAGTCTTCAAACAAAGGGGAAGTGCAACCTCTAGCATCTTCAATCTTCTAACAAGGAACTCCATCCTCTAGCAAGGGAGAAAGATTCATCTAACAAGAGCAAGGTGGGATAGAGAGAAGCAAGGTGAAGACCAAAGGTCACCACTAAGCACTCCACCATCAAAGAAAGGAACCCTCAAAGATTCTACCAACTTGTGAAGAGCCACACATCCTACCAAAGGAGGGATGAGGTCTTCACAAGGGGACCTTACATCATAGGGAGGAATGGAAGTGATCAACACCTTCCATGTTTCATGAAGGAATAAAATCTATTCTAAGAGATCTCCCTAAAACCCTAATCCTTAACCCTAAACAAACTACACAAAAGGGAGAGCAATCTTCAAGTCCAAGCTCCACCATGCATTCCACAGCAGCCCACACAAGTCTTCATCATCATCCAAAAGCAAGAGAAGCCAAAACCCTAGTCTAAGGGAACTAATGAAGTCATTCTAGTTGAGTTAGCAAGTTAGGATCACCTAAAACCTAGTATTAAAGTTAATTATAACTAAAATACTAAAATCAATTATAAAATCCTACAAAAATACCTATGGGAACCTATGTCAATCATGACTCTACCATGTTAATTCCAGAGATCAAATCATCCAATAAGACCTAGAAATAAACTCTAAACTACAAGGTACTAAACTTAAACCCTAAAAGGGAGCACCTAAGGTTTCATCCTAAAAACAGAACCTAATTTCATCACAAAAGTGTGAGAAAAATACTATGGGAGCATACATGTCTAAGATAATCACAAAAAAAATCTCAAGCAAAAACTCATCACCAAATGATCAAACTAAATTCATCAAACAGAGGTATCAACCATGGTAATTTTATTATCAAATAAAATGTAAAAAATGCACATAAAATAAAAATGCATGGTTTTCCTAATATTTTTATTCCATAAAATTCTAGATTCAATCATGAATTAGGGGGAAAAAACTTGGAATTAATTGACCTATTTTTCTATTTTTTATGAATTATTATCAAACTAATATGAAATGAAGAAAATCAAAGAAATCAAAAGAAAATAAGAAAACTTGTGTTGCAAATAGCAATTAAAATCAATTGAAATCCTTGGGTTGGGCCAGATGGGGGGTGCAAGTATCAATCAGATCCTTAAGCCCAATGCTTCCAATTAATGAAACGGTGCGTATCAATCTCAAGTCAAATTCTGAGTATTCAAAGCAATCGTGGCCGTGCGTTTGTCCTACTGAGTCAAGGTCCTCATATGATCTAACGAACCAGATGCATCGTCCCCAATTTGAATTCAGATGGAGGGAGTTTACAGACAGTGGCCTGAGCAGTGGCGCCACCGTATTCTCCGGTGAGTCATCTTCCACAGGTCATCAAACATCACAAAATTATACATCATTCCACTCAGTTTTTAATGCTGATCACGAATCTAACCTTAGAATCATCTAACTCCCTATGGATTTTCAAACCCGATAGCTCTTTCAAAATATACCTCAATCTTGAATCTCATCAGAACTTCAATTAAATGCACAGAAGTAATCCTCATCTCATGGTGATCATCTTACACTATCCAATCTTGATTATCAGTCCAAGAATCTCTAGAATTCAGCTTCAACAAAAATTGATCCACATCCTAGTTTGTCTCTAATTCACCAATTTCTGATCCTAAATCCAACTACACATTGCAAGGATCCTAAACACCTATAAATTTCTATCTATCTCCTCATAAACTAAGCACAAGAGTGAAAGATAACAACCTGAGTTCAGGCGTGTAACAAATGCAGTTCTTGATCACTTCAACCTTCAAGATGATGCAGATTCACTCTAAATCACCTTCTGAAGATAATGCCACCTTCAATTTGCCTTGATTTCTTCTTGAACTCTGAATTCGATTTCCTCTTGCAACCATGAAATTTCACATCCACTTTCTGCTTCCAGCTTCAAACTCTTCCAAAAAAAGCTCTGAACACACTCAATGGCTTATATAGAACTTGATGGAATGATCCAGAAACTTCTCAAAGCTTCAGAATGAGATTTTCAATTTTTAAATTCTCCTCAAAATCTCTTCCACACCAGTCATGATATGCACTCTGTTTTGGCTTCAAAATGCTTGCTTTGCACTCCTCATGAGATATTGAATCTGAATGGTGGTGATTCACTCCTTGTTTCCATCCAATGGCTCATGTTTGATATGTTACTTCATCATGAAGAAACAAAGAAAAAGGGCATGATATTGGACTCAAATCAAAAATCTAGCATTGCCAAAGTTTCTAAAATGTATTTTTCATTCAAAAAATTCTATTATTTTGCTTCATTTGCACACATATCATTAATTTTGAATTTTTGGCCTTTAATTCTCTTTAATTCTTCCTTCTTCACAATTTCTTGAACCAAGTCTCTCCTTGATCCATTTCAATGCCTCCTTGATACATGGTCATGGTTAAAACCCCATTTTGAGCAACTTTCAAGTTTCAAAAAATTTCATTTGAGATGTCTAAGTTGGTGAAAATGACCCATAACCAAAAATGACCCATAATCATAACTTCCCAAAATACCATTGGTTTGTCAAAGCCATAACTTGAGTTCTACAAATCCTATCATGGACTTCTAGTACTCTCTAGAAATCTAATAGAATAAGGAACAACATTCATGTTGACCAAAAGTTCATAGGAATCATCCTTCTTGGGAAAAAGTGTCATGCAAGTTGGGTAACTTTCAAGCTCCAAATTCACATGCCTCAGATGACTTGTAACTTGTATGGCTCATAACTTGAGTTCTATAAACCCTATCAAGGACTTCTAGTACTAAAATTAAAGATAAGATCATGCCCTACAACAATCATGTTGGGGTCAAGATGAGATGACAATCATATCTTGAGTTAGATAGTCTTGAAGTCAGGGGTCAAACTAGGGGATTTTACACTGTCAAGTCTTAGAAACCCTAGCCTGAAACTTCTCCAACTCTTCAATCATCATGAGTTGACCTTGGAATCACCCTTATAACATCTAAATGTATAAATCCATGATCACATGGCTCTTGAATTAAGTCTCAACCTTCTTCAAATCATCATTTGACTTAGGGTTGACCCAGTCAAACCCTAATTGCACCACTCATGGCTGAGTCTTCTCAATCTTACACAATGACCTGTCTAGGCCTCAAAGTGATCTTCAACACTTATCATGAGATCTCTCAAGACCTCCAGTCAATCTCCATGACCTCAGAATCATCTGATGGCTTCCCACAACTCTCAAGTTAGGAGACCTACACACTTGGCTTTAATCACTCTCTCTGAGGATCCTTTAACTTCTCTAACAAGGATATCAACCCTTGAATATCTGGATAACCTTCTTAGCTAGCCTCATAGTCTTGTATAACTCTTAATTGGTAATCATACCTCTTGATCTCCTGCACACATGTCAATGAAATGCAAATGATAATGCTAATGTGAATGAAATGAAACACAAGCTAGGTGAAGAAATGTTGGGCAAATTTTGGGGTGCAACAGTCACCACTGAATGTTATTTATCCCAACGGGGGAAAGGAAATGATCAAAGAAAACCTAAAAGAAGGGATAAGACATGGTCATTGCAACCAAATCCTGGGTTCAAGAGTCGATTATACGAGAGGAAGGTATTAGCACCCGCTCGCATCCGTGTCATACCCCAAATGTTTCCTATCTATATATAGTTTTCATCTGTACATCCATATCATTCAGAAAAATAAAAAAAAATATGTTGTTGTTTATGCTTATTCAAATTGTTGCAAGGAAGAGTTGGGTGTCAGACAAAGCCATCAAGTCCAGTGTATGTGTAGTATGAAATGAGGTATATTGGTTTTGGTTTAATCTGTCAGTCAAACAAGGTTTTTTTCTAAGATCAAAGACAAGGTACATGATTCAGGTGGTGTGGGTCTGAGTTTCTAACTAGGGTTTGTTTTCAAGCTGTGCAAAGATCCTAGTGTTTCATGAGTAGGGACCATCAAAAGATCAGTACATTTACAGTCAGGGTTTTGGTACATTCTTAATGCAATCCATACCAAGTCATTACTTACCGATTTCAAGGCACTAAGAATTTGGTTCATGGTGAAAGTTTGTGGCTCATTTGTGATCCAAATGACAAGAGTTCAAGATGGTCCCATTTTTTTAATATCAAGTTCAAAATAGTTTCATTTAGGTTCTCAAGTGTGACTCTTAATTACAAGGCATGATTCGTGTGATCCATAAAGCTTTCATCATTTTCAAGTTGGTTATCGGAGTTCAATAATGGTATTGTGGTTTTGAATCCAAATGCCCATGATTTCCATCATTTCACTATCCAAATATTCGTTTCAACATCCATTTCATCATCCTTCGTATCCAATCCTAAATCTTTCGTTTAGATTTAAATTTTCGTTCGCATTGTTTTCCCCATTATCCAAAAAATATCTAATTATCCATTTTCAAAAAATCTAATCCATTCATTTGAGTGTCCATTTGTGATTATCCAATTTAACCCATAATACGTTTTGAGTCCATTTGAAATCCACATCCAAATTCTAATTTTAAAATCATTTTTCTCTATTCTTAAACCATCACCAATAATCAAAGTTATATTTACAAAAGACCAAGCTCATGACCATTTACAAAAAATAGAGCCCATCATTTTCACCAAAGTCCATTACTAACATTTGTCACGAAAAAATAAAAATAACACAAAAAAAACCCACGTGAGCCTCATAGGGTACAATATCTAGTTCCAATTATACACAAACACTAGTTGACAAATACAATTCTTGAAACCACACAACTCAAACAAAATAATTCCCACAACAAAATAAAACCTGGGCCAACGTACCGCACCAGCTGCCCTTACCCTTCATACGACACCCCTCCAAATCGCTTGATTCACACAATGGCAGCACCCCAGCGTAGCACCATGACCCCATTAAAACTGCTAATGCACTGTAGAAGTGGAAGCAATACAAACACAATCAAAATAGGTTACAAAACGGCTAACAAATTGAAGTTTGACATTCACTTCTCACCTCTAAACACGCGACCTTCCCAGATTGCAAGCACCAAAACGCAAATACGGAATGAATATGCAAACGAACCTTTCATGGCCCCACATCACACCATCTGCAATACCAGCAGGACCCTGCAACACATACCATACGCACCACCCACAGCAAATCCTGCACGGAGTAACAAGTGATAGCCGTGATTCATAATACGCATGCAACTACCACCCGCGATTCACTCACTTCCACAACTTCACCAAAATGCAGCAACATCACATAAAAATTCCTTACTTCTTCCTATAATACCCTCATTTTACACTATAAATGACTGTGATCGGTCATCAACTCTATGATTTTTTCATCCATTTATTTGACATAAAGTCACAACAATCAATAACACTTCTTTCTTAATGTTGATGTTTATTATACTTTCTGCATTTTCATTATCGCATTGTTTCTATAAGTAGTTTATGTTATATTTGGTGCATTATATGCGTTTGGTGGTAGTCTTGATAATTTCAGGTTCATACGAAGTAAGGCTAAGGACTCGGGCGAATAAAATCAGAGATTTCGGGAAGGCGGAAAAGGTTTTAAAGCAAATTCAGTGGCCTGACACGGCCACCCGTGTCACCTGACACGGGCCGTGTCAGGAGAAGAACAACATGGGTGTGTTGGTATGCAAGACAGAGAGCTGACATGGGTGCTCGTGTCAGCAAGGCTGACCGATGAATTTTCTTTTGTATCTAGACCGGGGGCCAACACGGCCGCCCGTGTCAGCTGACATGTCCCGTGTTGGCCTGGGCGTTTCATTTTCCAATTTTGTCAATTTTGATCAGTTTTGACCACGAAAGGAATTTTTGGAATTTCCTGGCCTGTCTAATGGATCTGTGAGTATTTGAAACACATTCTGGAAAAGGGAAATGAGACTTTTTGGATC
Organism: Lathyrus sativus; assembly: GCA_963859935.3. Taxonomy (NCBI): domain Eukaryota; kingdom Viridiplantae; phylum Streptophyta; class Magnoliopsida; order Fabales; family Fabaceae; genus Lathyrus; species Lathyrus sativus. The sequence goes on from OZ012739.1 coordinate 606,859,207, forward strand.
GTGAAAAGAAAAAGGACAAAAAGATATGATTGGGAGCTCAGGAGAAAAGGGAGAACGTGAGATTTTCAAAGGCCAAAGCAATTGAAGATCAAAAGTAATCCCCATTTCTACTGTAATGTTGTATCTAATTGTTCTATTTACATTATTAAATATGAGTAGTTAAACCCCTCAATGTTAGGGGGTGTCCCTGAATTGTTATTGTAATGACATTATCTTCCTTATTTTTATGACATAAGCACTTATTTTTATTCATCAAGTTTTATCGTTCAATGATTTTATCACTTTTCAATCGGACAAATTGATTTAGTTTTTCGGTTAACCTTAGGTCGGGCAAACCACTGTTAATACAATTTGATCGATAATGCCTCAGTAGATAATTCATAGGACTAGGATTACCCTATTGTGCACTTGATTACTGCTGAAACTATTTTCAATGCTTGATTTTAAATTAGTTTGTCTATGGACGTAGTAAATTGATTATGATTTCAAAGGTTTTCTCACTAAGGACTTAGGGGTAAACATTAATAGTAGTCAAGAACTTGATAAAAACTGTGTTTATGTTATGAAATAAGGGTTGATGTTCTTGCAAGGCAATTCATACACTGCCCCTAGCATGCTCTCATATCTTATTGAACTTTGTTCATTACTTTGCTTTATTCTAAATATGTTGTTTAAAATTCGTGAAACCTATTTTGTAAACCCCCATATGACTTTTGTTTAATTAAATTTAAATTAAGCTTATATTACCTAACGCAGTCCTCAAGATCGATACTGTGGATAACCCCATACTTTTAACTACAATCGGCAGAATAGTACACTTGTTATTTTACCAATCAAGTTTTTGGCGCCGTTGTCGAGGACTGCCAAATATAAGCTGCATTTTTATTTAATTGAAATTTTGTTGCTCTGCGACTAAAATTTTATTTTTTTTATTTTTTTTTAGATTAATTTGTATTATCACTAATAATTGTCTAATCTGTGCATGCGAGGAAAGCCCTCAGCTGAGTTTATTTTTCATACAGAACCCGAAAGATTACTGCACACAAGACGTCGTCAAGCGTAGCAAGCAAGACTGTCAACATCAGAGGAATAAATTTTGGTGCATTCTAAGCATTCTGATTCAGAGACAAACACAGACACAGAGACACAACCAGAAGGAGTGATAATGGTTGGACTTCCACCAGCGGAAAGACTTCTGGATGACTATGGAGGAGCAAATGCTCCAGCAGGTCGGTTGACCATTGTGAATCAACTGGTTAATGTTGCAAACTTCTAACTGCACCTGACAATAATCCGTCAGCTCAAAAAGAGACCTTTTACGGGAAAAATCAACGAAGATGCAAATAAGCATTTACAGAGGTTTCTTACGATGAGCAAAACACTGAAAATTGAGGGGCATTCGGAAGAAGCTAAAAAGTTGAGGATGTTTCCATTCACTCTCGCCAAAGACGTAGAAGAGTGGTTTTATTCTTTACATGCAGGCAGTATTACGACTTGGGAAGAGATGGAGACAACTTTTCTGAATGAGTATTTTCTAGCTTCTGTTTATATTCGCAAAAGATACGACATTGTGAATTTTAAACAGAAGGATGGAGAGTCACTTGGTGATACATACAAGAGGTTTAAGAGGTTATTGGTTGCTTGTCCCCCACATAACATGGATCAAAGAGAAAAAATGCAAATGTTTGTAAATGGCCTGAGGATGAAGACAAAACAACTTATTGATACAGCTGCTGGTGGCTCTTCCAACTTTACAACAACCACTGGTATAAAAAAGATCATCGAAGCCATTGCTGCAAATGAACACCTGGAATTATATGATCAAAGTGTGAGCAAGCTTGAAGGGGTGATTGATTTAAAAATTATTAATTAAGTGGTGAAAATGGAATATCAAATCACTGCCGAAGTTGAAAGGAGACTGAAAGCCATAAACATAGGTACCCAAACTGTAGCACAAGTTCAACCAGTACAAGCTGTTAGTTGTGAGATTTGTGGGGGTCCTCATTTTGCTATGCATTGTATATCCACGGCTCAACAAATTGAGGAAATTAAGTTCTTGAAATAGAGCAACCCTTATTTTAATACTTACAGTCCGGGCTAGAAGAATCATCCAAATTTTTTCTAGTAAGACCAACAAGGGAATCCACAGAAACAATGACCTATACAGTACCCAAACCAACCACAACAACAACAATACCTACCTCAACAACAACAACAACAACAACCATATCAACAACATTATCAACAATCTCAGTCACAGTATCAATAACAAGCTCCAAAGAAAGCGGATTGGGAAACTGCCATTGAAAAGATGGCCGCTCAAGATATCCAGTTCCAAGAAGAAACCAGAAATAATCAGAGGAACACTAATGCTTCTATTAAGAATCTAGAGGTTCAATTGGGTCAGATAGCACAACAGATAACAAATTCTCAAGCACAAGGGGACCTACCTAGCGTCATAGTGACAAATCCAAGAGAGCGTAATCATGTGTATGCTGTAACAACCAGAAGTGGGAATAAGGTTGAAGTGTCTGAAAAGAAATATGAGGAAGAGGATCGATTACTTGAGGTAGATATGGAAATCTTAGAAACTAAAATCCCCACCGAGGAAGAACAGATTCAAAAGCCAGTAGTGAAGAAAAAACCCACTGAACCAAAACCCGTCATTAAGCTTCCTTTCCCGACAAGAAATAAGAGGAAAAATCAGCATGAGAAAAACTTTGAGAAGTTTCTAGAGATGTTCATAAAGTTAGAGATCAACATCTCATTTGCCGAGGCACTTGAGCAGATGCCTATATATGCTAAATTCATGAAGGACATCATCTCCAAAAAAGAGCACCATCGACAATGGACCTATTATTCTAACTGAAACTTGTAGTGCTATTTTGCAGGGTATGAAGATTCTAGTGAAGAAGCCAAATAGATGATTGGTTACCATTCCGTGCATAATTGGAGATAGATCATTTAAAAGGGAGCTTATTGTAGTGCTATTATGCCATTGTCCGTGTATAAGAAGCTGGGAATAGGAAGTGTTCAAGATACTAGGATGACACTCCAATTTGCAGATCATTCAGTTATGAGGCCGTATGGGGTAGTCAAAGATGTTCTAGTAAAAGTTGATAAATTTATGTTTCCTGTTGATTTTGTGATTCCAGAGATGCTCGAAGATGAAGATATCCCTCTTATTTTGGGGAGGCCATTCTTAGAAACAGGAAGATGTAGTATATACATTGAGGAAGGCACTATGACCCTCAAGGTTTATGATGAACAGCTAAAAATTAATGTGAGGAATACCATGAAGCACAAAAAAGATATAGGGATGAGCCACACTGTGGAGGTTATAGATAGCATGGTAGTCAAGGCTATTCAAAGTCAAATCCCTAAGTCACATTTGGAAAGAGTTCTTGGCGTATCAGCCTAAGAGATAGAGGATAATGAGGATGAAAGAGAAAAAGAAGTTCTTGCGATGTTGAATGCTCAACCACCTTGGTTGAAATCCAAACCACACTGGTGGGAGGATTTGCGAGCTTCACCAGAAACTGAGACTGCAAAGGAAAATAAAACAGGTACAAATTCCAAACTACATCAATTACCTAAAAATATGAAGCATGTTTTTTTGGATTCCGGAACCAAATGTCCTACTATAATCAATTCTAGGATGAAATAAAAAGAAGAGGAAAAATGGGTATATGTACTTAAGAAATGCAAGGGGGATATGGAAGGGATCATTGGAGATTCGAAAGGAATTAGTCCCACAATATGCATAAGATATGATGGAGGACAATCACAAACCAGTGGCCCAACTCCAAAGAAGATTAAACCCAGTAATGAAAGAAGCTGTGAGGAAAGAGTTGTTCAAACTGTTGAAGGTTGGGTTAATTTACCCTATTTCTGATAATTCTTGGTTTCTATATGATGGCAGGTTGTATCTATGGGATAATGTCAACGGACAGAAGCTTAAGCCTGACTACCGGTCCCGAGAGGGTAGTGAGATCAAAGAGGTTCATCTTACTGGATGAGATGAACGATCGTCGAGCCATGTGACGTTAAACGAAGCGCTTCGTGGGAGGCAACATGCGCGTTTATTTCTAACCTTCTGTGTTTCTCTTGTTTTCTTATTTTTGCTAGGAAAATTTGGCTTGTAATGCACTCAGAAAAATCGTGAAGTCACTCTAAGGAGTAGTTTTTTTTAGGTTACAGATGTATAATCAAGTGTACCAGAGAAAACAAATTGGAAAAAGTAAAAAAAAAAAAAAGGGCAAAATTTGATAAAAACAGGGGCTTGACACGGCCGCCCGTGTCAGGTCATGAAGGATGATGAAAAAATAGTGGAATTTGGAGCATTCCAGTGGCCGTGTCAGACCCACTGGGGGAACAAGTTGGGAAACACGACTTTAATAGGGGAGGCAGCATGCTGACACGACCCGTGTCAGGCATGCTGTGTGTTTTTTTAAAGTTTTTTCCTCTTCTCACACGGTGGGTCCCACACGACCCAAATCTCTTAACTACCCAATTACTATCCATTATCCCTCATCAACTCAGATTTTTAACCACTTTTTCTCTCACCTTTCATCTTCTTCTTCCTTTCTTCATAAAAATCCCATAAAACTCCACAACCAACCTTCCATAAAGCTTCAAACTTTCCACAACCCCTACATCAAAACCTCATACTCCCTTTTACAAAAATTGGTCACCTCTCCATCCTATACATCATCCCACTATTTTTTTTCACTAACTCTAACATTTATTTTCGTGATTTTTCTCTGTGTTACAGGTACAAAAATAACAATGCCTCCCAGACGAGTGGTTAGAGGAAAACAGTTGGATGCCGAAACCTCAAGGCCGAGGAAAAGAGCGAGTCGGACACCTAACGCGCACGACATTATTTTCGACGCACCCAAACATGAGAAGCGCTATGCATGCCACATGAAGCGTAAAATTACGCCAATAAGGTACATGTGTTACACAACTCTTTCAGAATTAGGGTTAAATATTGAGATAGATAGGATATTTCATAGTATGGGTATGCTGGAATTCATGCATTTAGAAGCTCCAATGTATAAACGCATAAGGTTGGAGTTTTTAAGCACCATTGAATTTCATTTAGAAAAATGATGGACCGGTACTATGAAATATTTCTATGGCACAATACGGTTTAGGTTGTTTAATACTAAGCATGAGCTCAGTGTGGAAGAGCTGGGAGGTATCCTCCGACTTCCACTGTATGGCCCCGGAGCTGTCCTGGAGACTTTTGATGCGAAATCATATTGGACAGCTATTACAGGTAACACTGAGTATGTCTCAAAGGGTGTCAAGGCATCGGGTATTCAAAATCCATGTTTCAGGTATGTACAAAAAGCTCTATTCGGGAGGGGAGATAGTACCAGAGTGGCCACTTAGAGGGAGTTATTCTTCCTGTATGCTATGGTAAACTCTGAAATGGTAAGTGTAGCCGCTGTTCCAGCTGACTATCTGGCTAGAGTAGGAAGAGAAGCTCAAGGGGGAATCTCTGTGGGAGGCGTGATAACTCAGATAGCCAATCACTTTGGCTATGACCCTGCTGCATTAGGTGACACACAAGTATCAAGTAAAAACAGACTGGATATTGCGTCCCTGGTCTAACAGGGTATGATTCCTATTACACCAAATTATTATGTTGTAATGAGACATAACAGGTTATTAATTGCCCTCCAAACTCCTAATAGAGTTAGTATTTCTGATATCAATAATTGGATTTATGATAGTACCGTCCAAGATGAGGACGAGTACCATGCTGATCCTTTATCTACAGGAGAACATGAAGAGGAGGATTCTCCTGAGTTTGAGCAGTTTGTGCCGTTGTTGGTGCAGAAAAGCAGCAAGCAAAAAATATTAAGTACCCAGTTTTATCGTCTCCACAGGGATTAATGCGATATGAACGCCGTTCAACGACCTCTACATTTCTAAGCTTATTGTTCAAAAGTTTTGGTTTAAAAGTTCAAGGAACCATAAATAAAAACAGAAATTATAAAATAAAGACTGGAATATAAACTGAGCCTTGTTGGGATTGGATTTTATCAATTGATAACATATGCATTCTTCTGATCAAATTAAACACGACGCAATCATTCGTCCAATATCCTCACGTATCACTCACGGCAAATCTTATCTCTAACGCAGTGTCGAGAGAACAACCATGTTGTCTCATTGGTGATCTCTATACCAACAAAAACACAACACAGAGCATTACGAACTGATACTCATGCAAATGCTAAGCCTAAACCTATCTCTAGCATTTAGGACCTAACAGGTAATCATCTTAGATCTAGATCTGAAGAGTGTATCTCTATCACGGTTCAAATCAAAGATAAATAAGCAAGCAAAGACGACACCCATATCAGATAAACGATTGTTTCATATAAAACACAATAATCAAAATACGTACACACGATTAACCCTTTTTACATGTATTTATCTAATCCGCCAAATGTCGGTGAACATCGTTCTTCATCACTATTATCACATACCCATACAATATCATATTGATCCTACTCATGCTACTTAATCAACACAATACCATAGAAGATACAATGAATATCAACTTCAAAACCATGTCAAAAGTTTGTTCATTGATAGAAGAAAATCTGAGATCAAAGATGTGAAAAGGTTTTGTCAAGATCCACAAATACATAATCAAAGATAATCAATCAATAGAGAATCCAAACTAGTTCACAAACATAAATTAGATGAAATACATAAGGTATCAAAAGATTACATCCAAACCCCAACAAGAGATCAAAGATCTTACCTCCTCCCTCTTAGGGTTTTGTGTTTCTCTCTCTAAAAAATGAAGAGAGCTAAGTTCTGATGTCCAAAAATGTTACAAAATGGAATAATGCAAAGTTATGGATGTTCTCTCTAAAAAAGCAGTAAAAATACTTAAATAACACATTCAGGATCTGCTACGCTCGCCTAGCGAGCACTTAAGTTTGGCACGTGAGGTGCCTTTGATCTAACAAACCGCCCCTGAGACTTTTCCATGTGTTCGCTAGGCGAGCAATTCCTTCGCCTAGCGAAGCCTTCGTCACGAGCTTCTCCTAGCGAATGTATGGTCTTTTTGGTTCTGTCCAAGTCTGGGAGTGCTCGCTAGCACTTCGCCACCACTCGCCTAGCGAATGCTCGCTGCCTGTTCGCCTAGCGAAACCTGCTGTTGTTTGCATGCTGCCTTGGTTTCCTTGCCCATTTCTTGTGTCTTACTTTTCAATTGTTTTGTGCCTAATTTCTGCACAATAGCACACGAATCAAAGGTACCAGGATATTTTCACAATATACTGCAAACCAAACAAAGCAAGAGTGGTTTTCAACACTTTCTTGATGAAATTGAATGAAAGATGCCAACATTTGATAAATCAAATAATTGAAATTTGGCATCTAAATTACTCGCCCCAACTAGCTTTTTGCTTGTCCTCAAGCAATGTATGCCTCTCATTTCGCAACAAGAGAATTTGCTCAAGATTAAGATTCACCCAAGAATGGATAAAATTGGCTCAAACACAAATGATGCAACAAGCAATGGTTTCAAATGTTGAGAATCAAACAATGCACAAGAACTAAATTCTTAAAACAAATATTAAGCCATGTATCAATCAACAACTATGTTTTTCATGAGTGAATCACTCTATCTCTCCTTTTCAAATAAGGATCGAAGAAATTACGCGTTTGCAACCGCGGGGACAATTTCACTCAACTAACAAACAATGCCAATATCAACTCAATTCATACAAAATCTAACAATCAAAAGCGAAAATATGGAAGCAAGAAGATCACTAAGGTCTTTAAGGTTGTAGCTTGGTCGGGTTTACAAATAAGGGACATTTCTAAGGTCATTGAAACGAAATTTCCGATGCAAAAGAGACATTCACCGTACACGTTATTTACATGCCTCAACTTCATTCCACTTGTTTCTTAATTACAAACCTTCACAAACCTTATTCCAAAACTTATTCTATCACTATTTTTTTCTTTTGCAAGCAAGCATTCTTTTTCTTTTCTTCTTTTTTTTTTCTTTTTTCTTTCTTTTTTCATATTCACACATTTTTTTAGTGCTTGCTTGAATTTTTCAAAAGTTGTAAAAACCTACTATCTTCCTTTTTCATTCGCCCCAACTTAACTTTTACTTAACCCTCAAGTGAATGCTCTTAGATTTTTATGACAAAGAAGACAATTAAAACAAATTCAAGGGTTCAAGAAAAATTTTAGAATCTCTCAAAGTTAAGAATGAGATTCACATTGTTTAGGCTCAAAGGGGTTAACAAATTCTCTCTACTCACGGGTAAGTTGCATTTGGACATGGTTGTGCTCAATACAAACATGTGCCTTGATCATTTCTAATGCTTCCACAAATTCAAAGTGATAACAAGATAAAGCATGAATCATACGAATCAACAAAGTTTATCAGAAATCCAACATTTAGTAAACAATGGAAGCTTTCTCACAAATTATGGTTTTTGGTCCTAAGTGAAACAATCATTCAAACAAGTTGCCAAATGAACAAATTTCATTTGCAAAAAGACTTAAGTTCTTAAGCATTCTAAAATTCTAAACAAAGGAAACCATTTACCTTGACAACATTCACTTGTTTCATACTATCATCACCATCCAAACTCGGTCGAAGCTTCATTGAATGCTTTTATACCGATAGCAACCACTCTAGAAGGAGTTTTCGTCATTCCTGATCACACTAGAAAAACGTAAAAAGAAACAAATATATACAAAATATACAAAGCTTAAAAACATAGAACCGTTGCAATACACTTCAAAATCTCAACACCAATCCCCGGTAACGGTGCCATTTTGTTGGTGCAATAAAGCAGCAGGCAAAAAATATTAAGTACCCAGTTTTATCGTCTCCACAGGGGTTAGTGCGATATGAACGCTGTTCAACGGCCTCTACATTTCTAAGCTTATTGTTAAAACGTTTTGGTTTAAAAGGTTCAAGGAACCATAAATAAAAACAGAAAATATAAAATAAAGAATGAAATATAAACGGAGCCTTGTTGGGATTGGATTTCATCAATTGATAACATATGCATTCTTTTGATCAAATTAAACACAACGCAATCATTCGTCTAATATCATCACGTATCACCCATGACAAAGCTTATCTCTAACGCGGTGTCGAGAGAACAACCATGTTGTCTCATTGGTGATCTCTCTACTAACAAAAACACAACACAGGGCATTACGAACTGATACTCGCTCAAATGTTAAGCCTAAACCTATCTCTAGCATTTAGGACCTAACAGGTAATCATCATCGATCCAGATCTGAAGAGTGTATCTCTATCACGGTTCAAATCAAAGATAAACAAGTAAGCAAAGACGACACCCATATCGAATAATCGATTGTTTCATATAAAATACAACGATCAGAATATGTACACACGTTTAACCCTTTTTACATGTATTCATCTAATCCGCCAAATGTTTGTGAACATCGTTCTTCATCACTATTATCACATACCCACACAATATCATATTGATCCTAACCATGCTACCCATGCTACTTAATCAACACAACACCATAGAAGATACAATGAATATCAACTTCAAAACCATGTCAAAAGTTTGTTCATTGATAGAACAAAATCTGAGATCAAAGATGTGAAAAGGTTTTGTCAAGACCCACAAATACATAATCAAAGATAATCAATCAATAGAGAATCCAAACTAGTTCACAAACATAAATTAGATGAAATACATAAGGTATCAAAAGATTACATCCAAACCCCAACAAGAGATCAAAGATCTTACCTCCTCCCTCTTAGGGTTTTGTGTTTCTCTCTCTAAAATAGATGAAGAGAGATAAGTTTTGATGTATCTAATGTTAAAAAATGGAATAATGACCTAAAAATCAATAAAAACACTTAAATAAACCATTCAGGATCTGTCATGTTCACCTAGCGAACAGCTAGCGAAGCCTTCGCTCTGATTTCGCCTAGCGAACTTATGATACTTTCGGTTCTGTCCAAATCTGGGACTGTTCGCTACCTGCTCGCCTAGCGAGCTTGATTGGTTTTCTTCGCTAGCTCTTCGCTACCTGCTCGCCTAGCGAGCATGACAACATTTTGTTGTTTGCATGTTGTCTTAATTTCCACTTGTTTTGTGCCTAATTCCTGCACAATAGCACACAAATCAAAGGTACCAAGAGATTTTCACAATATATTGAAAGCCAAACAAAGAAATAGTGGTTTTTAACACTTTCTTGACAAAAATGAATGAAAGATGCCAACATTTGATAGATCAAATAAGTGAAATTTGGCATCTAACAACCGTCATAGGAGGGACATATGTATACAAGTGTGGGAAGCTCACCAACTGCTGACGATAACTGGTCGTGGGTGCATGATGAGATCGGGTATCTCCGGGCAGAGCAAACCCGACAGGCAGAAGAGCAAGCTCGCCAAGGGGCGATAATGGATGACATGCACGCTATGATGCAACAGCTGATGTTGTGTTTCCCTCCTCCTCAGTGAGGCTTTGTGAGTCCTCTCTCATTCTTGCTCTAAAACATTGAGGTCAATGTTTAGTTCAAGTATGGGGGGCTTTTATTTACTTTCTGTTTGTCTGTTTTTCGAGATTTTTATGATATTTTTACTTGTGTGTTGTTTTTATTTGTTTGGTATGTTTTGTGTTTATGTGTTACAGATTGAAGACTTATGTGCCAGATGAATATAGATGCTTATAGTAAAGTGGATGAGAAGACACAACCTAGGTTTTATCTCCAGGAAACCCCCGGAAGTTGATACTCTTGAAGTGGATGATTTGACGTGATTTACCAATACAGGACTGATACGGGAGTACTTTAACCCGAGACAAAAATGATGCCACATCACACGAGAGGTACCTTAGAAACTATCAGTATGCCAAACATGGTGAGGATTCTATAAAGCCAAACACTTCATTATCACGAGAGTATCAGGTATGTCTTTGTCACTCTTAGCTTACGTATTCGTCTGTTGGATTGTTTATATGCACACATCTACACACTGATGCGCTTATTTTTGTTTAGCCCTGAGCCTTTCAAACCAACCCTTATATGTTACCCCCTTCAAGCCATATTCCCATTTATTTGTTATCAACTACATCATATAACCTTAAGCCCAAACACTTCCTCACCATGCTCGGATAAATATTGTCAATTTCTGATCCATGTAAAATTTTAAGTTTGGGGTTGGGACACTCGCATAAAAAGTAGGTAAGTGCTTTCGAAAAAAATAAGAGAATAATGAAAAGCCTTGAAAAAAAACTGAAAAAAAATTAATTTATATGAAAGAAGGCACTTACCTAAAGAAGGATCCAATTGGAAATTGTAGAAAATGCTCTCAAGGTTTCACTTGAGGAGAGAAAAAAAGAAGAGAAAACTGGAAAATCCAAAAGAAAGTGTGTCAAACGCCCTTGATTATGAAAATTGAAAAGTACACAGTAATGAGAAAGATGACACTGCATCCGAGCCTGTAAACCTATTTTGTTTTCCCTTTTCGTTTGTCTATCCCACCATGTCCCTAACACAGTTACAACCTGTAAAGCCCTCACAAAGTGTGTATTGTGTGTTTATGATAAGAAAATAGATGATATTCAAGCTTATGAGTCGACTTTGCATACTGTGATTTTTGAGTGTAAACAATTTAATCCGAGAGATTTGGTGAGAGTGTAAAAAGCTGACAGGTGATAAGGTACTTCAATATGGAAATGTGGTGGAACGTCAAAAATCGAGTGAGAAGGAAACTGTTGAAAGGAACATTGAAGGTGGATAGCGAAAGATCTTGACAGTATTTTAGTGAGATTATTGCAAATAATTCGGGGGTGACCTTCTTGTTGTTTCGAGCATCACTTAAGGACAAGTAATGAGATAAGTTTGAGGTTGTGATCGGTCACCAACTCTATGAGTTTTTCGTCCATTTATTCGGCATAAAGTCACAACAATCGGTAACACTTCTTTCGTAATGTCGATGTTTATTATACTTTCCGCATTTTCATTATCGCATTGTTTCTATAAGTAGTTTATGTTATATTTGGTGCATTTTATGTGTTTGGTGGTATCCTTGATAATTTCAGGTTCATACGAAGTAAGGCTAAGGTCTCAGGCGAAGAAATCGGGGATTTCGGGAAGGCAGAAAAGGTTTTAAAGCAAATTCAGTGCCCTGACACGGCCACCCGTGTCATGAGAAGGTTAACATGAGCGTGTTGGTATGCAAGACAGGGAGCTGACACGGGTGCCCGTGTCAGGAAGGCTGGCTGATCAATTTTCTTTAGTATCTAGACCAGGGGGCCAACACAGCTGCCCGTGTCAGCTGACACGGTCCGTGTTGGCCTGGGCGTGTCATTTTCCAATTTTTGTCAGTTTTGACCAGTCCTGACCCCAGAGGTAATTTTTGGAATTTCCTGACTTGTCTAGTGGATCTGTGAGTATTTGATACACATTTTGGAAAAGGGAAAGGGAACTTTTTGGATCGTGAAAAGAAAAAGGACAAGACGATACGATTGGGAGCTCAGGAGAAAAGGGAGAACGAGATATTTTCAAAGGCCAAAGCAATTGAAGATAAAAAGTAATCCCCATTTCTACTGTAATGTTATATCTAATTGTTCGATTTACTTTATTGAATATGAGTAGCTAAACCCCCCAATGCTACGGGGTGTCCCTGAATTGTTATTGTAATGATATTATCTTCCTTATTTTTATGATATAAGCACTTATTTTTATTCATAAAGTTTTATCGTTTAACGATTTTATCACTTTTTCAATCTGACAAATTGATTTAGTTTTTCGGTTAACCATAGGTCAGAAAAACCATTGTTAATACAATTTGATCGATAATGCTTCAGTAGATAATTCCTAGGACTAGGATTACCCTATTGTGCACTTGATTACTGCTGAAACTATTTTCAATGCTTGATTTCAAATTAGTTTATCTACGGACGTAGTAAATTGATTATGATTTCAAAGGTTTTCTCACTAAGGACTTAGGGGTAAACACTAATAGCAGTCAAGAACTTGATAAAAACTGTGTTTATGTTATGAAAATAAGGGTTGATGTTCTTGCAAGGCAATTCATACACTGCCCCTAGTATGCTCTCATATCTTGTTGAACTTTGTTCATTACTTTGCTTTATTCTAAATATGTTGTTTAAAATTCGTGAAACCAATTTTATAAACCCTCAATTGACTTTTGTTTAATTAAATTTAAATTAAGCTTGTATTACCTAACGCAGTCCTCGAGATCGACACTTGGGATAACCCCCTATTTTTAACTACAATCGGCAGAATAGTACACTTGGGATTTTACCGATCAGACTGTATTCCTCACTCTTGAAAGGGAGTTTTGCTGAACTACCCATACGCTACAGAGAATTTTGTAGACTCGCCCTTTACAAACTTCAACAAGCAATTCCCCAAACCTTCCTCTTCTTCCTCCAATCTTCAACCCAACCGTCCTTCATTACAAAATCTTATCCAACAAACCATAACCAAAAATCACCTTCGAATTTTCACAAAAATTAAAACCAGGGAACAGAAGAAGTGAATGAGACTCAACAGATCTAGAAATCCGCAAAACCAGAAAATAGAAATAGAGATGAAGAGAAGGAAATAGTGAATCAAATCAAACTGGACAAATAGAAACACCATACGAACCTTAAATGATGCGAACCTGGGCAAAACCTCTTGAACCTTGGTCGTGAATGAGAAACGCGAAAAAGTTGAGACCAAAGCAGATATCGAACTTAAGGCAGCATCGATTGAAACTTGAAGGAGCGAAGAAGGTTGTCATTGATCTTGTTTTTTTTCCCCAATTTCGTTTGGCTGAGACGCGATGATGAGGACGTTGATTCTCTGAGTTTTTTTTTTGTTTTGCCCTGTTTTTCAACGTTGGTATTGATGATGAGCTCAAGGGAAACGATGAAGTTCCACCATTTTGTATTATCCTATTTCCTTTCTTTATTTTATGTTGGACAATGGGCTTTGGGCCCATGTTGTCTGTTTTTTCCACTCACACCCGGTACTTCATCACAGCGCCCCCCCCCCCCCCCCTTTTTGTCTTCAGGCTGTGCGGATGATGGGCCTAATTGAGCCCATTGGATTCCCACAAAAGATTCCACATCTTATACGCACCCCTTTATCTTCTACACCCCTTTTTGTTTTTACTTTTATACTATTTTCATGAATTATCTTTAAAAACCTTGTTAAATTTTTTATTGTTAATCATTTTCATATTTCTTGTTAATTATTTTATAAATTTCATTTAGTTTTGATTAAGTTTTTGTAAGATATTTTGGGATTTATTATTTTATAATCTTTTAATTTCTTTTTGGTCAATGAAGAAACAAAAAAATCACTATTAGTTAATCTATTGATAAATGGTGATTAATACGAGACCACCACTTTTTTTCTCTTTTCATCTTCTTCTCCATCTTTTTCATCTCGATTTTTATTTAGTTTTTCGAGCAATGAAGTTTTTAGATTCATAAACGTTGATTTTTTTGAGGTTGATAACCTTCATTATTTCAAATCTGTAGAAAATGACCATTGGGGTCATTTTCTATACTTTGGGAACGTGATAGGCTACCTTCAATTAATCGACATAAGTTTATGATTAAGACGAGATCCCCCCTTTTCTTTCAGTCCGTGTGACACAATTACATTGGGGAATGATCCTCAATATCATTTCTTTAGCTTGTTTTGGCACGGGTATCAATTTGTGCGACCTCTTGTAGCTTGATCTTCGTCATATATTAAGCTATGACGGTTTAGCGCTACATTTCATCTCGATTCAATTCATAAATCAACTAACGACTAACTTTACTTTCCGTCAACATATTTTTGTTTTACTTTTCAGTCAATATACTCTTGATTTATTTTCAGTCATTATATCTTGATTATATTATCTTGTTCATATACTCGTTAATATTATCTCGATTATACTATTGTGAATTTTATCTTGATTATATTGTTATATATCTTGTCGTATTATTCATAATTGTTCATATTCATATTCATCTTGTTCATCATATTCACACATATCCGAAAACACTTAACCGCTTCTCACAATCTAACCCTTGATTCGTCGTCAAGTCGGTTCCATTTTCAACCAAAACCTCGACTCTTCGTCGAGCTATTTTCAAACCAACTTCCATTCCACCATGGTTTTGCATGCAAATATAAGTCAAACCTTTGATCCAACGTCATGTGGATTTTTTCAATCACACTATCAAAACAATTAACAATTATCTAACTCTTTGCAAGGTGAGAAATGAGAGATTGAGTCTTTGATCTCTCTTCAGTTGTTTGGATGCGAGTTATCTTACTCGTGTGTGAGGAATTGATGCCTCTAAAACATTTCTAACTCGACAAAGTTCAACCATCTTTCAACCACTTATTATTCAAACACCCTTCAAACACAACTTCATTTTAAGATGAAAAAGAGAGAGAGTCAAGTCTTTGACTCACTCTCTCGATTACCTGGGCCTGATGAGCCTTTTCTAAGCTTCAAGTAATTGTCATCCGTACCTCACTTCAAACCCATCCAACCCATCTCTTTTCGTGGTCGTCTCCACGAACTACGAACGCTCTGATTCTTCATTTGTTTATGAATGCAAGATATGTAGGCGCAAGATTGTGATGATCTTGGCGAGCTACCTTTTTCTTTTTCCACCTTTTCACACTTCCATTTTACGCCGCTATTCCATAATCCCCTCCATCTTCTATTTCCCTTATCCTTTCCCATAGTCGAACTATGAGAGCTCTGATTTCTCATTTTCGTCCGAATGAGCATACATAGGCACAAGGGCCCTAATCGTTAGTGAACACCCTATCCTTTAACCATCCTTTTTCCCTTAGCGTCTTTATCCCTTTATCGTACCGTTTCACATTTATTATTGAGAATAAAATAACTAAGCTGAGCTAACATTCATCACAATTCAAACTAAGAGGTTCCTGTTGAGCACAACAGACGTGAGGGGTGCTAATACCTTCCCCTTGCGTAACCGACTCCCGAACCTAGAACACCGGTTGCAATGGCCGCGTTCCTGTTCTTTTGTTTTAAGAGGTTTTCTTGATATTTTCCTTTCCCGTTTATTTGGGATAAATAAATTTTGGTGGCGACTCTGTCGAACCGCATCTCTGCGCCTTTAGCGCGAGGGTCGTATTTTCTCGATTGAATTTTGAGGTGCGACAGTCCGTTGTACCCAAAAAGATCCACACTTGTTGTCTAATCAAAGGTTGTGTTATCTAAACCCTACTGCTAAATGGAAACTAGAAAGTAGAAAAAGAAAAAAGGAGACTCGATAGAACTTCGTCGTCCTATGCCTATGTATTCTCTCGTGCAATGGGAAAGTCAGAGTCAACGTAGTTCGGAAAACTACGGGTGAAGGGGGAAGGTTGCTCGCCAAGAGATCGTCGTTTTGTACCTACATATCCTCATCTGGTATGAGAAATCAGATTAGTTGTAGTTCGGCTCACCACGGGTTGCTTAGTGTATTTTATGAGCGACGTTAAGTTCCCATTCCAGCAGTTAGGGTCGATGTCTGTTTGCGGTAGAACGGAAAAATAACGCACTCTTTCTAGAATTGGTTTGAAAGACGATTTCGAAGGATGAAATCGAATTGAGTTTGTTTGTGAGTTTTAGAGAAGTGAACTGATTTAGTTTGAGATTCACATTGCAGTAAAGTCTATGACATAGGAGCGAATG
The DNA here is from genome assembly GCA_963859935.3 of Lathyrus sativus. Classification (NCBI taxonomy): domain Eukaryota; kingdom Viridiplantae; phylum Streptophyta; class Magnoliopsida; order Fabales; family Fabaceae; genus Lathyrus; species Lathyrus sativus. The sequence goes on from OZ012739.1 coordinate 606,875,930, forward strand.
CATCGCATGATCGCCCCCAGACGGGACATACGCTAAATACTCTAGACGAAGTAAGGAGAAACCCCTCACTCATCATTTCCCATATACTTAAGGCTCGTGGCGCACAATGTTTATCGTATTTATTACGTGTTTTGAAGTTGTTTTAAGAGAGAAGAAGAGAAATACGCACAGAAGGTCTAAGGGGAAACTCAACCCTAACATTGTCATTCAAAATGGTCCTAAGGTCGGGATGCAAAAGGAAATTATATCCTAATGTTAGCATGCAAAAGATGGACCTACAATTGATGTTAAAAGGGACTAACCTAATGTTAGCATGCATGGATTAACTCCTAATGTCTATCCTACTCCAAGCTTAATCAAAAACTAAGTTGGACTAGAAGGTCTTAAGGGAGCATGCAAGAACAAAACGAAACAAGGAACACAAAACGAAAACAACAACTACGACAGCGCTCCGGCTTTAGAATAGCAATAAAAAAACCCATCAAATAAGCACAACAGCTTTTAACAGCTCATGTTTCAACACATAACAGGTGTAAAAAGTGGCAGGCAAATTGTATGCACAATTAACAACATGTTAAAGTTCAGAACAATAGATGTGAAACGTTCAGGCAACATGCATACATGAACATGCATTACCAATCAAACACAAAACAAGTTCGATGTATAATTAAACATTCGACGAGAACATCATGCATTCAACACCGATTAATCAATTCAAACAAACATGCATTCACGGGAACGGAAACTAACATAAGCATGTGGTGCAAATCGAGCAAGATAGTCATCAAGAATCCACAATCATCATCATGCAAATGAATATGTAACATGATCAACACACCAAGAATATAATGCAATGATCATAAACGTTCATTAAAGGAAAACCAAAAGTCACGTGTTGAAGAACCTAAAGCATGCTATCAAATATGTTGAAACAGGTCAAGAATAGTCCACATATATGCATCATATCAATCCATGAGGTTTAAAGATGAAAATGAACCCAAACAAGCTTGAAAAAGCAAGAAAAAGGCATCCTGCCTCAGTGGTAATCGATTACCCATATGTGGGTAATCGATTACCCACTTAAAAATGTCAAAAAAACACGTGAAAAAGGCAGGGTAATCGATTACCCTGATTGTGGTAGTCGATTACCACTGAGATAGTGGCAGATTTTCAACTTCTAAAAAGCACTTTCAACAACAAATGACTTATCCAATCCTCTAAATGAACAAGAAATCAATTATGCACGAAAATCATGTCAAATCACAGTAATCAAATACCAACAACATCAATCAAATAACAAGATCAAAGATCAAAGCAAGCAATAGATCAAATATCACCAAGAAACCAAGGATCTACATTGTGAAATGCAAGATTGAGCAAAAACAAAATTATATCTAGGATTTACCAACCTACAAAGATGAGATTTGCTTTGGTGTGTGTTGTTAAGCTGCAATTAACAGATCCAAGCAAGAAATCCAAGGATCTATGAAGCTCTAGCAAGAAAACTTAAAGATCCAAGCAATCACCCACAAATAAGCAAAAGTTATTCCAATAGTGATTCCAAAAACTTAATTTAAGACCCAAACGAATTCCAAAACCAGAATTGAACCAAGGATGACGATGCAATGAAGGTTTAGCTTAAGAATTCACAAATTTCAATGTATAATTTCTGAAACTTTTGGCTATGGGACTTTGATGAGGGTTTGGGAATGAGAGAAAAGTTGAGAGAATTGAAATGAGATGTGTAGAAAATTCAGAAAATGAGTGAGCGTTATGAGAGGTTTGGAGTTAATTTATTTAAATAATCCCTAGGTTAGAATTTAAAATATGGTTTGGGGTGTGGGTTAGTGTGAGAAATGAAAATTAGGAGTGCAATTAGGAATGGAAATGTTTGAATTTTTGGAGGGAATTGGAATTAAATTGAGAAAATGAATCAAGTTTGAACCAATTCTAGATCCTTCTACTGATGCACATGGAGATCACATGATCAAAATGAAAACCAAGTGCTGCAGTGCTGACAAATGAACAATCTGGGAAAAGTTTGCTTGAGGTAATCAATTACTCTAATTGTGGTAATCGATTACCACATTCAAAATTTCAAATTTGGTGCCACATGGAGGGAAACTTGGAGAATCCTCCGTAACAACTTGTTCTGAGCGTAGTTTGGCCTCCGAAACTTGTCTTTTGATATTGCACCTGCATAATGCCTGAAATAAACAGTGAACTGTCTCCTGTGCTCAAAATAACCAGCTGAAAAAATATAATCTGGTACCCGATTGCTGAGAAAAATAAATGTCAAAGCTTCTGATGCTTGCTGCTTAAAACTTACAATAAAAGTAAGTCTTGAGCCATAGAAACAACTTGATCCCCTGTCTCAAGAGTCAATGCCATGATATGCACAATGAATGAAACATAAGTCAGTTACGGTTAAAAACGAGAGGACAAATTTTGGGGTGCTACAGTCAAGACAAGCAACAAATCATTTAATTTTTACCTTGAATTACAATATTGAGAATCTATTTCTAAAATTAACAACTGCATCAACACAACAATAACAATAACAACATAATTGATTAGGAATAGGTTTATCATTGTTATTAGCCAAGGCAAGCAATAAATCATTAAATTTTTGCCTTGGATGATAATATTGAAAATTATTCCTAAAAATAACAACTACATTAGCATAACAACAACACTAAATAGAGTTTAGTTTAGGGATAAATATAAATTTAAAAATGAAAAATGAAGTTTGGCGGCAGAAAAAACGAGTTAGGTTTAAGGCAAAAGTGAAAGAACGTGGTGCTTATATAAAAACTTGGATAACATTTCCCCTCGATTTTACCGATTATAAGGAAGTGGAAAAATTATTGATTTTTAATTTTAAAATAGTTAAAAAAGAAAAATAAAGAATGCGTCATTTTAGTTATAAATAAAATACGAAATTGTTAGAGTGTGAATCAAAGCTTGTCTTTAAAAGACTTTTTTCTTCGGTTTTCCTGACAATCGAGGGAATATGTATATATATTTTTAAATTAAAAATTAAAAATAAATAAAAGCATCATATAAAATATATTTTATTAGAAAATAATATTTTATTAGAAAATAATATTTGTTGAAGTAATAAATGGAGCACATATAAATGGAGCAAAGCGAGACTTAGGCTTGGATTAGGGTTGTATTTTCGTGAAGAGAACTTCTTACCCCACCCCTTGGGGTTCTTAGGTACCATGTGCACTTTCAAAAATACCCCCTGCTTTCGGATATATCTTCAGACGCACCTTTTTTTACTCAACGTTGGTTTTTTTCAGAGGTACATCTACAAAATGTTTCCGTTTATATAGCTCCAGAACATATTGGAATACATTTGCAACAGAGTCCCTTCTCCTCCCTCATTCTTTATTTTTCATCTTATTCACTCTCAAACTCTTCAAACTCTCTCAATACTCAAAAAAATCATTTTTTACCAAACTTAATTTTTTTGATCGAGTTTGAAAAGGAACATTCATTTCAACGATCAAGACACTCCAAATCATTCAAAACTCGATATAATCGGTAAGTTTTCGAGGTATTTTCGAGTATTTCCCATAAACGAGTTAGAATATAGTTTTAGGGGTAGAAATCCTTAGATAGTTTTAAAAACATAGTTTAGAGACAATGTAGGTATTGTTTGTTGGCTGAAACAGACAATCAGGGCTTCAAAAAATCAATTTTCATGGATAGGGGACGTCAGGGGATGCCATTGTCATGACTGTTGGAGTTACAGAAAGTTCTTGAGCTACATCTATGAAACAAATTAACGTTAGGGAAATTCCATATATGCAGCCCCAGAACAAATCAAACGTTGTATATTCTGGGTACTTCCGTAGGTACATCAATGAAATTTTTCCGTGTGTACATATTCAGAAGTAAAAAAATGTTAATTTTTTCTTTTTTCTTTTTTAATTTATTTGTATCTAATTATTTTTTATTAGTTATACCTTGCAGACATTATGGCAGACAAAGACGATAGTTTACGACTTGGACGGGTTTCACAGCATGCATCTGTTAGACGCGAGCGGAGCCAGGCTACTACTGAGGCACAACCTTCTTCATCACATGCCCATGGAACTCCCTCGACCTCGTATCCCACCCCATCATCTACTTCTTCATCCCGGAGGTGTCGGGATTCAGCTGAGGGTTCATGACAGGCCCCGTCCTCCCGCATGCCTCATCGGAATACTCTTGTTCGTCCTCCTGTCGATGATGTTGTTCCAGTTCCACCTCCAGAGGATGACGAACCGCCACCAGAGGATGCTAGTGACGAAAATGATGATGAGCCTGAGGGTTTCCCAGGGGGTCCCTCAGATATGTCCCTGCTGACAGGGTATGCTGACCATACTTCCAGACATGTTTGGGATGGAGAGGTGACATTACTCAGAATGTTTCATTTTTTCATTGGAAATTTATAATTTGTACCATTATTTCTTATTTATGGAAATTTTCAGACTCGTCCTCCGCAGAAGTTCTATAACCATAGGCGAAATATATTACCTTTTGATCAGTCATAAGAGGCTTGGTTCCAAGAAGTCCTTGCCGCCTCTGGTTTGAAGGACCTTTGTGAGATCGGTTACGACCTGATCCACAACGGGGTGTTGATGGGATTCATGGAGAGATGGCACCCTAAGACGTCCTCCTTCCATCTACCGCATGACGAGATCACAATTACACTGGACGACATCTCTTGTCCGTTACATATACGGATCATGGGTACCCTCCTTCGTCATGGTAGGATGACGAAGAAGGATGTGAGAAAGATGTTGTTGGAGGAGCTTGGGGATGATCTACTGGATTGTTAAGGCAAAACCTCATATATAAATGTGCTTGTTTCAATGATGTCAAAACTCTGCTCCATAGAAGAATATATGTTGGACGTTATCACCATGTTGCATTTGCATCTCTTGTTTCTCATAATTCAAATGCTCGTATAAAATATCACCGTTGTTGCATATATATTGTCATAAACGTGTGTCATATGAGTTTGACGTTTTTGGTGTCGTGTGCCATGTCCTAGGTTTCATCAAGAGTATCGAAAAATATGAAAATAGGCATTTTTGAGTGTTTCAGGGCTTTGAGTCGACCAAAGACTTGTTTCGATCGACTCACACTATGTGTCATTTTTGTATATTAGTCTCGGGAGGGCTCGCGTCGATCCTTCGGTCGACTCATACTATGAGCATTTTAATTTGGCTAAAAATGAATGCTATGCGTCGACACATGCAAAGCTCCGGTCGACGCATGGTCCTGTTTTCTGCACAGTTTTACATTCGGGTCAGCTCAGGTCGACCCCCTCTTCTGCATAGGTCGATCATTCGTTGTTTTATGTCAAATTTCTGTTATGTCAACTGTCTTTGTGAAGTGGTTTTGTTTGCTATGTCAGTTATGTTTGGTATATAAGTTCAGTTGCTACTTTCACTTCACAACATTGAGAAAAACAAGAAAAGTGAAATAGGTGTCGATTTGGTTCTCACCATCTTCATTATCTTCATAGCATTTCACAACAATTACACATAATCATCTTTGTTGTGTATTGTGCATTGTTAGAGGTGATAAAGTTCGAAGCCGAAGATTGGGTTATCCGGTTCGGGTTGAGAAATCGACAGGTTTTTCTTGAATAAAACCGCTAGGGTTTTGTCCTCCAAGATTCTCGGATTTTAGGGATTTTTGCACAATTCATCTCATCACATATTCAGCCGAGTGAAGGTAATCGAGGAGCCGGAGGTTCCGTCGATTTAGTAACGGTAAACAGAGGATTGTGAGTGGGAGTTTTGGGTTAGACACGCGGGTGATTGAAATCAGTATGGCCAGATTTTGAAGACTGAAAGTTGTTCAAAGATAGTGCCGCAATCGGAGGTTTATTCACAGCTGCCGAAGTACTTGATTCAACTTGAATTAAGGGGCAAGAAGAAATGGGGTCTACAACAACAATAGTGTCCGTTTGTTTGATAGCTATTAGCTTCTTATATAAACTTTCAACAACAAGTTATATCTATCTATTAACAGATCTCAATTCTATTATTAGAATTGAGGGCAGACGTACCTCGAGCGAGGAAGACGGGGGAACTGCCTCAACAAATCGTTGTCTTTTGCTTTACGTTTATATTGCTTAATATTTGTGTTTTTAGTGCAAACGGTTATATCAATCTAGGTCTGGTTTGAGTAGTGCTAAACTAATTTTTAAACCTAGTACAATCATTGATTGTAAGAGGAAACTTGAGCAATTCACTCTCAAAACAGAACTCACTTGTAGTGCTTTGCACTCCAAGTGTTTGATAAATTGTATGAACTAAAAGCCTTGTGTGCTGTCTTTTCATAGTGTTAATATTTTTAAGGCATTGGAACTAGTCACACCGTATAGCGAGCTGAATCAAATTGATAGTGTGATTAACGTAGTGTTTTTCATATCTCGTTATCGGATTCCATAGGTTTAACGCATATTCAATTTTCTAGTAACCGTTCATTTTAGACATGTATAGTTCCTCGGCCACTTCCATAATTAAACAAATTTTAAAAACCATTTTTATTGGTAGCGCCGACTCTTTTAAGCAATCGATCTATTCAACCCTCCCTTCTAGATCTGCGTCATCGTCTAACAAGTGGTATCAGGAGCACCGATTCATTGTGTACTTCAAGTATAACTTAGTAGAAAATGACTAACGAACCTAAAGGGGATTATAATAGAGCACCTATTTTTAATGGAGAAAACTATAGTTTCTGGAAAGACTGTATGCGTGTGCATATAAATTCCATTGACAGGAAGGTGTGGAATGTTATTCTAAATGGTCCTATGGAAATAACCATGACCGATGAAAATAACATGATTGTGCCTAAGCCTAAAGCACAATGGAATGATGATGACAAGAGGAAGTATAATTACGATTGGTAAGCCAAAAATATTTTGATCTCCTCTTTGGGAGTTGACAAATATTATAGGGTTTCTCATTGTTTAACTGCAAAGGCTATGTGGGACTCATTGCAAGTTGCCCATGAGGGAACCAATGATGTTAAACTAGCGAGAATCAATACCTTAATGCAAGAGTTTGATCTCTTTCACATGGAGCAAGGGGAAACCATTGCTGACATGCAAAAGGGATTTACTCATCTCATCAATAGATTATACTCACTAGGTAGGCCAGTTGCCAATGATGTTGCTACTAACAAAATCTTGAGATGTCTTAACAGGGAATGGCAACCAAAGGTAACCGCCATAAAAGAAGCAAACGATCTCATGATTTTGGACCTTACAACATTGTTTGGAAAGCTGCAAGAGCATGAACAAGTGCTTCTTAGTCTAGAGCAATATGAGAAAAAGGAAAAGAAGGAGAAAATGAAAAATACCGAAAAGAAGTCTATCGCTCTCAAGACTTCTTGTTCAATGTCCCACACAAAGGAGCTTAGTGATTACACCACAAGTGATGACGAAGATGATGACAAGAGTGAGGATATGGGGCTTTTTATGAAGCGATACAATCGCTATGTGAAAAAGAACGGTATCCAACATTCTGAGAATTTTTTTGTCAACTTTCGAAAACAATCAAGATACTCCAAAAATGACGTCAATAAAGGAAGCAAAACAAAAGGGTCGTGTTATAACTACGGAAAGACCAGACACTACAAGCCGGATTGTCCCTTGATGAAAAAGGACAAAGGGAAGGAAACAAGTCGGTCACATAAGAAGCAATCTAAGCCAAGGAGAGCGTATATCGCTTGGGAAAGCGATATCGAGTCATCCGAGGATGATAGCTCTAGTGACGAAGATGAATCCGTCAATCTTTGCTTTTCAGCTCATCAAAAGAACAAAAAGAAAAAGGTACGACATGAGAAATATGATCATTCCTCTAAATTGTCTCATTTTGAATTACAAACTGCTTTTAATACTTTGCATTATGAAGCGAAAGAAGCTTTTAAAAGGTTTGCCTAAAATAAACAAATATTTGCTCACCTAGAGCAAAAGATTCGTGATTCTGAAAAGAAACTAGAGGCATTAAAAGCTTCCATAGTGGAAAGTACAAAAGTAGATTGTGAGGAAATAATAAAGAGAGTTGTCAACTTCGGGTGTGATACTTGTTACATTTGGAAAAATGAGGTTAGAAATCTCAAGGCCAAACTTAACAAGGCTCTAGAACCCAAAATTATATTTGCTATTGATAAAGCTCATTTTAGAAAGAGTATGGTTAATCCATATCAAAAATAAACATATGTTGTAAAGAATAATAATAGAAAAAGTGATTCAAAAGTTAACTTTTCTTGTTTGTATTGTTGCAAGAAAGGTCACACCATTGCTAAATGTCGCTTTAGGAGATTTTTGGTTCCTAAAGGGGTTTATCAATGGTTGCCTAAATGCAACCATGTTTTCACTCACAACCTAGGACCCAATAAACAATTGGGTACCTATTCTTGTTGATTGTGTTCATAGGTACAATGTCTTGAGACTACCGAGAGAAGATGAGTTCTCGACAGTGGCTGCTCAAGACATATGACAAGAGACATATTTGTCTTCATTGACTTTATGGCAAAGAAGAAGGGATTTGTAACCTATGGAGACAACAACCGGGGTGCAATACTTGGAAAAGGTAGTGTAGATAATCCCTCATCCACTACTATCTCCGATGTGTTGCTAGTCGAGGGCCTTAAACATAATCTCATTAGCATTAGTCAATTATGCGACAAAGGATACAAAGTATCGTTTTCAAAAGATTTTTGCCTAATTGAACATAATGATAAAATGAAGGATGTGTTTAATGGTCTAAGAGTAAACAATGTCTATATGCTGGATTTGAATGAAGTATCATTGACTAGCGATAAATGTCTCATGACAATGAGTGAGGACTCATGGTTATGGCATAGACGTTTAGCACATGTTAATTTTGACTTGCTAAAAAGATCTAGTCATAGACCTTCCCAAAATCAAGTTCACCAAGGATCGCTTATGTGATGCATGCCAAATGGGGAAGCAAACAAGGATCTCATTTGAATCTAAAAATATTGTTTCAACTATGAGACCTCTTGAACTTCTCCATATGGATCTATTTGGGCCATCTAGAATTAAAAGTCTAGGTGGTAACTATTATGGTTTTGTAATAGTCGATGGTTTTTCTAGATTTTGTTGGACTATCTTCTTGGCTAGCAAGAGTGATACATTCGCAGCCTTTGAAAAATTTGCTAAGCTTTCTCAAAACAAGTTAAACACAAACACCATATCAATTAGAAGTGATCATGGAGGTGAGTTTGAGAATTATCTGTTTGAGGAATATTGTGGTAGACACGGAATTGATCATAACTTCTCCGCTCCGCGTACCCCTCAACAAAACGGGGTTGTGGAGCGCAAAAATCGAATTTTGGAAGAGTTAGGGAGAACTATGATCAACGGAAATGTATTACCTAAGTATTTATGGGCTGACGTCATTAGTACGACATGTTATGTATTGAATAGGGTGCTCATTCACCCTATTCTAAACTAAACACCGTATGAACTTTAAAAAGGGCGAAAGCCAAATGTGTCTCACCTACATGTCTTCGGTTGTAAGTGTTTCGTGTTAAACAATGGAAAAGAAAGTTTAGGTAAATTTGACTCCAAGGCCGACGAAGGTATCTTCCTCGGATACTCTCAGTCAAATAAAGCTTATAGAATATACAACAAGAGATTACCTACTGCCGAAGATTCCGTTCGCATAACATTTGATGAATCTTATCCGAGAAATGTCGGAAAAGGTAGTTTAGTTCATGGTGCAGGTGTATCTTTTGAAGACATACTCAAAAGTGGTGAGCCGGGAATTGATCAACCTGACCTAGCCAAAATTGAGGAGAAAAAAGATGACCGCCATGAAGAAATTGAGGAAGTTCATCCGTCTAATAAAGATGATCTCCCTTCATCTTGGAAGTCTTCTAAAGACCATCCCATCAATAATATCCTCAGTGATATATCAAAGGGAGTGACGACTCGATCAAAGCTAAGTAATTTATGTTATCATTTCGCTTTTGTTTCTCGGGTAGAACCTAAAAACCCAAAAGAGGTTTTACTCTATGAACATTGGTTCCTATCAATGCAAGAGGAACTTAATCAGTTCAAGAGAAATGAGGTTTAGAACCTTGTCCCTCCTCCGTGAGGTCATCGAGTAATTGGCACCCGATGGGTGTTTAGGAATAAACTGGACGAAAACGGAGTAATAACACGTAATAAGGCGTGTTTAGTCACACAAGGGTATAACCAAGAGGAAGGCATCGACTATGAGGAGACTTATGCGTCGGTTGCCCGACTCGAGGCTATACGCCTTTTACTTGCCTTCGCTTATGCGAAAAAATTTAAGCTATTTCAAATGGATGTGAAAAGTGCATTCCTTAATGGCTATATAAATGAAGAATTTTATGTTGCCCAACCTCCGGGATTTGAATCCCATGAGCATCCTGATCACGTATACAAATTAAAATGTGCCTTGTATGGACTCAAGCAAGCCTCTAGGGCTTGGTATGATTGTCTAAGAAAGTTTCTCCTTGATTAAGGGTACTCAAGAGGAAAGGTCGACACAACCCTCTTCATTAAGCGTCAAGGAAAACACTTAATATTAGTGCAAATTTATGTTGATGATATCATTTTTGGATTAACTAACATGAATCTTGTAAGGGAGTTTTCTAATCTAATGCAGGGAGAATTCGAGATGAGTATGATGGGGGAGCTCACATATTTTCTCGGATTACAAATCAAGCAACTACAGGAGGGTACTTTTGTGAGCCATACGAGATACTGTCTTGAGCTTCTCAAGCGGTTTGACATGGAAAACTCCAAAGCTATGGATACACCAACACCGACGTGTGCGAATCTCAGTCGAGATGAAAGTAGTAAGGATGTATAGGTAAAAAAATATCGAGGTATGATCGGATCTCTCATATATCTTACTGCCTCTAAACTCGACATTATGTTTAGTGTATGTATGTGCGCTAGGTATCAATCCTCTCCTAAAGAATCCCATCTAAAATCAGTTAAGCGCATACTTAGATACCTTCCGGGTACTCCAAAGTATGGGCTATGGTATTTTAAGGGAAACGATTGTTCCTTGGTTGGCTTCTCCGATTCTGATTTTGCGGGGTGCAAATCAGATAGGAAAAGTACAAGTGGCACGTGTCATTTATTTTCAAACTCTTTGGTAAGTTGGCATAGCAAAAAGTAGGTCTCTGTTGCTTTGTCAACCGCCAAAGCGGAATACATTGCCGCTGGCAGTTGTTGCGCTTAAGTCTTATGGATCAAGCAACAATTGCTCGACTTTAATCTCAAACTCGAGCATATTCCAATTTTCTATGACAACGCGAGTGCCATCAATATTACCAAGAATCCCATGCTGCATTCACGCAACAAACATATCGAAATTCGGCACCACTTCCTTAGGGATCATGTGGAGAAAGGCGACGTGGTTTTTGAGCATGTTGATACTAAAAATCAACTAGCTGATATTTTTACAAAACCTCTTACTACTGAGCCTTTCTTTCATATCCGATGGGAACTAGGTGTTCTTGATATTTCGGATCGTGTTTAGCAATATCTCTCACACATTATAAATGTCTATTTCTATATGTACTTTGTTCATCTGATATCCAACAAATGAAGATGTTAAAAGCCATATGTGTGTGCATCTCGCTACTTTTGGAGATGAGGTAATATCCTTCCTTAACTAAGATCTCTCACAATCTTCATGTTCACAAAATGAAATGTATCAAATTATGTGTCATTTTTGTCGTATACATTGTGTTTGTATGTATTTCACTCCGTTGTATGCTTAAAATATGTATTGGCTTTGTATCTATGTCTTAATGTATGCCAATATAGTAAAAAATATAAGTTTTGCTAGTTTTACCTGCATGAGTCGACCTATGCAGGGTAGTGTTGCACCCCAAATTTTGACCCCTTAGATCCTCGTCTCCATTGTAGGATCATATTCATTTGATTAACTAACCTTAACCCATTTCTAGTTTATCTTTGTTAAGATGCGGATGAATTAGGGTTCTGTACCGTCAAAATCGAGGCTTTGATGGTTCGATCAATCAATGTTTTGGATTGATTCAACCATAAACAAGATCAAGGATACTACATTGTATCAATTATGAATCCAATTTGAGGTAGTCACCCAAGAATTGAGAACAGTGCAATTCAAGACACCCGATTAGGGTTTTTGATCAGGAAAAGTCAACTGTAGTTTGACTTTTGATTTAAAAGGTGTTTCAATGGTGGGATCAAGGTCCATTAAGCTCCTATGGCTTAGTAAAGTCTATCCAAAGATTTTCAAGTCCTCATAATGTCCGGATCACTGACAGTCGACTCGGTAGTCACCGATTGATCGAACGGTTGACCGAAGAGTCAACTCTTTAAAAATAAGGAATTTGACTTCAAGATGTGAATCAAAAATTTTCCTTATGTCATATTACACCTCCCCATAAAATTTCATGACCATTGAATCAAGGGTTAAGGAGTAATTGCAAAAATCGGGAATTAGGGTTTCAAAAGGGGCAAGACCATAACTCATCAACCACACATCCAAATGAAGTGGTTCAAAGCTCATTGGGAAGCTCTTGACAAACCCTACAAAAGCCTCAAATTGGTCCATGATCAAAAAATGCATAGATTTGGAGTTATGACAAAATTTATTTTAAGAAGGAAAATAACTTAGAAAAATTCTAAGTTATTTAGCATTTTTAAGTGATTTTTTCAGCAACTTGGAAGGGTTTTTCAACCTAGTTCCATCTAGAATTTGGAAATATCCAAAACATGAAAGTTATATAGCTACTTAAGGGCTTTCCAAATTATGGTAGAACTCCTCAATATCATGTGTGAGCAGGAAGTTATGCACTATGGAAGTTGGGGCTGCCAACACTTGAAACCACTATGTCAAACTTTTCAAAAGTCAGATTTTCATAACTTGAGACATCCTCAACCCTTGGATCATGTTATATTCTGATAATGTGGAGTTTAGATGAAGCAAAAAACCATAATGAAAGAAGGATTGATGAGATTAGCAAGTTGGAGCAAGTGGCCAATTAAATAATCATTTAAAAGGCTAGGAAAGAGAAACTTTTCACTCAAAGACTTTGCAGCTGCTCACTCTACACTCTAAGCTCACCTCAGTCACTTCATGTCCATCATTCCATTTAATTTTATGATCTTCTTTGGGCCATGGAACTGATAAGAAGAGATTTGGCAAGATTCATTTGAAAACCTCATGAAGCTCCCTCAAAAAGTGGCAAAGTACCAAGCTGCCCTCACTCTTGTTTTCAATATAATATAGGCCTCTTCATTGGTGTTAGACACACCAGAGCAATCTCCAAAACCCGGAGAAACAATAGTTCTCAAGTTTCTTTCATTTCTTCAAGAAATCTCAATTTTCAAAACTTCTATTTTTCACCAAAAAGCTGTCTTGAGCAAAACTCTGCTCAAGCTCAGTTCTACCACTTCTAAGCCACTCAAAACCATCTACACAATCCATAAACATTGTGTATAAGGTGTCCATACATTCAAACCACTCAAAAATCTCATTTTCACAAAAGTCAACCTTCACACCTTAGTAGTTTGACTTTCTTGCTCTTTGAAAGCTAAATTATCACTTGAACCATTTCCTACCATTATAACACTCCCAACACCTTATATACATCATATCTCAACTGTCCAAGCTCTAAAAAACCAGCTGGAAATCACACAACTCCAACTGTCTTGAAAAGTGGCTTGTTGCTTCAAGAGGAAGCAAGCTTCAATTCTTTGCTAAGGAAGAAAGTCTCTGGGTTTCTTAGCTTCTTAGCTTGCTCAAGACTTGTCTACAAGAGGTATGTGACATTCAAACTCTTCATTGATCATACATTATCATGTTTTATCATTTTGAGGTGATTTTGTGAAAATGTAGTCTTGCTGCCCCGTTTTAGTTCTTTGTCAAGAACTCTTGTTTCATGGTCATGATACTTGTTTTTGTTAATGTATTTTCATTTGTAAATGATATGTGGATGATGTGTTACAAAGATTGTACTCAGATGTCATGTTTAACTTGTTTTTGAGATTTTGGTCTATTTGGTAGTTTTAGGAATCCAACATTGAAATGTGGTATGCTTGCCCTAGGTACTTTAGCTTTGGTTCATTAGTGAGATTTGGATAACTTGTAAGTTATTCATAGGATCCCCCTGCCCTTGATCATTTTTGAATCAAATGTGGCTCTTGTTTTCACACTTATGCTTTTTTTATGTCATTCTAGCTTTATCACTACCATGAGTTACCATTGGACTGTTTGTGCTTGCCATTTGTGTATCTCAATTATTCTAAATCATTGTTTAATGCTTACATGATCTGGCTCATGATGTTTGATTGGTTGAAATATGAGAAACATGAGATTTTCCATTAGGGTCTGTTATGAGGTATTGTTGGTTTTGCTGTCAAATTTGGATTAACATACCATTTCTGGTTTGGAGCATTTTTGTTTGATTTTAAGATTGGAGACTCATTTGTTAACCTATTTTGAGGATGTGTGTGGTGCCTATATACTCAAATCTCCATTATGTGTTCAAACTGCTTTGTCATTCCTCCACTTGCATTTCAAAACCTCATTGATGTAAAACACATACCATATTCTGTTTCAACTGCATTCTGTCACACCCTAATTTTTGACCTTAAGGTCCCACCTCCTAGTGCCTATTGATTTCTACTATTTATGTGTACGTTGTAGCTAACCGTTTAAGTGCAGGCATGCTTTGTAATAAATGAACGGTACTTATTCCCATAGTCAAGCATTCCAAGGCCTAATCAGTGGATCCTAACTAGAAATATCTCAGTTGAATCCTTGCCTATGTCTCTTTAAGGTTGAGGGAGGCCTTTGTTTATTAAGAGTACTTCGAGAGCAGGATACCATGGCGTTTGGTTTAAATGGATTGAGTGCAAGAAACCAATTATGATACAAAGGGGGCAGAGTCGTGATCAAAGTTCATACATTTACTCTCAAATAAATTATCAAGTTTTCGAAGGTCAGATAGTTAGAAGTTTGGATCCATAATGCAGGGGATGTGGATTCCTATTGTTCTTTCAAACACCCACTACTCATACTCAAATTTTTCTTTTATCGAATTGAGTACGAATTGAAGATATGTCCAACAATGAAATCAATTTGGGTAATAAACAGAGTCTTAATCGTGTGAGTATGAAGGATCAAGAGGAGAATTCATTTGCTTTGTTTGCTCAAGGTTTTGATTCAAACAACAAGTTATTTGCTACATAGATATGTTTGGGAGATATTACAATAATAGTTCAGGGCAAATAACTCAACACAAGCCATACAGAACTGTTATAATAATAATTCATGGATTACAATTGAAAGTAGCCTTTTAACACAAGCATCCAGGTTTTGTTCAACCAAAGATTACAATTAAAGATAATAGCAAGAAACATCCCTAATCCAAGTGGAAACAATGCTGTTATTATTCTACTGAATCTTGACTCCTCTGATGGCCTCAACTCTCGATATCCCAATTCTTGCAACGATTATGTAACTTTAGCTAAAGAAGGCGATCATGCTGGAATTTCGGTGGAGGCAGATCGTAACTACACCGTTATCACTGACCGGAATGAATGCTGGCAAGACCTTGAGTAAAATATATACCCAAAACAAAACCTGCAACAATAGATGAATGCAAATTACCAGCGTGCATTTCAACTTAAGGCTCAAATTCAGCCAGAATCTAAATCAAGTCTGCCAAGCGTGGTAAATGGATCATGTAAATCTTACAACATTACAGCTATGTCATCCAGATTGATCTCAAATCCTACGTTAGTTATGGAACTTCAAAAGGCTTGCACCCGTCTCTAAAACGCATAAAGATTGAGCATTGCACCCAGTCTGTTAATCTTGAAGAAAAGATAATTTTGTTTCATCTTCTATTTCTGCAAATTGTGAATCTCTTGCTTCCAAGGATGCTCAGTCCCAAGTCTATCCCAATGCAGAGGAGTCTACCTCAATTAAGTCTGAGCTTACAAAAGTAAAGCAGAAGTTCAGTCACATGCTAAGCAAAATGAAATGAATATGGATTCCAATAATGCAGACAATAAAATTCCCAGTGGCGAGCCTATCAAGAATGATGATCCTGGAAGAACTTGCCCAGCTACAACATCAAGTCAATGATGGCCATCAGAAGGAAATAGAAATGAAAGAGAGTATATTGCATTTGGAAACTGAATTGAAGGATGTGCAAGAAGATTTGCTTACTACTGTTGATGATTGTTGCATCCTAAAATTTGACCAACCGGTCCCCATATCTGGTTTATGCTTCAACACATTTCGCATTCGCATTCGCATACGGCATGCATTGCATTGTTATCATTTAGATTGATTTTTATCGGGATTATAGCCCCTGGCGTTTCAGGAAGTTCAGGCCGGTCAGAATGAAAGTTTGTTGAGAATTGGGGCTCGTTCCTGGTGTTTTCAGGCTATCTCGGTGCCCGGGTTTCGCTACGGTTGCGTAATTGGGTTTTAATCGGTTTAATCGGCTTCCTGACATTTTTAAGATTTTTCCCCCATTTTTCTGAATTTTTAATGCATTTAATGGATTTTTCTGGATTTAATAGAGTTTTTTTTTAATATTTTTAGAGTTTAAATAAATTTCCTTTTCATTTTTTAGAAATTAATAGTTTTTTTAAAAAGGGATTTTTAGATATTAATGTTCTTTTATTAGTTTTTAATAGATAAATAGTTTTTTAAAAGAGTAGATAAAAAGGAAAAAATAAATAAAATAGATAGTATTGTTTTTTTTAAAATTCTTTTTTATTAGAGTTCTATTGTTTTAGAAAAAAATTTAATAGAATAGATGAAAAATAGAGATTAATGTTTTGTTTTAGGTTTTTATTTGATTTTTTGTTTTTTAGAAAAAAAAAAGAGGATTTTTTTAGATTAAATAATAGTTTTTAGATTTTTTAGATTTAATTAGGATTTTATTTTTAATTTTCGTTTTAACAAATTAATCAGGATTAATAATAGGTTAATTAGGTTTATCAGACTTTATTTTGTTAATTTTCGTTTTATAGTATAATTAGGTTTAATTGTCATTAGTTTAATTAATTAGGTCTTAATTTTCAGTTTAATCAGAGTTTTGTCTTAATGGGCTTATTATCCAATTATCCAGTCAGAAGGCCCAGTCCAAAGTCCACGCCACTTGTCATATAAAGAGGGATGCCACGCGTGCATTCTCTCTCTTAGCCACCTCACTCTCACACTCAGAATTGCGCCAGCTCACAATTCCACTTGCTTCTCCCTCACCCCACGTGTCTCCCTCTGCTTCTCCCTCACCCCACGTGTCTTCCTTTCCTCCTCCCTCTCTGCCACCCGTCCCCTCGCCGGAATCCTTTGTCGCCGGCCATGCAGCCACCGTCTCCCTCCGCCGTAACAGTCACCGGAGACCGTTAATCCGCCGAAAACTGCATTTTCCCCAGATTTTTCTTCTCCTCTCAACGCCTCACCGATCAATCTTCACCGGAACCTTCATCTTCTCCGATCCAAACTCATAGATCCTTCGTAGAATTTTTTCAGAAATCCTCTTGTCTCAAGAACACATAACAACCTTCAACGAAGTTTTTTCCAGATTCTTCACCGTTCGGCATCAAATCACCAGAAACTTCAAGATCTTCAACGATCTTCATCAACCCCATCGGAAGTTGCACGCAGACTTTTCCAGATTTCCATCTCAGCCTCAGATCTTCATCCCTACATCGTTTTCCAACATCATCGCTCATCATCGTCCGTCAAGATTCTTCACCGCTTTGATCTCGTACCCTTGCGTTTCTCCAGAAAACTGTACACGTCGAGGACATCCACCAAGAGGATTCATCGTTTCGTTCATTCTTTTTTCCAGAAAATCATCTGAGATCTCTTCAACTACGTTCATCCTTCATCATATTTATCAACGATCTTCAAGCGTCTTCATACGTCTCCAGAAACGCAAACGTCAACGGGCTTCGTTCAGCAAGATCGTCCAGTTTCTTCCGATCTGTCAACCTACGAACTTTTCCTCTTCAAGAACTTTCAAGAACTTTCTCCAGACGGCCCCATCCTCATAGTATCATCCAGGTTCTTTTCTTTAACTCGTTACACCTCATAGCTGTTTGGTTAGCTGGATTCAGGATCTTTTGAGAGTTGAATGTTAGAATTTTGTGAGGCTAGTTAGATTAGGGCGTGGGTTGAATTGAAATTTGAGGTATTGGATTGATGAACAGAGTTTGTGAGAGAGATTGAGCTGAGATTGAGAGAATCGGAGAGTGAGGTTTGAGAGAGTGAGGGTTTGCACCGTTAGGGTTGCATGTGGGGAAAGGATGAACAGTATTCAGGTTGATGAGTTTTAGGGTTTGATTAGGCTGAAAATGGGGTTGGATGAACCCCGGGCTTTAGGCCCAATTACATGGATTGCTGAGTGTAACCCCTTGATTCCATTCACACCCCCCTCCCCCTGGTTTGAGTTGGTGTGGGCCTTAGGCCAATTGATATCCACGCCCCCTGTTTGGAGGCCCATCAGAAAAATAACAAGCAAAGCATGGCTATTCGCCCCCCCCCCCTGGGTTTTTTTTATTTTTTTATTTTTTGTTGTTTTCTGAATAAGACATGGGCCCAACGCAATTGCTGGTTGCACCCCCCTCCTGGGCCCAACTTATATTCTGATTGTAAATAATGCTCCTAGTACCCCCTGTTTCTTTTCCATTTTTAATTGAATTTCTATTTGTTTTCTTTGCATATGTTTTACAAAATAATTCATAACAAATCAGAAAATAATCATTTTAGCATGGGATTTTTTCCCACATTTTAATAATGATGTCAAGAAAATGGTGAGAAAATAAAAAATATTGTTTTAGGCATTTTCCATTTTATGGTGATTTTTCACATTTTAATTGCTTTTATTTTCATATTGTTTGTACATACATATTGTTGAATTTTGTTTAGGCATTTAAATTCATATTTTGATCCCGTTCTTTTTGTGGTAGCTAGATTAGAGCATTAAGTTCCCTTAGGGATTTATTTCACATTTTTGTGATTAAATTTTGATTAGTTTTGATTAGAGAACATTAGGATAGTATAATTAGGGTTTAAACTCATCATAGGTGCATTCTACCATTTTATTTTTGGGTTTTTAGCATGAATTAGGGTATGGGACATATAGGGTACGTAGGGTAGATATAGGACTCCCCTTAGAATTAATCTTAGAATTTTAAATACTATTTTACTATTTTTAGTATATTTTGCAAATTGTGTGGTTGTGTGGTGTGCCCACTTGGGGTTTTATCTGTCTGCTTGGGGTTTGGGTTTTTTTATTTGGGGTGTGGGCTTGGCTTGAGCTTATGTGGAGCATGAAGAATCAATAGAGAAGATTGAAGATGTTAATCAAGGTTGAAGCATGAAGATTGCTTGGATTGAAGATGTTTTGAAGACATAAGATAATAGGAGTAAGCAGAGCCTTAGAATAGACTGAATTTTTTGTACAAACATGGATAGCTTCGTGTGCTTCCATTCCTCTCTATGGCATAAAGTCCCTCTATGGTATTCACCTCCCTCCTTTGGAGGGATAAGTGGCCTTACCTTAGAGGTAGAACTTTGAGGGAAACCGTCTGTTACAATATCAACTGTTTATAGGCTTCCTTTGGTTGTCAATGAACTGTTTGGCATTCAATTTATTCTGATAAATCAATTCTCATCTGGGAGAGCTTGTCTTGAAGAAAGAAGCCATTGAAGATAGAGATGAAGATCAAATATTGACAAAGATGAAGATTGTTCATGTCAAAGCTGTGCAACTGTTAAAGCTAGGGTTTACTGCTGTCTGATGCTGTCAACTGGTTAAGATTCTGTGCTTGCTTGAGCTTGGTGATTTCTTGAAGATGGAAGCTTATTGTAGCTTGGGTCTCATGGGAGCCTGACTTTGGGGTTCATTGGGAGATTGCTGTTTATCAACTGTCAGAGTTGGGTGAGCTGTCAGAGCTGGGTTTTGGGGTTTATTTTCTTTGCTGTATTGTTTGTTAATTTCCCCATAGGGTTGAGGTGAAGTTGTTTCACTTTGCCCATTGTTTTCTAGGTTCGAGGTTGAATGGGACTCCCTTGCCTCGCTTGTACTGCTGCATTCATGCATTTTACCGCTTTACTGTATATATGCTGTTGTTTTTCCGTTTATCCCCTTAGGATCTCTGTTTCTCTCTGCGCAAGAGAGAAATATGACAGACATTAGGCTCTCATCCATGCATGCCAACATTAGGGTAGATTTTGATCCCCTTTTCAACCGCAGGTTTTAGAGTTGTTGTTTCTCTTCTATCTCAAAACAATCAAAAAACACAATAAACATTTCAAACACCATAAAAGACAGTTCTTGCGTAAAAGACTGTAAACCAATCAAAAAACGTCATTTTTGTCCGCTTGGACGCGTAATCAGGAGAAAACCTTTTTCAGAAGGATAAAAACAATCAAGACAGACTTGTGTCGTACGTGGCCCGAACTACGTTTGCTCTGATATTTCATGCTGTATGAAAGTACGTAGACATAGGATGCGATATCCTAGCGAGCAACCTTCCCCTCCTTTCCCGTAGGTAGGCGAACTACGTTGACTCTGATTTCTCGTTCCAGACGGGAATACGTAGGCATAAAGTGCGATACTTTGCCGAGTCATTTTATTTTCTTTTAACCCCAGACCTGTAGAATAGATAGAATAACAATCTGTACCAGAAAACAAGCGTGGATCCCGTCGAGTACGACGGACGTGAGGGGTGCTAATACCTTCCTCTTGCGTAACCGACTCCCGAATCCAGGATTTGGTTGCGATGACCATTCCTTTACCGTCTTTGCGGTAGGTTTACTTTGAGCGTTTCCTTTCCCTCCGTTGGGATAAATAATGCATGGTGGCGACTCTTCTGTTCAGTCGGCGCCGATTTTCGCAGTAGCGACAGCTGGCGACTCTGCTGGGGACTCCAACGGTTCCCTACGCGAGTCAATCCTAGCGCTTGTTTTCCCGTCGTGGATTTTGTATGGATTTACGTTTCTGTATTTTACATTCAGCATTATATTATTGTTATTATTGCTGTGGGTATGAGGGGGTTCTATGATTGAGAGATAAGTCGGACCTGGGCTTGAGTGCACCTAGAATTATAGTGGAAATTAGTGGGCGCGTGCATGCTTTGCATGTACTAGTGTCTCATAAAATCCACGCTCGGACGAGGTTCTTCTGGTTGACTTCTTTTTCAACCCTTTGGGTTGAGGGGGTTGTTGGTTAGTTGGATTGTCGACTCCGGGGACCGATCATTTGGAAGTTAGCTAAGTGAGGCCTCTTCAGGACATGATGATGCTACACCTTCTGGGTATCGTATCATCAGTCTTGAAAGTCTGTGACGCCAACGACCGCATAGGATGCCATACCTTGTGTCAATTATTAGGACACCTACTTGTGAGAGGGATTGGGACATGCAGGTAACTTGACCTCCAGATTACCGGTTTTCTTGATTGAGATTCAGTGGTGTGATATTTGAGGACAGTGTTATTAGGTCTGTCAGAGACCAGGTTGGAGCATTGTGGATGATCTTGAGCAGTTTGTGGGTCTATTTGAGGCCAGTGTTGTGGATTGGATTTCTCAGCCAGGGGCACTCGATCCCTTGTTGCATTTCTTGCATATTGCATTGTTTGCATCATCATGTGCATATCATTAATGTGTGTCTGTGCTACAGGTGCATTTGCATACTTCCCGATTCTAGTGCCCCGGACTTCTATCTGTTATTATGAGTACTTTGAGGAAGACTGTTGCATATAAGCTGCCTACTCCTGATGTGACTTCTCTGTTGGGTCTGATTTCCTTAGCTGATGATGATGTGAAGAGAAGTTTTAGAAAGAGTTACGGGAGACTACTGAGTTTGGTCTGCAGACCCACTGCATGTGAGCTGAATGGGTTATACACATTGATGCAGTTATATGATCCTTCCTTGAGGTGTTTTATGTTCCAGGACTTCATTTTGGCTCCGACCATGGAGGAGTACGCTGAGTTTCTAGAGTTGCCAGTTCAGAATAGAGTGCCCTTCATTCACTTTAATGCTAAGCCTAAGCTGGAACACTTAGCTGTTCCCTTGCATATGGATCCTGCAGAGTTGTTGTTGACTTCCTGGCATGGAGTTTCTGGGTTTTCTCTCAATTTTTTGGTTGGCAAAGCTCAAGAATATGCCAAAAGTGGCTGCTGGATCGTGTTTAACGCTGTTCTTGCCTTGTGCATCTATGGGATTATACTGTTCCCTAATCTGCCTGAGTTCGTTGATTTGGATGCATTCCACTTGTTTGCTGCAGGCAACCCGGTGCCTACCTTGATTGGAGATTTCTATCATTCCTTGCATTATAAGAATGAAAACAGAAGGGGGAAAAATGTCCATTGTTGTGTACCGTTGCTGAATATGTGGTTTGAGAGCCATCTGCCCAAGAAGGGTCCTTTTGTTGAATCTGCATATACAGCTGAATGGTCTGAGCGTCTAATGGGGCTTTCTTCAGAAGACATTATCTGGTTCGACAGAGATTTATTAGGGTCAAAGATTATCTTCAGTTGCGCCGGGTTTCCCAATGTTCCTTTGATTGGAAGGAAGGGATGTATTAATTACAACCCATCTTTGTTGGTTCGACAGTTTGGGTATGCTTTGAAGAGTCCGCCGAAGGAAGAAGAAATACAGGAATCTCTGTATTTCACTGGTGAACTGAGTGGGGAATTATTGGTCAAGCTTCAGCGCGCTTGGAATCATATCTGCAGAAGAGGGAAACCATTGCTAGGCAAGAATGATTGTCAAGCCTATATGCCTTACAAGGTGTGGATTCAAGAGAGGGTAAGACAGGTGCAGATGCCTTTTCCAGCAGTATCACGTCCCGTTCCCATTCCAGTTGAGAAGCCCACTACTGTGGCTATTGAGGTCTATGAGCGGGTTATGAAAGAAAAAGAGGACTTGATAAAGATCAACGAAGAGTTAGAGAAGGAATTGGCTCAGATCCGGAGCGAGAAGAACAAAGATGTGTATTCCTTCCAACAGCAGACTGAGTTGGTAAACAGGCTAGGTGCTGAACTGACAGAAGAGAAAAAGAAGTGTGAACGCCTGGGAAAAGAATTCAGAAGCTCTCATGATATGTTAGAGTCCAAGAAGAAGTCACTCGATGCCGCCTACCGAGAAATCTCTTCGTGCAACAAAACGTGGAATGCTACGCTGACCAACAACAAAAAGAGGGAAGACAAATTGAAGCAGCAAATTTCTGAACTCGAAGATCAGTTGAAGGCTAGCAAGAGAAAGTATGAAGAGGAGGTTATGACAAGATATAGTCTTCAGAACTCATTGAACAAAGCCATCGAGTGCAAGAAGGAGGTTGTGTCTCAGAAATGGAAGTTAGAGGATCGCTTTGGAGAAGGGGCATGGGAGGAATCTGCTGGTGATTTACGACGTGTTCTCAAGCGAAGAGATCTACTTGTCGAGGGTTTGCTTACTCAACCAAATCATCCCGAGACTAAGAGATTATTGGAGGAGTACCAGGCGTATGGTTGCACTTGACTATTTCATGTATTGATGTGTATGCCTTCTTATTGTACGCTCATTGATACTGTATTCATGACTTGATGGGGATTTTTCTGCAATGTATGAGATGTTTTTCTATGATTGAGTTTCGAGCTTCTTATTGTTGTCACTGTCACCGCACTGGCACATTGGCACTAGAATTGGGGAGTGATATTCCCTAATGCACAGACACATGTTGCATTTGCATACACATTCATATTGCATTACAGGTGATTATTGAACTGTATCTCATTTCCTGCAAATATCCAGGTTTTTTCCAGGATTGAAAGTCAACATCCTCACCGATACTCTACTCGTACCAACTACAAAAGAGTTATGGACCAGGTGCAGAGCGAGATGCAGGACATGCATGAGAAGCTGGCGCTGTTCATGCAGACGATGGAGACAATTGTGAAAGGGCAGGAAAACTTGCAAACTTTGGTGCAGCCATTGCTGGTGAGAAATGTTGGGCATGGAAACGAAGACCACAATTCTGTACGTGTTGACACCATTCATGGGGATGGTACTCCTACACCGGTAGCTCCACCTGTGGTGAATATACCTGCTGTGAATATGAATAATGGCGTTGGCGCCGGGAATGGTAATACGGGAATGGGTAACGAGACTGTCATTAACAACGTTGGATTCGGAGACGCCAATCAGGGCGGGGATAATAATGGAGGTAATGGCTTCGGTAACAACAAATTTGGCTATAACGACCAGGGGTTTGATTACGCTAACCAGGATGGGAAGTTTGGCTTCAACGCTCCGGGTTTCGGACATGATGGATTTGGTAATGCCAATCAGGGCTATGATGGATTCGGTAACGGAAATGGTGCTGGAATGATGCCTTTTGGACCTGCCGGGGTCGCTCAAGGGTATGGTAACAGGGGACGGGGCCCTGTGATGAATCAGACTAGACTTGGTCGTAACAATGGGTATGATGGGTACGGAAACGAGAATGTTAATTGGATGGAAGATCAACAAGAAGATGCTTTCTCTGGTAGAGGTTTTAAAGGTCCTGTAGACAACACTCAGCGAATCAAGACGCTCGAGGAGCAGATGAAAGGGGTTGTGAATCAGAGTGCTTCCGGTTTAGATATGACCACTATAGGTTTGGTGCCTGGCCTGAGGGTACCGCTGAAGTTCAAAGCTCCTACATTTGATAAATATAAGGGAGATACTTGTCCCAAGGTACATGTGCGGTCGTACTATAGACGGATGTCCGCTTACTCGAAGGATGAGAGAATGCTGATGCATTTCTTTCAAGACAGCATGTCTGGTCCTTCCCTTGAATGGTACATGGGGTTGGAACCTGCTCAGATAAAGACTTGGAAGCAACTGGCCGATGCGTTTGTGACTCATTATAAGTACAACAGTGACTTGGCACCAAACCGGGTCCAGTTACAGGGGTTGTCACAGAAGAAAGATGAGAGTTTCAAAGAATATGCACAGAGATGGCGCGACATGGCTGCGACGGTTCATCCTCCTTTGGTTGAGAAGGAGATGAATGATATGTTCATAGGAACGTTCACCGGTATGTTTTATGATAAGCTGTTTCCCGCTTCCTTGGGCAGTTTCTCGGATCTAATCTTGATGGGCGAGAAGATTGAAAGTAATATTAAATTGGGGAGATTCCAAGCTGAGGAGTCCACTTCGGTTGGAGGTAACAGAAAAGCTTTTGGTGGTCGCCGTCAGGGTGACACGAGTGCAGTATTCGGGGGCCGAGGTCGAGGCCGGGGCAGAGGACGGAATCAGTACAATCATCCGCAACAGGTGGCAAGTGTTACAATTCCATTTCATCAACAACCAATACCACTACAACAGATACTGCCACAGCAGCAACCACCGCAGCAGGGGCAGGATTATGGACAGAGAAGGTTTCAGAAGACAAAAAGGGTGTTCGACGCACCTCCTTCTACTTATGCAGAGTTGCTTCAAACATTGTTGGGGCTAAATTTGGTAGAAAAGAGGACCCTAGCACCACCTAAAGGGGCGGTACTTCCGTACGGGTACGACACCAACAAACACTGCGAATTTCACTCCGGGGCGCCCGAACATGACATAGAAGCTTGCCACGCTTTCAGGCATGTAGTGCAAGATCTGTTGGATAGCAAGGCCATAAATTTTGGACAAGCAGGCCCGAACATAGTAAACCAGCCCATGCCCAACCATGGGGCAAATGCTATTTTGACCGAGGAGGGTTTGAATCTGATCATTAATGTTGACAAACTGAAAACACCGTTGTGTGAAATAAAGAGCAGGTTATTGAAAGGAGGTGTGTATCCGGGCTGCGATGAGTTTTGTCTAGAATGTTGGACCCAAGCTGGGGGTTGTGCTGAATTGAAGAAGGGTATTCAGATCTTGATAGATGAAGGCACGTTGCAATTCGAAAGAACGGCAGTGGAGAGACCTGCAGAAGTATTAGCGGATGAGCAAAGTGATGTTGCTACGGTGACAATTCCACGGAAAACGATAACAATAACAGCGCCAGCCAGACGACCGACGATCACTATCACAAAGGCAGGGCCAATCCCTTATGAGAGCACTAAGGCAGTACCCTGGACTTATGGGCTGGAAGTATATTATGATGGGGAGAAACTTCATATCAGTAAACAGCCAGCTGAGGTTGTAGACAATGTCGTCGGGACCGAAGGGATGACAAGGAGTGGGAGAATTTTTATATCGCCTGAGGTAGAGGCTGAACGATTGGCAAAAGGTAAAGGTAAAGTGAATGAGGATGTTCCTGTGCAGAGGAATGAAAAAGAAACGTCACTGAAAGATGTAGAAGAGTTTATGCGCCTTATTCGTAAGAGTGACTATAAAATTGTTGAGCACCTTCAACAAACGCCGTCGAAGATATTCGTACTGTCGTTGTTATTGTATTCCGAAGCCCATAGGAATGCGTTATTGAAAATCCTGGACATGTCGTTTGTACCCCAAGATGTTTCTGTGAATCAGTTGGAGGGGGTGATGGCGCACGTGAATGCGGGCCATAGTTTGGGATTTACGGATTTTGATTTGACCCCAAGGGGAAGAGAGCATAATATGGCGTTGCACGTCTCAGTTGAATGCAGGGGCGCAGTCATGTCCCACGTGCTGGTAGATACCGGGTCTTCCTTGAACGTGCTGCCAAAGAAAGCAACGATGAAATTGGACATCAGGGGAATCGTTTGTACGCCTAGTGACTTGGTGGTCAGGGCATTTGATGGTACACGGAGGTCAGTCTTTGGATCCATAACTTTGCCTCTGCAGGTGGGGCCGGAGATTTTTGAAACTGAATTCTACATTATGGACATCCAGCCCGCATATAGCTGTCTTCTCGGACGACCATGGATCCACGGTGCTGGGGCAGTCACATCTACCTTGCACCAAAAGCTGAAGTACATGGTGGGGGACAGTGTGGTCACAGTTTGTGGAGAGGAGGATATACTGGTCAGCCATTTGTCGTCATTCAAGTACGTAGAAGTCGACGGCGAGATTCATGAGACACCCTGTCAAGCCTTTGAAGGGTTGCGCATCAAAGACAAAGTTCCAGGGCCGAGTAAAGCATCAGAGGTGGCGGTACCATCATACAAGGAGGCTCAGGCTCTAGTGAAGACTGGTGAGACCAAGGGCTGGGGCAAGGTTCTGGATATTCCCGTGAAAATGGACAGATTTGGGCTGGGATATCAACCGTCATCATCAACGCCTACTGCAGGGGCACCCCGTTTCAAAGGACCAATAACGATCACGGCTAGCGGAGTATATCACGAGACCATCAACGCTGTTTCAGATTCCGAAGAAGGAGACAGTGACTGCGACATGGACGCCTGGATTCAGCCGAGCGTGCCAGGACAAGGGCTTTGCAACTGGTCTATTCAAGAGACTGTTCCTGTGACCACTAAACAGTAATACTTTGTTTTCTTAATTGTTGAACAATCCGGTGTCCTACCCGGGGCATCGTGATTTTGCTTAGGGTCGTTCTGTTATGTACATTGCACTGTTTAATCGTTAAATAAAAGGCGTTTTTCATGTACAAATGTTGTGATCTCTGTTTTTCCTGTTTTTATTTTTTTTTACAATAAAATGGCAACGTGGTTATTCACTTTGTATGTATTTTGAAGCATTTAACCATTTCCTTTGCAGGATTACTATTTCAGATGACATCTATGAACCGCCTATGACTCACTTCGACTTTGAGCACCCGGTATTTCAGACCGAAGAAGAGATTGTTGAAGATGGCGACGTTCCAGAAGAGTTGTCCTGGTTGGTAAAACAAGAAGAACGAATCATTCTGCCTCATGAGGAGGTCATTGAGATCGTCAATCTGGGGTCGGAAGGGGTTGAAAGGAACATCCGTATAGGGGCCGCGCTGCAGAGCGACGTCAAGCGAAGATTGGTTGAAATGCTCAAAGAGTACAGTGATATTTTTGCTTGGTCGTATGAGGATATGCCTGGGCTGGATACGGATATGGTTGTGCACCGTCTGCCGCTAAAAGAAGAATGCCCGCCGGTTAAGCAGAAGCTTCGAAGAACTAGGCCGGACATGGCTGTAAAGATTAAGGAGGAGGTTCAAAAGCAGTGGGATGCTGGTTTCCTAGCTGTTACAAAATATCCCTCATGGGTCGCTAATATTGTGCCAGTGCCAAAAAAGGACGGTAAAGTGAGAATGTGCGTAGATTACCGTGATCTGAACAGAGCGAGCCCGAAAGATGATTTTCCACTTCCTCACATCGATGTGCTGGTCGATAACACCGCTCAATTCTCCGTATTCTCCTTCATGGATGGCTTCTCGGGCTATAATCAGATTAAAATGGCGCCAGAAGACAGGGAGAAGACTACCTTCATTACGCCTTGGGGAACATTTTGCTACAAAGTGATGCCCTTCGGATTAAAGAATGTCGGGGCAACGTATCAGTGTGCAATGACGACTCTCTTTCATGACATGATGCATAAAGAGATCGAGGTTTATGTCGATGATATGATTGCCAAATCCCAGACGGAGGAAGAACATTTAGTGAATCTGCTGAAATTATTCAAGAGGCTTAGGAAGTTCAGGCTGAGACTGAACCCTAACAAATGCACCTTCGGGGTGAGATCGGGTAAACTGCTGGGGTTTATCGTGAGTGAAAAGGGAATAGAGGTTGATCCTGCAAAAATAAAAGCCATACAAGAAATGCCGACGCCTAAAACAGAAAAAGAGGTGCGCGGGTTTTTAGGGAGGTTGAACTACATCGCCCGGTTCATATCTCACCTAACAGCTACGTGTGAGCCATTATTCAAGCTGTTGAAAAAAGACCAGGCTGTAACATGGAATGAAAATTGTCAAAAGGCGTTCGATAAAATAAAACAGTATTTGCAGGAGCCTCCTATTTTGATACCTCCAGTGGCAGGGAGACCCTTGATCATGTATTTGACGGTTCTTGAGGGGAGTATGGGTTGTGTTCTCGGTCAACATGACAAGGCAGGGCGTAAAGAGCATGCGATATACTACCTGAGTAAGAAGTTTACTGACTGTGAATCTCGATACTCAATGCTCGAAAAAACTTGTTGTGCGCTAGCCTGGGCCGCCAAGCGTTTGAGGCAATACATGCTGAATCATACAACCATGCTCATCTCGAAGATGGATCCTATCAAATACGTATTTGAAAAGCAGGCACTATCTGGGAGAATTGCCCGTTGGCAGATGGTTTTGACCGAATATGACATCCAGTATGTCTCACAGAAGGCTATAAAGGGGAGCGTGTTATCGGAGTATCTTGCTGAGCAGCCTATTGAGGATTACCAATCGATGAGGTTTTATTTTCTTGACGAGGATATCATGTACCTGAAGATGAAAGATTGGGAAGAGCCGTTGCCGGATGAAGGGCCAAAGACGGATTCCAAGTGGCAGTTGATATTTGACGGAGCTGTGAATTCCTATGGTAGCGGAATAGGGGCAATCATCACTACTCCACATGGGTCGCACATCCCATTTACTGCTCGATTGACCTTTCTGGTTACCAATAACGAAGCCGAATACGAAGCTTGCATCATGGGGCTTGAAGAAGCCATTGATTTGTGAATAAAAAATCTAGATGTATACGGAGACTCAACTCTGATGGTGAATCAAATAAAAGGAGAATGTGAGACACGTCAGCCCAACTTGATACCGTACATGAATTACGCGAGGAGATTGTTGCCTTTCTTTGACAAGGTCGAATTGCATCATGTGCCGCGAGCCGAAAATCAGATGGCTGACGCCCTGGCCACATTGTCTTCCATGTATAAAGTTAACTTCTGGAATGAGGCTCCCAAAATTGTTAATTGACGAAGCATCTGATGATAAACCCTGGTATTTTGACATCCAGAATTTCCTGAAGAACAAGGAGTATCCGGCTGGGGCATCCAGTCGCGATCAGAAGACTCTCAGGAGATTGGCTGGTAATTTCTATCTGAACCCGGACGGGGTCCTATACAAACGGAATCATGACTTGGTGTTGCTACGTTGTGTTGATGAGAAAGAGGCAAAGTTGCTTATGGAGGAAATACACGAGGGTACATTCGGTACATATGCTGGTGGGCATGCTATGACCAGAAAGCTGCTGCGGGCAGGTTATTACTGGCTAACTATGGAAACTGACTGTTTCAAGTTTGCAAAGAGGTGTCATAAATGCCAGATTTATGCGGATAAGATCCATGTGCCTCCAAGTCCTCTGAACGTGATGTCGTCACCGTGGCCATTCTCGATGTGGGAAATTAATATGATTGGAAAGATTGAGCCGACGGCATCTAACGGACACCGGTTCATTTTGGTAGCAATTGATTATTTTACCAAATGGGTGGAAGCGGCATCATATGCAAATGTGACCAAGCAGGTGGTAGTCAGGTTTATCAAACGAGATATCATTTGCAGATATGGAATCCCTGAGCGGATAATTACCGACAACGGTTTGAACTTAAATAACAAGATGATGAAGGAACTGTGTCAGAGTTTCAAGATCGAACATCACAACTCTTCTCCTTACCGACCCGAGATGAATGGCGCTGTTGAAGCGGCCAATAAGAACATAAAGAAGATCGTTCAGAAGATGGTGGTGACCTATAAGGACTGGCACAAGATGCTACCTTTCGCTTTGCACGGTTATCGTACGACGGTACACACATCAACTGGGGCAACCCCGTTCTCGTTGGTATACGAAATGGAAGCAGTGTTACCACTGGAAGTTGAGATTCCTTCCCTGAGGGTATTACAAGATGTCCAACTCGACGAGGCAGAATGGGTGAAAGACAGGTTGAACCAGCTGAGTTTAATGGATGAGAAGAGGCTAGCTTCTCTAGCATACGGTCGTTTGTACCAGAGCCGAATGAAGAAAGCGTATGATAAGAAGATACATCCTTGGAGCTTTCAGATGGGCGACCTTGTGCTGAAAAGGATTCTCCCGCCACAGGTTGATCACAGGGGCAAGTGGACCCCCAACTACGAAGGGCCATACGTTGTCAGAAAAGTCTTTTCAGGAGGAGCATTGTTGTTGTCCACCATGGACGGTGAAGACTTTACGTCGCCTGTGAATTCGGATGCAGTTAAAAAATACTTTGCTTGAAATTGACCCGCTGGACAAAAAAAAAGAGAGTCCAGGCAAAAATGGGGCATCCTGGCGAACCAAAAACATAATAAAAGGTTCGGGCAAAAATTAGGGATAAAAATTGAAAAAATGTACACCCGCGAAGTTGAAAACCTACACTGGGCGGCTTCGGAAAAAAAGGGTATCCCGGTGAACTGAAAACCCGCAAAGGGCGGTTCACGCAAAAGTTAGGGATTTAAAAAGCAAATGACTGCGGTCCGAATTTGATACTACATTGCACATTGGTGCGGGAGAATACACCTGAGAGTTCGTTTAGCAGATACAACCTCTTCAGAAGTTTGAATATCGGGAAAGCGCCAGAGTCAGGCGAGTCATAGGAGGGTCAGCTCATGATGGTTGTCTGCGTCACATTGCCGACATATGTGCAAATTTGATTTGTCATTGTATTTATGCTTTCTGTGCATGCTTGTATAATTGTTATGCGTAACTTCCTCTTTTCAGGAGTTACATCCAGTGTATAAAATTCTGCCCATTCAGGGGCCCAATCAATAAAACATGTTATTTAGTAATTGATGCTTGTTCTTTACTGCTTTGTATGTGAAAAACGCCAATGTTTTGATAAAACCAGCAGTTGCATAACATTGCTGGCCCTTGCCAATAATTGCTAAAACTTCGAATTGACTGAAAATGATGTCACTAACGCTAACTTGAGTAGATTTGGTTGTATAGACTTGTC
Source organism: Lathyrus sativus (assembly GCA_963859935.3). Lineage (NCBI taxonomy): Eukaryota > Viridiplantae > Streptophyta > Magnoliopsida > Fabales > Fabaceae > Lathyrus > Lathyrus sativus. Next base: position 606,907,788 of record OZ012739.1, read on the forward strand.
TTGTCTCGTTTGTGGTGTTGCAGGGTTCTTGCCCATATGAAGTGGACGATCAGAAGATTACAGTCCTAACCATAGACTCGTGACGAAAAAGACTTGATCGTTATGCGAAGTGAATCCCCATGCAGGTCGCACTTCATTCCCTGAAGCTGAGATGACAATGTTCCTTACTGAAGAAGGATCAAATTCCCCAGCTAGTCGCAGCTTATCCGAAGGATATTCTCTAGCAAGGTCGTTTACCCTCAGCAAAGTTTGGTGATTCCAAGATTGTAGGTCGTATTCAGACAGCGTGGTGTTCCCCAGAAGGATTCCCTATCCCGAGCAGAGTTGTTTAGCCTCAGAAGACTAATATTTCCAAACTTGTGAGCTGTACCCAGATAGTCTATTCCCCCCAGTGGAGTCGGTTAATTTTCCCCAAGAGAGTCGTTTTCTCCCCAGCGGAGTTCTCTCTTTTCAGCCAGTGTTTTCTTTCCTCCCAGTGGAAATCGAAGGTTAAAACTCTCCCCGATAGAGTTGGTTGTGTGTCCTGGCATTTATTTTTCCATAATGCTTTGTGATACCCGTTCACTCCCCAACAGGGTGATAGTTGTCCTCGACGGCCAAGATTGATGAAGCAAGCTTGTTAGAGCTATCCCAGCAGTTCGAGCCTGCATTTGCATTGGCATGTGGTGTCATATTTGCATCCACCAAACACAAAAACGCATAGCATTTCCATGCTGTATGGAACATTATGCCATCGTCAAACATGCGCATTTTGAAACATAAGGCAGGTTGGTTAACCTTTTGCATTTCAGGGGTTTCTCAACAGGAGTATGGAGTTTATTTCTCAATAGGAGTACGGGATTTGTTTCTCAACAGGAGTACGGAGTTTATTTCTCAACAGGAGTATAGGATTTGTTTCTCAACAGGAGTATGGAGTTTATTTCTCAACAGGAGTACATGATTTGTTTCTCGACAGGAGTATGGAGTTTATTTATCAACAGGAATATGGAGTTTATCCTTTTTCCGATAGGAGTATGGAGTTTAAAAGATCAAATGTATTTTCAGACAATCGGAGTCTTGCTGTGAGACAGGTGATGATGTGATTCAATTCAGTTTTCCCCACAGAGTTATTAATGAAGAGGATCCAAACAGCGGAACGTCTTTTCAAGTTGGTTGCTGCGGCAACATTTCAAGGTTTCATAAAATCAAAATTTCAGGAGTGTTCACTTGTTGATGAGATGAGTGTTCGGTGTTTATTTTTCAGAATATCCCCAGTAGAGTTAGCTGTTGTTGCAAACAGGCAAAGAAGATATGTGCAAGACAGTCTTTCCGTATGAAACAGGCGGATAAGAACAAGAAATAATCAGTAAAAATCAAAAGGATGAATGTGCTTCTGTAGGAATCAGGCAGATGATGGATTTACTCCGTATGGAACAGGCGGATGTTAACAGCAGTTGCACCGTAAGAAGCAGGCGGATGCATTTGAAAGCTCTTTCTGTAAGAATCAGACAGATGAGTTCTTCCGTAGGTAGCAGGCGGATATCAAAAGAATTATTCTGTAAGAATCAGACAGATAAGTTCTTCCGCAGGGAGCAGGCGGACATGTAATGGATTGCACCATAAGAAGCAGGCGGATGTAAGAAAAGCTCTTTCTGTAAGAATCAGACAGATGAGTTCTTCCGTAGGTAGCAGGCGGATATCAAAAGAATTGTTCTGTAAGAATCAGACAGATAAGTCCTTCCGCAGGGAGCAGGCGGACATGTAATGGATTGCACCGTAAGAAGCAGGCGGATGTAAGAAAAGCTCTTTCTGTAAGAATCAGACAGATGAGTTCTTCCGTAGGTAGCAGGCGGATATCAAAAGAATTGTTCTGTAAGAATCAGACAGATAAGTCCTTCCGCAGGGAGCAGGCGGACATGTAATGGATTGCACCGTAAGAAGCAGGCGGATGTAAGAAAAGCTCTTTTTGTAAGAATCAGACAGATGAGTTCTTCCGTAGGTAGCAGGCGGATATCAAAAGAATTTTTCTGTAAGAATCAGACAGATAAGTCCTTCCGCAGGGAGCAGGCGGACATGTAATGGATTGCACCGTAAGAAGCAGGCAGATGTAAGAAAAGCTCTTTCTGTAAGAATCAGACAGATGAGTTCTTCCGTAGGTAGCAGGCGGATATCAAAAGAATTGTTCTGTAAGAATCAGACAGATAAGTTCTTCCGCAGGGAGCAGGCGGACATGTAATGGATTGCACCGTAAGAAGCATGCGGATGTAAGAAAAGCTCTTTCTGTAAGAATCAGACAGATGAGTTCTTCCGTAGGTAGCAGGCGGATATCAAAAGAATTGTTCTATAAGAATAAGACATATAAGTTTTTCCGTAAGAAGCAGGCGGATGTCAAGATCACTTTCTCGTATAAAGCAGGTGGGAGTAGATAGTTTTTCAGTATGGAACAGGCGGATGAATTTCTCGTATTTAGATAAACGGTGGTCCCACTATAGACAGGATGTGTTCAGATATTTGAAAAAAAAAAGAAAAAAAAAACAAAAATATTTTCCCGGTGAAGTCACTACGTTTATTTCTATTGGCAAGTTAATCAGATTCGTATTAAATGCAGATCAGTTTCTCGTATGAAGCAGGCGGGCGTGTATAGTTTTCTTCCGTAAGAAGCGGGCGGACGTAGATAATGTTCCAGTACTCACAAAGCTAGTTTTTCCGTATGAAGCAGGCAGGTCGTAGCTAGTTTCTCCGTACGAAGCAGGCGGATGAGTTTTCCGGTATAATTTTGAAGAAAAAAAACAATGCTTCCCCAGCGAAGTCATCCAGGTTATTTACAGATTTGGTGTTACACAAGAGATTAATATTGAAATCAGAAGCCTTATCAGGTGATCGATCAGTTTGTCGCCATAATAATTGGATTCAGTTCTCTGGATGATGTTCCCCAAGCAAGGGTGCAGTTTATTTCTGCGGTTGGCAAATTTTCGGGTTTATTTTGTATTCAACCGTCTTCTACCTTTGAATGTTTGAGGGCCGTTCGCTCTTCAACCCTTCAGGTCCAAGCCGCTTGAATAGGGGCAGTTGTTGCACCCTAAAATTTGACCAACCGGTCCCCATATCTGGTTTATGCTTCAACACATTTTGCATTCGCATTCGCATACGGCATGCATTGCATTGTTATCATTTAGATTGATTTTTATCGGGATTATAGCCCCTGGCGTTTCAGGCAGTTCAGGCCGGTCAGAATGAAAGTTTGTTGAGAATTGGGGCTCGTTCCTGGTGTTTTCAGGCTATCTCGGTGCCCGGGTTTCGCTATGGTTGCGTAATTGGGTTTTAATCGGTTTAATCGGCTTCCTGGCATTTTTAAGATTTTTCCCCCATTTTTCTGAATTTTTAATGCATTTAATGGATTTTTCTGGATTTAATAGAGTTTTTTTAATATTTTTAGAGTTTAAATAAATTTCCTTTTCATTTTTTAGAAATTAATAGTTTTTTTAAAAAGGGATTTTTAGATATTAATGTTCTTTTATTAGTTTTTAATAGATAAATAGTTTTTTAAAAGAGTAGATAAAAAGGAAAAAATAAATAAAATAGATAGTATTGTTTTTTTTTTAATTTTTTTTTATTAGAGTTCTATTGTTTTAGAAAAAAATTTAATAGAATAGATGAAAAATAGAGATTAATGTTTTGTTTTAGGTTTTTATTTGATTTTTTGTTTTTTAGAAAAAAAAAGAGGATTTTTTTAGATTAAATAATAGTTTTTAGATTTTTTAGATTTAATTAGGATTTTATTTTTAATTTTCGTTTTAACAAATTAATCAGGATTAATAATAGGTTAATTAGGTTTATCAGACTTTATTTTGTTAATTTTCGTTTTATAGTATAATTAGGTTTAATTGTCATTAGTTTAATTAATTAGGTCTTAATTTTCAGTTTAATCAGAGTTTTGTCTTAATGGGCTTATTATCCAATTATCCAGTCAGAAGGCCCAGTCCAAAGTCCACGCCACTTGTCATATAAAGAGGGATGCCACACGTGCATTCTCTCTCTTAGCCACCTCACTCTCACACTCAGAATTGCGCCAGCTCACAATTCCACTTGCTTCTCCCTCACCCCACGTGTCTCCCTCTGCTTCTCCCTCACCCCACGTGTCTTCCTTTCCTCCTCCCTCTCTGCCACCCGTCCCCTCGCCGGAATCCTTTGTCGCCGGCCATGCAGCCACCGTCTCCCTCCGCCGTAACAGTCACCGAAGACCGTTAATCCGCCGGAAACTGCATTTTCCCCAGATTTTTCTTCTCCTCTCAACGCCTCACCGATCAATCTTCACCGGAACCTTCATCTTCTCCGATCCAAACTCATAGATCCTTCGTAGAATTTTTTCAGAAATCCTCTTGTCTCAAGAACACATAACAACCTTCAACGAAGTTTTTTCCAGATTCTTCACCGTTCGGCATCAAATCACCAGAAACTTCAAGATCTTCAACGATCTTCATCAACCCCATCGGAAGTTGCACGCAGACTTTTCCAGATTTCCATCTCAGCCTCAGATCTTCATCCCTACATCGTTTTCCAACATCATCGCTCATCATCGTCCGTCAAGATTCTTCACCGCTTTGATCTCGTACCCTTGCGTTTCTCCAGAAAACTGTACACGTCGAGGACATCCACCAAGAGGATTCATCGTTTCGTTCATTCTTTTTTCCAGAAAATCATCTGAGATCTCTTCAACTACGTTCATCCTTCATCATATTTATCAACGATCTTCAAGCGTCTTCATACGTCTCCAGAAACGCAAACGTCAACGGGCTTCGTTCAGCAAGATCGTCCAGTTTCTTCCGATCTGTCAACCTACGAACTTTTCCTCTTCAAGAACTTTCAAGAACTTTCTCCAGACGGCCCCATCCTCATAGTATCATCCAGGTTCTTTTCTTTAACTCGTTACACCTCATAGCTGTTTGGTTAGCTGGATTCAGGATCTTTTGAGAGTTGAATGTTAGAATTTTGTGAGGCTAGTTAGATTAGGGCGTGGGTTGAATTGAAATTTGAGGTATTGGATTGATGAACAGAGTTTGTGAGAGAAATTGAGCTGAGATTGAGAGAATCAGAGAGAGAGGTTTGAGAGAGTGAGGGTTTGCGCCGTTAGGGTTGCATGTGGGGAAAGGATGAACAGTATTCAGGTTGATGAGTTTTAGGGTTTGATTAGGCTGAAAATGGGGTTGGATGAACCCCGGGCTTTAGGCCCAATTACATGGATTGCTGAATGTAACCCCTTGATTCCATTCACACCCCCCTCCCCCTGGTTTGAGTTGGTGTGGGCCTTAGGCCAATTGATATCCACGCCCCCTGTTTGGAGGCCCATCAGAAAAATAACAAGCAAAGCATGGCTATTCGCCCCCCCCCCCCTGGGTTTTTTTTATTTTTTTTATTTTTTGTTGTTTTCTGAATAAGACATGGGCCCAGTGCAATTGCTGGTTGCACCCCCCTCCTGGGCCCAACTTATATTCTGATTGTAAATAATGCTCCTAGTACCCCATGTTTCTTTTCCATTTTTAATTGAATTTCTATTTGTTTTCTTTGCATATGTTTTACAAAATAATTCATAACAAATCAGAAAATAATCATTTTAGCATGGGATTTTTTTCCACATTTTAATAATGATGTCAAGAAAATGGTGAGAAAATAAAAATATTGTTTTAGGATTTTTCCATTTTATGGTGATTTTTCACATTTTAATTGCTTTTATTTTCATATTGTTTGTACATACATATTGTTGAATTTTGTTTAGGCATTTAAATTCATATTTTGATCCCGTTCTTTTTGTGGTAGCTAGATTAGAGCATTAAGTTCCCTTAGGGATTTATTTCACATTTTTGTGATTAAATTTTGATTAGTTTTGATTAGAGAACATTAGGATAGTATAATTAGGGTTTAAACTCATCATAGGTGCATTCTACCATTTTATTTTTGGGTTTTTAGCATGAATTAGGGTATGGTACATATAGGGTATGTAGGGTAGATATAGGACTACCCTTAGAATTAATCTTAGAATTTTAAATACTATTTTACTATTTTTAGTATATTTTGCAAATTGTGTGGTTGTGTGGTGTGCCCACTTGGGGTTTTATCTGTCTGCTTGGGCTTTTGGGTTTTTTTATTTGGGGTGTGGTCTTGGCTTGAGCTTATGTGGAGCATGAAGAATCAATAGAGAAGATTGAAGATGTTAATCAAGGTTGAAGCATGAAGATTGCTTGGATTGAAGATGTTTTGAAGACATAGGATAATAGGAGTAAGCAGAGCCTTAGAATAGACTGAATTTTTTGTACAAACATGGATAGCTTCGTGTGCTTCCATTCCTCTCTATGACATAAAGTCCCTCTATGGTATTCACCTCCCTCCTTTGGAGGGATAAGTGGCCTTACCTTAGAGGTAGAACTTTGAGGGAAACCGTCTGTTACAATATCAACTGTTTATAGGCTTCCTTTGGTTGTCAATGAACTGTTTGGCATTCAATTTATTCTGATAAATCAATTCTCATCTGGGAGAGCTTGTCTTGAAGAAAGAAGCCATTGAAGATAGAGATGAAGATCAAAGATTGACAAAGATGAAGATTGTTCATGTCAAAGCTGTGCAACTGTTAAAGCTAGGGTTTACTGCTGTCTGATGCTGTCAACTGGTTAAGATTCTGTGCTCGCTTGAGCTTGGTGATTTCTTGAAGATGGAAGCTTATTGTAGCTTGGGTCTCATGGGAGCCTGACTTTGGGGTTCATTGGGAGATTGCTGTTTATCAACTGTCAGAGTTGGGTGAGCTGTTAGAGCTGGGTTTTGGGGTTTATTTTCTTTGCTGTATTGTTTGTTAATTTTCCCATAGGTTTGAGGTGAAGTTGTTTCACTTTGCCCATTGTTTTCTAGGTTCGAGGTTGAGTGGGACTCCCTTTCCTCGCTTGTACTGCTGCATTCATGCATTTTACCGCTTTACTGTATATATGCTGTTGTTTTTCCGTTTATCCCCTTAGGATCTCTGTTTCTCTCTGCGCATGAGAGAAATATGACAGACATTAGGCTCTCATCCATGCATGCCAACATTAGGGTAGATTTTGATCCCCTTTTCAACCGCAGGTTTTGGAGTTGCTATTTCTCTTCTATCTCAAAACAATCAAAAAACACAATAAACATTTCAAACACCATAAAAGACAGTTCTTGCGTAAAAGACTGTAAACCAATCAAAAAACGTCATTTTTGTCCGCTTGGACGCGTAATCAGGAGAAAACCTTTTTCAGAAGGATAAAAACAATCAAGACAGACTTGTGTCGTACTTGGCCCGAACTATGTTTGCTCTGATCTTTCATGCTATATGAAAGTACGTAGGCATAGGATGCGATATCCTAGCGAGCAACCTTCCCCTCCTTTCCCGTAGGTAGGCGAACTACGTTGACTCTGATTTCTCGTTCCAGACGGGAATACGTAGGCATAAAGTGCGATACTTTGCCGAGTCATTTTATTTTCTTTTAACCCCAAACCTGTAGAATAGATAGAATAACAATCCGTACCAGAAAACAAGCGTGGATCCCGTCGAGTACGACGGACGTGAGGGGTGCTAATACCTTCCTCTTGCGTAACCGACTCCCGAATCTAGGATTTGGTTGCAATGACCATTCCTTTCCCGTCTTTGCGGTAGGTTTACTCTGAGCGTTTCCTTTCCCTCCGTTGGGATGAATAACGCACGGTGGCGACTCTTCTGTTCAGCCGGCGCCGATTTTCGCAGTAGCGACAATGATAACCAATGCTTAAGTGAAAGACTTTGGTAGAGAGCTAATGCACTTCAATCACTTGTCGAGGAATGGAATGGTTAACCTCTGAGATTGAAGAAATTCTTGGTGATGCCTCTGATGAACTGGGGCATATAAGCAATTCACTTCCACATAAGAGAATATGGATCTCTGAACAAGTTAGCATAATGTTAGAAAAATCTCTGAAAAGGAATTGCTAATTGACGAGCTCGAAAATATTTAACACCTCAAATTAAACAAAGCCAAAGGAATAGAGGGAATTTGAAAGGAACATACCCTGCGAGCGCTTGCAAACTTTTCCATGGGAGCCCCTCATCTCCAACAGACGCATCAAGCACGAAGTCTCCCCCTCTGGGCTTCTAATCCATCTTTTGGCCCAAGACATTTGCTTTCCACACCTGCCAGGTCATGATCACAGAAATAAAACCGTTAGAGAATATCCGCTAAAAGAATAGAAGATGCTTTTCAGAATCAAATCGAATCCAATCTCAAATTGAATCACAAAAATCAAAGATCGAATTATCATTTAATGGCTCATTATGGCAATCAGATGAATTGGGAAAGTTTTCAAATTGGACTCATCCCAATCCGGAAACCCTAAATCAACAATCAATTAGCATTCAGTATTCATCCCAAAATGTTTTGCGTTCAGAGGCCTATATAAGAAGAGAAAACGAGAAGAGGAAGCGGTCGAAAAAAAATTATCGTAGGGAGGAGATTATCATAAGAAAACCGAATTCGAAAACCTAGTTTGAGAAAAGAAGGAACTCATCTTCTTTCCGTTGACAAAGCCGATTCCACTCGCCGCGAATCCAAACCGCTCTTCATCTCCGACGCCGCCGCGACCGTCAACCGTTGGTAACTTTCTGTTCCTTTTCCATATTATTAAACTTTTGACGTTTCCAGTTTTGATTTCAGGGTCCAATGATCGGAAGAGATGATGAATGGGAGAGATTAACCGCGATGGGGAGAGGGATTGGAAGAGGATCGATTTGGGGGGAGATGCGAAAGGGGGCTAGGGTTCTTGATTTCGTGTTGTTTATGTTTGCAGTTGCAATATTTCCATTTGATTTCACACATACACTCACTAACACCACACGTTAACATCATAATCACCTACTAATCTTTTCTTATTTTAATTAACTATAACTAATCTAAAAAAAAACAAACCAGCAGCCTTTATTTATTTATTTAATCTTTTATAATCAATAACTTTTTTGTATTATCTATTAAGAACTTTTTTATATTAATATTAAAACAACTTTATTTAAAATTAGTTAACCCAATAAAATGATTAATAACCTTAATAAATTAGTAATTTTTTAGGTTCCGTTCCATTTTATTTATTACACTTTTTTTTAATCAACCTTAGATAATCAAGTCTTTTCTTAGAGAAAATTAATAATCTTTTTTTTTTCAATTATCGTGCTAATTATTAATTAATGTCTTTTAAAATGGCATCTTATTAGATTAAAAACCTTTTTATAATTTATATCTAATTATTTTTTTTAAGACTCAGGTTTTTAAGAGTATAATAAAAACAACCTTTTATTATAATAATTTTTTACATTAGAACTTTTATAAATGAATTACACCTTTTGACAATTTATTTAGTTAATAATAAATCATTAGTCTTCAATCTTTTTTTAGAAAGAAATAAAAGAATCAACAATTTAACTTTTAGTAACAACCATGATAATAAATTAATCACTTTGCCTAAGTTTTATAATAAATTAATACCATTGTAGCATTTTATTTAAAACTTAGAATTTTTCTTATAAAATCAACTCGTATTAAAATCAATCCCGCTTAAAATCAACCAACTAAAATCAACTAAAATATAATCAATCGTGCATCCCATTACACGAGTCGCTCTCACACACTTCAGCGCTTTCATGCGTATGTGTATGCTTTACTTATTTATCCTTTATTATTTCGGCAATTTATTTTTTCGCAATTTACATTCTCGCATTGCATCCCGTCCAAAGGAAAAACCTACACATGATTCAACAATTGTGTGTAGTGCACATCATTTGCATCATTTTCCCACATGATCCTTGATCCCATTCAAGTCGATCTTTAAGTTAGATCCTATCCCATAGGAAGGACCGTTATCTTTTACAACTTAGATATAAACACACAAACAACTCAAATCAAACATATTCAAACACAATAGAGAAATAGATGTTAATCATCTTAAGCGAGATAGAATCTCCACCCCACAACAATACAATCAATATGTAGGGACTCTGCCTTAAGAGAGATAGAGGCGTACTTGTCGATCAATATCCGAGTACTTGAGCCCTTCTCTTAAGACGATGCAAAGACTATTTTACTACAATTTATGGCGGTTAAATCTCTCTTAAAATGATAACTCGTCTTTTCTCCTAAAATCAATCAATCAACCACCCTAAACCCGTAGAAACTTTGACCACAATCAAAGAACTCCTCATACCCTTTAGGGGAACTACAAATACTCTGATTCCACTCCCGTAAGGATATGTAGGCATAAGATGCGACATCTTATCGAGTATACTTAGAAATAAACCCCTAGGTCTTTCAACCATTAAGCAAATAATCCATAAGCAATAAACAACATAAAACAAGAGGTTCCTGTAGAGTACTACAGAAACTTAGGATGCTAGTACCTTCCCTAAGTTTAACCAACCCCCGAACCTAAAACTCTCTAAACCTTGCATTTGCATTGCATTGTGGGAATTTCGATCTTTATCCCTTCCTTTGGACTAATAAAAGACCGGTTGTAAATTGAATTAAAGATTCAAACTAATTAATAGTTTGGTATCCGAATTTCACCGCGACAGAAATGGCGGCTTCACTGGGGGAACTCAGTGGGTTTCCCTACCTTGCTTTACTTGTTTATTGCTTAATATATTTGCTTACTTGTTTATTTGTTTGTGTCCTTTATTTCTTTTGGGCTGTGATCCTTGAGTGGTGAGACAAAGTCTTACACCCGGACTTGAGTGAACTTAAGATAGGATAGTGATGTGTTCGACGAGGCTTATAAGGAGTTGAATCCCGACCAAGTTGACTTGAAAATCACGCTCAGTTGAGACCCTTTCGAAAATAGTTCGGTTGAACAAGTAATTGTGAAGACTTTTACTATTTTCGATTGGAGTCTATGATATTGAGGACCATAGTTATCTTAACCCCACTTTGGCCTTTATTAGGATGTAGTGCGGGACTATGAGGGAGTACACCCGAAATAGTGCTACACGATGCTACACTCAAAAGAAGTTCTCTTAAGAATATTATTAATCACCGAGTAATTGGGAAGTTGATAATATCCGAAAGATGAGCTAATGACTTTGGGAACCTTATTAGAACCTTGTTCTGCAGGTACAATCAACCTTTAGTTCATATCCTTTGGGAATTGGTATACCTTTGGCTCCATGCTCGTTGCAAACCTAGGAACTTTGTTTGCTTTATCTTCGTATGTCCTTATGTGCTTACTTGTGTTTGCTGCATTCATATAGCATCATTTTGCATTGGATTTCATGGGATTCCCTTTTGTTTATGAACATTGTAGGTCACTATGACTTCTAATGAAAGACACACTTTGAAATACACTTTTAAAAGTCCTAAATTGGGTGACCTAAAGGAGTTAGTGACCCTGATTGAAGACCAAGGGAAGTTCAAGAGCAAGTATGGGAAGCTGATATCTTTATTGAGTCTCCAAGTAGACGAAGGACTTCTTTCCACTTTATTGCTGTTTTATGATCCGCTTTATCATTGTTTTACGTTCTCAGACTTTCAACTATTGTCTACATTGGAAGAGTATTCCTTTTTGGTTGGTTTACCTATCCTAGAAGAATCTCCTTCCCCTTTCTTGGAGAAGGACCCTGAAGAAAGAGATATTGCTAAAGCTCTTTATCTGAAAGTATCAGACGTCAGGAGAAACTTAATTAGTAAGGGTGGTGTTTTAGGCTTAACTACAGATTTCTCAATCAGCAAGGCTATGTTTTATGCCGATTATACGAACAAGACCCCGTTCGAAACAATCTTTGCTTTACTCGTTTATGGAGTGTTTCTATTCGCAAGATTTGAAGGGTTTGTCGACTTTAATGCCATCAAGATCTTTCTAAAGAATAACCCAGTGCCAACTCTATTGGGTAATACTTATCATTTTGTACATCTCTGAAATCTTTATGGTGGAGGAATGATTACCTGCTGTGTACCCTTGCTTTACAAGTGGTTTATTTCACACTTACCGAAGTCTAGCTCTTTTACAAATATCGGTAAAGAACTTTGGTCTTCGAGAGTTATGGCGTTGACCCACTCAGACATTGATTGGTATAACCGAGTGTATGATGAGACTTTAATTATTGATGGTTGTGGTGACTTTGCTAATGTGTTGTTACTCAGTTTTAATGGAGGGATCAGTTACAATCCAGTCTTAGCCCGTCGAAAGTTGGGATTCCCGTTGAAGGAGCCACCTAAGAGTGCTCAAGTGGAAAGCATTTTCTTTAGGGATGACAAGGAACTCCGAGACAAGATTTTGGGTGCATGGGATCATTTGCACAAGAAAGGCAAGAGAAGCCTTGGAAAACTTAATTGTGTGTCCTTGGAGCCCTACCTCCAGTTGGTTAGAGAGAGAGCAATCAAACTGAAGATGCCCTATTCTCGTCAAGATCCTATACCTCCGAGAAGGGAGCCCACTTATGTCTTTATGTCCGAAGCTGAGAAATTAGAGGTTGCTTTGAGGAAGTCGCAACGTGAGTTGGAGTCATGGAAGAACAAGTATCAAGTAATGGCTGCAGAAGTGGATGAACTTCAGAAACAACTACAGTCGAAGGATGAAGAGTTACTTCCCCACAAGAAGAGGAAAGCCATGGAGGATTTATTTTTCTCCGACCCACAATGTACTATTTGGAAGCTGATTGTGGACAACCTTATCCGTGAAAAGACCCAGTTGGAGGAGGAGCTCAAGCAGCGGAATTCAAAACTTCTTTAGGGCTTTCATTAGCTTTTATTTAGCTATTTATTTGGGACTTTTAAAAGCAATTATTTGTATTCCGTTTCAAAATTAATAAAAACGTTTTCTTTTACCGCAAAGTTTATAAATCGTTGGGATCCCATGAAGTCCTACTCATCTTGCATTGCATTCTTTCTTTATTCACTTCAAGACACTCAATTTTTATTTCACGGGTATTGTAACAATGGATTTCAAGAGAGAAGCATTGGAGTACACTTTTCAGAGTCCTAACATTGAAAGCTTAAGAGAGCTAGCAGATCTCATCGAGAACCATCATGCTTTTGCAACGGAATATGGAGAAGTCTTCCGTTTCCTCGAGCTCAAGATGAAAGAAGGGTTGTTGGAGACTCTTGTTCAGTTTTATGATCCGCTGTACCATTGTTTCACTTTTTCGGATTACCAGTTGATGCCGACTCTGGAAGAGTATTCTGATTTCTTGAGGATGCCTGTGACGGCCCGACCCATCTTCACCGGCCAGGAAGACATACCCAGTCACCAAGAAATTGCAAACGCTACTCATCTCAGCTTAGCAGATGTTCAAGCGCGCTTAACCACCAAGGAAGGAGTCCTTGGATTCCCAGCTGATTTCTTGATTGAAAAGGTCTGTTACCATGCTGAAAGGAAAGAAGTCCTTACCTTGGAAGCCACCTTTGCTTTGTTGGTCTATGGGATTTTCTGGTTCCCAAAGATTGATGATTTTGTTGATATGGATGCAATTAAGTTGTTCATCCTCAAGAACCCAGTCCCTACTTTGTTAGCTGACACATATTATTCAATCCACTCGAAGAATGATGAAGGAGGTAGACATATCGTTTGTTGTACCGCTATGTTGTATTCATGGTTCATTGCTCGCCTGACTCGGCACCCGTCTATTTGGGATGAGATAGAAACACCTCATTGGTCCGAAATAGTTATGGCCCTTACTCACTCTAACATTGTGTGATATGACCCTACTTATGGAGGTATATGTATGATTCCCAGCATCGGAGGATTCACCAACATACTGCTTATTGGGAGAGAAGGATGCATAAGTTACAACCCTGCTTTGGCTCGTAGACAATTTGGGCATCCCATGATCGAAGTACTTGACCATGCTCTGTTGGAAGGAATCTTTCTCAAAAAAGGAGAAGATCCAGACCTGAAGATCGTCATAATTTATGCATGGAGATACATCAATAAGGAAGGAAAGACTGCTTTAGGATACCCCAATTGTGTTGTCTCTGAAGAATATCTGCATTGGGTACGAGAAAGAGCTCTCGACCTTAATATGCCATTCCCTTTTCACAAACCTATGGTTTTGGCTTTTCACGATCCAGATTGGTTTGATGTGAGTGAAGTAGATCAGTTGAGAGCCGCCTTGGACGAGGCTCGGAAACGGAAGGCCGCTTGGAGGAACAAGTTTTTTACCATCCAAGTAGAGAAAGAGAAGTCTCAGAAGCTGCCAGAGATAGAATTTGCAAGGAAGAGGAAGGCGCGAGAGGATTTATTTTCTTCTCACACCTCTTCCGGAACTGTCGCCAGAGATGATTTTCCCCCAGCTGCTATGGCTTGGAAGGAATGCGTTGATCGACTCATCAATGAGAAGGCCGAATTATAAGAATGCATCAGTCAGTTAGGAGAAGAACTTCACGCACAGAAGGAGCGTAGGGAGTAGATCCCCGAGTTTCTCTTTTGCTTTCGGTTCAATGTAATAAACTCTTAAAAGAGTACTCTGCTTTGTAATGCTTCGAATATCAAAATAAAATAAGTTTTTTCCAACGTTACAATACCGAAAAATAATTTGAGTTTCTTGAAGTTTCATACTCATTTGCATTTTGCATAAGCATAGCATTGTTTTCATTCTAGAGTCTCACTCTTGCTTCATCTCAGCAGACAAACTGAATCACCAGTACAACACTCGAGCTAGTCAGTGCCAGAAGATGGATCAACTAGAACAAGAGAACAGAGTGCTCCGTGATGAAGTTGCAGTTCTGAAGGAAAGTTTGGAGAGGTTGAATGGTTTAGTTGAAGCCTTGTCCAATCAAGTCGCGCTTAACAACCAAGAGGTTCCGAGGACCGTGATCTCTGAAGTGACGCCAGCACCGATCCCAGTGGTGTCTTCTGTTGCTGAAATGACCTACAGTATGCCTCAGGGTTTCCCGTGGGGGTTGTCTCCTAATTTCTTTTCAATCGGCTACCGTCCATCTGTGTCTGAGATCCCCGTTGCGACCACTGTTCAAGCTACTTCTGTAGTTTCTACTGTGATGACTACTACATCTCCACATGTGAATGATGTTCCGTACATCCTGGATGAGCCAATTTTACAAGGGTCGCCAACCGAAACTGTGGGTTTGGAAGAAAAGATGGATGGCTTTCAAGACCAATTTTCTGAGATACAAAAGGAGTTGAAGGCTCTTCGTGGGAAGGATTTATTTGGAAAGAGCGCTTCTGAGCTGTGCTTGGTCCCAAATGTCAAGGTTCCACCGAAGTTCAAGGTCCCTGATTTTGAGAAGTACAAAGGGAATACTTGCCCTCAAAGTCATCTTATTATGTATGCCAGGAAGATGTCTGCCCAAACTGATAATGATCAACTGCTCAGTCATTACTTCCAAGACAGTTTGACTGGTGCTGCACTCAAGTGGTACATGGGGATGGATAGTATGAAGATTCAAACTTTCAATGATCTAGGGGGAGCCTTTGTCAAGCAGTATAAGTATAATGTGGATATGGCACCTGACCGTGATCAATTGAGGGCTATGACACAGAAAGATAAGGAGAATTTTAAGGAGTATGCCCAACGTTGGCGCGAGTTGGCCGCGCAAGTCACACCGCCGTTAGAGGAAAAAGAGATGACCAAGATTTTTCTAAAGACCCTTGGTCCTTTCTTTTATGAGAGGATGGTATCCAGTGCACCCAGTGACTTTACTGAAATGGTTAACATGGGAATGCGTTTAGAAAAAGGTGTCCGTGAAGGAAGATTGGCTAAAGAAGAGAATGTTCCTATGAAATATGGGAGTAGTTTTGTGAAGAAAAAAGAGCAAGGTGTAAATGCCGTTCAAAAGGGACAATTTAGAAAAAGGTATTTGCCATCACACCAAGTTGTGGCAGTATCACCAGTGTTTAATGCTCCAGATTATCAGCCTCAACAAAGTCCGCAGTCGTATCAACAACCTCAGTTCCCCAATGCTCAACAGCCACAGCCTCAGCAAAATCCACAGTACTCTCAACAGAATCGACCGTTCAACAATCAGGGTCATGTGTATAGAAAGATACATTTTGAGCCTATTCCTATGAAATATGTTTATTTGTTTCCAACTTTGGTCCAAAAAGGTCATATTCAAACAAAAGCTCCACCTATGGTTCCTACAAATCCTCCTCCTTCTTATAGAGCTGACAAGTTTTGTCCCTACCATCAAGGTGCTCCAGGTCACGATATTGAGAGTTGTTTCGGTATGAAAACAGATGTCCAGAGGCTCATTAAGTGCGGAATTCTGTCCTTCAAGGATTTTGACCCTAATGTGCAGGTTAATCCGTTACCCCCGCATGGTTCACCCTCCGTTAACATGATTGAAGACTATTTGGCAGATGATGATCAGAAAATTTCAGTTGAAAGGGCCGAAGAGGTTTGTGTTATAGTGCATCTCTTTAAAGAAGTGGAGGGTATCGAAATCGTGTATAATAGCAGAAAGCCGGTTGTTACCCCGTTAGTAATCAACGTGCCTAGACCCGTCCCTTACACTTCTAGTAAGGCTATCCCCTACAGATACAACGCCACCATGTTGGAGAATGGAAAGGAAGTGCCTTTGCCCACTGTACCTTCAATAGTTAACATTGCAGATGTCAGTAGAGTAACAAGGAGTGGTCGAGTTTATCCGACTGTACCACCGAAAGAAAAGGAGGTCTCATTGGAACAACCAAGCTCAAAGGATCCAATTGTAGGGAAATCTGGTGGATCCAATTTATCCAATTCAGATGAATGTCTAAAGGTGATCAAGAGGAGTGAGTATAAAGTTGCAGATCAGCTCCTGCAAACCCCGTCGAAGATTTTTGTGTTGCAATTGCTGATGAGTTCTGAGGCTCATAGAGAAGCACTCCAGAAAATCTTAGAACAAGCCTATGTCAAACAAGATGTAACTATGGAGCAGTTTGACAATATCATTGGTAATATTACTTCATGTGACAATCTGGGTTTTAATGAGGATGATCTCCTAGAGGAAGGAAGGAAACATAACATGACTTTACATATTTCTGTGAACTGCGGAAATGATTCTTTGTCCAGTGTGTTAGTTGATATTGGATCTTCTCTAAATGTGATGCCTAGAACTACTCTATTTAAGCTATCCTATCAGGGACCGCCGATGAGGCCAAGTCATGTTATCGTCAAAGCTTTTGATGGGTCTAGAAAAACAGTAATTAGTGAGGTGGATTTGCCGATGACTATTGGATTACAGACTTTTATGATCACGTTTCAAGTCATGGATATTCGTGCCGCCTATAGCTGTTTGTTAGGGAGGCCATGGATACATGAAGCTGGGCCAGTTACTTCTACTCTGCATCAGAAGTTAAAATATGTTTTTGAGGGAAAAACGGTTACAGTTTGTGGAGAAAGAGCCTTGGTGGTGAGTCACTTGTCATCATTCTCGTATGATGAAGCTGAGGAAGAGGTTGGCACACAATTTTAAGCTTTGTCTATTATGGGTGAGGGTGTCCGGAAATCTCAGGCATCTATGTCATCATTTAAAGACGCGCAGCGAGTGGTGAACAGTGGTCATCAGACAATTTGGGGAAAGGTGTTGTCTTTTCCAGAAAACAGAAATAAAGAAGGTCTTGGTTTCACCAGCAGTTCTGCTCAACAAACTACCAGAAGCCCAGGGTTTTCGCTGATTAATGAAGTGTTCCGTAGTGGAGGAGTCGTCCATCATCCTCAGGTTAATGTTGTGTCAGAGGATGAGCTTGAAGGCTACATATCAGATGGTTCTGCAAGGTCCTCCATTCCTTACGAAGATTATGAGCCCTATATGGAAGATTCAGGCTATGTTTCAGATGAGTTTGACTATACCTTTGGAGTTTATGCTGTTACCGAGGGAAATTCAGATGGGGATGTTCCAGACTTTGTAACCCCAGGCGTTTTGGTTAAGAACTGGAGTGTGGTTGAAGCCCCTGTTGTCGTTCATATATCTAAGTAAAGCATTTGTTTTTAAAATTTTTGCTCTGCCCAAGGCGAAACTGCATTATTAGAGCTTACTTTTAAATAATTCCCTTTGCTCTGCCCAAGGAAAAGTTGACTTTGTTGGGCGTGTCTTTTGGTTTTACTATCATCAATAAATTACTTTCATTTTCATTTGTGTTTTTATATTTATCTATGATGTTGGAAAATAATAAGTAGCATCTCACGTACACGCACTTTCCATTTTATGAAAACTTATTAAAAATCATATCACCTGCGCAGATTGCTACATAAATTACATCCTGGGAATAATGATCCACTGCCTTCTCCGAATTTTGAGTTTCTTGTGTACGAAGCCGAAGCCGAAGAAGATGATATCCCAGAAGAGATTTCCAGACTGCTTGAAAAGGAAGAGAAAGCTATCCAACCTCATCGGGAACCAGTAGAAGTAATCAATTTGGGAACAGAAGAGATCCGTAGGGAAGTGAAAATTGGAGCTTCGCTCAAGCCTGAGGTGAAGGAACAATTGATCGTCTTGCTCGGAGAGTTTGTTGATGTGTTTGCTTGGTCATATCAGGATATGCCTGGATTAGACACTGATATAGTTGAACATCGTCTACCTTTGAAACCAGAGTGCCCGCCAGTAAAACAGAAGCTCAGAAGGACTCGACCCGACATGGCTCTAAAGATCAAGGAGGAGGTACAGAAACAGATTGATGTAGGCTTCCTTGTCACTACCGAGTATCCACTATGGTTGGCTAATATTGTGCCCGTTCCGAAGAAGGATGGTAAGGTTTGCATGTGTGTAGACTACAGGGATTTGAACAAGGCCAGTATGAAAGATGATTTCCCGTTACCTCACATTGATATTTTGGTTGACAGTATCGCAAGATATGAGGTTTTCTCCTTTATGGATGGTTTTTCAGGTTACAATCAGATTAGAATGGCTCCCGAGGACAGAGAGAAGACGTCATTCATCACACCCTGGGGCACCTTTTGTTACAGAGTTATGCCATTTGGATTAAAGAATGCAGGGGTAACATATCAGAGGGCTATGACTACTTTGTTCCATGATATGATGCACAAAGAGATTGAGGTTTATGTGGATGATATGATAGCTAAGTCGAAGACTGAAGATGATCATGTTAAACACCTGTCTAAGTTGTTTGGTCGTTTGAGGGAATACAAGCTCCGTCTGAACCCCAACAAATGTAAATTTGGAGTACGATCAGGGAAACTATTGGGTTTTATTGTCAGTCAAAAAGGGATTAAAGTGGACCCCGACAAGGTAAAAGCTATCCGAGAAATGCCAGCTCCTACCACCGAGAAACAAGTCAGAGGATTTTTGGGACGTTTGAATTATATCTCTAGGTTTATATCCAACATGACTGCTACATGTAAACCTATTTTCAAGCTTCTGAGGAAAGAACAAGGGTATGTTTGGACTGAAGATTTTCAAAAGGCTTTTGATAGTATCAAAGAGTATTTGCTTGAACCACCTATCCTGATACCGCCGGTTGAAGGACGACCTTTGATTATGTATTTGACTGTTTTAGAAGATTCAATGGGTTGTGTGCTCGGTCAACGAGATGAAACAGGAAAGCAAGACCATGTCACTTATTACTTGAGCAAGAAATTTATTGATTGTGAAACAAGATACACTATGTTAGAGAAGACTTGTTGTGCTTTGGCGTGGGCCGCCAAACGTTTGCGCCAGTATATGTTGAATCACACCACTTGGTTAGTTTCGAAGATGGATCCTATCAAGTATATTTTTGAGAAGCTCGCTTTAACTGGGAGAATTGCTAGATGGCAGATGTTGTTATCCGAATATGATATCGAGTACCATATCCAGAAAGCGGTCAGAGGAAGTGTTTTGGCTAATCATTTGGCTCACCAACCTATTTTGGATTATCAACCCTCAAACCATGACTTTCCCGATGAATATGTTATGTTTTTAAAGATGAAAGATTGTGAAGAACTCGTGCATGGTGAAGGACCAGAACCCGGATCTCAATGGGGTTTAGTTTTTGATGGAGTTGTCAATGCTCATGGAAAAGGGATAGGTGTTGTTATTGTGACTCCTCAAGGGTCCCACATCCCGTTTACTTCCAGGTTAACATTCAAGTGTACTAATAATGAGGCTGAGTATGAAGCGTGCATTATGGGTCTTGAGGAAGCAATAGATTTGAGAATTAAGAATTTGGATGTGTTCGGTGATTCTGCAGTGGTAATCAATCAAATCACTGGAGAGTGGATAACTCAACATGATAACTTGGTCCCATACAAAGATTATACTAGAAGAATGTTACCGTTCTTTGATAGAGTCGAATTTCATCATATCCCTCGTGATGAGAACAGAATGGCAGACGCGTTGGCAACTTTGGCCTCAATGATTGTGGTGAACTTTTGGAACGAGTGTCCTTGGATTGAAGTAAAACGTCTTGATAAACCCGCCTACATCTTTGCCATCGAAGAAGTTGAAGATGGCAAACCCTGGTACCATGACATTGAAGTATTCCTTAGAACTCAAGAATATCCTTTGGGAGCTTCCAACAAAGATAAGAAGACTTTGAGAAGGTTGGCTGGGAGTTTTCTTCTAAGTAACAATGTGTTATACAAACGGAATTTTGACATGGTCTTGCTGAGATGTGTTGAAGAACAAGAAGCAGATATGCTGATGACGGAAATTCACGAAGGATCCTTTGGTACTCATGCCAATGGACATGCTATGGCTAGGAAACTTCTAAGAGCTGGTTATTATTGGATCACGATGGAATCAGATTGTTACAAGTTTGCTAGAAAATGTCACAAGTGTCAGATTTACGCAGATAAAATTCATGTGCCTCCGACTTTGTTGAATGTTATTTCATCCCCGTGGCCTTTCTCTATATGGGGAATTGATATGATTGGTATGATAGAACCGAAAGCGTCTAATGGACACCGATTCATCTTGGTAGCCATTGATTATTTTACCAAGTGGGTCAAAGCGGCTTCTTACGCTAATGTAACTCGACATGTGGTTGTCAAATTATCAAGAATCAACTTATCTGCCGATATGGTGTGCCAAGCAGGATTATTACAGATAATGGTTCCAATTTGAATAACCGAATGATGAAAGAATTGTGTGAAGAATTCAAGATAGAGCATCATAATTCTTCTCCTTATAGACCAAAGATGAATGGAGCTGTTGAAGCCGCCAATAAGAACATCACGAAAATAATTCAAAAGATGGTTGTTACATACAAAGACTGACACGAGATGCTCCCGTTCGCTTTACACAGATATCGTACGATGATACGCACATCGACTGGGGCAACTCCATTTTCACTTGTCCACGATATGGAAGCAGTACTCCTAATAGAAGTTGAGATTCCTTCTATGAGGATTTTGATGGATGCAAAGTTATCAGAAACAGAATGGTGCCAGAACAGGTTTGATCAGTTGAATTTAATCGAAGAAAAGAGGATGGCAGCGCTGTGCCATGGACAGTTGTATCAGCAGAAGATGAAGAAGGCATTTGACAAGAAGGTTCGACCCCGCGTGTTCAAGGAAGGTGACCTTGTGCTCAAGAAGATCCAATCTTTCCTTACCGACGTCAGGGGAAAATGGGCCCCGAACTATGATGGGTCGTATGTGGTAAGGAAGGTTTTGTCAGGAGGTGCTTTGATGTTAGCAACAATGGACGGAGAAGAAATCACTCGCCCTGTGAATACAGATGCCGTCAAGAAATATTTTGTTTAGAACTCGGGGAGTTCTCATTAACTTAGGGAGAGCAAGTTGTTATTCCCTTGATGTAATTTCTATTATTTTTCCAACACTGTAATATTGGGGTCACGCCTTTCTGCTGACCGCCATTCAATAAAGTTTTTCATTTATCAAAATCTTTATTCTTGATAGCAAAATCCAAATTGATTTGAACTTTTTTCAATACTTCGTGTTTTGCTCGGTATATGAACAACAAAAGGATGACCATGGACGTTTATTTCATCCATGGAAGAACGTCAATCATACATGATACCACAAGCAGATGATATTTATTTTATCCAGAGACGAGGTTTGTTTACGTTCAAGATTTCTTTACAGGTGGTACGAGGTCTATGGAGATTCGCCTTGAGTACCCCTCAGTTTGAGGCGTTTATTTCACTTCTCCCAGTCCGTCAGCATCCGCATAGCATATAAGTAGACAGCACGGCATGCGTATTTTTGCATTCATTGTGTTTGTTTTATTCTTTCGCTTTGGCTATAGTTATCCCTAGGTGTTTGGGTGTGTCTTATCCCTCCAAATAGATTCGTCTACCCTAGGCATAAAAAGCGCAATGTTTCATTTTCCCCATGAAGTTCAACCCTCATGGAAGATGGTTATTTCAGTATAATTCCATTTGAGTTCATACCTCATTGGTCAGGTCTTGCTTGACAGTTTCTCTTCGGCTACTTCCCGAATTGAACTTCGGTCTTTGGCAATCACGTCGCGGACATCTCCAATTTTTAAGCATGGATTAAGTGTGCATTTATTTTGCACTCTTTGTTTCCCAGGAAGAATATTCATGAAGACAGACATTTCTCCGACAATAGCATCACAGGATTTTTTCTCGAACATCTACATTCGGACTATAAACAATCTCTTTATTTGAGCAACTCGTTTCGACTAAAATCTTATTCAAAACGACAAACGATAGTTCCTACGAGAGAGTTCATTCACCCTCAGTAGGGTCCTTCAACATCATCAATTCATCAAACGACATCGCTTCCTAAATTCATCAAAGAAGTTTACCGAAGACATTACAAGACATCTCTTTATTTGAGAGCTCACAAAATATTTTACAACTACAACAAAGATACTCCGCAGGAATGCATTCCCCAGTGAGTTCACTTCACCAAGTTTATCTCCATCAAGCGGCATCTCCCCAGAGAAGCCGAAGAATTTTATCACATTAGTCTCTTTATCTAAGGGGACATACTTTACAATTCAACCGATTCACATCTCGCCTGAACATCCCCGGTGAAGTTTTGCAATAACATTATGGCTTGCAGCCGAAGGTCTACAAATTACATTTACAACGAAATTTACATCAACATTTATAGTCTACAACGACAATTACAAACTACAATTACATCTACCACAACTACTACTACAAACTACAATGATCCTACAATCTGCAAAAATTTTCAGCATTTCCAGTAGAGACTGAGACCAGCTCATGGTTCCCATACCATGACGCTCGGGGAGGTTCTACAACAGAGACTGAGACCAGCTCATGGTTCCCATACCATGACGCTCGGGGAGGTTCTACAACAGAGACTGAGACCAGCTCATGGTTCCCATACCATGACGCTCGGGGAGGTTCTACAACAGAGACTGAGACCAGCTCATGGTTCCCATACCATGACGCTTGGGGAAGTTCTACAACAGAGACTGAGACCAGCTCATGGTTCCCATACCATGACGCTCGGGGAGGTTCTACAACAGAGACTGAGACCAGCTCATGGTTCCCATACCATGAGGCTTGGGGAAGTTCTACAACAGAGACTGAGACCAGCTCATGGTTCCCATACCATGACGCTCGGGGAAGTTCTACAACAGATACTGAGACCAGCTCATGGTTCCCATACCATGACGCTCGGGGAGGTTCTACATCAGAGACTGAGACCAGCTCATGGTTCCCGTACCATGACGCTCGGGGAGGTTATACACTTTACTATTCCCAGTTGAACAAAGAAAAAAAGAAAAGAAAAAGAAAAGAATACAAACAAAACCAAACTATCGACTCAATCAGAAAAGTCACTATGGCTATTACCGTTGTCTGGATTGCTCCATGCTAATAATAATCTATCCTTCGATCACAAGTTTCTCTCCTATTGTCTAAATCGCCATATCCTTGGTGTATAAGTTATTGTTACACTTCTGGAGATTTCCCATTGTTGGTTGTTTCCTGTCCCCGTGGAGTCTCCTTTTGTCGAGCCTGTTTTCTCCCGTGTGTCGTGTCTAGTTGTCCCCCTGTGATGTCTTTTCCTCAAAGGACACGTGTCTTGCATTCCCATTTCATTGCATATCATCTGCATTCGGTGGCATCATAAAGCCAAAAATCCGTGCAATGTTTATATTTAAGTCCCTCCTATCTCGTCGAGACAGAGAATACGTATCTCCGTATCTACGGATAGAAGCTACTTAAATAGGGGCATCTGTCACACCCTAATTTTTGACCTTAAGGTCCCACCTCCTGGTGCCTATTGATTTCTACTATTTATGTGTACGTTGTAGCTAACCGTTTAAGTGCAGGCCTGCTTTGTAATAAATGAACGGTACTTATTCCCACAGTTAAGCATTCCAAGGCCTAATCAGTGGATCCTAACTATAAATATCTCAGTTGAATCCTTACCTATGTCTCTTTAAGGTTGAGGGAGGCCTTTGTTTATTAAGAGTACTTCAAGAGCAGGATACCACGACGTTTGGTTTAAATGAATTAAGTGCAAGAAACCAATTATGATACAAAGGGGGCAGAGTCGTGATCAAAGTTCATACATTTACTCTCAAATAAATTATCAAGATTTCGAAGGTCAGATAAAGCTTATAGAATATACAACAAGTGATTACCTACTGCCGAAGATTCCGTTCACGTAACATTTGATGAATCTTATCCGAGAAATGTCGGAAAAGGTAGTTTAGTTCATGGTGCAGGTGTATCTTCTGAAGACATACTCAAAAGTGGTAAGCCGGGAATTGATCAACCTGACCTAGCCAAAATTGAGGAGGAAAAAGATGACTGCCATGAAGAAATTGAGGAAGTTCATCCGTCTAATGAAGATGATCTCCCTTCAGCTTAGAAGTCTTCTAAATACCATCCCATCAATAATATCCTCGGTGATATATCAAAGAGAGTGACGACTCGATCAAAGCTAAGTAATTTCTGTTATTATTTCGCTTTTGTTTCTTGGGTAGAACCTAAAAACCCAAACGAGGTTTTACTCTATGAACATTGGTTCCTATCAATGCAAGAGGAACTTAATCAGTTCAAGAGAAATGAGGTTTAGAACCTTGTCCCTCCTCCGCGAGGTCATCGAGTAATTGGCACCCGATGGGTGTTTAGGAATAAACTGGACGAAAACAGAGTAATAACACGTAATAAGGCGTGTTTAGTCGCACAAGGGTATAACCAAGAGGAAGGCATCGAATATGAGGAGACTTATGCGTTAGTTGCCCGACTCGAGGTTATACGCCTTTTACTTGCCTTCGCTTATGCGAAAAATTTTAAGCTATTTCAAATGGATGTGAAAAGTGCATTCCTTAATGGCTATATAAATGAAGAATTTTATGTTGCCCAACCTCCGGGATTTGAATCCCATGAGCATCCTGATCACGTATACAAATTAAAACGTGCCTTGTATGGACTCAAGCAAGCCTCTAGGGCTTGGTATGATTGTCTAAGAAAGTTTCTCCTTGATTAAGGGTACTCAAGAGGAAAGGTCAACACAACCCTCTTCATTAAGCGTTAAGGAAAACACTTAATATTGGTGCAAATTTATGTTGATGATATCATTTTTGGGTTAACTAACATGAATCTTGTAAGGGAGTTTTCTAATCTAATGCAGGGAGAATTCGAGATGAGTATGATGGGGGAGCTCACATATTTTCTCAGATTACAAATCAAGCAACTACAGGAGGGTACTTTTGTGAGCCAGACGAGATACTGTCTTGAGCTTCTCAAGCGGTTTGACATGGAAAACTCCAAAGCTATGGATACACCAACACCGACGTGTACGAATCTCAGTCGAGATGAAAGTAGTAAGGATATAGAGGTAAAAAAATATCGAGGTATGATCGGATCTCTCATATTTCTTACTGCCTCTAAACCCGACATTATGTTTAGTGTATGTATGTGCGCTAGGTATCAATCCTCTCCTAAAGAATCCCATCTAAAATCAGTTAAGCGCATACTTAGATACCTTTCGGGTACTCCAAAGTATGGGCTATGGTATTTTAAGGGAAACGATTGTTCCTTGGTTGGCTTCTCCGATTCTGATTTTGCGGGGTGCAAATCAGATAGGAAAAGTACAAGTGGCACGTGTCATTTATTTTCAAACTCTTTGGTAAGTTGGCATAGCAAAAAGCAGGTCTCTGTTGCTTTGTCAACCGCCAAATCGAATACATTGCCGCTGGCAGTTGTTGCGCTTAAGTCTTATGGATCAAGCAACAATTGCTCGACTTTAATCTCAAACTCGAGCATATTCCAATTTCCTATGACAACACGAGTGCCATCAATCTTACCAAGAATCCCATGCTGCATTCACGCACCAAACATATCAAAATTCAGCACCACTTCCTTAGGGATCATGTGGAGAAAGGCGGCATGGTTTTTGAGCATGTTGATACTAAAAATCAACTAGCTGATATTTTTACAAAACCTCTTACTACTGAGCCTTTCTTTCATATCCGATGGAAACTAGGTGTTCTTGATATTTCGGATCATGTTTAGCAATATCTCTCGCACATTATAAATGTCTATTTCTATATGTACTTTGTTCATCTGATATCTAACAAATGAAGATGTTAAAAGCCATATGTGTGTGCATCTCGCTACTTTTGGAGATGAGGTAATATCCTTCCTTAACTAAGATCTCTCACAATCTTCATGTTCACAAAATGAAATGTATCAAATTATGTGTCATTTTTATCGTATACATCGTGTTTGTATGTATTTCACTCCGTTGTATGCTTAAAATATGTATTGGCTTTGTATCTATGTCTTAATGTATGCCAATATAGTAAAAAATATAAGTTTTGCTAGTTTTACCTGCATGAGTTGACCTATGCAGGGTAGTGTTGCACCCCAAATTTTGACCCCTTAGATCCTCGTCTCCATTGTAGGATCATATTCATTTGATTAACTAACCTTAACCCATTTCTAGTTTATCTTTGTTAAGATGCAGATGAATTAGGGTTCTGTACCGTCAAAATCGAGGCTTTGATGGTTCGATCAATCAATGTTTTGGATTGATTCAACCATAAACAAGATCAAGGATACTACATTGGATCAAGTATGAATCCAATTTGAGGTAGTCACCCAAGAATTGAGAACAGTGCAATTCAAGACACCCGATTAGGGTTTTTGATCAGGAAAAGTCAACTGTAGTTTGACTTTTGATTTAAAAGGTGTTTCAATGGTGGGATAAAGGTCCATTAAGCTCCTATGGCTTAGTAAAGTCTATCCAAAGAGTTTCAAGTCCTCATAATGTCCGGATCACTGACAGTCGACTCGGTAGTCACCGATTGATCGAACGGTTGACCGAAAAGTCAACTCTTCAACAATAATGAATTTGACTTCAATATGTGAATAAAAAATGTTCCTTATGTTATATTACACCTCCCCATAAAATTTCATGACCATTGGATCAAGGGTTAAGGAGTAATTGCAAAAATCGGGAATTAGGGTTTCAAAAGGGGCAAGACCATAACTCATCAACCACACATCCAAATGAAGTGGTTCAAAGCTCATTGGGAAGCTCTTGACAAACCCTACAAAAGCCTAAAATTGGTCCATGATCAAAAAATGCATAGATTTGGAGTTATGACAAAATTTATTTTAAGAAGGAAAATAACTTAGAAAAATTCTAAGTTATTTAGCCTTTTTAAGTGATTTTTTCAGCAACTTGGAAGGGTTTTTCAACCTAGTTCCATCTAGAATTTGGAAATCTCCAAAACATGAAAGTTATAGAGCTACTTAAGGGCTTTCCAAATTGTGGTATAACTCCTCAATATCATGTGTGAGCAGGAAGTTATGCACTATGGAAGTTGGGGCTGCCAACACTTGAAACCACTATGTCAAACTTTTCAAAAGTCAGATTTTCATAACTTGAGACATCCTCAACCCTTGGATCATGTTATATTCTGATAATGTGGAGTTTAGATGAAGCAAAAAACCATAATGAAAGAAGGATTGATGAGATTAGCAAGTTGGAGCAAGTGGCCAATTAAATAATCATGTAAAAGGCTAGGAAAGAGAAACTTTTCACTCAAAGACTTTGCAGCTGCTCACTCTACACTCTAAGCTCACCTCAGTCACTTCATGTCCATCATTCCATTTAATTTTTTGATCTTCTTTGGGCCATGGAACTGATAAGAAGAGATTTGGCAAGATTCATTTGAAAACCTCATGAAGCTCCCTCAAAAAGTGGCAAATTACCAAGCTGCCCTCACTCTTGTTTCCACTATAAATAGAGGCCTCTTCATTGATGTTAGACACACCAGATCAATCTCCAAAACCCAGAGAAACAATAGCTCTCAAGTTTCTTTCATTTCTTCAAGAAATCTCAATTTTCAAAACTTCCATTTTTCACCAAAAAGTTGTCTTGAGCAAAACTCTGCTCAAGCTCAGTTCTACCACTTCTAAGCCACTCAAAACCATCTACACAATCCATAAACATTGTGTAGAAGGTGTCCATACATTCAAACCACTCAAAAATCTCATTTTCACAAAAGTCAACCTTCACACCTTAGTAGTTTGACTTTCTTGCACTTTGAAAGCTAAATTCTCACTTGAACCATTTCCTACCATTCTAACACTCCCAACACCTCATATACATCATATCTCAACTGTCCAAGCTCTAAAAAACCAGCTGGAAATCACACAACTCCAACTGTCTTGAAAAGTGGCTTGTTGTTTCAAGAGGAAACAAGCTTCAATTCTTTGCTAAGGAAGAAAGTCTCTGGGTTTCTTAGCTTCTTAGCTTGCTCAAGACTTTTCTACAAGAGGTATGTGACATTCAAACTCTTCATTGATCATACATTATCATGTCTCATCATTTTGAGGTGATTTTGTGAAAATGTAGTCTTGCTGCCCCGTTTTAGTTCTTTGTCAAGAACTCTTGTTTCATGGTCAAGATACTTGTTTTTGTTAATGTATTTTCATTTGAAAATGATATGTGGATGATGTGTTACAAAGATTGTACTCAGATGTCATGTTTAACTTGTTTTTGAGATTTTGGTCTATTTGGTAGTTTTAGGAATCCAACATTGAAATGTGGTATGCTTGCCCTAGGTACTTTAGCTTTGGTTCATTAGTGAGATTTGTATAACTTGTAAGTTATTCATAGGATCCCCCTGCCCTTGATCATTTTTGAATCAAATGTGGCTCTTGTTTTCACACTTATGCTTTTTTTTATGTCATTCTAGCTTTATCACTACCATGAGTTACCATTGGACTGTTTGTGCTTGCCATTTGTGTATCTCAATTGTTCTAAATCATTGTTTAATGCTTACATAATCTGGCTCATGATGTTTGATTGGTTGAAATATGAGAAACATGAGATTTTCCATTAGGGCCTGTTATGAGGTATTGTTGGTTTTGCTGTCAAATTTGGATTAACATACCATTTCTGGTTTGGAGCAATTTTGTTTGATTTTAAGATTGGAGACTCATTTGTTAACCTATTTTGAGGATGTGTGTGGTGCCTATATACTCAAATCTCCATTATGTGTTCAAACTGCTTTGTCATTCCTCCACTTGCATTTCAAAACCTCATTGATGTAAAACACATACCATATTCTGTTTCAACTACATTCTGTCACACCCTAATTTTTGACCTTAAGGTCCCACCTCCTGGTGCCTATTGATTTCTACTATTTATGTGTATGTTGTAGCTAACCGTTTAAGTGCAGGCGTGCTTTGTAATAAATGAACGGTACTTATTCCCACAGTCAAGCATTCCAAGGCCTAATCAGTGGGTCCTAACTAGAAATATCTCAGTTGAATCCTTGCCTATGTCTCTTTAAGGTTGAGGGAGGCCTTTGTTTATTAAGAGTACTTCAAGAGTAGGATACCACGGCGTTTGGTTTAAATGAATTGAGTGCAAGAAACCAATTATGATACAAAGGGGGCAGAGTCGTGATCAAAGTTCATGCATTTACTCTCAAATAAATTATCAAGATTTCGAAGGTCAGATAGTTAGAAGTTTGGATCCATAATGCAGGGGATGTGGATTCCTATTGTTCTTTCAAACACCCACTACTCATACTCGAATTTTTTTTTATCGAATTGAGTACGAATTGAAGATATTTTCAACAATGAAATCAATTTGGGTAATAGATAGAGTCTTAATCGTGTGAGTATGAAGGATCAAGAGGAGAATTCATTTGCTTTGTTTGCTCAAGGTTTTGATTCAAACAACAAGTTATTTGCTACATAGATACGTTTGGGAGATATTACAATAATAGTTCAGGGCAAATAACTCAACACAAGCCATACGGAACTGTTATAATAATAATTCATGGATTACAATTGAAAGTAGCCTTTTAACACAAGCATCCAGGTTTTGTTCAACCAAAGATTACAATTAAAGATAATAGCAAGAAATATCCCTAATCCAAGTGGAAACAATGTTTTTATTATTCTACTGAATCGTGACTCCTCTGATGGCCTCAACTCTCGATATCCCAATTCTTGCAACGATTATGTAACTTCAGCTAAAGAAGGCGATCATGCTGGAATTTCGGTGGAGGCAGATCATAACTACACTGTTATCACTGACCGGAATGAATGCTGGCAAGACCTTGAGTAAAATATACACCCAAAACAAAACCTGCAACAATAGATGAATGCAAATTACCAGCGTGCATTTCAACTTAAGGCTCAAATTCAGCCAGAATCTAAATCAAGTATGCCAAGCGTGGTAAATGGATCATGTAAATCTTACAACATTACATCTATGTCATCCAGATTGATCTCAATTCCTACGTTAGTTATGGAACTTCAGAAGGCTTGCACCCGTCTCTAAAACGCATAAAGATTGAGCATTGCACCCAGTCTGTTAATCTTCAAGAAAAGATAATTTTGTTTCATCTTCTATTTCTGCAAATTGTGAATCTCTTGCTTCCAAGGATGCTCAGTCCCAAGTCTATCCCAATGCAGAGGAGTCTACCTCAATTAAGTCTGAGCTTACAGAAGTAAAGCAGAAGTTCAGTCACATGCTAAGCATAATGATATGAAGATGGATTCCAATAATGCAGACAATAAAATTGCCAGTGGCGAGCCTGTCAAGAATGATGATCCTGGAAGAACTTGCCCAGCTACAAAATCAAGTCAATGATGGCCATCAGAAGGAAATAGAAATGAAAGAGAGTATATTGCATTTGGAAACTGAATTGAAGGATGTGCAAGAAGATTTGCTTACTACTGTTGATGATAACCAATGCTTAAGTGAAAGACTTTGGTAGAGAGCTAATGCACTCCAATCACTTGTCGAGGAATGGAATGGTTAACCTCTGAGATTGAAGAAATTCTTGGTGATGCCTCTGATGAACTGGGGCATATAAGCAATTCACTTCCACATAAGAGAATACGGATCTCTGAACAAGTTAGCATAATGATAGAAAAATCTCTGAAAAGGAATTGCTAATTGACGAGCTCGAAAATATTTAACACCTCAAATTAAACAAAGCCAAAGGAATAGAGGGAATTTGAAAGGAACATACCCTGCGAGCGCTTGCAAACTTTTCCATGGAGCCCCTCATCTCCAACAGACGCATCAAGCACGAAGTCTCCCCCTCTGGGCTTCTAATCCATCTTTTGGCCCAAGACATTTGCTTTCCACACCTGCCAGGTCATGATCACAGAAATAAAACTGTTAGAGAATATCCGCTAAAAGAATAGAAGATGCTTTTCAGAATCAAATCGAATCCAATCTCAAATTGAATCACAAAAATCAAAGATCGAATTATCATTTAATGGCTCATTATGGCAATCAGATGAATTGGGAAAGTTTTCAAATTGGACTCATCCCAATCCGGAAACCCTAAATCAACAATCAATTAGCATTCAGTATTCATCCCAAAATGTTTTGCGTTTAGAGGCCTATGTAAGAAGAGAAAACGAGAAGAGGAAGCGATCGAAAAAAAATTATCATAGGGAGGAGATTATCATAAGAAAACCGAATTCGAAAACCTAGTTTGAGAAAAGAAGGAACTAATCTTCTTTCCGTTGACAAAGCCGATTCCACTTGTCGCGAATCCAAACCGCTCTTCATCTCCAACGCCGCCGCGACTGTCAACCGTTGGTAACTTTCTGTTCCTTTTCCATATTATTAAACTTTTGACGTTTCCAGTTTTGATTTCAGGGTCCAATGATCGGAAGAGATGATGAATGGGAGAGATTAACCGCGATGGGGAGAGGGATTAGAAGAGGATCGATTTGGGGGGAGATGCGAAAGGGGGCTAGGGTTCTTGATTTTGTGTTGTTTATGTTTGCAGCTGCAATATTTCCATTTGATTTTGTTGGAAATTCACCTCACACCCTATGAAGAATTCCCTTCAATCTTGATCTCAAGATTGATGAACAAACCCACTATATGATAATGATGGTAATAACAAGTAATTATTAAGAACAACAAAAGAGAAGAAGAATAACAAACAAGAAAGAGAAGAATGAGAGAAGAAGTATTTGGA
Source organism: Lathyrus sativus (assembly GCA_963859935.3). NCBI lineage: Eukaryota > Viridiplantae > Streptophyta > Magnoliopsida > Fabales > Fabaceae > Lathyrus > Lathyrus sativus. The sequence continues at coordinate 606,940,118 of OZ012739.1, forward strand.
GAGAATGTGTTACCCACAACTGTGGGATTTCTTATTGAACTTTCACTTGCTAACTGCAACTGTGAAATCTGTTCTGTTGTGATGTAGAACACAAAGCAAGGCACCCTATTTATAGTTTTAGGTTTACACTAGCCCAAAACATAAAAGGCCCAAAATATTCTAAATCAAATCTAATCATATGATATCTAATCATATGATATCTAATCATATCATATCAAATTAATCATATGATATCAAATCTAATCATATGATATCAAATCTAATCCAATCAAATCACAACTTGCTTATTCACTGGGTCCAATCCCATTCTTTAAGCTCATCTATGATCACGTCCCTGCTGATCACTACTTGCTTATTCACTGGGTTGAACAACTTGTAACCTCCTGTCGAATGATATCCTATCAAGATCATTTGATTTGACTTATCATCAAGCTTCCTTCTCAACTGATCTGGCACATGTCTATGTGCTATAGATCCAAATACCTTCAAGTGACTGAGACTAGGCTTGACACCAGACCAACATTCTTCTGGTGTGATTCCTTCAAGCTTCTTCATCGGACATCTGTTCAATATATATGTTGCTGTCGAAACTGCTTCTCCCCATAATTCTTTAGGTGGATGCTTTCCATTCAACATACTTCTCACCATATTCATGATGGTTCTGTTCTTGCGTTCTGCAATCCCATTTTGCTGTGGAGTGTAAGGTGGCACCACCTCATGCACAATCCCTTCTTTTACACATAGTATATCGAACTCTTTCGACACATACTCTCCACCACCATCAGTCCTCAGAATTTTCAGCTTTCGACCACTCTGTCTTTCGACCATGGACTTGAATCTGGAAGATACCTCAATCACATCACTTTTCTTCTTGATGAGGTAAGTCCACGACTTTCGACTGTAATCATCTATAAACGTGACAAAGTATCTATTGCCACCAATTGAATCCACCTGGATTGGACCACATACATCAGAGTATATGACTTCAAGTATTGCCTTCAACTTCCTTCCTGCATCCTTGCTGAAGCTATTCTTGTGTTGTTTCGACTGAACACACTCTTCACAGACTTCACTTGGAATGTCGATTTCTGGTAATCCTGAAACCATATTTCTTCTCTTTAGTTCTCTGATGTCTTTAAAGTTGAGATGACCTAGTCGAAAATGCCATAACCACTCATCTCTGTTGGCTGCAGTTGCCAGACACTTGTGCTCCATCACATTGAGTCCAATCTTGAAGGTCCTATTCTGAGACATTGGAGCCTTCAAGATTAATCTACCACTTGCGTCGAGAACTCTCATCATCTTGTCTTCGACAACTACCTTGTAGTTCTTTTCGACAAACTGCCCTATACTGAGCAAATTACTCTTCATGCCTGGTATGTACAACACATTGGAAATTGTTGACCTTTTTCCATCTTTCCTCATGATCAGAACATCACCAACACCTTCAGCTGCTAGAGTGTTGTCATTTGCAAACTTCACTGTGTTCTTCGACGAGGGCTTCATGTTCACAAACCAATCTTTCCTTCCAGTCATGTGTGATGAGCATCCTGAGTCCAAGTACCACTGATCTTGGAATCTTTCTTCATCTTTTGTTGTGACCATTAGCAACGTTTCTTCTTCTTCATGTTTCGCCAGCTTTGCATCAGTCTCTTGATTTTTCTTCCTTTCTGGACAATCACTAGCATAATGACCATACTTCTGGCAATTGAAACACTGAATATGGCTTTTGTCTGGCTTTCGACCACCACCTCTTCCTTTACCTGCAGCACCGCCTCTTTGGTTGCCTTGGTTCCAAGGTTTCTTCTGATTCGATTGGTTTCCTCCTTTGTTGCCATTCCAGCTACCTTTGCCTTTTCTTTCCTTTTCCAACTGCACCCCTGTACCGCCGTTGACACTCTTCAACAAGACACTCAACTCACGACCCGTGGGGATACTTTTGATACAAGTAAGTTGTTCCCTTTACTCGAACCAAAGGCTCTGATACCACTGTTGGACTTTCAACTAGGGAGCATTGAACATAGTGGGACTTTTTTCTAGAGCAACCTTTGTGAGAGACACACCACATACTCACCCAAAACCTTAAGGTGATAGGTGTATGGGTTCTCTCACTTATAAATGCTCAAGTCACCATATTTCTATCCAATGTGGGACTATTATCCACACTACTCACACTTGTTAATATTTAACACTCTCCCTCAAGTGTGAGTCTATGTCTATCCACAATGCTCTCCCTTAAGCGGAAACTTTAACTGTGCAACTGCACCCTTGTACCACCGTTGACACTCTTCAACGAGACACTCAACCCACGACCCGTGGGGATACTTTCGATACAAGTAAGTTGTTCCCTTTACTCGAACCAAAGGCTCTGATACCAGATGTTGGAAATTCACCTCACACCCTATGAAGAATTCCCTTCAATCTTGATCTCAAGATTGATGAACAAACCCACTATATGATAATAATGGTAATAACAAGTAATTATTAAGAACAACAAAAGAGAAGAAGAATAACAAACAAGAAAGAGAAGAATGAGAGAAGAAGTATTTGGAGAGAATGTGTTACCCACAACTGTGGGATTTCTTATTGAACTTTCACTTGCTAACTGCAATAATAGTCTCAGATGTTGGAAATTCACCTCACACCCTATGAAGAATTCCCTTCAATCTTGATCTCAAGATTGATGAATAAACCCACTATATGATAATGATGGTAATAACAAGTAATTATTAAGAACAACAAAAGAGAAGAAGAATAACAAACAAGAAAGAGAAGAATGAGAGAAGAAGTATTTGGAGAGAATGTGTTAGCCACAACTGTGGGATTTTTTATTGAACTTTCACTTGCTAACTGTAACTGTGAAATCTGTTCTGTTGTGATGTAGAATACAAAGCAAGGCACCCTATTTATAGTTTTAGGTTTACACTAGCCCAAAACATAAAAGACCCAAAATATTCTAAATCAAATCTAATCATATCATATCAAATTAATCATATGATATCAAATCTAATCTAATCAAATCACAATGAATTATATTTAACAGATTTCACACATACACTCACTAACACCACACGTTAACATCATAATCACCTACTAATCTTTTCTTATTTTAATTAACTATAACTAATCTAAAAAAAACAAACCAGCAGCCTTTATTTATTTATTTAATCTTTTATAATCAATAACTTTTTTGTTTTATCTATTAAGAACTTTTTTATATTAATATTAAAACAACTTTATTTAAAATTAGTTAACCCAATAAAATGATTAATAACCTTAATAAATTAGTAATTTTTTAGGTTCCGTTCCATTTTATTTATTACACTTTTTTTAATCAACCTTAGATAATCAAGTCTTTTCTTAGAGAAAATTAATAATCTTTTTTTTTTCAATTATCGTGCTAATTATTAATTAATCTCTTTTAAAATGGCATCTTATTAGATTAAAAACCTTTTTATAATTTATATCTAATTGTTTTTTTTAAGACTAAGGTTTTTAAGAGTATAATAAAAACAACCTTTTATTATAATAATTTCTCACATTAGAACTTTTATAAATGAATTACACCTTTTGACAATTTATTTAGTTAATAATAAATCATTAGTCTTCAATCTTTTTTTAGAAAGAAATAATAGAATCAACAATTTAACTTTTAGTAACAACCATGATAATAAATTAATCACTTCGCCTAAGTTTTATAATAAATTAATACCATTGTAGCATTTTATTTAAAACTTAGAATTTTTCTTATAAAATCAACTCGTATTAAAATCAATCCCGCTTAAAATCAACCAACTAAAATCAACTAAAATATAATCAATCGTGCACCCCACTACACGAGTCACTCTCACACACTTCAGCGCTTTCATGCGTATGTGTATGCTTTACTTATTTATCCTTTATTATTTCGGCAATTTATTTTTCGCAATTTACATTCTCGCATTGCATCCCGTCCAAAGGAAAAATCTACACATTGTCGCTACTCGAAAAATACGCGCAACGACGGGGAGGGCGAAAAGGAAAAGGACAGAAGAGTCGCCACCGAACTTTATTTATCCCATGAGGGGAAAGGAAAATATCGAGAAAACCTTAAGAAAAGAAAGGATAAGATGGTCTCGCAACCAAGAACGGGTTCGGAAGCCGGTTATGCGTGGGGAAGGTATTAGCACCCCTCGCATCCATCGTACTCGGTGGGAACCATTTGTTTGTCGACGTGTGATTATTTGCTTAAATATTATGTTATAAAAGTGTTCCACGGGGTAGTGAAAAAAGGGTCTAGAAACGGGGAAAGAAAGGTAACGGGGGGAAGAAAGGGAAAGAACGGACTCGGTAGGACTTCGCGGTCCTAGGCCTACGTATTCTCAACAGATATGAGAAAATCAGAGTCGGCGTAGTTCGGGGAACTACAGATATGGGGGGATGTGCTCGGCAAGGATTGTGGCCCTTGTGCCTACGTATCTTTACTTGAACGAAGTAGAGAATCAGAGCAGCCGTAGTTCAGCCTACGATTTGTTGATGTTTTTATGGATGATGCTATCGTACGCATTCTAGCAGTTAGGTGTATTGCTGCTCGCTCGTTGGAGACTTAGGCATTACCTGTTTGCGGTAGAACGGATGTATCATATCCTTTTCGAAAGATAAGTTTTCGCCATGCGAGGCAAGATGTCACATTTGATTTGTTGAATTATTTTTTAGGGACGGGATAGGTCCTCGGATAGTAACCCCTACGGGTAGTACCCAATTCTTTATCTCAAAGTTTTTGTTATGAAAGGGTGTGGCGAACATAGCGTCTTCGTATTGAAAGACGAGTATCAAAACCACACACACTACAGTGAGCGTCTCGACACTCGGAGAGGAAGAAGTCTACACTTAATCCTCTCTCTTTAGTTCAATACAAGGAGAACTTCATTCTCTTTTTAAAGTGTTTTTGGTTTTGAATGGTAAGTGCTTTTGCGACAGAGAACCCTACAGTAAACGTCAGCACTCGGGATAGGAGAAGGCCTACGCCTAACCACTCCACGACCATTCAAGCTTTTGTTACGAAAAGAAGTTTAAAAATGCGCTCGGTACGTGACCGAGGTTTTTAGGTGACAAAGGTTGCGGGAGGAATTTATGGAGAGAGATAGGTGGAAGGAGTCGCGTCTTCGTATTGAAAGACGAGTGTCTGAACCACCCACACTACAGTGAGCATCTCGACACTCGGAGAGGAAGAAGTCTACACTCAATCCCCTCTCTTTAGTTCAATACAAAGTGAACTTTATCCTTTTGTTAAATATGGTGAATTGGCTTAACAATCGTTTGAGAACATCCGCTTGACGTTGGGTCAAGGGTTTAATTGTTTAAAAAGGTTTGAGGTGAAGCGAGCAAGGTCGATGGCGACGCGCAAGGCAATCGGCTTACAAGGTCAAAAATGGCTCGATGAGAATCGAGAGTTTGTTTTCTTGAAAATGGTTTTTAGAACCAAAGGTCAAAAATGACCAACAATAAATATGCATAAAAACCAAACAATCATAACGGGTTAACCGGCTTTAAAAATAAACAAAACACAAAAAAACGGAATTTTTTGAGGTAAAAAAGTCGAGAAAACGTGAAAAACAGGGGTCTGACACGGGTGGCCGTGTTGTGTGACACGGCCCGTGTCACAGTTCTAGGAAAAAAAGTGAGTTTTGGGTCAAACAGTGGTGTGACACGGCCGCCCGTGTTGCGCAACACGGCCCGTGTCACAAAGTCTGGGAGAAAAAATGATTTTTAGGGCAAGTAGAGGTGTGACACGGGTGGCCGTGTTGTGTGACACGACCCGTGTTGGGCTACCAGAAGAAAAATCCAAACTTTTCCCTTGTTTTTTTTGCTTCTTTTTGGGTTTTTTCAAAAGGCTTCTTGGTCCCCCTTGGGATCTTACATGTTATACTCAATACAACAACATTCAAACCAATAGAACAAATGATAAATGCACAATATAAAAGAAGAGAAGAGTTTGAAGAGATGGATACCCAAGAGTTGTTACCCTCCTTGCAAAGCCTCCACTGATTTTGGCTAGGTATTCACTCCTCTTCACTCTATGCTTTGATGACTCTCCTTAATGGCTCCCTTGTGTTTCTTTTTTTTACTCTCTTCACTTTTTGCTGGTTTTTTGCTCTCTCTATTTTTCTGGTTTTCTTTGGTCTCAATATCTCTATCTCAATCTGTTGTGAATGATAGTGAATGTTAGTGAATGTGTTATGAATCCAATCCTTTTGTTGACAGCCCTCCTTCCTTTCTCATCTCACTTTTCTGTCACCTTTTTCTGCTGTACCAAAGCAATAGCTCTTGCACAAGCTCCAACTTTCAGAATTTCCATTCTTGGCAACAATTATGGCCACTTTCTTGGTGCAGCCCTGCTTTTTCCACTTCTAGTATGTTGCTTTTGCTGTATTTCTTCTGCAGCACTCTATGTTGCTTTCCAACCTTGTACCCATTGGTTGGTTGATTTGTTTTGGACATACCCATGTAGTCAATACAAGACTTTTTGGACATCATTTTCAAATTCTGATTTTTGATGTGTAGATGTATCAACATAAGCTTATGGCCTTTGTTTTGTGACATAAAATGATTTTGTAATATGATACACATTGCCACTTCTTGCATGGGGCTGTTTTGGACCATATTCAAATTGCCCATGAATGTATGCATAGCCTTGATCTTGGGATATTCCAACATTGAATTAGCTCTTAAATATTTCCTTGCATGTTTGTAAGCACAAAGAGGACCATGTGGACTTGATGAGGCATGGGGGATACCATGGCATGAAGTTATTTTTAGAAACTTGAATTAAGACTAGAAATAGCTTAATTTCCTAAGCATTACCAAGAGTTTGGATTTTGTAACAAATGTGACATTCTTGCAAATGTCATGAAATTTCTCTTTGTAATATTCTTGAATCTAGCCTTGAATTCATGAACCTTGAATTTGGAATGATGGGCCTCCCTTATGTCATTGAATTTGAAAGAAATGAAGAAATGAGTCAAGTCTTGAAAGAGGACAAATTTTGGGGTGCAACACACATGATTCAACAATTGTGTGTAGTGCACATCATTTGCATCATTTTCCCACATGATCCTTGATCCCATTCAAGTCGATCTTTAAGTTAGATCCTATCCCATAGGAAGGACCGCTATCTTTTACAACTTAGATATAAACACACAAACAACTCAAATCAAACATATTCAAACACAATAGAGAAATAGATGTTAATCATCTTAAGCGAGATAGAATCTCCACCCCACAACAATACAATCAATATGTAGGGACTCTGCCTTAAGAGAGATAGAGGCGTACTTGTCGATCAATATCCGAGTACTTGAGCCCTTCTCTTAAGACGATGCAAAGACTATTTTCCTACAATTTATGGCGGTTAAATCTCTCTTAAAATGATAACTCGTCTTTTCTCCTAAAATCAATCAATCAACCACCCTAAACCCGTAGAAACTTTGACCACAGTCAAAGAACTCCTCATACCCTTTAGGGGAACTACAAATACTCCGATTCCACTCCCGTAAGGATATGTAGGCATAAGATGCGACATCTTATCGAGTATACTTAGAAATAAACCCCTAGGTCTTTCAACCATTAAGCAAATAATCCATAAGCAATAAACAACATAAAACAAGAGGTTCCTGTAGAGTACTACAGAAACTTAGGATGCTAGTACCTTCCCTAAGTTTAACCAACCCCCGAACCTAAAACTCTCTAAACCTTGCATTTGTATTGCATTGTGGGAATTTCGATCTTTATCCCTTCCTTTGGACTAATAAAAGACCGGTTTCAAATTGAATTAAAGATTCAAACTAATTAATAGTTTGGTATCCGAATTTCACCGCGACAGAAATGGCGGCTTCACTGGGGGAACTCAGTGGGTTTCCCTACCTTGCTTTACTTGTTTATTGCTTTATATATTTGCTTACTTGTTTATTTGTTTGTGTCTTTTATTTCTTTTGGGCTGTGATCCTTGAGTGGTGAGACAAAGTCCTACACCCGGACTTGAGTGAACTTAAGATAGGATAGTGATGTGTTCGACGAGGCTTATAGGGAGTTGAATCCCGACCAAGTTGACTTGAAAATCACGCTCAGTTGAGACCCTTTCGAAAATAGTTCGGTTGAACAAGTAATTGTGAAGACTTTTACTATTTTCGATTGGAGTCTATGATATTGAGGACCATAGTTACCTTAACCCCACTTTGGACTTTATTAGGATGTAGTGTGGGACTATGAGGGAGTACACCCGAAATAGTGCTACACGATGCTACACTCAAAAGAAGTTCTCTTAAGAATATTATTAATCACCGAGTAATTAGGAAGTTGATAATATCAGAAAGATGAGCTAATGACTTTGGGAACCTTATTAGAACCTTGTTCTGCAGGTACAATCAACCTTTAGTCCATATCCTTTGGAAATGGGTATACCTTTGGCTCCATGCTCGTTGCAAACCTAGGAACTTTGTTTGCTTTATCTTCGTGTGTCCTTATGTGCTTACTTGTGTTTGCTGCATTCATATAGCATCATTTTGCATTGGATTTCATGGGATTCCCTTTTGTTTATGAACATTGTAGGTCACTATGACTTCTAATGAAAGACACACTTTGAAATACACTTTTAAAAGTCCTAAATTGGGTGACCTAAAGGAGTTGGTGACCCTGAAGGAAGACCAAGGGAAGTTCAAGAGCAATTATGGGAAGCTGATATCTTTATTGAGTCGCCAAGTAGACAAAGGACTTCTTTCCACTTTATTGCTGTTTTATGATCCGCTTTATCATTGTTTTACATTCTCAGACTTTCAGCTATTGTCTACATTGGAAGAGTATTCCTTTTTGGTTGGTTTACCTATCCTAGAAGAATCTCCTTCCCCTTTCTTGGAGAAGGACCCTGAAGAAAGAGATATTGCTAAAGCTCTTTATCTGAAAGTATCAGACGTCAGGAGAAACTTAATTAGTAAGGGTGGTGTTTTAGGCTTAACTACGGATTTCTTAATTAGCAAGGCTATATTTTATGCCGATTATACGAACAAGACCCCGTTCGAAGCAATCTTTGCTTTACTCGTTTATGGAGTGTTTCTATTCCCAAGATTTGAAGGGTTTGTCGACTTTAATGCCATCAAGATCTTTCTAAAGAATAACCCAGTGCCAACTCTATTGGGTAATACTTATCATTCTGTACATCTCCGAAATCTTTATGGTGGAGGAATCATTACCTGCTGTATACCCTTGCTTTACAAGTGGTTTATTTCACACTTATCGAAGTCTAGCTTTTTTACAAATATCGGTAAAGAACTTTGGTCTTCGAGAGTTATGGCGTTGACCCACTCAGACGTTGATTGGTATAACCGAGTGTATGATGGGACTTTAATTATTGATGGTTGTGGTGACTTTGCTAATGTGTCGTTACTCAGTTTTAATGGAGGGATCAGTTACAATCCAGTCTTAGCCCGTCGAAAGTTGGGATTCCCGTTGAAGGAGCCACCTAAGAGTGTTCAAGTGGAAAGCATTTTCTTTAGGGATGACAAGGAACTCCGAGACAAGATTTTGGGTGCATGGGATCATTTGCACAAGAAAGGCAAGAGAAGCCTTGGAAAACTTAATTGTGTGTCCTTGGAGCCCTACCTCCAGTTGGTTAGAGAGAGAGCAATCAAACTGAAGATGCCCTATTCTCGTCAAGATCCTATACCTCCGAGAAGGGAGCCCACTTATGTCTTTATGTCCGAAGCTGAGAAATTAGAGGTTGCTTTGAGGAAGTCGCAACGTGAGTTGGAGTCATGGAAGAACAAGTATCAAGTAATGGCTGCAGAAGTGGATGAACTTCAGAAACAGAAGGATGAACTTCAGAAACAGCTACAGTCGAAGGATGAAGAGTTACTTCCCCACAAGAAGAGGAAAGCCGTGGAGGATTTATTTTTCTCCGACCCACAATGTACTATTTGGAAGCTGATTGTGGACAACCTTATCCGTGAAAAGACCCAGTTGGAGGAGGAGCTCAAGCAGCGGAATTCAAAACTTCTTTAGGGCTTTCATTAGCTTTTATTTAGCTATTTATTTGGGACTTTTAAAAGCAATTATTTGTATTCCGTTTCAAAATTAATAAAAACGTTTTCTTTTACCGCAAAGTTTATAAATAGTTGGGATCCCATGAAGTCCTACTCATCTTGCATTGCATTCTTTCTTTATTCACTTCAAGAAACTCAATTTTTATTTCACAGGTATTGTAACAATGGATTTCAAGAGAGAAGCATTGGAGTACACTTTTCAGAGTCCTAACATTGAAAGCTTAAGAGAGCTAACAGATCTCATCGAGAACCGTCACGCTTTTGAAAACCAATTGCACACACTTCATTCTTTTTTGTTTGATTGTCTTAGGGCTGCTCATCTAGCATTAGATCTCTTGTGGTAATTAGGACCTGTATGTGCATGAATCAATCAGTTTGTTATATGTCCTACTTTTCTGTCATGACAGCCCCTCACACATGTTTGACAATTGTGGCTTGATAGCCATTTTATGTTTCTGTGCATTTCATGGCCATTTTAAGTGTTAGGCTCATTTACAATCTCATTTGAAACTTGTGTGTGGCATTTTTCTGATCTCAAAGCTGTTCCAATCTTGTATGGTTTCAAATATTGCATTTTATGAGTGTTTGAGCAGCTGACCTATGACTTTCAATTCCATGATGTTTGTGAACAATTTTGAAGTGTGGACACACCTTATATGATGCTTTGAGGATGTTTGAAGGGTCTGCTCATTTAAATTATGTTTGTTTCTTGATCTAGCTTTCAAACTTGCTTTCTTTCTCCAATTTTCACTTAGCATGACAGTTGTGCCTTGAATTTGTGTTGAGCACTATGATTGTAATCTTCTTTGGTCTCACATTGCATCCTATATGTTTTACTTCATGTTTACATTGATTATGATATGATCAAGTGAGTTCCATCCTTGCCTTGCTTTTATATTAAAATCTGGACAGCAGCAATATCTCACCATACCATTACAATTCATGTGCAGTTCTTTGATCCAACATTGCTTTGATTATTATCCTTGCTTAAACTCATTCATGATCATGATTATATCTTGTTCACCTCTGCCATTACTCCTAATTACATCAAGTTGCATCTCATATTGCCAATGTGTTTGTCATCACAGCTTGCCTTGACTTCACACCACACTTGCAACTCATGTGTTATTTCCTGTTCTTCTGAGTTATGTTTGAGTTTTAAATGTGCTACACCTCTGTTATGACATGTTTAACTTGTGTACAATGCCTCTTGTTGGATTTGAATTCAGATTTGATATGTGGTTTTCAAAATGCAACTCAATCACCGAACTTGCATCTTGCATCGTGTTTTCATTTCAAGGCATCGTTTCAAAATTTCAACTGCACCATCTTAATCCTTGTTAAAAAAAAACAGTCAAGTTTGACTAAGATTTCATCAAAAATGATTAAAAATTGATAAAGTTTGATCCTTCACGTTTTGGCTGTCTAGCTTGTTTCATCTTGCCCAGAAAATCCATGAAATATGCCATATATATTTTTAGGGGTGGCTAAATCAACGGATGTATAGCCACCCCAGTGGTAGAAACCTTACTCTCTCATGCGCCTTTCACTTGCCAAACCAGGGTTCGATCCTTGGGATCAACCCTTTTTGTTGTTTTTATTTGCAATTATGATTGAATTTATTTTGTTCACTCCTTCCATTCTTACTAACAGCACACGCGTGTGGCTTGTTGGTTGTTTTTGTGTGTTGGTAAACACAAGGGCCTGGGTTCAACTCCCAGCTTGGCCCTTTTCAAACTTCAAATATTCGTAACTTATTCATCGTTTATTATTTTCAACCCGTTCTTTTTGCAAATTGCTCATTGTGATGTCTATTTCATTAAATGGATTGTAATCTCATAGTTGCTTGATTTTACAATGCTTTTTGCCTGCTTGTTAGTAGATCCGTTTTTAGGTTGTTACCGTGCGTTTTGATTAAATTTCCTTCATACCATGTTAATTTTATCTTGTGAGATTTATTGGTATTTGACTCCTTTATGTTTGTTAACATGTTGAGATCTCATTTTCTTATTGGTTGTTACCATGAGTTATTGTTTCTTTCCTAAAGCCTTGAATTGAACTGTTGTGATCGATCCTTGCGAACTTGATTATTATCAATGCCTAATTGTTGTTACATTTGAACTTATAACATGATCATTTTTTAAGTTGTAACTTATTTATATGGTTGATGTGTTTCATATTTGATAATATGGCTTGGAGGTTGTTACTTCCATCTTTGTTAAGATATTTGATTATCGGTTGTAACCATTGGTATTATTTGATCCTTGCTTATTGTAATATGCATGCTTATTTGATTGTAATCTTATTCATCTTGCCTAGTTGTTCATTTGCTTTATCAAGTTTATTTCTCCAAGTGATGGAACTTTTTAGTTCTCATCCAAGTTGCCTCTCTCTCTCTCTCCTTTCAAAGGAAAAGTCTCTCCCTTGACCCTTGTGTCATTGGATAGTTCATTACCCCCTCCCTTGACTTTGTGAAGTCATCTTAAACCCTAGCTTAGTTAAGTTAGAACATACAAGCCATTAGACTTTGCTTTAAGTCTAGAAAGCCTTACCTACACTAGAAGTGTTCTTCAACTAGAACCCTAGGATAGAGTTTGTAAACTCTATGTAAGAATCATAGTAATGATTACTTACTCCCCTCTTGAGTGTTATAACATAGATCTAGAGAGTTTTGTTAAACCCTACACAAGCATTGTAATGTTTGTTTCCCCATGAACCTTGTTCATAATCAAGTGTTCTTCAACCCTAGTAAGGTGAACTACGATTGCTCTGATTCTATCCTAGTTAGGATACGTAGGCAGAGGACGCGATGTTTTTGCGAGCAAACTTAGAAACTATCTTTAGGTTTTAACCTTCACCCTTTACCCAACCCCAAACCTTAGCAAACATTTACCAACTTAGCATGCAAATAAACAAAAGGTTCCTGTAGAGTACTACAGATGTTTAGGATGTGAAATACCTACCCTATGCATAACCAACCCCCGATCCCCGAATCTCTTAGCATTGTTGTTACATCGCGAAAAGGGTTTTTCTTTCTTTAGACCTTTCCTTTGGATAAATTAAAGACATGTTGTAATCTAAGAATTAAATATTCAAGTTAATCAATAGCTTGGTATCACGATTCTCACCGCAACAGGTAACGGTCGACTCATAAATTGAACATATTTTGTGCCTGAGTCACGGGTATGCACAAGTCGACCCTCCGGTTGACGCATACCACTGCTATTTCAAACGTTTGTTTTTCAACACAGTATGCGCCGACGCATCGCGCGAATTCTTTGAAATTTTTTTCTGAAACTGTTCATTTCTCATTTAATCATTTTGTTCATTCCAATTCATTTGCATTAAGAGATTTTGCATTGTAACTTGAAACCTACATCAAGGCTATTCTCCTCTTTCTTTCTTCTCAAAACCTGGTATCTACTACAAAGGGGTAAAGTCATCCTCATTTCTCTATCTTCAAGAGCACTCTCCAACTTTGATATCTTCATCACCCATTCCTCTTCTCCAACTTTGAAAGTAAACATGTCCACCTGTAGAATTACTGGCAAACGATCCACTAGAGCTTCTTCATCCCATGCAGGTCCATCATCTGCAGCTCTTCCGCCAATTGATGTGTCACTTGCTCCACCTGAATTTGCTGAGATTTATGACAAAAAACTCAGCAAGCGGTCTCTTGTAAAGCACCATATGTACTACCGAATTTCTGCTGAGCGTATGCACATCCCATAGGTGATAAATCTTCTTGATGCTCAAGGGTTTAATAATTTCTTAGAGTGCAATACAAAATACAACGAAGACCTTGTGAGGATATTTTACACTGGTCTTCAAGGAAATTTTAAAGGTTTTGCGTTTAACACAAAAGTAGGAACAACAAAGGTATGTGTCAACGATGTTGTTTGGAAAACTTTGTTTAATATGTCTCCGGTGTCTGCTGAGCCCATCATTAAGGCTGTAACACCCCACTTCCCAAAACAAATAAAATATAAACATTATAATTAAACATCAGAGTTTTCATCATTTACAGTGGGATATCACATCACCAATAAGTCATCAAAATACTTTATTGATTATTTTCAAAATAATACAGCGGAAATTGTCATTTCAACATTCTTGGCCATCTGCCAGATTTCATAAAATCTCTATTATTATAATTCACCAAAATGTGACACGTCACAGGATTACAACAAGTTTGACGCAAAACAATTAAAACACCCATATCCCGTGTTACGTATCAGAGCACCCTAAGACTCGACCTGTACACCGCTATCCAAGCTATCTATGTACCTGGATTATCTGTACTTCCGAGGAAGCACAGACCACAACAACAAACAACAAAGGGGTGAGAATCACGATCAAATAATAATGGTATAATAGTACATGAAATAAAAGGAAGAATCTATATAAATCGTTTCACATACGTATTATCCAGACTCACTGTCCCATCGTTCAATCACAATTACAATCACGCAACACGTGCGCACACACACACCCCGAAACATACGGTATCGACTCATTCGCCCGTCAGATTCTCCTTGGAACCAAATATAACCATCGCATCAAGCGAGGTTCTGCAGATCCTACACGGGATCAAATATAACCATCGCTCACACCCCACATGGGCACACGAGGTTCTGCAGATCCTACACGGGATCAATTATAACCATCGCATTATGCGAGGTTCTGCAGATCCTACACGGGATCAAATATAACCATCGCATCAAGCGAGGTTCTGCAGATCCTACACGGGATCAATTATAACCATCGCATTACGCGAGGTTCTACAGATCCTACACGGGATCAAATATAACCATCGCATCAAGCGAGGTTCTGCAGATCCTACACGGGATCAATTATAACCATCGCATTACGCGAGGTTCTGCAGATCCTACACGGGATCAAATATAACCATCGCATCAAGCGAGGTTCTGCAGATCCTACACGGGATCAATTATAACCATCGCATCAAGCGAGGTTCTGCAGATCCTACACAGGATCAAATATAACCATCGCATCAAGCGAGGTTCTGCAGATCCTACACGGGATCAAATATAACCATCGCATCAAGCGAGGTTCTGCAGATCCTACACGGGATCAATTATAACCATCGCATTACGCGAGGTTATGCAGATCCTACACGGGATCAAATATAACCATCGCATCAAGCGAGGTTCTGCAGATCCTACACGGGATCAATTATAACCATCGCATCAAGCGAGGTTCTGCAGATCCTACACGGGATCAAATATAACCATCGCATCAAGCGAGATTCTGCAGATCCTACACGGGATTAAATATAACCATCGCTCACACCCCACATGGGCACACGAGGTTCTGCAGATCCTACACGGGATCAATTATAACCATCGCTCACACCCCACATGGGCACACGAGGTTCTGCAGATCCTACACGGGATCAAATATATACTAACATCACACACCGCAGTGTATACTACACGACACGCTCAACATTCATGCCAAATCGTTATGCATTTTTAATCGAATTAAACGATGCACGAAATTGCCCAAACGGCTACAATTCATAACCTAGGATTCACGCCTATCGGCTACCCACAATACATCACGAGCCATCACACCATCTTCTAAATCAAGGAAGGGTCGATCGCAATCGGAACCCCAAGTCACAACTGCACCCAACAGCAGAGAAGACTCATTCTGCTACGTTCGCTACACGCTCGCCTAGCGAACTGCTAGCGAGCAAGAACAGAAGCTACAGACTTCGTTCGCTACCTCGTTCGCTACAGCCAACCCCCAGCGAGTCATTCGCTACTCCATTCGCTTCCAGCGAAGGAGACCAAAACACCACTGTCCCAAGTCTGGGACCGTTCGCTACGCACTCGCCTAGCGAGATGCTAGCGAACACTCGCGACCTGCTCGCCTAGCGAGCTGCTAGCGAGCGTCTGCGAACTGAACTTTCTCCCACTGTTCAGAATCCAAACACCCGATGAAATCTCCCGATAAATCCCAACTTGTTCCCAGTAGCCTTAGCCTAACATATATTGACTAATCTACGGTATCTAAACGTGATTCTAACCGATAAACATCAGTTCTACCGATTTAACTCATTTATGCCCTAAATGAAAAAATGAGGAAAACATTCCAACAACTAACACAATCCATACATAATCATAAACATTAATAAGATGATGATACTTCACACCCTTACCTGATTATTTGCAAGCTTTGATCGATTCTTCCAGCCTCTAGGTTTTTCTCTTCTTTCTTCCCTCTTTCCCTTCTCTTCCTTTCTTTCTTTTCTTTTTCTTTCTAATGTTACTAACTTTCTTTCTCTTCTCTTTTTATCTCATCTTTCCATTTCTTTCCTCTCATTTTCTTTCCCTCCACTAACTAATCAAATCTCATAAATTAACCACTTAACATTAAATAGGAAATGTCTATAATACCCTCCAAAACTATTTTCTCAGAAAACTCCCAAATTCGGTTAAAATAGGATAATATGTAAACATAACATATTTTCATGCAAATTCCACCTCAAAATAATATTCGCCCAATTAAACCAAAAAGGACTCAACGAAAAAGGAATAATCGAAATCGGGGCGTTACAAAGGCCACAGACACTCAAACTATCATTGGCTACGAGTTCAAAGAAGCTTTGAACTCAATGCTGAAGAAACCTTATGCACATGACATTGTGGCAAGTGATCTTTTTCCCAAGACTGTCACTACGGGAAAGTTGAAACCCATGGATCGAATTTTACAGTGGATTGTGGCACACATTTTGCAGCCAAAGAAAGTTGGATATTTGCGAGTTGACCAAGCTGAGGTGCATTTGATCTACATTTTGAAGAAACAGATCAAAATCAGTTGGCCTCATTATATAGCAAGTCAGATTTATGCACTTAAGGAATCGGGTAGAAGGACTGCTCTCTCGCATGGTTCTTTCATTCAAGAAGTTCTGAATCATGCCAAAATCACAGTTCCAGGTATTCCGTATAAATCACTCACCTCAGATCAAGAGCTCTGTCAAAAGACTTTTACAATGATGGGATATCTCTAGGATAAGGATGAACATTATTACAAGTTCATTGTTAAGGCAACTACCTCTCGGCTAGAAGAATCAGACGAGAGTGATGATCAGAATGAAGAGGCCCAGGAAGAAGACCAAGATGAACAGGGTGGGAGACAACCAATGAAGGTTGAAGACCAAGATGATGGATGGTGGTTTGACCACCCTCCTCCCTCGAATCATGCAAATGACCAAGGGTGGTGCAAATGGCAACATACTGGTTGGACATCATTAGGCGACAATTATAGGCCTCAACAACATTCAGAGTATCAAGAAACTCTAGACTAGAGCTATGAGCCTCCGCTATTCCCGAATCCGCCTCAACAACACTCTGATGAACTCCTCGAGATGATGAGGATTATGCAATTGGAACAACGCTCCTTCATGACTGCCCAGGATGAGCGTATCTCATAACTCCAAAGTCAATTTGAGACTCATACTGAAAATTTCAATGCATTTTCCTCCGGTGTCATGCGACGGTTCGATGGTTTTATTAAAACAGCCGCCATCAATACAGGGCTCTTTCCACCAGCTTCAATACCCTCAATAGAGCAGTCTTGGAGTTCACTGAAAGAGCTGATGCCCAATTACCTCCGGAGTATCCCTCTCGAGGGCGAGGCCACCATTTCAGGGGGAGGAGACCTTGAAGTTGTTGTGCATACTGCATCTTGCATCTCATTAGTCTGTTTTCAATGTTGTTATGTATTATTGCACTTATGCATTTTTCTTTTATTGTTGCATCTAAATGTCATGGATTATGAACTTATGTGTGGTTAATGTTTTTCATAACCTAGAAATCTTTATTATTTTATCTGTGCGTGGTTCTATTTATCATTCTGTTATATGTTCATTAACTACGTTTTATATGGATGTATGTTAATGTATAGCCTGTTGCATATGTTTTGAGATGTGCGTCTGTTGTTAATTTTATACCATTCATTGACAGGTGTTTCTTTCTTTTTGATGTTGTCAAAGGGGGAGAAAGTGTCAAGCATTGCAGTAGAACCAGAAAGACCAAAGGTGAAGACTTAGCATTAACACAAAAGAGTGTGTAGGGATGAAGGCATCAAGCAAGGGGAGGATAATGTCACATATCATACAGTCAGGTTCTATGTGTTTTGCTAATAGACCTAAAATATATTATTTATTTGACTCGATTTATACGTGTTATTTAGGATTTTATCTCTGTTTTCTTGTATTATGCCTCTGTTTTGTCTCTTTTTCAGGATTTTATATTTTCAGAGCTACTCAATAAGAAATGAAGAAAAACAAGCAAAAAGACCAGCTTTTCAGGAAATTGTACATATGGCACTCACCATGGCGGGCGCCATAGCGGAAGCCATGAGTGGGATAAGAGACCAACTTCTGAAAACTGCCACGTCTCCCACTTCTTTCCACTCTAGTATAGATGGCGAGCGCCACCCTTGCATTTTGTTTCCCTCCTAAAAGAAGTTGGGGGGCAGTCTAGTCTTTCCCTGTACTTTCCTAGCATTATAAATAGAAGAGTTCTGCCTCATTTCTAAGCATCCAAGCTTAGTTACAGAACTCAAGCCATAAATTTCCATCTGTTGTAAAGTGATAAACTTCTCACAACGAGTGGTTATTACATTGTCTAATCGAGTCTGTAATCGAATTTGGAGCACTTTAGTAGAAGTTAATCTTGCCGCCATTTTATTTCAGTCTTTTACTTCAAGTTGTACCAAGATTTAAAACCTCCCGTTTGGAGCAGGTTTTTATTTATTTTCGGCTTTTACTTATCCGCATTTATTTCCTGCACTTTATTTACTCGCACTATATTTCCTGCACTTAATTTCCTGCACTTTATTTACTCGCAATTTATTTACCGCCCTTATTTATTGCACTTTATTTACCATGTCTATTTATGTTTCCATGTCCGGTTAAATCTTAGAGGTTAGGATGTGAGGATCATAGTTAAAAGTGGTATTCCATACGGATGTCGATAGAACCACTTAGGGGTTATTCTGACTTTTAATACTTTTTTCTGCACTTAAAATCTGTTGGGTAAGATCGAAAGCCGTCCAACCTTTAGATAAATTTGGTTAGTCTTAACTGCTCAAAGGAAGCGAAAGCGCTTAGTCCAGTTAAGCAGGAATCTTCAATGCTTTAGAAAAACGATTTTAAAACTATTTTCGGACGCGTTTATGGATTTAAAGTCCGGTTTGCGAGAACCTCTTTTTGTTAGAAATTCCAGGTCAAAATACTTTTCAACTAAGTCAAGAAACTATATTTCTTAAAAATGGGTTTAATCACTCTAACACAGTGCGCGCCTTTTTATAAGTGACAATAAGAGGGATCGATTAGGGGATAAACTCGGTTCTGAATACGCGAAAGCGACAATTCTCGTTAAATTAGTTATTTTCATGAGTGGAAAACATTACCCCTTAAGAAGTCTATTTGTACGCATCTGGAATATTGCCTAGCTATGTGAATTACATCCAAGCCTGCTGTTTTATTATTGAATTTATTTTCGCACTTTACTTTTATTTCGCACAACCCAATTCCTAATTGACTTACCTTAGATAAACATTGTAACAACAGTAATCGATAGATTGACGTTTGGTCTCTGTGGGATCGATAATCTTTTATATTACTCTGACGCTATTCGTGCACTTGCGAATCACAGCATCAAGTTTTTGGCGCCGTTGCTGGGGATCAATTACGTCAAAATTTTGTACCCTGTCGTTACACCGTCTAGACTAAGGTTTTACCTACTGGTCAATGCGAAAAACTCGCTGCACCGGAAATCTTATAGATCCTTTAGAGGAACCTGAACGTTACACTCGTGCACGTCTCTTATTTCGTAGAATTAAAAAAGATATAGACGAAGACCGTAACCAAAGACTCCTTAAGGAGTTCGCCCATCCATCTAATGACGAACCTAGTTCTAGTATTGTGAACCCCAATATCCCTGCTCACAATTTCGAACTAAAACCCTCCTTATTACAATTAGTACAACAAAACCAATTTGCGGGTCTCCCTGCTGAGAACCCGAACCAACATTTAAAAAACTTTATTCAATTAGCTAACACTTTTAAAACCAATGGTGTTACTTCTGAGGTGATTCGTCTAATACTATTCCCTTTTTCCCTCAGAGACAAAGCCCTTAGTTGGTTAGATTCCCTTCCAGCCAATTCTATAACAACCTGGGAAGACCTTAGGAGAGTTTTCCTCGCTAGATATTTTCCCCCGAGCAAAACAGTTGTTTTTAGAAACCAAATAACCAGATTCACTCAAAACCAAGGTGAATCACTCTTTGAGGCTTGGGAGAGATATAAAGACCTGTTGAGAATATGCCCACACCGTGGCCTGGAATCATGGCTAATCATTCACACCTTTTATAATGAACTTCACTATAACACTAAGATGACCATCGACCCAGCCACAGGTGGTGCTCTGATGAATAAACCTTACCCTGAAGCTAGCGCTCTCATCAAAGATATGGCTCAAAACCATTGTCAATGGGGGACAGAGCGAGCAACGGTGGAGAAGAAAGAAGCCCAAGGAGGAATACATGAGATAAGTTCTATAAACATGATGCAAGCCAAAATGGACGCTTTGGCCCTTAAGGTCGAACATATGTATGCAAACCCAGTTACTACAGCAGCAATCTCAACAGAATGTGAATTATGTGGAGCCAAAGGCTACCAATCAGCAGAGTGCAATCTGTTGAACGAAACTCATTTAGGAGAGGTCAACTATACTCAAGGGAACCCATTTTCAAACACCTACAACCCTGGATGGAAGAATCATCCAAACTTTTCTTATAAAAACAATAACCCCATCCAAAACCCTGCACCTCCGAGACCATCCGGTTTTTAGGCTCAAAGACAAAACACGCCTATGCAAGTTGTGCAACCTAAGCCGAACCTTGAGAAAATCATGGAAAATTTCATTATGGCTTAAACCCAACAAAACAAAGAATTCATGAACTAGAAAATTCATGTTAATGAACTAATTACCTAGTTAGGAACTAAGGTAGACTAAATAGTCGCCCATAATAAGATGCTTGAAACCCAGATCTCTCAGATAGCTTTAAAACAAGCCCCCGAAACTACACCCGAAGGGCAATTCCCTGGACAACCTCAACAAAACCCCCGAGGGCAAGCCAATGCAATTATTTTATGAAGTGGGACCGCTTATGATGAACCAGTTAACCCGACATTAAACAAACCCAAGACTTCTGAAGAAAGCATACTACCCACAGACGAAGTAGAGGAACCAGTAGGATCCGAAAAACAGAAAAACCAAGACAAAGAAAAAACTTTAGAAAAACTAACGAACCACCTCCGCCATACAAACCTCTTATACCCTATCCGCAAAGATTAAAACAAACCAAGATCAATAACCAATATCAGAAATTCATTAAAGTCATAGAGAAACTTCACGTGGAGATCCCTTTCACATAAGCCATCACCCAGATACCATCATATGCAAAATTCCTCAAAGACATCCTTACCAATAAGCGTAGACTTGACGATCTAAAACCCTTGGAATGCAATTCCATTTCCGAAAATAAACTTGCCAAAAAGGAGAAAGATCCTGAAAGTTTCTCCATACCTTGTATTTTGGGGAGTCATGTCATCAATAAAGCTTTTCTAGACTTAGGAGCTAGTGTAATCCTAATGCCTCTGGCAGTTTTTGAAAGGTTAAAACTATGAGAATTACAGCCTACAAAGATGTCTCTTCAGTTAGCCGACAGATCCATCAAATATCCGATTGGCATATTGGAAGACGTCTCAGTCAGGATCGGCCAGTTATTCATCCTGACCGATTTTGTTGTCATGGACATTAAAGAAGATGATGACATTCCAATCCTCCTAGGTAGGCCATTCTTATCAACCGCATGAGCCATAATAGATGTTAAGAGAGGGAAGTTGACTTTTGAGGTAGGTGACGAAAAGATAGAATTCGTTCTATCGAAGTTTCTTATGGCACCCGTATTAGGAGACACATGTTAGGCCATAGATATCATTGATGAATGTGTTCGGGAGCTAGAATTAGAAGAAACCATCACATTGCCTTTAACTTTCATAAAGGAAGATGATGGATGTATGGAACCCTACATCGATGATAGTCTACACGAATGTTTATCCCTTAAACCCGATCCAATGCCTTGCCCTAAGAAACCTACTTTAGAACTTAAGGAACTACCCGAGAATCTAAGATATGAGTTCCTGGACGAAGAAATGAACCGTCCGGTTATAGTCAGTGCTGCCTTAAACCAGGTAGAAACGGACCAACTCTTATATGTTTTACGCAAATATCCCTCAGCCTTAGGATATAACATCTCTGATCTAAAAGGTATAAGTCCATCTATGTGCATGCACCAGATCTCAATCGAGGAAGACTCAAAACTCTCTAGAGAATATTACAGAAGGATAAACCCTATAATGAGTGATGTTGTAAAAAAGGAAGTTCTCAAGTTATTAGAAGCAGGTATAATTTATCAAATCTCAGATAGTAAGTGGGTGAGCCCTGTGCATGTAGTACCAAAAAAGGGAAGCATCACAGTCGTGCAGAACGGGAAAGGAGAACATATAGAAAAACGGATAGAAGGAGGATGGCGTATGTGCATAGATTATAGGAAACTAAACAAAGCTACTAGGAAAGACCATTTTCTCCTACCATTTATATATCAGATACTGAAACATTTAGTCAGACACTCCTATTTTTTCTATCTCGATGGATATTCAGGATTTTTCCAAATCCCTATCCATCCAGAAGATCAAGAAAAAACTACCTTTACATGCCCTTATGGAACCTTTGCCTACAGACGAATGCCTTTCGGCCTCTGTAATGCACCAACAAAAACTTCCAGCGTTGCATGATAGCAATCTTCGCTGATTACCTAGATGGAATTATGGAAGTGTTCATGGATGATTTCTCGATATGCGGATTTGATTTCAAAAACGGTCTCGTTAACCTTGAGAAAATCCTGAAAAGATGTGTTGATGTTAACCTGGTGTTGAAATGGGAGAAATGTCACTTGATGGTCACCGAAGGTATAGTTTTAGGACATGTAGTCTCTGAAAGAGGTATTGAAGTAGATAAAGCTAAAATAGAAGTGATAGAAAACCTAAAACCCCCTAACACCGTCAGAGAAATCCGAAGTTTTCTTGGACATGCTGGTTTCTACCGGCGTTTTATCAAAGACTTCTCTAAGATAACCAAACCTTTAATCGGCCTCCTAATGAAGGATATCGAGTTTAACTTTGACGAAAAATGCCTCGAAGCATTCAACTTTTTAAAACACGCGTTGATCTCAGCACCCATTATCCAACCTCCAGGTTGGGCTGAACCTTTCGAAATCATGTGCGATGCTAGCGATTATGTTGTAGGAGCTGTTCTATGGCAAAGAAAGGATAAAAAATTTCATGTTATTTACTATGCCAGTAGGACGCTAGATACTGCTCAGCTTAACTACACCACCACTAAGAAAGAACTTCTTGTCGTAGTTTTTGCTATGGACAAATTTCGATCCTATCTGGTAGGAGCCAAAATTATAGTGTATACAGATCACGCTGTCATTCGTTATTTATTAAACAAGAAGGATTCCAAACCTAGGTTAATTCGATGGATCCTTTTATTATATGAGTTTGATCTAGATATTCGAGACAAGAAAGGCACGAAAATGCAGTTGTCGATCACCTTTCTAGGCTTGAATACCTGAAACCTGATCCACTCCCTATAAACGATGATTTTACCTATGACAGGTTAATATCTAGGATAGAAGCCATAGAAGAGAATAACCTAAATCCTCATAAGACTCCCGAGAGATCTCTGGCAGTAAATAGCGTACCTTGGTACACTGACTTTGTAAATTATCTAGCTGTCGACATCATACCCCTGACTTTAACTACCAGCAGAGAAAGAAGTTCTTTAGCGACTTAAGACACTTCTATTGGGATGAACCACTCCTTTTTAAAAGAGGAACTGACGGTATTTTTTGCCGTTGCGTTCCAGAAGAAGAGGTAAGAAAGATCATAGAACAATGTCACTCTGCACCCTACGGAGGACACACTAGCACCTCCAAAACACACGCCAAGATTCTTAGAGCAGGCCTGTTTTGGCCCACAATATGGCATGATGTGCACGCCTAAATAGTTAAATATGATTGGTGCCAACGCACTGGGAACAATATTCAAGAGGTAGAACTCTTCGACGTTTGGGGCATTGATTTCATGGGACCATTTCCGTCTTCCTTAGGAAACAAATATATCTTAGTAGAAGTTGCTATGTGTCTAAATGGATTGAAGCCATAGCCTCACCCACCAACGACACACGTGTAGTGATAAAGTTGTTTAAGAATTACATATTCTCTAGATTCGGAACACCCCGTCTTGTTATCATCGATGGTGGATCGCATTTCATATCAAGAATTTTCAACAAGCTTTTAAGAAAATCTGGAGTTAAGCATAGGATAGCCCCACCTTACCATCCACAGACTAGTGGCCAGGTATAGGTATCCAATAGAGAGATCAAACAGATTTTAGAGAAAACAGTTTCTATATCGATAAAAGATTGGTGTCAGAAGCTGCAAGATGCATTATGGGCCTATAGAACCGCCTTCAAAACCCTATTGGAACAACTCCTTACCAATTGGTCTATGGAAAGTCATGTCATCTACCTTTTGAGTTAGAACACAAGGCTTATTGGGCCATAAAGACCCTAAACTTTGACTATTTGACTGTTGGAGAAAATCGCGTCCTTGATATTCATAAACTAGAAAAACTCCGCCAATCCGCCTACGAAAACACCATCATATATAAGGAAAGAACCAAGGCCTGGCATGACAAAAAGATCGTAAAGAAATATTTCCATATAGGAGACCCTGTTCTCCTATTCAATTCTAGATTGCGACTCTTTCTTGGCAAGCTTCGTTTAAGGTGGACAGGTCCTTTTATAGTTACTAAAGTCTTAAAATCAGGAGCAGTCGATATCCAGAACCAGTCATGTAGCCTATTCATTGTAAATGGGCAGAGATTGAAATACTACGAAGGAGGTGACATTCCCGATGATTACTCCAGCCACACCTTGATTGATCCACCACTGCCTACTTCAACCACATAGGTTCTACTCGTCAAGCTAACGATGTTAAACAAGCGCTGCCTAGATGGCAACCTGCGGTTTTATTTACTTTTCTTATCTTTTATTTTAATTTATTTTCTTTTTAAGTAATTATTTTTTTTATGTGTCAACTAACTGTTTATGATGCTTGTACTTTCAGGTCTTGTTTTCTAAATTTTACTTGCAGAATGCAGCCTCTTGACGACATGCACGTCGCCTTTAGGGACGACAACCAGAGACAAAAATACTTAATTCTTCAGCAGCGTCCTATGGCACCTACCCGGTACCCAGATCAGGCATGCATGGAAGCCTTGGGCATTGAGCCTAGCATGCAATTCTCTGTCATCAACTCTAGTGGAACGCATACGCTGATGAGTTACACCAGACCTACAGGCACCTTACTCTGGAGTTCCTTAGATATTTCCGCCATGAGCCATACGTTGGTCAGGACGGAATGACCATATTCCTACTTTTCGGGACAGAGTATGCCTTCACCGTGAAGGAGTTCAGCGATCTGCTCGGATTCCAGACCACCTCTGATGCTATACCAGATCTGTCGATGGGTTATTTTATGAGTCGAGACATCGACCAATTCTGGAGTGACATTACAGGCGGAGGAAGCATCGATCCATCCACTCAGTTATCTCTAGTCATCCACAACCCAGCTTTGAGATACTTTCAGATTGTTCTGGCCCACACTTTCCTCGGAAAGGCTGACTCTGATATTCATGTTAGTGAGGAAGAGATCTTTTTCCTATTTTGTGCAAACCATTCATGCTCAGTGGCATGTGGGAACTTCTTGCTGAATCATCTCGAGGGAACAACTAGGTCCTCTAAAGGGATCATTCACGTAGGAGGCACCGTCACTCAGATTGCCACAACATTAGGACTTACCAGCCAACTGCTGCACCTAACTCCATACTGCGGATACACCTTACTGGACATTGATTTCTGTCTAGATAGAGGGTTGATAAGGAGAGCATCCTTTCAACCTGATTATTTCAGACTCCTGGTCGGCTACCAGACTATCCACTATTTTACATTGCCCGATCCTGCTATGACCAGTGTCCATGACTCTTCCAACTGGAGTTACGCATTGGAAGGTTATGGAGAGACAATTGATGAGTCGTGCTCACCACCTTCAGCAGAGTACCATCCTTCACCGCCCTCTCCGAGGACAACAGTATTATCTAATAATCATTCACTACGAAGGACTGACTTATACACTTAGATAGCAGAGTTACGCATGGAGATAACTAAGCTCCAGCAGACAGTTGCTGACCTTACTTTGCAGGTACAAGTATCTGACATGACACATGCAACAAAAGCTGACACTTTATACCAGGAGATCTCAGACTTGCACCGAGAGTTACACACACTCCGACATCCAGACCAGACAGAAGAGCACCCTGCTCAGTGATGACATCGTCTTTCGTTATTTTTATAGTTTACATTATTTTTCGTTATTTTTATAGTTTACATTATTTCCATTTTCCTTTACAGACTTCTCTATATTTTCGTATGCGCATGTTTCTTTCTTCCATAACATTGATTATGCACTTTATATTTATATTTGCGATGATTATTGTGTTCTTATTTTATGCTATTTTAATTTATGTTATTTTACCCATTTTTTTGTTTTCTAAATTTTTCATGTCAAAAATAAAAAGAAAAAATAAATATATATATATATATATATATATATATATATATATATATATATATATATATATATATATATATATATATATATATATATATATATATATATATATATATATATATATATATATATATATATATATATATATATATATATATATATATGTATATATTAGGAGAAATGTTAGTAGGACAGATGATGTCTGCTATCTACACACCCCAGAAAAGGAGGAGCACAAAAGCCCAAAGGAGAAGAGAAGAATCCGGCCCACACGCCTTTAGTGAGGATGGCGCCCGCCATGGGATCTGGGCTATATGTGTAACAGCCCGAATTTAATTAAATAATTAATTATAGTAATTAATTGATTTAGTGGGATTTTTATTAATGTTGGAAATTAATTTTTATTAATGGGAATTAATAGAGAATTGAGAAGGAAATTGGAAGGAAGGAAAATAAAGGAAATCTATAATAGAAAAAGGAAAAGAAAAGAAAGTTAGAGAGAAACATTTGGAAAGAAAGAAGAGAAAGAGAAAAGAAGAAGAGGAAAGTAGAAAATCATCAAGAGCCAACATCAAAGCTCCGATTAGTCGAGGTAAGGGTGAGAAATGTTTCTATTTGATCATTGCATGATGTTATATATGTTGGGTTGGGGTTTTGGTGTAGTTTCCATCCTTTTCCATTTAGGGCAAAAGTTGGAATAATCGGTAGAACTGTGATTGAATCGGTTGGAATTGAGTAATAATGCCGTAGAATAGTCGGGTAACATGTAGTGATGTTGTTTGAGCGGGTTTTAATGTTTGGGAGTTGGTTGGTGGTGGTTTGAGAAGGAGAAGACAAAACAAAATTCTGTTCTGCGCAGGTTCGCTGGCTCTCGCCAGGCGAGCGAAGGCGAAGCTTCGCCGGGCGAAGCCTAGCGAACGCTGGCGAATAATTATGATTAAGTCCCACTGGACTTTGCTGGCGAGTTCGCCCAGCGAAGGTTGGTTAGCGAAGGTTTGCCCAGCGAAGGTGCTGGCGAATGGTGGCGAACAAAGTTAGTAGCTACTGACTTTGGCTCGTTGGGGAGTCTCGCCAGGCGAAGGCCTAGCGAGTGTTCGCTGAGAGGGTTCGCCAGACAAATATGGGAGAATTTGACAGCATCTTTTCTTTACTGTGGTTTCTATGTGTTGATGATTTAGTTGTTTCACATAGACTAATACCTCTACATTTTGAGTATGTATGTGATCTATTGTGATGATATATGTTGTGGGTAGCCTACGGGCGTGAATCCTAGAATTGTGATTTGAATGTTAATTGCATCAAGTATAAATACATGTGAACATAATAGGTGATTATGTGTGTACTATTTAATGAACTTGTATATGCTTGATGTGTATACAATTATGCGATGAGTATGCATGAGAACATTGTGAATATGTGTGCATAACTTGTAATTGTATGATTGGTACTGTGATGTGAATACCTTGATTGTTGTGATATATGTTGTATGTGCAATCATTGTGTAATTCTTGAAGAGATGAATTATTAAATGCATGAGATTAAGATGCGAGAACGGTCTTAAGTGCATTGTTGTGGTTGATTGCATATGCATCATTTAGTCAAGAGGCAATGTCTGTTAGTTTCGTGGAAACTAGTGGCTTGTCCCAAACCTAGAAGAGTGGGTTTGAAGGCTTAGAGGACGGGCCTTTGTTGTTATCGGTCTAGAAGAGTGGACCCGGTTTAATGTAAAAACCGAAAAATGATAACGAGAGTCGGTACCGCATTGCATGAGTTGCATTGAGTTGTTGAGTCACATTGAGATATGACATATGCATGAAGAGATGCTTATGTGTGAATGATATGATTGTGGAAATGTGAGTGTATGCATGATGTGGGAATGCTTTGTGAATATTCATGTTGTTGTTGTCTATATATGTGTGGTAAATATATATGACTAAGAGGGTGAATTGTGGTGAGAAATATGGAGTTGAATTATATGATTACCTATATATATATATATATATATATATATATATATATATATATATATATATATATATATATATATATATATATATATATATATATATATATATATATATATATATATATATATATATATATATATATGTATATATATATATATATATATATATATATATATATATATATATATATATATATATATATATATATATATATATATATATATATATATATATATATATATATATATATATATATATATATATATATATATATATATATATATATATATATATATATATATATATATATGAAGGCTTAGAGGACGGGTCTTTGTTGTTATCGGTCTAGAAGAGTGGACCCGGTTTAATGTAAAAACCGAAAAATGATAACGAGAGTCGGTACCGCATTGCATGAGTTGCATTGAGTTGTTGAGTCACATTGAGATATGACATATGCATGAAGAGATGCTTATGTGTGAATGATATGATTGTGGAAATGTGAGTGTATGCATGATGTGGGAATGCTTTGTGAATATTCATGTTGTCTATATATGTGTGGTAAATATATATGACTAAGAGGGTGAATTGTGGTGAGAAATATGGAGTTGAATTATATGATTACCTATATATATATATATATATATATATATATATATATATATATATATATATATATATATATATATATATATATATATATATATATATATATATATATATATATATATATATATATATATATATATATATATATATATATATATATATATATATATATATATATATATATATATATATATATATATATATATATATATATATATATATATATATATATATATATATATATATATATAATCTTATGCTTTGATTATTATGGTTATATTTCTCACCCTTCTGCTGTTTTATAATGCTCTACGAGGCATTGCAGATTAGGATGCTGGAGTCTTTTTTTTTGTGAAGTTATCTTCATTCTTTTGAGTCGGCTGCTCTGATATGTAACACCGGGTAGTTAGACTAGTATAGTTATTCTTTTGTGATACATTGCGATGTATCAGCTGATGTGGTTTTGTAATTACCTGACATGATGTATTAATCTGGATATTTTATGTGTATGTAAATTAATATTTTGGAAATGATTAAATGATTTTATCTTCCGCTTAAATTTAAATGTTGAAATGTGATTTCTAAAACCATGAAAATGTTACATATTTTATGGAGCAAATGTTAAAGTGTTTCATTGGTGAAATTGTGACATTCTTCCTTTATACCTTATTCTAAAATTTTCGCTCTGATAAATTTGTATATGCATTTATTTGGGGGTATAGAAGGGGGTGTTACAATAGTGGTATCAGAGCAGGTCGGTCCGTCCGGCCAAGTTGTTAGAGTGTTTTTCCCTGTGTGTGTTGCGTTATCAATATTGGTTGTTCTTACGTGGTTCTGTTGTTGGAATTAGTAAGATGGTTGCAGGGAGGAACGATGAAGCGATCGCAGAAGCTTTGACAAGGTTGGCGGGAGCGATTGGGCAGAATCCTCTGGCCAATGTGAATGCGGGGAATGTTGTTGAAGATGAATTCCGTGCTTTGGGGAGGTTTCAAAGGAACAATCCTCCGATTTTCAAGGGAACCCATGAGCCTGACAAAGCACAGATTTGGTTGAAAGCTGTGGAGAAGATTTTTCGGGTTATGAATTGCTCAGATGCACAAAAGGTGCAGTTTGGGACTCACATGCTCGAAGAAGAAGCTGAAGATTGGTGGGGTAATACTCGCCAAAGATTTGAGGAGGATGATATTGTGATCACTTGGGATCTGTTCAGAGAGACTTTTCTGGAGAAGTATTTTCCAGAGGATGTGCGAGGGAAGAAAGAGATTGAATTTCTTGAGTTAAAACAAGGTAATTCGACGGTAGCGGAGTATGCGGCAAGATTTGAAGAGTTGATCAAATTTTGTCCTTATTACAATACTGCTAATGCCGAGAGGTCTAAGTGCCTCAAGTTTGTGAACGGTTTGAGACCCGAGATTAGGCAAGCTATTGGATATCAGGAAATCAGGCGGTTTTCTGAGTTAGTGAACAAGAGCAGAATCTATGATGAAGACAGTAGGGCTCGGTCTAGCCACTACAAGAGTTTAAGTGATAAGAAAGGAAAAGGTCAATTCCGAGGAAAACCTTATGTGACTCCTGCAGACAAAGGGAAGCAGAGAATGAGTTATGGCAAGAGGCTAAGTGGGGGAGTTTCTACTCCGGTTAGATGCTATAACTGTGGTGAAGCGGGACATCATGCTCCCGAATGCAAAAGTGTTGAACAGAAGTGTTTCAAGTGTGGCAAGCCAGGCCACAAGGCTCTTGAGTGTAGAAGCGGTACCGGTGTGACTTGCTACAACTGTGGTGAGCGAGGGCACATTAGTACCAAGTTTGATAAGCCTAAGAAGAATCAAGGGGGCGGAAAAGTGTTCGCTCTATCTGGATCTGAGACTGCTAGCGACGATCGATTGATCCGAGGTACGTGTTTCATTAATGGTACACCTTTGATCGCTATAATTGATACTGGAGCTACGCATTCTTTTATTTCTTTGGATTGTGTTAGAAGGTTGAATCTTGAGTTGTCTGTGATTGGTGGCGGTATGGTTATTAATACTCCTGCTATGGGTTCGGTAACTACACCGTATGTTTGTTTGAATTGTCCGTTGAGTATATTCGGTAAAGATTTTGGAATTGATTTAGTGTGTCTTCACCTAGACCAACTCGATGTCATCCTTGGGATGAATTGGTTGGAATTCAACCGGGTATATATTAACTGTTTTGACAAGACGGTTATTTTTCCGGAATCAGACGTTGCAGGAGATTTGTTTATGACAGCAAGACAAGTGAAAGAATCAGTGCAAGATGGAACTAAGGTATTTATGCTTATGGCAACTTTGAGAATTGGTGGAAGTGAAGAGATTGGTGCTTTACCAATTGTTAGAGATTTTCCGGAAGTTTTCCCTGAAGAGATAAAGGATTTACCACTGGAGCGAGAAGTGGAGTTTTCAATAGATTTGATTCCTGGAACTAGTCCGATATCGGTGGCTCCTTATCGTATGTCGGCATCAGAATTGAAAGAGTTGAAGAGTCAACTTGAGGATTTGCTTGAAAAGAGGTTTATTCGTCCGAGTGTGTCGCCGTGGGGTGCATCGGTGTTGTTGGTTAAGAAGAAAGAGGGTTCTATGAGGCTCTGTGTGGATTACAGACAGTTGAACAAGGTGACTATTAAGAATAAGTATCCACTTCCGAGGATTGATGATCTGATGGATCAGTTGGTTGGTGCAAGTGTGTTCAGCAAGATTGATTTGAGATCTGGGTATCATCAGATTCGCATGAAAGCTGAGGATATTCAGAAGACGGCCTTTAGGACGAGGTATGGACACTATGAGTATTCTGTGATGCCATTTGGTGTGACTAATGCACCAGGTGTATTTATGGAGTACATGAATAGGATTTTCCATCCTTATTTGGATAAGTTTGTGGTTGTGTTTATCGACGACATCTTGGTTTATTCGAAGAGCGAAGAAGAGCATGTCGAGCATCTGAAGATTGTGTTATCTGTGTTGAGAGAGAAGCAGTTGTTTGCAAAGCTTTCTAAGTGTGAGTTTTGGTTGAAGGAAGTTAGTTTCCTTGGTCATGTGATTTCGAGTAATGGTATTGCGGTTGATCCGTCGAAGGTTGAAGCGGTATCGCAATGGGAGACTCCGAAGTCAGTTTCTGAGATTAGAAGTTTCCTTGGTTTAGCCGGTTATTATCGGAAGTTTATTGAAGGATTCGTTAAGTTATCATTGTCGTTGTCGCAGTTGACTAGGAAGGGTCAAGCTTTTGTTTGGGATGTCAAGTGTGAAGCGAGTTTCCAAGAACTTAAGAAAAGGTTGACGACAACCCCTGTTTTGATTTTGCCAAATCCGGAAGAGTCGTTTGTTGTGCATTGTGATGCTTCTTTGATGGGTTTAGGAGGTGTGTTGATGCAGAATAACCAAGTTGTGGCTTATGCTTCGAGGCAACTCAAAGTGCATGAGAAGAATTATCCGACGCATGACTTAGAGTTGGTCGCCGTTGTGTTCGTGTTGAAACTTTGGAGGCATTATCTGTTTGGTGCAAGATTTGAAGTGTTTAGTGACCACAAGAGTTTGAAATATCTTTTTGATCAAAATGAATTGAATGCAAGACAAAGAAGATGGCTTGAACTTTTGAAGGATTATGATTTTGGTTAGAATTACCATCCGGGTAAAGCGAATGTAGTAGCGGATGCATTGAGTCGGAAATCATTGCATATGTCGGCGTTGATGGTGAAAGAGTTGGAATTGGTCGAGCAATTTCGGGATTTGAGTTTAGTATGTGAGAGGACTTCTTTTGGATTTAAGTTGGGTATGTTAAAGCTTACAAGTGGTATTTTGGATGAAATTCGAGAAGGACAGAAATCGGATTTGAGTTTAGTTGATCGGTTGACTTTAACCAACCAAGGCCAAGGTGGTGATTTTCGGATTGATGAGAATGGGATTATGAGATGTCGGGATCGAGTTTGTGTTCCGAATGTTGTTGAGCTTAAAAAGAGTATCCTTGAGGAAGGACATCGTAGCGGATTGAGTATTCATCCGGGTGCTACTAAGATGTATCAGGATTTGAGAAAAGTGTTTTGGTGGCCTAGTATGAAGAAGGATATTGCGGAATTTGTGTATTCTTGTTTGACTTGCCAGAAGTCAAAGATTGAGCATCAGAAGCCATCGGATTTGATGAAGCCGTTGTTTATTCCTGAGTGGAAATGGGATAGTATCTCCATGGATTTTGTATCGGGTTTGCCGAGGACGCCGAGTAATTTTGAGGCTATTTGGGTTATCGTGGATAGATTGACTAAATCTGATCACTTTATCCCTATGCGTGTGGATTACCCGTTGGAGAAGTTGGCTAAGTTGTATATTGAGAGGATTATGTGTTTGCATGGTATTCCGTCGAGTATTGTTTCGGATAGAGATCTGAGGTTCACTTCGAGATTTTGGGAGAGCTTGCAGAGTGCTTTGGGTACTAAGTTGCGTTTGAGTTCAGCGTATCATCCTCAGACAGATGGTCAGACAGAGAGGACGATTCAGTCGCTTGAAGATCTTTTGAGAGCTTGTGTATTGGAAAAAGGAGGAGCTTGGGATAGCTACTTGACTTTGATTGAGTTTACCTACAACAACAGTTTTCATTCGAGTATCGGTATGGCACCATTTGAGGTGTTGTATGGTAGGCGGTGTAGGACACCATTGTGTTGGTTTGAGTCCGGAGAGAGTTCTGTTGTTGGACCCGAGTTAGTTCAACAGACTACTGATAAGATCAAGATGATTCAAGAGAAGATGAGAGTTGGTCAGAGTCGTCAGAAGAGTTATTATGACAAGAGGAGGAAGGCACTCGAATTTCAAGAGGGAGATCATGTGTTTCTTCGAGTCACTCCGATGACAGGTGTTGGTAGGGCATTGAAGTCGCGCAAGTTGTCGCCGTGTTTCATTGGTCCTTATCAGATTTTGCAGAGGATAGGAGTAGTGGCCTATCGTGTGGCTTTACCACCGTCGCTTGCTAATCTTCATGACATATTCCATGTATCTCAGTTGAGGAAATACATTGTGGATCCGTCTCATGTAGTCCAATTAGATGATGTGCAGGTGAGAGATAACCTGACTGTTGAGACATCACCTATGCGGATAGAGGATCGGAAATTGAAGCAGCTTCGAGGTAAAGAGATTGCTTTAGTGAAGGTCGCTTGGGGAGGACCGGCTGGTGGGAACGTTACTTGGGAGCTTGAGAGCCAGATGAAAGAGTCTTATCTAGAACTGTTTGAACCGGGTAACATTTTCGATGACGAAAATTCCTAAAGTGGGGGAGGGTTGTAACAGCCCGATTTTAATTAAATAATTAATTATAGTAATTAATTGATTTAGTGGGATTTTTATTAATGTTGAAAATTAATTTTTATTAATGGGAATTAATAGAGAATTGAGAAGGAAATTGGAAGGAAGGAAAATAAAGGAAATATATAATAGAAAAGGAAAAGAAAAGAAAGTTAGAGAGAAACATTTGGAAAGAAAGAAGAAGAGAAAGAGAAGAGAAGAAGAGGAAAGTGGAAAATCATCAAGAGCCAACATCAAAGCTCCGATTAATCGAGGTAAGGGTGAGAAATGTTTCTATTTGATCATTGCATGATGTTATATATGTTAGGTTGGGGTTTTGGTGTAGTTTCCATCCTTTTCCATTTAGGGCAAAAGTTGGAATAATCGGTAGAACTGTGATTGAATCGGTTGGAATTGAGTAATAATGCCGTAGAATAGTCGGGTAACATGTAGTGATGTTGTTTGAGCGGGTTTTGATGTTTGGGAGTTGGTTGGTGGTGGTTTGAGAAGGAGAAGACAGAACAAAATTTTGTTCTGCGCAGGTTCGCTGGCTCTCGCCGGGCGAAGCCTAGCGAACGCTGGCGAATAATTATGATTAAGTCCCACTGGACTTCGCTGGCGAGTTCGCCCAGCGAAGGTTGGTTAGCGAAGGTTCGCCCAGCGAAGGTGCTGGCGAATGGTGGCGAACAAAGTCAGTAGCTACTGACTTTGGCTCGTTGGGGAGTCTCGCCAGGCGAAGGCCTAGCGAGTGTTTGCTGAGAGGGTTCGCCAGGCGAATATGGGTGAATTTGACAGCATCTTTTCTTTGCTGTGGTTTCTATGTGTTGATGATTTAGTTGTTTCACATAGACTAATACCTCTACATTTTGAGTATGTATGTGATCTATTGTGATGATATGTGTTGTGGGTAGCCTACGGGCGTGAATCCTAGAATTGTGATTTGAATGTTAATTGCATCAAGTATAAATACATGTGAACATAATAGGTGATTATGTGTGTACTATTTAATGAACTTGTATATGCTTGATGTGTATACAATTATGCGATGAGTATGCATGAGAACATTGTGAATATGTGTGCATAACTTGTAATTGTATGATTGGTACTGTGATGTGAATACCTTGATTGTTGTGATATATGTTGTATGTGCAATCATTGTGTAATTCTTGAAGAGATGAATTATTAAATGTATGAGATTAAGATGCGAGAACGGTCTTAAGTGCATTGTTGTGGTTGATTGCATATGCATCATTTAGTCAAGAGGCAATGTCTGTTAGTTTCGTGGAAACTAGTGGCTTGTCCCAAACCTAGAAGAGTGGGTTTGAAGGCTTAGAGGACGGGCCTTTGTTATTATCGGTCTAGAAGAGTGGACCCGGTTTAATGTAAAAACCGAAAAATGATAACGGGTTATCGGTCTAGAAGAGTGGACCCGGTTTAATGTAAAAACCGAAAAATGATAACGAGAGTCGGTACCGCATTGCATGAGTTGCATTGAGTTGTTGAGTCACATTGAGATATGACATATGCATGAAGAGATGCTTATGTGTGAATGATATGATTGTGGAAATGTGAGTGTATGCATGATGTGGGAATGCTTTGTGAATATTCATGTTGTCTATATATGTGTGGTAAGTATATATGACTAAGAGGGTGAATTGTGGTGAGAAATATGGAGTTGAATTATATGATTACCTATATATATATATATATATATATATATATATATATATATATATATATATATATATATATATATATATATATATATATATATATATATATATATATATATATATATATATATATATATATATATATATATATATATATATATATATATATATATATATATATATATATATATATATATATATATATATATAATCTTATGCTTTGATTATTATGGTTATATTTCTCACCCTTCTGCTGTTTTATAATGCTCTACGAGGCATTGCAGATTAGGATGCTGGAGTCTTTTTTTTGTGAAGTTATCTTCATTCTTTTGAGTCGGCTGCTCTGATATGTAACACCGGGTAGTTAGACTAGTATAGTTATTCTTTTGTGATACATTGCGATGTATCAGCTGATGTGGTTTTGTAATTACCTGACATGATGTATTAATCTGGATATTTTATGTGTATGTGAATTAATATTTTGGAAATGATTAAATGATTTTATCTTCCGCTTAAATTTAAATGTCGAAATGTGATTTCTAAAACCATGAAAATGTTACATATTTTATGGAGCAAATGTTAAAGTGTTTCATTGGTGAAATTGTGACATTCTTCCTTTATACCTTATTCTAAAATTTTCACTCTGATAAATTTGTATATGCATTTATTTGGGGGTATAGAAGGGGGTGTTACAATATGCGGGGCAGAACCTCTATAACCACCATTTTTACATCTCTAAACCTTCAAAGCTCCATTTTTACCCATACGAAAATCTCCCTCAAGCACCAAAAAGTTCCAAACTTTATCATCCACTCACCAACCCACTAACCATTCCAAGTTCCATT
Organism: Lathyrus sativus; assembly: GCA_963859935.3. Lineage (NCBI taxonomy): Eukaryota > Viridiplantae > Streptophyta > Magnoliopsida > Fabales > Fabaceae > Lathyrus > Lathyrus sativus. Next base: position 606,977,363 of record OZ012739.1, read on the forward strand.
TTCACTTCCCTCCACCAAAATCCATCAAAACTCCATTTTTACCAAATTCCCAAAAACTACCCATTTTCACTCATCTTCCACCCCAAAGGAACATCTATGGAACACGACGGTTACGTTCTTCGTCAAGGAAAGCCCGGAGAAAGACAACGGAAGATTCTCGACAAATTGCAGAACCGGGAAATTACTTCGACACGGTACGTAGACAAAAACTGTCTGTATGCTCTAGGCATTTACCATAGTGTTTTTCATCTGTTAGACATTTTAGGTCTGCACAAAACTTTTGCTAGACAAGATCCTACCTTCGAAAGGCTGACCCGGGAATTCTTGAGTTCCCTGATTTATATTGTCAGGCCTAACACTGCTAGTACCATCGACACGGTACATTTTAGAATGTTTAATGTTGAGTACGAATTCAGTACTGACAAACTAGCAGAGAGGTTGGGACTACCTTTCAGTGAGGATGCTATTTGTGAAGCACCCCTGGATTCTGATTGGTCAGTAGAGGCATTTTCCTTTTCCCACAGGTTGTCAAACTTTACGATTACATCTTTTGAAGGAATACTTGCCGCCCGGATCCATAACCCGGCCATTCGTGTTTTTCGTTACATGTTGGCATTTACTATTTTTGGGCGGGAGAATCCAAACAAGGTGAATGCAAAAGAACTCCTATTTTTGCAAGGGTGCCTCACAAACAAGAAATTCAATGTGGTTCCTTTTATGATTGCCCATATGATTGCTGCAATCAAGAGCACAAGACCCATTGCCTTCGGAGGGCTTATTACGTCTATTGCAAAGGCTCTGAAGTTGGATGTCGAGATAGCCACTTTAGCACCTCTCCCTCCTTGCACAATTAATTTAAAATTCTTAAAAGACATGAAATTGTGCAAGGTAAGAAAGGAATGGGGCTTTGAGCTTATGATCCATGGGAAGGTTATCCCATCTATCGTTTTGCCTTGCACTAGACGTACGAATGTGCGTATCGTGAGGTACTGGACCTACGATTTGGATGCTCCACCTGTTACGGATCCATTACCTCCAAATATTCCTGTTGGTGACGGCGATGACACCGATGACGAGTATGACCGGAGAGAGCAGTCTCCCGATCACCCTATTCCGCCTCACCATGTTTCACCCGCACACACTGCACCGTCTTCCTCTTACCATTCTGCAGGTACCGCTCCCGGTTTTTATATTTCTGAGCAAATGTGGCGAGACCAGTTAGCAAGAGAGGAAAGACACGATAACTTGCTCAGTACCATACAACAATAGTTAACCGAAAACATGAGAGTTATGCAAGAGCCTCAGCAGCAGATGAGCCAATCCATGCAAAGCATAATGCAATCACAGGATGCTTTGACCACTAGATTCGACGAGTTTGATGCTTCTCAGAGCGATCTTCGTTGCAGTAGAGCTCTCCGTCCTAAGTACTTACTGCACGCTGTCGATAGTACCAACAACATGCCTTAGGACTTTCAGGTAACTCGTCCCTATCTTATTTCGAAACATTAGAGACAATGTTCGATTTAAGTGTGGGAGGAGACTTTATTTATTTTCTCGCATTTTCTTTTTTTTCCTTTCTTTCTTTTTATCGCTTTTTAGTTTAATTCTAGTTTATTTCCCCTTCATTTTCTTTTTCGTTTTTAGAATACACATGTGTTTAACGAGTCATTTGCAGTATACCCTTATTCCCTCATTTCTTAAGCCTCACCAAAAAATTTATTGACAAGAAGTGTACTATCCTAAAAATTGTTAGGCTTTGAGGCAAGTTTGAGTTAGGATGTGGATGATTTGGAAAAATCCTCTTTGAAACATCGATATCATTATAACACCTTAGGCTTCGCGAATGTAGAAATCGACCCCGATACCCTATGTACCATGACCTTAATAATAATGTTCATAGTAAGTCCTTAGTAGTTTATCCTAGCAGTCAGCTCTGGCCAAAGCGTGATCTAAGTGAAGGACCGATGAATATAAGTGAATGATCTACATGTTCAAAAATAATAATTGCAACTCCGGTATAGGTACCCTCACAAGGTCATTTAACCCAAAAAGTTGTAAAAAGTTTTGAAAAAATATAATAAGAGCAAAACAAAATAAAAATCTTCCCATTGATAGTTGGTTCAGAGGTGTCTGGTGCTGAACTCGGTAGGGCGGGTTACGATCCGATCCCCCACAACTATAATAGGCTCAATAAAAGGGGTTACACCAATTTTTGTACCAGAGCCCCACGCTTGAGATTAGAATTACTAACCGGTCAGTTCACCATGAGCACATATGGATAGCGGGCTTAATGTGATTGGGCCTGAATGAAAAGGACCCAAAAGGAAATTTAAAAGTAGGCCTAGGTACAGTAGGGTAGTACAGATTGATTTTTGTAAGAATGAAGCATATGTCCGTATTTACGAAGAAGTGTCATTCCGATACCCGTGGTTTACTGAGTTAATACCTATCAATTCATCCCAGCTTGAACTTAGAAGTCCTTTTTGCCCAGATCATTTATGGATATCACCTTTCTTTTGTCATGATGTTTTTCTTGAGAACAAGCAAAGGCTTTAGTGTGGGAGAATTTGATAGACCTAAAATATATTGTTTATTTGACTCGATTCGCACGTGTTATTTAGGATTTTATCTCTGTTTTCTTGTATTATGCCTCAGTTTTGTATCTTTTTCAGGATTTTATATTTTCAGAGCTACTCAAGAAGAAATGAAGAAAAACAAGCAAAAAGACCAGCTTCTGACAACTGCCACGTCTCCCACTTCTTTCCACTCTAGTACAGATGGCGGGCGCCATTAGGGCATGGCGGGCGCTACCCTTGTATTTCGTTTCCCTCCCAAAAGAAGTTAGGAGGCAGTCTAGTCTTTCCGTGTACTTTCCTAGCATTATAAATAGAAGAGTTCTGCCTCATTTCTAAGCATCCAAGCCTAGTCACAGAACTCAAGCCATAAATTTCCATCTGTTGTAAAGTGATAAACTTCTCACATCGAGTGGTTATCACATTGTCTAATCGAGTCTGTAATCGGGTTTGGAGCACTTTGGTAGAAGTTAATCCTGTCGCCATTTTATTTCAGTCTTTTACTTCAAGTTGTACCATGATTTAAAACCTCCCGCTTGGAGCAGGTTTCTATTTATTTTCCGCTTTTACTTATCCGCATTTATTTCCTGCACTTTATTTACTCGCACTATATTTCCTGCACTTTATTTCCTGCACTTTATTTACTCGCAATTTATTTACCGCCTTTATTTATCATGTCTATTTATGTTTCCATGTCCAGTTAAATCTTAGAGGTTAAGATGTGAGGATCATAGTTAAAAGTGGTATTCCATATGGTTGTCGATAGAATCACTTAGGGATTATTCTGACTTTTAATACTTTTTTTCCGCACTTAAAATCTGTTGGGTAAGATCGAAAGCCATCCAACCTTTAGATAAATTTGGTTAGTCTTAACTTTTCAAAGGAAGCGAAAGCACTTAGTCCAGTTAAGCAGGAATCTTTAGTGCTTTAGAAAAACGATTTTAAAACTATTTTTGGACGCGTTTATAGATTTAAAGTCCGGTTCGCGAGAACCTCTTTTTGTTAGAAATTCCAGGTCAAAATACTTTTCAACTAAGTCAAGAAACTATATTTCTTAAAAATAGGTTTAATCACTCTAACGCAATGCGCGCCTTTTTATAAGTGACAATAAGAGAGATCGATTAGGGGATAAACTCGATTCTGAATACACGAAAGTGGCAGTTCCCATTAAGTTAGTTCTTTTCATGAGTGGAAAACATTACCCCTTAAGAAGTCTATTTGTACGCATTTGGAATACTGCCTAGCTATGTGAATTACATCCAAGCCTGTTGTTTTATTATTGAATTTATTTTTGCACTTTACTTTTTTTTCGCACAACCCAATTCCTAATTGACTTATCTTAGATAAACACCGTAAAAACAGTAATCGATAGATTGACGTTTGGTCTTTGTGGGATCGATAATCTTTTATATTACTCTGACGCTATTCGTGCACTTGCGAATCACAACATCATTTGCCATCATAAAAAAAAGGGGAGTATGTGTGGGCAAAGCCTCATATATATATATATATGTGCTCGTTTTGATGATGTCAAAACTCAGCTCCATAGAAGAATATATGTTGGACGTTATCACCATGTTGCATTTGCATGTCTTGTTTCTCATAATTCAAATGCTCGTATAAAATATCATCGTTGTTGCATATAGATTGTCATAAATGTGTGTCATATGAGTTTGACGTTGTTTGTGTCGTGTGCCATATCATAGGTTTCATCAAGAGTGTCGAAAAATATGAAAATAGGCATTTTTGAGTGCTTCAGGGCTTTGAGTCGACCAAAGACCTGTTCCGGTCGACTCACACTATGTGTCATTTTTGTGTATTAGTCTCGGGAGGGCTCGTGTCGATCCTTCGGTCGACTCATAATGTGAGCATTTTAATTTGGATAAAAATGAATACTATGCATCAACGCATGCAAAGCTCCGGTCAACGCATGATTCTGTTTTCTGCACAGTTTTACATTCGTGTCAGCTCAGGTCGACCCCCTCTTCTACATAGGTCGACCAATCGCTGTTTTATGTCAAATTTTTGTTATGCCAATTGTCTTTGTGAAGTAGTTTTGTTTGTTATGTCAGTTATGTTTGGTATATAAGTTCAGTTGCTACTTTCACTTCACAACATTGAGAAAAACAAGAAAAGTGAAATAGGTGTCGATTTGGTTCTCATCATCTTCATTCTCTTCATAGCATTTCACAACAATTACACATAATCATATTTGTTGTGTATTGTGCATTGTTAGAGGTGATAAAGTTTGAAGCCAAAGATTGGGTTATCCAGTTCGGGTTGAGAAATCGACAAGTTTTTTTGAATAAAACCGCTAGGGTTTTGTCCTCCAAGATTCTTAGATCTTAGGGGTTTTTGCACGATTCGTCTCATCACATATTCAGCCGAGTGAAGGTAATCGAGGAGCTGGAGGTTCCGTCGATTTAGTAACGATAAACGGAGGATTGTGAGTGGGAGTTTCAGGTTCGACACGCGGATGATTGAAATCAGCCGGGCTAGATTTTGAAGACTGAAGGTTGTTCAAAGATAGTGTCGTAATCGGAGGTTTATTCACAACTGTCGAAGTACTTGATTCAACTTGAATCAAGGGGCAAGAAGGAATAGGATCTACAACAAAAATAGTGTTCGTTTGTTTGATAGCTATTAGCTTCTTGTATAAACTTTCAACAACAGGTTATATCTATCTATTAACAGGTCTCAATTCTATTATTAGAATTGAGGGCAGACATACCTCGAGCGAGGACGAAGGGGGAACTGCCTCAACAAATCGTTGTGTCTTTTGCTTTACGTTTATATTGCTTAATATTTGTGTTTTTAGTGCAAATGATTATATCAATCTAGGTCTGGTTTGAGTAGTGCTAAAATAATTTTTGAACCTAGTACAATCATTGATTGTAAGAGGAAACTTGAGTAATTCACTCTCAAAACAGAACTCACTTGTAGTGCTCTGCACTCCAAGTGTTTGATAAATTGTCTGAACTAAAAGCCTTGTGTGCTGTCTTTTCATAGTGTTAATATTTTTAAGGCATTGGAACTAGTCACACCGTATAGTGAGCTGAATCAAATTGATAGTGTGATTAACGTAGTGTTTCTCATATCTCGTTATCGGATTCCATAGGCTTAACGCATATCCGATTTTCTAGTAACTGTTCGTTTTAGACGTGTATAGTTCCTCGGTCGCTTCCGCAATTAAACAAATTTTAAAAACCATTTTTATTGGTAGCGCCAACTCTTTTAAGCAAACGATCTATTCAACCCCCCTTCTAGATATGCGTCATCGTCTAACATGGATGCCCTTGAGGAGGTGGATAAGACCATAGGGGCTCGTGTGAGGTTCTCCTTTCTGACACGTAGATTTGGTGAGGTGCTCGCTGTTGCACGGCAGGCAGATGGTGATCCATCTGAGGTTGAGATACATAGGCAGCGCGTGCTGAGGTGTTATTTTCTACTTTTAGTCGGCACTCAGCTGTTTGTGGACACGAGCTCCTCATATACCGATGTGGCTTGCCTCAGGTACTTTTTGGATTCCACACGGACCCATGAGTACAACTAGGGATGGCTACACTGGCATACACGTATTCGAGGTTGGGACAGGGACACCTGTGGAAGATCAAGATTGTGGGAGGAAACTTGTCACTACTTGCGGACTACACCCAGGATGTCATGCCTCACTGTCGTCAAATAGTGGAGATGAGGTGGGTAAACATTGATGCCGATTTCTTCCCTAAGGGGTCTTACCACAGGCGTATATTGGGTGGGATCGATGGCCGAGGACGCAGACCGGGCGGTCGAGGCAGAAGAGGTGGCAGAAGAGAGGATGAAGATGTTGTCAGGCATACACAATAGTGATTGTGGTGTTTTTTTATGTATTATATTTTGATGACATTGATGTACAATTTTTTTATGATGTTTATGACATATATATATATATATATATATATATATATATATATATATATATATATATATATATATATATATATATATATATATATATATATATATATATATATATATATATATATATATATATATATATATATATATATATATATATATCATATTATTTTATTTACAGATGTATGATATTTTATATTCATCTGTGTAAGTGCTCTTGATTGGCTGCATTTTATGGCAAAACACTAGAGCATGTATGTATGACATGTCTGATATTAGTGCATACATAATATGGATTGTGCAGGGTAAGTTAACTTAGCTAAAAGCAAGTTACACTGGATGTCATACCCAATGTTATGACATGGGTCGTATGACATCAAGCGCAGGTTTGTTTTTCTGGTAGCTATAAACCAGGAAACAGAATAGGAGCTCAAGCTAGATATCAGGAGACTTTCTAGAAGCCCTAGGCGAACTAAAAGATCCCTGAATTAAGTGCCAAGCGTGCAAATCATTGAAAATAGGTTTGTTTTGGATAAAACCTAATTTGTGCACCAAGGCCCAAAAGGACTAACAACTACTATAAATATCAGAATATGCAATCCTGAAGAGCAACACTTGACTGACAGAAGAAGAAAGAGTGCAGATTGCAGAGTCCTTGTAAGTGAAGAAGGCTAGTCTTCACGTGTGAATTCTGTCTAGGAATACTTGTACTCCAAGCAATTGTCTGGTGGATGATTTGCATTGGATAGGTAGATTCTAGGTTGTGACTCACTCGAAGCTTTGAAGCAAGAGTGTGTGAGTTCCTTGATCAAAGTTGTGAAGCAAGATCAAGGTGTGTATGAAGTGTCTCTTCGTATTGTCTTCTGTAATTGTTTGATATCACTGTTGTGTGATTGAGGGGGAGTGAATGGGTATACTCAGGTCTAGAGTGTCTCTAGGTTAAAGTGTCATTGGGTAGGGATTAAGTGAGGAGTGTAAACTGGAGGTTTAACTCTCAATTGATTCTACTGATAGTGAATTTCCTCCTTAGCTTGGTAGCCCCCAGATGTAAGTGTTGTTGACACTAAACTGGGTAAACAATTGATGTGTTATTTACTGCTTTTATTATTACTGAGTATTAGTTGTTAAGTAGCAGATGTCAAAATGGATATTATAACCTTGGGAATAACATCCATCATGTGCTTGCCAGAATTTTCAATTGGCATCAGAGCAGGCACCCTGCCTGTTTAAATTTGGGTGAGATCTAGGGAAAACAAATTCTGGTACTATGGATAAAGATATAGGCTTCACTAATAGACCTCAAATTCTGGATGGATCTAATTATGACTATTGGAAATCAATGATGATTGCATTCTTGAAATCTATAGACTACAAGGCTTGGAGAGCTGTGAATTTAGGATGGGAACATCCAGTGAAAATTGACAAGGATGGAACATCTATGCAAATTCCTGAAGAGGAATGGAACAAAGAACAAGAGGAATTAGCTCTTGGGAACTCCAAAGCATTGAATGCTCTATTCAATGGCATTGATAAAAACATCTTCAGGCTGGTACACCACTATGAACTAGCAAAGGATGTTTGGGACACTCTCAAAACTACTCATGAGGGAACTTAAGGTCAAAATGTCAAGACTTCAAATGCTGACCACCAAATTTGAAGAGCTGAGAATGAAGGAAGATGAGACCATTCATGAGTTTTACATGAATGTTCTTGAACTTGCAAATACCTCAGGAGCTTTGGGAGAAAAGTTGGCTGAAGAGAAGCTTTTAAGAAAGATTCTAAGGTCACTACCTAAAAGGTTTTCTATGAAAGTAACAACCATTGAAGAAGCCCAAGACATATGCAACATGAAGGTGGATGAACTTATTGGTTCTCTCCAAACATTTGAGATGGGCATGTGTCGCTACTGCGAAAATCGGCGCCGACTATGACAGAAGAGTCGCCACTGTGCGTTATTTATCCCACAAGAGGGAAAGGAAACGCTCAGAGTAAACCTAAAGCAAAGAGGGAAAGGAATGGTCATTGCAACCAAATCCTGGATTCGGGAGTCGGTTACGCAAGGGGAAGGTATTAGCACCCCTCACGTCCGTCGTACTCGACGGGATCCATGCTTGCTGGTTTGTCTACGGGTGAAAAAAAACAATCTACCTACGGCTGCTAAAGCTAAACGGAAAGAAGTGACTCGATAGGGCGTCACACTCTATGCCTACGTCTTCCCTTGTGCAATGGGAAAGTCAGACTCATCGTAGTTCAGGAAACTACAGGGGAATGGCTCACCGAGATATCGCAACTCGTGCCTACGTATTCTCGTTCAGTACGAGAAATCAGAGTGTGCCGTAGTTCAGGCTAACTACGGGTAGTCAAAGGGTGTTCTCGATCACATAGGAGTGAGAGACTAAGTTGTTTTGAAAGGTGCGGGAACCTACGGAACTTAGAACTACGGTCTGGTCTCGATTGCGCTCGGGCAAGAGAAAGGGAAACATCAGCCGTCAGCGGGAAAGTCTCGATCGCACGGCAGCGAGAGAACAGAGAGGTTAGTCGTTAGTGTGCTCGCTAGGATATCGCATCCTATGCCTACATATTCTCATTCGGTATGAGAAATCAGAGCAGTTGTAGTTCAGCTAACTACAGCAAACGGGGAAACGGGAAGAAGGTAAAAGGGAGCTCGCTAGGATATCGCATCCTATGCCTATGTACTCTCGTCTGGTACGAGAGATCAGAGCAAACGTAGTTCGACGGGAAAACGAGTCTCGATTGCACGGGGGAAAGAGAAGGGGTCTCGATCGCCTGAACACGATAGAAAAGGGGTTTCGATCACACGGGGGCGAGAACAAAGAGGAAGCAGGCCTACGCTTAAACGGGAAGGAACTCGGGACACACACGCAAGAACCTAAGGCGTTGGAGCGAATGCGTCGCATGTCACCCAAAGGGTACCATACTAGAAATCCTAGATGATTGAGAAGAAACTCCTCAACTGTCATTTCCTACGTATCTAACGATACAGCTCACAACACTCGACGGTTGCCTGAAGACTTGAAGATGAAAGATGATGTTGAACGAAGCGGCTCCGTTGGCTCTCAACATGCGTGCAAGCTCCATTCCAATCTTCTCCTCTCTGGATCCTTGATGAGGACGCTCGAATCAGGAACAATGTAACGCTTAGACCGTCATGGTTCGACTTATACGAGAAATCGAACTCTAAGAGGTAGCGTATTGATGTCCGTGTCAAAGACAAGATAGAGAAATGATATCGATAATCATTCTCCAATTGAATCATGTCACACGGCCAGCCAACAATAAAATCGAAGATAAACTCGGATAGGAAACGAAAATAGGAGAGAAATCCAATCACGAATGGAAATAAAAGTCTACTCCTAAAATACGGCAATTAAATTCCAATAGAAAATATTCTGAAGAAATATTAAAAGAAAATGCATAATGGAAAATAGCATAAAACAATTTTATCTAAATCCCTAATATCCTAAAGAAAATGGAAGTTCTATATTAAAAATCTATAATATTCTATAATTTGCTATAAAGAAAATAGAATGAAAAAACTATACTAAAGTCTATATAATACCCTATAAGAAAATAGAATTAAAATCTATATTAAATCTATGTTCTATACTATGCTAATAATATTCTAAGACTATGAACTATAATCCCTAAGGAAAATATGAAAAATAAAATCTACACTATTACAATCAATCATCCAATACAAGGGAAATTGAAAATAAAAGGGGAGGGGGGTACAACCTGCAGACTAGGGGTAAATGCAGTGAAAAACAGCCACTCTGGGCCCAGCCCACAATACACTAAGAAAAAAAATGGGGGGAGGCGCTGGTAATTAGGTGGTGTGGCTAGAAAACATGAATTGGGCCTCATCCCATCAAAAAACTTCATCAGCCACAAAAAAAAGAGGGGAAAAGGGGCGGGTGTGAAAGGAAATGGGGGTATGGACCCAATAACTCGTTGGGCTTGGGGCCCAACATCCCAATCCACGAACATTCCAACTTCCCTCTCACAATCCTCAGACTGAAACCCTAAGCTTTCTCCTTCCTTAGCTCTTACCACCGCCGTTCTCAACCTCAACCTCCTTCTCCGTCTCGACTTCAATCCAACCAACACACCGACTTCTTTCTTGCTTTTCCTCGTCTCGATCCCTTTCCCACTGCAAACAAAGCTTCGTATCCGTTTTCACATGATGAAGACCGTGGAGATTTGAAAGAAATCTTGGAAAATTAATGGAGATGCTAAAGGATATTGATGACGGAAGTTGGTGGACAAAGCTTGACGCGTTTATGATGAACGATGATATTGAGGGAGATTTGGGACCGATGATGACTTTTGTGAGCATTTCTGGAGAAGTTTCGTCGGACGGATTCAAGAAAGGGATGAACATTCATGGATGTTCTGAAGAGTTTCTTGAAGCGATCTCCGGAGCTATGAACATGAAGAACAACGGATGAAGAGATTACCGGAAATCTGGACGGAGATCTGAAGTTAGATGAAGATCTAGATCTGGATTTGGTATGAAGATCTGGAATGTTTTTGAAGTTGCTGGGAACGGCGTTGAAGATCCGTGAAGGTTCTTGATGTTTTCTGAGAAAACGGTTGAAGATCTTGATGAACGATCGATGAAGGTGTTCTTGAACGGATCTTAAAGATAGGATGAAGATGATGGAGATTCGTACAACCTTCTGGAAGCTCCTTGAGGAAGATGATGATGAACTCGGTTGAAGGTTGATGAATTCGTAGAACTTCTGGAAACCGGATGAAGGTTTATGCGTGTTCTTGAAAAAACGAGTTGGAGGTGGCGATTCTGGAAACAGATAATGAAGTTCTATGGTGAACTCGGATGAATCTTGAAGAAGAAATCTGGAAAAATGCGTAGAACACAATGAATATTCGATGAATGTTTAGTGAAAATCTGGAAAAACGTGTTGAAGGTGGTGATGAACACGATGAAGCTATGGCGTTTTGCAGTTTTCCGGCGAAGAAATGCAGTTTTCGGTGAAGGTTAGGGTGGCTCCGGCGGGTTGTTACGGCGAGGGCTGCGGCGGCTGCATGGCCGGCGGGAGATGGAGGAGGGTGGAGCAGGTGTGAGACGCGTGGCACTCCTGATGAGGGAGAGGGAGACACGTGGATCCCCACGTGGCAGCGTGGTGAAGCGAACTGCATGCAGAACATGGGTTGGCCACGTGTGAACTAGGTGGAAGGGAGAGAGAATGGAGACGTGGGACCCTTTTTATAGGACAAGTGGCAGTGTACTGGACTGTGGGCCTCCAAAATAGTCACATGGCCCACGAAAATTGGATTAATTCTGAATTAATTAACACTAATGAGATTAAGGATTCAATTAATGGCTAATGAAATGATTAACTGGACTAATTAATGAATTAAACTTTCAATTAATGATGACTAAGACGAAAATTAATTAAACTCAGTTAATGACTAAAATGTATGATTAAAAGCTAACAAAAATTAAATGACTAATGACTCAATTAATATCTAAACAAAAACTAAAATCTATTTAAAATCTATAATTCTATTTACTATATTATTCTAACAACCTTATTAAAAAAAATAGGAAAAGATCTATTAAACCTGTTAAAAAAAATCCTAGAAAAGGAATTATCCTATTAAAGATCATTTAAAAATCTACTTAATATCTAGAAATAAAAATCTATTTAAAACTATTTAAAAAGAATTATCTATTGATATTCTAGAAGAAGCTACTTAATATCTATAAAAAAAACTATCTATTAATATCTAAAAACAATTAACATATAAAATCTATTTAAAAACTCTAGAGAAACAATTAAAATTCATTTAAAATTCTAGAAAATAAAGGAAAAATCTAAAAATGCAAGAAAGTCGATTAAATCGATTAGAACACAAATACGCGATTACAGCGAAATAAGCGGTAAAAACCGGACACCGAGATGTCCTCAAAAACAACAGCGGGAGCTGAAAACACAGGGAACAAGCACCAATTCTCAAGATACGTCCTCATATTCGAAATGGTATGAAACTTCCTGAAACGTCAGGGGAGGGCTGTAATCCCGATAAAGTCAATCTGACTGAAAAAATGCAATGTATGCGGTATGCGAATGCGAATGCAAAATGCGTCGAAACATAAACTAGATGTGGGAACCGGTTGGTAAAATTTTGGGGTGCAACAGCTGCCCCTATTCAAACGGCTTGGACCCGACTGGGTGAAGAGCGAACGACCTTCAAACAATCGAGGTACGAGACGGTTGAATACCAGGAAACCCAGAAATTTGCCAACCGTGGAGATAAACTGCAAAACTGCTTGAGAAGCAACATCCAATGAACTAAGTCTGGTTGTTACGGCAACAACTGGTCAATTATTTGATAAATTTTGATTTCAACATCAATCACCTGCGTGACACCACAGGCACTGAGCTATTTTCGCAAAAACACCTCCGTCCACAACTGGACTAACCTTGTCAACACAAGAAGAGAAACAAATTCGTCAACACGAATAGAGATTCTGTCGTCACAGGAGTAACCTTGTCCACATCTGGACCCAAATTTCGTCAAATCACGAATAAATACAAATCTGTCCACGTCAGGACTCACACTTCGTCAACCCGAAGAAATCTCAACAACACAGGAATAGAACTTTGTCCACGTTAGGACGCACACCTCGTCAACACGAAGAAATCCCATCATAAATTTGTCCACGTTAGGACTCAAATCTCGTCAACACGGAGAAATCCTAAACTTGTCCTCATCAGGACTCCACATTTCGTCAACACGGAGAAGTCCCGGCGACTTCGCTGGGGATGAGTTGTCCGCATCTCGTCAACACGAGGAGATCCTATCAACATAGGCAATAAAATTTTGGCGACTTCCGGGGAAATACTTCTGTCAACCAGTAGGAAAATACATTCGTTTATCCATACGGGAAGATACTCTGAATACAGTTTCTCTGCTTATCTCTGCAGTAGCTAACTCCATTGGTCCCAACCCACAAACCTTTTAGCGTTGACGTGACAACGACTTTGAGGAGGACTCTACGGGGGATATTTGGAAACCAAACTGCTGGACGCCTGTTTCGATAACCCGCGGCAGCTTCTGAAACTTTGATTCATGAAACCCCTTTGATGTTGACGTAACAGCAAATTTGAAGAAAATAATCCGCTGGCCGGATAAGAGAAACTTCAACAAGCAACTCTGTGAGGAAAATAGTAAGATGAACCGTATCATCACACGTCTCACGACGAGACCTCGAATACCTGGTAATAGATCTGAGCTAGAACTCCATACTCCTGTTGAGAAAACACACCTGAAAGCAAAAGGTTAACCAACCTGATTTATGTTTCAAAATGCATATGTTTGGAAATGATGCAATGCCCCATACTGCATGGAGATGCTATGCGTTTGTATAGATGCAAATATGACGATATATGCAAGTGCAAATGCAAGCTCGAGCTGCCAGAGAACACCGGGTCTAAAGCCGCTTGGCAAAATAAATGTCGAAGGCAACGTCAACTCCACTGAGGGGTACCGGGTATCATAGAATCATCTCAGCAAAATAAATGCTGGAAAAGTGAGACCAACTTCCATGGGGAAGAAACAATCCTGCTGAGGGACGGCTCACAAATTCATCGTTACGAACTCTATAGAGGATGATCAACCTGATGGAGGAATGACAACCTGCTGGAGGAGGGAAGGACAACCCTGCACGGGGATGCTCTTTCTAAACCCTTCACAACCTGATTGTACTCTGTGGGGATTAACCAAACTGAGGTTAATTATGCACAGCTCACTGCTGAGAATGCCCCTGCTGTCAGGGATATCCATTCTGACCTGCTGAGGATACTCCTGATCCTATTCTGAGGAGGAATAACTGCGATCTCAACTATTTTGGGGACAATACGTGACTTCTATCTACTGAGGAGAGTAATCCTGATTAATGTTAAATCAGGAAACCGGTATCAATCGAGCTTTGTATCGGGGAACGTGACACCATGTGAGTCACTAGGAATTATTGTGTCGGGTATTTTTAGGCTTTTTCTAGTTTACGGATGAAAATAGGTTATTAACAAAATGGTTTTAAAGGGAAAATACTAGACGGGGCTAGCATTAAAAGATGGATTACCAGGCGAGAACTGATAGCAAAAATATGTTAGGTTATCGGACGAGAATGGATTTACGGTTGGAACATCAGACGAGGCTGACCGGATGATAGGTTAAGGAAAGGATGACCAGACGGGGCTGGTTTGGAAGCTGACATGCACCAGACGATAACTGATGCAACAAATAGGTTAAAGAGACGGTGACCATACAGGGTTGGTTGAAAGCTAACATACACCAGACGAGAACTGATGTTTACGGAAAGTTTGGCCAGACAATAACTGGTTGAAAAATAACAGGTACCAGACGAGAACTGGTATTTACGGAAAGGTGGACCAGACGAGAACTGGTTACCGGTTTGCCAGGCGAGAACTGGGCTTTGGGAATGACAAGGTTACAAGGTTCTGTAAGTAACAGGTTTAAACTATAGGATAATGATCCAATGACGACAAGGTCTTTTTCGAGGGCTCAGGTTTTTTGATAAGGGTAATGACACGATTCCCCGATACTCAACTCTTGTTAGGGTGAACAAACTTGCTTGAACAACTTTCCCCAGTGCAATTCAACTTGCTCCAATCCAACTCTTGGGAAACTCACTCTGAACAGAAAGCAGCTTGCTACAATACGACCTTGAGATGGCTTGCCCCGGTATCTGTACGACAAAAGGATTCAACCTCAATTAAACAACTATCAACATAGTTGGTTTCACTATCTCTGAAGTGACTTGCCCCTAAACGAGCGTTGAGCAACTTAACCTGATCTGATCACACACTGGAAGAATCTATCCTCAAATCACAGCATTCTGGATTATTGCCCCTGATTAGCTTTCGAGAATATTCACTTCTGATCAACTGCTTCTCAAGTAAACTGTCCCATAATTAACCGATGCTTCAGGACTTGTCCTTAGACCCACTGATTCTGAACTCACTGGAAGTCAATGCCCCAGATTTACAGGGTTTCACAACATACACCATTCTGATCCAGACTGCTGAATTATTCAGTCCTGTTCGATTATTCCCTGTTGGAATTTCCTTCCTGTCAGCTACTGACCTGCAAATAAAATTGTTTATTCCCGAATGGTAATTTTAATGCAGTGTTCATGCAGATTTTGAAAAAATTGTGCTGTCACTCATTTACGTGTCATGATTGTGAGTGACGACTGAACCAGAGTTCAAACGTAGTGCTAATTTGATCAGTAAAAAAAATACAACAAGGATATGACTAGCAAATCAAGAAGGAGTCAGGTTACTCAACCTTATCGTAATGCGCTTTCAGAATAAACCCCACCTCAATTAGGTCTTTTAAGGGTTGTATCGTGGTCGGGTTCACGGTTCGTGAAACAAAGGATATTTGGCTCAAATTATGATTTGTACCCACCCCTTCTACGTGATGATCTCCGATCCTAATGTTCAATTAACTTGGCACAAGAGCTCGCCTCTTCGAGAGGTATGTTGAATATTGGGAACAATGGTTAAAGAATTCACAAGGTTTTCGGAGTGACAGTTACTCCTTTTTCGTTTTCGGTGTTTGTATCTACACGACTTCGTCCTTGTTCGAGGATTTTTCTGTTGAGATCCTTTCATTTTATTCTTTTGATTCCCTAATTTTTGCCTGGACTGACTCTTTTTGAGTTCTTTTCGATTTTTTCTTTCTTGAAGTCCAGCGGGATGCCCTGATTTTTGCCTAAGTATTAGCTTTCCAGCTTTTTTCATTTCTTTTACTTAGCGGGTTTTCTCTTTCTTTTCTTGGAACAAGTCGTGTGACACTGATTGTCTTGATTGCTCTGAAAGGATTGTAACTGTTTCACCCCTGATTGGTGAAATTTAACCATTGTGGTTGATGAGGTACGACCTCTTGCGAGGCATAAGTTGTGATTGGTCCTTGGAAGGAAACACTCCTCTATAAGACTCGAATGCTCGGTCAAGCTAACCGACAACTACCCTGCCCCGGGTTAAGATGTGAGGGTTTAAAAGTCTGAAAAAACTTCTACTTTCTGGCTCGAAGTGGTTAACAAGGGACTAACTCCTTATATCTCCAGTGTTTAGGGGATTTGAAACAATGCCTTGTACGTCATCGGCAAGGTTTTATCTGAAAGCATACGATCATCGATTATGAGTATTCAGTTTCGTCATCCTCCCTCCAATATTTGCTAATCAAGTGACAAAGTGGAGTGAATAAAATGCAAGTGTCGGTGCAGTGCAATAAATGAGTGACAACGACATGATTAATTCAGAAAAATGCATAGTCACTTTATCAATATTACCATTCGAAACAAACAATGTTTAACAGCAAGTAGTAACTAACAGAAAAGAAACTACAAATGCAAATGATAAAAAGCCTAAGGACTGCCAATGCTGAGGACGCCTGCCTGTCTGGACCACTGGCTTCTTGCAAATAAACCTCTGCATCTACGAGCTCAGGCAGCTGAGAAATTGTCATGAACCACCAGAATTCCTTCTCTAAAGGAAATGCACTCTTGGTCGATCAACTGTTGTACTTTTGCCTGAAAAGCTTTACAATCTTCAGTTGAATGCCCTGGAGATCCACCATGGTAACCACACTGAGCGTGGGGATTGTACCCAGGAGGGTAAGGTTCTGGCACAGGCTTAAGAGCTTTAGGTTCCACCAAAGAATTCTGGATCAAAGATGGTAGAATATGGCTATACGGCACAGGCACTATATGAGAAGGAGCATTCCTTCGTTCCAAGTTGTTACGAGGCCTGTTCTGATTTGGGCGCTGATTCTGATAACCTCGGCCACGAGTTCGCTGATTTGCAAGAGAAGCGACATAAAGTTCTGGATATGGTGCCCTAGGCGCAATTGTCTGTCCCGCATAACAAGACACAGAAGATGAAGAACCAACAGATTTCACCGATTCATCTCGAGGATACTCAACATCTGGCATGATTGTATTGATCACAACTCCTTCTTCATTTTGGTAGCTACAGAGAGATTCAGTTTCACTAGCCTGACCGCCCGAAACAATCTGAATTTTCCCAATTTTTACGGCATGCTCGATGCGTTCTCCTAATCTTACCAATTCAGAGAAATTTGGCGCATTTCCAAGTATTCTTTCGAAGTACGGGCTCTCCAGGGAGTCTACAAACATGCCCATTAACTCTCGGTCTAGAAGCGGTGGGTGCACTCTGGCAGCAAATTCTCTCCATCTCTGAACATACTTCCTGAAGGATTCATTGTTCTCTTGAGACAATTCCTGCAACTGCATGCGACTAGGAGCCATGTCTAGGTTATAATCATACTGTTTCAAAAAAGATCTGGCTAAATCCACCCATGATCGGATTTGATTACTCTCTAACTGCATATACCAACTCAGAGATGCCCCAGTCAGACTATCCTGAAAGCAGTGAATCATCAACTTGTCGTTTTGCACAAACGAAGTCATTCTTCGGCAGAACATCACCAAATGTTGCTTCGGACAGCTATCTCCTCTGTACTTCTCAAATCTCGGCGCTCTGAACTTAGGAGGCAATACCAGGCCAGGAACCAAACACATGTCTGCAGCATTGAGGTTGACAGCATCTTTAACTTTCAAGGCTTTGACTCCTTCTTCCAACACTCGGAGCCTTCTAGCATACTCAAGAGCTCTTGGGTCTTCGGTCCTAGCTACCGGGATCTCTCTTCAGATATTCGCCATAGGGAAAACAACACCTTGATTGTTAATAAGAGGAGAGTGTTCATTTCGGACAATAAACGACTCACGTCGATCTCGGTCCCTAATCGAAGGTTGCACAAATTGGTCTGCAGTAACGTTGTTCACTTGCGGAAGGTCTTCCTCAGACATAGATCCATACAGAGGATTGGTCGTCATAGTGAAACCTGTCAAGGTGTTAAGAGACTGGAAGTGGCTCTCAGACATAGCTACCAATAACCTTCAATTGACTTCACTGCTCGATTTTGCTCAAATCTGCTTCAACCCCTTGGTCGTCTTCTAACAATCAACAGTTGCTCAGGCCAAACACCGAATAATCACCTTCAGAATCAAAACAACGGCTGGATCAGACTCTGGCTAGCTGGAGAATGCTATGCAACATGATGCAACGATGTTTATGCAATATGCAGCAAACACGGGATCACAGCCCCCACAAATCTCTGAATACTGCTGACTGAGTAAGTTCGCTCTGAAGAGAAGACCAAAATATCGGGTTGGCTGGAAGTTAAGTTCCCTGGAAAAACCCTCCCACTCACGGGTATGAACCTAATATGACAAGGTACGACATCCTATGCGGGTATCAACGTTACAGACTTTCAAGAGCAATGATACGATACCCAGAAGGTGTGGCATCATCATCCCTTGAAGCAGCATCCCTTAGTCGAATCCCAATTGATAGGTCCCTAGAGTCGACAATCCTCGGGTCAGACAACTTGTCGAGCCCTAAGGGCCAGGCAAGAAGCATCAAAGAGAATCTCGTCCGACTGCAGATTTCGCGGCTAGCTGGTGCGAGCTAAGCAAGCAGGCTAACCACTACTCTCTACTTCTAAGTCTATGTGTGTACTCAAGCCTGGGTTTTGGCTTCTCTCTCAAAGGAACAACCACCCAACAGCACAACAACAACAGATAATAATGAAATGCGGAAATTGTAAATACAGTAAAATACAACATACAACGCACAAAAATAAACATCCAAAGACAAACAAACAAACGCTAGGATTGACTCGCATAGGGGACGTTGGATCCCAAATGAGTCGCAAAGCAAGGTGACCATCACAGTCCCCAGCAGAGTCACCAGATGTCGCTACTGCGAAAATCGGCGCCGGCTATGACAGAAGAGTCGCCACCGTGCGTTATTTATCCCACAAGAGGGAAAGGAAACGCTCAGAGTAAACCTAACGCAAAGAGGGAAAGGAATGGTCATCGCAACCAAATCCTGGATTCGGGAGTCAGTTACGCAAGGGGAAGGTATTAGCACCCCTCACGTCCGTCGTACTCGACGGGATCCACGCTTGCTGGTTTGTCTACGGGTGAAAAAAAACAATCTACCTACGGCTGCTAAAGCTAAACGGAAAGAAGTGACTCGATAGGGCGTTGCACTCTATGCCTACGTCTTCCCTTGTGCAATGGAAAAGTCAGAGTCATCGTAGTTCGGGAAACTACAGGGGAATGGCTCGCCGAGATATCGCATCTCGTGCCTACGTATTCTCGTCCGGTACGAGAAATCAGAGCGTGCCATAGTTCAGGCTAACTACGGGTAGTCAAAGGGTGTTCTCGATCACACAAGAGTGAGAAACTAAGTTGTTTTGAAAGGTGCGGGAACCTACGGAACTTAGAACTACGGTCTGGTCTCGATTGCGCTCGGGCAAGAGAAAGGGAAACATTAGTCGTCAACGGGAAAGTCTCGATCGCACGGCAGCGAGAGAACAGAGAGGTTAGTCGTTAGTGTGCTCGCTAGGATATCGCATCCTATGCCTACATATTCTCATTCGGTACGAGAAATCAGAGCAGCTGTAGTTCAGCCAACTACAGCAAACGGGGAAACGGGAAGAAGGTAAAAGGGAGCTCGCTAGGATATCGCATCCTATGCCTACGTACTCTCGTCTGGTACGAGAGATCAGAGCAAACGTAGTTCGACGGAAAAACGAGTCTCGATTACACGGGGGCAAGAGAAGGGGTCTCGATTGCCTGAACACGAGAGAAAAGGGGTTTTGATCGCACGGGGGCGAGAACAAAGAGGAAGCAGGCCTACGCCTAAACGGGAAGGAACTCGGGACACACACGCAAGAACCTAAGGCGTTGGAGCGAATGCGTCACATGTCACCCAAAGGGTACCATACTAGACATCCTAGACGATTGAGAAGAAACTCCTCAACTGTCATTTCCTACGTATCTAACGATACAGCTCACAACACTCGACGGTTGCCTGAAGACTTGAAGATGAAAGATGATATTGAACGAAGCGGCTCCGTTGGCTCTCAACATGCGCGCAAGCTCCATTCCAATCTTCTCCTCTCTGGATCCTTGATGAGGACGCTCGAATCAGGAACAATGTAACGCTTAGACCGTCATGGTTCGACTTATACGAGAAATCAAACTCTAAGAAGTAGCGTATTGATGTCCGTGTCAAAGACAAGATAGAGAAATGATATCGATAATCATTCTCCAATTGAATCATGTCACACGGCCAGCCAACAATAAAATCGAAGATAAACTCGGATAGGAAACGAAAATAGGAGAGAAATCCAATCACGAATGGAAATAAAAGTCTACTCCTAAAATACGGCAATTAAATTCCAATAGAAAATATTCTGAAGAAATATTAAAAGAAAATGCATAATGGAAAATAGCATAAAACAATTTTATCTAAATCCCTAATATCCTAAAGAAAATGGAAGTTCTATATTAAAAATCTATAATATTCTATAATTTGCTATAAAGAAAATAGAATGAAAAAACTATACTAAAGTCTATATAATACCCTATAAGAAAATAGAATTAAAATCTATATTAAATCTATGTTCTATACTATGCTAATAATATTCTAAGACTATGAACTATAATCCCTAAGGAAAATATGAAAAATAAAATCTACACTATTACAATCAATCATCCAATACAAGGGAAATTGAAAATAAAAGGGGAGGGGGGTACAACCTGCAGACTAGGGGTAAATGCAGTGAAAAACAGCCACTCTGGGCCCAGCCCACAATACACTAAGAAAAAAAATGGGGGGAGGCGCTGGTAATTAGGTGGTGTGGCCAGAAAACATGAATTGGGCCTCAGCCCATCAAAAAACTTCATCAGCCACAAAAAAAAAAGGGGAAAAGGGGCGGGTGTGAAAGGAAATGGGGGTATGGACCCAATAACTCGTTGGGCTTGGGGCCCAACATCCCAATCCACGAACATTCCAACTTCCCTCTCACAATCCTCAGACTGAAACCCTAAGCTTTCTCCTTCCCTAGCTCTTACCACCGCTGTTCTCAACCTCAACCTCCTTCTTCGTCTCGACTTCAATCCAACCAACACACCGACTTCTTTCTTGCTTTTCCTCGTCTCGATCCCTTTCCCACTGCAAACAAAGCTTCGTATTCGTTTTCACATGATGAAGACCGTGGAGATTTGAAAGAAATCTTGGAAAATTAATTGAGATGCTAAAGGATATTGATGACGGAAGTTGGTGGACAAAGCTTGACGTGTTTATGATGAACGATGATATTGAGGGAGATCTGGGACCGATGATGACTTTTGTGAGCATTTCTGGAGAAGTTTCGTCAGACGGATTCAAGAAAGGGATGAACATTCATGGATGTTCTGAAGAGTTTCTTGAAGCGATCTCCGGAGCTATGAACATGAAGAACAACGGATGAAGAGATTACCGGAAATCTGGACGGAGATCTGAAGTTAGATGAAGATCTAGATCTGGATTTGGTATGAAGATCTGGAATGTTTTTGAAGTTGCTGGGAACGGCGTTGAAGATCCGTGAAGGTTCTTGAAGTTTTCTGAGAAAACGGTTGAAGATCTTGATGAACGATCGATGAAGGTGTTCTTGAACGGATCTTAAAGATAGGATGAAGATGATGGAGATTCGTACAACCTTCTGGAAGCTCCTTGAGGAAGATGATGATGAACTCGGTTGAAGGTTGATGAATTCGTAGAACTTCTGGAAACCGGATGAAGGTTTATGCGTGTTCTTGAAAAAACGAGTTGGAGGTGGCGATTCTGGAAACAGATAATGAAGTTCTATGGTGAACTCGGATGAATCTTGAAGAAGAAATCTGGAAAAATGCGTAGAACACAATGAATATTCGATGAATGTTTAGTGAAAATCTGGAAAAACGTGTTGAAGGTGGTGATGAACACGATGAAGCTATGGCGTTTTGCAGTTTTCCGGCGAAGAAATGCAGTTTTCGGTGAAGGTTAGGGTGGCTCCGGCGGGTTGTTATGGCGAGGGCTGCGGCGGCTGCATGGCCGGCGGGAGATGGAGGAGGGTGGAGCAGGTGTGAGACGCGTGGCACTCCTGATGAGGGAGAGGGAGACACGCGGATCCCCACGTGGCAGCGTGGTGAAGCGAACTGCACGCAGAACGTGGGTTGGCCATGTGTGAACCAGGTGGAAGGGAGAGAGAATGGAGACGTGGGACCCTCTTTATAGGACAAGTGGCAGTGTACTGGACTGTGGGCCTCCAAAATAGACACATGGCCCACGAAAATTGGATTAATTCTGAATTAATTAACACTAATGAGATTAAGGACTCAATTAATGGCTAATGAAATGATTAACTGGACTAATTAATGAATTAAACTTTCAATTAATGATGACTAAGACGAAAATTAATTAAACTCAGTTAATGACTAAAATGCATGATTAAAAGCTAACGAAAATTAAATGACTAATGACTCAATTAATATCTAAACAAATACTAAAACCGGACACCGAGATGTCCTCAAAAACAACAGCGAGAGCTGAAAACACAGGGAACGAGCACCAATTCTCAAAATACGTCCTCGTATTCGAAATGGTATGAAACTGCCTGAAACGTCAGGGGAGGGCTGTAATCCCGATAAAGTCAATCTGACTGGAAAAAATGCAATGTATGCGGTATGCGAATGCGAACGCAAAATGCGTCGAAACATAAACCAGATGTGGGAACCGGTTGGTCAAATTTTGGGGTGCAACAGCATGTGTGATCAGGTTGTAGAGAAAAAGAACAAAAGTATAACTCTTGTCTCAAACACTGCTGATTCAGATGGTGAAAAGGAGGAGAATCTGTCTGAAGCAATTGCCTTGCTTGGAAGACAGTTCAACAAACTGGTCAAAAGGATAGATGCTAGGTCTAAACCTTATACCAAAAGCATGCCTCCTGATAAAGAGAAATCTAAAGATAAAGTCAGCCAAAGCAAAGGAGTCCAATGTCATGAGTGTGAGGGATATGGACATGTTAGGAGGGAATGTCCCACACACCTCAAAAATAAGGGAAAAGGCTTAACAGTCACTTGGTCTGATGAAGATTCTGACAGTGGATCAGAAGAGGAATCAGCTAAACATGTCACTGCTCTTAACAGTGTGTGCATCTCTGATGATGATTCAAGTGATGAAGAATTGTCCTTTGAGGAGCTTGCAGCCTCATACAAAAAGCTTCACATCAGAAGTACAAAACTGGTTCAGCAAGGAGAGCAACAGAAGAAAATCATCAAGGAGTTAGAAGCTGAAAAGAGAGAGCATCTAGCCACAATAGACACACTCAGAAGTGAAGTGGAGGAGTTGAAAAGTAAAAAGGATCAAATAACAAAATCCATAAGGATGCTCAATTTTGGGACTAACACCCTAGAGGAAATCCTTCAGAGTGGACAAACCTCAGGAGATAGGTCTGGACTAGGATTTGTTGATAAACAAAATCCTGTGCTAAAACTCAAGAGAGTACAACCTGAGGTCCAGAAGCCAAAGAGGATGTCACGACCAATGTCACAACACCCAACTAACAGAAATTGGAATTAAGTCAAAAGTAGATTCCAAGGGTATAGATGTTACCACTGTGGAAAACTTGGCTATATCAAATCTGTGTGCTTCTGGCTGCATGGATTTCCTAGTCATCCTCATCAAGAACAGAGAGCTCATGTCAAAAGACAGCATCAAGCAAGAACTAAGAAGGGTACTCCTAGTAGGCAAAGACATTGGGCTACCAAGAATATGGCCTTAGCAGCTCACACTGCTCTAAGGATGCCAACCCAAGAGGATTGGTACTTTGACAGTGGTTGTTCCAGACATATGACTGGAATTAAGGATCACTTGATTAAACTCAAACCTCATTCATCTAGTCATGTAACCTTTGGTGATGGAGCTAGAGGAGAAATCACAGGTGTTGGACAACTTGACAGTCCTAAAGTTCCAAAATTGAAGGATGTATTGCTGGTTAAAGGACTGACTGTCAATCTAATAAGCATAAGTCAACTTTGTGATCAAGGTTTAAAAGTCCACTTTTCCAAAGACAAGTGTGTGGTTATCAATGAAGAAGGAAAAGAGGAAATGAGGGGTACTAGATCCAAGAATAACATTTACCTATGGAAGTCCAGAAGTAACCTACCAGGATTGATCAATAAAGAGAAGAAGGATCAAATAAGTTTGGACAAAGGCAGACATCCTCAAAGAATAGGGAAGGTCATAACCAAAGAATCAGTAAGTGGAACTTATAAGGTTCCTCTGGACAGAACAACAAGCTATGGGGTTGGTAGGCAAGCCATGAAAAGACAGTCTAAGGATAATCATCATAGAAACCTGGACCTGGTATACTGGAAGCTTATGAAGTCCATGGCAAATGGTCAGCATAAGAAGGGCAATGTCACTCAGAAGGTTATGACCTTATATTGTGACATTCATAGTGACATAAATATGGACTCAGATCAGCTTGAAAGGAATACAGTATGGGAATTGGTTCCAAGCCCAGATGGAACTAACATAACTGAAACTAAGTGGATTTACAAGATCAAATCTGATAAACAAGGAAGAATAGTCAGGAACAAGGCTAGACTAGTAGAAGCAATTGATGATGCCTGTGCACCAGGTGCTAGACTAAAGTCAATCAGGTGGATTTTGGGAATTGCTTGCATTCTGAAGATTAAGCTATTCCAAATGAATATAAAGAGCGCCTTCCTAAATGGATACTTAAATAAGGAAGTATATGTGGAACAACCCAAGGGATTTGATGAACCTAAGCAACTAAACTATGTGTACAAGTTGAAGAAAGCTCCCTATGGAGTGAAACAAGTTCCCAGGGCTTGGTATGAAAGGCTAACTAAGTCTCTTACTAACCATGGAGGAATAAAAAAGACCCTTCTTGCTAACAATGAGGATGGCAAACTCATGACTGCTCAGACCTATGTGGATGACATAGTCTTTGGTAGAATGTCTGAGAAGTTGATAAACCAATATGTTAATCAGATACAATCTGAGTCTGAGATGAGTTCGTGTGTAAAATTAACCTACTTTCTTGGGATACAAGTCATGCAATTGGAGGAACCTATATGGCTCTCACAAAGTCAGTACACCAAAGGCATTGACAAAAAGGTTGGGTTGGACAATGTTGACCACAAAAGAACATATGTATCTACTCATCTGAAGCTGTTAAAAGATGGTCAAAACTTGTACAAGAACTTGATAGGAAGCCTTCTGTATCAAAAAGCCAGCAGACCTGACATTACGTTTGTTGTTGGTGTATGTGCTAAGTATCAAGCAAGCCCTAAAGTAAGTCACATGAATCAAGTGAACAAAATTCTCAAATATGTGAATGGAATCTGTGACTATGGCATACTCTGCTCTCATGAGTATGATCCTACCTTGAATGGGTACTGTGATGGCAAAAAGAGCACATCTGGTGGATGCCTCTTCTTAGAGAGCAACCTAATATCTTGGTTCAGAAGGAAGCACACTGCTGAAGCTGAACACGGAGCAGCTGGTAGCAGATGTTCTCAGCTGGTCTGGATAAAGCAAATATTAACCAAATACAATGTCACTCAGGACGTCATGACATTGCATTGTGACCTAATCCAGCACAGCAGAACTAAGCACATGGATCTTGTGGAGGACGCAGTAATTTCCTTGGAGTATGTGTCCATTGAACCACAACTAGCTGACAATTGTACAAAGGCTCTAGTTGTTGCTCCATTTGAGAATCATAGAGGAAAGTTGGGTATTTGTGTGTATGAGGATGCATAGCAATTAATGGCACGTGAGAGTTTTACAAATTCAATGCAGTTCAAGACCTTGACCAATAAAGCTCTCCACCTCACACAAACGTGTCTCTCCGCCCCCATTACCGTTCAACATCTCTCCCAGACCTTCGTTCTCGACAACAACATGGCCTCTCATCATGAAGGATCGTCATCTAAGACCAAACCAAAACCCTCCAAAGACGCGCCTCTCTCGCATGAAGAACGAAGACGGAAGTATTGATGAGATGTTCGAGAGGAAATTATTGATGAGATGTTCGAGAAAAGGGTGGTCCTCAGAGGCATCACTGTTCCATTGGCTCGCAGGGATCCACCTCATTATTTTGACAAGCCAGAAGAAGAGGGTGATGACAGTTGTGAGAATGTACCGACCAATGTCAATGACAGTGACTCCAGTTCCTCCTCTGGTGAAGAAGATTGAGTATGTGACTCAATCTGCTGAGGTGTGCTGCTGGCTTAATGTGTTTATGTTTTGCTCTTCAGAGAGCATTTTTGTTGTAATGTAACCCTAACCAGTTGTAATGTTACAATGTATGATATATGCTAAGTTCTTAGTTGGATCTTAATTTGTGGCTAAAAAGGGGGGAGAAAGAAAGATAGCAACAACAGGTATATCAGATGAAATAAAAGAACAGGTGGAAGAACAAGTGATAAGAGTTGGCAGAACAGTGCTTGGGCATATGTGCCATTGTGCATACAATATTAGACTTGCATATTTGCAGGTATAACTACAGGTGATGCTGATGATGCATGTGTGATAACAGCTGCTAATGATGCTAGTAATAGACTGATGCTATGTGTGTAGTTTCCTAGCTTGTGCTTGTGTAAGAATGCCTGTTAGTACTAGGAATTTCCTAGTTTGTGCTGAAGTTGCTATACTGTGTGTCTGCAAGTTGAGAGCAAAATGAGAGTATTGTGCAACTCTTCAGGGGGGTAGCACAGGTGTGTGTAGTGTGTGTAATTCAGGATGTTATCCTGAAGGTCATAACATCCAGAGCAGACTGGATGAATATGTGTGACTGCAGAATGTTTGCAGGGTGTGCAGGAGAAGTGTTAAACTGATAAGATGTAACAGTTGAGGGGGAGTAAGTCTATGTGTTACTCACTCAGCAAAGAGTGACATCTGTAGTGGTAACTAACAGATGGTTAACAGGGTGAGGTATAACAGTGAGAGCTAACTGTGAGGACTCATAGTGGTTTGAGCTATTAACTATCCTGCATGACAGGACAGATCATAAGTCTTCTGCTGTGTAAATCTCTAATATAATGACAGAGTGTTTTAGCCAAAAATTTGTCAAAGGAGAAGTTTGTAAGTGCTCTTGATTGGCTGCATTTTGTGACAAAACACTAGAGCATGTATGTATGACATGTCTGATATTAGTGCATACATAATATGGACTGTGTAGGGTAAGTTAACTTAGCTAAAAGCAAGTTACATTGGATGTCATACCCAATGTTATGACATGGGTCGTATGACATCAAGCGCAGGTTTGTTTTTCTGGTAGCTATAAACCAGGAAACAGAATAGGAGTTCAAGCTGGATATCAAGAGGCTTTCTAGAAGGCCTAGGCGAACTAAAAGATCCCTGAATTAAGTGCCAAGTGTGCAGATCATTGAAAATAGGTTTGTTATGGGTAAAACCTAATTTGTGCACCAAGGCCCAAAAGGACTAACAGCTGCTATAAATATCAAAATATGTAATCCTGAAGAGCAGCACTTGACTGACAGAAGAAGAAAGAGTGCAGATTGCAGAGTCCTTGTAAGTGAAGAAGGCTAGTCTTCACGTGTGAATTCTGTCTAGGAATACTTGTACTCCAAGCAATTGTCTGGTGGATGATTTGCATTGGATAGGTAGATTCTAGGTTGTGACTCACTCGAAGCTTTGAAACAAGAGTGTGTGAGTTTCTTGATCAATGCTGTGAAGCAAGATCAAGGTGTGTATGAAGTGTCGCTTCATATTGTCTTCTGTAATTGTTTGATATCACTGTTGTGTGATTGAGGGGGAGTGAGTGGGTATACTCAGGTCTAGAGTGTCTCCAGGTTGAAGTGTCATTGGGTAGGGATTAAGTGAGGAGTGTAAACTTGAGGTTTAACTCTGAATTGATTCTACTGATAGTGAATTTCCTCCCTGCCTTGGTAGCCCCCAGATGTAAGTGTTGTTGACACTGAACTGGGTAAACAATTGTTGTGTTATTTACTACTTTTATTATTACTGAGTATTAGCTGTTAAGTAGCAGATGTCACAGTGGATGTTATAATCTGCAACAATTAATTTTCATCTGCGACCAACCAAACTTGATTTTTTATAAAAAAAACCTATCCTGATAAGATTTCGAAGATGCATCTACGAAATTTTTTTTGTAGATGTGTCTCCGGAAGCATCCGGTGTAAAGAAAAAAAAAAGGTGCGTTCAAAAATACAGATCCAAAAACAAAAAATATTAAAAAAAAATACACTAGATGATTAAGAGTATCAAAGAGTGGATTAAAAAACTATCTTCATAAATATGAATATGAAGATTGAGCTAGGGATACAAATATGAAGATTTTATCTCATATCCTCCAACATTCACTTCTAAAAAGCTTTAAAAAATATATTTTTTTTTAAATTAAATTTTTTTCACCCTACATAGCTTTTCTAATTTATAAAAGTGCTTTAAAAAATGTAATTATTTTATAAATTAGAGTTTTTTCACCCTACACAGCTTTTCTAATTTATAAAAGTGGTCCCATAAGTATAATTTATTGAAACACTTCGTTGCAACTGGTATGGTTTTTCACCTTATTTTTAAGTTTTCCAAATTGTTTACTAGAATACTTTTAAAAAGTTTTTCGAAAATTTATTGAGACTTATTTTTGAATAAGTCTAATTTTTTTAGATAAAATTATACACCAAAATACATTAATTTTTTTTTTTTTTTTAAATTTTAATCACATACTAAAGTTATACTA
The DNA here is from genome assembly GCA_963859935.3 of Lathyrus sativus. Taxonomy (NCBI): domain Eukaryota; kingdom Viridiplantae; phylum Streptophyta; class Magnoliopsida; order Fabales; family Fabaceae; genus Lathyrus; species Lathyrus sativus. The sequence continues at coordinate 607,006,567 of OZ012739.1, forward strand.
ACACACAGTTAAGCAGCGGTTAGTTTTCCATATTCATAACATTATCCTATAAACTTAGGATAGTGATAGATAGACATCAAATATATTAGATATACCTATTTGATAGCCAATACAAATGTGTTTTTCTTTTTTTCCACGAGTCAAACCAGACATTGAAACATCTCTTACTTCTTCCAAAAAAACTTAAGTTAAGACCACTAATAGTGGCCATAGCTATGTATGGCCCATGAATATGCTAAAACTTGTTCTAGTGAAAACTTGGATGTGTATGTGTGCCTTCATAGGTTGTTATCACATAACTCGGATCATCCACATCTCTCTCAACTCTCTTCTTCACTTGGCATCCATCTCTAGAACATCTATAGTAGTTCCTGTAATCAAATTACCAAAAATTCTCAATCAACACAAATATATATGTTTTGAACCAGCTATTTATTCATAAAAAATATCAAAAATGGAAAGTTCTAATGTTAACAAGTTACCTTGGATTAGGGCTGTTTTTCACCATCTTTTTTCCATACTTCCTCCACTTGAATCCATCGTCCAGAATCTCAACCTCTGACTTTGTCTTGAACGCAACTTTATCTTTAACTTCCTTCTTCTCACGTTCACTGCCGGAAGCCGGTCCACCAATTCGGCTTCCACTTTCTCCGAAATCAGCTACTAATTCATTGTCTTGGCTGGTGACGTGCTCAGCAAGAAACGGCTCTGGATTGTCATCTGGCCATTGATCGTCGTCAAACTTCAAGTACTCAGAAGGCTCCAAAGACCACTGGTTGGTGAAATCACTCTCAGGTGAATATGGATTTTTATCTGTCATAATTCTTTTGCAACTGGTATACAGTTATAGAAGAAAAAAAAAACAGCATGGAATGTATATATATACATAAATATAAAACTCTAGGGTTAGTTTAATGATGATGTAGCTTCATAGTAAGTTTCGTAGGAACTATAGGAAACTTCGAGGAGTCAGTGATATATAGAAAATGATGAGTGGGAATAAAAGTATGATAGATAGAGCAAGGTGTGAGGGTGGGGCATGGATGGAAAGACTAATGGAAGACTTTCAAGTGGTTTTAAATATATTGTAGCAAAAGTACGATATTTTGTTGTTAAATGTTAATGGGGGTAGCAAGTCTCGTGGTTAGACTTATCACAAGTGAGAATTGCAAGTCAATGGTGATGCTGATTTCTCGACTGACTGTGTTTCTTAGAACCATAGGTTTTCATTTTTTTTGCATTATATCTTTTATTTATTCGTAGACTAACGAGTAATATTTTTTTTATAAGCAATTGGGTTAAAAATGATTCCAAAGGATACTATTCTCAAATACAAATTGAGAGAGAGGTCAAATGAGCATTTGATTGGTCAAATAGTATATTTATTTAAATTTTATATCTATAAGAAGAAAATAAAATAGTAATAGAGATAGTTAGTTTTAATTTTCTACACATAAATAAAAGGTAGTTTTTTTGGTGTATTGAGAATTTGGACAATTGTGTGTTTAGAGAGAGTTTTTTATTTTTTCGTTCAAAAATAGTTTATTGAGAGGATTTCGATTTTTCATTCAAAATAGTTGTTGAGAGAGTTTGCAATTTTTTCGTCTAAAAATTGTAATTGAGAAAGAGTTTACAATTTTTTCGTCCAAAAATTGTAATTGAGAGAAGGTTTGCGATTTTTCCGTTCAAAATTGCAATTTTGGAGGGTTTGTAATTTTCTCCTTAAAAATTCCAGTTGTACGAGAGGTTTGTAATTTTGTCCATGTAAATATTACAAGTTGAATTATGAATTTATGAATTTTTTGTTTAAATTTTTGCTTCTTTTTCTTTTTTGTGAGTATGCTTTTGCGTGCATAGAAAATTTTTATTTATTTATTATTTTTCAACAACTGGTATCATAGTTAATGTTCTCATCAAGGTATGAAGGATAAGTCACAAAAAATTTTGATCAAGTGAAAAATGAAGAGTGACAAAAATTCAGATCAAGGGAGAAAGAAGAGAAAAAGATTGAAGAGTAACAATTTTACAAATGGTCGTTTTGAAGATGAAGTTGAAGACAAAGTGAAGATATGTGAGACTTTAGATGAAAAGAGGATTTATTTGATCAAATAGTATATTCATCCAAGTCCTACATCAAGTAGTAGGAAGAAAATATAATTTGAGTATTAATATAAATATATATAGTTAGTTTTAGTTTTCTTTGCAACAACACATTGTAGTCTTTTGGTGTATTGAGGATTTGGATAGTTGTCTATTTAGAGAGAATTTTTTATTTTTCCGTTGTAATTTTTCTGTCCAAAAATTGTAATTGAGAAACTGTTTGTAATTTTTCTGTCCAAAAATTATAATTGATAGAGAGTTTACAATTTTTCTGTTCAAAATTGTAATTTGGAAGGTTTAGAATTTTCTCCTTAAAAATTGCAATTGTATGAGAGGGTTTGTAATTTTATCCTTGTAAAAAATAATTGTACGAGAAAGTTTGTAATTTTTTGTTTAAAATTTTGCTTCTTTTTCTTTTTTGTGAATATGCTTCTGCGTGGGTAGATATTTGTTTTTTTGTTGGTGTTATTTTTCCAACACCTTCCACCAATCATAAAAATTAGTACAACCTTTAGATTTTAAACCTATAACATGTCATATCCAAACAACTAGTTTGATGTTATCCACGGTCTCTTCTACATCACAAAATTCTCCTCTAAATAGGATATTGTTTCTCATGGTTCCTCGTTGATCCACATTTTATCCTTCATGAGACTAAATAACCACGTTAGGTGAGCTAGCCCTTCCCTTGGTTGATCACATTCCTTATCTAATTAATCTAAAATTTGGTGCCATAAATTAATTGAAAAGGGACACTTAAATAATAAATGTTTAAGATCTTTTCCCTCCCTAAAACAGAAGACACAAGTTTTACTATGATCATCATGGATTATCCCCCTCAACAATAATTGATCTCTTGTTGGTAGTCTGTTTAAAAACAACCTCCACTTAAAAACCTAAATCCTTGAAGGAATCTTAGTATGTCAAAGTCTATTCAAAGCCAAAATTTTTGTCTTGATCCAGATGAACACAATCCTCCTGCTCTGCCACCAACTTGAAACCAGTCCTGACTGAATAAGCTACATCCTCACTATGCAACTACGCAAACATGTCATGAACATTATTACTCAGCTTAACATCACTCAAGATCACCAAGAGAGCATGTAATTCATGCTTTTCCTCCCCTTGAATGTTTAATCTAGGAACATGTAGATTCCAGCTCCAAACTCCTCCCAAGAAGGAACCCATTTATAGCATTGTGCCACATTTTTTGGAAGACAGATCATGAACAAGTGGAAAAGATACCAATAGTGGTCATGTCACCAACCACTTGTGTTTCTAAAAAAAGATTGAGTTGTTTGATCCTATTATGCAAGAAATTCCATTTTTGAACTAGTCCACAACCTTTTCATCTTACTTATATAAAGATTTAAGATCCCTCCACCATAGGGAGTTGTTACACCCCAAAATTTTCCCACTCTTTTTCTAACCTTAACTGGCTTTTGTTTGCATTTATCTGCATCTCACATTAGGTCATAACTTTGCATTCATTCATTTGCATTGAGATCCTAAAGCATGGGATCAAGAGATTCTTTGAATCAGGATTCCTATTTGCTTTAAGGTACCTTCATTCAAGTTTGAAGCAAGGGTTCATTTCTCATCATCATGAGCATATTTTTATCAAAGTTCATCCAGTTACAAGGCTTTCCTTTACAGACATTCATTAAGTATCAAGTTTATCTGCTTCAGAATTTCTCAAGAGGCATCAAGTGATTAAGGTTTCATCATGGTTCTAGTGGAGACTGAGGAACTAGAGTTTTGTTGGATGTCAATATCTCAGGCTGTTTTCTTCATCAGTATGCACCCAAAGCATAGAGATTGGGGTTTCTTATCCCTTTGTTGTTTGGGAAGAGGTGTCGTTCAACTCAAATTCGCTTGAAATCAGGTCAAGAGTGTATGAAGTAATGGTGGAGATTCAGAAGAATTGGACTTGATCTTGGTCAAATGGAATCGACTCAGTCATATGTGTGTGGATCATAGTATCAGGCTTTGCTAAGTATTGAATGTTTCATGATGGAGAATCATGTGGAGTCTGTTCATTTTCAATCAGGGTTTTTAGAGCAGTTGTGCTACAATTCATATTTTAAGTCATGTTCTTATGATTTCAAGGCATATTGTTGATTGAGCATTTGATCCATGGTAAAAATTTGGTGCAGCGTGCAAGTGGAAAAATTCAAGGGATTGATTCATGGTCGGTTCTATTTCTCAAGGTTAATTCAAGTTGCGTTTATTTCAATTCAAGAATGTTAGAGTTTGGTTCTAATGGGAATTTCAAGTTTAATCATCATGGTTTTAAATCAAGAGTTTCAAGTTCATCAAAGCCCATTACATTTTACAAAAGTTTACAAGTCCAAATACAATGTCACAAAACAAATTGTTCCAAAAAGAATATTTCCAAAGCCGAAAAAAATTGCATTCAAAGAAAAAATTCAAGGCCAACAAAAAGCCTAAACTATATTGAGAGTTCTTTCCAAGCCCATACAATAATTTTCCAAACGAAAAAAAGAGAATAAAAATGGCCAGCATAAGATTCCAAACACGGCTCACTCCTATTCATGTTTCTTCACAATTCAAAAGCATTCAAAGCCTCCAAAGCCATGAGGTCACGTCCACCATGCTATCAACTTCACAAAAGCAATAAGTTACCTACACAAAAACCTACAACACCCGCCGTACTAAACAACGCCTCCAGCCTGTGCCTACACAATAACTCCAAAACGTCCCCATGATATACAACAAAACATGAGCCTCACGTGCCTGCATACGCGACAACCATGAGTCTCACAACAACCTTTCCAACCTTCATGAAACATTCACAACATACGACACTAACCCCACAATTTCAACATACACAAAGCCTGCACGAAAACAATACACAACAACAAGGTCACAACAAAACAACCTGCCAGCTGTAAAAACACGCACATGACAACGAAATTCACGCAAGAATTCTGCACAACCACAACATGATTTGTAATACACGCAAAGGAACACATTATCACCACAACACAAACAAAACCAATACACAACAACCAATTTCTTCCAAAACCTGTAGATACGCATTAATTCCTTCAGCGACCAAAATCGTTACATTCGTACGACAACCACATCACAATTTTTTCTCACAATTATTTCCACTAAATTTAACTTTTACCCTCCAAATTCTCTTATAAATCACACATTTCTCTTCCCCAGAACTTCAAGTTCGACCGGAACCGACAATACGCTGCAAAAGTTCTCACCCAACTTTCATTTCCAAAATTTTACTTTTCATCCTCAACATCACTTCATACAACCTTATGAACCTCACCCAAATAAAACCCTCAAAAATAAAATCACACCTTCAACCATCTTCATCCTCCTTCAACAATACCCAAAACCCATCCCAAATCCACCAACAACCACAAAATCTTTCAATCAGAATAGAAAAGAGTGAAAGAAGAAGAGAGAGTTTGAATCGAAATTGAACCAAATCGATAATATAGAATAAACCGAACCTAAGACAAAAAAAGAACCCATACGAGCCGAGACCAAGTGAGAGCAAGCACAAATCAAAACAGAAACGAAGTTCACAGAGAAAGGTTGGGTTGATTTTCTTTCGACCTTGTGATATCATTTTTCTGCGCCATATTTCTTTGATTAATTTGTTCTTTTGAAGTGTTGGTTTGAATTTTCAGGTTTCATGGTTTGACCTTGTTTTAATATAAAATGAGGCTGATGATTTTTATTTTCTATTAAAATGAAGTGTTACATTGATGTTGTTATTTTTATTTTCTAAAAAAAAGCCATGTTTAGATCCATGTTATGGGTTATGGGCTTCATAGCTCGTGTTTGTTTTTTGCCACCTCCATGTCTTGCTGCAACATTTTTCTTTAGGATGATGGGCTTTTGAATCCCATATAATTCCTATACACCTTTTTTTTTATGCACTTCCCCTCTCATTTCTGTTATTTCCTTCTCATTTTATTTCTCCATATTTTATTTGTTTTATTTTTATTATTATTTTTAATATTATTGTTTTTTATGGTGGATTCTCATGCTAAATACTCCTTGATCTATTATTTCCACTATTATTTATAGCTATGTTGATTTTCCTTTTCCTTTTCTTTTTCTTTTCATTTTTGGTCGATGAAGTCTTTGGAACCACGAATGTCGATTGTTGAGGTTGTCTAACCTCTTCATTATTTTAAATCTGTAGTCAATGATCATCGAGATCATTTTCTATACTTTGGGATCATGATAGGTTACCTTCAATTAATCGACGAAAGTTTGTGATTAAGACGAGACCGTCCTCTTTTTCTTTTCGTGTGGCACGATTCTTGGAGAATGATCCATATATCATTTCTCTATTGTGCTTTAGCACAAACATCATTGTTGAACGGCCTCCTAAAGCATGACTTTTCTCATAAGTTGTGCTACGATAGTTTAGTGCTAAAGTGGACCTGATTCATCCGATTAATAACGATTAACGACTAACCACTGACTTTAATTTCTATTTAATATACTCTTGCTTTATTTTTCTGTCAATATTATCTTAATCATATTGTTCATATCATAATTGTTCATATTTATATTGTCTTCAGCTTGTCATATTGTTCATCTTAATCAAAACACAAAAACACAATAAAACTATCGTAACCATAAAAAAACTTTCAATTGGTGGACTGTGGTTACGATCTCGAGAATTGGAGTTTAGACCTTGTACAAAAACCCTAGTATGGAGATTTTTGTCTGAACTCTTATTCATTGCTTAATTTAGGATACCTCGCACACACATGGCTTCCTCTTGGACTACCTGATAATGATACCCTTTATTTCTTGCAATCTCGTGTATTTTACATGTACCCTACTTCCTTTTCGATGTATGCACTTTACTTGCTTTGATTTGATTGTGGTTTGTTTATCAGGAGCACGCCTAGGGACTAGCATAGACTAAACCATTTTTGAAACTAATTCTCGATCTGATATCAAGCCACTTTTCAAAACACTCTTGTAAGTCGATTGCTTCATAGCATCGCCATCACCCTAATGCAGACACTTGCACATTTTCTTCGATTGTGGTTTCGTTACTAGGAGCACCCTTAGGGACTAGGATCGATCAACCCTTTTTCAAACAAACTAAACTTGTACGTATTTCACCCTTGTAAGTCGATCGCCTCGCGCATTGCCATCAACTTACCATATTCTATTCACCACCCATTCTTTTCCATTTCTCTCTTTCTTTTGTCTTTTTGAGTCTAAAAACCTGGGTCTTGCACCAAGTGCATTTTTCAACTTCCTTTCTCAATAAAATTGGATGGTGGTGGAGTGGTTAGGCAAAGGCCTTGTCCTATCTCGAGTGATTGACACTACCTTTAGGATTCACTATCATAAAGCACTTACCATCTAAAATTAAAACATTTTTAAAATAAGAGAATAAGGCTCTCTTTATATTGAACTAAAGAGAGATGATTAGGTGAAGACTTTTTCCTCTCCGAGTATTAGGATGCTCACTTTAGAGTGTGTGGTCTCGATACTCATCTTTCAATACGAATACGTGACTATATTCGTCACACCATTTTCCAAACAAATCTTTTGAGATAAAAAAATTGGGTACTACCCGCAAGGGGTTACTATCCGAGGACTTATCTCACCTCTAAAATCAACCTTCACAAATCAAATGTGACATCTTGCCTCGAGGGCAAAAACTTAAACCATTTTCAAAAAGGGTATGTTACATCCGTTCTACCACAATACAGGTAATGCATAAGACTCCACGAGCGAGCTGCAATACACCTAACTAACTACTAGAACGTGAATATAACATCGTCCATAAAAAACACCAACAAACCGTAACACGAACTACGAACACTCTGATTCTTCACTTCTTTTAAGTGAAGATACGTAGGTACAAGGGCCCCAATTCTTGGTGAGCACCCTTCCATTTTCTTCACCTGTAGTCCTTCAAACTACGTTGACTCTGACTTTCCCATTTCACGAGGGAATACGTAGGAATAGGACTGCAAAGTCCTATCGAGTCTCCTTTTTATTTCCATCATTTTCCTTTCCTTTTTCCCTTATTCTTTTCTTTATCTTTATTTCAACCATTCCTTTTCCCACAGAGCAATATTTAGAAAGCAATCATTTATTAAACATCCTTACACATAGACGAGCAAATGGGTCCCATCGAGTACGATGGATGTGAGGGGTGTTAATACCTTCCCCTTGCATAACCGGCTTCCGAACCCATAATTTGGTTGCGAGACCATCTTATCATTTTTTCTCTTGGGGTTTTCTCGATGTTTTCCCTTCCCTTTTTGGGACAAATAAAGTTTGATGGCGACTCTCTGTTTTCCTTTTCGCCTCAACGTCGTTATTTTTTTAGTAGCGTCAGGAGTCTATTTTGCTTTCTCTTGGCTTTCCACCACCAAGCATCAATTTTCCAACTTCCCATATCTATGATGTAGGATTCCTATCTAGATGACCTTTTTATCTATCATGCATCTCCATCTTGTGACTATAGAGTGTAACCTAAGAGGATGTGAATTAATTGTTTTGGGTTTTTCTTGTTTTACACGACGATTCTTCTCTTTTTTTTTCTGGAATTAAGTGTAAGAACTTTGAATAAAAGTGCAGAAAAATAAAGTGCAAGAAAGTAAAAGACACGAGAGATTTATCCTAGTCCCTCTTTCTAACTTAAGGGTACATCTAATCCCTTCACACCTTGAAGGATTTTCCACTATGTTAGAAATTTGTACAAGCCTCGCTCCAAGACCTCTCTTACATTCTTCTAACATAAACACTAACCCTATGGCGGACTTTAAGCCAACCTAATTTAAAGAAACTTTTCACAAATACCAACACTATGGTGGACTTTGAATCTCCCTGAATCAAAGAACCTTTTACAACACAAATAGAAAATATATTACTTTCTTTTTGCAACCATGTTAAGAAAGTACACACACTTTATTTACAAATTAAGTCATCACACACTTGGTGATCAATTAAAAAATCATGATAAAACATTAATTTTAAATAAAAATGATTTTGGACAATATCCAAGAATAAGAAGATGATATTCCATTTCAATATACAATTAAAAAATGTACATAACTTTAAATGTTCAAATGGATGAAGAAACTTTTCTATGATGAATAAAAATTATGCAACAAAAAGTTTCTAAGTTTGTATTTTAAACACTTGAATCAAATTTGAATTGTATGAAAATTTGTGTGAAAGAGGTGATTGGAAAATCTGATATAGTTTGCTTTAAACACATCATAAGATATCTCTTAGATTAGTGCCAATGTTTGAAAAAAGTTCATGATGGATTATAATGGTTTGGAATAGCATTGGTTCATAAATTTTCAAAATTTTCCAAGGTGCAATCAAATGCTTGAGTGGTGCTATAGATTGTCACCTTTGTAACATTCGATTTTTTCCAGCAAAAATCATGATGCAATCGATTTCACAACTGAAGCAATCGATTGGAACCTTTGAAAATTTCAACTTTTGGTAGGTAGAGGCAACATGCAATCGATTACATGAAATATGCAATCGATTTCATTATTGAAAATTATTGCGGAATATCCCCCCCCCCCCCCCCCCTTTATTTTACAATTTATGCTTTGTCTTTGGTATCCTAAAAAACAAAAAAATAACCATCTTTTCTCCCCCCTTTTGACTTTATCAAAATGAAAAGAGTAAAATCCAAAGTAAATTAATATAGGAAAAAGATACATCATATATAAAAGTACTTATGTTCTTCACAATGATTTGATGTCAATATTGATATCAATGTTGATGCTCTTCTAAAGTGATTATATTGATGCCAATGAGATCTTCTTTGAAAGAGTCAATCTTTTCAAATCATCTTCAATAAAATGAAAATTTAATCTTACCATATCATAGGGTCTTATTGTATCTTGAACAACCAAAATTAATTTAATAATTTTAGCACATGGTTTCCAAGTACCTGGAAGAAACAACCAATAATACTTTATCGGTACCCAATATTCTTTGGGTCTTTTTGGGTTACTTTCTTTTCTTATCCATACATAATCACCATTAGGAACACCAAAGCTTTTTATGTAGCAAGCATTAGCAGTATGATCTTTTGCATTGCAATAAAACATGTAGGCTTAGAGAAATTCTTATCTTTAGATACATATAAATTATTTTTAAAATAGGCTTTCTTAGAATGAATTACAATTTGTCCTTTCTTTGATTCCTCATTGTTTAATGTATTGCTAGCCTTAATAAAGATGATTTTACTTGTACTTGGTTTATCAAATTTAGAAAAACCAAGCCCACATTTATCATTTGAGTATCTTTGTCTACTTAGAGCATTTTCCAAACCAATTTGACCATTCTCATAATTCTTTATGACTTGGTTTAATTTAACAATTCTAGACTCACGTGATTGACATTTATTGCATGCTGAATTTTTGACTTTGTATAATTTCAATTTAGTGTCATTAGCCTTGTTTTTTAAAGACAAGATTATTTTCTTTTGCTTCGAACAAGTTCTAGAAAGTGTAAAAAATTATGTATACAATTCAAGGAAATCATTATGCAATTCACATAAGATGGTTCAAGAGCACTAACCTCATTTCTTCATCATCATAATAGTTTTTCTGAATATCTCTGATGTTTGTTTGCGTGTCAGAGTTCATTCAATGTTTTCCTGAATATCTCTGATATTTGTTATATTTTTCGGAGTTCATTCAATATTTTCCTGGATGTCTCTGATGTTTTCTTATGTTCCAGAGTTCATTCAATATTTTCCTGAATGTCTCTGATGTTTGCTTGTATTCCGGAGTTCATTCAATGTTTTCTTGAATGTCTCAGATGTTTTCCTGATTATCTCTGATGTCTGCTTATGTTCCAAAATTTCACTCAACGTTCTCCTAAACGTCTTTGATGGTTGATATTGTTCTTTTCCAGGGATTTTTCATTTCATTTCTGACAAAACTTCTAATGACTATGACCTTTTTTCTCTAGTAAAGTTGCTATTTCTTTTTGGATGTTCCTGAGTATTCCGTAGTAAAATTGAATTCTTTCTTGGAAGTCTCTATTGTATCTTCAAACTTGTCCTCATTCCACATCTAATGATTTTCTAGATGTTTCTGATATGTTTTCTAGAGTGTGGTACTTTTTACACCTGATGCCTTCCCAGATGTCTGTACTCCTGTTCAGGGTTTGTCCTTATCTTTCCAAGTATTACTGGACACTCTTTGTCACCTTGATGGATTTCCATAATATCTTGTATACCTCAGTTGTGTCTCTTTGAGATCTGTTACTTACTTCTTGTGGTGTTCCCTTTGTTCTCCTCTTGCGGTAGTTTGTCTTTTGTGGTTTTATTCCCCACAAAACTCAGAGTCTTACATTCATATCATATCATAAGCATCTTTGTGGTATCTTAGGGCCAAAAATTGCGCATGTTTATATTTAAGTTTCTTCGATCTTGTTGAGACAAAGATTTCAATCTTCATATCTCTGAATTGAATAAACTTAAATAGAGGCATTTGTCATAGTCTATCATGTTTTATCATGCATAACGTTCAATTTATCAGCTGGAATAAACTTGTTGGATTTACAGTCGAATCGGTCAAACTGAAAGGTCAAATATGCGTAAAATCAGTGGACAAAAAGTTTCAAAATCGAGTGTGCACACGTCAGTGATTTTAATCTACGTTTCGTGTAGTTTAACCTGGCGTACTTGTTTTAATTTTTCGACTGCTTTCTGATCGCATTTTGATCAATTTGAACCATTTAACTGGGGACAATTTATTTCGAAATTTGACAAAATACTGTATTTTTCCGAGTTAATTATTTCGCGCTAATCATTTTGGTGCATTTATTTTTATTTTTCGAACACTTTAATACCCGACAATTTATTCGTTTTTTAGTCATTTTATTCTCATTATCATTTAATTTAATTTAGATTTGATTTATTTTAATTAATTAGTATTAATTTAATTTATATTTCTTTTTTATAATATTTAAATATTTGTTTATTATTTCTTTTTGGCAACTCTTGCTCATTAAGTTTTAGAAAATATACTTTATTTTTGCTACAACTAAAAACCTATTACGTGTACACTATGCATTGCATAGACTCAAACAACACATAACTTGCAGTATAAAGAACAATAGAGCAAAATAAACCTATTACGTGTTCTTTTTTAAATTTGAAAAAGAACAATAGAGCAAAATAAAGAGACTCCATCACAAAAGCACATGATATACAACACAAATACCACTTCAAGCACACACGCAGACCCTCCTACGAACCCCACAACTTCATCATCTCATGATACATACACGACTACTCTCTGCCTGCGCAAGACAACAACAACACATCATAGACCTCCCAAACTTTCCACTTCATTTTCATACTTCTCCTACAACCTGCATTTTTTAAAAAGAAATCCATCACTAACCTTACCTCTTCCTACCTCATGCATACAACAAAATCCTGCACACTCTTCCCATAACCATGTATACTATCATGCTCCCATAACTTCACTCTCACATTAAAAATACTCACACACACTCATCATACACTTTTAATATATACTTTCTGTGATAAAAATGTTAGATATTTTTTTTCATCTTCTTCACTTGAGTTTCACCACAACACAAAGAAACAAGATCCACCATCTAGTAAAATGTGACTACATCTCCATCTGTGCACATCCTACAACACCATAACCATACTTCAACAAAACAAAACACCACCACGACAAAATTTGTTCAACCATTGTCGGCAAAATTAAACGTACACTACCACTCAATTCGCGACAACAATGCATCTTCTTCATCATTAACTAAAGGAGGACAAGTCTGAGAGTAAGGGAGCAGCCGCGACAACCTCCACAACTCAACTGTGACGTTTTCGCCATTGTCGGTAACTTTCGAATGTTTCTCTTCAACCATGTGTGTATGTAAACATTGTGTTGGTTTTGTGTTGTATGATTATTATTTTGCATTTGCGGTTTTGCTTTTATGGCTTTGAATTTTACTTGTTTCGTGTTCTTAGCATGAGAAATCACTTGCTGAAATCTGTTGTAATGTCTGGTTATGGTGTGTAATATTTGTAGATTGATAGTTATGAGCCTACTAGTATATAAACTAATTAGTATTTACGTAATAAATGCAACTATGTTGTAAAATAGTGTGAAATATGTAGAATTAGTATTAATTATTTGTATTATACTAGTTTGTAACAAAAACAAAAGAACAAAAGATTTTAGTTATTTATTTTATTTCAAATTTGTATAATTCTAAAAGAAAGATAAAAAATAACCATTTTAATCATTTCTTTTTAACATTTTTCTTATTTTAGTTTTAATTATTTATTTGTAAAATATTAAAAAATAGTGTCATATTTATTAATTAATTTAAATATTTTAATTTAATATTTATTAATTAAATTATTAAATAATCTTATTAAATATTTATATTTAAATTGATTAATAATTCTTTTGTTGTCAGATTCGATTTTGCAATTTATTTGCTTCCATGTTTTGGGCTTGTTCTCTCTAATTTAATTTTGATACTTTGCCTTGATTAATTGATGAAACTTATTAATTCACGATGCTTTGCCGTGAATGTTGTTGATTTTGTATGTGGATTTACACGATGCTTTGCTGTGAATGTTGTTGATTTTGTCTGTGAATTTTACACGATGTTTTACCATGAATATTGTTGATTTTGTCTGTGGATTTTACGCGATGCTTTGCCATGAATGTTGTTGATTTTGTCTGTGAATTTTACATGATGCTTTTCCGTGAATGTTGTTGATTTTATCTGTGGATTTTACGTGATGTTTTTCCATGAATGTTGTTGATTTTGTTTGTGAATTTTACACGATGCTTTACTGTGAATGTTGTTGATTTTGTCTATGAATTTTACACGATGTTTTACCGTGAATATTGTTGATTTTGTCTATGGATTTTGCACGATGCTTTGTTGTGAATGTTGTTGATTTTGTTTGTGGGTTTTACATGATGTTTTACCATGTACCTTTATCGCTTACATGATACTTTGCCGTGAATGTTTGTGGATTTTATTTATTATTTGTGATGTTTTTCCGCATATACTTGTTGCTTTATTATTCGTGATGCTTTACCACGAATCTTTGATCTTTATGTTCTGGACTGGGCCGACGCTTATCCCACAACCAAGCAGGCCCAAACCCCAATAAGGTTGGGCCCAAGAATACCACGCTGGCTGGAAGAAGTTCCGCCGAGCACAACCTTCCCCCCGTCAGGCATAGGCCAACAGTTGTCGAGCAGGACCCTCACAGCTGACCAGCCAGCCTCTTTCTCCCCCGTCGTCGGTTAGGGTTCAGCCTGCCCGGGTAGCTCCTCGGGCCTCTCCCCACGTTCTCTATGTGTCCCTCACGCAGGGACACGTCATAAAGTAACTACCCACGTCCTGGAGATTCGGTCTTCCTCCTCCTGAATAGTGCGGAACAGTTACCCTAGGGCGAAGACCACGTGCTGGTCTTCACGACGCCACGTCAGTCCTAGCAGTTACTAACATTGGACCTGGCAGCCCAGCCCAGTGCTAGGTAACCGTTGGCCCTGCGCTAGGGGCTCACTATAAATACCCTCTTCACTAGAGGGTTAGGTAACTTAACTCTCTCACTCTCTCTATGTATATGCTCCCACTTTGTCTGTCACTTACTTTGGCATCGGAGTGTGTTTCAGGTACACCCCCTCCTCTTCCATACCCTTAGTGAGCAACTGGCAGATCAACGACGCGTGGCAGATCATTGAATCCTTTCTGATCAGGTAAGATCAATAGCACCGTCTGTGGGAAACTAAGCTTCCCCGTTCCTCCGAGCAGAGAACCAAAACTTTATCTTTTCAAATTCCAAGATCATGACTAGCCCACGTCACGATGACGTTGTTCCCGATTCCGCCTTCACCCCGGTCACCAACGGCGACAACCAGCCGGGGACATCTCAAGCACGCGAGAACGACGTCAGGGACGGCCAGACTGCCTCTCCTTCATCCGAAGACGCTGCACATCACGTCGTTCCTCGGGCGAGGAGCCCGGCGGTCTTCCAGCCCATCCCAACGCCCGCTGGGGCGGACCCAATAATGACCACTCTCTTCGCGGCCATCAACCAGACAAACTGGATGTTATTTCGACAGAATGAGCGTATCGGTACGTTGGAATAGGATACCTCATCTCGCTCTCCTCTGCGGAGAAGTCAGCGCGGTAACTCCCGGAGCCCCTCTCCACGACCACGGGGGCGTCAACCACAGCTGGAGAGGCCTCAACCAGTGGCCTCCAAGAAACGAGCAAGGTCTCCGCCCCAGAAGGAGAGGTGTTCCCTGGAGCCAAGGGCGAACAGGCCTGAAGCCCCGACCAGAAGATCGAGGGGGTGTAACCCGCCTCCTTGACACGAACCGTCACCTCCGCAATCCCCGGTTCGCAGTGATGAGGACGATTACAGGACCCCTCTGTCGCGGGAAATCATAGCGACCCCCATCCCCCACAGGATGGAGAAGCCACACGTACTCTCGACGTACGATGACACCTCGGACCCAGACGGCCATCTGGAGGATATCGAGGCGATGCTCGACTACAGGAACGTCCGGGGAGCCATCAAGTGCAGGCTCTTCCCGACAACACTGAGGAAAGGCGCCATGGCATGGTACAAAATCCTGGAGCCTGAGTCTGTCACGTCTTGGAGGGTCCTGAAGGATCTATTTTCACGGTATTTCACGGTGTCAAGGCGGCATCCGAAGACGGAGGCCGCACTGGGCGCAATCATCTAGGTCCCGGACGAGCCTCTCAGGAACTACATTGAGACGTTCACGAGGGAGGCGGTCCAGGTAACGACTTCGGACGATATGAAGCGATACTTGATGGAGCAAGGCCTACACCGAGGCTCCAAGTTCTACGAGGTTGTGGCCATCCACCGGCCAAACACCCTCTAAGACTTCCTCGAGAGAGCCCGCCATTATATCCGATTCGAGGAGACAGAGGCCGCCAACACTGCCCGTGAAAGCCGCAACCGAGAGACCCCCCGCGGGTCTCGAGATGAAGGAGCGTTAGCCCCCCGGCGCGGGGGAGACCGGCGACGAGAGGATCGTCCCCGAGAACCCCGAGAGCAGTGGGGGCCCGTTGGCCATTTTACTGAGTACACAACCCTAGTCTCTTCCCGCGAGCACATACTGGCTGAGTGCGCCAATTCAGAGTTTTCTGAGGAGGTATCCGTTTTCCAAAACCGGCACCCACCAAAGCCAACGTGGACAAATCCAAATACTGTCGCTTCCACCGGAGCTACGGGCATGTGACGGAGGATTGCATCCACCTAAAGGACGCAATCAAAATTCTAATCAAGGACGGGCACCTGAAGAGGTACACCAGAGGAGGAGATGCCCCGCGGTAGGAAGCTCCCAAGGCCAAAATAGTGGAGGACCTTCCTGCTCCCGACAATGAGTCCAGCCTGCAGGTGGCCCTCAGCGTTGGTCGACCTGAGGACTGGTTCGCACTAAGGGAATTCGGTCTCCCAACCGAGCTTCAGCTGCCCGAAGAGCCAGTGTGCCCCATCAACCGATGGGAATACTTCCCCAGGGCAATGGTCATTTCGGGCGGTACACCGAGCAAGCTCTCGTTCGGGTCGGTTAAAAGGAAGTTCGACGAGCTAATGAACAATAGCTCCAGCAAGATGAGCATGCTCGACAAGTTCCGCGGCCGGTATAACCCGATCACTTTCTATCTCGAAGAGCTCCCCGGGGGAGCCCCCAACTCGGTCATACCCCTGTTGATACGGGTACATATGGCCAACTTCGGTGTCCGCCGCATCCTGTTCAGCGGAGGGAGTTCGGTAGACATCATGTATACCCACCTCTTCTCGATGCTTCAGCTCGACGAGACCAGCCTGGACCCCTACCTGGGCTCCGACTTGCAGGGCTTCAACGGGACAATAAAGAGGCCATGGGGATACGTGGAGCTTAAGGTCACCTTCGGAGAAAAGGAAACGGCCAGGGAAATCAACGTCCATTTTCTGGTCGTCGAATGTCCATCTCTGTATAACTGCATCCTAGGCAGGACGACACTGGCCGAACTAATCGCAGTGCCATCGAACGTCCACCTGAAGATGAAGTACTACACCAGGCTAGAAGTCGTCGTCACCCTCAACGGGGACATAGAAGCTGCCCAACGATGCTTTGAAGCAGCGATGAAGGGCCTCAGCACAATCGGTCCCGCGACCAGAGCAGCTAAGTGAAGGTAGGAAAACACTTAGAAGGGGGGGTTGAATAAGGGGTTTCAAAAACAAATAAGAGAATAAAAATTAACAAGTTATTTTTATCCTGGTTCGTTTGGAATCAAACTACTCCAGTCCACCCGGCCAAGGTGATTTCGCCTCTCTCAAACAAGGACTTAATCCACTAATCAAAAATTGATTACAGTGTTATCACTAAGACAAACTATCTTAGTCTTCTCAAGAATATTGACCACAACTTGGTCTCTCAAGGATCTTTTACAAAGATATACAATAATGTGTTTAAGTGCTTCTAAGATAAGCTATTATCACAATAGTGATTTTACACAAAATAAGAACAAATGAAACTATTCAGTTTTCTAGTATATTTGTTGTAGTTGTTCAATGAAATTTGTTCAAGAGTTGTTAACGTTGAAATGCTGTTGAAGACTTGTTTAAATACTCCAATATCTCAAATATCGTGCAGCTACCTTTTTGTCTTCTTTCCAGAATAGGAATGTTCAGAGATATTCTTTTTGTTCTGACATTTTGTACCATACACGAAAGAGGAATAGTACCGTTGGATGTAGACATTGAAATTGGCAACGACTCTTTCTGGATCAGCATCTTTTTGAATAAATGAATATGGAAATATCTTCTTCATCAGATCCTCTGATGATGTTCCATTTTCTTCTTATCAGATTATCAAAGCCTGGTTGACGTTCCATTTTCTTCTTATCAGAGTAACTTCAAATCAGAGTTTCTTCTTATCAGAGTAACTTCCAGATCAGAGTTCTGCAGCTTAGTGCTAGCGTGAATGTTTGAACAAACTGCTCATCCAGAGGAGCGCTTCAAATCAAAGCAGATCTTCGCTTTTCAGATGTTCGTGTTATCCAATGTATCACTTTGTTACTTACGTATCAGAGTTTTGTCAGTGACGTTTCAGAGTCTTCTTTCATATGTATCACTTTGATTTTCAGATCTTCTGCTGTTGCAGCCTTGAGTTTAGTACACTCAGAGTCTTCTGAAGTTGCTTTGTACTAAACGCTCAGAGTCTTCTATACGTTGTAGCTTGACGTTCAGAGGAAAATTTCCATTTAGATGAATTATTTGCATTCAGAGGAATATTTGTTATGTTATCTGAAACAAAAACACTTGAACAAAATTAGAGTATATATTTTATCCATACAAAATTTCATTATTGTTATCATCAAAACATTGAGATATATTAAGAACCAATATGTGTTCTAACAATCTCCCCCTTTTTGATGATGACAAAAACTATAAGAAATTTTGTTCAATATTGAAATATATATATATATATATATATATATATATATATATATATATATATATATATATATATATATATATATATATATATATATATATATATATATATATATATATATATATATATATATATATATATATATATATATATATATATATATATATATATATATATATATATATATATATATATCCCCCTGAAATGAATACTGCTAGAAAATTAAAACTTCCCTTTTTGCACTTGTATTCTTTCTAGAGTCAGAGCAAGCTTGTGGATTATCTCAGATCTTGTTCAGAGGTAATTCTATAAATATTTTTAGATGAGAAACTTTAACTCTTAAACACTGAATTTATGATTAGTTAGATTTTAACATGTATGAGTTTCCATTCAGTATCTGTTTATACGAACAATCAAAATTTCCATTTTCTCCCCCTTTTTGTCATATCAAAAAGAATCATTTAAGAAAAACTTTTAAGACAAAAGAAGAATTTCAGAGCAAGAAAAAATAGAAAAGAAATAAGATAGTATTAGATGTAAGAAGAAAAAAAATCACAGATGTATTCATATATTCAGAAAAGAAGTAAAAACAAGCAAGTTCCTAGATGTGCACAAACAAACAATTAAGTTAAACGAGAAGCTAAAATATTAAGAAGCTCTGTCATCTCAGAAGTTGAAGCTTCTTGTTTGGCCATCCATGTCTTGATTTCAGAAGTAGATTCTTTTTGCTTGACCATCCATTCCTGAATCTCTGGTGTAGCTTTCTCCTGCTTGACCATCCAAGACTTTATCTCATTGTTGGTAGCCTCTTGCTGAGCAAACTTGGTTTGTAGATCTTCATTTACTTTCTTCAAATCTGTAGAATTCTGAGAAACCAATGACGAAGGTGCACTATCTAATTCCATAGCAGAGGGCTGACCAGATTCAGGAATTTCTTCAGCAATAGGAGCATCTGATGGAACTTCTTCAGCTTGAGGAACTTCACCACTCTGAAATGAAGCAGTTGTCTCAGATGTGGAAACCACAACCTATGTAGGTGTGTTTTTTAGACACAAAATAGGGGTTCTGCTGACACTTAGTTGAGCAAGTTTCAGAGCTTCAGAAACTCTCTCTTGTGCATCTGCAGAGCAAGCGTCTTGAAGATTCATGGACACAAAAGCAAATCTCTTTCTGAAGGCATTCCATATTTCCTCAGAGTCAAGAGGATTTATGCTATTGAGGCACTTCTCTCTAACAGCAGAAAACTACATCTGCATCTCTGTTTCAAAACCAGATAACAGATCACCAACATTTGGTCTAGGTTTGGGCTTAAGGTAGGCCTCAAAGAAAGATGTTTTAAGAGCATAAGCAAATGAAGGTGTATCAGAGGATGAAGGTATTTCTGGAGAATGAGAGAGAATGGGAATGGGAGAAGGAATCTCAAGAGGATGGTTTGGGGAGTTATAAGGAGGGGATGTAGCATCTGATTCATTAGAGGAGGTGTCAGAGGAATCAGATGAGTCAGATGAGCCAGATGAAATTAGGTGAACAGTTAGGAGAGGTGTGACATGAAGAATTTAATATTCAGAGATTTCAGGTTGAGAGGGGTTTGTAGCATCTGGTTGGTTTGTAGAGAGGACGTCAGCAGAATTAGTTTGCTGATGGATGTTGAAAGAAGGTGTGGATGGTATATAGGTGGTTTGTTCAGAAGTGGCTTCTAGGTTCATTTGAGAGGTGGTGTGATCAGAGGTGGTGTTAGGGTTGGAAGTTTGGAGGTTGTGAGATAGGAGAGGCATCTGAAACATGAACATGCTCAAAAGTGATGTGTGGAGGGGAAATAGGAGGTGGTTCAGAGGTGATGATGGGTTCAGATGTTGGTTCAGAATAGAGAGAGGGTTGAGATGTTGGTGTTACTATTACTATTTCCAAAACAGGAGATAAAGCAGAGGGGTTACCTGATTTCTTGGAACGTTTTAAGGACTTATGGGAAGAGTCTTCTTTAGAAGCCTTTCTCTTAGAACTCTGAGATTGTCTCTCTGAGGGATCTTCTGCAGAGACTTTTCTCTTCTTGCTTTTCTTCCTCGTGAACAGTTCTGGGGCAGATTCAGAAGCACGTTTCAGCAGATCAGGTGGCATATGAGTGATATCTGTCATACAAGAAGCAATGTAATTGAGGAGAGCTTCCCTTGGCTCCTCTGCAGTGAAGAGTGGAAAATCATCCACTGGTACCTTTCTTTTGCGTACAGCTTCAGAATCAATCTGAACTGGATCAGATTAAAGCTTGTCTACCAACTTCATCCTCTGAAGATTTTTGCTATCCAGAGGCTTCCCAAGCATAGGAACCAGTTCCTCTGTCTGTCCAGCATCTTTTAGATAAGCTACTAAACCATTTTCAGTAAGAATGTCAGAAATCAACCTTCCCATTGGAATCCAATCTCTGATCTTCTGGTGTTTGATGCGAATGGTTTCTCTGGACATCTTGACATGATTCCACAGATGAGCAAACAAAATATGTGGAAGATCCACCTTGATATTCTTCCCAAGACAATACAGAATATACAGTTGATCTGTATTGATGTAATATGGGGAATTAGAAGCTTTACGATGATGAATGCAACCCAGAAAAATCTTTGCCCAGATTTTGCAATGGGTCTTCAAATCCTTAATCTTGTTGGATGGAAGCCCAGAGGTAAACACCTCATTATGGACATCAACCATATTCACTCGTCCCTCTAAGGAATTCACAATACTCTTTTCTTCATAGCCAATCAGTTGACGAATCAATTCCTAAGTGATGATGATAGATTTACCCAAAACAGATGAATAAATGAACTTAGGGTAAACATTTGCATGAATCCAAAATTCCTTTACCAATTGGGGAAAAACTGGACCAACCAATTGATCAAAATACTTAAACCATCCTTTAAAATTAATTGTTGGACGAAGATCAAACCCATTTTTTGCCAAACAGTCAAAATCAACCATAAATTCACACAGTACCTCTAATTTGTCCACTGGTGTTAGAAGAGTGCGTTCTGGTTCTCTGTATCCTTCGTTACCCATTTGTGAAGAAGATGACCCAACCATGGTAGAAACTAAGTTTTGGTGTGAAGAAGATGAAGTAGCCATTGAATAATATCTTTTGATATGACTAAAGTTATTTTTAGGTTTAGATTGAAAAAGGAAGCAATGAAGAAGACCAAAATGCATAAAGTGTGAGATAGTGGACGTGTGAAATGTGTAACATCGTGGGATATAAGTATTAGGGCATACAAAAAGAAAACCACAAAACACACAATTAAAAATAATGATTTAAATCATTAAATGAGATTTGACAAAGTGGGGGGAAAATAGATTTTTAATGATTCAAACAGTACCTGAAACGGAGCCTCACTTTTGTGTACACTCAACCGTTTCCAAAATTCAGAAAAGAAGTGACACGTGTTTGATGTGTTGTGCCTCTGAAGCTCTTTTAGGAAATGAAATGTTAACCAACGCTCAGATCCTCTGAAGCTTGTTAACTCAGAATTTCACAAAAAAAATAAAGTAACTTACACAAAAAAATATTACAGATGCAATACTTCAGAGTATAGATTTTAAACACTTTTCATCTGAATGAATTTAGTTCTGAATAAAGATTTTATTCTGGACAAAAGTCCATACTAATATTTTTCAGAATAAATTTAAATCTATCTTCAGCAAGGGGTTTTGTAAAAATATCAGCCCATTGATGATCTGTATCAACAAAATTTAAACTTAATATCCCTTTCTGAATATAGTCTCTGATGAAGTGATGTTTAATTTCTATATGTTTTGCCTTTGAATGTAAAATAGGGTTTTTAGAAAGACAAATTGCAGAAGTATTGTCACAGAAGATAGGAATGTTACTCTCATGTATTTGGTAATTTTCCAGCTGACTCTTCATCCAAAGCATTTGGGTACTACAACCAGCAGCAGCTATATATTATGCCTCTGTAGTTGAGAGTGCTATAGTGGGTTGCTTCTTGTTGTACCATGAGATCAGATTACCTCCCAGAAACTGACAGCTTCCAGAAGTGCTTTTGCGTTCAACTCTATCTCCAGCAAAATCAGCATCACAGAAGCCTACTAATTTATATTCATCAGATCTTCTGTAACACAGACCCACGTTAGTTGTACCTTTCAGATACCTCAGAATTCTCTTAACAGCTGTTAAGTGAGATTCTCTAGGATCTGATTGGAATCTAGCACATAAACAAACACTGAAGAGAATATCAGGCCTAGAAGCAGTCAAATACAGAAGAGAGCCAATCATACCTCTGTATAACTTCTGATCTACCTTTTTACTTACCTCTTCTTTTCCCAGAGTGCTAGTTGGATGCATTGGAGTCTTAGCTGGCTTACTCTCAGTCAGATTAAACTTCTTCAGAAGCTCTTTCACATACTCAGTCTGATGTATGTAGGTGCCTTCTGGAGTCTGATTAATTTGAATGCCCAGAAAGAATCTTAGCTCTCCCATCATGCTCATTTCAAACTCTGCCTGCATAGACTTAGCAAACTCCTTTCCAAGTGAAATATTTGTGGTTCCAAAAATAATATCATCAACATAAATCTGACAGATTAAAATATCTTTCTTAATTGATTTATGAAAAAGAGTGGCATCAACCTTTCCTCTGATAAACTTATTTTCCAGAAGAAAATTACTCAGCCTTTCATACCAAGCTCTGGGAGCTTGTTTTAAGCCATAGAGTGATTTCTTTAATTTAAAAACGTGTTTTGGAAATCTTTCATTTTCAAATCCAGGAGGTTGATGAACATATACTTCTTCTTCTATTAAACCATTTAAGAAATCACTTTTAACATCCATCTGATACAGAGTGATGTTATTATGTGCAGCAAAAGAAATTAGCAAGCGTATAGATTCAAACCTTGCCACATGAGCAAATGTCTCTGTGTAATCAATACCTTCTTGCTGACTGTAGCCTTGAGCAACAAGTCTAGCTTTATTTCTGATGACGTCTCCTTGCTCATTTAACTTATTTCTGTAGACCCATTTTGTTCCAATAATATTGAATCCTTTTGGTCTTGAACCAGATCCCAAACATCATTCCTTGTGAATTGATTCAGCTCCTCTTGCATAGCAAGTATCCAATCATTGTCTTGCAGAGCTTCATCCACAGAGGTAGGTTCAATAATTGACACCAGACCAAACAATGATGTCCCATAGGATTTGAGGAAGGATCTTGTTCTTATTGGATCATCATTCTTTCCAATAATCATCCCCTCTGGATGAGAATATTTGATTCTGGAGGATCCTTTCAGAGTTGGTTCTTCAGAAATAGTTAATTTGTCCAGATGAGCAGCTAAAGGAGCGGCATCTGAAGTTGCTTATGGTTCTTTTGCTGGAACTTTGTTTGCCTCTGATTCTTCAGAGTCTGTGAGAAGAACTTCACGATCTGCAGAAATTTCATACTGCTTTAGCTTTTGATTGCCAAGTTTATCATCAAATCTGACATGAATTGATTCTTCCACAATCTGTGTTTCAGTATTGTATACTCTGTAGCCTTTTGAGCGTTCAGAATATCCAAGCATAAAACACTTTTGTGCTTTAGAGTCAAACTTGTTCAGATTGTCTTTAGTGTTCAGAATAAAACAAATACATCCAAAAGGATGGAAATATGAAATGTTAGGCTTTCTGCTCCTCCATAATTCATAAGGAGTCTTCTCTAGAATAGGTCTTACAAAGACTCTCTTCTGAATATAGCATGTTGTATTTATTGCTTCTGCCCAAAATGTTTAGCCATATTTGTCTCATTGATCATGGTTCTGGCCATTTCTTGCAACATTCTATTCTTTCGTTCTACAACTCCATTCTGTTGAGGAGTTCTTGGACAAGAGAAATCATGTGCAATGCCATTTTCTTTTTAAAAAAATTTCAAAAAAATTATTTTCAAATTCACCACCATGATCACTTCTGACTTTGATAATATTAAATTTCTTTTCATTTTGAACTTGATTGCAGAAATCAAAGAATACAGAGTGAGACTCATCCTTGTGTTTTAGGAATTTTACCCGTGCCCATCTGTTGTAGTCATCAACGATAACAAGTCCATACTTCTTGCCTCTGATGGATGCAGTTTTCACTGGTCCAAACAGATCAATGTGCAGAAGCTCTAATGGTCTAGAAGTAGAAACAACATTCTTTGATTTGAAAGTGGATTTTGAAAATTTGCCTTTTTGACATGCTTCATAAAGAGCATCTGAGTTGAAATTCAACTTAGGAAGTCCTCTGACCAGATTGAGCTTGTTAATCTGAGAGTATACGTCTCATGCTAACATGTCCCAATATTCTATATCAGACCCATTGCTCATCATTAACAAACATAAGACATTTAACATTCTGATTTTTCAATTCTGAAAGTTTTATTTTATAAATGTTGTTCTTTCTTTTACCATTAAAGAGGATTGATCCATCTTTCTGACTAACAGCTTTGTAACATTTTTGATTAAAGATAATGTCATAACCATTGTCACTTAATTGACTTATGGACAACAAGTTATGAGTTAATCCTTCTACAAGCAGAACATTTGAGATAGAAGGGAGGTTACCATTACCAATTGTTCCAGAGCCAATGATTTTGCCCTTCTGGTTTTCTCCAAACTTCACGTCTCCACCATATCTAAGTTCCATACTTTGGAACATAGACCTTCTTCCCGTCATGTGTCGTGAGCATCCAGAGTCCAGGTACCAGGACTGGTGTCTCAACTTTGCTGCTAAGGACATCTGCAACATAAATTATTTTATCCTTAGGTACCCATATCTTTTTGGGTCCTCTGGGGTTAGTTGTTCTGAAGTTCTGCCTGAACTTCTGTCCATTAGAAGCAGTTGTGTTCTGACGCAACTTAGGTTTATTAAAAATTTTGGTGTTCTGATCTGAACGTGTGTATTTTATATCATGTGAGTGACCAAATTTAAAATGAGAATACAGAGGAGTATAATTGATAATTAACTTATCAACAAGTTTTGGATTTGATTCCTTCCCAGAGGATGGTTCATATCCAATCCCTTTTCTGTTGTTCCTGCTAACACCATAGATCATAGAAGCCATTTTGCTTCTGTCTATGCTTCTGGACAGGAACCTTTGAAAACTATGGTCATACTCTTCTAAAATATTTGTAGAGCTAGATGTAGTATCTGTTTCAGATTTTTGTTGAGCTTTTTCCAATTCAATTTTAATTTGAAAATTATTTTCTTTCAGCTCAGCAATTTCTGATTTCAGCTGATCATTCTCAGATGCAAGACTGCTTTGCAGCTTCTTGTATTTGAGTCTGATCTTACTATAGTTTTCACACATATCAGATAAGCTTTCAATTAACTCAGCTCTGGTGAGATTAGCAAATACCTCTTCTGAATCTGATTCAGATCTAGATTCAGATGATTCTTCATGCTCCTCTATGTCAGTCATTAGTGTAACGTTTGCACATTCGTCTTCAGAATCTGACGAGGCTTCAGAAGAATCTGAGTCATCCTAAGTAGCCATCAGGACTTTCTTTTTCTTCTCAAACTTCTTCTTGGGTTTATCCTTCTGAAGTTTGGGACATTCATTCTTGTAGTGTCCTGGCTCTTTGCATTCATAGCACACTACTTCCTTTTTGCTAGATCTTCTGTGACCAGAGGATTCTCCACGGTGTTCTGGTCTTTTAGCTTTTCTGAACTTCTTTTGATTATGCTTCCAAAGTTGATTTATTCTTTTGGATAGTAAAGATAGTTCGTCTTCATCTGATGAAGAATCTCCAGAGCCAGAGCTTTCTTCTAGTACCTGAAAAGCTTTAGATTCAGACTTTTTGTTAGATTTTAAAGCTATGGACTTACCTTTCTTCTGAGGCTCATCTTCTTCAAGCTCTATCTCATGGCTTCTTAAAGAACTGATGAGTTCCTCCAGAGTGATGTTGTTCAGATCTTTTGAGAGCTTTAGCGCTGTGACCATAGGTCTCCACCTCTTTGGTAAACTTCTGACTATCTTCTTTACATGATCAGAAGTGGAGTAGCCTTTGTCAAGAACCTTCAATCCAGCAGTTAGAATCTGAAATCTAGAAAACATGGTTTCCACAGATTCATCTTCCTCCATCTCGAAGGCTTCATACTTTTGAATCAGCGCTAGAGCCTTTGTTTCTTTTACTTGCGTGTTTCCTTCATGCGTCATCTTCAAGGACTCAAACATATCATGTGTTGTATCTCTATTAGTGATTTTCTCATATTCATTATGAGATATAGCATTCAGCAGAATTGTCCTTGCCTTGTGAAGATTTCTGAAGTCTTTCTTCTGTTGATCAGTCATTGTTTTTCTATCAATCTTTTTACCTTTACCATTAGTGAGGTGAGTGTATCCATCAATGACTATATCTCAGAGATCAGCATCATAGCCAAGAAACAAACTTACTATTCTGTCCTTCCAGTAATTAAAATTTTCTCCATCAAACATAGGAGGCTTTGTGTTGATTCTGTCTCTCTCTTCATATTTGTTGTTCAACCCAGCGCTGTTTGAAGATTCAGCCATATTAAATCAAAGAGTTTTCCAACTGGATCTTTTCTGACATTGTTAAGTGATTGCACTCAGAACCAAGTGCTCTGAAGCCAACTGAAGGTAGGAAAACACTTAGAAGGGGGGTTGAATAAGGGGTTTCAAAAACAAATAAGAGACTAAAAATTAACAAGTTATTTTTATCCTGGTTCGTTTGGAATCAAACTAGTCCAGTCCACCCGGCCAAGGTGATTTCGCCTCTCTCAAACAAGGACTTAATCCACTAATCAAAAATTGATTACAGTGTTATCACTAAGACAAATTGTCTTAGTCTTCTCAAGAATACTGACCACAACTTGGTCTCTCAAGGATCTTTTACAAAGATATACAATAATGTGTTTAAGTGCTTCTAAGATAAGCTATTATCACAACAGTGATTTTACACAAAATAAGAACAAATGAAACTATTCAGTTTTCAAGTATATTTGTTGTAGTTGTTCAATGAAATTTGTTCAAGAGTTGTTAACGTTGAAATGCTGTTGAAGACTTGTTTAAATACTCCAATATCTCAAATATCGTGCAGCTACCTTTTTGTCTTCTTTCCAGAATAGGAATGTTCAGAGATATCCTTTTTGTTCTGACATTCTGTACCATACACGAAAGAGGAATAGTACCGTTGGATGTAGACATTGAAATTGGCAACGACTCTTTCTGGATCAGCATCTTTTTGAATAAATGAATATGGAAATATCTTCTTCATCAGATCCTCTGATGATGTTCCATTTTCTTCTTATCAGATTATCAAAGCCTGGTTGACGTTCCATTTTCTTCTTATCAGAGTAACTTCAAATCAAAGTTTCTTCTTATCAGAGTAACTTCCAGATCAGAGTTCTGCAGCTTAGTGCTAGCGTGAATGTTTGAACAAACTGTTCATCCAGAGGAGCGCTTCAAATCAAAGCAGATCTTCGCTCTTCAGATGTTCGTGTTATCCAATGTATCACTTTGTTACTTACGTATCAGAGTTTTGTCAGTGACGTTTCAGAGTCTTCTTTCAAATGTATCACTTTGATTTTCAGATCTTCTGCTGTTGCAGCCTTGAGTTTAGTACACTCAGAGTCTTCTGAAGTTGCTTTGTACTAAACGCTCAGAGTCTTCTATACGTTGTAGCTTGACGTTCAGAGGAAAATTTCCATTTAGATGAATTATTTGCGTTCAGAGGAATATTTGTTATGTTATCTGAAACAGAAACACTTGAACAAAATTAGAGTATATATTTTCTCCATACAAAATTTCATTATTGTTATCATCAAAATATTGAGATATATTAAAAACTAATCTGTGTTCTAACACTAAGCCCTCCCTTGTCCAGTAGAACAGACTGAAGGATCACGTCAACACCGTAGACCTCGACTGTCGTTTCGCTGAAGAGCCAGATCGCGAGGACAAAGCCGACGACATTCCTCCAACCACCAATGGGAAGCCTATCCATCCAACGCGCCTCATTCCATACAGGGATTTCAAGATCGTAAACCTCGAAGCAGACGAGATAAGAACCATGAAGATTGGGGCGGGGCTGCCCAACCTAGCGAGGAAGCAGCTGAAGGCCTGCCTCCGTGAGAATGCCGACCTCTTCGCCTGGAGCGCTGCAGAGATGCCCGGACCTGACCCCGAGGTCACCTGCCACCAGCTCTCCATCAACTCGGCCGCTAGGGCCATAGTACAACATAGACGTAGGCAGTCCTCCAAAAAGTCGGTGGCGGCTGAAAAAGGTGTAAAAGACCTCCTAGAGGCAAATTTTATTTCGGAAGCCCGATATTCAACCTCGCTGTCCAACATTGTACTTGTAAAGAAATCTAATGGAAAATGGAGGATGTGCGTTAATTACACCGATCTCAACCGGGCTTGTCCTAAGGACGCTTATCCCCTCCCCAACATTGACAAGCTCGTCGACAACTCGGCAGGTTTCAAATTGTTGTCCTTCATGGACGCTTACTTGGGGTACAACCAGATCCCCATGGCCGAGGTCGACAAGCAAAGCACAACGCTGATGATAGAGTCGGGAAACTACTACTACAACATAATGCCCTTCAGCCTGAAAAACGTCGGCGCCACCTACCAACGGATGATGAACAAAGTCTTCCAGGGAGAGATCGACGACATGCTCGAGGTATACATGGACGACATGATCGTCAAGTCCTGTACGGAGGTCGACCACATGGCGCACCTCAAGAAAGTCTTCGAGATAGCAAGGAAATTTCGGATGCGGTTTAACCCGGAGAAGTGCACCTTCGGGGTGCGCGCGCGGAAGTTCCTCGGATTCTACCTGACTGAACGGGGGATCGAGGTGAACCTGGACAAGTTTTGGGCTTTCTCCGAGATCGCAACACCGAGCACAAAGAAATCGATACATTCCCTCAACGGGATGCTCACATCATTGTCCCGCTTCGTCGCCAAGTCCGCACAACACGCCCTCCCGTTCTTCAAGCTACTGAGAAAGGAAGTCGCGTTCGAATGGACAGAGGAATGCGAACAAGTCCTCCTCCACCTCAAACATGTCCTGTCAAAATCTCCCGTCCTAACGAGGCCCGATATCGGGGACGTCCTCTAGTTGTACTTGGCCGTGTCAAACGAGGCCGTAAGCGCCGTGCTGATCCGGGAAACCCCGGACGGGCAGAAACCAGTCTACTTCATGAGTAAGGCCCTCCACGGCCCAGAAGTAAGATATCAGCAGATCGAGAAAGTCGCCCTGACCCTAATCAACGCGCCTAGGAGGCTCTGATACTACTTCCTGGCCCACACCATCGTGATCAGAATTGAGCAGCCCATCAAGCAGCTGCTCAAACGACTCGATATGGCTAGGCGTATGCTGAAGTGGTAGCTGGAACTCTCCGAGTTCGACATCATCTACGAAGGCAGAAAAGCCCTCAAGGCCCAAGTCCTGGCCAACTTCGTCGCCGAGATGACCCCCGCGGCAGAGTCCACCCTAGGAACCCACAAGTGGACCATCTTCGTCGATGGCGTTCAAGCCCCTCGGGAAGTGGCACGGGCATCATCCTTGAAAACGAGAAAGGGACTGTCGTGGAAGTCTCCCTGACGCTGGCCTTTCCAACAATGAACAACCAGGCCGAGTACGAAGCCTTTCTAGCCGGACTCCGCCTGGAAGATGGCCTCGGAGCCAAGGAAATAAAGATCTTCACAGACTCCCAGTTGGTCGCATCCTAAGTCTGGGGCGAGTACCAAGCGAAGAACGACAACCTGGCCGAGTATTTAGCCCTTATCATGGAACGGATGAAGACCTTCGACTATGTGGAAGTACAGCACGTACCTCACGAGCAAAACACACGAGCAGACATCCTCTAAAAGTTAGCGAGCACCAAAAAGAAAGGCGAAAACAAATCCGTCGTCCAGGAGATCCTCGCTCGACCAAGTACGGAGAGGGCGAAAGCGCGGCTCGACATCAACGCCATCGGGGACACCAATTGTTGGACGACCCCAATACACGCTTACCTCAGCACGGGGCGCCTCCCCGACGATGTTAAGGAGGCCAGTACGGTCAAACGATAAACCTGCTCATATGTTTTACTCGAGAACAAACTATACCGAAGGGGATTCTCGATCCTTTTCCTCAAATGTGTCGACAGAACCCAAGCCTCGACCATCCTGCAAGAGGTCCACGAAGGCATCAACATACAACACCTCGGTGGATGATCCTTGGCGAGGAAAGCTTTACGGGCTGGGTACTACTGACCGGCGATGCAGGAAGACGCGAAGGAACACGTCAGGAAGTGCGACAGGTGCCAGCGCCACAGGGACATGCACCTCGCCGCTCCGAGCGAGCTCAAGTCCCTTTCCTCCCTTTGGTCGTTCGCCTGGTGAGGGATGGATATCCTCGTCCCGTTCACCTTAGGCTCCTATCAGAACAAGTATCTGATAGTGAGTGTCAACTACTTAACCAAATGGATCGAGACCGAAGCCCTCGCCAAGATCACGGTGTACAACATACTCCGTTTCTACAAGAGGAACATCCTCGCCAGGTTCGGCGTCCCGCTCGCCATAGTCACCGACAACGGACACAGTTCCCCGGCAGAAATTTCCGAGACTTCGTCGCCAAACTCGGGACCAAGCACCATTTCACTTCGGTTGGGAACCCACAAACGAACGACCAAGCCGAGACCGCAAACAGAGTGATTCTCCGAGGTCTAAAACGAAGACTCGGCGACACCAAGAAAGGATGGGTCGAGGAGCTCCATAACGTGCTCTGGGCCTACCGAACAATGCCTCATTCGACCACCGGGGATACCCTGTTTCGACTCACGTGCGGAATCAGGGCGGTCATCCCGGTGGAAATAAGAGAGTTGTCCAGAAGGAATGAATCTCCCCTCGAGGAGGAAACCAACGACGAGGCTCTCCGGGATGAGCTTGACCTAGTCGAAGAAATCTGATTAGCAGCAGCTCTCTGCGAAGCCACACTAAAACAAAAAATTGCCCTTCGCTACGACAACAAAGTCCTAAAGCACGAATTCTAGGTCGGCGACTTGGTCTTGCGAAGGAACCAAAAGGACTCACATGAGGGAAAACTCGTCGCGAATTGGGAAGGCCCCTATCGTGTTCGGGACAAAACGGAGCATAGGGTCTACTACCTCAAAAATCTACACGGAGACCAGATAGCTCGACCATGGAACACTGAGAAGCTAAAAAAGTATTATAGTTAAACACTGTCTGCGACGACATACCTCGCGACCATAAGAGCGTGACGTGGTACGACCGCGTCTCCTCGAAATTAACGAGATAGCAAGCGTCTTCCCTTTGTGTATGCGGGCAGAACGCACTGCTCGACGACAACCCCTCGACCGAGAGTCGCCGCTGCAGTACCGAGACCGACAGAACACCCAACTCGTAATGGGACGTTCACACCGCGGGGACTGGTCCACGACCGTGGCCCATCTCCATAACCGACCAGGTAACTACCCCCGTCAACCGGCCAGTTGCCTACACTACCGGGCACAACGAATGTCGAGCTACCACTCCCAACAGTAAACATGCAAAGTAAGCATAACAAATGTGTGAGCAAGCATACAATGCGAACAAAAATGTAAATTATGCATAAACAATCGAGCACACACACAAACTTAGAAAGGAAAACAATAAATTTCATAAAATGGGCACAAGCCCAGAAGTCAAAACGTTACAATAAACGGGCACAAGCCCAAAAATAAAAAATCATGGCGCGCAGGCCGAGAAACAACCGGGCACACAGGCCAAATAATAAAGGGGCACGCAGGCCACCATCTCTACTCTACGTGATCCTCCTCCTCGCGGGAAGCTTGGTCTTCATCCTTGTCTTCTGAGCCGTCGGGTGCCACAATTAGGTCGTCTTGGATCTGATGAAAGGGGCTGATCCCGTCAGTCATCAGATCAGAGTTGACGAGCCTGAGTTGGTCAACAGCGTGCTTAAAGCCCACTTCGACGGCTCCTAGACAATCCTCCTCGAGCTGACGAACCTTGTCCACAAGCTCCCTCCTAGACGCTATTAGCCGCTCCTCTTCGGACTCCTCCTCGGCCGGGGCGACCAGATCCTTGAGCTCAGTGATGCGACCTTGGACCCCCTTCAGCTCTTCATCCTTGTCCTTCAAGGCTTTCTCCAGCTCCCCGATACGTTCCCAATGAAGCTTGTCCTGTTTCTGGTATTCCCTTTGGTCGGCCGCCAGCTTAGCTCGGACCTCCTCGGATACCACGAGGTCGCGCTTAACGGAAGCTATATCCTCCGAGGAACACCCCTCCTCATTCAGTATGAGGGCTGTCTCAGAGACCCTCACCATCGCCGCCAAGTCTGTAGACATCATCTTCCTCCGGGCCTCCTTTCCCGCAGCCAGGATGCTCTTAGTCTCCTTGGGGGCCACCCCGAGGTTGTTCCTCCCTGAAAAGAAGTTTGGTTGAAGGCAGCAAGGGGGTAGAATGAACCTGCGCTCCAAGGATCCACCCGTGAGGTCAATTGAGGGCACCTCGAGCTCCCGTCGCCGCTTGGGGGCCGGGATCTATGCTGGGGACCCAGTTCCCTGCAGGGACGATGTCGTCCCTGAAGAAGCAACGACCAGCTCCCTCCGAGCAGCGGAGGCCCGACCTTGAGCGCGACGGCTACCCCTGTTCATCAGCTTCGTCACTGTTTCCTCCACGGAGCCCATTGTGCCTGCAAGAAGAGCACAAGAAAAAGAGTTAGAAGTAAAATAAAAAACAAGTAACAAGATCAGCTCGGATGCACCCAAACTACCTAGGAGCCGATGAGCCTTAGCCTCCGTCCTACATTCGAGCAAAGCCTTTATGTTGATACACCAGGCTCTGTCTGTATCTGCCCGTCTGCGTCGCGGATATACTCCCCGTCGGGGGACACTCACTTCTAAGGAGGAAGACGATCGACGATGTCCACCAGCTTTCGGAAGGCCAAGTTGTCCTCCTCGCCCAGCCGACCAGGCCTGTAGATAAAATTGTCAGTACCCGAACAAAAATGCAGGTCCGCCCAGTCCAGGGGGAAGTTTGACTCATAGCTGTCCTCGGGACGCTCGTCCATGACTATAACTTCTCTCCGGAATATGGTCTCATATGCCTCGTCCATAGCCAGCATGACCACGAACCAACGATCTTTAAACCCCCGAACAGAATCGGTATACGGCCGAAAGAGCCTGGTCGCCTGCTTTAGGGAAACCCAGTTATGTCGACCAGCCACTGTCTGGCATTGCAGGTGGAAGATGCAGAAAAACAGTGGGATGGTGGCCCCGAGCTCCAGGTAGTTGCAGACGATCTCAAATGCTCGGATTAAAGCTAGGGAATTCGGGTGAAGTTGGGATGGCGCTAGCATTAGATGGTCAAACACGCCCTGCTGGAAGCTAGTGAAGGGCATTCGCATTCCCACCTCCTTGAAGGAGAACTCGTACATTGGGAACCGACCACCGTTATACTGCGAGCATATGCGATCAGACTCCCAGGGCCGACAAGCACGGAACTGATGAGGGTTCCCTGCCACCCTGTCTTCTATCACCACGAACACATCGGAGTCGTCGAGGACGAACCTCGACATATAATTTAAAGGCTCCTCCCCGACCCATTCCTCTAAAGGTCTCTCCGGGGGATCTAGATCGACCTCGTTCTGACGACCTTCTTCGTCCTCGGATAGGTACCAGTCCACCTCCTCCTCAGCATGGCCAGCCATTTTTTACCTGAAAAGCAGAGGAATTTGGTGAATTCGACAGCCAAATCAAATCCACCATTCCACCGCAGTTCAAGTGAAAGGCGTGGTCGCCTAGCCGCCCATAAGACGAGTTGGGGGCAACCTTAACCCCCAAGGAGACCAAAGAGTGCACTCTCTGTCCTCGACGCGCACATCTGCTTATGCCTGGGGCATTCATCCAATTGTCCTCGGGACATTTAAAGTTCTATCAATCCTCTCTGGGCCATTCATCACATGGGTCGTGGATGGCCATTTTCTACCCTAATTTTGAAGGATCCTCTGGCGTATTCGCCAGAAAAACCTACGGTGATCCCAACACCCCCAGCGGGGCCACCGGAAACACCGCCGTAAGCAGCAAAAAACACCAGGAAGGATGCGGGGACTTACTTGGTGGGGATACAGAAAAGTGATCGTCGAGCAGAAAAATCTCAGATGTCGAGCAAAAGCAATCAAAGTTGTCGGGCAGAAGTCTTGGTATGTTGAGCAACTGCAAATAAGCGAGTGGGCGAAAAGACGAGCCAGGTCAAGGTATATATACCCCTAGCACGGGAAACGAAGCGTCGGTAGGCACTCAAGTGCCTAGCCCGTAACTGTCACAGGAAGACACGTGACAACCCTCCACCTGAAGGTGAGATAATACTTAGAAGGGGGGTTGAATAAGTATGAAAGATTAAAACTTAGAAATAGAAACACAATTATTTTTATCCTGGTTCGTTGAACTCAACTACTCCAGTCCACCCTTCCTAGAGTGATTTGCCTTTCTCAATAAGGACTTAATCCACTATTTAATCAAACAGATTACAATAGTAACACCTAAGAACAACTATTCTTAGTCTTCTTAAGAGCTACTGATTCTAACTGAATCCTCTTAAGGAAAACCTTTACAATCAATGTAAACTAAATACAAGAGTATGAATGCTTCTAAAAAGCTTTTATCACAACAGTGATTTTTCTCTTAAGTTTAAGTACAAATAATTCTAAGAAGAATATGAAAGAATGAGAGCTTTGAATATTATGATTTCTTTCCAGCAAATTGTGTCACTGAAGAATTTGAAAGAGTCTTCCTTTTATAGGCAGCTGATCCAAGGAGAGCTGAGCGTTGAAAAGAGTGTCTCAAAAAGGTCTGAGCCTTTTTGTCTTTACATCAAGTGACCTTTCCTAGAAGTAGAAGGCACAGAAAAATCCTTTTTGTCTGTGTTCTTGTGTCTAGCACAAATGAGGAAAGAGACATTTGACTAACTCCAACGGATATAATCTTTGAATAATTCTTCTTCAGTTTTCAGCAAGTTCATCAGAATCTGATTGAGTCAGAGTCTTCTAATGATGTACAGAACTTTGCTGTATCAGAGTCTTCTGCAGCATGTGTGCTTTCAGCGTGTTGATCATCAGAGCATATTTGACACAGAACTTCAGTACTGGCAGCTTTAGTACTTTCTGAAACTTCTGTAGAAACTATGCTTTGAGAAACTCTTCATACAATATTCTTCTTAGCTTCAGATGCTTCTGACTAGCTTCAGATGCTTTTGCTTCAGAATCTTCTGGAGCTTCTTGCTTCAGAGTCTTCTGGAGCTACTTGCTTCAGATCCTTCTGGAGGCTACGCTTCAGGAACTTCTGTAAGCAGCAGTCAGAATCTTCTAATGAGTGCATCTGGCGCTTCAGAGTTAAGATAACTTATTGTATACAATTCAGATTTGCTTCTGGAGTGTTAATTTCATTACAATCTGCAGTAAAACTCTCAAGCAAATTTTAGAGTATATAATTCTTAAATACAAAATTTCCTAACAGTATTCATCAAAACAAAGAGATGTTATTAAGATCCAATCTGTGTTCTAACAATCTCCCCCTTTTTGATGATGACAAAAAGCATTAGAAATTTTGTTTAATTGGAAAAATTAGAATTATAACTCCCCCTGAGATGATGAATCTCCCCCTGAGTTAAATACAATTTAGGAATAGAAACTTCCCTTTTTACTTGAGTATTCTTCAGAGTTAGATCTTGTTTGTTCTTTTTAACATTTGAAGATCAGAAAGTCTTGCAAAAAATAATATTCAGAGTTTGATAATGGTCAAGTGATTTGAGAGACTCAGAGTTTCTTTTATAGAATATACTTATCAAAAGTTCTGAAACAGTCAGATTAAAATGTTAGATAGAATAAATATTTCTGAAGTTTCATTTTGATGAAGTTATATTAAACAGTTCAGATCTATATTTTCTCCCCCTTTTTTGTCATAAGCAAAAAGTAAAAAAGAACGTTTAAAAGGACAAGTAAAAGGAAACAATAATCTAGACAATTCAATAGAGAAAACTTTGATTCATTCATGTGATCAGATCAAGAGTACATAGGCAAACATCAGAAGATATATCAAATAGAGTATAAATACAAGCAACAGATGCAGAAACATTAGAATGAAAAAAAATCTAAGAGTGTTTGGACAAAAGCATCTTCAATAGATCTGTAATCTCAGAGGATGATTGCTCTTGCTTGGACATCCATTTAGCCATAGTTTCATTCTTTTCGTCTTGCTTTGACATCCATTCTGTCATATCCTTAGACTTCTTATCCTGCTTAGCCATCCAGGATTTTATCTCTGACTGTCCAGCTTCCAGAGCAGCAATCTTATCTTCAAAATCTGGATGTTCTTTCTTTATCTCAGATGAAGGAGTATGATTAGGTTCTGTAGCTTGAACAGAGTCAATTTCCATGGGTTCTGTAGAGTCTGGAGAATTTGAAGTAGAAGAAGGATCTACCTGAGTCATAGCCAATTGATTCTCTTCAGATGCATTTTCAGTAGATTCTGTGGATGGTGGAGGAGCATCTAAAAGAAGCAGAGGTTCAGATTTGTTGACAGTCCAGAATAGAGTCCTTGCAGCCTCAGCAAATCTGAGCTTTGCATCATCAGAACAGACGTTCTTCAGATTAGAAGCTACAGAGTTGAATCTGTTAATGAATCCATTCCAGATGATGTCAGATTCTTTGGCATCCATTGTTGCTGAGCATTTCTTCTGTACAGTACCTAAATACATCTGTATTTCTTGCAAAAATGTTTGAAATAAATGATTTACATTAAGTCTGGGCTTTGGGCGTAACAAGGTTTCCAGAGTTACAGGTTTAGGTTGGGGAGTTGGTGGAAAAATTGATTTTTGGATGGAGATTAGAGGAGGGGGATAGTATGGAATGAAAGGTATCTCAGGTTTTTGAGGTTGGGATCTGTTTAAAGTATTTAACAGATGAGGTTTTGTTCTGGTGTGATTGGTAACTGTATCAAAAGGTTCATTTGAGTAGGGTTTGAAAGCAGATTTTGGTGGTGCATCAGATGCAATTGGCAGAGCTGAAACAACAGCTTTATCAGATTTTACAGAACATGATATGGTTGCTAAAGATCCTACATCTGACATAGATTTTAAGTAATCAAGAATCACAGATGGAAGGGTCATTGTTAGTTTTGGTTTCAGAGGGTTGATGGGGTCAGATGGTTCAACTCTGTCATAAAAGTGTTTTAGTTTGAAACCATAAGCCAAATTATGAAACAGAGAGGACACTTGGGCACAAGATACGGAAGATCTTGGATTAGAATTGGGGATTAAGATCTCAGATGATGGTGCAGGTGTGGGAATAGGATCTGGAATGGGAGTTTGTGAAGGTATAGAAGGCTCAGATTGGTTTACCTCAGAGTATTTTCTAGATGGAGAGATTAGAAAATCTGGGTGGATTTCTGATTCTGAGGAGTTAGAAGATGTGGTTAGTGTGCATGAAGTAGAAGATACTTGAAACACCATTTTTAAGGGTGTGACATCAAGAACTTCTGTGTGAGGTTCAGAAGTATTGGTTTGTTCTGAAGGAATTTCAGATGGTTTTGATGGTTGTTCTGAGATAGGTGAGTCAGATGGAATAATTATTGGTTCATATTCACTTGGAGTAGAAGTGACTTTGGTAGGTTCAGATGCAGTGGGTTTAGAAGGTGGATTGTTTGATGGTGGATTTTCATATGCTTTTTCTGGTTGAGATTTTTGTTGTTTTTCTGGTTGTTCAGATGATTTTGTAGGTTGTTGTTCTGATGGTTGTTTCTGAGAGGATTGTGTTTGTGGAACAAACTGTTTGATATGAATTTTAGGTTGAGAAGGTTTTGGTGCAGAAACTGTTGGTGTTGGAATTTTTTGTGTTGTTGTTTGAGTTGGAACAGGTGTTTGTTTTTGTGGTGATTTAGAACTAGGAGCAGTAACAGAAGTGGTTTGTGTTGAAGGTGGTTTTGGTACAGACTTAAGATTAGAATCATTTATAACAATCTTTGCAGAAGAGACAGAAGATTTAGTACCTTTTATTTTGATCCTCTTGGTTGGTACAGAAGCAGCGTCTTCAGATTCTTTTCTCTTCAAGAGCTTCTTTGGCTTCTCAACAATCTTTACTTTCTTCTGAACAGGTTCAGATGATGCTACTGGCTGAGTCCTTTTCTTCTGAAGTTGAGCTTCTTCTTCTGCTACATCTGGCAGTGGTTGTCTAGCTAGCTGAATGACATTAGCAGGAACAGGTTTTCCATCCTTCTTGCATTGATCAATATACATCACAACTATATGTCTGGGCTCTTCAGCAAAGAATAAGGGAAAGTCATCTACATGAATCCTTTTATTCAATTCAGACATATTCAGCTTCTTGGGCGCTGTTGTGAGTTCATCAACAATTTTGAGTCTCTGAAGACTTTTAGCATTCAGAGGTTTTCCCATTATAGATTCTAATTCCTCTGTGACTCCAACAGCGTACAGAGCAGTTACCAAACCATTCTCAGTAAGAAGATCTGAGATCAACCTTCCAAAGGGGATCCAAGTTCTGATCTTCTGTCCTTTCTCTTTCACATATTCTCTAGATGCATTGATATGGTTCCACAGATGCATAAAAAGAATGTATGGAAGATCTACCTTGGTGCTCTGACTAAGGCAATACATGAAATAGAGCTGTTCATTATTGACATAGTCTGGAGAGTTAGTTGACTTCCTGTGGTGGATGCATCCCATAAAGATCTTGGCCCAGATCTTGTAGTCAGGCTTCAAATCTTTGAATTTGTTAGAAGATTGACCAACAGTCATTACTTCTTCATATACCTCATCCATGTCCACACGCCCAGCTGGCAAATGAGAAACACCATCTGTTTCTTCATATCCAATTAGTTTTCTTATCAGATCTTCTGTGATAATAATTTCTTTTCCCAACACAGAAGATAAGATGAACTTGGGGTAAACTGATGCATGAATCCAGAATTCTTTTACAAGGAGAGGGTAAACTGGTCCAAAGAGCCTATCAAAATACTTAACCCACCCTTGAGCTCCAATGATGGAACGAAACTCAAACCCATTTTCTGCCAGAGAATCAAACTCAACCATAGATTCACATATAACTTCCAATTTATCAACAGGCATAAGAAGAGTTCTTTTGGGAGGAGAATAGGGAGCTACACCCATGTTTTCTGAAGTTACAGTAGCCATAGAAGATTGGAATTGAGCAGCTGTTGATGATGAAGTTGCCATTGAAGAATGCTTTGTCACACACTTAGGTTTAGGATTTTTATGCAGAGAAAAGAGGAGATGAAAACGCATATAATTTCTGAGAGTGTGAAAAGTGTGAAAGTGAATACAAGCCAAGTATTTATACTAAAACACTTAGGCAAATCAACAGTCAGAAATATGCACGTTTTAACAAGCATTAAATGAAGAGAATAATAATCATTTCAAAACATTAATTGCTTCTGACAATTTGGGGGGAAAATCAAGGTTCTCACTATTCAAACTTCACCTCAAACGTCTTTTCAGTTATGTACACGCCACCTCTTCAGATTTGGTGTGACACGTGTTTGCTTGCATGTGTTCTGAATTCTCTTAAGAAATGAAACGTTAGCCAACGTTCAGATCTTCTAAAGATTGTTAGTTCAGAGTTTCACAAAAGAAATATTGATCAGAATAAAATAAGCAAACAGAAGAAATACTTCAGTGCATTAGGCATTTTTGCATCTGTAAAAATTTGCTTCTGACAAATATCATTCTAGACAAAAATCCATACCAATATTTTTCAGAATAAATTTGAATCTATCTTCAACAAGGGGTTTTGTAAAAATATCTGCCCATTGATGATCTGTATCAACAAAGGCTAAACTTATGATTCCCTTCTGAACATAGTCTCTGATGAAATGATGCTTAATTTCTATATGTTTTGCCTTAGAATGTAAAATGGGATTCTTGGACAAACATATAGCAGAAGTATTATCACAAAAGATAGAAATGTTACTTTCAAAAATTTGATAATCTTCTAGTTGACTCTTCATCCAGAGCATCTGCGTGCTACATCCAGCAGCAGCAATATATTCTGCCTCTGTGGTTGAAAGTGCAATTGTGGGTTGCTTCTTGCTGTACCAGGAGATTAGATTTCTTCCTAGAAATTGACAACTTCCAGAAGTACTTTTTCTTTCCACTCTGTCTCCAGCGTAGTCAGCATCACAGAATCCAACTAATTTGAAATCATCAGATTTTCTGTAACACAAACCCACATTAGAAGTACCTTTCAGATACCTTAGAATCCTCTTGACAGCTATCAAGTGTGATTCTCTAAGATCTGATTGGAATCTAGCACACAGGCAAACACTGAACAATATGTCAGGTCTAGAAGCAGTAAGGTAAAGAAGAGAGCCAACCATACCTCTGTAGAGCTTCTGGTCTACTTTCTTACTTACCTCTTCCTTGCCAAGTGAGCTAGTAGGATGCATTGGAGTCTTTGCCAGCTTGCTGTCAGACATGTTAAATTTCTTCAGAAATTCTTTAACATATTTTGTCGGATGTACGTAGGTGCATTCTAGAGTTTGATTAATTTGGATTCCTAGAAAGAATCTGAGTTCTCCCATCATGCTCATTTCAAATTCTGCCTGCATACATGTAGCAAACTCCTTTCCAAGCATAATATTTGTTGATCCAAAAATGATATCATCTACATAAATTTGGCAAATTAGAAGATCTTTCTTAATTGATTTACAAAAGAGTGTTGTATCCACTTTGCCTCTAATGAAATTCTTCTACAGAAGAAAATTGCTCAATCTCTCATACCAAGCTCTGGGAGCTTGTTTTAAACCATATAGAGATTTCTTTAATTTGAAAACATGATCTGGAAATTTTTCATTTTCAAAACCAGGAGGTTGGTGGACATAAACTTCTTCTTCTATAATACCATTAAGAAAGGCACTTTTAACATCCATCTGATACAGAGTGATGTTATTTTGTGCAGCAAATGAAATAAGAAGACGTATGGATTCTAACCTTGCCACTAGAACATATGTCTCAGTGTAATCAATACCTTCTTGTTGACTATACCCTTGAGCAACCAGCCTTGCCTTATTCCTTTCGACTTCTCCTTTCTCATTTAGCTTATTTCTGAAGACCCATTTTGTACCAATTATATTGAATCCTTGAGGTCTTTGAACTAGATCCCATACATCATTTCTGCTGAATTGATTTAGCTCTTCTTGCATGGCAATAATCCAATCATTGTCTTGTAGAGCTTCATCTACAGAAGATGGTTCAATTTCTGACACTAGTCCAAATAATGATGCTTCAGTTGATCTTAGAAAGGATCTTGTTCTGATGGGATCATCCTTCTTTCCAATAATGACATCCTTTGGATGAGAAGCTTTAATTCTGGATGATGATCCTCTAATAGTTGACTCTTCAGAAATGTTTAGATTATTCATTTGAGAGGTTAAAGGAATAGCATCTGGTGTTGCTTCTGGTTCCTTCACTTGAATTTTGTCTGCTTCTGGAACTTTAGAGTCAATGAAGACTACTTCCCTATCTGCAGAGTTATCAGACTGCTTTAGCTTTTCAGAGCCAAGCTTATCATCAAATTTGACATGAATAGATTCTTCCACAATCTGTGTCTCAGTGTTGTATACTCTGTAGCCTTTGGAGCGTTCAGAATATCCAAGCATGAAACACTTCTGTGCTTTGGAATCAAACTTGTTCAGATTTTCCTTAGTGTTTAACATATAGCAAATACATCCAAAAGGATGAAAATATGAAATGTTGGGCTTTTTGTTCTTCCACAGTTCATAAGGAGTCTTCTTCAGAAGAGGTCTTACAGACACTCTGTTCTGAATGTAACAGGCTGTGTTGATTGCTTCTGCCCAAAAGTGTTTTGCCAGATTTGTCTCATTGATCATGGTTCTGGCCATTTCTTGCAGAGTTCTGTTTTTCCTTTCTACAACCCCGTTTTGTTGTGGAGTTCTAGGACAAGAAAAATCATGAGCAATGCCATTTTTAGAGAAATATTTTTCAAAATATTTATTTTCAAATTCACCACCATGATCACTTTTGACTTTTATAATTTTGAAATCCTTTTCATTCTGGACTTGCTTGCAGAAGTCAAAGAACACAGAATGTGACTCATCCTTGTGTTTTAAGAACTTTACCCATGTCCATCTACTATAGTCATCAACAATGACTAATCCATACTTCTTGCCTCTGATGGATGCAGTTTTCACTAGTCCAAACAGATCAATATGAAGTAGTTCTAGTGGTTTGGAAGTAGAAATAACATTTTTTGATTTAAAAGATGTTTTTGACAACTTCCCTTTTTGGCATGCTTCACAAAGAGCATCTGAAGTGAACTTCAGATTAGGGAGTCCTCTGACAAGATTAAGTTTATTAATCTGAGATATACGTCTCATATTAATATGGCCCAATCTTCTGTGCCAGACCCATTGCTCTTCATTAACAGACAATAGGCATTTAACATTTTGAACTTTAAGTTCTGAAAGATTTATTTTATAAATGTTGTTTTTCCTCTTACCACTAAATATGATAGAGCCATCTTTTTGACTAAT
The DNA here is from genome assembly GCA_963859935.3 of Lathyrus sativus. Lineage (NCBI taxonomy): Eukaryota > Viridiplantae > Streptophyta > Magnoliopsida > Fabales > Fabaceae > Lathyrus > Lathyrus sativus. The sequence continues at coordinate 607,049,725 of OZ012739.1, forward strand.
AGCTTTACAACATTTTTGATTAAAGGTAATATCATAACCATTGTCACTTAATTGACTTATGGACAATAAGTATGCTTTAACCCTTCAACAAGTAAAACATTAGTAATAGAGGGAAGTTTACCATTTCCAATAGTGTCAGATCCAATGATCTTGCCCTTCTGGTTCCCTCCAAACTTCACATCACCTCCAGATCTAAGTTCCAGGCTTTGGAACATAGACTTTTCTCCTGTCATATGTCGTGAGCATCCAAAGTCCAGGTACCATGATTGGTGTCCTGACCTTGCTGCTAAGAACATCTGCAACAGGGATTATTTTACTTTTAGGTACCCAGATCTTCTTGGGTCCTTTAGGTTTAGTGGTTCTGGAGGTTTGTCTAAACTTCTGTTTTTCAACATAATGTTTATTCTGACTAACCTTGGGTTTAAACACATAAGTATTCTTTTCAGAGCTTGTGTGTTTAATATCATTTAAGTGGCCAAATTTAAATTGAGAGTACAGAGGTGTCTTCTTGATGAAAAGTTTGTCAACAGATTTTGGATTACTTCTAGATGAAGATTCATATCCAATACCTCTTCTGTTGTTTCCACTAACACCATAGATCATAGAAGCCATCTTGCTTTTGTCTATGCTCTTAGTAAGGAATCTCTGAAAGCTAGAGTCATATTTTTCTAAAATGTTTTCACTTGACTTAGTCTCAGATTCAGATTTTTGTTGAGTTATTTCAAAGTCATTTTTTATTTTCAGATTAATTTCTTTTTGCTCAACAAGTTCTGTCTTCAGAAGATCAATCTCAGATTCAAGATTGCTTTTCAGCTTCTTGTATTTGAGTTTGATATTGTTATAACTTTTAAGAACTTATGTTAAAACTTTTATAAGTTCTTCTTTGGTAAGTTTAGCCATTACCTCTTCAGCGTCATCATCAGATTCAAAGTCTGATTCATATCCTGAGGTTCCTTCCTCTTGATCTTCTGTGCTTGCCATCAGTGCAACATTGGCACATTCTTCTTCTGATTCAAAAGATGATTCAGATTCATCTGAGTCATCCCATGTTGCCATCAAAACCTTCTTCTTTTTGTTAAACTTCTTCTTGGGTTTTTCTTTTTGAAGTTTGGGGCAACCATTCTTGTAATGCCCAGGTTCTTTGCACTCATAGCACACAACTTCTTTCTTGCCAGATCTTTTGTGCCCAGAAGATTCCTTTCTATTATCAGATCTTCTGAAGTTGTTGAACTTCTTTCCCTTGTGCTTCCAGAGTCTGTTGATCCTTCTGGACAACATAGATAATTCATCTTCTTCTTCAGAAGAAGATTCTTCAGAGCTTTCTTGAATAACCTGCAAAGCTTTAGCAGTTTTGTTAGATTTTAAGGCAACAGATTTACCTTTTTCTTTCTTCTGAGGTTCATCTTCCTCAAGCTCAATTTCATGGCTCCTCAGTGAGCTGATGAGTTCTTCTAGAGAGATCTTGTTCAGATCTTTAGCCATCTTCAAGGCAGTCACCATTGGTCTCCATCTGGTAGGCAGACTTCTGATGATTTTCTTTACGTGATCAGATGTAGAGTATCCCTTGTCCAGAACTTTCAGCCCAGCTGTGAGGATTTGAAATCTGGAGAACATGGCTTCAACAGATTCAGAGTCTTCCATCTTGAAGGCCTCATACTTCTGGATCAGAGCCAGAGCTTTTGTCTCCTTAACTTGAGAATTTCCCTCATGAGTCATTTTTAGGGATTCAAACATATCAAAAGCAGTTTTCCTGTTTGTAATTTTTTCATACTCAGTATGTGAAATTGCATTCAATAATATAGTCCTGGCTTTGTGATGATTTCTAAAATCTTTCTTCTGAGCATCTGTCATAGATTTTCTGTCTATCTTCTTGCCATTCCCATCCGTGGGATGGACATATCCATCTATGACTAGATCCCATAGATCAGCATCATATCCTAGGAAAAAACTCTCAATTCTGTCTTTCCAGTAATCAAATTTCTCCCCATCAAACATAGGGGGTTTGGTGCTGATCCTGTCCCTTTCTTCATATTTATTGTTAATATTGGATATTGTATTATCAGCCATTGTAACAAATAAATATATATCAAAGTATTTCTCTCTGGATGTTTACTGAAACTGTTAAGTGATAGCACACACAGAACCGGAGCTCTGATGCCAACTGAAGGTGAGATAATACTTAGAAGGGGGGTTGAATAAGTATGAAAGATTAAAACTTAGAAATAGAAACACAATTATTTTTATCCTGGTTCGTTGAACTCAACTACTCCAGTCCACCCTTCCTAGAGTGATTTGCCTTTCTCAACAAGGACTTAATCCACTATTTAATCAAACAGATTACAATAGTAACACCTAAGAACAACTGTTCTTAGTCTTCTCAAGAGCTACTGATTCTAACTGAATCCTCTTAAGGAAAACCTTTACAATCAATGTAAATTAAATACAAGAGTATGAATGCTTCTAAAAAGCTTTTATCACAACAATGATTTTTCTCTTAAGTTTAAGTACAAATAATTCTAAGAAGAATATGAAAGAATGAGAGCTTTGAATATTATGATTTCTTTCCAGCAAATTGTGTCACTGAAGAATTTGATAGAGTCTTCCTTTTATAGGTAGCTGATCCAAGGAGAGCTGAGCGTTGAAAAGAGTGTCTCAAAAAATTCTGAGCCTTTTTGTCTTTACATCAAGTGACCTTTCCTAGAAGTAGAAGGCACAGAAAAATCCTTTTTGTCTGTGTTCTTGTGTCTAACACAAATAAGGAAAGAGACGTTTGACTAACTCCAACGAATATAATCTTTGAATAATTCTTCTTCAGTTTTCAGCAAGTTCATCAGAATCTGATTGAGTCAGAGTCTTCTAATGATGTACAAAACTTTGCTGTATCAGAGTCTTCTGCAGCATGCGTGCTTTCAGCGTGTTGATCATCAGAGCATATTTGACACAGAACTTCAGTACTGGCAGCTTTAGTACTTTCAGAAACTTCTGTAGAAACTATGCTTTGAGAAACTCTTCATACAATATTCTTCTTAGCTTCAGATGCTTCTGACTAGCTTCAGATGCTTTTGCTTCAGAATCTTCTGGAGCTTCTTGCTTCAGAGTCTTCTGGAGCTACTTGCTTCAGATCCTTCTGGAGGCTACGCTTCAGGAACTTCTGTAAGCAGCAGTCAGAATCTTCTAATGAGTGCATCTGGCGCTTCAGAGTTAAGATAACTTATTGTATACAATTCAGATTTGCTTCTGGAGTGTTAATTTCATTACAATCTGCAGTAAAACTCTCAAGCAAATTTTAGAGTATATAATTCTTAAATACAAAATTTCCTAACAGTTATCATCAAAACAAAGAGATATTATTAAGATCCAATCTGTGTTCTAACACCACCTACCCTGCGTCTCTTCAAGTTCTTCTCTCGACCAAGGGCTCCCCCTCGTCATGAGTTCGCCTGGCCGACACGATCGCAACCTGCCCGACGTATCGACACCCTTGACACCAGTCTCTCCTCAAGTCATAGCTCGCCTAACCGCGAACAACGACTTGAGGGGCTACTGTTCTGGACTGGGCCGACGCTTAGCCCACAACCAAGCAGGCCCAAACCCCAATGAGGTTGGGCCCAAGAATACCACACTGGCGGACAGAAGTTCCGCCGAGCACAACCTTCCCCCCGTCAGGTATAGGCCAACAGCTGTCGGGAATGACCCTCACAGCCGACCAACCAACCTCTTTCTCCCCCGTCGTCGGTCAGGGTCCATCCTGCCCGGGTAGCTCCTCGGGCCTCTTCCCACGTTCTCTATGCGTCCCTCACGCAGGGACACGTCATAAAGTAACTACCCACGTCCTGGAGATTCGGTCTTCCTCCTCCCGGATAGTGCAGAACAGTTACCCTAGGGCAAAGACCATGTGTTGGTCTTCACGACGCCACGTTAGCCATAGCAGTTACTAACATTGGGCCTGGCAGCCCAGCCCAGTGCTAGGTAACCGTTGGCCCTACGCTGGGGGCTCACTATAAATACCCTCTTCACTAGAGGGTCAGGTAACTTACCTCTCTTACTCTTACTCTCTCTCTGTACTTGCTCCCACTCTGCTCGTCACTTACTTTGACATTAGAGTGTGTTTCAGGTACACCCCCTTCCTCTTCCATACCCACGGTGAGCAGCTGACAAATCAACGACGCGTGACAGGTCACTGATTCCTTTCTGATCAAGTAAGATCAGTTTATATTTGTGATGTTTTACCACATACCTTTGTTGATGTTTTCGTGATGCTTTACCACGTACCCTATTGCCATGTTTACTCTGTTGATTTTTATATGTTGATGATACCATACACGATGTTCTTGCCATATGTTGTGTACCTTATTAATTGTTCATACATGATGATTTCCCATGTACTTTGTTGATTATATCCGTTGTTTTATCACGATGCTTTGCTGTGTACTTTCTATTTGTTGATATCATTTAGTTTGATTCACATGATGCTTTGCCATGTGTATTTGGTTCATTCCATTTGTTGTTCATACTGCATGATGATTTGCCACGTATTTTGTATCTTCATTTGATGTATGTTGATTACACGATGTTTTACCATGCGTCTGTGGATTATATCTGTTACTTTCATACATGATGATTTTCCATGTATTTGTTGCTTTATCATGATACTTTTCCATGTGTATTCTATTGACTTTATGTGTTGATATCATACATGATGTTCTTGTCATGTGTTGCGTACCTTTCCTTTGTTGTGTCTGCTGATTACATGATATTTTACCACGTGTCTGTGGATTTTATCTGTTACTTTTATACGTGATGCTTTGCCTTTTCCCTTTTTCTTGAAAAACTAAAAATTCGATAGTGATATCTTATCTTTGTGAGTCAAATTAATCTAATAATTTTAGTCTCCAATTCTTGATGTGACATCTATTAATAAAAAAAATATAAAAAACTATCTTATTAAAAAATAATAATAACTTAAAAGACACAGGTAAATTAATGCTTATTTTAAAATAGAATTGTTACATAAGACGAAACAAAACAAGAGTTAAAAGGCACCCAAAGACACGAAACACATTACGAATATCACGAAACATAACAACCGTTACAGTATCCGTGTGCGAGTCTTTCCTAAGCTGAGCTAAACCAAAACCCCTAAACCCTGCGATGCGAATCAGAAAGCCAACTCAGAAGAACAAGAAGAATGTCACCGTCGCCACCGCCGCCGTCGGCGGCAAAGACGAAAACGAAGTAAAAACGGCCAAATTGAAGGGTGCAGAGAGGTCAGCGTATTTCGCACGGAGAGAAGCAGCAAAGATACTGAGAAGCGTACTCGAAGGAGACGCTAAACGCCGCGCACTTGCTTCCATCAAAACCCTCGTTTATCATCCTTCCGTCAGAAATAAGAAAGCCACATTTGCTCTCATCTGTCAAACCCTCAAACGTAACTAACTAACTACCAATCTCAATTTTTCTCTTTCATTTCTTATGATTATGATATTCATTTGTTTTCTTTACATTCTCAGATCTTCCCATTATCAATGATGTTTTGAAAGCTGCTTCTATTCTCAACACCAAGTGGAAGGTAATAAATAACTTCGAATTTGTTCACATTTTGTTATTTTTGGTTTATAACACAATACTTACAATCTCATAAAATCTTTTGCTTTTGCAGAAGCAACAAGAATTGGTTTATATCATTGTCTATGATATCCTTTTCGGTCAGGTCAGTGAATTGAATTTCCGTCATAGTTTCTAAGGAATCTAACTGTGTTCCTCGGCATTAGTAAATTTTGAACTGTAAATGAGGTTTGGTTGTTGTAGGGAGTTCCACTTGTTGGTGATGCAGAGAAGTACCTCATGCGCCACAAGGACCCCTTGCATTTACATCTGAAAAAGGTTTTGTCACGGAAGAATGTGGCGACAGTTAAAGAGTTGTTTGCTCTACAAGAGGTTCCTGGTCAGTCTAGTCTTCACTCTTTCCTGTTCATAATTTGTTACACTGTGAATTCATCGAATATAATTTATAAATGATAACTTTTTAGATTTGATACATTAATTATCATTTCTCAATGGATATTTTTTTCGAAGGTATTATTCTTTATTTGTGTCGGTTTCTGGTTTACTGCTCTACTGTCATAGTGACTGGGAAATTGTTTCAAATTTTCTTGTGCAGATGTTTCTGTACCTCGAAATGTTCGTGTGAATACACTTAAACTAGATGTTGATTCTGCCTTAGTTGAACTTCAGAAAAAATACTCGGTATTTTTGTCAAAGAATTTCTGATTATCATATTGCACATTTCATTGTCATTTTTCTCTATGGAAATTAATTTATAAAAGCCTCTGAGAGTGTTCATCCTTGATTCAAACTAGTGCTCTACATTTTGTTTGATGAGATTATATTTTTGATGTGTCAAATAGGTTCAAAAGGATGATTTACTGCCTGACTTACTAGTACTCCCTCCAGGGACTGATTTACATGATCATCCTCTTGTCAAGAATGGAAGCATATTTCTGCAAGTAGGAATCAACCCTCTTTTGTTCCTTTATCTATATATAAATCTTATGGGATTAATAACTGATTTTAAGAAATTTACTGACGGCAATTCTTGGTACTCGTTATTCATTAACTTAGGGTAAGGCGAGTTCAATGGTGGCACCGGCTCTTAGCCCCGAACCAGGGTGGGAGGTGAGTTATTGCTGCATTATGACATATAGATCTGATTTAAGATAATCCATTTCATAGGTATTCTCCACTTAAGCTCCTCGTAAACCTTGTAAACATCATCTTTTACCGTCTAGTTTCTAATTTCTTTATTATTCTGGGTCTAGAGCTTTACATTGTGACCTGCCACATGTTCCTTTTGTTTGTATTTTCCAAAAAAACAGTACAAATTAAAGAAGTTTGATGTATCTTGCTTTTGGCAGTATGTGTTTTATGGATACATTGTGGAGTACTTTCTTTTTATGTCTTTCTAGTTTTTTCATAGTTGTTTGGTAATCAAATAAGTGGTATGGCAACTAAGTCGAAAGAAAACCAGGACTAGTATGGTGGTCAGACCACTTACCCTTGGAGAGTTGAGACCAAATTTTAATGGTTAAACACATATTTATTCGTTGTTAAATATATTGTTCTATTTTGAGACTACTTATCATGCTATTGGGAATTTAGGATAATATATTTATATTGCTTTTAAGCAATTGTAACAATGAACCATTGACACATGGAAACCAATAATAATCTTGAGATAAATGGAAGTGATTGTATGTTACTTATTGCATTAGTCTCGTGTTGGTGCTATGACACACCTTCAATTTAGAGTGTTGTGCTACATAGTTGTAAGGCATCTCGATTATGATATACTTCTTTGTGTTCTTATTAGTTTTCCACTTTAAATGTTTTTCTAGGTTCTTGATGCATGCGCTGCACCAGGCAACAAAACTGTCCACCTAGCTGCCCTTATGAAGAGAAAGGGTAGGATTATAGCATGTGAGCTGAAAAAGGAAAGGATTAAGCGCTTGAATGACACTATAAAGCTATCCGGGGCTTCCAGTATCCAATATTGTGTTTATACTATTGAGATGCTTTTCAACCAATAGTTAATTCGATGTTACAATAATCACAAATTAGTGTTGTATTGAATCATACATGCTAAGTAGTTGTTTAGATCTTCTTTCTGCATACTGTACCGTGATGCCTCTGAAGCAGAGAAGCACACTGTAAATTTTCATTCCATTTCTTTGGTTAATTTTCAGTTTGTGTTGCCATGCTTCTAACTTAACACTAAGTTCAGATATACAGGTTCTCAATGAGGATTTCTTGAATATAAATCCCAAGGACCCTTCATATTCTAAGGTAAAGTATATTTCCTGTTCCCGATCTCCAACTGTTATTTGTTCGTTTTGTGTGTAACTGTTATCAGATTTATCATTGCAGTTAAAAGCCATTCTTTTAGATCCTTCCTGCTCTGGTTCTGGTACCGCCGCATCTAGACTAGACCATCTGCTTCCATCTAAAGCAGCAGGTGATATTGACACGGAAAGGTTGAACAAGCTTGCAGCTTTTCAGAGAAAAGCTCTTCAGCATGCCTTCCTTTGTGAGTTTGTTTGTTTCTATTGCCAATTCAATTATTTTGTTCCCATACAGTACTTAAAAAGATTGTTTCTTTGGCAGTTCCAGCTTTGGAGAGAATTGTATACAGTACATGTTCAATAAACCAAATTGAGAACGAAGATGTTGTGAAATCTATTCTGCCTATAGCCGAGTCATATGGATTCCAACTGGCAAAGCCCTTCCCCGAGTGGCAGTGCCGTGGTCTTCCAGTGTTTGAAGGCGGTAAGTATTATTGTTCAGTTACTGGTCTATTTCTGTTGTATAATTTTTTGGTGGGTTTCAATATTGCTTGATTTATCTTGCAGCTGAAAACCTGATTCGAACAGATCCTGCCAAGCATGGAGAGGGTTTCTTCATTGCCTTGTTTGCCAAAAAAGATGCTAACCTTTCAGCAAGGTCAAATAAAAATGATAATAGGACTCTACGCAATTCTACCAGAGCTAGAAACGTGCGAAGGAAGATACCAATGTACATTCACACTAACATGTTCAAAATGTGGTTACATGGTCAATTGAACCAGCGTCAAAATCGGAGGGATAGAAGATATTTTTCCTGTCAGTGTAAAAGCCATTCATAAAATAGACTAAAGCAGTTTTGTTTGCAGCATTTTTTCAATTTCCTCTCCCACATTTACAAATGTAAGGGATAAAATTATAATCTTTGTTTTTAATTTGGAGCAGAAGCTAAGGTATTTCAATTTCATATGTTTTATTAAAGCATCATTAGTACATGTTACATTGCATGATCATCATATGAAGAGCCTGTGGAAAGACGCGAAACCATTGCCACACAAACAAACTATAAAAAGACAGACATAGCCTTTAATCTGCAAACGTTGGTTGAGTTGCCACACAAACAAACTACAAAAAGACAGACATAGCCTTTAATCTGCAAACGTTGGTTGAGTTGCAATTTGTAAAACATGAAATTAAACACCGATCAAGCAGTCTTAACCTCGATAGTCTTAGGTTTCTTAGGTTCAGGTGGAGGCAATTTATTAACTGTAACAGTAAGAACACCATCTTGACAAATAGCAGAGATACCTTCTACATTTGCATTCTCAGCTAACACAAATTTCCTCAAACTTACCAACCCTTATTTCCATCTTCAAATATTTAACACCTTTTTTCTCTTCTTTCCTCTTCCTCTCACCACTTATTAAAAGCACATTCTCATCTTCCACCTGAACCTTGATGTCACCGGATTTCAACTTAGGCATGTGCACCACAAACACATATGCATTTGGATACTCTACATCTGCGGCAGTTGCAGCCATTGCCTTTGCGTCGCATACGTATGTTCTTTTGGAGCGTTTAAGTTCTTATCGGTTGTGTCGTCTGTGGGATCCATTATGTGATGCTGAGTGTTGAAGAGTGGAGAATCAAAACCCATAAGCCTGAAATCCATTGCTTTATTTGTGTGGGTGATTTTTTGTATTTGTCGAACGTTTTGCTTTTTAATTGTTCTTGTGTGAATGAAGAATGTTTGTTCTTTATTAGGTTTAAAAGATGCACTGCCTACTGGTCTCCTCTACCTGCTCATACTTTTGTGCGGGGCGAGATAAGATTTTAGGTTTTCACCCTCAATTATGCCCGTCTTGCCCGCCTCATTTTTTCGCGGGCATTTGTAGAGCTGACCTAAGCGGGGCGGACATATCCGTTTTTCATCCGTAGAGTAGATCCCTCCAACTCTCACTGCAACAGGATTGAGCATTCTCGTGGACCACGTACTCTCCAACGTAAAAGAGTTAGAGTTGATCGGTTCAAGGATCTTTATGATAAGCCATATGTTGTCGTTATTAATGATGTTGAAGCAAAGATGACTCTTCAGGATGTTATAGAGATTCTGATTCATACTGATACAAAGTGACCAATTCAAATTGATACAGAGATGTCTGTTCAGCCTCATAAGAAAATACTGATTCAAACTGATTCGAAGGTGTCAATTCAGACTGATATAAAGGTCCATGTTCAGGCTGATACATGCAAAGGGTTCTCTAGAGGACCTTATGATCCCTTGCTTATTGGGTACTTCGATCACGTGACATTCAAATAATGACAATGAGAGGTCTAAATATTTTAATTTAAGTTATTTTTATTTATCAGTGGTCAATTTAAAATAACTGATGGTTTATCTTTTATTCATTGTAGAACTGCACTTCATTAAAGGTCCTCACTCATTGGTTGAAATTAAAGAAATTATCAGTAATGTAAATGCTTGATGAGGTTAAGGCAATTGTTGCTGATACTGTTCTACTACCATGTATTGTTCGCTCACCATGATGGATGCTCTTTTGTTATCTTCTTTTGTTAAACGATGGCATAAGAAAACATCTTCATTTCATCTTTTCTTTCGTGAGATGACGTTTATCCTAGATGATGTCTTCAGCCTCTTTCATCTCCAAGAAAATAAAGTAGTGTGCCTTTATTGTCTTGTGAAATTGAGTACATAGCTACATTATATGCAGTATATGTCAAACAACATGGATTGAAATTCTACTCAAAGATCGTGAAACCTAAAACAACGAAGTTGTTTGTCGATAACATGACCCAATAAATCATCCTATGTGTCATGGTCGAAATAAACACATCGAGATGAGGTATTATTTTCTTAGAGTTTAAATAAACGAAGAAAAATTTAAACTTGACATATGATAATTAGCTGATATATTTATTAAACTCCTAAAAAAAAAAAGTCAAATTTAATGAGTTAAAAAAAAATTAAGATGAAAAATATTAACATAGTTGTATTCGATAAACATATCTGTTAAAGTATATAAACGATTGAACCAAATATTAGAAATTGCAATTTCGATTTAATAAAATTTCTCTTTTCACAATATATTTCTCTCTCTTCTTCATTCTTTTAGACCCTAATTATTTCAAACAATTAGATTCTATCTGTGGGAAAAACTTTAAACGATGATTCATTTTAAAATGGACGGGAGTTTAAAGTAACCATCTTCCATAAGTAGTAAATCATTCACAAATTAATTATAACTCTAGCTCTTAATTGGCCTAGGGTTGAATTAATAATAACTAAGAGGCACATAGCCAAAAATGATAAATTTGGAAAAAAGTATCAAAAGATAACACAATTTACAGCAGAAAATAAGGTATTTAAAACTCATTTTCATATATTTTATTAAAGCATTAGCACACATACATCGCATGATCATCATAGAAGAGCCTGCGAAAAGACGCAAAACCATTGCCATACAAACAAACAGAGAAAAACACAGACATAGCCCTAAATCTGCAAACGATGGTTGGTTGCAATTTGCAAACATGAAATCCAACACCGCTCAAGCAATCTTAACTTCAATAGTCTTGGGCTTCTTAGGTTCAGGTGGAGGCAATTTATTAACAGTAACAGTAAGAACACCATCTTGACAAATAGCAGACACGCCTTCAACATTAGCATTTTCAGGTAACACAAATTTCCTCATAAGCTTACCAACCCTTCTTTCCATCTTCAAATATTTAACACCTTCTTTCTCTTCTTCCCTCTTTCTCTCACCACTTATCAATAGCACATTCTCATCTTCCACCTGAACCTTTATGTCACCAGATTTCAATCCAGGCATGTCAACCACAAACACGTATGAATTTGGATACTCTTTCACGTCCGCCGGAGTTGCAGCCATTGCCTTTGCGTCGCGTACGTATGTTCGTGTTGGAGCGTTTAAGTTCTTGTCGGTAGTGTCGTCTGTAAGATTCATAATGTGGTGGAGAGTGTTCAACAGTGGAGAATCTAAACCCATTAGTCTGAAATCCATTGCTTTTTTGGAGGGAGATTTTGCGTTTGCTGAATGTTGAACGTTTTGTTTTAAGATTGTTTTGGATGGATTGAGAATGGAGAATTTTTGGCATTTAAAAGGGTGGTAGGAAGATTATGGAAGGTTCAAGAGAAAACAGAGCGCATTGGAAATTCTAGAGTTTCGATAGAAAAGAAAAAACTCAATATTTCTAGGAAGTTCCAGAACAAGAGAGAAATAGAGTATGTATGACCAAGTTGTGGATTATTGGGCCTCCGAGGCCCAGCTAAATAAGAGAGTCAAAAAGTGGGAGATTTGTCCTGCCAATCCCCAATCAAACTTGGCAACCCCTTCACCCTCCTGTACCTTTGCTTTTATCATTATGTTTCTATTTTTTTTATTATTTACTATTATTATTATTTTTTTACAAAAATTCTATGTTCTTATCGGATTTTATTATATAATATTGCATTTTTTTTAGTTTTAGAGGATTTTACATGAATTTTTATCGAACTAAAGATTATTTGTGTTTATTGAGTTTTATGAAAAATTACTGGATCCATTTCGAAAAAATTAATAAAAATCTATTGATTTCTAAAAGATGTAGGAAGAAATACCAGAATTTTAAAGAAATTTGGTATAGGGTAATTGTTTTTAAAAATAATGATAACATATACTAGGTACTAGATATATGGAAAAATTTGATATATACTAGATTTTTCAATTTTTTAAATAATGTGGCGGGGGTGGAGTTTTTTCTTAATATATTTATGTTTTAAATTAAATTTGTTACATTTTTAGCAAAACAGTACGATAATATTAACATATTGTAACAAAAGTATTTGTATATTCACAACTAACTTGATAAAATATATATATGTACAATTAAAAGTATCGAAAATATAAAACAAATTTTGTTGACTTCAAAGTTTCTCTTAAGTGTCTTATACGTCTTGCATATGTTGTTTCCAATACTCTTGCACCTTCACTAAAGTTCTGTCTCATGCGGACAACGAAGGGAGACAATGGACAATCGTGTTTAAAATTTACCTGAACCCTATGACTGTTGTTAACAAAACCAACTGCAATAAACTTATGCCTACTCACATACATAGAATGAGATATCACTAGTGGGAAGAAAGTGATGTTAAGGTTCTTGGATAACGAGACAAATATCACACTCTATCTAGAAGCAATAGTGTAACTCATATTCAGAATCTTTGTCAAAATGCTTGCAAAGAACTCCTAACTTTAGAGATCGTGTCATAGTACACCTTGGAATTTAAATGACGTTTTTTTATAAACTTCACCATATAACTGCGTCTAAATCAAAGATCATGACATTTCACCACATATACAATTTCCAAAGCTTGAATAGCACGGAAACCACAGTTTCTATTAGGCTCCACATCAACAATGTCTTCAATGCAATCATGTAAGAAAACAAGAAACTAAGACAAGTAAAGATGTCTTGAAGACTTGCTAGACAATTGACTTGCAATTGGTTTTGTACATGATTTCTTCATCAACTGAATACCTTGTGAGGCCTAGCATACTTCCACTACGAAGAATCATGCACATCACTCTCTTACCGTTTTTTTTACTCTTTTTGTTTCCCATTTTTGGCTTATACTTCAGTGGTGGTGTACACATGGAAGTTGTGGATGGATGTCTTAGTTCCCAAAAAAATTTCTTCATTACCCTCTAGCAAACAATGTTAAGTGTACTTAAATGCCTTTTCAACTCTTCACTTTCTTCTTCTAAACGAAATTGATTCCCACAATCTTCTTGAGTGACTTCATACTCTTCAATGTTTAATTTATTCTTAAACACGTGAATTGATTCTAACAGAACATGCTCACCTTGTATTTGAAAACCTGCAAGTTAACATGCACACGGTAACCCATGTGTTTTTCTAATGAAGAAACCACATGCATATTTGTCAGAAAACAACAAATTTTACCCTTTCCAAGTCCTTTGCAACATGTTGTCCACTTTGTCTTGAAACGAAGCCGTGCAATCTGGAGTAAATGGAGTGTTATATCGATTTTCAATGTTGGCAATAATTTTTTTGAAAATATACTTTAATTCAACCTAGTTGCAACTTTAACATGGTGTTCACAACATCCTAACTTTTGCATAAATCTCCTCAACTAGTAGTAAAAATGTTTTAGAGTCTCCAATGAGCAGACTTAACCCTAAAAAACATAAATATAAAAAGAAGAATAATTTGATAATTAGTATTGTAATACAATCAAAGTCACAATGATATACCTGTTTGTTGTCGTGTTTCTTAAATGAGTAACTCTATTAGTCCATGCAACAACAAACTTTTCTTTATAGAATGTCAACCATGCTTCATGCACAGTCTCAACAAATAAAGAAATATCAACACATACTATCTCAAAATGTTTAACTATTCTATAAACTCAAATACCCTATTTGAATACATAACTTTGTTCCATAGATCCATAACATGCTCTTGCCTATTATATTTGACACGCTCCTTACATTTCATGCTAACATTTTTTTAAATATGGAACACAAATTGAGGACGTGCACACGACTTCCATGTCATTCATCAATGCAAGTTCTGTTAGAACAAGATTTTTCATTCCCATAAAAGGTTTAGATGATAACAAAGTATTGAAAGAACAATAGAGTTTACTAATGATTATTAGAGTGTTCATGATCATAAGACATTAACCTTGATATGAATCAAGTAAATCACTCATAAGAACCATTAAATAGATTAAAGTTGTTATGAATCTGAAAGATTAGAATCAAGGTTTTAGATTCTGAAGAAGTTTTTCTCAAGTCTTTCAAATGCTAAACCTAAGCTTAATTGGAAATACAAATATCAACACAACACTAAATACTGGAACCTTTTGAAGCAAGCAAACACTGTTATAAGGAATGACTTTGTATCTAGTGAACAAGCTGCATTAGAAATTCTATAGACACTACTTTAAGGGAATTTGTCAACATCAAGTCTACAACTCTGCAAGTGCTTATCCAAACTAGTTCTGACCAAGACTCTTATAAAGGAAAGACTCAAAACCTGTGAACTCAAGACTCTGTAGTCTCATTCAAACTAGGTTCTGAAGACATACGTTAGCTTATAATCATGCTTTAACTAATTCTATAAAAATAATCTGAACCAGAAAGAAAAGTATATGGATAACAAGACTCTAAGCAAGCTTCAAAAAACGTCTACAAGAAGGATCAAGTCAGAAGTTATCGAAGGAAGATCACGTGAAAACGATACACTACTTTAAGTGTAATATGGTGATAGTGACGTTGTTAGGATCTTTTCTCTCCAACTGTTATTCCAATCTCAACGTCTTTATGCTAGCTAAGTTTTTAGCTCACTCTATTGCTCATCAACTAAAGATCTTCAACGACTACTTGTACCATGGTAGCTTTCAATGGCTATTTGTACCATGGTAGTTTCGATCTTCAACGGATCTGTTCTTATTATCTATTTATATATGAAGATTGAAAACAGTCAAATTTTAATGACAAGAAGAAGAAATCTTCTTGGAACATCTCTCGGAGCTGAACATCTACCTCTCAAGAAGATGAATGTGAGTTGAAGATTTCATGATTGTGTTCATATTGATGTGTCACTGAAATGAGTTGAGAGAAACACACTTCAAAATATTATCTAACCGGAAGGGTTAGAGCAGAGTGAAACATGATTCACATACATTCTAAAGATAGAATATGTGAACATGTTCATTAGAACAGGAAGGCACAACACAATGAAAATTTGTGCAAGGAGAGAAGAAGAATGAAATCTTCATTATTCCACACTCAGGAGCAAATAACTCAAATCTTCTCAAGAGTGTAAAGCTTTGCGTATCTGCTTATCCAAAAAGCACTTAAATGAACACAAGGTTAATACAATATGTATCTGTTAAAAGAACCTAAATACTCTAGCTTTTGTGCCAAGTGTAAAGTCTCTTTCCATGTGAGTGAGTATTTTAAGTCTCTTGCTTGTAAGAAGAGCAAAATTCCTGAACTGGATGTTTAGCCAAGGAAGTGTATATCAGTATGATTGAGTAGGAAGTCTTATGCTTGAGGGCTTAAGCAAGATGTCTTGAATGGGTAGTTCAGACAAGGAAGTCTTGATCTGGGTGATTGAGCATGAAGTCTTAAACGGGGATTTTGGGTAAGGAAGTGTCATGCTTGCGGGCATGAGCAGAAGTATTTTTTCTATGGGATTGAGAAGAAAGTCTTGAGCTTCTGGCTTAAGCAATTGTAATCAGTCTGATTATAGTTAAAAGATCATGTGCTACAAGGGGACTGAACTACTCTCAGTTTAGAGGAACCATGATATATTGTGTGTCTCTTTATTTACTTCTGCATTTATATCCCGCTATACAAGCACACTCTAAAGCCAAACTCTGATCTGATTCAGAATCTTACTTGGATCAGAATTTGAGCTTGAAACCATATGTTCTGAAACAAGACTAAGAAAAAGAAGTAAAATTTTCACCACCGTCTTCACTCTGACATCAGACTCTGAATATGATTCATAATTTGATGGTTCATAAATAGTTAGTGAAAAAAGTTCTCATAATTTGACATAAACAATTCAACCCCCTTCCTTTCTTGTGTATTTTTCTCACCTTGAGTTGGTATCAGAGCCCAGTTGTGTCTTGTCACTTAATAATGAAACAAAAAAGACCTGGTGAGAAAAACTACGCAGTCAAGAGCTTCGGCTTGGATGGAGTAGAGATAAGATGAAGAAGGTATTGCTGGATGCTTGAACTTAAACACGTGATCTTGAAGGAACTCTAGAATAACTATAGAAGAAATGCTTTCAAATTTTTGTGGATTAAGATAATTGTTTCTAATTTAAGTCATTTATTTTGTGAGTATGAAAGGATTTTTAATTTGAAAGAAAAAATCGTGGGGGCAGGTGTACTTGTTGAAGAAATCAAGAAACCATTTCTATTGTGAGTCATTTGCTTTGTAAGTATGAAAGGATTATCTAATCCTTAAGACTGACTCATGGGGAAAATTTACTTGCTGCAGGAATCTTGGTTTAATCTTAATTTACTTAGAGCCAGATGTCCACTCACATCATTGGTTGTCATAAACTATGGAACAATCTTGTAAATAACATTTGAAGGTGTGAAAAGTACACAAGAAGGGGGGGGGGGGGTTGAATTGTGTTTTGCGTTCTCTTTTAATTTAGCTTCTGATTAGAGTTTCAAAACCAGAACTAATGTTTAGATTATGAATTAATTTGTTTGACAGGGGATATAACAGAAGTAAATAAAATAACAGTAGAAGACACAAAAGATTTATATTGGTTCCTCCCCTAACTGAGAGTAGCCCAATCCCCTTGCCTCAAAAAACATTTTCACTATAACCAATTCATGATTACAATCTCTTATGCTTCTGCATAAGACTTTTACAACTACTCAGAACAACTATTTGATACTTCCCTTTCCTATAGCACATGTCTAAGACTTAATCGTTGCTCATACCATCTGACTAAGCCACCCACTCTTATGTCTTCTGGTTGAGACTTCCCTTTGCTTAGAGCTTGTGTCTAAGACTTCACTCTACTCAATCAGTTCTTGACCGAGACTTCTCTTGCTTAGACCGCCTGCCTAAGACTTTACCTTGCTCAGAGCTCGTGTGTAAGACTTTCCCTTGCTTAACCAACTTCTGATTAAGACTTTCACAACTCAAGAACTTAAGCAATGAAACTTACGTGGCTTAAGCATCTTGGCTCAAGACTTGTTGCCTGAATCCCAATGAGACAAGGATTTTTGCTCAAGCACATAACATAAGACTTAATCTAAACTACTGAAGGCTCAACAAAATAAAGAACAAGGTGTATATGATATAAGTATCAGAGGTACGAGAAATCACCATAACAAAAACCTAAAGCTCTTAATATTTCTAATATATACAATGGTAAGAAATCTTAAGGCTTTTATAATTACAACCTAAAACAGAAAATCTGCATATTACATTAGAGTTGATAATTGCTTGATCTCGCTACTCCTTCATTAGAAGAATCCTTGTTAAGATTCAAACTTGAATCTTCAGCCATATATATAACCTTTTCATAAACTAGCCGTTGAGAAAGTGACTTGATCAAGTGTCTTGCTTTTACTCCATAGTACAAGAGACATTGAAGATAGATGCACAACAGATTCTGAATCCAGTGTGTAATGTGTTTAACCTTTGAGTCTTCAATAGGTTTTGTACTGATAGAGATATTGGAAGAAGACGTCCGTAGAGCATGTCGACATTTCTTGAGCCTTACAATCTTTTAGACTCTAGCTGATAAGCTGATAAGACAATACAACTTTCTTTCTGCAGTACGTAAAATCCATAGCTTTATCACCAATTCTGAATGGTACCAGATGCTGATATACAATTACCAAGTGTAGTAACTCGTCTGAATTCCGAGGCCTTCAGCTCAGATTCTGTGTCAAGCCACACTAGCAATTGTTCTTCAAACTCTGCCACCAGAAGCTAGCAATGAAGCAACTTCCAAGTGTGTCTAAGTAAAACAGATTCCGATTATTTATGTACAAGAACAAGAACCTATATAAATAAAATACACATAAAATATACCATTGTTCTTTTAATAATTTTGTTATCATCAAAATCAAATGAGAATATTGAAGGTAGGAGAAAAACACAAGAAATGGGGGTTTGAATTGAGTTTTTAAAAATGAAAGTTTTTTATGAAACTCAAATAGAAATCACAAAGAAACTAAACAAGAGATAAAGACACACGATATATCCTGGTTCATTTGTTTAAGGTCCTTGTATTTACTTTGAAGACTCTGATATCTTTCCAGCATTTCTGAAAGACATGACTCTAATTCACAACAAGAAAGTTTAGAAAATACCACTGAGTCGGAGTCTGAATCTGATTTTGGTTCTGATAACATTTTGCCTTCTGGTTCTCTAGAGACTTTAGTGTTAATTGTTGTTGCCACTAATGCAACATTTGCATGTTCTTCATCATAATCTTCTTCTTCAGAATCAGAGTCATCCAAAGTTGCCATGAATCCCTTCTTGACTTTGGTAAAGTTCTTCTTAGGCTTCTTGTCTTTCTTAAGCTTTGGACACTCATTCTTGTAATGACTTGGCTCATTACACTCATAGCTGATGATTTCTTTTCCAGAACTCTACCTCTTTTTTCCAGATGTTGAGTCAGAACGGCCGTTATTCCTTCTATATCCTATGAACTTTCCTTGCCTATATTTCCATAATTTGTTGATCCTTTTGGAGATAAGTGATAACTCATCTTATAAGTCTTTATCATAATCTTCTGATTCTTCCTCAGGTTGATAAGCCTTTTCCTTTTCAGGTTTAGACTTAAGAGCAACTGATTTACTCTTCTTCTGAGGTTCATCTTCCTCCAGCTTTATCTCATGACTTCTTAACGAACTAATAAGTTCTTCAAGACTTATACTATTCAGATATTTAGATAGCTTTAGAGCATTTACCATAGGTTTCCATTTCTTGAGAAGACTTCTGATAATCTTCTTGACATGATTAGCATTTGAATATCCTTTGTTTAGCACTATGAGTCCTACTACCAGCATCTGAAATCTTGAAAACATAGTTTCTACAGCTTCATTATCATTCATCTTGAAAGCTTCATATTTCCGGATTAGGGTAAGAGCCTTTGTCTCCTTTACTTGAGCATTTCCTTCATGAGTCATTTGTAGTGAATCAAAAATGGACTTGGCAGTTTCTCTATCTGTTATTTTCTCATACTCAGTATAAGAAATAACATTCAGCAGTATAGTTCTTGCCTTGTGATAATTCTTGTAATCTTTCTTTTGTTGATTAGTCATAGCACTTCTTGACACTTTTTCTTATGTAGCATTAACTAGGTGAGTGTAGCCATTGTCGCTGAAGAAAAAATGCGTCGTGCAACGACGGGGAGGCGAAAAAGATAGACAGAAGAGTCGCCACCGAACTTTATTTATCCCATGAGGGGAAAGGAAAATATCGAGAAAACCTTAAGAAATAAATGGATAAGATGGTCTCGCAACCAAGAACGGGTTCGGAAGCCGGTTATGCGAAGGGAAGGTATTAGCACCCCTCGCATCCATCGTACTCGATGAGAACCTTTTGTTCGTCGATGTGTGATTATATTTGCTTAAATATTATGTTATAAGAAGAGTGTTTCACTGGGTAAAAGAAGGGTTAGAAACAAGAAAGTTAGGAGGAAAGAGAGAACGGGGAAGAAAAGAGAAAGAACAGACTCAGTAGGACTTCGCGGTCCTAGGCCTACGTATTCTCAATAGGTGTGAGAAAGTCAGAGTCGACGTAGTTCGGGGAACTACAGATATGGGGGGAATGTGCCCGGCAAGGATTGTGGCCCTTGTGCCTACGTATCTTTACTTGAAGAAGTAAAGAATCAGAGCAGCCGTAGTTCGGCCTACGGTTTGTTGATGTTTTTTAGGGATGATGCTATCGTGCGCATTCTAGCAGTTAGGTGTTTCGCTGCTCGCTCGTTGGAGACTTAGGCATTACCTGTTTGCGGTAGAACGGACGTAACATATCCTTTTTTTTTTGAAATGATTGATTAGTTTTCGCCACGCGAGGCAAGAAGTCACGTTTGATTGATTGGATTGTTTTTTAGGGGGCGAGACAGGTCCTCGGATAGTAACCCCTACGGGTAGTACCCAATTCGTTATCTCAAAGTTTTTGGTTATAAAAAGGTGTGGCGAACGAGGCGTCTTCGTATTGAAAGACGAGTATCAAGACCACACACACTACAGTGAGTATCCTGACACTCGGAGAGGAAGAAGACTACACTCAATCCTCTCTCTTTAGTTCAACACAAAAAGAACTTCATTCTCTTATTAAAGTGTTTTTGGCTTTGAATGGTAAGTGTTTTGCGACAGAGAACCCTACGGTAAACGTCAACACTCGGGATAGGAGAAGGCCTACGCCTAACCACTCCACGACCATTCAAGTTTTTGTTAAGAAAAGAGTTTGAAAATGCACTCGGTGCGGGACCGAGGTTTTTAGGTGACAAGGGTTGCGGGATGAAGTTGTGAAAGCGAGATGGTGGATAAAGTCGCGTCTTCGTTTTGAAAGACGAATATCAAGACCACCCTCACTACAGTGGGCATCCCAACATTCGGAGAAGAAGAGGTCTACACCTAATCCTCTCTTTTCAATTCAATGCAAAGAGAAATTAGTTTATTATGGAAAGTATACTCAGTACGAGACCGAGGTTTTATGAGGAAACGTTGGAAGCGTCTTTGTATTGACAGACGAGCATCGAGACCACCCTCACTACAGTGGGCATCCCTATGCTCGAAGAAGAAGAGGTCTACACCCAATCCTCTCTTTAGCTCAACACAAAGAAATGATTTTAAGGAGATGAGATTTGAAAATGGACGGGAAGCGTCTTTGTATTGAAAGACGAGTGTCGGAACCACCCTCACTACAGTGGGTATCCCAACACTCGGAGAGGAAGAAAGTCTACACTTAATCCCCTCTTTTTAATTCAATACAAAGATAATTTGGTTTTGAAAATTGTTTGACAAAGTTTTTGAATCGAGTCGGGACAAGTAATGAAGGGAGAAAAGAGGTGGTCTCAGATCCAACATTACTTATCAATAATTTGACTGGTAATGAATTACGGAGGTCTCGTCATCGACAAAAAGGCGAAAAATGCCCAATAACAAATGCGAAGTAATATTCAACCTCCAAATAAAATGCATAAAAGACAAAAAGAAGATATTTTGAAAAAAAAGAGTCTCTAAAAAATAAAGATAATAAAAAGTATAAATATATATTTTAAAAAGAAACTACCATGGTAGAATCTATATATATAAAATAAAGTTATAATATAATACATATCTACAAAGTTACTATGTATAATAAACAACAAAACTTTAAGAGGATAATAGGATAATATATACATAAAAAATAATATATATTTGATAATGTTAATTAAGAAAAGAAAATATCATAATAAAGACAGAGGGGGGGAGAACCAGAAGTTGGATGGTGCATATAAAAAATAATTTAAAAAAATGAACATGGGTTTATGAAACCCGACCCCAAACGTAAACCTAAAGACGGTTTCAAAGCCACATCCCCTGTTTCACGCAACAATCCTCCGTCCATACCAAATTTACCGTTTAAGATAAAACCCAAAAAAAAAAACCCAGCACGTTAACCATGGAGAAGACCAAACACGGTGCGACAATATCATTGGCAACAAATTTTTTTTGAAAATCCACAACGATCAAAGGGAAATGCGACCAGATTCGAAGAAATTCAAACCTCTCTTCTCATTCAGATGTAAGTCATTTTCGGATCCGCGAATCTCTCCATCTTCCTCCTCTAACTCTTACGTTCTGGTTCGAAATGGGTTAATGTTTATGGTTTGGGAATGAACAGGTCAATATTTTGAGCTTGTGTGGTGATTATGAAGTACTGTCGAGGTTTGATGGAGTTTTGGGATTTGAAGATTGTGAGAGCTTAAGGATGAATAAGAGTTATGGTAAGCGGCCAGATTCGCGGCTAGGGTTTCATGAGGTGGGAGAGAAGTGACGGAAAGAGAGTTTCACCGGTTCCACGGTTGGCTTCGAAAATGAGGGTGGAGGTTTTAGAGAGTTGAGTTGGAAAAGGGATTCTTAGGGATTGTTGTTTGTTGACATTGAAGAAGGAGGCCAGATGATTTGAAGAAAAGAATAATGGGTTGTTCTGGGGATTTTTGTGAAGGTATGAAGTGAAGGTGAATAGAGAAAAGGTGTTGATTGATGTTGAAAAGAAATTTCGGATGAGTTTAAGCGAAGGAGATGGTTGTTCGGTCTTGAAGAAGATGATTGATGGGGTTTAATAGTCGTTGAAGATAAGGGAAGCTGGAAGTGTGTGAGTTTGAGAGGAATAGGTTTGGAGAGGTGTTGATTTTCTGGAGAAGGTGATACTTGGAGGTGGGCGGCTAGGGTTGAGAGAGCTCCCCCAGATTAGGTTGTGACTTTCGATTTTAAGGAGGTTTTTGAAGTAAGTTCCAAATCCCTTTCTCTTTCTCTTTAATTTTCTTGCCTTTTTGATGTATCCTGGCTGTTGTTGTTGCAGGTTTGTACAGGCTAGCAGGTTTTGTCCTGTTGTGGTGAATTGGTTTTAGGCATGGCAGGGTGTGTGGGCTGGTTTGTACTTTTGTGGTGTGGTCCCCTTTGAAGCTTTTGCTTTCAACTAAGAGATCATGAACTGACCGGAGATCTACTGCCTCCTTGTGGACGATGCGGTTACAATGTTGAAGTTGATGCTGAGCATGCTCGACTTGGAATCCTTGTTCAAAGCCTCCTACCTGTCCTTCAACGCTTCCGGCGCTTTCTTCCTGGGTTGAAGTCTTCTTCTGAGATGTAGAGACACAATTATTTTGCACGATTTGGAGTTCAGGAGAAATAAAAAAGCCAATCCCTCTCGATGAATCAAGTTTCTTGTCAAAATTTTCAGGTTTGGTGCTAACACATGTATTAGTGGAAGCCAGGTCGTTAATGTTGTTGCTCCCATTAGACTGTTGATTTGGAAGAGTGGCATTTGAATGGGATGTGAAGTTCTGTATTGTCTCTGTATTCGGTGCAACTGAACTATTGTCTAGTGGGAAACAGCTTCCGACATTTCCAGTCTGAGCCTGGTAAGAGGAAGCTGTATTATATTTGGAGAATGCTGACAGATCTGAATGTCTCAAAACATTACATTCATCACCTGTGACATGTTCAGCATCTTTTACTTCTCCCATCCTTTTCAATGTTAGTTCAAGTGATGGGTGCTGTTTGAAGCAAGAACTTGTTTTTATTTTTGCAAAGCCAGAAAAACCATTTGAAGTATTCAAGTCTCTGCTTTCAGCCTGTGGACTGCTGCTATCGGTAACACCAACATTCGTAGCCTGATTCTCCTGCATCCTGGTTTTACTACTGTCCTCATCCGGTTGTACTTTTTCACAGACACTACTATGTCCTTTATTGAGCTGCATACCATCTATATCAGACATCTTATTAACTCCTTTATACATTGGATTGTTAGATAGTTCCTCGTGTGGATGCTTTTCTTGCATGTTCAAAGATATTCCCATAGCTAAATCTTTACCCATTGCAATATCATCAGGATGATCAATCGGTTTATGGCACTCTTTTTCTGTGGCCTGGACCCACCTACTACTAATGTTTTCAGACTTTGTAACCACCACTTGGGCACATGTGTTATCAGGAGTATCATGAGATTGTTTATGAGGTGAAACTGTACGAGGGCTTGTGGCTTTTTGGACTATGTCTGACATTCATTGTGAGCTTATGTTGTCCTTCTGTGTACGTGCAGGTCTGTATCGGTTCTGTGGTGGTCGCAAGCGGGAGAAATTGGAGTAGTGCGTGATTAAAGCTGCTGAGGGTTTAGGAAAAAGTTTATTTGTTATTGCCGTGATGCTGTCCTCTAGAGCTGCTACCGATCTGTGGATATTTCAATACAGTCCAGTCAAAAACATAGTCAAATTGATATCCTTCTCGAATAAATAGATCTCTGAAAAGTCTCTTTAAATATGAATAATCTGGCTTGTCTTCAAACCCCAATGATCGGCAATAGTGGAAGTATGATACAAACTCAGAGGGATATGCTTTACACAGCACCTCTATCGGAGTTGACACCTTTGTCTCACTGATTTTATCGTATTTTTGTTTTTTGTTTCCAGCCTTCAGTCCCTGCCAGGGAAGACTTCCTCCTAAGAAATACATGAGCACATAACCAAGAGATTCCAGATCATCCCTTCTGCTTTGTTCGATTCCAAGATGAGTGTTGATACTTGCATAGCGTGTTGTGCCGGTAAGGTTCTTGTTTTCCTTGTATGGTATGTGCCTGTGAGTCTGAAGATCCCTATATTTTTTCGCAAGGCCGTAGTCAATAGCGTGCACTTGATTTGCTTTACGTCCGAGGCCCATCAGAAAATTGTCTGGCTTTATGTCGCGGTGAAGAAAGCCTCGTGAATGCATGTATTCAACTCTATTAATTAATTGATCAGCAAGCATCAACACTGATTTCAATGTAAATTTCCGGTTACAATAATTGAATAAGTCTTCCAGACTTGGTCCAAGAAGATCGATAACCATGACATTGTACTCTCCCTCAACACCAAACCATTTGAGGTGGGGAATACCCGTTCCTCCTTGAAGAAGCATATACAATTTTGACTCATAGTGAAGCTGTGGATGCCTGGTCTTCACAGATTCCAGCTTAACAGCCACCTCCTCTCCACTTTGTATATTAAGTGCTAAATAGAGCTCTCCAAAAGAGCCACTCCCAATTTTCCTTCCTAGTTTAAACTTCCCACCAATCACATGATCCATGATAAAATCACCTTCAAATTTAAGCACTTGATTGTGGAAAAATCCAAACAAAGGAAGGAAAAAGGACCAAATTGAATCTCCACAACAAGATTTTTCACAATCTAGTAATCAATTTAAATTCAAAAAAGAAAAATTGGGGGTAATAATAATATTAATAAGAATAAAAATGAATCAAATTTATAAAATTTGAAACAACCTCATGGTTGAGGATTTATTTATTCAAAAAGAATCACCCCTTGAATTATGCCAGGAGTTCTTTTGAAGCTTCACTTGCATATGTTTTAATCATGGAAACATAAAACAAGAACTTTACTACACAAAACCCCTAAAATAGGAATGATCTGGCCCCGAATAATCTTCAACCACGAAACATCTTCACTTATGACCTCCCTGATAAAACCCAACATGAAACTTGACTCGATTCATTTCAACCTTCTGATAGAAACATCATATGATAGATAATGGGCGAGTATATAAACAGGTTGGACAAATTTGGGGTATGACAGATGCCCCTATCTAATTGGCTTAGACCGAGTAAGATGAATTGCGGCAGCGTTCATTTTTTCAAGGTAGAAGTCAATTGGATACAAAGAATACCCTGAATTTGTCAAAAAGAAGGACACTGCTTGGGAATGAAATATTGGATATCTTGCAAAGTTTGCTAACGCCAAAAGGATGTTAACAGAGAAAACTTGACACCGAAAAAATGACAAGCCTATCACCAAAAGGATGATAGCACACTCACACACACTGCTCTGAAATCAAAAGAAAGTAAGTGATCCACTACCAAAAGGATGTAAGGAGTCCATTACCAAAAGGATAATGGAAAATACGCTAGTCATGACACCGAAAGGATGCCAGACCCATCACCAAAAGGATGATGGAGCGGAGACGCTAGTCATAATACCAAAAGGATGCTAGACCCATCACCAAAAGGATGATGGAGCGAAACAGAATCAACCCTAACACCAAAAGGATGTAGGGAGGATAAGCTTCTCGGAAGAGATTGCCACTTATCACTGAAGATGGATAAGCTTCTCTGAAGAGATTGCCACTTATCACTGAAGATGGATAAGCTTCTCTGAAGAGATTGCCACTTATCGCTGAAGATGGATAAGCTTCTCTGAAGAGATTGCCACTTATCGCTGAAGATGGATAAGCTTCTCTGAAGAGATTGCCACTTATCGCTGAAGATGGATAAGCTTCTCTAAAGAGATTGCCACTTATCGCTGAAGATGGATAAGCTTCTCTGAAGAGATTGCCACTTATCACTGAAGATGGATAAGCTTCTCTGAAGAGATTGCCACTTATCACTGAAGATGGATAAGCTTCTCTGAAGAGATTGCCACTTATCGCTGAAGATGGATAAGCTTCTCTGAAGAGATTGCCACTTATCACTGAAGATGGATAAGCTTCTCTGAAGAGATTGCCACTTATCACTGAAGATGGATAAGCTTCTCTGAAGAGATTGCCACTTATCACTGAAGATGGATAAGCTTCTCTGAAGAGATTGCCACTTATCGCTGATGAAGGATAAGCTTCTCCCAAGAGATTGCCACTTATCTCTGAAGATGGATAAGCTTCCCTGAAGAGATTGCCACTTATCGCTGATGAAGGATAAGCTTCTCCCAAGAGATTGCCACTTATCTCTGAAGATGGATAAGCTTCTCTGAAGAGATTGCCACTTATCACTGAAGATGGATAAGCTTCTCTGAAGAGATTGCCACTTATCACTGAAGATGGATAAGCTTCTCTGAAGAGATTGCCACTTATCGCTGAAGATGGATAAGCTTCTCTGAAGAGATTGCCACTTATCGCTGAAGATGGATAAGCTTCTCTGAAGAGATTGCCACTTATCGTTGAAGAAGGATAAGCTTCTCTGAAGAGATTGCCACTTATCGTTGATGAAGGATAAGCTTCTCTGAAGAGATTGCCACTTATCGCTGATGAAGGATAAGCTTCTCCCAAGAGATTGCCACTTATCTCTGAAGATGGATAAGCTTCTCTGAAGAGATTGCCACTTATCGCTGAAGATGGATAAGCTTCTCTGAAGAGATTGCCACTTATCGCTGAAGATGGATAAGCTTCTCTGAAGAGATTGCCACTTATCGCTGAAGATGGATAAGCTTCTCTGAAGAGATTGCCACTTATCACTGAAGATGGATAAGCTTCTCTGAAGAGATTGCCACTTATCACTGAAGATGGATAAGCTTCTCTGAAGAGATTGCCACTTATCGATGAAGATGGATAAGCTTCTCTGAAGAGATTGCCACTTATCGTTGATGAAGGATAAGCTTCTCTGAAGAGATTGCCACTTATCGCTGAAGATGGATAAGCTTCTCCCAAGAGATTACCACTTATCGTTGATGAAGGATAAGCTTCTCTGAAGAGATTGCCACTTATCGCTGAAGAAAGCTGGATACAATCACTAGGGAATAACCAGGCTTTACCGAAGATTCCCCTGACGGGGCTGAAGGTTGATTTTGAAGATCTGATTAACCACGAGGTTGAAATACATCATGGATACACCCATGGTCTTGAAAAGGTGCCCCTGACTAGGCTGACTTTTGCTTTGATATGTTTGAATTTCGTGAGAGGACGCCCGGCTTTGCAGATAATGCCCCTGACTGGGCTACTGATTGCGTTGAAGCTCTTAAACTCTGCCCAACAAAAGTTGCACAACTTCGTGGGGAACATCCACCGTCTTGAATGACATGCCCCTGACTGGGCTGATTATGATCTTGATACCCTCTGACTCTCGTGGGAAAAACCACGATTTTGCAAGGGATGCCCCTGACTGGGCTGATGATGATCTTGAAAATCATCAAAATTGATCCTGGATCCGATCTCGCACATGCTAATGCTGAATGATAAAGATGTCCCATAAACGGAAATGGAAATGGAAGTGCGAATGCTAATGTGCGGAGATGCAAGAGTTGGGGGAGTATGACATGATTCTGGGTATGCATATGGTACAAGATGCTTATGAAGTCGAATGCGATGCGTATGATGCATATGATGCATACGGGTAATTGGGAATGCAGGTGCCGACATGGCGGACTTTTGGTAGTTGCCAATGCGGATTGGACTCTGGGTTATGTGGGAAAGTGGAGGACAAGCCTGACTTCCTGACATCGTTTTAAACTTAACAGTTGCTGACGAGAATGAACTTGCTTGAGTAGCTTGCCATGAGACGTACTCGAGATGGTCTACCCCAGAGTTTGTACCACAAATGGATCCATCATTGATTAGCCGATTCTCGTGGTAGTTGGCTTCAATGTACTCTTGGAGTAGCTTTCCCCTGAAAGAGCGTGGAAGCGACTTAACTTATCTCGATTGAACATTGGAGGGATCTATCTTCAAGTCAAAGAAACTCTGGGTGGCCTGCCCTTTGATCAGTATTCTCGAGATGATTTACTTCCGATCAACCACTTCTTGAATGATTTGCCCCATGGTCGGCCGATGCTTGGGGATTTGCCTCAGACTGACTGATTTCATGCTCTCGGATGTTAATGCCCCAGGTCCATAAGGTTATATGGTATACTTGGTTCTGGTCCAGACCGCTGAATAATCCAGTTATGCTTGATTGCTTTGTGTTGGAATTTTTTTTAATGCCAACTACTAACTTGTAAACAAAATCGTTTGTTCACGTATGGTAATCTCAATGCAAAGTTCATGCAAGTTTTTGAAAAAATGTCGTTTATTACGTGTCGTGATAGTGACACGAATGGACCATTAGTCCAAACGTTGTGCTAACTTGATTGGTGTAAAAATAAAGCAAAGATATTGACACCAATGCTGATGATTAGCAAATAAGTGGGAGTCAGGTTACGCAACCTTGCGATAGTATGCTTTCAGAATAAACCTCGACTCAATTAGGTCTTTCGAGGGTTGTAACATGGTCTGGCTCACGGTTATAGAAACAAAGGATATTAGGCTCAAAGTTAATTTGTACCCACCCCTTCTTCTTGATGATCTCCAGTCCTACGTTCAATTAATTCTGCACCTATTTGTCTTGACGGTGTGAGCTTGATTGTTCAAGGTTTGCTCGAGATGGCAGTCACCTTATTTTGATTTTGATGGGTGTCAGTGACCCTTTGATTTGGGTGGCCACTGAACATTATTTTGTTTTTGTTGAGGGTTTGAGGACCTCTTTTGCTTTTGTTTTTGATCCCTAACTTTTGCATGGACTGATTCTGCTTGTCATATCCATCGGGATTGCCTTGATTTTTTGCCTAAGTCCCCCTTTGAGGTGTTTGACTTAGCAGGCTTATGATTTTTTTCGGATTTTGTTGGAAGATTGTGACTGCCAAGTCATGGGTCATTGATGAACAACCGTCTTGTCTTTGGATTTTGAGTGCGAGGTTGGACTAACTGAATAACTACCCTGCCCCAGGTTGAGTGTTAAGGGTTTGAATATCCGAAGGAAACTCCTACTTCTAGGCTCGAAGTGGTTGACTAGGGATTAACTCCTTATATCTCCGGTGTTTAAGGGATTTAAAACAATGCCTGTACATCATTGTCAAGGTTTTATCCGAAAGCATACGATTTGTAATTATGGGTATCTCGTTCTCGTCATCCTCCCTCTAATCTTTGCTAAAACAACAGTGATAAAGTGGAGTGAATAGAAAGGTGTATGTGTCTGTGTTAAGTGGAACCAATGAGTGAATACGACGTGACTGATTCAGAAAATGCACAATCACTTCATTAATATTACCATTCAAAACAACAATGTTTAAAAACAAATAGCAATTAACAAGAAATAAACTTCAAGATGCAAATGATAAAAAGCGCCTAAAGACTGCCAATGTCGAGGACGTCTGCCTGTCTGGACCACACTGGCTTTTGGGAATGACCCTTGAAATCTTCGAGCTTAGACAGCTGAAAGGTTGACATGAACGACCAAACTCCCTTCGGGAAAAGATATGCACCCCTTGTCAATCAATTGTTGCACTTTTGCTTGGAAGGCTTTGCATTCTTCGGTCGAGTGCCCCATGGATCCACCATGATATCCACACTGAGCTTTGGGATTGTACCCCGGAGGATAAGGTTCTGGCACAGGCTTAAGAGTCTTAGGCTCCACAAATGAAGTTTGAATCAGATATGGGAGGAGCTGACTCTGCGACATAGGGACCGGATGAAGAGGAGTAGTCCTTCTTTCCAAGTTGTTGATGGGCCTATGCTGATTTCGGCGTTGACAGTTCTGTTGCTGAGGAACATAAGGTTGTTGGCACTGACTAGGGCATTCCTCATGTGCAGGCCCTTTCATCCTCAGATTTGGCCCAGGAATAGGCAATAGTTGTGGGCATGGAGATTCTGAAACCAAAGATTGTAAGATACGCTCATGACCTGATGCAGCTTCAGGGAAGAAGGCAGGGATATCCACTTCTTTTATAGCAACTGGAATAAGCCCACCTGGCACTTTCATACCGCTTGGTGTGAACTCGAATGCTTTTGAATCGATTAAGTCTTGGACGTGGTATTTAAAAGCTTTGCATTCTTCCACATTATGGCCCGGTGCCCCAGAATGAAAATCACAATGGGCACTTGCATCATAGCCTTGTGGTGGCTTACCAACAAACGGAGCTAGAGTCCGGAGTTCAACCAATCGAAGTTGAAGCAAAATCTGCAACAACTGAGTATAAGTCATATGGATCTGGTCGAGGCTTCTATCGGGCTGCTTCAGCCTCTGCGCATACCTCCTAACCTTAGGATTGTCTTGGGAAATAAGAGGTAGCTCCTGACGGGGAAATCTTGGAATCTTAGGTTGTGCAAAAGATCTACGAGGCACATCGCGCTCTCGAAGATATTCCATAGGTACGGGTTGAACTATCATTTCTGCTGCGACCTCAGGCCTGAGATTTTCGTCCTTTCTTAGCACACTTTCCATGACTTCCATAATCTGGCCCATCTGAGTCTTCAGTTGATGAACTTCTTCTTTGAGCATTTTCTGATCCTGACGCAAAGCTTGCATATCCACCATGAATTGTCCCATCTGGCTTCGGACTTCCCTTAACTCTGCTTGGACCTGCTCCATAGTCCACTTCTGCTCCATAGTTACCTCGGCTTGCATTGTCTGACTTGGACTTTCAAGGTGTCTACGTTCCCCTTTCTTCAAACTCTTTGTAGCTCTCACAAGTTTGACATGAGTGTCGGGAAATCAACTGCAGGTTATGGACAGAGGACGGGTAAGCTCTTGGTATCTGGTTAGGGAAGAAAATGCAAAATGATGCAGATATGCTTATGCAAATGCAATGCAATGAGTGCACACGAGAACAGATCCACAACAACGATTAAAGTCACAAATCCTGCAAGACAACAACAAAAGGTATCTCTCCCATTGG
Source organism: Lathyrus sativus (assembly GCA_963859935.3). Taxonomy (NCBI): domain Eukaryota; kingdom Viridiplantae; phylum Streptophyta; class Magnoliopsida; order Fabales; family Fabaceae; genus Lathyrus; species Lathyrus sativus. Next base: position 607,081,284 of record OZ012739.1, read on the forward strand.
GTGGGCTATCTACTGGTTTAAGAGAGGGTATCCCAAAGGCCTTTAAACAAACTCCCATGCACTAACCCTCAAAAGTTTTCCATCAGAACGACTACTCGTAAGACAGTATTCCCTTCAAAGGATGAACATAGAGTTAAGTCTTAGCGACCTTTGGAATAAGGTTCTACAAAGGTCCTCAGAGTCGCGGACTCCCACGTCGGAAATAAAGACGCCATTACGACTACACGTAAGACATAATCATTCCAACGGGGTCTCATCTGAGCGGTGGAATTCGATCCAACTCAACGAGTCCTAAGTCTCGCAAATCAGAAAGAAACCACCTCCTATCTTAGTGTGTACTTGAAAGCTCGGGTAGAAAGCTTTATCTCACAAACCATCCAATAAACCCAACAGGTTAGAGAATCAAAGCATAGGCAAATAGAATCATAAACACGACAAACAAAATAGGCTTGGCTCGCTAGGGGTCCCCAGCAGAGTCGCCAGCTGTCGCTGAAGAAAAAATGCGTCGTGCAACGACGGGGAGGCGAAAAAGATAGACAGAAGAGTCGCCACCGAACTTTATTTATCCCATGAGGGGAAAGGAAAATATCGAGAAAACCTTAAGAAATAAATGGATAAGATGGTCTCGCAACCAAGAACGGGTTCGGAAGCCGGTTATGCGAAGGGAAGGTATTAGCACCCCTCGCATCCATCGTACTCGATGGGAACCTTTTGTTCGTCGATGTGTGATTATATTTGCTTAAATATTATGTTATAAGAAGAGTGTTTCACTAGGTAAAAGAAGGGTTAGAAACAAGAAAGTTAGGAGGAAAGAGAGAACGGGGAAGAAAAGAGAAAGAACAGACTCAGTAGGACTTCGCGGTCCTAGGCCTACGTATTCTCAATAGGTGTGAGAAAGTCAGAGTCGACGTAGTTCGGGGAACTACAGATATGGGGGGAATGTGCCCGGCAAGGATTGTGGCCCTTGTGCCTACGTATCTTTACTTGAAGAAGTAAAGAATCAGAGCAGCCGTAGTTCGGCCTACGGTTTGTTGATGTTTTTTAGGGATGATGCTATCGTGCGCATTCTAGCAGTTAGGTGTTTCGCTGCTCGCTCGTTGGAGACTTAGGCATTACCTGTTTGCGGTAGAACGGACGTAACATATCCTTTTTTTTTTAAATGATTGATTAGTTTTCGCCACGCGAGGCAAGAAGTCACGTTTGATTGATTGGATTGTTTTTTAGGGGGCGAGACAGGTCCTCGGATAGTAACCCCTACGGGTAGTACCCAATTCGTTATCTCAAAGTTTTTGGTTATAAAAAGGTGTGGCGAACGAGGCGTCTTCGTATTGAAAGACGAGTATCAAGACCACACACACTACAGTGAGTATCCTGACACTCGGAGAGGAAGAAGACTACACTCAATCCTCTCTCTTTAGTTCAACACAAAAAGAACTTCATTCTCTTATTAAAGTGTTTTTGGCTTTGAATGGTAAGTGTTTTGCGACAGAGAACCCTATGGTAAACGTCAACACTCGGGATAGGAGAAGGCCTACGCCTAACCACTCCACGACCATTCAAGTTTTTGTTAAGAAAAGAGTTTGAAAATGCACTCGGTGCGGGACCGAGGTTTTTAGGTGACAAGGGTTGCGGGATGAAGTTGTGAAAGCGAGATGGTGGATAAAGTCGCGTCTTCGTTTTGAAAGACGAATATCAAGACCACCCTCACTACAGTGGGCATCCCAACATTCGGAGAAGAAGAGGTCTACACCTAATCCTCTCTTTTCAATTCAATGCAAAGAGAAATTAGTTTATTATGGAAAGTATACTCAGTACGAGACCGAGGTTTTATGAGGAAACGTTGGAAGCGTCTTTGTATTGACAGACGAGCATCGAGACCACCCTCACTACAGTGGGCATCCCTATGCTCGAAGAAGAAGAGGTCTACACCCAATCCTCTCTTTAGCTCAACACAAAGAAATGATTTTAAGGAGATGAGATTTGAAAATGGACGGGAAGCGTCTTTGTATTGAAAGACGAGTGTCGGAACCACCCTCACTACAGTGGGTATCCCAACACTCGGAGAGGAAGAAAGTCTACACTTAATCCCCTCTTTTTAATTCAATACAAAGATAATTTGGTTTTGAAAATTGTTTGACAAAGTTTTTGAATCGAGTCGGGACAAGTAATGAAGGGAGAAAAGAGGTGGTCTCAGATCCAACATTACTTATCAATAATTTGACTGGTAATGAATTACGGAGGTCTCGTCATCGACAAAAAGGCGAAAAATGCCCAATAACAAATGCGAAGTAATATTCAACCTCCAAATAAAATGCATAAAAGACAAAAAGAAGATATTTTGAAAAAAAAGAGTCTCTAAAAAATAAAGATAATAAAAAGTATAAATATATATTTTAAAAAGAAACTACCATGGTAGAATCTATATATATAAAATAAAGTTATAATATAATACATATCTACAAAGTTACTATGTATAATAAACAACAAAACTTTAAGAGGATAATAGGATAATATATACATAAAAAATAATATATATTTGATAATGTTAATTAAGAAAAGAAAATATCATAATAAAGACAGAGGGGGGGAGAACCAGAAGTTGGATGGTGCATATAAAAAATAATTTAAAAAAATGAACATGGGTTTATGAAACCCGACCCCAAACGTAAACCTAAAGACGGTTTCAAAGCCACATCCCCTGTTTCACGCAACAATCCTCCGTCCATACCAAATTTACCGTTTAAGATAAAACCCAAAAAAAAAAACCCAGCACGTTAACCATGGAGAAGACCAAACACGGTGCGACAATATCATTGGCAACAGATTTTTTTTGAAAATCCACAACGATCAAAGGGAAATGCGACCAGATTCGAAGAAATTCAAACCTCTCTTCTCATTCAGATGTAAGTCATTTTCGGATCCGCGAATCTCTCCATCTTCCTCCTCTAACTCTTACGTTCTGGTTCGAAATGGGTTAATGTTTATGGTTTGGGAATGAACAGGTCAATATTTTGAGCTTGTGTGGTGATTATGAAGTACTGTCGAGGTTTGATGGAGTTTTGGGATTTGAAGATTGTGAGAGCTTAAGGATGAATAAGAGTTATGGTAAGCGGCCAGATTCGCGGCTAGGGTTTCATGAGGTGGGAGAGAAGTGACGGAAAGAGAGTTTCACCGGTTCCACGGTTGGCTTCGAAAATGAGGGTGGAGGTTTTAGAGAGTTGAGTTGGAAAAGGGATTCTTAGGGATTGTTGTTTGTTGACATTGAAGAAGGAGGCCAGATGATTTGAAGAAAAGAATAATGGGTTGTTCTGGGGATTTTTGTGAAGGTATGAAGTGAAGGTGAATAGAGAAAAGGTGTTGATTGATGTTGAAAAGAAATTTCGGATGAGTTTAAGCGAAGGAGATGGTTGTTCGGTCTTGAAGAAGATGATTGATGGGGTTTAATAGTCGTTGAAGATAAGGGAAGCTGGAAGTGTGTGAGTTTGAGAGGAATAGGTTTGGAGAGGTGTTGATTTTCTGGAGAAGGTGATACTTGGAGGTGGGCGGCTAGGGTTGAGAGAGCTCCCCCAGATTAGGTTGTGACTTTCGATTTTAAGGAGGTTTTTGAAGTAAGTTCCAAATCCCTTTCTCTTTCTCTTTAATTTTCTTGCCTTTTTGATGTATCCTGGCTGTTGTTGTTGCAGGTTTGTACAGGCTAGCAGGTTTTGTCCTGTTGTGGTGAATTGGTTTTAGGCATGGCAGGGTGTGTGGGCTGGTTTGTACTTTTGTGGTGTGGTCCCCTTTGAAGCTTTTGCTTTCAACTAAGAGATCATGAACTGACCGGAGATCTACTGCCTCCTTGTGGACGATGCGGTTACAATGTTGAAGTTGATGCTGAGCATGCTCGACTTGGAATCCTTGTTCAAAGCCTCCTACCTGTCCTTCAACGCTTCCGGCGCTTTCTTCCTGGGTTGAAGTCTTCTTCTGAGATGTAGAGACACAATTATTTTGCACGATTTGGAGTTCAGGAGAAATAAAAAAGCCAATCCCTCTCGATGAATCAAGTTTCTTGTCAAAATTTTCAGGTTTGGTGCTAACACATGTATTAGTGGAAGCCAGGTCGTTAATGTTGTTGCTCCCATTAGACTGTTGATTTGGAAGAGTGGCATTTGAATGGGATGTGAAGTTCTGTATTGTCTCTGTATTCGGTGCAACTGAACTATTGTCTAGTGGGAAACAGCTTCCGACATTTCCAGTCTGAGCCTGGTAAGAGGAAGCTGTATTATATTTGGAGAATGCTGACAGATCTGAATGTCTCAAAACATTACATTCATCACCTGTGACATGTTCAGCATCTTTTACTTCTCCCATCCTTTTCAATGTTAGTTCAAGTGATGGGTGCTGTTTGAAGCAAGAACTTGTTTTTATTTTTGCAAAGCCAGAAAAACCATTTGAAGTATTCAAGTCTCTGCTTTCAGCCTGTGGACTGCTGCTATCGGTAACACCAACATTCGTAGCCTGATTCTCCTGCATCCTGGTTTTACTACTGTCCTCATCCGGTTGTACTTTTTCACAGACACTACTATGTCCTTTATTGAGCTGCATACCATCTATATCAGACATCTTATTAACTCCTTTATACATTGGATTGTTAGATAGTTCCTCGTGTGGATGCTTTTCTTGCATGTTCAAAGATATTCCCATAGCTAAATCTTTACCCATTGCAATATCATCAGGATGATCAATCGGTTTATGGCACTCTTTTTCTGTGGCCTGGACCCACCTACTACTAATGTTTTCAGACTTTGTAACCACCACTTGGGCACATGTGTTATCAGGAGTATCATGAGATTGTTTATGAGGTGAAACTGTACGAGGGCTTGTGGCTTTTTGGACTATGTCTGACATTCATTGTGAGCTTATGTTGTCCTTCTGTGTACGTGCAGGTCTGTATCGGTTCTGTGGTGGTCGCAAGCGGGAGAAATTGGAGTAGTGCGTGATTAAAGCTGCTGAGGGTTTAGGAAAAAGTTTATTTGTTATTGCCGTGATGCTGTCCTCTAGAGCTGCTACCGATCTGTGGATATTTCAATACAGTCCAGTCAAAAACATAGTCAAATTGATATCCTTCTCGAATAAATAGATCTCTGAAAAGTCTCTTTAAATATGAATAATCTGGCTTGTCTTCAAACCCCAATGATCGGCAATAGTGGAAGTATGATACAAACTCAGAGGGATATGCTTTACACAGCACCTCTATCGGAGTTGACACCTTTGTCTCACTGATTTTATCGTATTTTTGTTTTTTGTTTCCAGCCTTCAGTCCCTGCCAGGGAAGACTTCCTCCTAAGAAATACATGAGCACATAACCAAGAGATTCCAGATCATCCCTTCTGCTTTGTTCGATTCCAAGATGAGTGTTGACACTTGCATAGCGTGTTGTGCCGGTAAGGTTCTTGTTTTCCTTGTATGGTATGTGCCTGTGAGTCTGAAGATCCCTATATTTTTTCGCAAGGCCGTAGTCAATAGCGTGCACTTGATTTGATTTACGTCCGAGGCCCATCAGAAAATTGTCTGGCTTTATGTCGCGGTGAAGAAAGCCTCGTGAATGCATGTATTCAACTCTATTAATTAATTGATCAGCAAGCATCAACACTGATTTCAATGTAAATTTCCGGTTACAATAATTGAATAAGTCTTCCAGACTTGGTCCAAGAAGATCGATAACCATGACATTGTACTCTCCCTCAACACCAAACCATTTGAGGTGGGGAATACCCGTTCCTCCTTGAAGAAGCATATACAATTTTGACTCATAGTGAAGCTGTGGATGCCTGGTCTTCACAGATTCCAGCTTAACAGCCACCTCCTCTCCACTTTGTATATTAAGTGCTAAATAGAGCTCTCCAAAAGAGCCACTCCCAATTTTCCTTCCTAGTTTAAACTTCCCACCAATCACATGATCCATGATAAAATCACCTTCAAATTTAAGCACTTGATTGTGGAAAAATCCAAACAAAGGAAGGAAAAAGGACCAAATTGAATCTCCACAACAAGATTTTTCACAATCTAGTAATCAATTTAAATTCAAAAAAGAAAAATTGGGGGTAATAATAATATTAATAAGAATAAAAATGAATCAAATTTATAAAATTTGAAACAACCTCATGGTTGAGGATTTATTTATTCAAAAAGAATCACCCCTTGAATTATGCCAGGAGTTCTTTTGAAGCTTCACTTGCATATGTTTTAATCATGGAAACATAAAACAAGAACTTTACTACACAAAACCCCTAAAATAGGAATGATCTGGCCCCGAATAATCTTCAACCACGAAACATCTTCACTTATGACCTCCCTGATAAAACCCAACATGAAACTTGACTCGATTCATTTCAACCTTCTGATAGAAACATCATATGATAGATAATGGGCGAGTATATAAACAGGTTGGACAAATTTGGGGTATGACAGCCATCAACTACAAGATCCCAAAGATCTACGTCGTAGCCAAAAAAGAAACATTCAATTCTATCTTTCCAGTAGTCAAACTTTTCACCATCAAAGATTGGTGGTTTGGCGCTGTAGTGATCTTTTTCTTCTAGAATATGATTAACGGCAGCCATGATGTCTCACACAAATATTAGATTGATATTGAACACGGTGAAGTGTTAATAAAACTATTATCACAATCAGAACCGGAGCTCTGATGCCAATTGAAGGTGTGAGAAAAACACAAGAAAAGGGGGTTTGAATTGGATTTTTAAAAATAAAAGCCTTTTATGAAACTCAAACAGAAAACTATCAAGCTAATCCAGTCCACCTGCCAAGGTGATTTTTCCTTATATTCAAGGACTTAATCCAATATAATCAATTGATTACGATCTACACTAGCAACCGCTGGTGACTAATAACCACAAAGACTAACTGTTTGAATCTTCTGGCATAACTGGTCCCTTAAGGAATTATAAACAATATTTTGTGAAAGATAAATGTTTACAATGAAATGCTTCTACTCAGGAAGATATAAACACAATGAATATCTTAAAAAGACTTAAAGAAATTTTGCACACATTATGAATTTTTCGTTGTTGTGTTCTTGCATTGTTGTGTTGTAGTTCTTCTTCATCGTTTTCTTCAAGTTATCAAGTCCTTATATAGCCAGTAAAATCAGGGTAGTGGAATGGAATGTTTTGATATGTACTATGTATTATTTCCCTCGTAAACTTTTGATCTTATCTTATGTACATCAGATGAATCTGGATAGAGATGTTTGAAGCATGAGTAGAAGAGTTGATCACTAGGTCTTCAGAGTCTTCAGAACTAGTTCACTAGAACCTCGTCTTCAGAATCTTTAGCACTTAGTTTTCAAAACCCTTAGTCTTCGGAAATTTAAGTCTTTAGAGTCTTCAGAACTTTGTTTAGAAAAGCCTTGTCTTTAGAGTCTTTAGCACTTAGTCCTTAGAAGAGAATAACTTCAAAAGCTAGAAAGCCTTCAGAAGTAAATCATCAGATTCATGCTCAGAGGCAGAATCCAAGAGAGCATTGCAACAAAAACATATTGTCTTCTTAGAATGTTTCTGAATGTGAGTAGGTACAAAAGCAGATTTTCTTCTTTGGCACAGAAGCGACTTTTGTCATACCAGAATGACATTGCATATGGTCTCTATTAGAGTTAGAACCTATTTGTTAAAGCTTCAGAATAAAAAACCATTAGAGTATCAAAATTGTTTTCACACAAATACTACCTTGTTATTATTAAAACTTAGAGATAACCAGCATAACCAAATCTTGTTATAACAAATATGTCAAGAACAAATATTGTTCTAACAACATTGACTTGTAGTTCAATAATGTTGGCTTGGTAACATATCTTGAGGAATTTTTCCTATAAGATACAACTTCAAGGGTACAACTATTCAGGATACTAAAGAACTGAATACTCTAGACCTTGAAAGGTTGATCAGTAACCTTCAAAGCCTTGATGTGGAACTAATTATTGATGAAACAATGTTGAAACCTAGATCATCTGACTTAAGGTCTAATGCTGAAAGATCAGATGATAAAAACTTCTAGATCCTCATGTGTCAGAAAAACAAAAAGAAGCTTATGATAGAAAAGATTCCAATGGGGACTCTGATAATGAGAAAATCGATTTTATCATCAAGAGACTTTAACACTTGACCAAGAATAATCAAGATATTCTCTAGTAGAAGTTCTAACTTCAAAGGTTCTAGTTCCATAGTCATCCGTCATAAACTAAAAAAAGGAAAACTTCAGACAAAGAAGATTATGTTGTTAACCCTGCTCATATGGTTAACACACTCTCTAATTCTGAATTCTTGCCAGGTTCTTACTCAGAATTTGATGAGGCTGTTAAGAAATACCTTGTTTTTCTTTAAGAATAAATGAAATCTTCTATGAGAAAAACGGGTTAGAAATTGAAAATAAATCTAATTGCTCAAGCTAAAAGGATTTCTAAGAAACCTTTAATTAATTATGTTATGGCACTTCAATATTTCTTAACAATAAGTTTTAACACAACTTTGTCTGCTTTCATGATTTATGGAGTAAGCAAAGGAGAAAATCCGGGTCTTCTTAAAATGTCTTGATTCTAGAATCTTGACATGAAAGAAACCCAAAAGAATCCTCTTTTTAGCTGTGCTAATATAAGGATTAAAGACCTTGGTGTATTTGCTGCTGAGTGTAGCAAGATTCTGAATACATCAGAATTAATGACAGTGAAGTCAAAGGTTTTGATTGATATTGAACCTGAAAGTTCGAAGTCAGTAGTTTTTGAAGTTTTTAGACACTATGATTCTTAGGTCAGAAGGTTACAAGGTAACCCAAGGACTTTTGGATCCTAGTTTCTAAATGATTCAGAAAGTAAGGCAAATGGTGAAACATTTTCTCTAAGGTCTAGATGATGGACATCTAAAACCACATCTAGAGATAAGCACGTGGTCCATATTCTAGGTCATGGTAGAAGAAGGAAATGATGGCCGTTGTCTCCAGCCTTCTGAACTGCAAGTCTATGCTAAACATGAATCAACTTCAGCATCAGGAAATCTTGAAGACAAATTCTTTTCAAAAAGAATCTACAAAGGTATGACATTTCCTCTCTTTATTTAGATAACTTATGTGCATGATAATTTATATGCAATTGGTCTATGTATAAGATATGTCTGTGTGTCATACCCCAAATTTTACCCTTTCATTTTTTATTTTATTATTTTATTAAATTTTTTGATTAACTTAATAAATTAACCCTTTTTAAAAATCTTTTCTTTTCTTCTTTTTATTTTAAACTAATAATAATTTAATTAAACTTTTTTTTTATAACTTTACTAATGTTTTTTTATTAACCTTTTTTTTATTTAGTTTAAATATTTAAATAATTTTAATTTCTTGTTTACTAACTTTTAGGATTTAGATTAAAATTTAACTTTTTTTCTTTTCTTCAAGAGTAAATTTAAAAAAAAATTAAAATATAACCTTTTTTAATTAATTTCTAACACTTTTTTTAAAATCAAATTCCCCCACATTTTTTTAAAATTAAATCAAAATCTTTTTTTTTATTAAATTAACACCTTTCTTTTTCAAATTAAAATTCTAATATTTTTTTTAAAATTAAATTCTAGTGCCCTTTTATTTTTTTAAATTAAGATCTAACTGTCTTTTAAAATTAAATTCTAACCGTTTTTAAAATAATTCTAATATTTTTTTTAAATCAACATTCAAATATATTTTTTTATTTTAAAATTCTAACTCTTTTTTCTTTAAACTTAAAACTCTAACTTCTTTTTATTTTAAAAAAAATCTAAATTATTTTTTTTTTTTTTAAACTTAAAACTTAAAACTCTAATTTTTTTAAAAACTTGAAACTCTAACTTTCTTTGCTAACATATTTAAATTTAATTTCCAACACTCTTTTAATAAAAAATCCAACACTTTTTTTAATCAAATCCAATCACAATGAATCACAGATGGAGCTAAATCAAATCCATCCGATCATATCATCATCATAATAAAATCAGATCCAAATATCAGCATCACCATCATTGAATCAAATTTGAAATCACCACAAAAATCCATTCAAATGAAATCCGAAATTGAAAAAGATTGAGATATTCAAATCAAATCCGAGATTGAAAAAGATTTAAAAATCAAGTATAAAGAGGACCCTCAAGAACAACAAAACGGCAGATCTGCAAGCATCAAAGACTCTTACAGTCTTCATCAAAAATCATCATCCGCATATCAACAACCGTCAAAACTCAAGCCACCACAAAATCCGTCCACCATCACTGTCATCACAAAACTGTCGCAAACCCAGGCTCGACCGCGTTCCTTAATTTTTTAATATTTTCAGTTTTTGTTTTATATTTTTGGTTTTTATAATTAAAATTAACATTTTTTAAATTAACAGTAAATTTTTTTTATAATTAAAATTAACTTTTCTTTGTAAACTCTAACACTTTTTTAAAATAAATAGTTAACTTTTTCTTTTTTAAAATAAAATCTAACTTTTTTAATTAACATTAACTTTTTTTCATTATTAAGATTCTAATTAATTTCTAACCTAAAATAAAATCTAACTAATTTTTTTTTCAAAATCAACCTTTTTTTTATAAATAAAATCTAACTTTTTTTAAAAATTAAAACTAAAACCCTTTTCTAAAATCAATAATTACTAAAAATTTTTTAAGCTCTAACTTTTTTAATTTGAAAATTTCTAACACTTTAATTTCCAACTTTTTTTTTCATTAAAATTCTAACAATTCTTTTTAATTTAAAATTTCTAACTCTTTTTTCCTTGAAATTTCTAACACTTTTTATTTTTTTAAAAATCTTAACATCCCTTTTGTTTAATTTCAAACTTTTCTAAAATTTTACAAAAAAACCCTAATTCCATTCTAACTCTTTTTTAATTACCTAATTTCTCATCGTTCACAAAATGTTAACCACCTAACGTCTGAATTCATCAATCCACTTAATCATTCCTAACATTCATTCTCATTTATCCATGAAGTTGCTTACTAACTTTTTTTATTTTTGCACATTATTTAACATTATTCACATTCCGTTATCACTTGTACATTATTCCATGTTTCTATCTTCATTGCTTATTAATTTTTCACCGTTTATTATCTTACTGTTAATTTTCTTCCGAAGGAAAGGTCTAACCGTTTGACCGCCGTGTCAATAGTTCTCAACCCTCGGCCATCTTTCACCTTTCAAACCGTAAGACTTTGAGTCGCTGTAATCATCCTTAAGCGTCCCACCATGAACAATTTTACCCTTTACCCTAACTCAAGATTAGAAGTCGCCGCACTCCATGTAAGTTCCCGCCGAGGAGTCCTTAATTCACCCTTTTTAATTCAACTTAAAACATAGAATGAGAGTTGTCGCACTCCAAGTAAGCACTTCCATATGAACGTTTATATCTTGTTGGAACTTTGACTACAATCAAGAAGTTTCTATTCCTCCCTTTGTGAGGGGAACTACGATTATTCTGAATCCATCCCCTACATCGGATACGTAGGCACAAGATGCGAATCTTGGAGAGTATACTTAGGACTAACCCCTTAGGACCTTCTCTTTACCTTTAACCCTTAGCATTACCTTTAAGAAGATAACTATAGCAATAGCACATTTAAAATAAGAGGTCCCTGTAGAGTACTACAAAAGTTTAGGATGCTAATACCTTCCCTAAGTTTAACCAACCCCCGAACCCTAGATCTTTCCCCGCATTGTGTTTACGATGCAAAATAGGTTTTTCCTTTCTTTAACCTTTCCTTCGGATAAATCAAAGACCGGTTGTGAATCAAAGATTTGTGATTCAAATTAATTAATAATTTGATATCCTATTCTCACCGTAACACTATGCATAATCAGTTTGGACAACCTACTCTAGTGAAGATTTTCAAGCCTATGAAATAATATTCATTCACTTTGGATAAATATTGTAGTTATTTGTATATATATATATATATATATATATATATATATATATATATATATATATATATATATATATATATATATATATATATATATATATATATATATATATATATATATATATATATATATATATATATATATATATATATATATATATATATATATATATATATATATATATATATATATATATATATATATATATATATATATATATATATATATATATATATATATATATATATATATATATATATATATATATATATATATATATATATATATATATATATATATATATATATATATATATATATATATATATATATATATATATATATATATATATATATATATATATATATATATATATATATATATATATATATATATATATATATATATATATATATATATATATATATATATATATATATATATATATATATATATATATATATATATATATATATATATATATATATATATATATATATATATATATATATCCCTGACCTCCATTCAGAATCAAGTATTGTGTGTTTAAATTTTTTTATTATCAGAATGTGCTGATATTCAACCCAATTCATTGTTGAATTGTTTTGCTTGTTTGATCAATTATCTTTTAAAGACTTAATTATTTTTCTAATGAAAGGGTTTCTGATCTTGTTAAAAAGATTGATTTTGATAGAGAGTATCAGAGACTGATACTGATCAGAAGTAACCTCATCAAGAACTGAAAACAGTTTTTGATGTGTGTGAAAAGTATCAGACTCTGAGACTCAGCAAAGGAATAAGAAATTTCAAATAACATTTAATTGAAAAATATTTTTGACAATTGTCTCACTTAAAGATTCATGGGTTTGAAAATTAATTATGTGTGATCTACAATTGTATGTTTAGAACCTATGTAGTAGTGATGCTTTATCCTCTGGAAAGTCTGCAATCTCTCTCTCTCTCTCTCTCTCTCTCGTCATGTCTAAAAATTTTCTTTGTACTTGTTTATCTTTCTTGATGGTTTTCCAAAAGATTTTTTGTGTTTTGTCTTTTTAAAATCTAGTTGTCTTAAATCTTTTTCTTGGTTAAATCTTTTTATTTCCTATTTAAATTGGTTTTCCTCAGTCTAGGTTTTTCATTCTTGTCTTTCAAACCTGGTTGACACAATGTGCAACCTTGATCTGTTTTTCCAAAAGCTCTTTTCTCTTGATCTCATCCTAACCTGAGATGACCTCTAGATTAAACCTTGGCGTGACCATGATCTTCTGCTTCTTCTTCGCTCAGAGGTACAAATCAAACTTTCTTAAGTAACTTGCAACCTCTTCAAAATAACACTTTCTTTACTTGAGAAAAAAGTGTTTTTCATTCCTTCAGAACAAGTTTTGGATGAACTTGACTCACTGCAAGGAATGGTTGTATGTTTGGATGAAGATTCATTTAACCTTGAGTTGTAGAGCTGCTGGTGAAGATATTACTGTTTCGTAAGGATAGTCCAGCTCTAAGCATGGAAAGAGGTTTACCATTCCAAATTCTATCCGATGTTTTTCCGGATATGTTTCTCTCTCTGATGTTTTTCCAGATTGAGTCTTTGTTTTGATGTTTTTCCAGAACTTATCTGATGGTTTTCCAGATATTTACCTTGATTCTGATGTTTTTCCAGAATCTATCCGATGTTTTTCCGGATATGTTTCTCTCTCTGATGTTTTTCCAGATTGAGTCTTTGTTCTGATGTTTTTCCAGAACTTATCAGATGGTTTTCCAGATATTTACCTTGATTCTGATGTTTTTCCAGAATCTATCTGATGTTTTTCCGGATATGTTTCTCTCTCTGATGTTTTTCCAGATTGAGTCTTTGTTTTGATGTTTTTCCAGAACTTATCTGATATTTTTCCAGAATCTATCTGATGTTTTTCTGGATATGTTTCTCTCTCTGATGTTTTTCCAGTTTGAGTCTTTGTTCTGATGTTTTTCCAGATATTTACCTTGATTCTGATGTTTTTCCAGAATCTATCCGATGTTTTTCCGGATATATATTGTTGCACCCCAAATTTTGACCCCTTATATCTTCATCATCATTTTAGGATCATATTCATTTGCCTATCTAACCTTAACCTATTTCAAGTTTTTTGTTAAGTTACAGGTGAACCAGGGTTCCGTACAGTCGGAAATCGAGGTTTCAATGATTTAATCAATCAGGGTGTTGGATTGTTTCTCCATAAAACAAGTCTCAACTTCATCAAAGATACTCCATTGGGTCAAACATGAGTCTAATTTGAGGTTTTCATGCAAAAATTAAGAACGGTGTAGTTCAGGATCCTCGATTAGGGTTTTTGATTAGGAAAGTCAACTGTGGTTTGACTTTTGATTTTAAAGGTGTTTCAATGATGGGATCATGATCCATAAAGTTCATATGACTTATTCAAGTTCCCTCAAGAAGTTTCAAAGTCTCGGAAGACCCAGAACAACAATAGTCAACTCGGTAGCCATCGATCGATCGTTAGGTTGACCGAAAAGTCAACTCTTCACTCATAAGGAATCTGACCTTAAGATGTGAATCAAAAAGGTTCCTAATGACATATTGCATCTACCTATAAAATTTCATGACAATTGGATCAAGGATTGAGGTGTAATCGCAAAAGTCGGGAATTAGGGTTTTGAAAGGGGCAAGACCATAACTCCTTAACCATACATCCAATTGAGTTGGTTAAAAGCTCATTGGAAAGCTCTTGACAAGTCCTACAAAAGTCCCCCAGTGGTCCATGATCAGAAAATGCATAGATTTGGAGTTATGATCAAATTCATTTCAAGAAGGGAAAATAACTTAGAGAAATTTCACTTTTAAGCTTGTTTTTCAGCAACTTTGAGATGCTTTTTGGCCAAATTCCTTTGAGAATTTGAAACTCATGAAAACATGAATGTTTTTGAGCTATTTGAGGGCTTTCTAAAAAGTACTAGAACATCTCAATGGCATTTGTGAGCTGAGAGTTATGGATTTGGCAAGATGGTGTTTTCACACTTGAGTCCCACATTGGTAATTTTTCATAAATTCATTCTTTGATCACTTGGACCATTTCTCAGCCCTTGGATCTTATTGTTTCTGATATTTAGATATTTTGAAGCATTGAATTGTGAGAGTTATGCAGAGGAAGTGAAATTTAGAAGCATTGCAAGTTGGCTTGCAAGTTGCAAATGCAACTTGCATTATAATATTCAAAATACAAAGAGGTGGAAAGTGAAAATCTGCAACCAGCCATGTTCCTACTCTCCCTAGCCTCACTTTAGCCACTCTAAATTCATCATTACACTTGACTTCAGATCACTTTGAAGCCAAGGAGACCTCCAATCTGTCCTCACTCTCATTTCCCTATAAATAGAGGCCTTCTCTACCTCATTCAAGACATGAGAACACCTCCAAAAACCAGAGTAATCACCAGTTCTTACTCCTTCCCTCTTTATTTCAAATTCACCAAAATTTCAAAATTGCCAAAACACCAAAAAATCTGTCTTGACAGCCCAGCCCCCTAAACTCATTTCCATACATCCAAACTCTCCAAAAACCTTCCACACAATCCAAAAATATGGTATAGAAGGTGTTCCAACCATTAAAGCACTCAAAAACATCATTTTGCAAAAAGTCAACTTTCATACCAAGCAACTTTGACCACAATGCATAAAATCTGCCAAATGGTTGTCTAGACTTGTTCTTGCTGTTCTAATTACTCATACACCTCATATACCTCCTATCTCAACTGTCTAAAGCATTGGAGACAAGTGGTGAAGCTTAATTCTTAATCTGGCCTAAGGTTTGCAGCTTGCTTCACAAGGAAGAAAGGTCCAAAACTGAGTTGCATCTGAAGTTTCTCTGGTTTTCTTGGTTCTATCTGCTTGTCTAAAGTTGTCTACAAGAGGTATGTAACATTAAACCTCATCTAATACATTACATTGCCATGTTGTATAAATTGGAGATCATGTGTTAAAATGCATTCATGCTGTCCCAAACTATTTCATATTTCAAACAACACATCATGTTTCTGCCCCCAATTACTATGAACCTATTTTCAATGGATGATCATTTTCTTTAGCATGTTTATGAGGAATGTATGTTATATCTTGGCTTAAAACTCATTACCTAAAATAAAAAAATCACTTGTTGTCAAAGTCTTGCCAAGGCAGATTTTTCTAACTTCTAACACAGTACCTCAATTTTCACTCTAATGGATACATGCTCTTTCTTGAGGTGAAAACAACTTCCTTGCTATGTTTATGATATGTGTGGATGTTTGTTTTGGTCTAAAACCTCACTACTTGGAAAATCACCTTGCTGCCTCTCATCTACAAAACTGTGAATTTTCCACTCACATGACAAATTCTGCTATGCATGAGATGTACCTGTTTTGTAAGTCCAATCACACTTAAATGCATATTTATGAGGTGTGTAGATGATTTGTATGAGCTGTTTCTACTTGTTGTGATTTTTTCACATTCAAAATGCATCACTTGCATCTTAACTGTCATTCAATGCGCAAATTTCTGTTTTGAGGGAAATGTGTTTGAATTATGAGCATGAAATCAACTGATATTGCATATGAAAAATATTTGCATCATTGATTTATGCAGAGACTTCATCATCTTAAAAACACCTTGTTGCATAGCTTTGTCACCAAAACTGTTTTTACATTCATACCATCAAAGTGCTATTTTTTGCCACACTTGCTTTGTGACTATCTTGAAGGTCCAGTCACCCTTAAGACCATGTTTGTAATGTGCATAAATGATTGGTTTGGTCTGTTTGCATCTAATTTAGGTCATTGCTTTCAAAAATGCATTTTTTCAAACAAAATGAGCCATCCCCACATCAGTTCTTGTTTTAAAGAGATTGATCTTGAATCCTTGGCATAGAATTATCTGTTAACATGTGTATAGCTTGTGTGCATAATTTGATTGGCCTGATATGCATGAAACTTGTTTTGAACTTCCAACTGGCATTTCAAAAATACCATGTTGCAGCAAAACCACCATTTTCCGTACCAGCCTGTTTTGGACCAGTTCATGTGCTTAAACTCACTTGTTATCATGTATGTAATATGTGTGTGTGATTTACTTGATCAAACTGTGCATTAAAACTGATTTTTCACTTTTCATGAACACTTCACAAATACCAAATGACAGCTTGAACATCATTTTCCATCGCAGCTTTTTTTGAAACCAATCTTTGTATTTAAACTCATTTGCCAACATGTATATAAGTTGTATGTGTGGTTTGTTTGACTTGAATATGCGCATAACCTGTTTTGATCTTCAACTTGCATCTCAAATGTCAATTTGCACTTAGCTTACCATTTTGCATCTCAGTCTGTTTTGAAGTTAGCCATGGACCTGGAATTATTCATTGATATGTTGGTAATGTGTGTATGTGATCTACTTGACTTAATTGTTCATTAAACCTGAACTGAACATCCATCATGCATTAAACATGTCAATTTGCAACTTGATCATCAGTTTTCATCACAGTTTGTTTTGGACTCAATCTTGTGCTCAAATTCATTCTTCAACATGTTTATGGTGTGTGTAATAATTTGTGTCACTTTTTGTACTGAACTTCCACCAGTGAAAGTTACTTTAAAAACTGTACGAAAATAATTTTTGTCACTTTTTGCACTGAACTTCCACCAGTGGAAGTTACTTTAAAAACTGTACGAAAATGATTTTTGTCACTTTTTGCACTGAACTTCCACCAGTGGAAGTTACTTTAAAAACTGTATGAAAATGATTTTTGTCACTTTTTTGCACTGAACTTCCACCAGTAGAAGTTACCTTTAAATTTGTCTGAAAGAACTTGTGGTCAACCTTTGCACCATTTATCATCTTCACCATCTATGTATTGGTTTGAACATCTTTGTCTTGTATGTTGATATCATATCACTTTGTTGTGTTTGAATATTTTTGGTGCTCATGTAAAAGTTTGGTTTATGTTTGTTTTTCAAATGGACTGTCTTTTAATAACAAAAGATGACTTAGTGTTTGATAAGTGCATGATTATAATCAAAAGCTGTCATTATCATTCTTGGAATTTTGCAACTGTTGAATAGGTTTGTCCACCCTGTGTGTGTTTGTATGAATGACTGTTATGAGGGCATTATAATGTAAAGTTGTGCTTTTGACTATGTTTTCCAAAACTAGTCTCTTTTTGGGCTGCTGTTTGGTTTCTATGTTGGATTTTGTTAAACACTTTTACCGTCCCGCCATGGACATCCCTTTATCCTAACCTTAGGATCCGAGTCTCCGTGCTCACTTTTACCGTCCCGCCGTGGACATCCCTTTATCCTAACCTTAGGATCTGAGTTGCCATACTCATGTTTAGCGTCCCTCCGTGGACATATTTTCCCTTGATCCTAACCTTAGGATCTGAGTCGCCGTACTCATGTTTAGCATCCCGCCGTGGACATTTCCCCACAACAATTTCAATGTAGACTTGGAGTCGCCGCACTCCACGTAAGTACTTCCCTATGAATGCTTACATCCTCTTGGAACCTTGACCACAGTCAAGAGTTCCTTACTCTAGATAGGGGAACTACGATTGCTCTGATTCCATTCCCGTCAGGATACGTAGGCACGAGATGCGATGTCTTCGCAAGAAAACTTGTACATACTTTTATACTTTAGATTTTTACCTTAGCACTTTACCCTTAGTAAGAAAACTCTAGCAAACACAAATATTAACAAGAGGTTCCTGTAGAGTACTACAGATGTTTAGGATGTGAAATACCTACCCTATGCATAACCAACCCCCGAACCTTTAGATCTCTCTTTGCTTAGCTTTAGGCCTTGCCTTTTTCTTTGCATTTTTTATAGGTTTTTCTTTCTTTAAACCTTTCCTTTTTTTGGATAAATTAAAGTCCGGTTGTCAATTTAAGAATTAAAGATTCAAGTTAATCAATAGCTTGGTATCACGATTCTCACCGCAACATATATATCTTTTGTTCTGATGTTCTTCCAGAACTCCTTTGTTGCTTATCTGATGTTCTCCCAGATATGTCTTCAAACCTTTTCCCGGGCATTTAAATACCCTTCTAAAATGTTTCATATGAACCTTCAAAATATATGTCTTCAATGTGCTTCTTTGGATATGTTCTGGAGTTTATTCGATGTTTTTCCGAGTATCTCTGGTATATTTCAGAGTTCATTCAATGTTCTTCCGAATGTCTTTGATGTTTGTTTCTATGTCCCTATTGTTGCTACTGCGAAAATCGGCGCCGGCTGAACAGAAGAGTCGCCACCGTGCGTTATTTATCCCACGGGAGGGAAAGGAAACGCTCAGAGTAAACCTCGCACAACACGGGAAAGGTATGGTCATCACAACCAAAACCTGGGTTCGGGAGTCGGTTACGCAAGGGGAAGGTATTAGCACCCCTCACGTCCGTCGTACTCGACGGGATCCACGCTTGTTTTCGGAGATGGATTGTTATTCTATCTACTCTAAAGGTCAGGGGTTAAAATGAAAATGAAAACGACTCGGCAAAGTATCGCACTTTATGCCTACGTATTCCCGTCTGGAACGAGAAATCAGAGTCAACGTAGTTCGCCTACCTACGGGAAAGGAGGGGAAGGTTGCTCGCTAGGATGTCACATCCTATGCCTACGTACTTTCACACGACATGAAAGATCAGAGCAAACGTAGTTCGGGCCACATATGACACCAGCTTGTCTTGATTGCTTTTATTCCTTCTGAAAAAGGGTTTTTCTGATTAACAGTCCCCGCGGACAAAAATTGACGTTTTGATGAGTTCACATTCTTTTACGGAAGAAGTGTCTTTTATTGTGTTTGAAATATTTATTGTGTTTTTCTGTTTGTTTTGAGAAAGAAGAGACAGAACTCTAACCTACGGTTGAAAAGGGAATCAACTATCCTAATGTTATCATGCATGGGTTAAGACCTAATGTCTATCATGCTCCTCTCTTGCACAGAGAGAAACAGAGATCCTACGGGATAGGCAGAAACAGAAACAATATCAGATATATACAGTAACAGTAAAATGCATGGATGCAACAGTACAAGTGAGGCAAGGGAGTCCCACTCAACCTCGAACCTAGAAAACAATAGGCAAAAGTGAACAGACTTCACTTTCAACCCAACAGGGTAAACAGCAAACAATACAGTCCGGAAAACCAATCAATACATCAGCAATGAAATACAACAGCAAAAGAAACAGTATCAGCAGCTCTGAATCAACATCTGGCTTCAAGTAATCTCCAATCATTTATGGGCTTCAACAAGCATCAATCTCCATCTTCATGATCTTCAGGTAAGGGCTTTAATCATCAGTCTCCTATAAGCAATGGCCTTTCTTCAAGTCTCCAATCCTCAGGGATGAACATTTGTCAACAAGAGGAGATGAATGTTAAACAGTAAATTGCCTACCAAAGGTGGCTCATTAACTGTTAACATTATGCAGACAGGTTTCTCTCAAAAGTTCTATCTTTCAAATACATTCACTGATCCTTCCAAAGGAAGGAGGTGGATATTTGAAAGAGACTTTGAATCATAGAGAAAGGATGGATGCAGACAAGGCATTCCATGTTTGAGAAGCAAGTTTTCTAATCTAGAGCTCTGCCTAGCTCCTAAACCCTAGTCTCCTCAGCAGCTGCTAGCAAGAACCTCCTCTCCAACTCTGGCAGTTGATCTTCAATCT
Source organism: Lathyrus sativus (assembly GCA_963859935.3). Taxonomy (NCBI): domain Eukaryota; kingdom Viridiplantae; phylum Streptophyta; class Magnoliopsida; order Fabales; family Fabaceae; genus Lathyrus; species Lathyrus sativus. The sequence continues at coordinate 607,101,914 of OZ012739.1, forward strand.
CTGGCCCTCCAATGGTCTCCATCTCCTCAAGTCTTCAGCTCTCCCAAGTCCCCAGACAAACCCAATACCCAAACAAACAAGCAATAATCCCCAGAGGGCACACCACACCAGTCAATCAGATACAACAGCATATTAATAGCAGTAGGGGAATCCTGACTTTTCTAAGGGGATCTAATAACTACCCATAGCCCCTATATTCCCATAGCTAAACTATTCAAACCCTAAGTCCTAAGGGAAATGAATTGATTCTCCTAAGTCATCACCTAAAAACCCTAGTTTGTTCATGTTGTTCACACCTAAGCTAAACACCTAAAATTAATTTCTAAAAATGGGAACTAAATTGCATCTACAAGTTCAATGTCTAACCTAAACAACCTAAAAAGAATGGATGAAAAATATTGAAGCAATTAATAGAACAAAAAATAACAAAATCATGTATGAAATGAAACCATTTAAAATGTTATTTATTTAGAAAATATGAGAAAAATATCAAATAAAAAATAAAATGCAATTTTTATTTTTTATAATTTTCTTGACATCCTAAAGAAAAATATGCAAAAAGAATGAATTAAAAATGATGATTTTTCTATTTATTATGATTTTTTAAAAATGAATGAAAAATGAGAAGAAAATAAAATAGAAAATATAAGGAAATAGCCAAAGGGGTGCAAATAGAAACACGCTGCAGTTGTTTTATTAAGTGGGCTAGGGACCGGGGGTGCAAATAGGACAAAACCATAGGCCTAGCATATTAAAAAATTGAATTAAAAATGCCAGAGAAAATGAAGAGAGATTCGGTGTAAATAGCATCCAATTCATGTGTATTCGCTTGGGCTTAGTGAAAAGGGGGTGTGAATAGCTGATCAAATTCAGGCCCACCCAGGATACCTAAATGAAACGCTGCGTTTCATGTCCAATTCTTCCCTCCATTTTCAACTTCAAATGTGGACCATCCGATGCTACAGTCCAGTCCAAGGTCAAACGTGCATCCGACGGCGTTGGAGTCATCACCAACCTTGGACTCCCTAGGGTTTCAGATAACCTCCATGCACGATCCCATCTTCAATCACTCGGTTCTTCCTCATCTCTTCATGAAAATCAAAACTACAAACACCAAACTTGCTTCATTTTTTACGTAGAATGCAACTACATCATCAGTTCTTGTTAAGATTCGCCCAATCACTAAACATGATAGCTTCCCTTCCATGGCTGCTTCAATTCTGACCTTCACTAAACCCTAATTTCTTGCTAACAGAACACTCATCAACCATCACCGATCATGCTACACTAATCCAAATGAGTTATCACTCACTAATCTCCTAGTTATGGATCAAAACAGTTTTATGGCTCATGCAAGAATCTTCATCAATTCACACTAAAAGCTTCAGGATTACTCCTCTAACCACCTAGGTCACTATTATCCTAACAAACCTATGTCATGCTAACTACATCAGGCCAATTTGAATGGAGAACATACCTGGTATAATTTGAAAAACAGAATGGTGAATCCTTCACTTCGAGCTCAGCAATGTCTTAAACTTGATCAAGGTGCTTGGATCTTGATTCTGTATGCATCTACACTTGCTCAACCACTTTGGATTCTTGTAATGGATTCTTCTTGCACTTTTGAGGATGAACTTACAACACACGAATTTGGAACTATTTCCACTGGATCTTGCTTGAAACTGGTTATATGATGATTGTAGAGAATGATGGGATCAAGAATTTTGCAAAGTGATCAAGATTTGAGGGAGTTTGAGTAGCTTATGCAAGAATGGGAAAATGAATGAAAATGGAGGTTTTGAACAAATGGGAGCACCAACCCTTGCATGAACCAGATTGCATGAATATATAGGTTGCATTAGAACCTCCTAGAAACTTGGAGAAGTTTCCCTTACACTTTTCCCTTTCAATTTGGATTATGTTACTTTCAATTCAAGCAACCATGGATAACTCACAAATTATGACCTAAACTCAAAATTCCACTTTAGCCAATGTCTTTAAAATGCCTTTTCCATTCAAAATGACCTATAATTTTGCATCATTTGGCCAAGATATGAAAAATCTCATTTTTTAAGCCATTTTTCTTCATTAAATTCACCAATTTTGAAACCTTGTGCTATGGACATTTCCATCTCTCATGGTCACTTTTCTAGACTCAAAATGTCATTTGGAGCAAGTTTGATGTTGTAAGTTTTTCCATTTGAGGCCTCCTTGTATGAGTTTTGGACATAGGTTAAAATGACCTGTAATTCACAAATGACCAAAATACCCTTTGCTTGCCAAGACCATAAGTTGAGTTCCACACATCATATGAAGGCATACTATACCATTCTAGAAAGCTAAGACAATGAGGAACAATTCTTATGTTTACCAGAAATTCAATTGAAATCTCCTTGAGGGGTAAAAGTTGCTTGGAAGTCAAGTCACTTTCACAGACAAAATTTCAGATACCTCAGATGACCTGTAACTTGCAAGGACCATAACTTGAGTCCTATAAATCTCCTTGATGTCTTCCACCACTCAAATTAAAGGTCTTGATATCCTCTACAAGTTTCATGTTGGCCAAGGATCCATTTGAAGCTTGCATTTTGACTTACCTTGCTTGGAAATTTGACCTAAACTAGGGGATTTTACATAGAAACCCTAATTTAGAAACTCCTCTTCTCCTTGATTCCTCTTGATTTCTTCTTAGCATGACAACATATCCTTATTCTCCATGTCAAATGATGAACCCCACATCCCTTCAATAGACCTGAATGCCCTCAAATCAATCAATTGACCTAGGGTTGACCTAGGGTTGACCCAGATGAAACCCTAGTTGACTGTTTTCAACTGCAATTCTTGTGATCACATCAACAACTTGTTTTCTTCCCCAAATGACTTTCTAAGTCCTCCAAGATGTCTAGATACTCCCCATGCTCTCCATTCACAACTCATAATTCCCTAGTTGACCCTCAGGTACCATCAGATAGGAGATAGACTCAAGGCTTGATCTGCTGAACTCTTTGCTTTCAAATTCTTTCTTGATGACTTGAATGAGCTTGAATTAGGATAATAACCTCTTGATAGGCCTCTAGAGATGAGAATAATGCTTGATCCCCTGTTGGATGGCTTGCCATGCTATGCTATGCAGATGATTAGTCTATGTACATGACTCTATATGCAAATGTTAATGATATTGAAACATAAACCCAGTGAATAAGGTTGAGCAAATTTTAGGGTGCAACAGCTGCCCCTATTCGAGCGACTTGGACCCGATTGGGTGAAGAGTGAACAACCTTCAAACATTCGAGGTACGAGACGGTTGAATACTAAGAACCCGGAAATTTGCCAACCGCAGAAATAAACTGCACCACTGTCTGGGTAACGACATCCACTGCTTGGATCTGACTGTTGGCAGCCCACTGATCTCGTGCGACCGTGCTGGGGATAACAGATTGCTTGCTTGTCCACATTAGGACTCTGTCTGTCATCAATACGAAGAAATCTCAACTAGAACCTGTCCATGTTAGGACTCCACCTGCTGTTAACCCAGAAAAATCTCGGCAACTCCGCTGGGGGATAGTTCGTATATATTCCAATAAATCGTCCACGTTAGGAATAAACTCTTCCACGTTAGGAATAACACCATCCACGTAAGGAATCATCTCTTCTGCATCTGTCCACGTCAGGACTAAACTTTCCATCTTTCCACGTCAGGATGCAATCTTCTTTTTCCACGTAAGGAGAACCGTATCAATCTGTCCACGTAAGGACTCCAATACAACTCGATATGTCCGCGTCAGGACTCCAATCTTTCCGCGTAAGGAATACAACTTTGGTTCTGAACCTGTCCACGTTAGGACTCACCTTTCCACATAAGGAGTACATCATTCTTCCACGTCAGGAGTCAACTTTTCTTGAATCCGTCCATGTCAGGACCCCAATCTTTCCACGTAAGGAAACCAACTCTTTCCGATTTGTCCGCGTCATGACTACATTTTTCCACGTAAGGAATGCCATCTTAATCTGTCCACGTAAAGACTCCGCTCTTTCCACGCAAGGAATCCTCCTCCTATGTGTCCGCGTAAGGACTCAATCTTTTCCACGTAAGGAACACGATCTCCTTTCCCCGTAAGGAGCCGATTTTCTGATTTGTCCACGTAAGGACTCCCATCTTTCCACGTAAGGACCTGAAGTTTCTCTTTCTCTTCCACGTAAGGAACACGCCTTCTTTCCACGTTAGGCATACTTCTTCTTCTGAATCTGTCCACGTCAGGACTAAACTTTTCCACGTCAGGAATAATCTCTCTCTTTCCACGTCAGGAATCAATCTCGATATGTCCGCGTGAGGACCCAATCTTTTCCATGTAAGGAAACCCATTCTTTTCCACGTAAGGAATCTCATCTTTCCATATTAGGAATAAACTCGTCTTTCCACGTAAGGAATCTCTATTTTTTCCACGTAAGGAAACTATTTTTCTTCCACGTAAGGAATACCTTTTGATATGTCCACGTAAGGATTCCGATCTTTTCTGCTGAGAAAATACATCTTGTCCCCGTCAGGACTCAGTTCTCTATTGATCCCAGCTCACAACTTCTTAGCACCGACGTGACAACGACTTTGAGGCGGACTCTACTGGGGATATTTGGAAACCAAACTACCGGACGCCTGTTCTGATAACCGGCGGTGGCCTCTGAAATTCTGATTCATGGAACCCCTGATGACAACTAACTCTGCCTGGGAATAAAGAGAAACTTATCCTGATAACTCTGTGGGGAATACGGCCGAAACTGACATTATTATTGGATGTCCCATGCCGAGATCTTGAATGTTTAGTAGTTCATTTGAGCAAGAGTTCTCTTCACCTGAACTGCTATAGTACAAAAACTGCTTCAGCAAAATAAATGCTGAAGATAATGCCGACTCCGCCGGGGATAGCCAGATGCTACAGAATTATTCCAGCAAAATAAATGCTGGAAGGGTGAAGTCAACCCTGCTGGGAAATTGGGAACTCAAACCAAACACCCTGTTGAGGTAACCCCCTGCTGGAGAATACAACTTTGTTGGGGAACAACAGATGTGCATAGTATGATCGGACTTTCTGCTGGAGAGTGAACTGATATTACACCGTATCCCTGACAAAATAAATGACAGGACCCATCGCCAACTCTGCTGGGGAGAGTCGTGATCTTCGAGTTTCACTGGGAGGAAAGGACATTTGCTGAAAGGAGAATTCCGCTGGGGATGGGATGATTCTCTTGGGGAAAATTAACTGACTCCACTGGGGAAGAATAAATGACCTTGCGGGGAAAAGGAAACCGCCTGAATACAGCTCACCAATTTGGGAAATGTTAATCTTCTGAGGCTGAACCACTCTGCTTGAGATAAGGAATCCTTCCGGGGGACACCACACTGCCTGCATGCAGCCTACAATCTTTGAATCGTCAATTCTGTTGAGGATGAACGACTTTGCTGGATAATCCTTTTGCACAGTCTACGACTAGCTGGAGAGTTCGATCCTTCTTCAGGAAGAACCTGCAGGACTTGCGTGAGGGCTGAGTCTCTCGTTATTGCAATCTTTTGATCATCTTCCTCGTACGGTTATGAAACCTGCAACAACACAAACAAGACAAGACAAGCCTATGCAACCAAATCGATTCAGGCTAATGACGTTATTTTCAGTTAATTCAAAGCTTTAGCAATTGCTGGCAAGGGCCAGTGATGTTATACACATGCTAGTCTCGGTAAACTTAGGCGTTTTATCATGCACAAAACAGTAAAGAACCAGCATCAAGTACTGAATAACATATTTTATTGATTGGGCCCCTGAATGGGCGGAATTTTTGTACACGGGATGTAACTCCTGAAATGAGGAAGCTACGCAAAGCAGACATACAAGTATGCACAAGAAGCACAAATATTTTGACAAATTAAATTTTGTACACATGTCGGCAACGGGATGCAGATGAACACCACGAACTGATCCTCCCATGACTCGCCCGACTCTAATGCTTTCCCGGCATCCCCACTTCTGAAGAGATTGTATCAGATAACTGACTCCTCAAATGTATTCTCCCGCATTGATGCTCATTGCCATTATCAAATTCGGACCGCAATCATTTGCTTTTCAAATCCCTAACTTTTGCGTGAACCGCCCTTTACGGGTTTTCAGTTCACCGGGATACCCCTTTTTGCCGAAGTCGCCCAGTGTAGGTTTTCAACTTCGCGGGTGTACATTTTCAATTTTATCCCTAATTTTTGCCCGAACCTTTCATTCTGTTTTTGGTTCGCCAGGATGCCCCATTTTTGCCTGGACTCTCTTTTTTTCTGTCCAGCGGGTCTATTTTAAGCAAAGTATTTTTTAACTGCGTCCGAATTCACAGGCGACGTGAAGTCTTCACCGTCCATAGTGGACAACAACAACGCTCCTCCTGAAAATACTTTCCTGACAACGTATGGCCCTTCGTAGTTGGGGGTCCACTTGCCCCTGTGATCTGCTTGCGGCGGGAGAATCCTTTTCAGCACAAGGTCGCCCGTCTGAAAGCTTCGCGGATGTATCTTTTTGTCGTACGCTTTCTTCATTCGGCTCTGGTACAAACGACCGTATGCTAGAGAAGCTAGCCTCTTCTCATCCATCAAACTCAGTTGATTCAACCTGTCTTTTACCCATTCTGCCTCGTCCAGCTGAACGTCTCGCAATACCCTCAGAGAAGGGATCTCAACTTCCAATGGTAACACTGCTTCCATTCCGTATACTAACGAGAACGGGGTTGCCCCGGTTGATGTGCGTACCGTCGTACGATAACCGTGCAGAGCAAAAGGTAGCATCTCATGCCAATCCTTATAGGTCACGACCATTTTCTGAACAATCTTCTTGATATTCTTATTGGCCGCCTCTACAGCGCCATTCATCTTGGGTCGGTAAGGTGAGGAGTTGTGATGCTCGATCTTGAAATTCTGACAGAGCTCCTTCATCATTTTGTTGTTCAGGTTCGAACCGTTGTCCGTGATTATCCGCTCGGGAATCCCGTATCGGCAAATGATATCTCTCTTGATGAATCTGGCCACCACTTGCTTCGTTACATTTGCGTAAGACGCCGCTTCCACCCACTTGGTGAAATAATCGATTGCTACTAGGATGAACCGATGCCCGTTAGAAGCTGTCGGCTCGATCTTTCCAATCATATCGATTCCCCACATCGAGAATGGCCATGGAGATGACATCACATTTAGAGGACTCGGAGGCACATGTATCTTGTCAGCATAGATTTGGCACTTGTGGCACTTCCTCGCAAACTTGAAACAATCAGTTTCCATGGTTAGCCAAAAATAACCTGCCCGCAGCAGCTTTCTCGTCATAGCATGCCCACCAGCATGCGTACCAAAGGTACCTTCGTGTATTTCCTCCATGAGCATCTTTGCCTCTTTTTCGTCTACACAACGCAACAGCACCAAATCGTGGTTTCTTCTGTATAAGACGCCATCCGGGTTCAAATAGAAATTACCCGCTAACCTCCTAAGAGTCTTCTGATCTTGACTGGACGCCCCAGCCGGATACTCTTTATTCTTCAGGAAATTGAGGATATCGAAATACCAGGGTTTGTCATCAGATACTTCATCAATAGCAAATACATAAGCTGGCCTGTCAAGCCGAGAGATAATGATTCGGGGAGCTTCGTTCCAGAAGTTGACTTTGTACATGGAAGACAAAGTGGCCAGGGCGTCAGCCATTTGATTCTCTGCCCGCGGTACATGATGCAATTCAACCTTGTCGAAGAAAGGCAACAATCTCCTTGCATAGTTCATGTAATGTATCAAATTAGGCTGCCGCGTCTCCCATTCCCCTTTTATCTGATTCACCACCAAAGCTGAGTCTCCGTATACGTCCAGATGTTTGATTCGCAAATCAATGGCTTCTTCAAGCCCCATTATACAAGCTTCGTATTCGGCCTCATTGTTGGTAACGGCAAAGGTCAATCGGGCAGTAAACGGGATGTGCGACCCGTGTGGCGTAGTGATGATTGCCCCTATTCCGCTACCGTAAGCATTCACGGCTCCGTCAAATATCATCTTCCATTTGGAACCCAACTCTGGTCCCTCGTCTGGCAACGGCTCTTCACAATCTTTCATCTTTAGGTACATGATATCCTCGTCAGGAAAATCAAACCTCATCGGTTGGTACTCTTCAATAGGCTGCTCCGCCAGATACTCAGACAGCACACTCCCCTTTATAGCCTTTTGCGAGACATATTGAATATCATATTCAGTCAAGACCATCTGCCAACGGGCAATTCTACCTGACAACGCCTGCTTTTCAAATACATATTTGATAGGATCCATCTTCGAGATGAGCATGGTGGTATGATTCAGCATGTATTGCCTCAAACGCTTGGCGGCCCAGGCTAGTGCGCAACAAGTTTTCTCCAGCATTGAATACCGAGATTCGCAATCTGTAAATTTCTTACTCAGGTAATAGATCGCATGCTCTTTTCTCCCTGTCTCGTCATGTTGACCGAGAACACAACCCATGCTTCCCTCAAGAACCGTCAAATACATTATCAAGGGTCTCCCTGCCACCGGGGGTATCAAAATAGGAGGCTCCTGCAAGTACTGCTTTATTTTATCGAACGCCTTTTGACAATTTTCGTTCCACGTTACAGCTTGATCTTTCTTCAACAGCTTGAATAATGGTTCGCACGTAGCAGTTAGGTGAGATATGAACCGAGCGATGTAGTTCAACCTCCCTAAAAACCCGCGCACCTCTTTTTCTGTTTTAGGCGTCGGCATTTCTTGAATCGCTTTTATTTTAGCAGGATCGACCTCTATTCCTCTTTTGCTTACGATAAACCCCAGGAGCTTACCCGATCTTACCCCGAAGGTGCATTTATTAGGGTTCAGCCTCAGCCTGAACTTCCTAAGCCTTTTAAACAACTTCAACAGATTCACCAGATGCTCTTCCTCCGTCTGGGATTTGGCAATCATATCGTCAACATAAACTTCGATCTCTTTATGCATCATGTCATGGAAAAGAGTCGTCATCGCACGCTGATATGTTGCCCCAGCATTTTTCAAACCAAAGGGCATCACTTTGTAGCAAAATGTTCCCCAAGGCGTTATGAAAGTGGTCTTCTCCATATCCTCTGGCGCCATTTTAATTTGATTATAGCCCGAAAAGCCATCCATGAAGGAGAATACGGAGTATTGAGCAGTATTATCAACTAACACGTCAATGTGAGGAAGTGGAAAATCGTCTTTTGGGCTTGCTTTATTCAAGTCTCTATAATCCACGCACATTCGAACCTTGCCATCTTTCTTTGGCACTGGTACAATGTTAGCAACCCAGGAGGGGTATTTCGTCACAGCCAGGAAACCAGCGTCCCACTGTTTTTGAACTTCCTCTTTGATCTTCATTGCCATATCTGGTCGAGTTCTGCGAAGCTTTTGTTTGACCGGCGGGCAATCTTCTTTCAGTGGCAGGCGATGCACAACCATGTCTGTATCGAGCCCTGGCATATCTTCATACGACCAAGCGAATACATCACTATACTCCCTGAGCATTTCAACCAGTCTTCGCTTGATATCCCTCTGCAGTGCGGCTCCGATACGAATATTCTTCTCAACCCCTTCCGACCCCAAGTTGATAATTTCGATGACCTCTTCGTGAGGCAGAATGGCTCTTTCCTCTTGCTTCACTAACCAAGACAGTTCTTCAGGAACGTCGCTATCTTCAACGACCTCTTCTTCGGCCTGGAATACCGGGTGCTCGAAGTCGGGACGAGTCATAGGTGGTTCAAGGATGTCATCTGAAAATGTTGTCCTGCAAAAGGAATGGTTAAGTGCTTCAAAATGCGTATAAAGCGAACAACCACGTTGCCATTTTATTGAAAAATATAAAACAAGAGAGACAAGGATTACAGTATTTGCACATGAAAAACGCCATTTATTTAATGATTGACACGCAATGTTCATAACAACACAGCCCCAAGCAAATCCTGATGCCCCGGGCAAGACATCAGATTATTCAACAATTAATAAAGCAAAGCATTACTGTTTAAAAGTCACAGGAACAAGCTCCTGAATAGACCAGTTGCACAGTCCCTGTCCTGGCGTGCTTGGCTGAATCCAGGCATCCATATCACAGTCGCTGTCTCCTTCGTCAGACTCCGAAGCAGCGTTGATGGTTTCATGGCACACTCCACTGGCAGAGATGGTGATTGGCCCTCTGAAACGGGACGCTCCCACGGTAGGAGTTGACGACGCCGGTTGGTATCCTAGCCAGAACCGGTCCATCTTCACAGGAATGTCCAGCACTTTGCCCCAGCCCTTTGCTTCTCCTGCTTCTACTAGAGCTTGCGCTTCTTTATACGATGAGACGGCTATCTCTGGCACTTTGCTCGGCCCGGGACCTTTGTCCTTGATGCGCAAACCTTCAAATGCCTGACAGGGCGTTTCGTGGATTTCTCCGTCGACCTCCACATATTTAAATGACGACAGCTGGCTAACCAGGATGTCCTCTTCTCCGCATACGGTGACTACGCTGTCTTCGACCATATATTTCAACTTCTGATGCAGGGTGGACGTGACTGCCCCCGCCCCATGAATCCAGGGTCTTCCAAGAAAGCAGTTGTACGCAGGCTGTATATCCATGATATAAAACTCAGTTGCAAACACCTCCGGCCCCACCTGTAGAGGCAATGTGATCGATCCAAAGACTGTTCTCCGCGTGCCGTCAAACGCTCTGACTACCAAGTCGCTGGGCGTGCACAAGATTCCTCTAACATCCAGCTTCATCATCGCCTTCTTGGGTAGCACATTCAAAGATGATCCAGTGTCAACCAATACGTGTGACATTACTGATCCTCTACACTCGACAGATACGTGCAGCGCCATATTATGATCTCTTCCTTTCGGGGTCAAGTCAAAATCAGTAAAGCCCAAGCTGTGGCCTGCATTCACATGTGCCAACACTCCTTCCAGCTGATTCACGGAGACGTCTTGGGGTACAAAAGAAGTATCCAGGACTTTCAGCAACGCATTTCTGTGGGCTTCCGTACACAACAACAATGACAGGATAGATATTTTGGACGGCGTCTGCTGTAGATGCTCCACAATCTTATAATCACTTTTCCGAATCAAGCGCATGAACTCTTCTACGTCTTTCGATGCCGATCCTTTGTCACTTGCTTGTGCCGGGACATTCTCAACCGCTTTCCCTTTTCCCTTTGCTAATCTTTCAGCCTCCACTTCAGGGGATATAAAGATCCTACCACTCCTTGTCATACCTCCCGACCCAACAACATTATCCACAGTCTCGGCTGGCTGCTTATTAACATCAATCTTTATCCCGTCACAATACACCTCCAACCCATATGACCATGGGACTACTTTCGTATTCTCGTACGGGATCGGCCCGGCCTTAGTTATGGTGATCGGTGGTCGCTGAGCTGGTGCGGCGATAGTGATTATCTTCCGAGGAATCGTTACAGTGGCCACATCATTCTGATCATCTGCTACTGCCCATGCGGGCTCTTCAGTTGCTGCTTGGTCAAACTGCAATATGCCTTCATCAATTAAAGCCTGAATGCCCTTCTTCAAATCATCACACCCCCCAGCTAGGGTCCAACAGTCTAAGCAATACTCGTCACATCCCGGGTAAACACCCCCTTGTAACAGTCGGCTCTTTATCTCGCTCAGCGGCGTCTTTAAATCTTCAACATTCATAATCAGATTCAACCCTTCCTCAGTCAGAATGGCGTTTGCCCCATGATTAGGCATGGGTTTCTGCACTATATTCGGACCTGCCGTTCCGAAATTGATAGTCTTATTGTCCAAAAGGTCCTGCACAACATGTTTAAAAGCATGGCAACCCTCTATATCGTGGCCCGGGGCCCCAGAATGAAACTCACAGTGCCTGCTTGCGTCATAACCAAATGGGGGAGCTCCCGTTATCAGTGCCAGAGTTCTTTTCTCTACCAGGTTCAATCCCAACAATGTCTGCAACAAATCGGCATAGGTTGAGGGAGGCTTCTCAAACACTCTTCTCGGTTTGCCACCCTGGAATCTTCGCTGAGCCTGCTGTGCCCCCTGCTGAGGCTGCTGCTGCTGTTGCATTGGCTGTTGCTGAACCGGTTGTTGTTGCTGGAGTGGTTGTTGTTGATACGGGATAGTAACACTCGCCACCTGCTGCGGCTGACGATATTGACCTCGTCCCCTGCCTCGGCCTCGGCCTCGGCCTCCAAATACTGCGCTTGCCTCGCCCTGACGGCACCCACCATACGCTTTCCTATTACTGCCAGATGCAGTTGATTCCTCGACTTGGAACTTTCCTTGATTAATATTACGTTCAATCTTTTCTCCCATCAGAATCAGGTCTGAAAAACTGGCCAGAGACGTGTGAAACAGCATATCATGAAACAGACCGGTGAATGTGCCGACAAACATGTCATTCATTTCCTTATCTTCTACAGGAGGACGGACCCTGGCGGCCATATCGCGCCACCTTTGCGCGTACTCTTTAAAGCTCTCCCCCTTCTTCTGCGACAGTCCCGCCAACTGGACCCGATTGGGTGCCAAGTCGCTGTTATACTTGTAGTGAGCTACAAATGCCTCGGCTAATTGCTTCCATGTCTTGATATCAGTTGGCTCCAACCCCATGTACCACTCTAGGGAAGGGCCTGACAAACTATCTTGAAAGAAATGCATTAGCATTCTCTCATCAGTTGAGTACGCAGACATCTTTCTGTAATAAGCTCGTACATGCACTTTTGGACATGTGTCTCCTTTATACTTGTCAAACGCAGGAGCTTTAAATTTAATTGGCACCCTCAAGCCAGGTACCAAACCCATTGTTGCCATGTCCAAACCCACAGCACTTTGGTTCAGGACTCCCCTCATCTGCTCTTCCAGCATTCTGATCTTCTGGGAGTCGTCCATCGGCCCTTCGAAACCTCCGCCGGAGAAAGCGTCCTCCTGCTGATCTTCTTGCCACATACCGTTTCCAGCCCCATACCCATCATATCCATTATTACGTCCAGCTCTGATCTGATTCATCCCCGGACCTCGGCCTCTGTTGCCGTACCCTTGAACTCCTCCAGCAGGACCAAAAGCCATAAACCCCGCGCCGTTTCCGTTTCCAAAGCCTCCGTAACCCTGATTGGTCACACCATAACCATCCTGCCCAAAGCCTTGAGCATTAAAGCCATATTTCCCAGCGTTATCGAATCCCTTATCGTTGAATCCGAATCCAGTATTGACAAAACCGTTGCCGCCTAGATTATCACCCAAGTTGACATCACCAAGCCCAACGTTATGGACAACAGTCTCATTTCCAACTCCGACGTTACCATTTACAGCAGCGGTAGCGTTGTTGATGTTAGCAGCAGGTATATTGACTACCGGTGGAGCCACTAGCGTGGGAGTGCCGTCTCCCTGAACAGTATCGACCCGTACAGACTGATGATCCTCGTTACTGTGACCAGCATTTCGAGCCAACAGAGGCTGGACCATGGCCTGCAAATTCTCCTGCCCTTTCTCCATAGCTTCCATGGTCTGCATAAAGAGAGCGAGCTTCTCGCGCACATCTTGCATCTCGTTCTGCATTTGATCCATGATTCTCCGACAGTTGGTGCGGGTAGAATAGCGGTGCGGGTGCTGATCTGCAATCCTGAAAAGTACTTGTTGCAGAGCAGGAAATAAGACACTTATTCAAAGATTACCTGTAATGTAATATGAATATGAATGCAATGCAATGTGTCTGTGCATTAGGGAAATTCATTCCCCCAGTTCTAGTGTGAAGATGCCAGTGCGGTGACAGTGCTGACAATAGGAATACCGGAGCTGAATCATAGAAAGCCTCATATATTGCAGGGAAAATCAATAAGCCCAGAGTACAATATCACTGAGAGTACAAAGAAGGCATGACCTCAACCAACAATCCTGGTGATGGTCAGCACTATGCAACTAAAGCATACAAGTTACTATATGAAATGATCAAGTCCTCCCAAAAGTCTGGTACTCTTCTATCAACTTCTTGGTCTCTGGATGACTTGGTCGATCAAGCAGCCCTTCAACAAGTTGGTTTCTCTTCTTAAGAACACGGCGCACGTCTTCAGCAGTTTCTTCCCATGTTGCTTCTCCGAAGCAATCTTCTAACTTTCGCTTCTGAGACACCGCTTCATCTCTGCATTTGATTGCCTTGTTCAGTGCATGCTGGACACTATACCGGGTCATCACTTCTTCCTCACACTTCTTGATGCTAGACTTCAACTTCTCCTCGAGGTCGGAGATTTGCTGCTTCAGCTTATCTTCCCTCTTCTTATTGTTGGTGAGTGTAACATTCCAAGTCTTGTTGCAAGAGGAGATTTCTCGGTGTTCCGCGTCAAGCGCTTTCTTTTTGGCTTCCAGCATGTCATGGGAGCTTCTGAACTCTTGCCCCAGACGTTCGCGCTTCTTCTTTTCTTCGGTCAACTCAGCCCCTAACCTGTTTAACAGCTCGATTTGTTGTTGGAAAGCATATGCGGCCTTGTTTTTCTCACTGCGTACTTGAGCTAGCTCTTGCTCTAACCCTTCGTTGATCTTCCTCAAGGCTTCCTTTTCCTTCACAACTTGCTCGTAGGCCTCCCTAGAAACAGTAGTTGGCTCTTCTGCCGGGACGGGAACAGTGACGGGTGTAGCGGGAAATGGCATTAATAACTGACTTGCTCTTTCCTGGATCCAAACCCTGTAAGGCCCATAAGCCTGGCAATCGTTCTTACCTAACAGTGGCTTCCCTTTGCGGTTAATACGTGTCCAGGCATGTTGCAACTTGGCTAATAACTCCCCCTTCACGTCACCTGTGAAGTACAGAGATTCCCGTACTTCTTCCTCCTGAGGTGGATTCTTCAGTGCATATCCGAACTGACGAATGAATAGAGGAGGGTTGTAATTGATACACCCTTTTCTTCCTATCAGCGGCACATTAGGGTACCCAGAACAGCTGAAGATGAGCTCAGATCCCAACAGGTCTCGATCAAACCACACAACGTCTTCGGAATATAGCCTCATCAGGCGCTCTGACCAACTGGCTGAGGTTGCACTGTCCACCAATGGTCCCTTCATGGGGAGATGACTTTTGAACCACATATTTAATAGAGGAGCACAGCAGTAAACAACTTTTCCCCTTCGGTTTTCGTTCTTGTAGTGCAATGAGTGGTAGAAGTCTCCGATCAACGTTGGCACTGGGTTTCCTGCAGCAAACAGATAGAAAGCATCCACATCCACAAAGTTGGGCAAGTTAGGAAACAACACAATTCCATAAATGCATAAAGCCAAAATAGCATTGAAAACCACCCAACAACCGTTCTTGGCGTACTCTTGAGCCTTGCCAACCAGAAAATCTAGAGAGAAACCGGGAACCCCAAGCCAAGAAGTCACTAACAACTCAGCAGCATTCATATGTAAGGCTTTGGCTAAGTCCTCCAATTTGGGCTCAGCGGCAGAGTGAATAAAGGGAACCTTGTTCTGCACCGGTAATTCAGTAAACTCCACATACTCTTTAATGGTAGGCCCTAGAATGAAGTCAGTAAACGTGAAACATCGCAATGCCGGGTCATAGAATTGCATCAAGGTGTACAGCCCGTTCATCTCATCAGCAGTGGGCTTGCAGACTAATCTCAGTAATCTTCCATGACTCATTCTGAAGCTTCTCCTGACCTCCTCATCAGCAAGAGATATCAGACCAAGCAAAAGAGTAATATCAGGTGTTGGTAGCTTATACGCAACTGTCTTCCTCAAACCAGCCATGATCAAAACTCGGAAGTCTGGGTACTAGAACCGGGGAATATGCAAATGCACCTGCAGCACAGACACACGTTAGTGAAATTCAAGTGGTAATGGATATGCAGGCAATGCAATGCAAGTAACATGCAACAGGGACCAAAGCTGTAGCTGAATAGCCTGAACTCAATCAAGAAAGGTCTCAGATAGACCATCCAGAAGTCATCAAACCCTGGTCTCAGATAGACCTAAAACAAAGCTCCAATACTGGTCTCTGACAGACCTCAAACCATAACTCCCACTGGTCTCTGGTAGACCTCAAATCACATCTCCAATTGGTCTCTGACAGACCTCAGAACTCTCCAACTGGTCTTTGACAGACCTCAGAACACATCTCCAAATGGTCTCTGACAGACCTCCTAACTCTCCATAAATACCCAGGATCTCTGATCAAGAAATAATCGGTAGTCTGAAGGTCTAGTTACCTGCATAATCCCAAACCCTCTCACAGGTGGATGTCCTAGTAACTGACAAAGGTACGGCATCCTATGCGGTCGTCGGCGTCACAGACTTTCAGGGTTGATGATACGATTCCCAGAAGGAGTGGCATCATCAAATCCTGAAGAGGCCTCACTTAGCCAACTTCCAAATGATCGGTTCCCGGAGTCGACAATTCAGCTGACCAACAACCCCTTCGACCCAAAGGGTAGAAAAAGAAGCCAACCAGAAGAACCTCGTCCGAGTGTAGATTTCATGAGACACTAATGCAAGCAAAGCCGGCACGCGCCCACTACTTTCTACTCTAATTCTAGGTGCACTCAAGCCCAGGTCCGGCTTATCTCTCAATATCAGAACACCCGTCACACCCCAAATACAGCAATAATAATCAATATATATAATGTTGAAAATAAAGGTCAGAAATATAAATCCATACAAAATCCTCGACGGGAAAACAAGCGTTAGGACTGACTCGCTCAAAGGGACGTTGGATCCCAAATGCATAAGAACCGTCGCAGTTCTTAGCAGCCAGGGGACGTTGGATCCCCAGCAGAGTCGCCAGCTGTCGCTACTGCGAAAATCGGCGCCGGCTGAACAGAAGAGTCGCCACCGTGCGTTATTTATCCCACGGGAGGGAAAGGAAACGCTCAGAGTAAACCTCGCACAACACGGGAAAGGTATGGTCATCGCAACCAAAACCTGGGTTCGGGAGTCGGTTACGCAAGGGGAAGGTATTAGCACCCCTCACGTCCGTCGTACTCGACGGGATCCACGCTTGTTTTTGGAGATGGATTGTTATTCTATCTACTCTAAAGGTCAGGGGTTAAAATGAAAATGAAAACGACTCGGCAAAGTATCGCACTTTATGCCTACGTATTCCCGTCTGGAACGAGAAATCTGAGTCAACGTAGTTCGCCTACCTACGGGAAAGGAGGGGAAGGTTGCTCGCTAGAATGTCGCATCCTATGCCTACGTACTTTCACACGGCATGAAAGATCAGAGCAAACGTAGTTCGGGCCACGTATGACACCAGCTTGTCTTGATTGCTTTTATTCCTTCTGAAAAAGGGTTTTTCTGATTAACAGTCCCCGCGGACAAAAATTGACGTTTTGATGAGTTCACATTCTTTTACGGAAGAAGTGTCTTTTATTGTGTTTGAAATATTTATTGTGTTTTTCTGTTTGTTTTGAGAAAGAAGAGACAGAACTCTAACCTACGGTTGAAAAGGGAATCAACTATCCTAATGTTATCATGCATGGGTTAAGACCTAATGTCTATCATGCTCCTCTCTTGCACAGAGAGAAACAGAGATCCTACGGGATAGGCAGAAACAGAAACAATATCAGATATATACAGTAACAGTAAAATGCATGGATGCAACAGTACAAGCGAGGCAAGGGAGTCCCACTCAACCTCGAACCTAGAAAACAATAGGCAAAAATGAACAGACTTCACTTTCAACCCAACAGGGTAAACAACAAACAATACAGTCCGGAAAACCAATCAATACATCAGCAATGAAATACAACAGCAAAAGAAACAGCATCAGCAGCTCTGAATCAACATCTGGCTTCAAGTAATCTCCAATCATTTATGGGCTTCAACAAGCATCAATCTCCATCTTCATGATCTTCAGGTAAGGGCTTTAATCATCAGTCTCCTATAAGCAATGGCCTTTCTTCAAGTCTCCAATCCTCAGGGATGAACATTTGTCAACAAGAGGAGATGAATGTTAAACAGTAAATTGCCTACCAAAGGTGGCTCATTAACTGTTAACATTATGCAGACAGGTTTCTCTCAAAAGTTCTATCTTTCAAATACATTCACTGATCCTTCCAAAGGAAGGAGGTGGATATTTGAAAGAGACTTTGAATCATAGAGAAAGGATGGATGCAGACAAGGCATTCCATGTTTGAGAAGCAAGTTTTCTAATCTAGAGCTCTGCCTAGCTCCTAAACCCTAGTCTCCTCAGCAGCTGCTAGCAAGAACCTCCTCTCCAACTCTGGCAGTTGATCTTCAATCTCTGGCCCTCCAATGGTCTCCATCTCCTCAAGTCTTCAGCTCTCCCAAGTCCCCAGACAAACCCAATACCCAAACAAACAAGCAATAATCCCCAGAGGGCACACCACACCAGTCAATCAGATACAACAGCATATTAATAGCAGTAGGGGAATCCTGACTTTTCTAAGGGGATCTAATAACTACCCATAGCCCCTATATTCCCATAGCTAAACTACTCAAACCCTAAGTCCTAAGGGAAATGAATTGATTCTCCTAAGTCATCACCTAAAAACCCTAGTTTGTTCATGTTGTTCACACCTAAGCTAAACACCTAAAATTAATTTCTAAAAATGGGAACTAAATTGCATCTACAAGTTCAATGTCTAACCTAAACAACCTAAAAAGAATGGATGAAAAATATTGAAGCAATTAATAGAACAAAAAATAACAAAATCATGTATGAAATGAAACCATTTAAAATGTTATTTATTTAGAAAATATGAGAAAAATATCAAATAAAAAATAAAATGCAATTTTTATTTTTTATAATTTTCTTGACATCCTAAAGAAAAATATGCAAAAAGAATGAATTAAAAATGATGATTTTTCTATTTATTATGATTTTTTAAAAATGAATGAAAAATGAGAAGAAAATAAAATAGAAAATATAAGGAAATAGCCAAAGGGGTGCAAATAGAAACACGCTGCAGTTGTTTTATTAAGTGGGCTGAGGACCGGGGGTGCAAATAGGACAAAACCATAGGCCCAGCATATTCAAAAATTGAATTAAAAATGCCAGAGAAAATGAAGAGAGATTCGGTGTAAATAGCATCCAATTCATGTGTATTCGCTTGGGCTTAGTGAAAAGGGGGTGTGAATAGCTGATCAAATTCAGGCCCACCCAGGATACCTAAATGAAACGCTGCGTTTCATGTCCAATTCTTCCCTCCGTTTTCAACTTCAAATGTGGACCATCCGATGCTACAGTCCAGTCCAAGGTCAAACGTGCATCCGACGACGTTGGAGTCATCACCAACCTTGGACTCCCTAGGGTTTCAGATAACCTCCATGCACGATCCCATCTTCAATCACTCGGTTCTTCCTCATCTCTTCATGAAAATCAAAACTACAAACACCAAACTTGCTTCATTTTTTACGTAGAATGCAACTACATCATCAGTTCTTGTTAAGATTCGCCCAATCACTAAACACGATAGCTTCCCTTCCATGGCTGCTTCAATTCTGACCTTCACTAAACCCTAATTTCTTGCTAACAGAACACTCATCAACCATCACCGATCATGCTACACTAATCCAAATGAGTTATCACTCACTAATCTCCTAGTTATGGATCAAAACAGTTTTATGGCTCATGCAAGAATCTTCATCAATTCACACTAAAAGCTTCAGGATTACTCCTCTAACCACCTAGGTCACTATTATCCTAACAAACCTATGTCATGCTAACTACATCAGGCCAATTTGAATGGAGAACATACCTGGTATAATTTGAAAAACAGAATGGTGAATCCTTCACTTCGAGCTCAGCAATGTCTTAAACTTGATCAAGGTGCTTGGATCTTGATTCTGTATGCATCTACACTTGCTCAACCACTTTGGATTCTTGTAATGGATTCTTCTTGCACTTTTGAGGATGAACTTACAACACACGAATTTGGAACTATTTCCACTGGATCTTGCTTGAAACTGGTTATATGATGATTGTAGAGAATGATGGGATCAAGAATTTTGCAAAGTGATCAAGATTTGAGGGAGTTTGAGTAGCTTATGCAAGAATGGGAAAATGAATGAAAATGGAGGTTTTGAACAAATGGGAGCACCAACCCTTGCATGAACCAGCTTGCATGAATATATAGGTTGCATTAGAACCTCCTAGAAACTTGGAGAAGTTTCCCTTACACTTTTCCCTTTCAATTTGGATTATGTTACTTTCAATTCAAGCAACCATGGATAACTCACAAATTATGACCTAAACTCAAAATTCCACTTTAGCCAATGTCTTTAAAATGCCTTTTCCATTCAAAATGACCTATAATTTTGCATCATTTGGCCAAGATATGAAAAATCTCATTTTTTAAGCCATTTTTCTTCATTAAATTCACCAATTTTGAAACCTTGTGCTATGGACATTTCCATCTCTCATGGTCACTTTTCTAGACTCAAAATGTCATTTGGAGCAAGTTTTATGTTGTAAGTTTTTCCATTTGAGGCCTCCTTGTATGAGTTTTGGACATAGGTTAAAATGACCTGTAATTCACAAATGACCAAAATACCCTTTGCTTGCCAAGACCATAAGTTGAGTTACACACATCATATGAAGGCATACTATACCATTCTAGAAAGCTAAGACAATGAGGAACAATTCTTATGTTGACCATAAATTCAATTGAAATCTCCTTGAGGGGTAAAAGTTGCTTGGAAGTCAAGTCACTTTCACAGACAAAATTTCAGATACCTCAGATGACCTGTAACTTGCAAGGACCATAACTTGAGTCCTATAAATCTACTTGATGTCTTCCACCACTCAAATTAAAGGTCTTGAGATCCTCTACAAGTTTCATGTTGGCCAAGGATCCATTTGAAGCTTGCATTTTGACTTACCTTGCTTGGAAATTTGACCTAAACTAGGGGATTTTACATAGAAACCCTAATTTAGAAACTCCTCTTCTCCTTGATTCCTCTTGATTTCTTCTTAGCATGAAAACATATCCTTATTCTCCATGTCAAATGATGAACCCCACATCCCTTCAATAGACCTGAATGCCCTCAAATCAATCAATTGACCTAGGGTTGACCTAGGGTTGACCCAGATGAAACCCTAGTTGACTGTTTTCAACTGCAATTCTTGTGATCACATCAACAACTTGTTTTCTTCCCCAAATGACTTTCTAAGTCCTCCAAGATGTCTAGATACTCCCCATGCTCTCCATTCACAACTCATAATTCCCTAGTTGACCCTCAGGTACCATCAGATAGGAGATAGACTCAAGGCTTGATCTGCTGAACTCTTTGCTTTCAAATTCTTTCTTGATGACTTGAATGAGCTTGAATTAGGATAATAACCTCTTGATAGGCCTCTAGAGATGAGAATAATGCTTGATCCCCTGTTGGATGGCTTGCCATGCTATGCTATGCAGATGATTAGTCTATGTACATGACTCTATATGCAAATGTTAATGATATTGAAACATAAACCCAGTGAATAAGGTTGAGCAAATTTTAGGGTGCAACACCTATTATATTTCTCAGGTTTCTCCTCACCTCATTCGTTGATATTTAGAATGTTGTGACTCTTTTCCATCCATTTCGTTCATGGATGATGTTTGTTGTTTCCCCAGTGTGTCGGGTCCCCTGTGAGGAATTACTCGTCGTATTGCCGTTCTTTTAATTTTTGCTCGTGTGTCTGCATTTGTCTTGCATCCAAGCATCATAAAAGCATCATTTAGTTGTCATTGCATTTCAGCATTTGTCCTTTTGCATACCATCTGATCTAAGGGACAAAATTTCTAGTTTGCTATATTTAAATACCTTTCACTACGATTCTATGAGGATTATCATCTCTCATTGCCATCTGGTGAAGATATTTAAATAGGGGCATCTGTTGCACCCCAAATTTTGACCCCTTAGATCTTCATCATCATTCTAGGATCATCTTCATTTGTTTATCTAACCTTAATCTATTTCAAGTTTGTCTTTATTAAGATACATGTGAATTAGGGTTCTCTCAAGACAATAATCGAGGTTTCGATGGCTTAATCAGTCAATGCCTTGGATTGATTCTCCATGAATAAAGTCTCTACACCATCAAAGATAATCCATTGGTTCAATTATGAGTCCAATTTGAGGTTGTCACACAAAGATCAGGAACAACGCAGTTCAAGATCCCCGATTAGGGTTTCTGATCAGGAAAAGTCAACTGTGGTTTGAATTTTGATTTAAAGGTATTCTAATGATGGAATTATGGTCCATGAAGCTCATATGACTTATTTAAGTCCCCTCAAGAAGTTTCAAGGCCTCAGAAAACCCAGAACAACAACAGTCGATCCGATCGTCATCGATTGATCGTTTCGTTGACCAAAACGTCAACTCTCCAACTATAAGGAATTTGACCTCAGAGTGTGAATCAAAAATGTTCCTAATGTCATATTACACCTATCCATGAAGTTTCATGACCATTGGATCAAGGATTAGGGAGTAATTGCAAAAATCGGGAATTAGGATTTTGAAAGGGGCAAGACCATAACTTCCTAACCACACATCCAAATGATGTGGTTCAAAGCTTGTTGGAAAGATATTTATAATTCCTACGAAAGTATCACAGATGTCCATGTGCAAAAAATGAGTAAATTGGGAGTTATGATAAAAAACATCACAAGAGGGGAAAACACTTAGAAACTTTCTAAGTCTTTTGGCCTTGCAAATCTTGTTTTCAGCCAACTTTAAAGGGGTTTTTAACCTAGTTCCACTTGGAATCTGAAGATCATGAAAACATAAAAGTTGTAGAGCTTCATGAGGGATTTCCAAAAAGTTATAGAACTCTTCCATAGCACTTGTGAGCTGAGAGTTATGAAGTGAGAAAGTTAGGTATGTGTACTAGTTTGTCAACTTGCCAAAACCCAACATGAACTTGATTTCCAACTATGAACTTCATATCTAACCATGGAATGACCTCTAATATGATGTGTTATAGGGTGAAATGAACAAAGTAAGAAGAGGATCCAAGCAAATCCAAAGAATCATCCAAGATCCATTTGTTTATTAAGGAAAAGTACAAAAGGTACACATGAGAGAGAGTGTTTGGGGGATGCAGCATGGGAGGTGTCCTTGTACACTCTTTGGTCACTTCTTACAGATCATTGTATCTGGTTTTAGGGGGCTAAGTTCTTTGAAATCAAGCAAGGCCAGCAAAACAAAAACCATTACATGGATTCATGAGATTTTCACTACAAATCTCCCTCTAAAAGCCAAAATTCAAACCTGCCCCAATCTCTCACTTTGCCTATAAATAGAGGTTTCCTCCCACTCTATTTTACACACCAGAGCCATCCAAGAGAACAATAAACTCACAGCTCTCTTCTTTCCCTCCTTGCTTGAAAGTGAAGAAATTCACAAAATCACCATTTTCACCACTTTACACTTTTCACACCAGTTCTTGTTCCTAATCCAAAAACACTTCAAAAACCATATACACACCCTTAAAATGATCATTTGAAGTTGTTCCCACCAGTGGTTTCCTCAAAAAGCACATGAATCAAAAAGTCAACTTTCACACCACTTAAGTTTGACGTTTATGCACATTTCATGCCAAATCACTACATGGATCCATTTCCATCATTTTGGCACTTCAGACACTTCATATTTATGATGTATTAGCTGTTCAAAACCTCCAACCACAGCTGGAACTTTATTTGCTCCAACTGTCCACAAGGTTGCTTTCTTTCTTCAAAAAGAAGTAAGCTTCACAAGGTTGCTCAAAGGGAAGGATCTCTGGGTTTCTTGATAGCTGGCTGTAAGAGTCTACAAGAGGTATGTCATTTTAAGCTCATTCATTAATATACATCATGTATTGATTGGTTTTGTTAAATAGTTTACACATTGTCATGTCTGTTGCTTATGAACCTCCATTTTGGTGCATACTTATTTTAGTCTAGTATTTGCTAATGTGTATAGGACTACCATTAGGTATAGGCTATTCTAGAGCTTGTGGTAGGACTGGATCTGTTGAATTTATAATGTGCATTATAAACTGTCATTTAGGATCCTTTGCTTAAGGGAGATGTTACTAGAGAGGAGTTGGTCAACTCGTGGCTGTTGCTAAAGGTAGTTCTCATGATAAGGGAGTTGGTTATTGGTTGTGGTTTCCATCTGAGGATCATGGTTTGAATTGAAATGGGATGAAAAGGAAGGGTTTGTCTTTAAAGTCTTACATTAGGGTGGCTATTTGGTTTGATTAGCTGCATCAAGTTTATTGCACTTATGCTGCTGTCATAAGCCACTGGTTTGTGATTGATTGGTTATGTACTGGTCAAGTTCATCCTTGGTTTTTAACCTTTGTGTTTATTTAGATCTAGTTGGTTTATGTTGTTATCACTAGAGCATTAGGTTGGGGAGGCTGCTGACAGAATTTTTATGAAGTTGAATCTATCAATCCATGGTGAGATAATTGAATTGTGAGACTGCTACTTCTACTGTTTTGTGGATGTAAAGCCAATATTGATTAGATTGGTGCATCGACACACTGCCAGTCCTTGGTCTTAAGTTTTAACTAACCTCTGTTGCCATTAGGATTTCATTTTTAACTATTGCATTTGGTGAGATGCATAGCTTTGTCCTTAGAGTGAAGGTTATCATGAGAGTTTTTAAGACTGTTGTGTGCCTCAGCTTTGGTTAAGCCTATGAGGGCAGTTGGCTTTGGTTGTGTGAACTGAGTTTAATATGGTGCTGTTTATTTTCTTTAAGGGTTTGTTTTTGTTTAAGACTGATGCTGCCTTTAAAGCCTTGTTTAAGGCTGCTGCCAGATTTGGTGGAAAAAGACTGTCATAGGCCTATTTTTGGATTCTTTTTTAAATTTCAAACCTTGTTGACACTTCAGGTCTGCTGGCCATAGGTCTGTTGGGGGGGGGGTCTATCATTTAGGATTCAGATTTGTATTTAAGACTTACTTAGAAGCAGTTCAGGTCTAGGATGAGGTATTGGCGTGTGGAACTTGTGCTTTTACTCTATGGGTTATAAAACCAATTTTGAGTAAGTTGATTTACCAATTTGTTGCCAACTCATTACTGACTGTTTAGGTCTTTTGCTTATGCTAAGATTGGTTGTGATAGTTTTAACAATATTAGAAGCTATCATCTAAAACCGTTTTTGACTAGTGTGTGAGTTTGACATTATGATAGCACAAGCTGTTATTGTCAAGAGATAAGGAGAAGACTGTTTTCATGAGCCTGTGTGGATTCACCAACAGATTAAGATTTTAGTTTTATCTGTCATAGCTTGTTTTTGATATTTAGCCTGCTGTCCAAATTGTTGAGAGGTAAACCAATCTAGTTCCCACAAGGACCTTGTTTAATATCTTTTTGGCTAATGCTTGATGAAGAGTAGGAGCAGGTCTGAACTTGTTAGGATTTGTTGGTTGAGTTTAGGTTCAGCCTTTTGATATTTGTCAAGTAGTGGTATACCCTTACAATCATATCTACCATGGTATACCAGTTGGAGTCATTGGCCACATTGACTTGAGGTTTGTGTCAGCATTCTGTTGGGAACCAATCATCAGAGGTTTGGTATCATCCTTTATCCATCTCAGTCAGTTTATTAGAATTCAAAGTCTAGGTTCATAGCTAGTTTTCACTTGAAACAGTTGGGATTCAGGTGTTTTTATTTGGCTTTGATTGGTTAAAACTCTGATGTTTGAATTAGTGGAACAACTAGTCCATGTTGCTTGCTGTTAGATTCATAACTTTGAGGTTTTGTTATCATGTATACTGTTTGGAACCCTTACTGCTTGGCCTCTGATTGAAGATTCATCAATTTGTTTACTTCCCCTTAGTTTCCTTGATTGAAACCTGTTGAAAGAGGATCTTGATTGGTTTAGAATTGCCTGTTTGAAGTTCAAAATATGTTGAAACCACTACTGTTGTTAAGGTTTCCTTTTACAAAGCATGAGTTTGGTTTGTTATTCACAAGGTCATATCTTGCCTCAGTGTTGGTGCATTGGTCTGGTACCAGTGCCAAGGGTTTGTTAACCTATGATTGCTTTCAAGCTTCTTGTTTAAGTTGTTACATTTTTGTGTATATGAAGTTCATAACCTGGTGCAATGTGGACTGATAACAGTGGTTGTCATGGATCTTTACTTTAACATTATGTATGCACAAATCTAGTTCATACCATTTCATTAAACTTGCAACTTGATGGTCATATTTTGATTCAGTGAGAATCTGAGGTATTTCTTTAGACATAATCCATGAACAATGTATTTAGGACATGTGCACACCTTGCATTGAACTTAATTGCATCTGTTTTGAACTGTGACTTCCAAAATGTATTTCAAGCTCATAGTATGCATGTTGTAATACCCCAAATTTTGCCCTAAGATTAGTCGTTTCATCTTGCATCCCATTTCATTTTGCATTGCGTTTAAGCTAACCACTAACGGGTTGTGCAGTTGGTTGATTGTTGCATGAAAACATCATGTGGCGCGCTCTTTTAGTTTACAGGGTTTCTAGTGCCACTTTATTTTGAATGAATAAAATAGCACAATTGGCAAGAGACCCTATGTAAGGAGTTGCAAGTGTGAGAGGTTGAGAGTTCGAATCCCACCTTTTTCACTTTTTGTTTTGTTTCTTTTATTTTTATTCTAACTTTTCTATTTTCATAAAAAAAAATAACAAAAATAATTTTTTATTATTTAATTATTATTTTCGTATTTTATTTAAATTATTTTTTAAAAAATATTATTTTTTCACTTTTTTCCATATTATTCATAAAAACATCCAAAAATCATAAAATTAAAAATATTAGAAAAGATTTTATTCTTTTTATAATATTTTTAATGTTTAGTATAAATAAATAGAATTTTAAGTTTATTTTAAATTGTTTGAATTTTATTTAGTTTTAACTAATATTAATTTAAGTTGGGCTTTAAAGTGGGCATTAGGTTAGAGTTAACCCTAATTTGTTACCTATATAAACATAAGTGAGGGGGAATCCTAAGTCGATCATACCGCGGCTTTGAATATCCAGGATTTAATTCGACAATGGTAATAACTCCGAGGTAAACTTTCTGTCGCATTTCAGATGGCTGTGTAAACATTTCTTTGCTGGTTTTGATTCAGCTACGGGGTACAGTAAGTTCTGTCTTGACTTTGGTTTAATTACAATGCAGCTGTACTTATTTCAATTATTACGATGTTGTTTGCCTTTTACATATTAAGCTCCCTGGTTTAATTTATTTTGATATAGTATGGTTGTTATTATTACACCATTCAAAAGTTTGCTACTATGTTATTATTAACACTGTGGTAACACCGGCGGTACTGCATCAAGGACCAGGAACTGAGCCCACGTAATGATGAAGGTGACTACATCAGGTGCCAATCTCCTCATTTCATTAATCTTTGTTTTTCCTTTCAATAATAAATAACTTAATTAAATAAAAAACTAATTTAAAACTTTTAAAACATTTTTTAAACTTGATAAAAATCATGTTAGAACATTTTTTATAACTTCAAATTAAATCCATTTTTAAAACTTAATTTTTTTTTAAAGAAAACCTTCCTAAAACTTATCTAAGATATTTTTAATAATTCAATGTTAAGATTTAATGTAAAACAAAAAAACTTAAGGAAAACCATTTTTTTTAGAGGCTTAATTCATTATCACTTTTTACCTAAAATTAAAACCAACTTGTAAACTAAACAAAAATAAATTAAAATTTTGTCTAAAAAACATTTTCTAAAACTTCAACTTAAACTTATTTTAAAACTTAAACTTAACTCTTATTTTTACAAATTTAAAATTGAGATTTAAAATTTTTTAACGTTAACGCCCTTTTTTTACTTAGTAATTTAAAACCTCTTAAAAACTCAATTTCCAAACTTAAAATTTAACCTTAATTGGAAATTAAATTTATGTAATTAAAAGATTAATTTTTTTATTATAATTTAAAATTTAATGCTAACAAAGTGTAAATTAATTTAACATAATAAATAACGTAACTTTAAAATTAAGCTCCTTTTGTAAATTAAACCCGTTTTTGTAAATTAACCCTAAAACTTCTAAAATAAGGATTAATATTTTAATGTCGCAATTAGTCTTAAAATCTTTTCTAAAAAATAGCCTAACATTTCGCTTTTCAGTTTCGAATTGACCTTGCCCGTTCGTTCTCATTTAACTGTTAATCTCGTTCCATTCATTATTTCCCAGTTGTACAGTTTGTAACAGTTTTTTTCGTTTCATTTTATGGTTGTAATTTATGCGAGTCTATCGTCGCATTATATTTCGTCATTTATTTTTGCATTTTTTCATGGATGTAATTTATGCGAGGCCATGATGATCGCGGTTATTTTTATTTTTTGCATTTTGGGGATTTGTAATTTACGCGAGTGATCATCGCGATGCTTTATTTACCGCTTTCATTATTTTCCGTACTTTATTTATGTCGTATAATAATTTGCCATTTTGCATGTTCTTACCGTTAATTTCCTCCTTCCGAAGGATTAGGTCTAGCCGTTTGACCGCCGAGTCAATAACCCTAATTTTTTACCGTTTCAAAAACCCTAATAGCCTAGGTGTCCCGTCGTGGACGAAAATGCCCTTTACCCTAGCATTAGGTCAAAGAGTCGCCGTACTCTGTTTAGGGTTTCCCGCCGTGGAATCCCTAATTTAACCCTAATTTAATTAACAAATTCAACATAGAAATAGGAGTTTCAAAACTCCACGTAAGCGTGTCCTTAAGATACGTTTACTCCCCTTGAAACCTTGACCACAGTCAAGAAGTTTCTAACTTCCCTCTCGAGGGGAACTACGATTACTCTGATTCCATTCCCTATCCAGGATACGTAGGCACAAGATGCGACGTCTTGCCGAGTAAACTTAGGAATAACCCTTAGGTCTTTTAGGTCACTCTATCCCTTAGCTCAATATATATTAAAGCAGATAATAAATAAAAATAAAAAGCATACAATAAACAAAAGGTTCCTGTAGAGTACTACAGAAGTTTAGGGTGCTAGTACCTTCCCTAAGCTTAACCAACCCCTTACCTAGGTCTCTCCCCGCATTGTGTTTACAACGCAAAAATAGGTTTTCCCTCTTTTGACCTTTTCCTTCGGATAAATCAAAGAGCGGTTGTGAATTAAGAATTGTGATTCAAACTAATTAATAGTTTGATATCCTATTTCCACCGCAACAGAAAATGGCGACTTCACTGGAGAAATACCATAACTTTTAAGGGTTATCCCTATTTTGTTTATTGTATGATACTTTTCATTATTTATTCTCTTGTATATATTATTATTGTGCTTTGCTTGGGGGGTACCCTGTTATTGTGAGATAAGTCCTAACCCGGACTTGAGTGACCTTATTATAGGAAGGTGAGATATTCGACGAGGCTTGCCGGGAGTGAGTCCCGACCAAGTTGACTCGAGAATCACCGCTCAGTTGAGACCCTTTCAAAAACGGTTCGGTTGATCGAGTTAGTCGTGAAAACTTTTACTATTTTCGATTGGAGTCTATGATATTGAGGACCGTAGTACCTTAACACCACTTTGGCCTTATATAGGACGTAATGCAGGAACTATGTGGGAGTAGTCCTACAATAGTTGCTACGCGATGCTACACTCAAAAGAGGTTCTCTCGAGAATATTATCAACCCCCGAGTCAGTCGGAAAGTTGATAATATCCGAAGGATGGACCAATGACTTTGGGCACTTCTTTAGAACCTTGTTCTGCAGGTACACACCTTAGTACATACCTTATTGGGGTGGGTAGACCTTAACTCCTTGCACATACCTTTAACCTAGGACTTATGAATATATGTGCATTGCATCAATAAAAGCATCACATTGCATTACACTTCATGGAATTCAAACATTATTTATGGATATTGCAGGATATTATGGATTACAATAGAAGAAAAACTTTGAAATATTCTTTTAAAGGACTTAAGTTAGATGACCTAAGGAAGCTAGGAGCTTTGGTTCAAGATCAATAAAGGATCCAGAAACAAGTATGGAAGGCCGTTATTTTTGTTGAAACCTCAAGTAGACGAAGGTTTCCTTTCGACTTTGTTACAGTCCTAGGATCTAGAGTATCTTTGCCTTGCATTCTCCGAGTATCAGCTCTTGCCTACCCTAGAAGAGTACTCTCAATTGGTGGGGTTACCTATTCTGAAGGAGTCTTTGTTCCCTTTCTTTGAGAAAGACCCTAAAGGACAAGACCGTTGCTAAAGCCATATGCTCGAAGTTCTCCGACATCAAGGACACTAATCACCAACAATTGTGAAGACTTTTCCAACGTACCCTTGTTTGGTTTTGATGAAGGATTTATTTTCCTCTAACTATTGATTTACCTTTTGAAGATAGGCTCATCCTCAAAAAGGCCTAGCCCGAAGAGCAAAACAAGGGGCAGAACAGGAAGCTTCCTTAGGGTCATTATTAGTTTTTATTTAGCTATTATGCCAAGACTTTTCTAAGAATGTTATTTGTAATCCGTTTTCAAATTAATAAATAAAGTTTTGGTATTCTGCAATATTCGTAAATATTGGAATTTCATGAAATCATTTTGCATTTTAGCATCATATTTTTCATTGCATGTGTCTCTCGGTTTCTCATACTCGGTTCCCTCGCCTTCCAGTTTTGTCACCCTGGGTCCTCCGCATTAGTACAACACTAGAGCCCAAGCTCGAAAAAGGATGGAAGAACAAAATCAAGAGATTGACCGTGTCAACCATGAACTCGAAGATCTTCGAGGAAGTGTGGGGCAGATTATGGAGATGCTGCAAGCCCTTAAGGTGAAGATGGATAATCAACCTACTGTTGTCTCTGAAAGTACAAATATATTGTGGATCCTCAACCAGTTGTTACTGCCGAGAATATACCTCTTCAGAATCGTCAATGCAGTTCAGTGAATCCTACTGTTGCTCAACCAATTCGACGAGTTACTCCTCCGAAGTGCAAAACTCTGAGGAATCACTCGATGGCTACTCATCAACCTTGGAAACCTCAGCAGAATTATGTTCAAGGTTATCCAGTTCAGTATGCTCCACAACCATATGTAGCTACTGTTGCACCTCCTTTTAGTCAGCAATTTCCTACATATCAGCCTGTGCAACCGGCTCCGATCTATCAGCATCCGGTTTATCAACAACCTCCTGTTTATCAGCCTGTACAAGCTCCTGTCAACTGCCAACGAGTGCCCAACGCTCTCGTGTGCCAACCATCAGAGGAGATGATACCTCATCAAAATAGGATACCATACAAGCCTTGTCCTTCGATCCCAATGACGATCACTGAGTTGTATCCTTTCTAAGTGCAACAAGGTCTGGTTGTTACCCGAACTTTGGGTCCACCTCCCAATCCGGTACCTGTCAATTACAATGCCGCCGCTCATTGTTTATTTCATGAGGGTGCGCCTGGTCACGATTTGGAAGGATGTTACGCGCTTAAGAATATTGTCAGAGATTTGCTAGAAAAGAAGGTCCTGTCATTTGACGATCCTCAACCGAAAGTTAAGACTCCTTTCAGGGCGTCCCAGGGGCCAGAATCAAGCTCTGCAAAGCCTGTTTTCAACAGATCTCAGCCAGTGATGCATACGGTGAATCAACCGAAGCCGGTAGTTCTTCAGATGCCTAGTCCTTTTCATTTCAGCAATCCTCAAGATGATGCAACCCCGATCAATAGAGAATATGGGAGAGTTATTATGAGTGAAGATTTGAAGACCGATAATGAAGTAATGACAGACGTAGCTGGGGCAAGCAAGACGACTCCTTCCAGTGAGGCTCCGCCAGAGGAAACCACTACCATGCTGGTCTCAGACGCAAAACTTCATAAACACATCTTGAAGGACTTTGAGACATTACATTTTGATTATTTATATGTTTATTTTCTTTGATTAAGCATAATTAGCATGTACGAACTTGTTATTTTGGAATAATTGATGTAATGCATGTTTGTCTTGAATAAATCCATTCGTTTCACTCATTAAAAATATTTTTCATAAACTTATAATGCCAATTTTACCCGATCTCTTGTTTGATAGAGAATTGGGAGGAGGATGATGAACCAAAAACATCAAATCTCTTGTCGTATGCTTCCAATTGAAACCTGCTGATGATGTAAGGCATTGTTTCAAATCCCAAACACTTGAGACATAAGGATGATAATCCCTCTTTAACCCCTTTGAGCCTTGAAGTAGGAGTTTTCTTCTCTTCAAAAAAAAAACCATCATCTTAACCTGGGGCAGGGTAGTTTTTCAGTTAAATTGATCGAGCGCTCAGACTCTCAAAAAGGAGGAGCGAACCATCGAGAATCTATCCTCAGCATCTTAAGAAGTCAAAATGCAACGACTATTCCTCTACTACCTACAGAGTGGGGAAGTCACAAACCTTCAAAAGAGTCACCTGACTTAGTCGACAAAAATATAAAAAAATATATATATGTAGCCCGCTAAGTCAGAACCTGTGAAGGAGACTTAGGCAAAACTGGGGCATCCCGCTGGACTCCAAAATCAAATCAAAAAACGCCGTCCAAGCAAAAGTTAGGGAATGAAAAAATATAATAAAAACAAGGGATTACGATAAAGAATACCCAATAAAGAACACAGTCGTGTGATCAAACAAAAAAGATAGGTGAGTGATTGCCATGTATAAAGCCTTAAAAAGTTCTCGACTACGTCAAATCCGATTGAGATATGAGTGCTCGCATCCGGTTAACTGAATAGGATTGGAGAACATCACGAATAGGGGTGGGTACAAATAACTTTGAGCCTTTATCCCTTGTTTCTTAAACCGTGAACCAAGCCACGATACAACCATTAAAAGACCTAATTGAAGTAGGAATTCTTTTGAAAGCATACTCGACGAGATAATGTTTCCTGACTCCTACGAGCTATGCTCAATTCACCGTTGGCATTACAAAGTAAATTCATATCCTAGCTATGTGATTTCGGTCACGAGTTATAGCGATATCCTTTTTCAAAACAAAAACAAAAACAAAAATTTCAAGACAAATATATTGTTGCATTGATAGTTTCAGGATAGCATTTCACGCGTGTCAGTTTTGCCTGATATCTTAGAAACTTACATATAGATGTCACAGATCCTGCTAAACAAGGGCAGATGGTTTCCAATTTTTTCATCAATGAGAGCCTGACATTCTTAAGAGATATTTTTGAAGACTCAGTCATGTCACCGTCGATCTGAGCCAGTTACGTCAAGATCTGACAAATCTCTCCAAGAGTTGGAAAACAGTGGGGCATCTGGACTCCACGTTCTCTGTAAAATCCTCTTGAGCTGACTTTTCCTTACAAAGCAGGTACTCTGGGGCATGATATTTTCAAAATGGCAACTATGACAAAGTCCATTAAGATCAAAACTAGCTTGTTTCACGACATTCTTCATGTACCCGATGAATTTTACTCCCGACGGTCTTCATTCCCTAGTAAATCTCATCATTGCAAAATCTACGTCTTAACCATTGCCTCAACGCAGTCCCCAGAGAGACTTTAACCCGACGTAGTCCCCAGCGAGACTATAAGCTGACAACACTTTGGATCGAGCCAGTAATCTCCAATACAGCAGAGATTTTACCAGCATCTTCCTAGTGATAGTCCCCAGCGAGACTTAAGCTGACAACACTTTTGGGAGCCATCCGATAAATCCCCAGTGACTCTCAAGACTGCAGAGACATCTCCGGTATCCTCCAAGTGATATACAGTCTTGAAGACCCATTCTTGGTAGGATCATCTGTTCCCCAGTGGAATTGCCTTACTTTCCTTAGGAATATTCCCCAGGAGTGCCATGTTTTCCCCAAGAAGTCAAGATATTATCCTCACAAATGTTTGTTGATTTCTCCCCAATAAGTCCGATGAACTCTCTAGGGGAAGCTTGATATACTTTATCCCCAATCGGATGTACCTTTTCCCCAGAAAGCCGAAGTATTATTCCCAGGAAGTTGCTACGCTATCTCCATGAAGTTGTCTAGCTCCACACCTTCCCCATACAGCGAATATTTATTTTATCCCCGAAAGTATATGATCCAAGAGTTCTTGAGCTGATTATGGTTCATGATAGCAATCCCTTACTTGAAGTCATGACATCTTATCCCCATGCGGAGGTCATGAATCCCTAGTTGAAGTCAGGGCATCATACTCTCCGGTGAAGTCGTATCGCATCCCCATGTGGAAGTTATGAGATTTTCTCCCCAGGGAAATTTTAACTTTGAAGCCAGATTCGGTCTTACCATCAACTATTCCTATCCTCTAATAGATGTACTGTTGCAGAGGTCACTGGGTATTCCTGTCGAGATGTTTATTTCATCTCATGTCTCCTCTCTCATCTGTTTTGTCAGCATAAGCATAAGCAGGAGCATTACATACTCATTTTCATTTCATTGTCATACACATGAACATACACATTTGTATACACTTTGGCATACGCATTAGCATTTGCGTGCTTGCTATTTGTCGTCATCCTTGTCGTTACCGCCGAGTAACTGGGTTTGTCCGCTCTCTCCAAGTATATCGTCAGCCCTAAGCATAAAATACCTACTTGTTTCCAGTTTCCCCACAGAGTTCAACCCTCGTGGACGATGGTTATTTCTGTTACCTTTCTGCGTTATGATAAGGTAGTCCCAATTCGAGTTCGTTTCCTCAATGGAGTCTTGTTTGACAGTTCTTTCTATCCCAATTCTAGATCAAACTTCGGTCCTGTCGGTCACCGAACATACCTGGATGTGCATTTATTTTGCACTATCTCTCAAGAAAAGCATTTACAATCCTTTGCGGATATGTGACAGTTCTCGCCTGAGAAGCTTATCACTACATTGCACAATAGACAAGCAACAGTTCCCAGCCGAGGAGCTTATCACCTACCTTACACTTTACAATACACTCTAAAATTGATCTTCTCATACAAGGAGCTCATTATTACATTACAGTGATCTAGATGTTTGCCATCATCACAACATTCTTGACAATTTACATTACAGTGATCTAGATGTTTGCCACCATCACGACCTTCTTTACAATTTATGTTACCTGCTATCACTCAGTGATCTAGATGTTTGCCATCATCACAACTTTCTTTACAATTTACATTACCCGTTACCACCTCTACAAGCAGTTCTCACTCGAGAAGCTTATCCGTGACATTCGTACAAATAAGCGGTAGTTCTCATATGAGAAGCTTATCCTATCTTCATTATGACTCGCAGTAAATGGCCATCTCCATCGAACAGCTGGGCTTCCATTTTCCCTTTCATTTTGAAGTGCGGGGAGGTTTTTGAACTAAATCATATTCAGGAGAGCACAAATCTTCAAGTATGAAGAAGTTCGTTTACCCTTTAGTAAAAGAAGGAGCGGAATCATATTCAGGAGAGCACAGATCTTGAAGTATGAAGAAGTTCATTTACCCTTTAGTAAAAGAAGGAGCGAAATCATATTCAGGAGAGCACAAATCTTGAAGTATGAAGAAGTTCGTTTACCCTTTAGTAAAAGAAGGAGCGGAATCATATTCAGGAGAGCACAGATCTTGAAGTATGAAGAAGTTCGTTTACCCTTTAGTAAAAGAAGGAGCGGAATCATATTCAGGAGAGCACAGATCTTGAAGTATGAAGAAGTTCGTTTACCCTTTAGTAAAAGAAGGAGTGGAATCATATTCAGGAGAGCATAGATCTTGAAGTATGAAGAAGTTCGTTTACCCTTTAGTAAAAGTAGGAGCCGAATCATATTCGGGAGAGCACCGATCTTGAATTATGAAGACGTTTATTTTATCCTTCAGAAAAAGAAGAAACTGAATCATGTCCAGGGAGCACAGACTTGAGACGTGAAGAAGTTTATATTATCAATCAATCTATTATCCACAGATAAGCAACAATCTCTTTATTTGAGAGCTTATCCAGTTTGGCATATAAGTCCCTTCCAACGATAAGTGGCAGTTCTCTCTCGAGAAAGCTTATCAGGGTGTTTCCCATTTAAGACCATTTATTTTGGAATACAGCCGGTTTTACCCTGTATATTTTCTACGGATTCCTAAATTCCGTTTGATCCTGTCACGAGGGAAAGTTTACAGAAGCTCGGATGTTATTCTTTGCTCAATGCTCCAGCATCTTGTTAATCGATCCTACAGTCGTGCAGATCCGGTTTTATTTTCTTACTCTAGAGTATCAGCCGGTCACGCCTGAACCTGTTGATGATTACTCTTAAATTCCCCCAGTGGAGGCCGTCTCATCGGTGCCATCTCCATTGAGGATCCCGCTCTTACCATTCCTTTTCCTAAAGTGATAATTGGTCCTACTCGCACCAGTTGACTATCACTTTAGAATTCCCCAGTGTCGTGCTGTCACCCAGTGCGTCGTATTCCCAGTGTGGTTCGTTTGTCGCGTATGTCCCCTATGTCATCGTGTCGTCTGCATCTCTGCATTTACCATTCCATCGTACGCACCATACTAAATTCATGGCATTGTCAACATTATAGTTTATTTTCGTTTTGGCCATAGCATTGCATATCACTGCATCTAAGGGCAAAATTTTCGGTTATCTATATTTAAATCCCTCCACCATGATTTCTCGAGCCTTCGTCGCTCAAATCACCCGGTGAAGCTATTTAAATAGGGGCAACTGTAATACCCCAAATTTTGCCCTAAGATTAGTCGTTTCATCTTGCATCCCATTTCATTTTGCATTGCGTTTAAGCTAACCACTAACGGGTTGTGCAGTTGGTTGATTGTTGCATGAAAACATCATGTGGCGCGCTCTTTTAGTTTATAGGGTTTCTAGTGCCACTTTATTTTGAATGAATAAAATAGCACAATTGGCAAGAGACCCTGTGTAAGGAGTTGCAAGTGTGAGAGGTTGAGAGTTCGAATCCCACCTTCTTCACTTTTTGTTTTGTTTCTTTTATTTTTATTCTAACTTTTCTATTTTCATAAAAAAAAATAACAAAAATAATTTTTTATTATTTAATTATTATTTTCGTATTTTATTTAAATTATTTTTTAAAAAATATTATTTTTTCACTTTTTTCCATATTATTCATAAAAACATCCAAAAATCATAAAATTAAAAATATTAGAAAATATTTTATTCTTTTTATAATATTTTTAATGTTTAGTATAAATAAATAGAATTTTAAGTTTATTTTAAATTTTTTGAATTTTATTTAGTTTTAACTAATATTAATTTAAGTTGGGCTTTAAAGTGGGCATTAGGTTAGAGTTAACCCTAATTTGTTACCTATATAAACATAAGTGAGGGGGAATCCTAAGTCGATCATACCGCGGCTTTGAATATCCAAGATTTAATTCGACAATGGTAATAACTCCGAGGTAAACTTTCTGTCGCATTTCAGATGGCTGTGTAAACATTTCTTTGCTGGTTTTGATTCAGCTACGGGGTACAGTAAGTTCTGTCTTGACTTTGGTTTGATTACGATGCAGCTGTACTTATTTCAATTATTACGATGTTGTTTGCCTTTTACATATTAAGCTCCCTGGTTTAATTTATTTTGATATAGTATGGTTGTTATTATTACACCATTCAAAAGTTTGCTACTATGTTATTATTAACATTGTGGTAACACCGGCGGTACTGCATCAAGGACCAGGAACTGAGCCCACGTAATGATGAAGGTGACTACATCAGGTGCCAATCTCCTCATTTCATTAATCTTTGTTTTTCCTTTCAATAATAAATAACTTAATTAAATAAAAAACTAATTTAAAACATTTAAAACATTTTTTAAACTTGATAAAAACCATTTTAGAACATTTTTTATAACTTCAAATTAAATCCATTTTTAAAACTTAATTTTTTTTTAAAGAAAACCTTTCTAAAACTTATCTAAGATATTTTTAATAATTCAATGTTAAGATTTAATGTAAAACAAAAAAACTTAAGGAAAACCATTTTTTTTAGAGGCTTAATTCATTATCACGTTTTACCTAAAATTAAAACCAACTTGTAAATTAAACAAAAATAAATTAAAATTTTGTCTAAAAAACATTTTCTAAAACTTCAACTTAAACTTATTTTAAAACTTAAACTTAACCCTTATTTTTACAAATTTAAAATTGAGATTTAAAGTTTTTTAACGTTAACGCCCTTTTTTTACTTAGTAATTTAAAACCTCTTAAAAACTCAATTTCCAAACTTAAAATTTAACCTTAATTAGAAATTAAATTTATGTAATTAAAAGATTAATTTTTTTATTATAATTTAAAATTTAATGCTAACAAAGTGTAAATTAATTTAACATAATAAATAACGTAACTTTAAAATTAAGCTCCTTTTGTAAATTAAACCCGTTTTTGTAAATTAACCCTAAAACTTCTAAAATAAGGATTAATATTTTAATGTCGCAATTAGTCTTAAAACCTTTTCTAAAAAATAGCCTAACATTTCGCTTTTCAGTTTCGAATTGACCTTGCCCGTTCGTTCTCATTTAACTGTTAATCTCGTTCCATTCATTATTTCCCAGTTGTACAGTTTGTAACAGTTTTTTTCGTTTCATTTTATGGTTGTAATTTATGCGAGTCTATCGTCGCATTATATTTCGTCATTTATTTTTGCATTTTTTCATGGATGTAATTTATGCGAGGCCATGATGATCGCGGTTATTTTTATTTTTTGCATTTTGGGGATTTGTAATTTACGCGAGTGATCATCGCGATGCTTTATTTACCGTTTTCATTATTTTCCGTACTTTATTTATGTCGTATAATAATTTGCCATTTTGCATGTTCTTACCGTTAATTTCCTCCTTCTGAAGGATTAGGTCTAGCCGTTTGACCGCCGAGTCAATAACCCTAATTTTTTACCGTTTCAAAAACCCTAATAGCCTAGGTGTCCCGCCGTGGACGAAAATGCCCTTTACCCTAGCATTAGGTCAAAGAGTCGCCGTACTCTGTTTAGGGTTTCCCGCCGTGGAATCCCTAATTTAACCCTAATTTAATTAACAAATTCAACATAGAAATAGGAGTTTCAAAACTCCACGTAAGCGTGTCCTTAAGATACGTTTACTCCCCTTGAAACCTTGACCACAGTCAAGAAGTTTCTAACTTCCCTCTCGAGGGGAACTACGATTA
Source organism: Lathyrus sativus (assembly GCA_963859935.3). Classification (NCBI taxonomy): domain Eukaryota; kingdom Viridiplantae; phylum Streptophyta; class Magnoliopsida; order Fabales; family Fabaceae; genus Lathyrus; species Lathyrus sativus. The sequence continues at coordinate 607,140,966 of OZ012739.1, forward strand.
CTCTGATTCCATTCCCTATCCAGGATACGTAGGCACAAGATGCGACGTCTTGCCGAGTAAACTTAGGAATAACCCTTAGGTCTTTTAGGTCACTCTATCCCTTAGCTCAATATATATTAAAGCAGATAATAAATAAAAATAAAAAGCATACAATAAACAAAAGGTTCCTGTAGAGTACTACAGAAGTTTAGGGTGCTAGTACCTTCCCTAAGCTTAACCAACCCCTTACCTAGGTCTCTCCCCGCATTGTGTTTACAACGCAAAAATAGGTTTTCCCTCTTTTGACCTTTTCCTTCGGATAAATCAAAGAGCGGTTGTGAATTTAGAATTGTGATTCAAACTAATTAATAGTTTGATATCCTATTTCCACCGCAACACATGTTCATTCGAATTTTATTTTGGGGGAATCTTTTGAAAATTTTGTTGACACCATCATCTCCCTCATGAAAATTCAAGCAGTTTTGACTCTTATTTCATTAAATTTGGTTAAGAATTGGAGATTAGGATCAAACCGTTTTGGAGTTTTGCCTTGAGGTTTGCCTTGCAGCCTAGCCCAGAATTTTTGCCTTGTTAGGTATATGTTCTTTTGGGGTGGCATAATACACAGATGTATCGCCACCCCAGTGGTTGTGACCTATGCGCTCAAGTACCTTGCCTTGCCTCTTGACCTGAGTTCGATCCGTGTGGAGATCAACGCTTTTCTTTATTTTTTAGCATATATCATGTTTTCACATATTTGTCTCTCTTTCCTTTGACTGTCACACGTGCGCCTTTGGCTGAGATGGTGGAGTTTTACACTTGTGATCCAAAGGTGGTAAATTCAACACCCACCAAGTGCATCTCTTCTTTTTAATTACTTGTTTCTTCGTGTTTTCTTCACAAAATTGAAAATTTCATTAACTTCTTCATTTTTAATCCTTTTTAGTTGATTCTTTTTGCTAAATTCTTATTTTATTGTATATTTTCATAAAATGTTCAAAGAAATCTAAAATTCCCATTTTAAGAACAACTTTACATTGTGAGAGGATTGTAAATCATTTTAGGATTTTCCCCTCATATCTCTCATTTTCAAACTTTTATTTTATTCCTCATTGAGTTTAATTTTAAAGATGACATGAACTTGGCTTGTTGTCTCCCTTGTGCATTTAAGTTTGAATTTCAACTTTGCTTGTACACATTTAGGTGGTTCACCTTTAAAAACTTTTGATTATCCCCATGAGGATTTTGAACCATTTTTGTTTACATCATTGTGACATTATTGGTTTATATGTAATAACTTGTTGGTTACATTTACCCTTTTATCCTAACCTTAGGATTTGAGTCGCCATGCTCACTTTTAGCGTCCCGCCGTGGACATCCTTCCCCTTTATCCTAACCTTAGGATTCGAGTCTCCGTACTCACTTTTAGCGTCCCGCCATGGACATCCTTCACCCTTTATCCTAACCTTAGGATTGGAGTCGTCGTGCTCTATTTAGCGTCCCGCCATGGGCATTCTTTACCACAACAATCTCAACATAGATTCAGGAGTCGCTGCACTCCATGTAAGTACTTCTATATGAATGCTTACATCCCCTTGGAACCTTGACCACAGTCAAGAGTTCCTTACCCCCAACCAGGGGAACTACGAACGCTCTGATTTCTCGATGAGAATACGTAGGCACAAGATGCAACATCTTGGCGAGCCAACTTCACATTTTTCCAACCTTTTATTTCTCCCTCACTAACAACTAACTTCCTGTTAACATCGCCAACTTAGAATTGGTGTTGCCGTGCTCTATTTAGTCGTCCCGCCGTGGACATTCCCTTTGTTTACCTTTGCAACTTAGGCTTGGAGTCGCCGTGCTCTATTTAGTCGTCCCGCCGTGGACATTCCCTTCCTTGATAACTTAACTTTAGTTTAGAGTCGCTGCACTCTATGTAGGTGTCTCGCTGCAGCCATTTACTTTCCCTTTGGAACCTTGACCACAATCAAGACTTCCTCACCCTACCAGGGGAACTACGGTTGCTCTGATTCCGTTCCCGTCAGGATACGTAGGCACAAGATGTGATGTTTTCGCGAGCATACTTTACCAAACTTTGTACATACTTTATACTTTATATATTTACCCTTAGCACATTTCCTTTAGCAAGCAAACTTTAGCAAACACAAATATTAACAAGAGGTTCCTGTAGAGTACTACAGATGTTTAGGATGTGAAATACCTACCATAGGCATAACCAACCCCCGAACCTTTAGATCTCTCTTTGCTTAGCTTTAAGTCTTGCTTTTTTGCTTTGCATTTTAATAGGTTTTTCTTTCTTTAAACCTTTCCTTTTTGGGTAAATTAAAGTCCGGTTGTGAATTGTAAGAATTAAGATTCAAGTTAATCAATAGCTTGGTATCACGATTCTCACCGCAACAAAGAGAGATTTAAGGAATATCTTCAGAGGGTCTGACCCCCTGATCAAAAGTTGCTCCAAAGACTATAGGAGCCTCTAGAACAATAGGAGTAGAAGATTTCTCAGAAGGTGAACTCATATTGAATCAGACGAATGTTGAAGTTAATGCAGATTTGTGATTTGGCCTAAAAAAAGTTATGTGTTTTTATAACGAGAATTCTGGAAGTTCAAACACTTTTTGTGTTTTAATTTCTGATCTTTGATATTCTCAAAGCCAATCATCAATTAAGCATGCCATACTAAATCATAATTACTTCCTAAAAACTGAAACGATAGTGATTTACCATTAGAAGTAAAAAATCTCTTTGGTTAAAATTGCTTTTAATTTTTTTTTAAACTTGGTATCATCTTGTTTTTAAACCGTATGTTGGTATCATACTTAAAAATGTTTTAATCATTTAAGTTGTTTCTCTGTGTGTTTCAAATTCTATCGTGATTTTAAACTTCTTCAACTCAGTGCCTTTAAATTGTTTTAAAAATTCTTCCAGTTTTATTATTTTTTTATTTCTTTTAAAATCTTTTTAATAATGACAGGGGGGAATGTATATAATATTTAATAAGAGAAATGAATTTGAACAAAGTAGTGTCTGCATAAACAACTTCTGAGCTATAAGTTTTAAGTTATTTATGTTTTGTGTAATTTATTTTACTGGGTTTAAATGATTAACTTAATTAAAAAATACAAGAAAATAGGGAAAGCTTACAAGCCTTACCTTGATGAACTGTTTGACTAAAGGAAGAGCTTACAAACCTCGACTTAAGGTATGTCAAATTCAGGGGGAGCTTACAAACCTCAACCTGGTGTTATAATTTGTTGATTAAAGTTATAAGATTAAATTAACATAGATAAGGAGTTAAGAAGAGCTTATAAACCTTGATTTAATGGACTATCAGAACTTAGTGTAAGCTTACAAACCTCACTTTAAAGTACTATCTAACTTAGGGGGAACTTACAAACCTCATACTCTGATGTTAGACTGTCTTAATTAAATCACTAATCATTGTTTTTAAATGCATTTGTTTGTCATCATAAAAAAAGGGGAGATTGTTAGAACAAGATTTGTTCATTCCATTAAAAGGTTTTATTGATAACAAAGTATTGAATGAACAATATGGTTTACTAATGGTTATTCGAGTGTGCAGGATCAAAAGACATTAACCATGATATGAATCAAGTTAACCACTCAGAAGAACCATTAAAGAGATCAAAGTTGTTCTAAATCTGAAGGATCAGAATCAAGCTTTAAGACTCTGAAGAAGTCTGACTCAAGTCTTTTAGATGTTGAACCTAAGCTTAATTGGAAATACAAAGATTAACTCAACTCTGAAGATTAGAACCTTTGGAAGCAAGAAAACTCTTTTATAAAGAACGACTTTGCATCTTCTAAATAAGTTGCCTCAAGTCTAAAATTCTGCAAGTGCTTATCCAAACTAGTTCTGATTAAGACTCTAATGAAGGAAAGACTCAGAACCTGTGAACTCAAGACTCTGTAGTCTCATTGCAACCAGGTTTTGAAGACATACTTTAGCTTCTGGTCATGCTTTAAATGGTTCTATAAATAGCCTCTGAATTAGAGAGCAAAGTATAAGGATAATAAGACTCTAAGAAAGCTTCAACAAATGTCTACAAGAAGGCTCAAGTCAGAAGTTATCTAAGGAAGATCATGTGACAACGATAACTACTTTATGTCAAATATGGTGATAGTGACGTTGTCAGGATCTTCTCCTCCAACTATTTTGATAATCTCAATGTTTTTGTGCTAGCTGAGGTTTTAGCTCAATACATTGTCCATCAACTAAAGGCCTTCAGCGACTACTTCTACCATGGTAGCTTTCAACGAATATTTATACCATGGTAGTTTCAATCTTCAATAGATATATTCTTAGTATCTATTTATAGGTGAAGATTGAAAACATTAAGATGTTAACGACAAGATAAATAAAGCATTTGGAACATCTCTATGACCTGAACCTTTGCCTCTCAAGAAAATGAATTTGAGTTGAAGATTTCGTGATTGTGTTCACATGGATGTGATATCAGTTCACTGAAATGAGTTGAGAGAAACATACTTCGAAAGATGATCTAACCAGAAGGGTTAAGTGTGTTAGAGCAGAGTGAAATATGATCCACATACTTCTAAAGATAGAATATATGAAAATGTTCATCAGAATAGGAAGACACAACAAGATGAAAATTTGTGCATGGAGAGAAGAAAATGAAATCTTAATTCTTCCACACTCAGGAGCAAAGAACTCAAATATGCTTAAGCGTGTAAACTTTTGTGTATCTGCTTATCCAAGAAGCCCTTAAATGAACACAAGTTTAATGAAAGATGTCTCTGTTAACAGAATCTAAAGACTCTAGAATTTATGCTTAAAGTAAAGTCTCTTTCTATGTGATTGAGTACTTTAAGTCTCTGTCTTGTGGGCAGAGAAAAGTCCTGAACTAAACATTCAGGCAAGGAAGTATCGATCAGTATGATTAAGAAGAAAATCTCATGCTAGAGGGCTTGAGCAGGAAATCCTGAACTACTTCAGGCAAGGAAGTCTTAATCTGAATCATTGAGAAGGAAGTCCTAAATGGGGAGTTTGGGCAAGGAAGTCTCATGCTTGTGAGCATGAGCAGAAGTCTCATTCCATAGGATTGAGTAGGAAGTCTTGAGCTGCTGACTTAAGCAATTGTTGAAATTTTTGGCCTGTGCAACAAATAATGAAGATTCTGATGTCCCAACATCATAGTACAATGTCAAGACAAATTTTATGACATCTTAAGTCTAATAGAACAATATTATCAATCTTTAACTATGTAGAAACTGTAACTTGCAGAATGATAAATAACATGGTTAATTGTTAACCCAGTTTGGTGCAACACACCTATATCTGGGGGCATCTAAGCCAGGAAGGAAATCCACTATGATAATATTAGTTCAAAGCTAAACTCACCCGTTTATAACTTCTCGCCTAATCATTATCTTGTGCTACTTCTACCTAGAAATTTCCATCTAGATATGAGATCCCCCTCTCACTTCCTAATAAGCAGTCATAATACCAATAACCATGCCACGAGAAACCAAAAAGAAAGATGTACCTTCTTTCTAATACAATACTAGGTAAATACTCTTGACCAAGGACAATACTCAATTTTGCTTCACAGCTTTAACCAAGACCAATACTCAACTCCTTTGCTTAAAAGCTCTAGAGAGAGAACAATATACAACGCAACAATATGTCTACCACAATGTATTAAACGATACAAAGGGTGACTTAAAAAGTCATACACAAGAGACTCTCAAAGCCTAAGTTTCTAAAACTTCTAGTTTTTGCAAAAGAAAAAGTCGTTCATACATTAGGTTTAGATCTTCTTTAAATAACCTTCAGACCTACTGGACTTGGGTTTCTTGAGGCGCAATTCATCAGGAATCAGCTTGGAATCACAAGCACAATTTCTTGCACAAAAATAGGAACAAAATACAAAGTTTCCTAAAAAGGATCAATGATCCTTTTCCAGAAAAACATCATAATATGTCAAAACAGAAGTTCCCAAAATATCCTTCCTTGGATAACACATACGTGTGAATCAGAACATACTCAAAGATCACACTCAAAATACCAAAATAGTCATGCCCTAACTATGGTATAACATGACTTGGAACATGTCAAAATATCATGTAAAACATGATGTTCGACTGTCATGGCAAGAACAACAGGTTCAACATCTTGCTAATAACATGTTGTTTTACCAAAATGCATCCAATCCAAGAACCACAGAACTTTCAATCTCCTCCTTTGGCAAATTTTGGCTAAAACAACCTTTGCAGCAATTCTGAAGAAGATGAATAATACTTGTCGCTACTGCGAAAATCGGCGCCGGCTGAACAGAAGAGTCGCCACCGTGCGTTATTTATCCCACAGGAGGGAAAGGAAACGCTCAGAGTAAACCTCGCACAACACGGGAAAGGTATGGTCGTCGCAACCAAAACCTGGATTCGGGAGTCAGTTACGCAAGGGGAAGGTATTAGCACCCCTCACGTCCGTCGTACTCGACGGGATCCACGCTTGTTTTCGGGTATGGATTGTCATTTCTATCTAAACTACAGGTTAAGGGTTAAAAAGAAAATAAAAGGACTCGGCAAAGTATCGCACTTTATGCCTACGTATTCCCGTCTGGAACGAGAAATCAGAGTCAACGTAGTTCGCCTACCTACGAGAAAGGAGGGGAAGGTTGCTCGCTAGGATATCGCATCATATGCCTACGTACTTTCATACAGCATGAAAGATCAGAGCAAACGTAGTTCGGGCCATGTACGATACAAGTCTGTCTTGATTGTTTTTAGTCCTTCTGAAAAAGGGTTTTCTCCTGATTAACAGTCCCAGCGGACAAAAATGACGTTTTGATGTTTCACATTGTTTTACGGAAGAAGTGTCTTTTATTGGGTTTGAAATCTTATTGTGTTTTTCTGTTTGTTTTGAGAAAGAAGAGACAGAACTCTAACCTACGGTTGAAAAGGGGAATCAAACTAACCTAATGTTATCATGCATGGGTTAAGACCTAATGTCTATCATGCTCCTCTCTTGCACAGAGAGAAACAGAGATCCTAAGGGAATAGACGGAAACAGAAACAATAGCAAATATACAATAAAACAGTAAAATGCATGAATGCAACAATACAAGCGAGGCAAGGGAGTCCCACTCAACCTCGAACCTAGAAAACTATAGGCAAAAGTGAACAGGATTCACTTTCAACCCAACAGGGTAAACAACAAACAATACTATCCAGAAAACCAATCAATACATCAGAAATGAAATACAGCAAAAATAAACAGCCACAGCAGCTCTGCACCACATCAGTCTTCAAGTTATCTCCAATCAGCTACAAGCTTCAGCAAGCATCAATCCCCATCTCCACAGCCTTCCAGCAAGGTCCTGATCATCAATCTTCCATCTGCAATGGCTTTTCTTCAAGTCCTAAACTCCAAGCTGAGGGATCAATCACAGGAGTGAATTGGGGTGTTAAACACTTAGCTGACCACCAAGGGTGGCAAACCAACTGCTACTAACACATAAGACATTTTCTCTCAAGAGTTTTATCCCTTAGACAGTAGCACCAAGCCTTCCAAAGGAAGGGGGTGAGTGTCTTAGAGAGACTCTGTATCACAAAGAGGAATGGAGGCAGTCAAAACCTTCCATGTTTGAGAATCAAGCTTTCTAATCTAGAGCTCTGCCTAGCTCCTAAACCCTAATCTCCTCAACAGCTACTAGCAGGAATCTCCTCATCAACTCTGTAAGTTGGCCTTCAAGCTCTGGATCTCCAATGGCTTCATCATCACAAGTCTTCAGCTTCCCCAATCCCCAAGCAATCTCAATACCCACACAGACAAACAATAATCCCCAGAGGGCACACCACACCAATCAAACAAATATAACAATATATACTAATAGCAGTAGGGGAATCCTAGTGATTTCTAAGGGATATAATAACTACCCATAGTCCCTATAGTCCCATATCTAAAATATTCAATCTCTAAGTCCTAAGGGAAATGAACTAATTCACCTAAGTCATCACTTAAACCCTAATTTTATTCATGTTATTCACACCTAAACCAATCATCTAAAATTAACTTCTAAAAATGGGAACTAAATTGTATGTACAAGTTGAATGTCTAAACTAAACAACCTAAAAAGAATGGGTTAAAAATGTTAAAGCAACTATTAGAACAAAAATTAACAAAATCATGTATGAAATGAAACACCTAAAATAGGCATTTATTTGGAAAATATGGGAAAAATATCAAATAAAAAATAAAATGCAATTTTTATTTTTTATAATTTTCTAGACATCTTGAAGAAATTAATGCAAAAATAATCATTAAAAAAATATGAAGTTTATGATTTATTATGATTTTTTTAAAGAATTAATATTTTGAAATAAAATGAAATGAGAAATAATGGGAAAGGGGTGCAGTTAGCATGAAAAATTAGTTGAAATTAAGAAATGGGCCAGGCAGTGGGGTGTCAGTAGCAAGATACGCAAGGCCCAGCACGCTTCAGAATTTAAACAAAAATCAAAAAACACAAAACGGTGCAGATAGCAAGATTCTCAGTTGAAATCACATTGGGCCTCACGTTGGGGGTACGAATAGCAATGAGTTTTGGAGCCCAGTCTGGCAAAATAAATGAAACGCTGCGTATAGGCGTTCAAATCTCCCTCCGTTTTCATTTTAAATGCTGGCCACACGATTTGATCTTCAGTCAAGGTCAAAGTACCCATCCAACGGCCAGAGGTCATCGTCTACCTCCAGCAAAACCCTAGCTCTGAAAATCCCCTCCCATGCACGCGTCCTTCCACTCCTCTGTCCTCTCTCATTTCACCATGAATTCCTTCGACTCCAAAAGCAAAATTGCTCTAAATTCCTCCCTCTACACATCCATCACCATAACTCTTCATAAAACTCAAGCAACACTGAAACCCGATAGGTATAACAGATGGAATCCACCATTAACACCTAATATCAACTGCTTCAATTCTTTCTAATTTTTTACCCTAAAATGATCTACAAGCCATGCTAATCATTTTTTACCCTTCAATTCATTTGGCTAAAATATGAAAAATCTCATTTTTAAGTCCATTTTTATTCATTAAATCCAACAATTTTGAAACCTTGTGCTATGAATCTTTCCAATCTCTCATGGTAACTTTTCTAGACTAAAAATGTCATTTGGAACAAGTTTGATGTTGTAAAGTTTTCCATTTGAAGCTTCCTTGTATGAGTTTTGGGCATAGGCTTGAAATGACCTGTAATTCTCAAATGACCAAAATACCCTTTTCTTGCCAAGACCATAAGTAGAGTTCCACAAATCATATGAAGGCATACTATACCATTATAGAAATCTAAGAAAATGAGGAACAATTCTTATGTTTACAAGAAATTCATTTGAAATCTCCTTGAGGGGTAAAAATAGTTTGGAAGTCAAGTCACTTTCACAGACAATATTTCAGATACCTCAGATGACCTGTAACTTGCAAGGACCATAACTTGAGTTCTATAAATCTCCTTGATGTCTTCCACCACTCAAATTAAAGGTATTGAGATCCTCTAAAAAATTCATGTTGGCCAAGGATCCATTTGAAGCTTGCATTTTGACTTATCTTGCTTGGAAATTTGACCTAAACTAGGGGATTTTACACAGAAACCCTAATTTAGAAACTCCTCTTATCCTTGATTTCTCTTGATTTCTTCTTAGCATATCATCATATACTTATTCTCCATGTCAAATGATGAACCCCACATCTCTTCAATAGACCTTAATGCCTTTCAATCAATCAATTGACCTAGAGTTGACCTAGAGTTGACCCCAGATGAAACCCTAGTTGACTGTCTTCATCCCCAACTCTTATGACTACACCAATGACTTGTCTCCTTCTCCAAATGCCTTTCTAAGTCTCCCATGATGCCCACATACTCTCCATGCTCAATTCACAGCCCACAACTTACTTTGTTGATCCTCAGATACCCTCAGTTAGGAGATAGACTTAATGCTTGATCCACTGACTTTTCCAACTTTCAAATTCTTTTCTGATGACTTGAATGAGATTGAATCAGGATAATAACCTCTTGATAGGCCTCTAGAGATGAGAATAATGATTGGTCCCCTGTTGGATGACTTGCTATGCTCATGCTATGCAGATGATTAGACTATGTACATGACTCTATATGCAAATGCTAATGGTATTGAAACATAAACCAAGTGAATAAGGTTGAGCAAATTTTAGGGTGCAACAACTGCCCCTATTCAAGCGACTTGGACCCGATTGGGTGAAGAGCCCGGAGCCTTCAGACATTCGCGGTACGAGACGGTTGAATACTAAGAATCCAAAAATTTGCCAACCGCAGAAATAACTGCGCTCCTGCTTGGGGAACGACATTTGTCAGCCGAATCTGACTGTTATGGCAACCCACTGATCTCGTAGCGACCATGCTGGGGATTATTTGTATGCATTTCATCAGGAATAAATCGTCCACGTTAGGAGTAAACTCTTCCATGTTAGGAATAACACCGTCCACGTAAGGAATCATCTCATCTGCCTCTGTCAGGACTACACTCTTCCACGTCAGGAATAAAATCTTTCCACGTTAGGAATACCTCTGCTTTCCACGTTAGGAATGCGTCTTTCCACGTTAGGAATCATCATCTTTCCACGTAAGGAAACCTCTCTTCTTTCCACGTAAGGAATACAACTCCGTCCACGTAAGGACCCATCTTTCCACGCAAGGAACACAATCTCTTTTCCACGTAAGGAATCATTTTTCTTCCACGTAAGGAATACATCGTTCCTCCACGTAAGGAATGCCATCTTTCCACGTAAGGAAACCAACTTCTTTTCTGAATCTGTCCACGTCAGGACTAAACTTTCCACGTAAGGAATAACCTGTGCTTCCACATAAGGAATACAAACTCAATCTGCCCACGTAAGGACTCAGACTTGATATGTCCACGTAAGGACTCAATCTTTCCACGTAAGGAAACCAATTCCGTCCACGTAAGGACCCACCTTTCCACATAAGGAACGAATCTGATATGTCCACGTAAGGACTCCATCTTTCCACGTAAGGAATAAATCTTCTCTGTATCTGTCCACGTTAGGACTAAACTCTTCCACGTCAGGAATAATCTCTTTCTTTCCACGTCAGGAATCAATCTTGATATGTCCGCGTAAGGACTCTAATCTTTCCACGTTGGGAATCAAACTTTGATCCGTCCACGTCAGGACTAAACTTTTCCACGTAATGAAACCATGTTTCGTCTTGATTTGTCCACGTCAGGACTCAGGCATCTTCGACCCGCTGGGGAAATAAAACTTGTCCACGTCAGGACTCACATCTTCATCTGATGAAATAATAGAACCTGTCCATGTTAGTACTTGCACGTCTTCTACTTGCTGGGGGAAATACGACTGTGTCCACGTCAGGACTCCCACTTTGCCAACAACACGAAGAAGGATAAATTTGTCCACGTCGGGACTCTCGCATCTTGTCATCACAAAGAACTACAAACTTGTCCTCGTCAGGACGCACATTTCACCATCACGAATAAAGCTATCTGCTGGAAATAAATTGTCCACGTCAGGACACCAACACGAAGAGTAACCAAATTTTGTCCACGTCAGGACTCCACACTCAATCAATACCGAGAGCTCGACTCTGTCCACGTTAGGACTAACACACATCGTCAACTTGAGGAAATGTCCACGTCAGGACTCCCACTTCTCTTAGCATAAAAACCTGTCAATAAACCCGTCCACGTTAGGACTCCTCCTTCCATTGGTCCGCCAACTTCTTATCACTGACGTTACTGCAACTTTGAGGCTGACTCTACTGGGGATATTTGGGAAACCAAACTCCCGGACGCCCGTTCTGATAACCGGCGGCATTCTCTGGAATTCTGGTTCATGAAACCTTTTAATGCTGACGTAACATCAACTTTGAAAGAAACAAATCCGCTGGTCGGACTAGAGAAACTTCAACAAGAAACCCTGGCGGGGAAATAAGTAACTCTGCTTGGGGACAAAGAGAAACTTATCCTGTTGACTCTGTGGGGAATAGTGCCAAAGCTGACACTTCGTTGAATGTCTCCTGCCGAGACCTCGAATGTCTACTGATTCCCCTGAGCGAGGGCTCTCTCTACCTGCAAGAGAAATAATACTTGAAACGAAAGGTTAGCCAACCCGATTTATGTTTCAAAATGCATGCGCTTGACAATGATGCACTGCTCCATTCGACATGGAGATGCTACGCTCTTATTTGGTGGACGCAAGTATGATACTATATGCCAATGCAATTGCAGACTCAAACTGCTGGGTTACAGAAACTGCTTCAGCAAAATAAATGCTGAAGATAATGCCAACTCCGCTGGGGATAGCCAGATGCGACAGAATTATTCCGGCAAAATAAATGCCAGGAGAGGGAAGTCGACTCAGCTGGGAAATTGGGAACTCGAACCAAACACCTCACTGAAGTAACACCCTGCTGGGAATATAACTCTGCTAGAGAATGGCAGATGCGCCTGGTATGATCGAACTTCTGCTAGAAAGTGAACGGATATCACATGGTATTCTGGCAAAATAAATGCCGGTGCGCCACACCGACTCCGTCGGGGAGAGCCTTAATCTTCGATTTTCATTTGCTGAAAAGAGAACTCCACTGGGGATGGGACGATTCTCTTGGGGAAAATCAACTGACTCCGCTGGGAGAGAGTAAATGACCCTGCGGGGAAAGATGAACTTGTCTAAATACAGCTCACAGATATTAATCTGCTGAGGCTAAACCAACTCTGCTTGAGATAAGGAATCCTTCGGGGGACACCACACTTGTCTGAACACAGTCTACAATCATGGAATCGTCAATTCTGCAGAGAATAAATGGCCTTGTTGGAGCATGCCTTCTGGATATGCTACGACTAGCTAGGGAATTCGATCCTTTTTCAGGAGGCCCCTGCATGACATGCATGGGGGTCGAGTCTTTCGTTATTGCAATCTTTTGATCATCTTCCTCGTACGGCTATGAAACCTGCAACAACACAACAAGGCAGGACAAGCCTATGCAACCAAATCAATTCAGGTTAGTAACGTTATTTTCAGTTAATTCAAAGCTTTAGCAATTGTTGGCAAGGGCCAGTGGTGTTATACACCTGCTATTTTCAATAAATCTAGGCGTTTTATCATGCACAAAACAGTAAAGAACCAGTATCAAGTACTGAACAACATATTTTATTGATTGGGCCCCTGAATGGGCGGAATTTTGTACACGGGATGTAACTCCTGAAAAGAGGAAGCTACGCAAAGCAGATATACACGTATGCACAAGAAGCATAAATATTTTGACAAATTAAATTTTGTACACATGTCGGCAACGGGACGCAGACGAACACCACGAACTGATCCTCCTATGACTCATCCGACTCAAATGCTTTCCCGGTATTCACACTTCCGAAGAGGTTGTATCTGATAATCGACCCCTCAGGTATTCTCCCGCATTGTTGCTCTCTGCAGTATCAAATTCGGACCGCAGTCATTTGCTTTTCAAATCCCTAACTTTTGCGTGAACCGCCCTTTACGGGTTTTCAGTTCACCGGGATACCCCTTTTTGCCGAAGCCGCCCAGTGTAGGTTTTCAACTTTGCGGGTGTACATTTTTTTTTATTTTATCCCTAACTTTTGCCCGAACCTTTCATTCTATTTTTGGTTCGCCAGGATGCCCCATTTTTGCCTGGACTCTCTTTTTCTGTCCAGCGGGTCTATTTTAAGCAAAGTATTTTTTAACTGCGTCCGAATTCACAGGTGACGTGAAGTCTTCACCGTCCATGGTGGACAACAACAAAGCTCCTCCTGAAAAGACTTTCCTGACAACGTATGGCCCTTCGTAGTTGGGGGTCCACTTGCCCCTGTGATCTGCCTGCGGCGGGAGAATCCTTTTCAGCACAAGGTCGCCCGTCTGAAAGCTTCGCGGATGTATCTTCTTATCATATGCTTTCTTCATTCGGCTCTGGTACAAACGACCGTATGCTAGAGAAGCTAGCCTCTTCTCATCCATCAAACTCAATTGATTCAACCTGTCTTTCACCCATTCTGCCTCGTCTAGTTGAACGTCTCGCAATACTCTCAGAGAAGGGATTTCAACTTCCAATGGTAATACCGCTTCCATTTCGTATACTAACGAGAACGGGGTTGCCCCAGTTGATGTGCGTACCGTCGTACGATAACCGTGCAAAGCGAAAGGTAGCATCTCATGCCAATCCTTATAGGTCACCACCATCTTCTGAACGATCTTCTTGATATTCTTATTGGCCGCTTCAACAACGCCATTCATCTTGGGTCGGTAAGGGGAGGAGTTGTGATGTTCGATCTTGAAATTCTGACAGAGCTCCTTCATCATTTTGTTGTTCAGGTTTGAACCGTTGTCTGTGATTATCCGCTCGGGAATCCCATATCGGCAAATGATATCTCTCTTGATGAATCTAGCCACCACTTGCTTCGTTACATTTGCGTAAGACGCCGCTTTCACCCACTTGGTGAAATAATCGATCGCTACTAGAATGAACCGATGCCCATTAGAAGCTGTCGGCTCGATCTTTCCAATCATATCGATCCCCCACATCGAGAATGGCCAAGGCGATGACATCACATTTAGAGGACTCGGAGGCACATGAATCTTATCAGCATAGATTTGGCACTTGTGGCACTTCCTTGCGAACTTGAAACAGTCAGTTTCCATAGTCAGCCAAAAATAACCTGCCCGCAGCAACTTTCTCATCATAGCATGTCCACCAGCATGCGTGCGAAAGGTACCTTCGTGCATTTCCTCCATGATTAGCTTTGCCTCTCTTTCGTCTACACAACGCAACAGCACCAAATCGTGGTTTCTTCTGTATAAGACGCCATCCGGATTCAAATAGAAATTACCCGCTAATCTCCTGAGAGTCTTCTGATCTTGACTGGATGCCCCAACCGGATACTCTTTATTCTTCAGGAAATTAAGGATATCAAAATACCATGGTTTGTCGTCGGATGCTTCATCAATAGCAAATACGAAAGCTGGTCTGTCAAGCCGAGAGATAATGATTCGGGGAGCCTCGTTCTAGAAGTTGACTTTGTACATGGAAGACAAAGTGGCGAGGGCGTCAGCCATTTGATTCTCTGCCCGCGGTACGTGATGCAATTCAACCTTGTCGAAGAAAGGCAACAATCTCCTTGCATAGTTCATGTAATGTATCAAATTGGGATGACGTGTCTCCCATTCTCCTTTTATCTGATTCACCACCAGAGCTGAGTCTCCGTATACGTCCAGATTCTTGATTCGCAAATCAATGGCTTCTTCAAGCCCCATTATACAAGCTTCGTATTCGGCTTCATTATTGGTAACAACAAAGGTCAATCGGGCAGTAAACGGGATGTGCGACCCGTGTGGCGTAGTGATGATTGCCCCTATTCCGCTACCGTAAGCGTTCACAGCTCCGTCAAATATCATCTTCCATTTGGAACCCAACTCTGGTCCTTCGTCTGGCAACGGCTCTTCACAATCTTTCATCTTTAGGTACATGATATCCTCGTCAGGAAAATCAAACCTCATCGATTGGTAATCTTCAATAGGCTGCTACGCCAAGTACTCAGACAGTACACTCCCCTTTATAGCCTTTTGCGAGACATACTGGATGTCATATTCAGTCAAGACCATCTGCCAACGGGCAATTCTCCCTGATAGCGCCTGCTTTTCGAATACATATTTGATAGGATCCATCTTCGAGATGAGCATGGTTGTATGATTCAGCATGTATTGCCTCAAACGCTTGGCGGCCCAGGCTAGCGCGCAACAAGTTTTCTCAAGCATTGAGTATCGAGATTCACAATCTGTAAATTTCTTACTCAAGTAGTAGATCGCATGCTCTTTTCTTCCTGTCTCGTCGTGTTGACCGAGAACACAACCCATGCTTCCCTCAAGAACTGTCAAATACATGATCAAGGGTCTCCCTGCCACTGGGGGTATCAAAATAGGAGGCTCCTGCAAATACTGCTTTATTTTATCGAACGCCTTTTGACAATTTTCGTTCCACGTTACAGCTTGATCTTTCTTCAACAGCTTGAATAATGGTTCACACGTGGCCGTTAGGTGAGATATGAACCGGGCGATGTAGTTCAACCTCCCTAAAAACCCGCGCACCTCTTTCTCTGTTTTAGGCGTCGGCATTTCTTGAATCGCTTTTATTTTAGCAGGATCGACCTCTATTCCTCTTTTGCTTACGATAAACCCTAGCAGTTTACCCGATCTCACCCCGAAGGTGCATTTATTAGGGTTCAGTCTCAGCCTGAACTTCCTAAGCCTTTTAAATAACTTCAGCAGATTCACCAGATGCTCTTCCTCCGTCTGGGATTTGGCAATCATATCGTCAACATAAACTTCGATCTCTTTATGCATCGTATCATGGAAAAGAGTCGTCATCGCACGCTGATATGTTGCCCCAGCATTTTTCAAACCAAAGGGCATCACTTTGTAGCAAAATGTTCCCCAAGGCGTTATGAAAGTGGTCTTCTCCATATCCTCTGGCGCCATTTTAATCTGATTATAGCCTGAAAAGCCATCCATGAAGGAGAATACGGAGTATTGAGCTGTATTATCAACTAGCACGTCAATATGAGGAAGCGGAAAATCGTCTTTTGGGCTTGCTTTATTCAAATCTCTATAATCCATGCACATCCGAACCTTGCCATCTTTCTTTGGCACTGGTACGATGTTAGCAACCCATGAGGGATATTTTGTCACAGCCAGGAAACCAGCGTCCCACTGTTTTTGAACTTCCTCTTTGATCTTCACTGCCATATCTGGTCGAGTTCTGCGAAGCTTTTGTTTGACTGGCGGGCATTCTTCTTTCAGTGGCAGACGGTGCACAACCATATCTGTATCGAGCCCTGGCATATCTTCATACGACCAAGCGAATACATCACTATACTCTCGGAGCATTTCAACCAGTCTTCGCTTGATATCGCTCTGCAGTGCGGCTCCGATACGAATATTCTTCTCAACCCCTTCCGACCCCAAGTTGATAATTTCGATGACCTCGTCGTGAGGCAGAATGGCTCTTTCCTCTTGCTTCACCAACCAAGACAGTTCTTCAGGAACGTCACTATCTTCGACAATCTCTTCTTCGGTCTGAAATACCGGGTGCTCGAAGTCGGGACGAGTCATAGGTGGTTCAAGGATGTCATCTGAAAATGTTATCCTGCAAAAGGAATGGTTAAGTGCTTCAAAATGCGTATAAAGCGAATAACCACGTTGCCATTTTATTGAAAAATACAAAACAAGAAAGACAGAGATTACAGTATTTGCACATGAAAAAAAAACGCCATTTATTTAATGATTAACACGCAATGTTCATAACAACATAACCCTAAGCAAATCCCGATGCCCCGGGCAAGACATCAGATTATTCAACAATTATTAAAGCAAAGCATTACTGTTTAAGAGTCACAGGAACAAGCTCCTGAATAGACCAGTTGCACAGTCCCTGTCCTGGCGTGCTTGGCTGAATCCAGGCATCCATATCACAGTCACTGTCTCCTTCGTCAGACTCCGAAGCAGCGTTGATGGTTTCATGACATACTCCACTGGCAGAGATGGTTATTGGCCCTCTGAAACGGGGTGCTCCCACAGCAGGGGTTGATGACGACGGTTGGTATCCCAGCCCGAACTAGTCCATCTTTACAGGAATATCCAGCACTTTGCCCCAGCCCTTTGCTTCTCCTGCCTCCACCAGAGCTTGAGCTTCTTTATACGACGAGACGGCTATCTCCGACGCTTTGCTCGGCCCGGGACCTTTGTCCTTGATACACAATCCTTCAAATGCCTGGCAGGGTGTTTCGTGGATCTCTCCGTCGACCTCCACATATTTGAATGACGACAGATGGCTGACCAGGATGTCTTCTTCTCCGCATACGGTGACTACGCTGTCTCCGACCATATATTTCAACTTCTGATGCAGGGTAGACGTGACGGCCCCAGCCCCATGAATCCATGGTCGTCCGAGCAGGCAACTATATGCAGGCTGGATGTCCATGATATAAAATTCTATTGCAAACACCTCCGGCCCCACCTGCAGAGGAAATGTTATCGATCCAAAGACTGTTCTTCGCGTGCCATCAAACGCTCTGACTACCAAGTCACTGGGCGTGCACAGGATTCCTCTGACATCTAGCTTCATCATCGCTTTCTTAGGCATCACATTCAAAGACGATCCAGTGTCGACCAATACATGCGACATTACTGATCCTCTACATTCAACAGATATGTGCAGCGCCATATTATGATCTCTCCCCTTCGGGGTCAAATCGAAGTCGGTAAAGCCCAAGCTGTG
The DNA here is from genome assembly GCA_963859935.3 of Lathyrus sativus. Lineage (NCBI taxonomy): Eukaryota > Viridiplantae > Streptophyta > Magnoliopsida > Fabales > Fabaceae > Lathyrus > Lathyrus sativus. Next base: position 607,159,306 of record OZ012739.1, read on the forward strand.
GCCGGCATTCACATGTGCCAACACTCCTTCCAGCTGATTTACAGAGACGTCTTGGGGTACAAAAGAAGTATCTAGGACTTTCAACAAAGCATTTCTGTGAGCTTCAGAACATAGTAGCAATGACAGGATAGATATCTTGGAGGGCGTCTGTTGCAGATGCTCCACAATCTTATAATCACTTTTTCGAATCAAGCGCATGAACTCTTCTACGTCTTTCGATGCTGCTTCTTTGTCGCTTGCTTGCACTGGGACATTCTCAACCATCTTCCCTTTTCCTTTCGCTAGTCTTTCGGCCTCCACTTCAGGTGATATAAAGATCCTACCACTCCTTGTCATACCTCCTGAACCAACAACGTTATCTATAGTCTCGGCTGGCTGCTTATTAACATCAATCTTTATCCCGTCACAATACGCCTCCAACCCATATGACCATGGGACTGCTTTTGTGTTCTCGTACAGGATCGGTCCGGCCTTAGTTATGGTGATCGGTGGTCGCTGGACCGGTGCTGCAATAGTGATTGTATTTCGAGGAATCGTTACAGTGGCCACATCACTCTGATCATCTGCTACTGCCCCTGCAGGCTCTTCAGTTGCTGCTCGGTCAAACTGCAATGTGCCTCCATCAATTAAAGCCTGAATGCCTTTCTTCAAATCATCACACCCCCCAACTAGGGTCCAGCATTCTAAGTAATACTCGTCACATCCTGGATAAACACCCCCTTGCAACAATCTGCTTTTTATCTTGCCCAGCGGCGTCTTTAAATCGTCGACATTCATAATCAGATTCAACCCTTCCTCGGTCAGGATGGCGTTTGCCCCATGATTAGGCATGGGTTTCTGCACTATATTCGGACCTGCCGTTCCGAAATTGATAGTCTTATTGTCCAAAAGATCCTGCACAACATGCTTAAAAGCATGGCAACCCTCTATATCATGGCCCGACGCCCCAGAATGAAACTCACAGTGCCTGCTTGCATCATAACCATACGGAGGAGTTCCCGTTATCGGTGCCAGAGTCCTCTTCTCTACCAGGTTCAAAGCCAACAATGTCTGCAACAAATCTGCATAGGTTGAGGGAGGCTTCTCAAACACTCTTCTTGGTTTACCACCCTGGAATCTTCGCTGAGCCTGCTGCGCACCCTGCTGTGGCTTTTGCTGCTGCTGCTGCTGTCGTTGCTGCATCGGTTGCTGCTGATACGGTTGTTGTTGTTGAAGTGGTTGTTGCTGATACGGAATAGTAACACTCGCCACCTGCTGCGGCTGATGATATTGGTTTCGTCCCCTGCCTCGGCCTCGGCCTCGGCCTCCAAACACTGCGCTTGCCTCGCCCTGACGGCGCCCACCAAAAGCCTTCCTATTACTGCCAGATGCAATCGATTCCTCAGCCTGGAATTTTCCCTGCTTAATGTTACGTTCAATCTTTTCTCCCATCAGAATTAAGTCTGAGAAACTGGCCAGAGATGTATGAAACAACATGTCATGAAACAAGCCTGTGAATGTGCCGACGAACATGTCATTCATTTCCTTGTCTTCTAAAGGAGGGCGGACTCTGGCAGCCATATCGCGCCACCTTTGCGCGTACTCTTTAAAGCTCTCACCCTTCTTCTGCGACAACCCTGCCAATTGGACCCGGTTGGGTGCCAAGTCGCTGTTATACTTGTAGTGAGCTACAAATGCCTCTGCCAATTGCTTCCATGTCTTGATATTAGTTGGCTCCAACCCCATGTACCACTCTAGAGAAGGGCCTGACAAACTATCTTGAAAGAAATGCATTAGCATTCTCTCATCAGTTGAGTATGTAGACATCTTTCTGTAATAAGCCCGCACGTGCACCTTCGGACATGTGTCCCCTTTATACTTATCAAACGCAGGAGCTTTGAATTTGATTGGCACCCTCAAGCCAGGTACCAGACCCATTGTTGCCATGTCCAAGCCCACAACACTTTGGTTCAGGACCCCCCTCATCTGCTCTTCTAGCATTCTGATCTTCTGGGAGTTATCCATCGGCCCTTCAAAGCCTCCGCCGAAGAAAGCGTCCTCCTGCTGATCTTCTTGCCACATACCATTCCCAGCTCCATACCCATCATATTCATTATGGCGGCCAGCTCTAATCTGATTCATCACTGGGCCTCGACCTCTGTTGCCGTACCCTTGAATACCTCCAGCAGGCCCAAAAGCCATTACCCCAACGCCGTTTCCATTTCCGAAACCTCCGTAACCCTGATTGGTCACACCAATGTAAGAACAGAGTATGCCTAAGAGGGGGGGTGAATTAGGACTTTTGAAATTTTTCCGGTTTTTATATGGTTCTTGGAAATATACTGGATGGTGTTCTTGGTTATGGAAAGCAGTAAATCAACAGAAAGAAAGAAAGACACAGGATTTATAGTGGTTCCCCTCACAATCCGAGAGTACTCCACTCCCCTTTCAACATGAAAGAGAATTTTCACTATTGTTTAAAACAGTACAACCTATCACACCATCAACCGGTGAGGCCTACTATCAAACAATAAAAACTCACAAGTGTACAAGAACAATCCTCTTGTAAACACTCACCCTTGTGTCCAACAATCCTGGATCACAAGTCAAATACAAAAACAATTGTAATGAATTTGGATTGAGTATAATTGTCAAAGTGATCTTCTCCAATGAATCAAAGTTCACTCTTTGTAATTTTTCAATACAAGTGTTCAATGAATATGAAACTTTTAATGCAAGTATGAACACTTTTGAAAAATGAATTTGATTCTAAGACAAATTTAAAAAATGAGAATTGGTTTTTGTTGGTGTCCTTTCAAAAAATGAGAAACTCAGAATTTATATGAGTAAAATAACCTTTCACAAAAGGTATGATTTTAAAAGATTCAAACCATGAAAAGGTATGATTTTAAAAATAATTTTGAACTCAAAACAAAGCAATTTTTCACTGCACGTTCAGTGTTAATCGGTTAACCCATATGGTTAATCGGTTAACACTGGTACGTTAGCCCAGAAAATTCAAAATTCAAAATGGTTAACCGGTTAACCCATATGGTTAATCGGTTAACACTGCTAATTTTCAGAAAAATGCTTTTTAAAATTAATGTTATACCATTTTTAAAGTTTCAAAAACATGTGTATGTATTATGCACAAAAGATTGATGTTTTTGAACACTTGTATATCAAAATTAAAAAGGTGGATTTGATATACCAGTAATGCAGGCAAGTCTGGAAGAATCAGTTCCATATAGCTTGTCTTGAAAGATAGCTTGACTTGATCTTGATGACTTTGAACGGCTTGTCTTTTTGCAATCAAGAGATATTAACTTTGATAAGCAGTGACATCATCAAAACTTGAGACCGAAGCATGCTTCTACATTCTCCCCCTTTTTGATGATGGCAATCAAAAATGTTGTGCGATATCTCTTGGTTCTTGATCTGGTTCTCCCCCTATGTCTAGCAATTCCCCCTATCTTAACAGAGGAAAAAAAAATCTGCACACAGAGAGATATTAACAGAACCAAGCTCTTCTCCCCCTTTGACATCAGCAAAAAGGAAGAGCTTTCAAAGAAATCACAAGATAGCAACAAATATAGTAATAAGCACATGCAAAGCCAAGAAAACACAAAGCACAAACATAGTACATATAAAATGCAGCAAATAGAAATTGTACTTGTTACAATAAAACATAGTTCAAATGAAAGCATAAAAACTTATAACTAGAAAGCAAAACAACAACAGCAGCATATTCTCTAAACATCCTCATCCGCCATATCCTCCTCCTCTTCTTCTTCATCACTATCAACCTCTTCTTCAATCTCGTCGTCCACAACTCGGGTGCTGGAATGTGGAGGGTTAAGTATGAGGTTTCTAAGGGAGGCAATTGCTCGGGAGGTCTCTCTATGCATATTCATGGATGGAGGTTTGAGAGAAACTGGGGTTGTGGGTTCTGAGGAAGTTAGGGTTTGAGAGGTTATGGGGAGTTTTTCCAACTTTTAAGAGTGGGAGAGAGAAGTTATGATTTTAAGAGGGAATGTGGATTTTGGATATGGATGTGGATATTTTAAAGAATATGAACCACACAAAATATATAAAGAAAAAATATAAAATTTTCAAAAATTAATATAATTTTCGTTTCTGATTTTTTGAAAAATTTACAGTGTTAATCGGTTAACCATATAGGTTAATCGGTTAACACATTAAAAAATTTAATCAGAATTGAAAATTTAACAGTGTTAATCGGTTAACCCATATGGTTAATCGATTAACATGCTCGAATTTTTGAAAAAATACATAAAAACAGAATGCATATACATGAAAACATATCACAATTAATGCATACATAAGATAGAGAAAAGGATCAGATGTCACCTTCATCAAGAATCCCAAGTTCTCTCCGAATTTTGTAGAATGATTCTTTTGCCAAAGGCTTGGTGAAGATGTCGGCGAGTTGGTTGTGTGTGTCGACGAAAGTAACATCAACATCTCTGTTTAATACGTGATCTCGAAGGAAATGATGCCGGATATCAATGTGCTTTGTTCTGGAATGCATAACCGGATTCTTTGTGATATTTATGGCACTAGTATTGTCACACCGTAGAGGAATGCATCCGAGGTCAACACCATAATCCAGAAGTTGTTGTTTCAGCCATAAAATCTGTGCACAACAACTTCCTGCGGCGATGTATTCTGCTTCGGCGGTGCTGAGTGCTACACAAGCTTGCTTCTTGCAGGCCCATGATACTAGAGCATTTCCGAGAATATGACATGTACCACTTGTACTTTTTCTATCGGTTTTGCATCCTGCATAGTCAGCGTCAGAATAACCAACTAAAGAACAAATACTACTGTTGCGGTTAGAATATGATATCAAATTATTAATTAATTTGAATCGCATCTTTAGTTCACAACCGCTCTTTGATTTATCCGAAGGAAAAGGTCAAAAGAGGAAAACCTAATTTTGCATCGTAAAGACAATGCAGTGAGAGATCTAGGTAAGGGGTTGGTTAAGCTTAGGGAAGGTACTAGCACCCTAAACTTCTGTAGTACTCTACAGGAACCTTTTGTTTATTGTATGCTTTTTTTTATATATTTTATTATCTGTTTTAATATATATTGAGGTAAGGGATAGAGTGACCTAAAGACCTAAGGGTTAGTCCTAAGTTTACTCGGCAAGACGTCGCATCTTGTGCCTACATATCCTGACGGGAATGGAATCAGAGTAATTGTAGTTCCCCTCAAAAGGGAGGTTAGAAACGTCTTGACTGTGGTCAAGGTTTCAATGGGGAATAAACGTATCTTAAGGACACGCTTATGTGGAGTCTTTGAAACTCCTATTTCTACGTTGAATTTGTTAATTAAAAATTTAGGGTTGAAATTAGGGATTCCACAGCGGGAAACCCTAAAACAAAGTACGGCGACTCTTTGACCTAAAACTAGGGTAAAGGGTATTTTTGTCCACGGCGGGACGCCTAGGTTAATTAGGGTTTGAGACGGCTAAAACTAGGGTTATTGACTCGGCGGTCCAACAGCTAGACCTAATTCCTTCGGAGGGATTCTAACGGTAAAAACATGCAAAATACGACAAATTACTATTCATCAGAATTAAAGTGCGGAAAAATAAAGAAAGCGGTAAAAAAAAGCATCGTGACGATCACTCGCGTAAATTACAAATTCCCAAAAAATGCAAAATAAAATAACTGCGACCATGGCCTCGCGTAAATTACATCCATGGAACAAAAACGAACAAATGAAATAATAACGAGTTGAAACAAACAAATTAACGAGGGTTAGACAAAAATGAAACGGCTAAATCACAACTTATTTCTTTTTGAGTTTTTATTGAGAAGAGGAGAGGAGAATTAATTTCATGCTTAAATGGAGAAACTATTCTAATTATTTACTAAAAATTTTAATAAAGAAACTGGTTTTAATTTTAATGAAAAAATGTCTTGAAAAAAAATGTTTTAATGTTATCGAAAATAAATGTTTTAAATTTTAATTAAAAAAATGTTTTAAATTTTAATGAAAAAATTTGATTTAAATTCAACGAAAAAGGTTTTAATTTTTGTTTTAGTGAAAGAAAGGTCATTTTTTAATTTTTGTGTTAACTTAATGAAAAATGGTTTTAATTGGAAAAAAGCTTTAATTAAGAAAAACTGTTTTATTTAGAAATATGTTTTTTAAAAAAATGATTTAATTTTTGAAAAAAACTTTTTAGAAAGATCTTAATTTTTAAAAAACTAATTACGTTATGTTTTTTTTTTTGTTGTTGAAATAGTTTACCTAAACTTAATTGCATTATTAATTACAAACTACATAGTTAATATAAATGAAAAAATAAACAATTGAATAATAAAATAAAAAAATGAAACGTAAATAAAAAGGCTTCTGCCGTTTTCTCCCTGGATGACTATCGAAGCTTTTCCTCTCCTTCAATCCTTGCATGTCATCTTCTATTTATTCTTCCCATTAATCTACAATCAATGAACAAAACAACACACAAAAATCATAAAATGTCGTAAATCAAAGGAAAGAGAAAGCTTACGGTAACGACGATGATGTTGAACGAACTGAGCCTCCGCCGTTGGGACTTTTTGCTCGCCGGTAGCGCTTGGCCGATGATGAATTCAAACTTGTTAGGGTTCTTCCAAAAAAATTCCTTCTTCTGATAAATCGTGAGAACGACCGCCGTTTTTCTCTTTTGTCTCCTTCTCCTTTTATCAAATGCAACTCATGTTTATATAGGTAACAAATTAGGGTTAACTCTAACCTAATGCCTATTTTAAAGCCCAACTTAAATAATTAGTCAAAACTAAAAAAACAAACTAAAACAAACTTAAAAGAATAAAATCTTTTCTAATATTTTTAATTTTATGATTTTTTGATGTTTTTATGAGTAATATGGAAAAAAGTGAAAAAATAATATTTTTTAAAAAATAATTTAAATAAAATACGAAAATAATAATTAAATAATAAAAAAAAACTATTTTGTTATTTTTTTTTATAAAAATAGAAAAGTTAGAATAAAAATAAAAGAAAAACAAAAAGTGAAGAAGGTGGGATTTGAACTCTCGACCTCTCACACTCACAACTCCTTACACACGGTCTCTTGCCAATTGTGCCATTTTATTCATTCAAAATAAAGTGGCACTAGAAACTATGTAAAGGTAGGACAAATTTGGGGTGCAAGAGATGCCCCTATTTAAATAGCTTCACCGGATGATTTGAGCTGCGGAGACTCGAGAAATCGCGGTGAAAGGGATTTAAATACAGATAACCGGAAATTTGGCCCCTAGATGTAGTGATATGCAATTATATGGACAAAATAACACGAACTATAATGCTGACAATGCCATGAATCTAATATGATGCGTATGATGAAAATGAAAAAAATGCACGGATGCAGACGAAACAACGTCACAGGGGACGGCGCAACGAGGAAATGCACTGGGGAAGAAGACACGCGGTGGTGACAAGGTAACATATGATCCACACGGAGGCAGGACCAGGTAAACGACAGACGCTTGAGTTTTCGGGACATTCCTTGAAGAGATCGAGCGGGATCTTCCGGACTCACCAGAAAACATATAGGGAGAGACAACATCAGAACATTTCGGAAGAACATCGAAAAGGAGACACGTCGTATCTGGAAGAACGTCAGATAGACATGACACGAAATAGTCGATGGGTACCAAGTAAACTGGACTTTGTCCACAGGGTAAGACGCGGATAAAACACGACCTCGGGGAGAAAAATGCGAATGGGGATAAAACACCCATGCTGCCAAGTAACTAAATTCGTCCACAAGGTAAGACGCGGATAAAACACGACCTCGGGGAGAAAAATGCAAATGGGGATAAAGCACCCATGATGCCAAGTAAATAAATTCGTCCACGAGGTAATACGCGGGTAAAACACGACCTCGGGGAGAAAAATGCAAATGGGGATAAAGCACCCATGATGCCAAGTAAATAAATTCGTCCACAAGGTAAGACGCGGGTAAAACACGACCTCGGGGAGAAAAATGCAAATGGGGATAAAGCACCCATGATGCCAGGTAAATTGGACTTCGTCCACGAGGTAATACGCGGGTAAAACACGACCTCGGGAGAAGAAGCAAATGGGGATAAAACACCCATGATGCCAAGTAAATTGGACTTCGTCCACGAGGTAAGACGCGGGTAAAACACGACCTCGGGAGAAAAAGCAAATGGGGATAAAACACCCATGATGTCAGGTAAATTGGACTTCATCCACGAGGTAATACGCGAGTAAAACACGACCTCGGGAGAAAAAGCAAATAGGGATAAAACACCCATGATATGCACATGTATAAGAATTATGCTATGATATATGATCACATGCAAATGCAGATGTCAATGACAAGGCTCGACTCTGTTGGTGAGATGACAAAACTGGAAAATTGATTCCTCAACCCGGAGATCACTGTCACTTGCTAAATTGTAATCAGGTTGATGATCCTCGTAGGAAGGATGGAAAGCCGCTTGGAGATCTTTCAAGTAAACTGCCCCAGATTAAATTGTCCATTACAGATGAACTGATAATTGTTTCAGCTTGTCTAATTCTGAAAATGACTGTTTTACTGTACCCTCGGAAGTTTTGCCCCAGTCTGAGTATTGAAAATCTCATGGATAAACCAGATTTGAGAAGACTTTGCCCCTGATAGGATCACTTGACCAAGTTTCTCGATTGTTTAAAATTTCCTTAGAGGAAAGCCAGTTTGCAAACAAAAATATTCATACAAACATGGTAATGCAAAGTTCATGCAACTTTTGAAATCAAAATTATTTTTTGAAAGATGAAAAATAAATGAGTCATCGATTAGAACGCGGCGGTCCAGGACGCTCAAAGTTTAATACAGGTATACGACCAAAATAAATGATTCACAAAGATCTTTAGGAGTCAGCTTACGCAACCTTGATGTAGCATGCTTTCAAAATATCCTTGTTTCAATTAGGTCTTTTGAGGATTGTAACATGGCCTGGTTCACGGTTTATGAAACAAAGGATAAAGGCTCAAAATTTGTTTGTTCCCACCCAATCTACGTGATAATCTTCAATCCTACGCTCAGTTAACTCATATTATGCATTCAGGTTCCTATAGGTTAGGAATTGCACTGATGGTAGTAATGATGGTTCGAAAGTCAAGGGACTCTTGAGATGGTCGTCACTACTTTCCTATAACATTTGGTTGTTTTGACATTTAGGATTTTTAGGGTAAGGATTTAAAACTCCTCTCTGCATTATCCCTAAATTTTGCCTGAGCTGTTTCTTGTGAAGATTACAGTCAGCGGGATGCCCCAGTTTTGCCTAAGTCTCCTTTATAGGTTTTGACTTAGCAGACTTTTTTTTTTGAAAGAAAGTGACTGCCTAGCTTAATGATCACGATGAACCATCATCGGCTTTTGAATTGGAAAACATCTTCGACACTTACTTGCTGTGTACGAAGGAAAACTTGTGAATTCAACCTTTATATGAAAGGTGTATTGCATGAAAGCACAACCGAGTTAACTGAGAACTACCCATCCCCAGGCTAAGATTGCGGGTTTTTTTGTAAAGAAAGAAACTCCAACTTCTAGGCTCGAAGGGGGTGACAAGGGGATAACTTCCTTATTTCTCCAGTGTTTGGGAGTTGAAACAATGCCTTACATCATCAACAAGGTTTGATTGAAAGCATACTGACAGCAATTATGGATATAACGTTATCATCATCCTCCCTTCAATCTTAGCATACCAAAAATTTGGACAAAAAGTAAATAGTAGGCAAAATGAATTGAATCAAAAGTCGCAATGCTCATTTCATTAATGTAAAAGTACAAACATAATTTGAAAGCAAACAACTAATACGAAATAAGGAAAATGCAAACAACAAGGAATAAAAGGCCTAGTGATAAAACTTCATTTCTGATGCACTAGCAAAGGATTCTTCTGGATGTTTGGAGGATTGTCTGGAAAATCAAGTATCCCTGCTCTCATCAGCTCACGCACTCTGGCTTTCAGTGCAAAACAATGCTCCAAGTCATGGCCTAAGGCACCCTCATGAAAAGCGCACTGGAAATCAGCCCTAAATCCAGCTGGAGGAGGATTAGGAGGAGGTGGTAAAGCCCTTGTAGTGATCAGCCCTTGTTGAACCAGGTAAGGATAAAGTTCTGTGTAAGTCATGGGAATAGGATCAAATTGATTCCTATTTCGATACTGGTCTTGTCTAATAACTGGACGTTGAGGATTCTGAGCTGGCTGCGGAGCAACAATAGGTTGAGATCCCTGGCGAGGCTTTCTTGATTCAGTCATGACAGCATTGGTCTGCTCGTCCTTCCTCTTATGGAAATTCCCATAGGATTTCTTTGCACCATTAGAAGATTCGGCAGCTTTGGATACCTTCCCATTTTTCAAACCTTCTTCTAACCTTTGGCCAATAGTCACCAGATCTGTAAAGCTTGAAGAGACGCTCCCAATCATCTTTTCCCAATAGAAAGGAGACAAAGTATCCATGAATATTCCTGTCAGTTCCTTCTCTGCTATAGGGGGTTCGACTTGAGAAGCTAACTCCCTCCAACGCTGAGCATACTCCTTGAACGACTCTTTTTCCTTCTGAGACATACTTTGAAGCTGACGACGATCGGGAGCCATATCCAAATTGTATTTGTATTGCTTCATAAAAGCGTTGACGAGATCTTGGAAGCAGTGGACATTGTTATGCTGTAAGTTCATATACCATTTAAGAGAAGCACCACTCAAACTATCCTGAAAGCAATGAATGAGCAACTTCTGATTGTTGGTGTAAGCTGCCATCTTTCGGAAGTACATGACTAGATGGGCTCTTGGACATGAATGACCTTGATACTTCACGAACTCAGGAGTCTTGAACTTGGCAGGCAAAACAAGACCAGAAACTAGGCACATATTATCGGCATCAACATTGAAGAAATCAGTACCCTCGACAGCTTGGAGTCTCTTGTTTATGATCTGAAACTGTTCCCGGGTGATCTCAGGCTCAACAAAATCTTCTTGAACATCGGCAACATTGTACTCATAGGGAGGATTCTCAACGGGAGCTTGGATAGTTTGATTAACCGTGTGGACCACAGGTTGGGCCTCGGTAAGGATAGGAGCTTGAAAAACCGGTCTGACAGCCTGACCAATCATAGCAGCAGATGCAATAGGTGTAGAGTAGTTAGGAGGTAAACCAAACTCAGGCCAACTAGAGGGCGGCACTGAAACAAGAGGTGGATCAACACTTGAAACTTCCTGAATGACAGTCCTCTGAGGTGGCTCTCCTCTAGCAATCAACACTTGAAGCATCTCGGTAAGCCTGGTCATGCCTGCTTTCAACTCATCAATCTCCATTCGGACCTCCGCATTATGTTCCTCTTGTTCTGACATTTGGCGTCTATAGTTAGCTCTAGTCTGATATCTGTGTCGAGGAATCAGCTTGACGACTTAAAGGTACACTGGAAGACGAGAGAACCGAGAATGAGAAACCGGGGGAAAAATGCAATGCAAAAATGTGATGCTAATGCCATGTAATGGTTCCAAGAATTTCAACGGTCGATTGCAAATATTCCCTTTTAGGAAAGTTGGAAAGAAATTTTTTTTTTGACTCTAAAATGTAGGACCTTTTTGAATTTGCAAAAGACTATTGAATTCCTTGAAACTGGAAATGATATGATGCTTTATGGATGCAAAGCACAAATACACATACAAAGGTCCTAGGTTAGAGGACAGCGAATGGAGTTAAGGTCTACCATTCCCAAAAGGTAAGTACTATAGGTTAATTGTACCTGCAGAACAAGGTTCTAAAGCGGTGCCCAAAGTCATCAATCCATCTTTCGGATATTATCAACTTTCCAACTAACTCGGAGGTCGATAATATCCTCAAGAGAACCTCATTTGAGTGTAGTATCGCGTAGCAACTATTGTAGGACTACTCCCACATAGTTCCCGCACTACGTCCTATATAAGGCCAAGGTGGTGTTAAGGTACTACGGTCCCCAGTATCACAGACTCCAATTGAAAATAGTAAAAGTTTTCACGACTGCACTCGATCAACCGAACCATTTTCGAAAGGGTCTCAACTGAGCGGTGATTCTCGAGTTGACTTGGTCGGGACTCACTCCCGGCAAGCCTCGTCGAATATCTCACCTTCCTATAATAAGGTCACTCAAGTCCGGGTTAGGACTTATCTCACAATAACAGGTATCCCCACAAGGTACAATGATATATAAAAATAATTAATAAAATATCACACAATAAACAAAATAGGGGTAACCCTTAAAAATTAGGAGGATCCCCAGTGAAGTCGCCATTTTCTGTTGCGGTTAGAATATGATATCAAATTATTAATTAATTTGAATCGCATCTTTAGTTCACAACCGCTCTTTGATTTATCCGAAGGAAAAGGTCAAAAGAGGAAAACCTAATTTTGCATCGTAAAGACAATGCAGGGAGAGATCTAGGTAAGGGGTTGGTTAAGCTTAGGGAAGGTACTAGCACCCTAAACTTCTGTAGTACTCTACAGGAACCTTTTGTTTATTGTATGCTTTTTTTTTATATTTTATTATCTGTTTTAATATATATTGAGGTAAGGGATAGAGTGACCTAAAGACCTAAGGGTTAGTCCTAAGTTTACTCGGCAAGACGTCGCATCTTGTGCCTACATATCCTGACGGGAATGGAATCAGAGTAATTGTAGTTCCCCTCAAAAGGGAGGTTAGAAACGTCTTGACTGTGGTCAAGGTTTCAATGGGGAATAAACGTATCTTAAGGACACGCTTATGTGGAGTCTTTGAAACTCCTATTTCTACGTTGAATTTGTTAATTAAAAATTTAGGGTTGAAATTAGGGATTCCACAGCGGGAAACCCTAAAACAAAGTACGGCGACTCTTTGACCTAAAACTAGGGTAAAGGGTATTTTTTGTGAAGGCAAAGTATCTACCAACACAAGCGTGCCTCTGGTTTTTGATGATGACAACTTGCTAAGAGATATCCTTCTTTCGTTTAAATCATTCACGCTACTTATGATTCAATTTTTACAATGACGTAATGCACAAAAAGCTGTAGAAATTTATGTTTTTGCAGATTTTTGAACCATGAGCCGACCATACCGTCAGCACACAGTTTCATTCAGTTCACACGGCTCAGCGCATGAAGGTCATGCGTCGACCGTTAACTTGGCGCATGCAGGTTTAAGAATCAGGCGGCTCAGCGCATGAAGATCATGCGTCGACCGCTGACTCGGCGCATGACAGTTTGAGTGTCACACGGCTCAGCGCACGCCGACCCTATGGTCGACCGTTCGCGCGCAGAAACAGAAATTCTGCTATGTTTCTTTGATCTGTCAACTGTCTGTTTTGTATATTACTATAAATAGCTGTCTTTTCAATTTTAACATACAACATTTTTGAAAGCATTGTGAGAAAGTGTTCAGGTCAAGAAACGTGAAAGAGGTGCATCAGTGTTCTTCATCTTCATCGTTCAATCAACTCACAAATCCTCAAATTACAGATAATCAATTTTTTGCTGCGGTTTGTGGTTTGCTCGACGGTGATAAGGTTCGAACGCGTGATTGAAGATCCGGTTCGAGTGGAAGCTGGTGCAGGTGTTTCTTGGGAGAAAACCTTTGAGGTTTTACCTATCAAGACTACAGGTTTTGAAGGCTTTTGTTACGGAATCGTCGGTTCAACAATCAAGCGAGTGCGAAGGTGATTGATTAGCGGAAGGTTGATCAATCTAGTAGCTAGGGCGTTGAAAGGTTGAAGACGTTCCGGGTTCAATTTGGGTGTGTCTAAGATCAGCCGTGCCGAAGGTTTGATCAACGGAAGAGTTGTCAATAAGGTGGCTGCAATCGGAGGTCATTCACATCAAATTGGAGGACTTGATTCATCTTGAATCAAGGGGCAAGAAGTGGTAGAAATTATCAGCAACATTAAGATTGTTTGTATCAATTGTCTATCGATTCTTGTGTATAACTGTTCTACCAAACAGGTGATATCTATTCAATACATATCTCAATTCTCATTGTAGAATTGAGGGCAGACGTACCCCAACGCGAGGACGACTGGGGGAACTGCCTCATCAAATCTTGTGTTCCTTTATTTTCTGCATTTTTAATTACAGCTTAAAAATTAAGTGATTCTAGAATAAGTGATTTTGTCAAATTGTAGTATTGATTGAGTGAGTTGGTGAAACACTGTTTTTTAACTACTAAGTACAATAGAAATACTGTACTAAGGCTTTTTCAATCACTCATTCAACACAAATATCATTTAAGGTATTTGTGCACACCAACTGTTCGACAAAAGTGCTGAACTAAAATTGCCTTAATTTTGCTGCTAGTTTTGGTGTAATTTTTGTGCACACCAACTGTTCGACAAAAGTGCTGAACTAAAATTGCCTTAATTTTGCTGCTAGTTTTGGTGTAATTTTTGATCATTGGAATAAGGAAATAGTACGAGTGAATCACATCTGAGTTTTGCATAAAAGTGTGTAGTGATTTACTATCCGTTATCGTCTTAAATTCATCTGCTTGACGCATATCCGGCTCTCCAATAGTTGTTCGTTTTAGACTATATTTTCCAAGGCCGCTTCCGCATTTGAAAACCATTTTGAAAACCAATTTTATTGGTAGCGCCACTCAAATTTTTTAAAAGGGATCTATTCAACCCCCCCTTCTAGATCCGTGCCTTAGTCTAACAAGTGGTATCACGAGCTCCGGTTCTCCGGTGCTTCAAATACAACATTGATAGAATAATGGCTAACGAACCAAAAGGGGCGTACAATAGAGCTCCCGTTTTTAACGGTGAAAATTATAGCTATTGGAAAGACTGTATGCGGGTGCACATTAATTCCATAGATAGAAAGATATGGAACGTTATTCTCAATGGTCCGATTGAAATAACCATGACAAATGAGAATAACGAAGTTGTGCCAAAGCCCGAAGCACAATGGACCGACGACGATGAGCGAAAGTATAATTACGATTGGAAAGCTAAGAACATTCTAATCTCCTCATTAGGTGTAGATGAATACTACCGTGTATCCCATTGCCCTACGGCTAAGACTATGTGGGATGCACTACAAATTGCCCATGAGGGGACAAACGATGTTAAGTTGGCTCGAATCAACACTCTTATACAAGAGTTTGATCTCTTTTTCATGGAGCAAGGGGAAACCATTGCTGACATGCAAAAGAGATTTACTCATCTCATAAACAGATTACATTCACTAGGAAGACCTATTTCCAATGATCTTGCTACTAATAAAGTTTTGAGATGTCTTAGCAGGGAATGGCAGCCGAAAGTGACCGCCATCAAAGAGGCAAATGATCTTACGGTATTAGACCTGACTACATTGTTTGGCAAACTACAAGAGCATGAACAGGTACTCTTGAGTCTTGACCAACATGAAAGGAAAGAAAAGAAGGACAAAGTAAAGATGAGTGAAAAGAAGTCCATAGCTCTTAAGGCTTCTTCCTCGAAGTCTAAAGCAAAAGAGCAAAGTGATTATTCTTCAAGCGACGACGAAGAAGAAGACATAAATGAGGACATGGGGCTGTTCGTTAAACGGTATAACCGGTACGTGAGAAAGAACGGCATCCAACATTCGGAGAAGAACCTGGTAAATTTCCGAAGGCAATCAAGGTTCTCCAAAGATGAAAATCAAAAAGGCAAAAAGACTAGAGGAACGTGCTTTAAATGTGGAAAGCCCGGTCACTACAAACCGGACTGTCCAATGAACAACAAGGGAAAAGAAAAGGAACAATCGAAGTCACATAAGAGAGCATCAAAGCCTAGGAGGGCGTACATCGCGTGGGAAAGCGACAGTGATTCTTCCTCCTCTAATGAAATCTCTAGTGATGAAGAAGAGTCCGTGAATCTATGTCTCTCCGCAAATCAGAAAAAGAAAAAGAAACAGGTACGTCACTCTAGATATAATATGTCATCTAATATGTCTCATTCCGAATTACAAACCGCATTCGATGTTTTACACAAGGAAGCAACTGAAGCCTTTAAGAAACTTGCTTCTAATAGAAGAATTTTTACATATTTAGAGCACAAAGTCTTAGAGTCCGAAAAGAAATTAGAGGACCTTAAGGCTTCCATTGTGAAAGATAATGAATCGGATTGTAAGGACAATAGTAATCCTTTCAACTTTGGTTGTGATACTTGTCATATTTGGCAAGGTGAGGTTAGAAACCTTAAGGCCAAATTAGACAAGGCACTTGAACCTAAAATTACATTTGCAATCGATAAAAAGGATTTTAGAAAAAGTATGATAAACCCATATCAAAAATATGCATATGTAATTAGGGATCAAGCAAGTGAAAGTGATTCTAATGTCGACTTTGTATGCTTTTACTGTTGCAAGAAAGGCCACTCCATTGGTAAATGTCGATTTAGGAGATTTCTTGTTCCTAAAGGCATCTACCAATGGTTGCCCAAACGCAACCGTCTTGTCGCTAACCTATTAGGACCCAATATGCCATTGGGTACCTCCCTTTTGTAAGTTATATTTTGACAGGTGAAATGTGTCGAGTCCACCGAGAGAAGATGGGTTCTTGATAGTGGGTGCTCAAGGCACATGTCTGGAGACATATCCTTATTCATAGACTTCGTGGCTAAGAAGAAAGGGTATGTAACATACGGTGATAACAACCGCGGAGCGATACTAGGTAAAGGTAGTATAGGTAATCCCTCCTCTACTACAATTTCCGATGTGTTGCTTGTCGAAAACCTTAAACATAATCTCCTTAGCATTAGCCAATTATGCGACAAAGGTTACAATGTTTCCTTTTCAAAAGATTGCTGCAAAATTGTGCATGAAAGTGATAAGAAGAATGTGTTTATTGGTTTTAGAGTAAACAATGTGTATATGCTTGACTTGAATGTGGTATCCCCAACAAGCGATCAATGTCTCATATCTATGAGTGAAGACTCATGGCTATGGCATAGGCGCTTAGCGCATGTCAACTTTGACTTACTCAATAAGATTGTCTCAAAAGATCTAGTACTAGGACTTCCCAAAATTAAGTTCACCAAGGATCACCTTTGTGATGCTTGTCAAAAAGGAAAACAAACGAGGATCTCCTTTAAATCCAAAAAGATTATTTCAACAACGAGACCTCTTGAACTACTTCATATGGACTTGTTTGGGCCGTCTAGGATCAAAAGTCTAGGAGGAAACTATTACGGATTCGTAATAGTGGACGACTTTTCTAGGTTCTGTTGGACCATCTTCTTAGTGAGTAAAAGTGACACGTTTGCCGCTTTTGAGAGATTTGCCAAGCTCTCCCAAAATAAGTTAAATACAAACATTGTGTCAATAAGAAGTGACCACGGAGGTGAATTTGAAAATCATTTATTTGGAGAATATTGCGGTAACCATGGCATCGATCATAACTTCTCGGCTCCACGAACTCCTCAACAAAATGGGGTTGTGGAGCGTAAAAACAGAATTTTAGAAGAATTGGGAAGAACAATGATTAATGATAGTGGTTTACCAAAATACTTTTGGGCCGACGCCATTAGTACGGCATGTTATGTTTTGAATAGGGTACTCATCCGCCCCATTCTAAACAAAACTCCGTATGAACTTTTAAAAGGGCGAAAGCCTAATGTTTCTCACCTTCATGTTTTTGGATGCAAGTGCTTTGTATTAAACAATGGAAAGGAAAACTTGGGCAAGTTTGATTCAAAAGCCGATGAAGGCATTTTTCTAGGGTACTCGCAATCAAGTAAAGCATATAGGATTTATAATAAAAGATTACTTGCTGTTGAAGAGTCTGTGCACGTTACGTTTGATGAGTCCTATCCGAGAAATGTCGGAAAGGATAGTGTTGTTCATGGTGCAGGTACATCCACAGAAGACATACTCAAAGGTGGCGAAACGGGGATTGATCAACCCGATAGAGTCAAAATTGAGGAGGATAAGGATGCACACCATGAGGTAACTGAGGAAGCTCATCCGCCTACAAACGATGATCTCCCTCAAGCTTGGAAGTCGTGTAAAGATCATCCAATTGACAATATTCTCGGAGACATCACAAAGGGAGTCACCACTCGATCTAAGCTAAGTAACTTTTGTTATCACTTCGCTTTCGTTTCACAAATAGAGCCTAAAAACCCCAAAGAGGCCCTACTCGATGAGCACTGGTTTTTATCGATGCAAGAGGAACTAAATCAGTTTAAAAGAAACGAGGTATGGGACCTTGTCCCTCCTCCGCGAGGCCATCGAGTAATCGGCACCCGATGGGTGTTTAGGAACAAGTTGGACGAAAACGGGGTAATAACCCGTAATAAAGCGAGATTGGTCGCTCAAGGGTATAACCAAGAGGAAGGCATCGACTATGAGGAAACTTATGCGCCGGTTGCCCGACTCGAGGCTATACGCCTTTTACTCGCCTTTGCATGTGCAAAGGATTTTAAGTTATTTCAAATGGATGTTAAAAGTGCGTTCCTTAACGGTCACATAAATGAAGAAGTATATGTGTCTCAACCTCCCGGTTTTGAATCTCATGAATACCCTGAACATGTTTACAAGTTAAAAAGAGCTTTATATGGTCTCAAACAAGCTCCTAGAGCTTGGTATGAGCGACTAAGTAAGTTTTTACTTAATCAGGGGTACTCACGAGGAAAGGTTGACACTACACTCTTCATTAAACGTCAAGGAAAGCACTTGATTTTGGTGCAAATCTATGTTGACGATATTATATTTGGATCCACTAACATGAATCTCGTGAGAGAGTTTTCTGACCTCATGCAGGGCGAATTCGAGATGAGTATGATGGGGGAGCTCACATACTTCCTCGGCCTGCAAATTAAACAACTCCAAGAAGGGACATTCGTGAGCCAAACAAAATATTGTTTGGACTTGATCAAGAGATTTGACATGGCAAAATCCAAGGCCATAGACACCCCAATGCCTACATGCGTAAATTTGGATAAAGATGAAAATGGCAAGGACGTAGAGGTAAAACGATATAGAGGTATGATTGGTTCACTTCTCTATCTTACTGCGTCACGTCCTGATATTATGTTTAGTGTGTGCATGTGTGCACGATACCAATCATGTCCCAAAGAATCCCACCTAAAAGCTGTTAAACGAATTCTTCGATACCTGTCAGGTACCCCGAAGTATGGATTGTGGTATTCTAAGGGTAGTGATTGCTCGTTGGTAGGTTACTCCGATTCCGACTTTGCCGGGTGCAAATCGGATAGGAAAAGCACTAGTGGTACATGTCATTTGTTTTCAAACTCCTTGGTTAGTTGGCATAGCAAGAAACAAGTTTCAGTTGCTTTATCAACGGCCGAGGCGGAATACGTTGCCGCTGGTAGTTGTTGTGCTCAAATTCTGTGGATTAAGCAACAACTACTAGATTTCAATCTTAAACTTGAACGTATTCCTATCCTATGTGACAACACTAGCGCTATTAACCTTACCAAAAATCCCGTATTACACTCTCGCACTAAACATATAGAAATTCGACACCATTTTCTTAGGGACCATGTTGAGAAAGGTGATGTTGTATTTGAACACGTTGACACTAAAAACCAACTAGCGGACATTTTCACAAAGCCGCTAGCAACGGAACCTTTCTTTCATATCCGCCGAGAACTTGGCATCCTCGACATTTCGGAACGGGAATAATATTTGCTGATGTTATCTTATTTCATTCAAATAATCATGCTGTTGTACTTCTAACAATTTGATATTCGTGTAAGTATAAGTATGTTGTGTATCAAGCAAATCAGGCATCAAGGTGATATTGTTCTTTCTCTCTCTCTCTTTGTTTGATAATCCTGTTGATCTCAAATCATATCGCTTATACTACGCTAAATTTGTATGACATCTACTGCATATGTATATAGATATTTTTTTTTTCTCATATGTCATGACATCATTTTTGCATAGCATGTACCTCTGAATATGGTAAAATACAAAAATCTGCTGTTTGTTGCATTCTGCGGCCTAAACAAGGTGGTTTGTCAAGAGTCGAACAAGCTGAAGTGCATCTCATCCATATACTAGGTCACGGCATTAAAATTAACTGGCCGTACTATATTACAAGCCGGATGTATGAACTAAGAGACTCCAAGCGAGGCACCGCGCTCGCCTATGGCTCATTCATTCAGGAAGCTTTAAACTCTGCAGTCGCTCAAAAAGTACAGATTTTATCGGCGCTCAACCATGGCTGCAGCTGCCTCCTCGAGTGAAGAAAGTGCTGATGAGTCAGAGGGTGGAGAAGATGAAGAAGCAGAAGGAAGCTCAAGTGAAGATGAAGACAATCAAGGTGACAATGCAGGAGAGGCACAAGAAACCGCTGATGAGACTCAGCTGGACCACGATATTAATGAAGGTCATCAACCATACGTGCCTTCTGAAAACTATCAACAAACATATCAAGATGACAATCAACACAATAACTGGTCTGCCTACTCAAACCAACAGGAAAATGAGGATGAGGAGAATAACCAAGGCTGGGGTGAATGGCAATACACCGGGTGGACCACCCTTGGCAAATTCTATCAGCCGTATCAACCAAGCACTGCAGACCCACCTTCTCCTCAACAACCGTCAAACAATTCGGAGATTTTAGAAATGATGCAGTCGATGCAGTTGGAACAGCGAAATTTTATGACCAATATGCAGGAACTACAGCAAAAATTCATGAGGGATCAAAATGAAAGAATGGCACAAATTCGTTCTGAACTGCATAACCAAAATGAACGGATCAGTGGAATGTCGACTCAGCTGGACGCTCGATTCGAGACTCTAACTCACTGTCATCAAGCTGAAGAGCGCGCCATTGTCGACAGTCTTGACTTTTTGAATAACATCACAGAAGAATTTACTGATCTAGCTCATCCCCAACGCCATCCTCATTACTATGACAGGCGTGGTCGTGGTCGCGGACGTGGACGGGGCTATTAGCATGCGCTCATATGTCATTTGTTGTTTCCTGTTTTGGCTTGCATTCATTTTGTTTGTTGTGTTTTGCTTTTCTGCCCAAACTCACTATGATTGTTGCTTACTTCTATGTTGCTATCATGACATTTTTGTGGTTCTGTAATCTATTAACTGTTATCTCCATCGTATGTATAACTGTTGTTTACTTCTCATCTGTTGGTATCTCATTTATGCATGATTCAATGTGTTGTTATTGTGTCACGAGTTTACCTCTTTTTGATGTTGTCAAAGGGGGAGAACCGAGCAGTAGATAGACGATGATTACGACCGCTATAATTGTAAAAGAAAGGGGGAGCATACCTATACCTATCACGTGTTGCGTAACAGTAGGTTGCCATCATCAAAAAGGGGGAGAATGTGAAGGCAAAGTATCTACCAACACAAGCGTGCCTCTGGTTTTTGATGATGACAACTTGCTAAGAGATATCCTTCTTTCGTTTAAATCATTCACGCTACTTATGATTCAATTTTTACAATGACGTAATGCACAAAAAGCTGTAGAAATTTATGTTTTTGCAGATTTTTGAACCATGAGCCGACCATACCGTCAGCACACAGTTTCATTCAGTTCACACGGCTCAGCGCATGAAGGTCATGCGTCGACCGTTAACTTGGCGCATGCAGGTTTAAGAATCAGGCGGCTCAGCGCATGAAGATCATGCGTCGACCGCTGACTCGGCGCATGACAGTTTGAGTGTCACACGGCTCAGCGCACGCCGACCCTATGGTCGACCGTTCGCGCGCAGAAACAGAAATTCTGCTATGTTTCTTTGATCTGTCAACTGTCTGTTTTGTATATTACTATAAATAGCTGTCTTTTCAATTTTAACATACAACATTTTTGAAAGCATTGTGAGAAAGTGTTCAGGTCAAGAAACGTGAAAGAGGTGCATCAGTGTTCTTCATCTTCATCGTTCAATCAACTCACAAATCCTCAAATTACAGATAATCAATTTTTTGCTGCGGTTTGTGGTTTGCTCGACGGTGATAAGGTTCGAACGCGTGATTGAAGATCCGGTTCGAGTGGAAGCTGGTGCAGGTGTTTCTTGGGAGAAAACCTTTGAGGTTTTACCTATCAAGACTACAGGTTTTGAAGGCTTTTGTTACGGAATCGTCGGTTCAACAATCAAGCGAGTGCGAAGGTGATTGATTAGCGGAAGGTTGATCAATCTAGTAGCTAGGGCGTTGAAAGGTTGAAGACGTTCCGGGTTCAATTTGGGTGTGTCTAAGATCAGCCGTGCCGAAGGTTTGATCAACGGAAGAGTTGTCAATAAGGTGGCTGCAATCGGAGGTCATTCACATCAAATTGGAGGACTTGATTCATCTTGAATCAAGGGGCAAGAAGTGGTAGAAATTATCAGCAACATTAAGATTGTTTGTATCAATTGTCTATCGATTCTTGTGTATAACTGTTCTACCAAACAGGTGATATCTATTCAATACATATCTCAATTCTCATTGTAGAATTGAGGGCAGACGTACCCCAACGCGAGGACGACTGGGGGAACTGCCTCATCAAATCTTGTGTTCCTTTATTTTCTGCATTTTTAATTACAGCTTAAAAATTAAGTGATTCTAGAATAAGTGATTTTGTCAAATTGTAGTATTGATTGAGTGAGTTGGTGAAACACTGTTTTTTAACTACTAAGTACAATAGAAATACTGTACTAAGGCTTTTTCAATCACTCATTCAACACAAATATCATTTAAGGTATTTGTGCACACCAACTGTTCGACAAAAGTGCTGAACTAAAATTGCCTTAATTTTGCTGCTAGTTTTGGTGTAATTTTTGTGCACACCAACTGTTCGACAAAAGTGCTGAACTAAAATTGCCTTAATTTTGCTGCTAGTTTTGGTGTAATTTTTGATCATTGGAATAAGGAAATAGTACGAGTGAATCACATCTGAGTTTTGCATAAAAGTGTGTAGTGATTTACTATCCGTTATCGTCTTAAATTCATCTGCTTGACGCATATCCGGCTCTCCAATAGTTGTTCGTTTTAGACTATATTTTCCAAGGCCGCTTCCGCATTTGAAAACCATTTTGAAAACCAATTTTATTGGTAGCGCCACTCAAATTTTTTAAAAGGGATCTATTCAACCCCCCCTTCTAGATCCGTGCCTTAGTCTAACATTTTTGTCCACGGCGGGACGCCTAGGTTAATTAGGGTTTGAGACGGCTAAAACTAGGGTTATTGACTCGGCGGTCCAACAGCTAGACCTAATTCCTTCGGAGGGATTCTAACGGTAAAAACATGCAAAATACGACAAATTACTATTCAGCAGAATTAAAGTGCGGAAAAATAAAGAAAGCGGTAAAAAAAACATCGCGACGATCACTCGCGTAAATTACAAATTCCCAAAAAATGCAAAATAAAATAACTGCGACCATGGCCTCGCGTAAATTACATCCATGGAACAAAAACGAACAAATGAAATAATAACGAGTTGAAACAAACAAATTAACGAGGGTTAGACAAAAATGAAACGGCTAAATCACAACTTATTTCTTTTTGAGTTTTTATTGAGAAGAGGAGAGGAGAATTAATTTCATGCTTAAATGGAGAAACTATTCTAATTATTTACTAAAAATTTTAATAAAGAAACTGGTTTTAATTTTAATGAAAAAATGTCTTGAAAAAAAATGTTTTAATGTTATCGAAAATAAATGTTTTAAATTTTAATTAAAAAAATGTTTTAAATTTTAATGAAAAAATTTGATTTAAATTCAACGAAAAAGGTTTTAATTTTTGTTTTAGTGAAAGAAAGGTCATTTTTTAATTTTTGTGTTAACTTAATGAAAAATGGTTTTAATTGGAAAAAAGCTTTAATTAAGAAAAACTGTTTTATTTAGAAATATGTTTTTTAAAAAAATGATTTAATTTTTGAAAAAAACTTTTTAGAAAGATCTTAATTTTTAAAAAACTAATTACGTTATGTTTTTTTTTTGTTGTTGAAATAGCTTACCTAAACTTAATTGCATTATTAATTACAAACTACATAGTTAATATAAATGAAAAAATAAACAATTGAATAATAAAATAAAAAAATGAAACGTAAATAAAAAGGCTTCTGCCGTTTTCTCCCTGGATGACTATCGAAGCTTTTCCTCTCCTTCAATCCTTACATGTCATCTTCTATTTATTCTTCCCATTAATCTACAATCAATGAACAAAACAACACACAAAAATCATAAAATGTCGTAAATCAAAGGAAAGAGAAAGCTTACGGTAACGACGATGATGTTGAACGAACTGAGCCTCCGCCGTTGGGACTTTTTGCTCGCCGGTAGCGCTTGGCCGATGATGAATTCAAACTTGTTAGGGTTCTTCCAAAAAAATTCCTTCTTCTGATAAATCGTGAGAACGACCGCCGTTTTTCTCTTTTGTCTCCTTCTCCTTTTATCAAATGCAACTCATGTTTATATAGGTAACAAATTAGGGTTAACTCTAACCTAATGCCTATTTTAAAGCCCAACTTAAATAATTAGTCAAAACTAAAAAAACAAACTAAAACAAACTTAAAAGAATAAAATCTTTTCTAATATTTTTAATTTTATGATTTTTTGATGTTTTTATGAGTAATATGGAAAAAAGTGAAAAAATAATATTTTTTAAAAAATAATTTAAATAAAATACGAAAATAATAATT
Source organism: Lathyrus sativus (assembly GCA_963859935.3). NCBI lineage: Eukaryota > Viridiplantae > Streptophyta > Magnoliopsida > Fabales > Fabaceae > Lathyrus > Lathyrus sativus. The sequence goes on from OZ012739.1 coordinate 607,183,925, forward strand.
AAATAATAAAAAAAAACTATTTTGTTATTTTTTTTTATAAAAATAGAAAAGTTAGAATAAAAATAAAAGAAAAACAAAAAGTGAAGAAGGTGGGATTTGAACTCTCGACCTCTCACACTCACAACTCCTTACACACGGTCTCTTGCCAATTGTGCCATTTTATTCATTCAAAATAAAGTGGCACTAGAAACTATGTAAAGGTAGGACAAATTTGGGGTGCAACAACTACCTTTAGGATACCATAATCCAACGTTGGTCGTTCCTTTGAGATACTTGATAATTCTCTTCACAGCAGTGAGATGCGATTCCTTCGGATTTGCTTGGAAGCGCGCACACAAACAAACACTAAACATAATGTCAGGACGGCTTGCCGTCAAATATAGTAATGAATCAATCATACCTCGATATTTAGTAATATCAACTGGAGTACCAGATTCATCTTGATCGACATACGTTCCGGATCCCATAGGAGTAGACATCATCTTGCAACTATCCATATCGAATTTTTTTTATTAATTCCTTACAGTACTTGGATTGGTTGAGGAAGATTCCATCCTTGGTTTGCTTGATTTGTAGTCCAAGAAAATAATTTAACTTTCCCATCATGGACATCTCGAATTCTTCTCGCATCATGAGTGAGAATTCTTCGCACAGTTCTTTGTTTGTTGATCCAAATATGATGTCGTCGACGTAGACTTGTACTAACAAGGTGTTACCCTTGATCTTCTTTATAAACAGCGTCTTGTCAACCTTTCCTTTTGTAAATCCTTTCTCACATAAGAAGTTGCTAAGGCGATCATACCATGCTCGTGGTGCTTGTTTTAAACCGTAGAGAGCCTTCTTCAGTTTGAAAACATGTGAGGGATTTTTGAAGTCTTCAAAACCCGGAGGTTGTTTGACGTAGACTTCCTCATTAATGTATCCATTCAGGAAAGCGCTTTTGACATCCATCTGGAATAACTGAAAATTCATAGAACAAGCGTAAGCAAGTAGTAATCTAATTGCTTCTAACCTTGCTACCGGAGCGAATGTTTCATCAAAATCAATTCCTTCCTCCTGGTTGTAGCCTTGTGCGACCAATCTTGCCTTGTTACGAACTATAATCCCGTTCTTGTCAAGTTTGTTCTTGAATACCCATCTGGTTCCTATAATATGCTTATTGTCCGGTCTTGGTACAAGGGTCCAAACTTGATTTCTTTCGAACTGATTAAGTTCTTCTTGCATTGCTATAATCCATTGGTCGTCGCCTAAAGCTTCATCGATCTTTGATGGTTCAATTTGGGATACAAATGCCATGTTGAGACACGCATCCTTTAAGTTAAGTCGAGTTGCCACGCCTTGACTAATATCACCAATAACTTTATCAATTGGGTGATCTCTGTGTGTTCTCCATTCTTTCGGAAGATCTTGATTTTCTTGAGTAACATCTTCTTGTAATATTGTTTGATCTTTTGAAACAATTTCTTCATTTTGTGAAGTATCTACAAAATTATCATCATCATCCAAAACAATATTATCCTCTTTCGAGGGGTTAGTCTCATCAAACGAAACATGAATGGACTCTTCAATGGTAAGAGTTCTTTTATTAAAAATTCTAAAAGCTTTACTATAAGAAGAGTAACCAAGAAATATACCTTCGTCGGACTTCTCATCAAACTTACCGAGATTGTCCATATTGTTGTTGAGAACGAAGCATTTGCAGCCAAATATGTGGAAGAATGATATATTTGGTTTCCTTCCCTTGAACAACTCATACGGAGTCTTTTTGAGTAGCGGTCGAATATTCACGCGGTTGCTTACAAAGCATGTCGTGCTTACTGCTTCTGCCCAGAAATATTTTGGAAGATTTGTGTCGCTGAGCATTGTTCTAGCAAGTTCAACTAGTGAGCGATTCTTCCGTTCTACGACGCCGTTTTGTTGAGGAGTTCTTGGTGCCGAAAAATTATGAGAAATTCCATTTTCTTCGCAAAATTCTTCAAAGTCTGAATTTTGAAATTCTCCACCGTGGTCGCTTCTTATGGAGGCTATAGTGAGTGACTTCTCGTTTTGAATTTGTTTTGCATACTTTTTGAATGCTTTAAACGCATCATTTTTCTGCACTAAAAACATTGTCCAGGTATATCGAGAAAAATCATCAACAATAACTAAAGCATAAATACTACCTCCAAAGCTCTTCGTTCTTGATGGACCAAAAAGATCCATGTGCAATAATTGAAGTGGTCTTGATGTAGAAACCACTTGCTTGGATTTGAAAGTTGTCTTGGTCTGTTTTCCCTTTTGACATGCATCGCATAATTTATCCTTGATGAATTTTATCTTCGGAAGCCCAACAACCAGATCATGCTTGATTAATTTGTTTAAATGCTCCATGTGAATGTGAGCAAATCTTTTATGCCAAAGCCATGCCTCGTTGTTGTTCGCCATAAGACACTTTACCTTCAAAGAAGAATCATCAAAAGAGATCATAAAAATATTATTGTATCTTTTACCTTTTAGCAGAATCTCATGAGTGACTTCGTGTTCGATCAAGCATTCCTCCTTTGTGAAGTTGATTTTGAACCCTTTGTCACACAATTGACTGATGCTAAGCAGGTTATGCTTAAGGCCTTCAACAAAAAGTACGTCTTCGATGACGGTACATGGAGGTGCATCAATGGTTCCAACTCCAAGAATTTTTCCTTTATTATCATCACCGTAAGTGACGTATCCTTTGGCCTTTAATGATAGACTTGAAAACTTGTTTATATCTCCCGTCATATGCTTCGAGCAACCACTATCAAGATACCATTCATTTGTGGTTGTCTTCAAGCATACCTACAAAACAAAATTAGGTAGTGTTAGGTACCCAAGTTGCTTTGGGTCCTTGATAGTTAGTACCTTTTTCCACCCACACATAATGCCCCTTTGCAACACCAATATTACGTACATAGCAAGCATTAGGTGTGTGCCCTTTAATACCACAATAAAAACATGTAGGTTGAAAATGACTTCTATATCTAGGAATATAATTTTTTTCCTTATTAATTCTTTTCTTGTTATGATTTTGATGCTGAGTCTTAGAAGTGCTTGTCTCTTTCTTCACAATTTGTTCACTTGCTCTTACAAAAATGGTCTTATTGGTGCTTGGTTTTGAAAATTTAGAATATCCCAATCCACTTTTATCATTAGGATACCTTTGATGTTTAAGAATCTCTTCCAAGCCAATTTGACCCTTTTCGTATCTTTCTAAAACTCTTTTAAGTTGAACAATTTGAAAAGACAAAGACTCACAATTCTTACATACAAGACTTTGTTCTTCATCCATCACTTTTTGTTTTTCATCTTCAATATTTTTCAAGAAATCAGAATTTTGTTTTTCTAAAAGTAAAATTCTTTTCTTTTGTGATGAGATGTCTTTGTACAAAGTTTTGCACTCTTTTAGAAGTTCATCTATAACTTCTTGTGCATCATTATCATAGACAGAAAAATTACTACTAACCTCATTTTCGTCATCGGAATGGTGAGAGGCCATTAAGGCAATATTTGCACATTCATCGCTATCTGATTCCGATGATGAACTCACTTCGTTGTCGTCCCATGCGACATAAGCCTTCTTTGTTTTGAAATCCTTCTTGCCCTTGAATTTTCCTTTATTTGCGAGTTTTGGGCAGTCTGGCTTTATGTGACCTTGTCTTCCACATTCATAGCATGTAATTTCTTGGTTTGATGTGGATGCTTCCTTTTTCTTACCAAGCTTCTTTACTAGAAGCATGAAATTTTCGTCTTCGGAAGATTCGTCAATTTTGTCATCCTTTGTGTCAGTCTTCAAGGCAATTCCTTTGGACTTCTTGTCTTGACTTTCATGTTTCTCAAGCCTTCCAAGTTCCAGTTCATGTTCTTGAAGTTTCCCGAATAATGAAGCGGATGTCATCGTTGAAAGACTTTTCTTTTCCGAAATGGCAGTCACTTTTGGTTGCCATTCTCTTGTCAAGGATCTTAAGACTTTTAAGTTGAGATCATCGTTGGTGAAGGTCTTCCCAAGAGCAATCAGGTGATTTGTCAGATGAACGAACCTCTTTTGCAAGGCAACAATAGATTCACCGGGCTGCATACGGAACATCTCATATTCTTGACTTAACGTGTTAAGTCTTGATCTTTTTACTTCTGCTGTTCCTTCATGCGTTTCTACCAAGGTATCCCAAATCTGTTTTGCCGATTGACACTGTGATATGCGAAAGAATTCATCCATACTGAGAGCGCTTTGAAGTATGTTGATTGCTTTCTTCTCATTCAAGATTCTCTTCTTGTCATCTTCATCATATGAGGATTTGATCTTTGGGGTTCCAACACCATTTACCACACTTGTAGGAACATGTGGACCAGTTTCAACAGTTTCCCATATACCATCCCCTTGAGCCTCAAGATGTGCCTTCATACGGATTTTCCAAAAATCGAAGTATTCTCCAGAAAAGAGTGGTGGTTTGTTACTACTTCCACCATCTTTGAAAACCGGGTTGGTACTTGCGGAAGCCATACTGAATCGTTAGGAACAGGTTACCTTAACCTGCTCTGATACCAATTGTAAGAACAGAGTATGCCTAAGAGGGGGGGGTGAATTAGGACTTTTGAAATTTTTCCGGTTTTTATATGGTTCTTGGAAATATACTGGATGGTGTTCTTGGTTATGGAAAGCAGTAAATCAATAGAAAGAAAGAAAGACACAGGATTTATAGTGGTTCCCCTCACAATCCGAGAGTACTCCACTCCCCTTTCAACATGAAAGAGAATTTTCACTATTGTTTAAAACAGTACAACCTATCACACCATCAACCGGTGAGGCCTACTATCAAACAATAAAAACTCACAAGTGTACAAGAACAATCCTCTTGTAAACACTCACCCTTGTGTCCAACAATCCTGGATCACAAGTCAAATACAAAAACAATTGTAATGAATTTGGATTGAGTATAATTGTCAAAGTGATCTTCTCCAATGAATCAAAGTTCACTCTTTGTAATTTTTCAATACAAGTGTTCAATGAATATGAAACTTTTAATGCAAGTATGAACACTTTTGAAAAATGAATTTGATTCTAAGACAAATTTAAAAAATGAGAATTGGTTTTTGTTGGTGTCCTTTCAAAAAATGAGAAACTCAGAATTTATATGAGTAAAATAACCTTTCACAAAAGGTATGATTTTAAAAGATTCAAACCATGAAAAGGTATGATTTTAAAAATAATTTTGAACTCAAAACAAAGCAATTTTTCACTGCACGTTCAGTGTTAATCGGTTAACCCATATGGTTAATCGGTTAACACTGGTACGTTAGCCCAGAAAATTCAAAATTCAAAATGGTTAACCGGTTAACCCATATGGTTAATCGGTTAACACTGCTAATTTTCAGAAAAATGCTTTTTAAAATTAATGTTATACCATTTTTAAAGTTTCAAAAACATGTGTATGTATTATGCACAAAAGATTGATGTTTTTGAACACTTGTATATCAAAATTAAAAAGGTGGATTTGATATACCAGTAATGCAGGCAAGTCTGGAAGAATCAGTTCCATATAGCTTGTCTTGAAAGATAGCTTGACTTGATCTTGATGACTTTGAACGGCTTGTCTTTTTGCAATCAAGAGATATTAACTTTGATAAGCAGTGACATCATCAAAACTTGAGACCGAAGCATGCTTCTACAACCAAAACCGTCCTGCCCAAAGCCTTGAGCATTGAAACCATATTTCCCAGCATTATCGAATCCCTGATCATTGAACCCGAATCCAGCATTACCGAAGCCGTTGCCTCCCATATTATCACCCAAGTTGATATCACCAAGCCCAACGTTATGGACAGCAGTCTCGTTCCCAACTCCGACGTTACCGTTCCCAGCAGCGGTAGCGTTGTTGACATTAACAGCGGGTATATTGACTACGGGTGGAGCCACTGGCGTGGGAGTGCCATCTCCATGAGCAGTATCGACTCGCACAGACTGATGATCCTCGTTACTGTGACCAGCATTTCGGGCCAACAGAGGTTGGACCATGGCTTGCAAATTCTCCTGACCTTTTGCAATAGCTTCCATGGTCTGCATAAAGAGAGCTAGCTTCTCGCGCACATCTTGCATCTCGTTCTGCATTTGATCCATGATTCTTCGACAGTTGGTGCGAGTGGAGTATCTGTGCGGGCGTTGATCTGCAATCCTGAAAATACCTGATACAGAGCAGAAAATAAGATACCATCCAAGGATTACCTGTAATGCAATATGAATATGAATGCAATGCAATGTGTGTCTGTGCATTAGGGAAATTCATTCCCCGATTCTGGTGTGAAGGTGCCGGTGCAGGCAATACAAAGATCGGAGTTGAATCACAGAAAGCCTCATATATTGCAGAGAAACCAATAAGCCAAGAATACAATGTCACTGAGAGTACAATACGAGAAGGCATGACCTCAACCAACAATCCTGGTGATGGTCAGCACTATGCAAATAAAGCATACAAGTTACTACATGAAATGATCAAACACCCCCATAAGTCTGGTATTCTTCTAGCAACTTCTTGGTCTCCGGATGACTTGGTCGAGCGAGCAGCCCTTCGACAAGTTGGTTTCTTTTCTTAAGAACACGTCGCACGTCTTCAGCAGTTTCCTCCCATGCCCCTTCTCCGAAGCGATCCTCTAGTTTACGCTTCTGAGACACAGCTTCATCTCTGCCTTTGATGGCCTTGTTTAGTGCATTCTGGAGACTATACCGGGTCATCACTTCTTCTTCACACTTCTTGATGCTGGACTTCAACTGCTCTTCGAGGTTGGAAATTTGCTGCTTCAACTTATCTTCCCTCTTCTTATTGTTGGTGAGCGTGGCATTCCAGGTCTTATTGCAAGAAGAGATCTCTCGGTGTGCTGCGTCGAGCGCCTTCTTTTTGGATTCCAGCATGTCATGGGAGCTTCTGAACTCTTGCCCCAGACGTTCGCGCTTCTTCCTCTCCTCAGTCAACTCAGCCCCTAACCTGTTCATTAGCTCAATCTGCTGTTGGAAAGCATGGACAACCTTGTTTTTCTCACTGCGTATCTGGGCTAGCTCCTGCTCTAACCCTTCGTTGATCTTCATCAAGGCTTCTTTTTCTTTCACAACTTGCTCGTAGGCCTCCCTAGAGACAGTAGTTGGCTCTGCTACCGGAATAGGAACAAGAACTGGTGCATCTGGAAATGGCATCCGTAACTGACTTGCTCTCTCTTGAATCCAAACTCTATAAGGTGCATAGGCCTGACAGTCATTTTTCCCTAGCAACGACTTCCCTCTTCGGTTAATACGCGTCCAGGCATGCTGCAGCTTGGCTAGTAACTCCCCCTTCACGTCTCCGGTGAAGTACAGAGATTCCTGTACTTCTTCCTCCTTTGGCGGGTTCTTCAGCGCATATCCGAACTGACGGACCAACAATGATGGGTTGTAGTTGATACACCCTTTTCTTCCTATCAGCGGGACATTAGGGTACCCAGAACAACTGAATATAAGCTCGGATCCCAGCAGATCTCTATCGAACCATTCAACGTCTTCAGAAGTTAACCTCATCATATGCTCTGGCCAGTCGGGCGTGATTGCATTATCCACGAAAGGTCCCCTCGAGGGAAGATGGCTCTTGAACCACATATACAGCAAAGGTACGCAACAAGAGACGTTCTTGCCTCTCCTGTTTTCATTCCTGTAGTGCATCGAATGATAAAAGTCCCCGATCAGCGTTGGTACTGGGTTACCAGCAGCAAATATATGAAATGCGTCCACCCCTGCGTCCATGTCCACGAAGTTTGGGAAGTTAGGGAACAACACTATCCCATAAATGCAGAGGGCCAAAATAGCGTTAAAGACCACCCAACACCCATTCTTGGCGTACTCTTGAGCCTTACCAACCAGAAACTGAAGAGAAAAACCTGGAACCCCTCGCCACGCAGTCATCAACAAGTCAGAAGCATTCATATGCAGGGCTTTGGCTAAATCCTCCAAATTGGGCTCAGCGGCTGAGTGAATAAAAGGAACTGCATTCTGAACTGGCAGCTCAGTAAACTCTACATACTCCTCCATGGTAGGCCCCAAGATAAAGTCCGCAAACGTGAAACATCTCAAAGCCGGGTCATAGAATTGCATTAAGGTGTACATCCCATTCAATTCATCATCAGTGGACCTGCGAACTAAACTCAACAGCCGTCCGTAACTCTGCCTGAAGCTTCTACGGACATCCTCATCTGCAAGAGAAATCAGACCCAGGAGTGGAGTAATATCGGGGATAGGTAGCTTATACGCAACGGTCATCCTCAAACCAGCCATGATCAAATACTCAGAAGTCCAGACACTAGAACCGGGGGAATGCAAATGCACCTGCAGCACAGACACACGTTAGTAGGATGCAATGATGATGAGTATGCAAACAATGCGATGCAAGTGACATGCAACAGGGACCAAATGCCGTAGCTGAATAGCCTGAACCATATCAAGAAGTCTCAGATAGACTCTTTAGAAACCCTCAAACCCTGGTCTCAGATAGACCTACAACAAAGCTCCAACAATGGTCTCTGACAGACCCACAACATAACTCTGGCTGGTCTCTGATAGACCTCAAATCGTAACTCCAATAGGTCTCGGACAGACCTCAGAACTCCTCAACTGGTCTCTGACAGACCTCATAACATATCTCCAAATGGTCTCTGACAGACCTCATAACTCTCCATAAATACCCAGGATCTCTGATCAAGAAATAACCGGCTGAAGGTCTAGTTACCTGCATAACCCTAAACCCTCTCACAGGTGGATGTCCTAGCAACTGACAAAGGTATGGCATCCTATGCGGTCGTCGGCGTCACAGACTTTCAGGGTTGATGATACGATTCCCAGAAGGAGTGGCATCATCAAATCCTGAAGAGGCCTCACTTAGCCAACTTCCAAATGATCGGTCCCCAGAGTCGACAATCCAACTAACCAGCAACCCGAGCCACCCAAAGGGCAGGACAGGAGGCCAACCAGAGGAACCTCGTCTGAGTGTAGATTTCGCGGGACACTAGGACATGCAAAGCACGTGCGCGCCCACTAATCTCTACTCTAAGTCTAAGGTGCACTCAAGCCCAGGTCCGGCTTCTCACTCAATATCAGAACACCCGTCACACCCCAATATAGCAATAATAATCAATATATAATGCTGAAAATAAAGGTCAGAAATATAAATCCATACAAAATCCTCGACGGGAAAACAAGCGTTAGGATTGACTCTCTTAAGGGACGTTGGATCCCAAATGCATAAGAACTATCGCAGTCCTTAGCAGCCAGGGGACGTTGGATCCCCAGCAGAGTCGCCAGCTGTCGCTACTGCGAAAATCGGCGCCGGCTGAACAGAAGAGTCGCCACCGTGCGTTATTTATCCCACGGGAGGGAAAGGAAACGCTCAGAGTAAACCTCGCACAACACGGGAAAGGTATGGTCGTCGCAACCAAAACCTGGATTCGGGAGTCGGTTACGCAAGGGGAAGGTATTAACACCCCTCACGTCCGTCGTACTCGACGGGATCCACGCTTGTTTTCGGGTATGGATTGTCATTTCTATCTAAACTACAGGTTAAGGGTTAAAAAGAAAATAAAAGGACTCGGCAAAGTATCGCACTTTATGCCTACGTATTCTCGTCTGGAACGAGAAATCAGAGTCAACGTAGTTCGCCTACCTACGGGAAAGGAGGGGAAGGTTGCTCGCTAGGATATCGCATCCTATGCCTACGTACTTTCATACAGCATGAAAGATCAGAGAAAACGTAGTTCGGGCCACGTACGATACAAGTCTATCTTGATTGTTTTTAGTCCTTCTGAAAAAGGGTTTTCTCCTGATTAACAGTCCCAGCGGACAAAAATGACGTTTTGATGTTTCAAATTGTTTTACGGAAGAAGTGTCTTTTATTGGGTTTGAAATCTTATTGTGTTTTTCTGTTTGTTTTGAGAAAGAAGAGACAGAACTCTAACCTACGGTTGAAAAGGGGAATCAAACTAACCTAATGTTATCATGCATGGGTTAAGACCTAATGTCTATCATGCTCCTCTCTTGCACAGAGAGAAACAGAGATCCTAAGGGAATAGGCGGAAACAGAAACAATAGCAAATATACAATAAAACAGTAAAATGCATGAATGCAACAATACAAGCGAGGCAAGGGAGTCCCACTCAACCTCGAACCTAGAAAACAATAGGCAAAAGTGAACAGGATTCACTTTCAACCCAACAGGGTAAACAACAAACAATACAATCCAGAAAACCAATCAATACATCAGAAATGAAATACAGCAAAAATAAACAGCCACAGCAGCTCTGCACCACATCAGTCTTCAAGTTATCTCCAATCAGCTACAAGCTTCAGCAAGCATCAATCCCCATCTCCACAGCCTTCCAGCAAGGTCTTGATCATCAATCTTCCATCTGCAATGGCTTTTCTTCAAGTCCTAAACTCCAAGCTGAGGGATCAATCACAGGAGTGAATTGCGGTGTTAAACACTTAGCTAACCACCAAGGGTGGCAAACCAACTGCTACTAACACATAAGACATTTTCTCTCAAGAGTTCTATCCCTTAGACAGTAGCACCAAGCCTTCCAAAGGAAGGGGTTGAGTGTCTTAGAGAGACTCTGTATCACAGAGAGGAATGGAGGCAGTCAAAACCTTCCATGTTTGAGAATCAAGCTTTCTAATCTAGAGCTCTGCCTAGCTCTTAAACCCTAATCTCCTCAACAGCTACTAGCAGGAATCTCCTCATCAACTCTGTAAGTTGGCCTTCAAGCTCTGGATCTCCAATGGCTTCATCATCACAAGTCTTCAGCTTCCCCAATCCCCAAGCAATCCCAATACCCACACAGACAAACAATAATCCCCAGAGGGCACACCACACCAATCAAACAAATATAGCAATATATACTAATAGCAGTAGGGGAATCCTAGTGATTTCTAAGGGATATAATAACTACCCATAGTCCCTATAGTCCCATATCTAAAATATTCAATCTCTAAGTCCTAAGGGAAATGAACTAATTCACCTAAGTCATCACTTAAACCCTAATTTTATTCATGTTATTCACACCTAAACCAATCATCTAAAATTAACTTCTAAAAATGGGAACTAAATTGTATGTACAAGTTGAATGTCTAAACTAAACAACCTAAAAAGAATGGGTTAAAAATGTTAAAGCAACTATTAGAACAAAAATTAACAAAATCATGTATGAAATGAAACACCTAAAATAGGCATTTATTTGGAAAATATGGGAAAAATATCAAATAAAAAATAAAATGCAATTTTTATTTTTTATAATTTTCTAGACATCTTGAAGAAATTAATGCAAAAAGAATCATTAAAAAATATGAAGTTTATGATTTATTATGATTTTTTTAAAGAATTAATATTTTGAAATAAAATGAAATGAGAAACAATGGGAAAGGGGTGCAGTTAGCATGAAAAATTAGTTGAAATTAAGAAATGGGCCAGGCAGTGGGGTGTCAGTAGCAAGATACGCAAGGCCCAGCACGCTTCAGAATTTAAACAAAAATAAAAAAAACACAAAACGGTGCAGATAGCAAGATTCTCAGTTGAAATCACATTGGGCCTCACGTTGGGGGTACGAATAGCAATGAGTTTTGGAGCCCAGTCTGGCAAAATAAATGAAACGCTGCGTATAGGCGTTCAAATCTCCCTCCGTTTTCATTTTAAATGCTGGCCACACGATTTGATCTTCAGTCAAGGTCAAAGTACCCATCCAACGGCCAGAGGTCATCGTCTACCTCCAGCAAAACCCTAGCTCTGAAAATCCCCTCCCATGCACGCGTCCTTCCACTCCTCTGTCCTCTCTCATTTCACCATGAATTCCTTCGACTCCAAAAGCAAAATTGCTCTAAATTCCTCCCTCTACACAGCCATCACCATAACTCTTCATAAAACTCAAGCAACACTGGAACCCGATAGGTATAACAGATGGAATCCACCATTAACACCTGATATCAACTACTTCAATTCTTTCTAATTTTTTACCCTAAAATGATCTACAAGCCATGCTAATCAACCTGAGCCATTCATCTAGGATTATCTTGCCATAACCTATGAGTTATCAATCCCAACAGATTTGGTGCACTATGATCAACCTTCATGAAACTTCTTCAAACTCACCACAATCAATCACCTAACTATGCCTAACCATTCTATGCTAACAAATCTCTATAATTCTAACTAAACTAAGCAATTCGAACAGAAATCTAACCTGGTGCAAAATGGTGAAAACACTATGGAAACCCTTGGATCTGATGCTTGCAGTGATTGGAAACTGATCAGTGACCTTGATTATGAGTTCTGTATGCAATGGATCTTGGGCAAACTCCTTGAATCTTGTACTTGAAACCTTCTTGCAACTTGGATGATGGAGATGGATAGCACGATTCTTACTCAATTCAACCAAATCTTTGATGGAATTCTGATCTATGAATGATCTAGATGATGATCAAATCAAAAAATGTGGGAATTGATGGAGATTTGAGAGAGTTTGAGATGCTTTTGCAAATTGGAGAAAAAGTGTGAAACTTGTGATTAAGAGAAAATGTGATCACCAAACATGGCACGAACCTTCTCATATCAATATATAGGTGAGGTTAGAAACTCCTAGAAGCTTGGAGAAACTTCCCTTGTATGATTTCCCTTGGATTTGGTTTATGTATCTTCCATTACAAGTAACCATGAATAACTCTTAAAATTTGAACTAACCTCAAAATTCCACTTTAGCCAATGTTCTCAAAATGATCTTTCCATTCAAAATGACCTATAATTTTGCTTCATTTGGCTAAAATATGAAAAATCTCATTTTTAAGTCCATTTTTATTCATTAAATCCAACAATTTTGAAACCTTGTGCTATGAATCTTTCCAATCTCTCATGGTCACTTTTCTAGACTCAAAATGTCATTTGGAACAAGTTTTATGTTGTAAAGTTTTCCATTTGAAGCTTCCTTGTATGAGTTTTGGGCATAGGCTTGAAATGACCTGTAATTCTCAAATGACCAAAATACCCTTTGCTTGCCAAGACCATAAGTAGAGTTCCACAAATCATATGAAGGCATACTATACCATTCTAGAAAGCTAAGACAATGAGGAACAATTCTTATGTTTACAAGAAATTCATTTGAAATCTCCTTGAGGGGTAAAAATAGTTTGGAAGTCAAGTCACTTTCACAGACAATATTTCAGATACCTCAGATGACCTGTAACTTGCAAGGACCATAACTTGAGTTCTATAAATCTCCTTGATGTCTTCCACCACTCAAATTAAAGGTATTGAGATCCTCTACAAATTTCATGTTGGCCAAGGATCCATTTGAAGCTTGCATTTTGAATTATCTTGCTTGGAAATTTGACCTAAACTAGGGGATTTTACACAGAAACCCTAATTTAGAAACTCCTCTTCTCCTTGATTTCTCTTGATTTCTTCTTAGCATATCATCATATCCTTATTCTACATGTCAAATGATGAACCCCACATCTCTTCAATAGACCTTAATGCCTTTCAATCAATCAATTGACCTAGAGTTGACCTAGAGTTGACCCCAGATGAAACCCTAGTTGACTGTCTTCATCCCCAACTCTTATGACTACACCAATGACTTGTCTCCTTCTCCAAATGCCTTTCTAAGTCTCCCATGATGCCCACATACTCTCCATGCTCAATTCACAGCCCACAACTTACTTTGTTGATCCTCAGATACCCTCAGTTAGGAGATAGACTCAATGCTTGATCCACTGACTTTTCCAACTTTCAAATTCTTTTCTGATGACTTGAATGAGATTGAATCAGGATAATAACCTCTTGATAGGCCTCTAGAGATGAGAATAATGATTGGTCCCCTGTTGGATGACTTGCTATGCTCATGCTATGCAGATGATTAGACTATGTACATGACTCTATATGCAAATGCTAATGGTATTGAAACATAAACCAAGTGAATAAGGTTGAGCAAATTTTAGGGTGCAACAATACCATAAAACCTAGAATCAGAAAAATATTAGATATAAGGTGAAACTACAGGACATTATAGGTTACAACTCCTTCAACCTCCAAAATCTCCAGTGATCAGATGTCAAGACATGTAGTCTGATATCACAACTTCAACTCAACACTCTCAGACCGGTCCATTTCTCCCCCTGCCACACATACCCAAAACTCCCCCTGAAGGGCAAAAACCCAAAACACAAGGCATAAAATCATAAACTATCCAAGTTCATGCATTAGAAATGCATACAACAGAAGCCACACATATTAGAAAGACATACATCAGAAACCACACATATTACTCAGAGTTTTAGAGTAATAAATAACCATAGAGCAACAACAGATTTCCATCACCACAACATGTCAGATCATGTTACACAACATTGCCCATCAACATTGACAACAACATGAGCAGCTCAACTCCCCTTAAATAGTTGAACAAGTTCAGCAACAAAAGAAACACAACTACTTTTCCCAAGCAGTAGTACATACAAGACATCTGATCTAACATCAACAACAAAAAATAAAACAACACTTTACTCTCCCTTTTTAACGAAATATATACAAAAAAGACACTAGAGTAAATGTAAACAAGAAAAACAGGAATCACATAGTAGCAAAGGCTACAAATAGTACAAATGGAAGCAAACACAAAACACCAGATGGAAATACAAGTTGTTAGGGACTTATTACACCCAAAACATTAAAAATAAAAAAAAGCAAACCAAAAGAGTGCTTCAACTATGGAGCCTGCAAACCACTACAACCTTTCGAGTTAATGAAATTAACCCAATCTTCATCACCATTCTCATCAGAGTCTTGGTTTTTCTTGAAGGACCTCATTGTTGTCACACATATGCCTTTCTTGTTCTAGATGCTCCAGTAGATGAGACAACAGATGTCCCAACATTAGACTTTACCTTCTTCGAATAAGAACTCTTAACATTCTTTGCATCCAACACACCATCCTTTATAGCACCAGAAGTTTTGGAATTTTGAGTCATGTTGAAACACGACTGGGTACACGGCTGAAATTGCAACAAAGAATGACACCCTTACTTATAATGCCTGGACAGTCAGGAATGAGACTATGGACCGGAGAAAAAAAATATCTTGGGTAATAGAGGAAATCTCCTTTTTAGCTTCCCAACCCTTGACTGTAGTCTTGAAATGACATTCTTAATGTCATTGAAAAATCGCTTTTCTTGAAACACGCATGCACAAAAAAACGTGTTTCATGCCTCCTAAACTGAAGATGCTCTATCTTTTCATAAATACACCCTTCTAAAACACTCATGACAGGATGTTGATCATTCACAACAATGTTGTCCAGCTGTACAGAGAGAGAATCCTTGAAACCACTGACTATGATCAACTTTTCATAGTATAATGTCATGACATCGCGTTTGACTTTGGAATCTTCTAACATTCAACACAATTTAGAGCAACAAATTCCTCAACAATATGCTTAGACCAAGAAGAAAAATTACTTTTATTGATCCACAAACACAGGATAGTTTCACAAGCATAACCATCCTTAATCAACCAGAGGCACACAAGATCAAAACAGAACGGAATCCATATAAGAACACCACACAGTACAATGTCAAGACATTAGGTCTAACATCATAAAAAAAAAGACAAGCTACATGAGAACATGTAAGCTCTATACAAACTGCAACCTTGTAGCAGCAAAACAGACAGGTACACCAATTCTTTCAATGCCATCATGAACTGTACCAGTTGATGTATCAGAGGCACGCACACAATGCAAAACCTCAAACACATTTAGGAGAGATACTAGAGCTCTCCAAATCCCTTCAGACAGGCAAGATGTCATGCACATTTGGTTTGACATCAAGTACATAAAAGCATTAGAAGACATACATCTTCTCTTACGCACCAACATCCAAAAAGATGTCAGAACGTGGCATTCCTTTACCACCACTGACATATAGACATGCAAAAGTTATTTCCATGCTTCACGATGTCATAATAGAATACCTAGAAAGACCAAACATTAGGCATGCCATCCTGCACCATACATCAAATCCTTCCTTTATGCCATTATCACCACCAGACTTGGCCAAAACTCCACTCTAAACCTCATCAGAACTAGATTATTAAGTTCTGAATCTGTTGGTGAACACAAACTCAATAAGATGAGCACCCATGAAAAACTAATTGCTTAAATAATGTCCCAACATTTTCTTGGACATTAGTCCCTTGAACCCTTAACCTTGATTTTGGACAACATTCAGGATCTGTTATTATCACAGCAGCTCAGGCACAAACACTTGCATGAATTACTTGAGAATTAAACCATAGTAGTAAAGCTTCACACTACAAGGACATATCAGAGAAACTCAAGGAAAACTCCACACAGAGAGAAATAAACTCTCATAGATAACAAGAACCAAAAACAACTTCCACACAGAAGCACGATATCAAGACAACTTGTTTGACAACACATCACCCGCATATACACTTATGTATGCAAGAAGATGTTCCTTCAAACAAGCACCATCTGAGCTGACCACAATACCAAGATGCAGACAAAACATATCATAAATGTCAGACTCTTCCATTCACTACGATATTTCCTTGCACTAGCCTCATAGGAACTATGAGAGGAAGATTTATAACACCTCCATAAGTTTGAAGATGAAACATTTGGTGACATCTCTACTCCAGCTTCCTTGTTCATTCAGCAAGAGCAGCAGCTCCTTGGAATAAGCATAGGTAACAACTATCTCTGGACTCAACTTACTTATCAGCACTTCATACACCTCATTAAAGATTAACTTTTATACCATAGGACCTTGAGTATACAGCTGGGTTGTGTTGATCTCACAACTCAACAACCCTACACCATGGGGAACTACAACAGAGCAGGAAACACATGTCCACACACCCTTTTACTCTAGTCATGAGTCTGGAGCACATACATCCAGAACATCTATCTTGCTTAGTTGTAACTACACAAGGCATGAGAGAAAAGATCATCTACATCCACTGGATGGTAGGCTAAAGACTGAGTTGAACCCTTGAGATAAACCTTAAAGTTGAAATAGAAGTTCCTGTTATGACCAACTTAATCTTATAAGAGAGTCTCCTTCAGAGAAAATTCCTGCCTCCAACATGAGTATTCTGATGTTCACCATGATGTCAAGAAATTTAGAGACCAACATAGACTTAGCTTTCCTCTTAATGAAAACTAAACCAACAAGTTAACATTTGAGTTCTACAAAGCTTTTAAAAAAACACCTATCCCTTTTAGGCTCTCAATAAAATCAACAAACAGAACAACAGTTGTTCACAACCTCATAGATCAAGAAATTAATATTGGAGGACAAGACAATCATCTCTTTATGATCCTTTTCCACTCTTCATGAACAGACTTTGAAGGGGCAACCAACTTAACATGAATAGATTCTCCAATACAGAGGACTGCATCAGAAGCTAGCCCTTAAGAATAAAAACTTACAGATGCCAGAAAGAATGTCTTTGACATTTGACATTGAATTGCCTCTTCATCATAACCTGGGTCTCACACTCCCACAGAGTAGGAAACATAAACCATGCTCATGTTTTCCCAATCACACATGTCACACAGAACAATAAGACAATGACCAACGAGATCAACTTGCTGATGATGATTTGATATATACCCACAACAACAACCATATTCCTAACACATCTCTAATAAAGAGACCTCTGAAACCAACTAGCCTGCTCAGATGTGTCTTCAAGAAAAGTCTTGTGAGACTCCCAAGCCCTTTTCATCACCACACATGTGTCTATTAATCTTAGCACATGCTAAACAAAGACTTCATTGGATATGGACTCGAAATCTTCATAATGAACAATCCAAACACATTCTTTGGCGACAAATTTCTAGAAGATGTTGTCCTATCCAAGATCACACAGTACCAGAAAAAAGAATATCTCTGAAGCTCACCCAAAATTGACTAGGTTGCCAGCTCTGATGCCAATTGAAATTTTCTGGCATGTGCAACACATAATGAAGATTCTGATGTCACAACATCAGAGTATAATGTCAAGACAGATGTTATGACATCTTAAGTATGACATAACAATATTATGAATCTTTAATTATGCAGAAACTTTAAATTACAGAATGATAAATAACACGATTAATTGTTAACCTAGTTCGGTGTAACTCACCTACATCTGAGGGCATCTAAGCCAGGAAGGAAATCTAATATGATAACATTAGTTCAAAGATAAACTCGCCCATTTACAACTTCTCGCCTAATCACTACTTGTGCTACTTCTACCTAGAAATCACCATCTAGATATGAGATCTGCCTCTCACTTCCTAACCTACAGTCATAATCCTGATGACCATGCCACAAGAAACCAAAAAGAAAGTGTACCCTCTTTCTACTACAATACTAGGTCAAGACTCTTGACCAAGGACAATACTCAATTTTGCTTCACAACTTCAACCAAGAACAATACTCAATTCACTTGCTTAAAAGCTCTAGAGAGAGAATAATATACAACACACAATATGTCTACCACAGTGTATCAAACGATACAAAAGGTGACTTACAAAGTCACACATAAGAGACTCTACAAACCTAAGTTTCTAAAACTCCCATAGTTTTTAGAAAATTAAAGTTCGTTCATACATTAGGTTTAGATCTTCTTTAAATAACCTTCAGACCTATGGAATGGAGTTTCTTGAGGCGTAATTCATCAGGAATCAGCTTGGAATCACAAGCACAATTTCCTACATAAAATAAGAACAAAATACAAAGTTTCCTAAAAATGCTCAACGATCCTTTTCCAGAAAACATCACAATCTGTCATTACAGAAATTCCCAAAATATCCTTCCTTGGATAACGCATACGTGTGAATCAGAACATACTCAAAATATCAAAATAGTCATGCCTTAACTATCTGGTATAACATGTCTTGGAACATGACACAATATCATGTATAACATGATTTCTGAATGTCATGGCAAGAACAACAGGTTCAACATCTTGCTAATAACATGTTGTTTTACTAAAATGCAGCCAATCCAAGAACCACAGAACTTACAATTGTAGTCAGTCTGATTATAGTTAAAAACTCTTGCACTGCAAGGGGACTGAACTACCCTCAATTGAGTGGAACCAGGATATATTGTGTGTCTCCTTATTTATTTCAACATTTATATTCCGTTGTGAAAGCATACTCTGAAGTCAGACTCTGATCTGATTTTGACTCTTACTTGGATCAAAATTTGAGCGTGAAACATTAGGTTCTAAAACAAGACCAAGAAAAAGAAGTAAAATTTTCACCACTGTCTTCACTCTGACATCAGAATCTGAATATGATTAAGAATCTGATGGTTCATAAATAGTTAGTGAAAAGTGTTTTTGTATTTTGACATATACAATTCAACCCCCTCCTTCTTGTATATTTTTTTATAGTGTCTATGTGAAGTTTTTCTCCTTTTAATGTTCCGAATAGGAAAATACAACCAAAAACATCAACTTTGTTGACATAGCACCAACAAACTCATTGTGGAGGATATGTTTGTGGCCTTTGTTATTTGATCACGGACCGTGAGAAAAATCCCCTAGTGGCTATGTGCAGGAAGGAGGAAGTCATATTTGTGGCCTTTGTTATTTGATCACGGACCGTGAGAAAAATCCCCTAGAGGCTATGTGCAGGAAGGAGGAAGTCATAGTGAATTCGGAGGTAGCGGAAATGTTATAGCTATCGGATAGAGCTTAGAAAAAGCGCACCAACTAAACCTTAAGAGAGCTGTGTTCCAATCTGATGCCCAGAATGTGGATGATTGTATCAACATGTCTACTGCAAATGCCATCCTTGAACTCATTGCTTCGAACTGTCGAGAATTACTCAAGTTTTTTAAATTTTCTGTTATCATATTTATTCCTAGAAGTTTTAATATTGATGCCCATAAGTTAGTAGGACTTATAAGTTGTTAGGATCAAAAACTTGAATTGGGAATATTCAAATATGGACCCCTCTAACTCTACTGTTGTTTCTTAATGAAATTATTTTCTTGTCAAAAAAACTTTTATTTAGCTCAAGAAAATTAGATTTATCCTAAATTCATATATTATTCATTCTCAACTAACATTTATTTAGTAACATTTACTTATTGTATTATTGAGGTATGCCTTAAATAATTAGATTGAAGGAATCGTGCCTCAATATAACATTGTTAAAGACGAATTTAACATCCAAATTGTATGACTCAACTTAAAACGTTTCATTCATGTTCATATTGTTACACATTAGATCGCATGATCATCATCAATTCATCAAACACACAAACAAACAAGCGAAAAAAAGAAAAAGCAGACATGGCTTCTGATTTGCAAACATATGAAATCGCTCAAGCAATCTTAACCTCGATAGTCTTAGGTTTCTTAGGTTCAGGTGGAGGCAATTTATTAACTGTAACAGTAAGAACACCATCTTGACAAATAGCAGAGATACCTTCAACATTAGCATTCTCAGGTAACACAAATTTCCTCATAAACTTACCAACCCTTCTTTCCATCTTCAAATATTTACCACCTTCTTTCTCTTCTTCTCTCTTCCTCTCTCCACTTATCAATAGCACATTCTCATCTTCCACCTGAACCTTAATGTCACCAGATTTCAACCCAGGCATGTCCACCACAAACACGTATGAATTTGGATACTCTTTCACGTCCGCGGGAGTCGCGGCCATTGCCTGTGCGTCCCGGACGTATGTTCTTGTTGGAGCGTTTAAGTTCTTGTCGGTAGCGTCGTCTGTGAGATTCATAATGTGGTGGAGAGTGTTGAACAGTGGAGAATCTAAACCCATTAGCCTGAAATCCATTGCTTTTTTGTGGGGGAGCTTTTGTGTTTGTTGCAGGTTTTGTTTTAAGATTGTTTTGGATGGATTGAGAATGGAGAATGTTTGGCATTTAAAAGGGTGGTAGGAAGATTATGGAAGGTTCAAGAGAAAACAGAGCACATTGGAAATTTTAGAGTTTTGATAAAAAAGAAAAAACTCAACGTTTCTAGGAAGTTCCAGAACAAGAGAGAAATAGAGAGTATTTATGACCGGGTTGTGGATTATTGGGCCTATGAGGCCCAGCTAAATAAGAGAGCCAAAAAGTGGAGCTGACACCTTCCACTTAGATGTGCATCCTCCATTTTTAGCGAACTTAACTTTTTGTTCTTGGATAATTTTCGAAAATTATGAAATTAATAGAATTATATTAGAAGTTGTGTGACCCTAGTGAAAATTAAAAAAAAATTACTGTGTTTTACCGACGTATACTGAAAATTCTGAAATTTTTAATAGATAACACTAAAAATTACCAAAAATATGTGTAATACCCCAAATTTTACCCTCATATTTAGTCGGTCATTTCGCATATCATATCATCTGCGCATTTGCTAACTACTAACAAGACCTGTAGGTGTTTGTTTTGCAGGAAATACCCCAGGGGCGTTTTGGTCATTTTTGAAGCATAGTTCGTAATGTTGGGCGTAATGATGTTTTTTTGAGGCGTTTATTTACGTAGGTTTGATATCAAAGTCTGATCTGTGGAGCAGGGTTTAACAAGAAATCATTCTTCTTTCTTCCAGAGGGAAAACGGTGGAAACTTCGACTGATTAATGGAACTTATTCATGCAATGGTTGGATTGAATTAATTCCAGGATAATTGAATAGTGAGATTTAATCGGATGTTGAGGTGTTTGCAAATTAAAGCATGGAGAAGCAATTGGGAAATGATTTTAATAGAATATGTGAATTTTATTCATAATATTTTATTATCATTATTACAAGTTTGCAAAGTGAATTACAAAGAAGAAATGATTTGGATAAAAAAAAATGTTATTTATTCATAATATTTTTTGTTACAAGGAATTACATTAAAGTTCTAAGGAATTACATTAAAGTATCTATCCTAAATCCTAAGAACATCTAAGTGTCTTCATGCTGTCTTTAAGCTTCGCCGCAAATCTCGACTAACCTGCACATCAAAGCAAAGCAAACAATATAGAAAAAGGGTTAGAAGTTGTTTTTGACACTCTCAGAACATCGTCATCATCGAGTGCCGGGAGTGGCACAACCGCAGCTGCGTCCTACCCCCGTTACCGATCCGCGCCATGGGCGTCAGATCAGGTAACACCTGTTCTTGTTGTTACGGGACAGCCGAGAGATAAAAGAGATAAAAGAAGCGGGACTGATTCGCGTTTGCCGCAATTGGATTTCCAAACTGATACAAAGGCAAATTTGGACTCAGACCCGGATGCCGGCAGGTCTAAATCACTTTGTGTTCAAAGTTCTTCCAACACTTGAAATTCCACAACAGTATCAGGACAAAGTGGATAACAGTTCATAAGCTGCATAAACAAAACAACCACTGGTAATTGGAAATTCAAACTGAAAAATGGACTACAAACCAAACTGCATTGAACTGCATCAAACAATGTATCAAAAAGTTCAGAATGCATCAAAAGAAGCCATAACGGCAACCAGGCAAAAGAAAAAAGCACGCTCAGTTCAATTCAAGAATAGAAAGAACATGTTTACCACTAAATATGGGAAATACTTTTATCCCTGCAGTATCTGAACACCGTCCTGATTCAGGCGTGAAACACACAATGATTGAAAAGCTTTAGTTAATGCTCTATTTGGAGAGGTAAAACTCAAGGTCTTGACAGATATTGCAGAAGAATACGATCTATGCATAGAATTCTTCTAAAAACTGCGGCAAATCATGAAGACTCATCTAAGAAATCACTAGATGCGGTATCTGAAAAGATCAAACTCTGATGTTCTCCAACTGAAGAGAAGGAAAAAGGATAATACTGTCAGCCTAGCAAACATTAGTTTTGATGAAGGTCAGAGGAAAAAAGAATATATAAAGCCAGCATTCGAACAGGAACATAAGAAAGATGAAATCATTAACTCTGCAAGCAGTAAATTTGACCAGGATAGGAGTCAGCATGATCTCGCTCGTATGATCGTCTTACATAGATACCTGTTGATTTTGGTTGAACAAGTAGGATTCAAAATCTTTTTTTGAAGAATCTCCAGCCTCTCTTTGAGTTCTCGCCAAACAGCACCAAAGTAATCTCTTGCATAGAAATTTACAGATGAGTGAAAGAGAAAGTGAATGAGATGATAAACAGACCATGTATTAGGATCAATCTCTCCATACCTCATTTTCGTGTCTATCTGCGTATTGTATTGATGAGAAATGGACATTGCAAAAGAAAATTTTGAACCTTCTTACACTTGACCCTTCTTACGTCGAAGACTTGCTTCCCGAAGTAATTAATCAGATACCCTTAAGAGTGGATTTGTTGAGTCATCAAGAACCTGAATAATAAGTCTCTCAGTTGGTCAGGAAAGCCCACAGACTACTCCAATTGAAAGCTTGTAGACCTGGAAGAAGAAATTGAATGTTCATAGCCAAGTATTCCCAAGCTTCTCAGTCACAATTCATTGATACGAGTTGCTCCCAATTGCTGCAGAGTATCCAGAGTACTAGAAGATGCAGGGGTCTGTCATCGAAGAACGATCAAATCAAATCAACAAAATCCAATCAAGAGAACCTGAAAAAGGAAAGGAAATCACAATCAGCATCCCACAAATTAATTGAAATGAATCTCCAATCAATCCAGAAAGAAATCAATCATTGAAAATCAGTTTTCAAATAACGTAAAATCGGAAGGAGGTCCAGGCCCACGAGTTTGAAAGTAGTATAAAGGGAAGCGGAAACCCTAAACGAAGGAAGAACTTGGACACGATAATCATAAAACATCAGGCCCCAGTTTCAAACACGATCCCAATTTCAAAAAACCCTAAATACAGAAAAAGGGAGATACTCATCTTCGTCGCTATCAAAGTCCATTGAAGCTTCCATCTCTTTCGTTATCGGGCATCCTCGCCGGAAATCACCCTCGAAGCCACACCGACGAGACCGCAACAAGAACCCGTATTAATGTAATTGATTTGTTAATTGCTGTTATTGTTGTTTGATTTACTTGATGCAGGTAAGCGAAGGTTGGGAGAAAGACCATGCACGGCGCCGCCGACGCGATGTTGGGTTTAAACCCTAAGTTTCGTTTCACCATGGTTGAGTTTTGACTCTGGACCGAGTCGGGTGGGAGTTCATCGCCCAGTTTCCTGGCCCAATTCAACTTCCCTTTATTCTTTATGTTATTTTTATTTAATTTTATATTTTATTTTGAGTTTAACAATTGAAAACCTTTTTAATAATCAAACCATTTTTTATCAAAACTAATTTAAAAAAAAAATCAGGCATTTAGATTAACCCTTTTCAAAATTAAATTAAATAAAACCTGTTTTTTTTAAGGATTAATAAACCAAAAACCTTTTCTATAATTAAAGTCCTTTTTAAAATATTAACAGAAAATCTTTTTCAAAATAAATAATTGATTCCCACTTTTCGAATAATAATAAAATTTTTAAGAAAATTCCTCAAAACTCTTTTTTTTATATATTATTATTAAAATTAAACCATCATTGAAATTCATAAACCAGAACTCTCAAAAAGAAAGATGTACAATACTTGCTTTGTTTAATTTTAGCCTCATTCCGCCTAACCCACACAAACGATTTCTGTTTGTCATTTTTTGCAGCTTTATATGTTTATCGCAATTTATTTTTTTTCAGTTTACGTATCATAATTGTAACTGCTCTTCTCATGTAACCTCGCGAACCAATAATCGCGCTTTAAATTTCGGCCTTTTAATTTCTGTTTGTATGGTTTTAACTGCTGTCTTTATTTTCTCGCTTGCATGATTCAATCACCTCACCTCAATATTCTGTCACCTTACCTCCGAAGGAATTAGGTCTAGCCGCTTGACCGCCGTGTCAATAGTCCTCAACTTCAAACCCTTACAACCTTACAAACCCTAATTTTCACAAATGCCTCGCCGCAGGCAAAATTACAACTTTACCCCTAGCATTAGGTCAAAGAGCCGCCGCGCTCATTTTAGGGTTTCCCGCCATGGAATCCCTAACCTAACCTAACCCTAATTTCAACTTAACATTTCAACGTAGAGATTTGGAGTTTCTACACTCCACGTAAGCGTGTCCTTAAGATGTGTTTATTCCCCTTGAGACCTTGACCACAGTCAAGAAGTTTCTAACCTCCCTTTTGAGGGGAACTACGATTACTCTGATTCCACTCCCGTAAGGATACGTAGGCACAAGATGCGATGTCTTGCCGAGTAAACTTAGAATTAACCCCTAGGTCTTTTTTTTCTCACTTTTAATCCCTTTGTGCATATATCTTAAGCAAATAAATAAAGCAAATAGTAAACATCTGAACAAAAGGTTCCCGTAGAGTACTACGGAAGTTTAGGGTGCTAATACCTTCCCTAAATTTAACCAACCCCCGAACCCTAGATCTTTCCCCGCATTGTGTTTACGATGCAAAATAGGTTTTCCCTTTTTGACCTTTTCCTTCGGATAAATCAAAGAGCGGTTGTGAATTGAATTGTGATTCGAACTAATTAATAGTTTGTGATCCTATTTCCACCGCAACAATATGAAATTTACCTAAATCGTCCCAAAACTTCAATATGAAATTTACATAAAATGTCTCAAAAATTCAATATGAAAGTTACATAAAATGTACTCAAAATTTTCAAAAAAATAATAATAATGGTTCCCTAAATAGTTTATCACATATAATAGATACATATTGTCCACTAGATTACATAGCAAATTATGATGGCTTTCTAACTTCATCCTCCTAGTGCCTAATTCGTCCTATATATGTTGATTCTCATACTTTTTGCATTTCAGTACAGTTCTGTCTCCAGCGGTCAGTGGCGGGAGGCAATGGACTATCAGATTTCAACTTTACTTGAACTCAATAATTGTTTTTGATAAACCCAACAAAAATGATTTTATGTCTGCTCGTATATATAGGTGGAGCTATGGTAAGAGGAGAAAAGGTAATGCTAAGTCTCTGTGACAGGGAGACAAATACGACAATGTACTTACATGCAATAGGGTAACCCATATCAGGAATCGTTGTCCGTTTTTCTCGACCCTGCAGACCCAAGTGTTCTACTTTTAAGGAATTCCTAACTTCAAAGATTGTGTCATAGAAAAAATTGGAAAACAATTTAGAGCATTGATGAATTTGAGTATCTATCTGTGTCCGGACCAACGACCATGACTTTTCCCCCCATCCAAGTAAAGCTGCAATAGCCCGAAAACTACAAGTTACATCCACAATGTTATCAATGTATGGATGCAAGAAATCAAGAAACTGAGACAAGTAAAGATGCCTTGAAGATATAGTGGACAATTGACTTTGACCCGACATACTCGAAGGTTAACTTCCTGTTGGTTTCGTGCATGATCTCTTTGTAGTATGACTCCCTGCGAGCCTTCATCATATTCCCACTATGAAGGATCGTGATTCACATCACTCTCTTCACCCTTTCTGCTATTCTTAACTCCGCTCTTTAGCTTGTACTTCACCGGTGGTGGACAAATAAAAGGTGTCAACCATGTTTCACTCACATACCTAACAAACAATGAAATATCAGCACAAACAGTTTCAAATTGCTTCAAGTGTGCGACAAACCCAATTTTTCTATTAGCATACATAAATCAGAAATATGGAATGAACATATATGAAGTTGTTCCATAGATCAATGATATTTCATGTCTTTCTGATTTAACATATTCCTTACGTTTCATGCTAAAGTTTTTTGAAATATGGAATGAACATAATAGATGTGTTAAATTTGGAAACATAACTTCAATTGAATTTATAAAGGCAAGTTCTCAGTCTGTCATCACAACATTCAGTAGCAATTTCTCAGAAGAGAATAACTCTTTGAGCTTCTCCATTGCCCATGTGAAGTTCTCCTCCCTTTCATGTTCCAAATAGGCAAAGCCTACCGAAAACGTCAACTTTATTGACGTA
Organism: Lathyrus sativus; assembly: GCA_963859935.3. Lineage (NCBI taxonomy): Eukaryota > Viridiplantae > Streptophyta > Magnoliopsida > Fabales > Fabaceae > Lathyrus > Lathyrus sativus. The sequence goes on from OZ012739.1 coordinate 607,210,909, forward strand.
ACTTCAACAATCTCAAGCAGTGGTAATCGGTACCTGTATGATCACGACTCAATTAATCAACAATATGATAAATCAAAGTATGTTGAAATGATATTAAGATATGATCAAGATGCATTTTACCTATTTTTTTGTATGCGCAATAAAAAATTAACACCAAGTGAAACATATTCAACAACTTCAGTGAATCAAGATGTGTCCAGAATATATCAGCAATAACATTTGAGTCTTCCCTCTTTCTTGTCCATCACATATATTTTTCTCTATGAATAAAAGTCAGCAACATTTTCATTTTTGTCAACGTACCTCTCTTGCTCGCATTGTGTGTAGCTCTAACTTTATAGACTTGGTAACACTGGTGAGATTTTCTGGTTGTTTGTCTTTCAAGGCAGAAACTATGTATTGTGGAGCCATGTTGTATTTCGTCATGTCATTTACAAACTGTCTCTCATGAACTTTTAGATGACTCAATATGTCATGGCCATCTAAATTCTCAAATAGTTTATGATTGTGAACCCCACATAACCATCACCTTCCAACCGATACCATTCAACGCATATCTCAGCCTAAAAGGACATTTCACTTTCATACTATAAATGCCCTCTGAAGATTTACTGCTCTCCGATGTATTTTTCCTTTTATAATTTCCTACTCTCTCACAACGCATAATCAATTTATCTTTCCTACCCCGTTGGCCATTTGCAGTATCAAAACAAATAGTCACAACTATAATACCATGTTTCTTGCCAATATTATGTGCCCAGACTAATACTTCAGATCAGGTCTTAAATATTTGTCATTTACATCTCATAAAAAGTATACTATCAATATCATGTAAGGGTGAGAAAGTATTAAATTTGAACTTGCTACATTGAAAACATACTTTGTCTATGGTGAAGAACCGCGTACAATCGCTACACGAATCTGTAGATGATGTTGTCGGCTCCAGACCGTACAAATAAAGAATTATTCCTAATTCCTGTTCTGTTATCGAAAATTTCAAATACAGGAAAAATTTATTGTATACCGAAAATTTTGAAATTTCTGGAAGTTTTTGTAAATTATCAAAGTTTTTGAAAATTTATGGTATTGGAATGAATTGTTTGTATAAATTACTGGAAATTTTGAAATCCCAACTTTTGCATAAATCTCCCCGGCTATTAGTCAACATGTTTATGAGTCTCTAGTGAGCATACTCAATCCTAAAAACATAAATAGAAAAAGATGTTATAACTCGATAATTAGTATTATAATACAATCAAAGACACAACGATGTACCTGTTCATTGTCGTGTTCCCTAAATGAGTGACTCTATCAGTCCATGCAGCAAAAAAAATTTTTTTATAGGGTGTCAACTTAGTTTCGTGCACACACTCAACAAATAAAGGAATATCAGTACATACTACATTACAATGCTTCAAGTGTTCTACAAACTCAAATTCCATATTTGAATACATGACTTTATTCCATAGATCCATAACACACTATTGCCTATTAGATTCGGAATACTCCTTAAACTTCATACGAACATTTTTTGAAATATGGAACACACACAACAGATGAATTGAGGATGGGAACACAACTTCTATGTCATTCATCAATTCAATTTCTCAGTCCATCACCATAACCTTCGGTAGAAATTTCACGGATGCGAACAACTCTTTCAGTTTCTCTAGTACCCATGTGAATTTTTCCTCCTTTTAATGTTCCAAACAGGAAAATACAAGCGAAAATGTCAACTTCTTTGGTGTAACACCAACAATCTAAGTAGTGAAAGTCAATACCTATTTGTTTTGTATGTGCAGTCAAAAATCAACACAATATGAAATTTAATCAACCGCTTCACAAAACCAAATAAAGGAAAATTTATATTTTGGGGGAAATTAGTACCTGTTTGTTTTGTATGTATAATAAAAATTAACACCAAATGAAACATGTTTAACAACTTCACTGAATCAGGATGTGTCTAAAAGATATCAAGAATAAAATTTGTTTTGGCCCTACTTCTGAGCCAATAAAAGTATTTTTCACCATGAATTAGACTCATCAGATGTTACATTTCAGTTAATGGACTTCCCTTGCACATCTTGTATGTAAAGATTACATTATAAACTTGCATAACGCTCGTCAGTTTTCTGGATCTCTATCTTTCAAAGAAAGAACTATGTATCTCGGAACCATATTATATTTTGTCATGTCATTCAAAAAACGTCTTTTGTTATGTTTTAATTGGTCAAATATGTCATGACCATCTAAATCAATAGCTAGTTTATGATTGTGAAATCCATACCTCGGCAACCTTCCAACCGTTACCACTTGGCACATATATAACCATACATGAACATTTAACTTTCATAATAAAAGTTCCTTGAGAGGAATCCTTCTTCTTGTAGTTTCCTCCTCTCTCACAACCCCTAATAAATTTATCTTTCTTCTCTTTGATCCCATTTGTGATATGATAATGAGTTGTAACAAAAATAATACCATGTTGTTTATCAATGAAATATGTTCATGCTAACACGTCAGCCTGAGAGGAAAATATATGTCATTTACAACATTTAAAGAATAAATTATCTATGACATAAATGCCCATGACCTATTAAATTTTGCACATGTTAAAAACAAAGCATGTAAGTAAAACATACAACTTTAGTAGTGAAGAACTACGTAAATTATGTAGAGAAATCATTTATCTCAGTAGCGCACAAAAAAAAAAACTTCCTAAATTGAACAACCAAAATTTTTAATCTAGGCTAAAATCCGGATTACCAGAATTTTCAAAATTTTGGAATTTTTTCTTGCTTCCCGAGTTTGTAATATAATCCGGTAAATAATATTGGGGTTTCCCAGAAATGAAGAATTTTTAGAAAAACACGATATAAATGCACCAAACATTTCAAAAAAACAAAATGGTAAAAAAATATCAAATCTTTTTAAAATACAGTATAAATACATTGGATTTTTAAAAAACCCAGTAAAAACTCATACCAGATATTTCAAATTTTACATCCTTCTTCCAAAAGCGAATTTTTTGAGCAACTGTAATTTTAGGATTGATAAATAATAAGAAGAGCATTTTGCTCAATACGAAAAATAAGGAGGGGTGTCAGGTGGGTGGGAATGGGCAAGACAAAATATCCAAAAATTGTGAAATCTACTAGCTTAATATCGTTTATTTCTAAAATATATTTATAAATTACTTTAATTTTAAAACATTAATTATTTATTGATTGAATAAAAAAATTGTTATTTTCATAGTGAGCGCATCAAATTTTGGAAAAATAATTAAACAATTCGAAACTAAAAAAAAGCATTTTAAACTTTTGTAATCTTAGTGATATATTTTCCTTTATACCTGTATTGTAAAGATTATGTGCAATAAGGTGATTCATTGGGGTCACTTCTTTTTGTTCTTGTGTTATACCCGCTCATTTATCTTATTAGAGATATTTGTAAATTTCTTTTTCATATCTAATATCTTGATGACAATAGAGGATTCAGAGGAGGTAGTTAAATCCCTTGACATTATTCTAGAGACGAGTCCTAGATTAGGTCTCGAATTAAATATTCATATGACTAAGATAATTTTCTCTTCGTGGGATGGTAGTATATTTTGTGGAAGGTTGTTATCTGCAGATTTTAGGAGATCGATGTTCGGGTGAAGTTTCTTGGAGGGGATGTTATTTAAGATGAAGGCTTTATCGAGGGGTTGTCCATGACGAGAGATACCAGGGATGTTGAGTCAATGCGTCTTTTTCCACAACTAAGAGATCCATGGAGTTAGCTTATTTTATTTTGATCCTATATAGGTATTGCTAAACTCTTTTTTGGTCTAAGAATGTGTCAACCTAATCATATGAAGAAAGCAGTTATTTGGTATGACAAAGAGTTGCAAAAAGCAGTTGAAGACATCGTGGTTGGTAGAGGTCCTTCCTTTGGGAACCTTCTATAGAGGGTGACGTCTTTACCTATTAGAGTTGGGGGTTGGGGTGTACTTGGTAGTCAAGGCTTCCTCATACGATTTTGTGGGTTTTAAGGCCCAATCTTGGGTGTTACATGATAATATATTAAGAGATAGTGGCATATGTTGTATATACTCTAATTTTGACAAAGCTTTAAATGGTTTTAGTGTTGCGATACTGAATTTTGACCTTAGTAGTTTTTCTAGAAATGACATCGTCTCTTTTAAAGCACAATATGTTTTAGCGAGTTCCATTTTTAGTAAAAGTGTCCAGGACATGGAGGTAATGTTTGATATGAACCCAAGACAAAAAGTAGTTTTTGATTTTCTTAAAGCCAAACATGCTCAAGATTTTCTCATTGTTATTATTATTGATAGTCTAGGCCAACACATGTTACCAATAGAGTATCACACTATTCTTAGATATAACATTATGATTCCCTTATTTCCTATTAATGAGGTTTTCTCTGTTTGTTTCAAGACGTGCTTGGATAAACTTATGGAACATGTAATTCACTGTAAGGAGTTTCCAGACTTAAAATACTGAGATGACTTTGATAGGTATTCTCTATTTTATATATTTGAGGGGGGAGTATCTATGAAGAAAGTGGCACATTTGAATTTCTCGACTGACCCACAAGAGGGGAGATTAACTGTTAGTTCTTGATTGGCAGCAATTTTGGTAAAACTTGGTGTTATCACAAGATGTCCTATAGGATGTCTTGACATATGTTCTTAATATTCTGCAGGTGGCTATTCTTAATATTGAAGGGTTTAGTTCATGATGTCAAATATGATGTCCTGACATTTGTGAACAGAACATTCAGTGGGAATGTTATGGTTTGTCTGTTGCATTTTTCTACAACCTTTTGCACTTTTGTTATAAGAGATTTTGGTGGTACAAATCAGCGTGGAAATCTTCGTTATACAAAAGAGTTTCTGATGCATAATGTGTGGAATCCTTCGTTCTATTTTCATGCAGAAAATCTTGAGAAGATTTGAAGTTTGATTTGATTTGATTTGATCAAATCTGATTTAGTTCTATTTCTATGATGTTAATTATGAAAGGATTTGAAGATTATCTGATTTGATTTTATCAAATCAGAGGTAGTTTTTGCTAAAGGATAAGCCCGTTCAAAGTGTTACTATATAAAGACTTTACAATCCTATTTTAAACATTAGAGAAGCTAGGGTTGCAAGAGTGTGTTGCTTAAAGAATAAGGTTTTTATCTTCGTGTGTTATTGTTAATTGTGAGTCATTCACTCATCACCTTGATGTGTGAATTGGACTGAGTCTTTGAGTTGTAAGTTATCCACTCTAAGATTTTAAGCAAGAGTGTATTATTATTGATTGAAGCTTTTAAGCAAGATCAAGTATTGTCCTTGAAGAGTGTCTTCTACATTTTACTAATCTGTTTGTATCACTGCTGTGATTGAGGGGGAGTGAGAGGTGTCTCATATCTAAGAGTGTCTTAGATAGAAATTGCAAAGGTAGAGATTAGGTGCGAAGATTGTAAACTAGAGAGAGAGTTTGCTGTGAATCTTCAAACTAATTCTATTTAGTGAATTTCCTTTCTGGCTTGGTAGCGCGCAGACGTAGGTGTGTTTGCACCGAACTGGGTTAACAATTGCTTGTGTCTCTTTACTATTGTTAACTGCTTTTTATCTTGTTCATATATTGGTAACTGTTCAGATATTAGTGTCGTGACATCTCTTTCGACATCTCATATCTGATACCAGAATTTCATTAACGCTTAGGCCAAAAGATGTCTCTATCTATAGTTTCATGTCCTTAATACATTCATGGGGAGTACCCTAATATGGTGGTTTTGTTACTAGTCTTATCGCTTTCATTTACTTTTGTTTATTGAGTCTCCTTCATGATTGCACATCCTCTCTAAATCAAGTTTGAAACGATTCGTCTTTAGCATGCATAAAGAAATAATTATCTTTGTACTTGATCATGATGGTTTTAGTCAATTGCATGATTCAGTGGAAGAAGAACCATGTGTGTTATTGATTCAAGTTAGATAGAAAGAAAAATCTCAAAGTATTTTGAAAATCATGAAAATTGAGATTTTCTGTGTTTGATTCGAATCAAGCATATATTCTGACTTGAATCAAATTGAACTGAGCCAAACCAAAAATTTTCAAACACTTTGATTCGAATATGAATTTACACCTGATTTGAATCATGGATTTATGGGTCACCTCTGTTTGATTTGATTCGAATCAGACTTTACACTTGATTCGAATCAGAGAGTTTTTTTCCATATTTTTTGTATTGGCCCCAGGTCTCTATAAATACATCTCTTATAACGGAAAAAGATATTTTCTACATTATGCATAACACCCAATGCATAAAGCTAATGTGTAGAGCCTCTCACCTCACATGAGCATTTCCTTTAAAATTACTGTAACGTCATCATACATAGCTTCTCGCCACCATGGAAAAACCCTAACCACCCTTAATTGTTATAAACCTACTAATGCCTCTGAGTATCTCCTACCCTCATAGGGATTCCATGCACAACTTTACTTTTTGACCAGTACACAATGGCTCAAGGAAGTCGAAACCTGCATTTGATTTTCTACCAATAGAAACATCAAACTCTTTCTGTTATGATTTTAGCATCAATTTACGCCTATATCCACTTTATGAAGTAATATACTCTCAGTATTAATAATTTGAGTAAACCTGGATCTAGAGGAAACAGACCCAAGATGCCCACCCCCACTGGTAGAAAGGCCATGGTGTTGTCATTGACAGAAGAAGTTTAGTTAGGGTGTGATGAAGGTCAGCGTGTTCTGAAACTCGTTGCACTTCTTGACGAATATGATGGTATCCTTCGTTAGAGTAGGCCAATAGTATCCCCTGTGGAGGTGACACGTTGGAATATGAGATGGCGTGGCACAAATGAATTAGTTTAATTATTTTTTAGTTAGCTATTTTAATTTTCCATAATTAGTCACCAAGTATCTTAACTTAATTTAATGTTTCACTCCAGTCTCTTAACTAAAAAGTCTTGCACTTTAGTCCCTTAAAAACACTTCTGTTAGCCGATTTGATTCTTTCCATCAATTTTTGTAAAAAATCGTTAAGTTCTGCTGATGTGACTTTAGAGCTAGGCTTAAGATACATTGTTGACTCAGCATATGTATTAAAAAATTGATAGATTATTTAAACTAGAGGGCGGATGTTAAAATCCCCCGCAAATGATTAATACTGTGTAAAAAAATATATAATAACTCTTCTAGTGAGAAACATAGTTTATGGTTGAATAATGATTCAACAAAATTGATTAAACAGTGTCAATGTTAATAACTTGAGAAATAATTACTCAGAGATTACACAAAAAAAATCAATTTTTTTTCATAAAAATACAACAAATACACATTCAATGCTTCTACTATTTGAGCAATCAAAAAACTTAATACTGTCAAAAGTATCTTAATGTCCATTTAAATAACACCAATCTTCATGGTAAATGCTTCTCAATGTGCTTAATAGTTTCCATTAAAAAACACAAATCCCTTAATATCAGTAAGAGAAATCCTCTTGTATTCTCTCTATGGCAGGTGCATCAGCAAGAGCCTGTAATTTATCAGGAACAAAATTCAATTAATAATGCTAAGCAAAATATACTTATAACAAGTGAAGCAACTGCATATAACAATTCTTATGTTTATTTTCAAAAGTTTAGAACTTAGATAGGAAGGGCATAAAGATAAAAATAAACTCTTATGTTGATAGCCAAAAACAAAAGTCATCTGAACCTGAAAAGCATTTCCAACTTATTATGTTTATTTTCAAAATAAATGCCAACCTTCTAATATAAAATCGTAAATGGTATAGATATTAAAACTATAAAAAAGATAAAATAACCAATCTTATTAAAAATATATGAATCATGTGTGCTTAGAATACATAATCATGCTTAAAGTTCTTAGTTTCACCATACTGTTAAACTTTGACACTAAAATTCTTCAAAATGACCCTCTTAAACAATAACTTTTCAAACAAATCATGGTAAGATGAAAAAAAAAGCTATTCTGTTCTATATGAGATAAGAAACAAACACATTTCAACTTAGAAATACTACAAGCTATTAGTGAATATTTGGTCTACCAATTTCTTCTCGACTCAGTCGTATGATATTTAACAACAATAAGACCCATTTGTTAGATTTGGATCAGAGCAATCCGAAGAAGATAACAACTTGGCATTTTCTCTTGAAAGCTGGTGAGAAGAACCACCAGAAGAAACAGAGCTAGAATCATCATTATCTTACAAAAATAATCTGGAAAAACAAAAACATTATCAGGATAATGGAATCATGGAGACAGTGTTAAATATAATTCATAGTGTAAATAGATTTGATTTGATATGATTAGATTTGATTTGAATATTTTGGGCCTTTTATGTTTTGGGCTTTTGTAAACCTAAAACTATAAATAGGGTGCCTTGCTTTGTATTTTACACAACACAACATTAGAACTGGATTCACAGTTGCGGTGTTAGCAAATAAATGTTCAATAAAATCAGAAATCCCACAGTTGTGGGTAACTCAATACTTTCTCATTCTTCTCTTTCTTGCTGTTTGTTCTTCTTTTCTTTTACTGTTCTTGATAATTACTTGTTATTACCATTACTATCATATTGTGGGTTTGTTCATCAATCTTGAGATCAAGATTGAAGGGAATTCTTCATAGGGTGTGAGGTGAATTTCCAACATCTGGTATCTAGAGCTCTGGTTGAGAGATTCAAGGAAGAAAAATAGTGATGGCGATGAACTATCCGAACGACAACTTTCCGGCGACTCTGCCAATTCTCAAGAAAGACAATTATGAGAATTGGTGCAAGCAGATTAAGGTGATTTTCTATTATCAAGATCTTTGGGATCTTGTGAAAGATGGAGTAACATCGCTTGGGGAGAACGCAACGGAGGCGGAAAAGGCTGCGCACAAAGAATTGAAGAAGAAGGATTATAAAGCACTCTTTATAATTCATCAGTGTGTCGATCCTGATAACTTTGAAAAAGTTAGTGATGTTGATTCAGCAAAAGAAGCATGGGAGATTCTTGGAAAGTCGTTTGGAGGCGCAGAGAAGGTGAAAGAGGTGAGGTTACAAACTCACAAGAGAACCTATGAGTTGCTTCAGATGGAAGACAATGAAAGCATTACAGATTTCTTCACCAGAGTTATGAAGTTGGTGAATCAAATCAAAGTATGTGGAGAAGCGCTAACGACGAAAGCAGTTGTCTCAAAGATTTTGAGATCGTTGGCTCCAAAATTCGACCACGTGGTAGTTGCCATAGAAGAGTCGAAAGATCTGTCAGTATTGACGAAGGAAGAGCTTCAAGGGACTCTTGAGTCTCATGAACAGAGGATGATTGAGAGAGCTGCAGGAAAGTCGAAAGATATGGCTTTACAGGCGCAGTCAGAAAAGGAAAGAAAAGGCAAAGGTAGCTGGAATGGCAACAAAGGAGGAAACCAGTCGAATCAGAAGAAACCTTGGAACCAAGGCAACCAAAGAGGTGGTGCTGCAGGTAAAGGAAGAGGTGGTGGTCGAAAGCCAGACAAAAGCCACATTTAGTGTTTCAATTGCCAGAAGTATGGTCATTATGCTAGTGATTATCCAGAAAGGAAGAGAAATCAAGAGACTGATGCAAAGCTGGCGAAACATGAAGAATAAGAAACGTTGCTAATGGTCACAACAAAAGATGAAGAAAGATTCCAATATCAGTGGTACTTGGACTCAGGATGCTCATCACACATGACTGAAAGGAAAGATTGGTTTGTCAACATGAAGCCCTCGTCGAAGAACACCGTGAAGTTTGCAAATGACAACACTCTAGCAGCCGAAGGTGTTGGTGATGTTCTGATTATGAGGAAAGATGGCAAGAGGTCAACAATTTCCAATGTGTTGTACATACCAGGCATGAAGAGTAATTTGCTCAGCATAGGGCAGCTTGTCGAAAAGAACTACAAGGTAGTTGTCGAAGACAAGATGATGAGAGTTCTCGACGCAGGTGGTAGACTAATCTTGAAGGCTCCAATGTCTCAAAATAGGACCTTCAAGATTGGACTCAATATGATGGAGCACAGATGTCTAGAAACTGCAGCCAGCAGAGATGAGTGGTTATGGCATTTTCGACTAGGTCATCTCAACTTTAAAGACATCAGAGAACTGAAGAGAAGAAATATGGTTTCAGGATTACCAGAAATCGACATTCCAAGTGAAGTCTGTGAAGAGTGTGTTCAGTCGAAACAACACAAGAATAGCTTCAGCAAGGATGCAGGAAGGAAGTCGAAGGAAATACTTGAAGTCATAGACTCTGATGTATGTGGTCCAATCCAGGTGGATTCGATTGGTGGCAATAGATACTTTGTCACGTTTATAGATGATTACAGTCGAAAGTTGTGGACTTACCTCATCAAGAAGAAAAGTGATGTGATTGAGGTATTTTCCAGATTCAAGTCCATGGTCGAAAGACAGAGTGGTCGAAAGCTGAAAAGTCTGAGGACTGATGGTGGTGGAGAGTATGTGTCGAAAGAGTTTGATACACTATGTGTAAAAGAAGGGATTGTGCATGAGGTGGTGCCACCTTACACTCCACAGCAAAATGGGATTGCAGAACGCAAGAACAGAACCATCATGAATATGGTGAGAAGTATGTTGAATGGAAAGCATCTACCTAAAGAATTATGGGGAGAAGCAGTTTCGACAGCAACATATATATTGAACAGATGTCCGACGAAGAAGCTTGAAGGAATCACACCAGAAGAATATTGGTCTGGTGTCAAGCCTAGTCTCAGTCACTTGAAAGTGCTTGGATCTATAGCACATAGACATGTGCTGGATCAGTTGAGAAGGAAGCTTGATGATAAGTCGAATCAGATGATCTTGATAGGATATCATTCGACAGGAGGTTACAAGCTGTTCAACCCAGTGAATAAGCAGGTAGTGATTAGCAGGGATGTGATCATAGATGAGCTTAAAGAATGGGATTGGACTGAGAATGCCAAGAAGGATCCAGTGAGAATCCCTTGTGAAGAACCAGCCACTGAAGTCGAAATAGAAGTTCGACAGGAACCAGTTGCAGATGAAGCAGGTTCAAGCAGACCTCGACGAACAAGACACATGCCTGCAAGGTTGCAAGAATGTGTAATTACATCAGATGATGTAGTCGATGAAGATGTTGAGTTGGTACATTATGCTTTTTACGTAGATGTCGAATCAGTCAATGCAGCTGAGGCATTGAAAGATTCGAAGTGGATGAAAGCAATGACTGAAGAGTTGGAGTCCATCGAAGTCAATGATACCTGGTCACTTGTCGAATTGCCACAAGGCAAGAAGGCAATTGATGTGAAGTGGGTTTACAAGGTAAAGGTAAATCCTAAAGGAGAAGTAACTCGACACAAGGCGAGACTTGTGGCGAAAGGATTTCTTCAGAAGGAAGGAATCGACTTCGATGAAGTATTCACACCTGTTGCTAGAATCGAAACAATCAGGTTGGTTGTTGGTCTAGCAAATATGAACAACTGGCACACATGTCAGATGGACGTGAAATGTGCATTCCTTAATGGCCCCTTAGAAGAAGAAGTTTATGTTGCACAACCAGCTGGGTTTGTGAAACATGGTCGAAGCAAGCACATTGAAATGAGGTTCCATTATCTTCGAGAGCAGGTAGCAGAAGGGAAGATGAAGTTGGAACACTGCAGAATTGAGAATCAGATTGTAGATATCATGACGAAGGGAGTGCAGGTCGAAGCCTTCAGAACACTAAGAACCATGATGAATGTAGAGAGTTTAGACACAATGAATTAGGTGGTGTGTTAAATATAATTCATAGTGTAAACAGATTTGATTTGATATGATTAGATTTGATTTGAATATTTTGGGCCTTTTATGTTTTGGGCTTTTGTAAACCTAAAACTATAAATAGGGTGCCTTGTTTTGTATTTTACACAACACAACATTAGAACTGGATTCACAGTTGCAGTGTTAGCAAATGAAGGTTCAATAAAATCAGAAATCCCACAGTTGTGGGTAACTCAATACTTTCTCATTCTTCTCTTTCTTGCTGTTTGTTCTTCTTTTCTTTTACTGTTCTTGATAATTACTTGTTATTACCATTACTATCATATTGTGGGTTTGTTCATCAATCTTGAGATCAAGATTGAAGGGAATTCTTCATAGGGTGTGAGGTGAATTTCCAACAGACAAGATATTGGTGAGGAAAACAGACTTTTGGAATGTTTAGCTTACGATTTTTGAGCCACCAGTGCATATCTTCATCAGATCTTTAAATATGTGGTATCGATTGAAGGAGAATAGAGAAAGAAAGAAGGAGATGAAGGATTGTGGTGGTGGAAGAAAGAGAAGAGAGAAATAGAGAAAGAGGGGTGGCGACTAACTTAGGGTTTCTTTTCTTCTCCTTTTGTTAAAACTTTAGAACTTAGATAGATAATTAAAAAAAAGAGAGAAAAATAGCCAGGTTATATTTTACATGTACACCAAGGCAAAAGTTAAAGTTTTTTATAAAAAAACTAACGGCATGGACCATTTCATGTAACATTATGGTTTTTAAGGGATTACTTTGTAACATTTTTTAGTTGAGGGGTCAAAGCAAAACAGGAAATTAAAGTCAGGGACCAAAAGATGCATCAAGTATTTTATTTTTTATTAATGGATTATGAAATATTATTTGATTATATCGTGATATTAGTTGAAGAATAAGTGTTTTTTTTGTAAACATTACTATTGTTGTTTTTACTTTACTCTCTATGGTCACTGTTATAAAAGAAAATACTAAACTATAATTTATTTTGGAAAAATTTTATATTGTCATATGCAAGAAATCAATAATCTTTTTGTTTTTCTTTAGTTTATTATTATTTTTTATTATATGAAAAATGTTGTAGTAAAGTTTATAGGTACTAGAAAAAATTGTAGTGTACTCTATTATATTTTAGGATCAACTCAGAGTGACTTATCTTTGAAAATTGTGTAAGAGTTAATTTAAGTAACAACATTTGTTTCAAGTTTTATCTTTATTGCTATAATTTCAAGAAAATATAATATTTTATTGTATTTGATTCCCACATCTCTTTTAATTTTTGAAATTTGAGAGAATATTCATAGTTGAAGTAACTCTTAGGAGAATATACATAGTTGGACTAATGATTATCTTGTTAGACTATTTTTGTTCAAAATAAATTTTTTTTTTGTCTTTGGGGAGGTTCAAACCCGTGATTTCTAATAGAGTAGAATTATTGTATTTGGCCTTTTGAAAAACGAAATGAGTTTTTGGAGGTGACACGTTGGACTATGAGATAATGTGGCATAAATGGAGTAGATGTATTAAATATTATTATGGTGGATTTTACTATACTTTTTATGGTCACTATTATAAAAGAAAATACTAAATTATAATTCATTTTGACCCTTCTTTTTCTCTTCGATAGAAAACATAAAGTTAAAATTAGAAGAGGTGTATCGTATCAACTTAGTAAATAGTTTCTTATACCCTAATAAAGTATCATATTTAGATGATATTTACGCATACAAAGAACATATAGATATTAAATTAATATCTGATTGGCTTTAGTTCTAGTGGGAGATTGTTGGAGTAAGCCATAATAGCCCATTAATATTGGTTGTACATGTTTTTGTATCATGACATTGATATATTTTGTTTATTAATATATATACTTATTATGCATTGTATTTATCATGTTACTTGTATATGACATGATAAAGTCTTTAGAATAATTAGCTATTTAATGATATATTAAGTGTGACTTAATTGTGAGATCTCATTAAACATAAGGATGTTATTCTCAAAGTATCTGTAGTCAAGTTTTACTATCACATAAGACAACAATGATGTATAGAGATTATTATGTGAGTAGACTGATGACTATATTGTTAGACCTATATTTAGTTATGCATCTGCCATTTAGTTTTGATGATAACAATATATTGATTCTTAAAGAATAACCTTGTATACTAATGGTTTCTGTTAAGTGTGTAGCTTTTAATATACAGGTTCTGAATTTGAAGCATTGACGGGTGACATCATCAGATGTTGGAATCAACGCACTCTGACTCTGAAGAGAAACAAGTGTGTAATAAAAAGTGCCAAGATCTAGAAACCTGTTAGACAACTGTTTTGGAGAACGTTCATGCTAAAGCCTCTGATCATGACTCTGACTAAAGAGCCTATGAAGGTTTTGTTTTCTTCAAGACTCTGTGCACAAGATTTGGAGATTTTGAAGACCAAGTTCTAAGGAATAATGTCAAGGCTTTGAAGACTTTAGTTCTGAAGATTCTCACTAAGGCCTTTGATTCTTCTAACCATGCTTCAACAAATATATTCAGAAACCTTTAATGATTAAAAGATGATAATAACAAACCATTTTACATAAGATAAATAGTACAAAGTACAAGATCAAAACATTCCTTCCACTATATGGATTGTGTGGAGTAAGGACATTTATGTTGAAATTTTTTGTCTCCCACCATTAATGAAGGTTATTCAATGCGCCAACTCATTGAGGAAGATTACTCTTCTACCCTCTAACATATATTTTTTGGCTATATAAGGAAGATTGAATGAGGTTAACGATCTTAATACGTTATTCACACGCTGCTGCATTTTCTCTGATAATATTATTCTTGTGCATATTGTATAAACACACTTAGAACTTTTGGTCATTTTGTGTGAGTATTTCTTTGTACTTAAACATTGTGTTAATCAACTTTGTAGACACAATCTTTGTAAATATAGTATGTAAAACCTCAAATCTGTTTAAGTGATTACCTTGAGTGACTAGGGTTTAGTCTATATACTCGAGAAGACAAAGACAATTGTCTTTATGGTGTCTGTAGTCTGTTTGATTATAGTGGATTAAGTCCTTATTAGGAAGGCAAAATCACCTTTGTAGGGTGGACTGTAGGTATCTTAGTTAACAACGAACCAGTATAAAAATAACGTGTTATTTTTATTGTTTATGTGGTTGCTTGTTTAATTGGTTTTGAAAAAGGATTAAGTTTTTAAAAACCCAATTCAAACCCCCTTTCTTGTGTTTCTTGTCACCTTCATATATCTGACAGATCATGAATACATGATATTAAGTCTTCATATAGGTATAAATATTAGGAGTTATATTTATACTGCGTTGACTCGCCATGAGAATACTATATAATTTGTTATGTAAGTGTCATAAGTTATTATCATAATGATGGTGGTGCATACCACCATTCAACCTGAAACTACTATGGGCCTTAAATATGGAGTTGAGTATTTTATTATCAATCAAACGTTGTTCGTAACATGATGATCATAAAGATGGTTGATAGGTACTCCACAAATCATGCTGAGGGACATGAGTGATCTAGATAGGATTTCCCCCTCCTATATATACAAGAGTAATATCTATGAGTCAATTGATCAAGTGTGACCGTAAAATGCATGGTGGTGCTCAAATAAGTTAATATGAGATATTAAACTTATTTTTCGTTATCAAGTATAATTGGGGATCAAGGAATATAATACTAGACTATAAAGGATGGCATAAATATTCCTTCTATTTAATATAAATATAAGGCAAAAAGGACAATTGTACACATGATCATTATCATTGAGAGGTTATGCCAGATCGCACAACGTTCTCGTCACTTGGGTAGCAGCGATATATTGTTTGATACCGCTCATTATTTATAATATTAAATACATAATTTAATATTATTGTCAATGTTACGAGAACTTACAGGGTCACACACATAGAATACTTATAGTGGCATGGATGGTTAAATTAATTAAGATTTAATTTAATTATGTGTTAATAGTATTTAAATGTTTTAATGTATTAACATATATAATTTATTTGATTAAATATGATCTAATTAAATAAATGAAAATTTCATGTTAATTAAATTAAATATGATTGGATTTAATTATTTTGTTTTATTTTATTAAAAATAGTTTAATTAAATATAAATAAGATTATGCTAATTTTGAAAAAGTCCAAAATACGAGCTTTAGGGTTTTACTAGCTCTCTATAAATAGAAAAGCTATTTCCCCTTCAATCCTAGTTTTTAGTTTTTGTCATTCTAACAAAATGGCTAGCATCGCCTTCCACTTTGTTCTCGCACGGACTTCGTAGAGACGATGGTATTTTTCAAGTTCGTGATCAATGTTAAAGCACGCTTCAAGAGGCAATTTGGAAATCTTACTTTGTGTTTAATTCATTATTAATGATTTAATCAAGATATATTCATCAGGATTATTCCACTAAAAGGATAACTTTTTTTTTGAAAAACCTCTCTTAAATCCCTTTAGGAGTTGTAAGGAGAAAACACCAACTTTAAAAGGGTTTCATCTATCCTAAATGAGAGGAAGAACCACACACCTATGCTTGAGTGGATATCACAAGGAAGGTCATGCACAAGAAGGTTTCATAAGTCGAAGCTACATAAAGACGTCGTCCTTGTAATGATAACTCCACCACTGATTAGATTTCAAGGGAAAGGTCACCTTCTGAATAACTGAAAACTGATTAACAATTATCTCCTCATGTTAAACGAATATGGATTTCTTCCACTGCAAATTCGTAGTCATGGTCGCATTCACACACACCCCCAACCTCATTTACAGACCAATCTTGTTAATCATAAATATCAAAATACTTAAAAAATTTAATGAAAAGAGATATAAACCCTATCCAAACCTCTTTCCAAAAGGAGGTAGCAAGACCAAAACCTATTTTCTTCCTAAGACTTACCTCAAACTAGTCATTAGACTTTTTTTCTTTAGAATATTAAACATATTTCTTTTTCTTATTTTTTTCTTCATATTTCTCTTATTTCATGTTGAGCCTATAACTCCTTGTGTCCAAGTAGTGTAGCTCGACACAAACAAGGTTTAGTTGAATTAGCCTAATATGTGTGTGTCTAGTTGTATTAGTGTGTCGAAGTGTCGAAGCAGGTTGCTTCGCACAGGATTTCGACTTAGCCCTATTTTAGTAATGTTAGCTATTTTGGGCTTTTATAGTTTTGGGCTTTGGTTTGGGGTACAAGCTAACCTAAATCTATAAATAGGGAGAAACCCTTATTTTGTAAAAAACACAATTCATAACATTGTATCCACAGTTTGCAGTTGCAAGTGAATAAAGAAGTTTCCATAGTATGTGGGTAGAGAGAAACTCTTTAGAAAATATGCATCTTCTTCTCCAACGTTATTTTCTTTCTTTCTTTCACAAACTTTTCTTTCTCATTGTCATTGCGTGATTGATAACAATATTGTTCATCAAGATTGATTAGGAATTCTCCATAGGTTGTGGTTGAATTCCAACATCTGGTATCTAGAGCTCCGGTTGCGATTCAAGGAAGGAAAATCGTGATGGCGATGAATCATCCAAACGGGCACTTTCTGACAAACCTTCCGATTCTCAAGAAAGATAATTATGAGAGTTAGTGCAAGCAGATTAAGGTGGTTTTCTGTTATCAATATCTTTGGGATCTTGTGAAGGGAGGAGTAGCACTGTTTGCAGAAAATGCGACGGATCAAGAAAAGGCTACACACAAAGAATTGAAGAAGAAAGATTGTAAAACTCTCTTTATTATCCATCAATGTGTTGATCTAGATGATTTTGGAAAGGTTAGTGATGTAGAATCAGCGAAGGAAGCGTGGCAAATTCTGGAAAAGTCATTTGGAGGAGCAGAGAAGGTGAAAGTGGTGAGGTTACAAACTAACAAGAGAACCTATGAATTACTTCAGATGGAAGAAAATGAAAGTATAATAGATTTCTTCACTAGAGTTACAAAACTGGTGAATTAAATCAAGGTATATGGAGAAGTGTTGACATCAAGATCAGTTGTTGCAAAGATCTTTAGGTCATTGGCTCCAAAGTTCGACCACGTGGTAATAGCCATAGAAGAGTCGAAAGACTTGTCAGTATTGACAAGGAAGAGCTTCAAGGGACGCTTGAGTCTCATGAACAAAGGATGGCTGAAAGAGCTGCAGAAAAGTAGAAGAGTGATATGGATTTGCAGGCGCAATCATAAAAATAAAAGAAAGGCAAAGGAAGTTGGAATGGAAACAAAGATAGAGGGGGCTACAATAATTCGACTGGTCAGAATCCACAAGAAGGTAACTAGTCGAATTAGAGAAAACCCTAGAACCAAGGTAACCAATAGGTGGTGCTGCAGGTAGAGGAAGAGGTGGTGGTCGAAATCCTGACAAAAGCTACATTCAGTGTTTCAATTGTCAAAAGTATGGTCACTATTTTAGTAAGTGTCGAGAAAAGAAGAAGAATCAAGAAACTGATGCAAAGCTAGCGAAACATGAAGAAGAAAATATGTTGTTGATGGTCACAACAAGAGATGAAGAAAGATTCCAGGATCAGTGGTACTTGGACTCAGGATGCTCATCACACATGACTGGTAGGAAATATTAGTTTGTCAACATGAAACCGTCAATGAAGAATATGGTGAAATTTTCAAATGACAATACTCTAGCAGCTGAAGGTATTGGTGATGTTTTGATTATGAGGAAAGATGGAAAGAGGTCAGTAATTTTAAATGTGTTGTACATACTAGGCATGAAGAGTAATTTTCTCAGTACAGGGAAGTTGGTCGAAAAGAACTACAAAGTGTCGATCGAAGACAAGATTATGAGAGTTCTCGACTTAGGTGGTAGGTTAAACATGAAGGCTTCAATGTCTCAGAATAGGACCTTTAAGATTGAACTTAATCTGATGAAGCACAAGTGCCTTGCAACTGTAACTAGTAGAGATGAATGGTTATGGCATTATCGACTGGCCATCTCAACTTCAATGACATTAGAGAGTTAAAGTGAATAAATATGGTTGCAGGATTACCAGAAATTGATATTCCAAGTGAAGTGTGTGAAGAATGTGTTCAGGCGAAACATCACAAGAATAGCTTCAGCAAGGATGCAAAAAGCAAGTTGAAGGCAATTCTCGAAGTCATATACTCTGATGTATATGGTTCTATCCAGGTGGATTCAATTGGAGGTAACAAATATGTTGTCACGTTCATAGACGATTTCGGTCTAAAACTATGGGCATACCTGATCAAGAAGAAAAGTGAAGTGATCGAGGTATTGTCCAAATTTAAATCTATGATCGAAAGACAGAGTGGTTGAAAGCTAAAGATTCTAAGGAATGATGATAGTGGAAAGTATGTGTCGAAATATTTTGATGCATTATATGAGAAAAAGGGATTGTGCTTGATGTGGTTCCACCTTACACTCCACGGCAGAATGTAACTGCAGAAAGGAATAATAGAACCATCGTGAACATGGTGAGAAGTATGTTGAAAGGCAAGCATCTACCCAAAGAACTATAGGGAGAAATTGTGTCAACATCAACAAACATCTTAAATAGATGTTCAATGAAGAAGCTAGAAGGAATCACGCCAGAAGAATGTTGGTCTGGTGTCAAGTCTAGCCTAAGTCATTTGAAGATGTTTGGATCTATAACACATAGACATGTGCCAAATCAGTTGATAAGAAAGCTTGATGACAAGTTGAGTCAGATGATCTTGATAGGATATTATTCGACTGGAGGATACAAGTTGTTCGACCCAGTGAGTAAGCAAGTAGTGATTAGCAGGGACGTGATCATAGATGAACTTAAGGAATGGGATTTGAATAAGAATGTTAAGAAGGATTTGGTTAGAATATTATATGAAGAACCAACTAGTAAATTTGAAAGAGAAGTTCGACAAGAAGAATTCAGAGGTGAAGAAGGCCCAAGCAGACCTTGACGAACAAGACACATGCCTGCAAGGTTGCAAGAATGCGTGATTACATCAGATGATGTGGTCGATGAAGAAGGTGAGTTGGTACACTATTCTTTCTATGCTGATGTCGAACCAGTCATTGCAGCTGAGGCATTGAAGGATTCAAAGTGGGTGAAAGCAATGAATGAAGAACTAGAGTCCATCGAACTCAATGAAACTTGGTCACTTATAGAATTTCCTCAAGGCAAGAATGAAATTGATGTGAAATGGGTTTAAAAGGTGAAGGTGAATCCTAAAGGAGAAGTAACCTGACACAAGGTGAGACTTATGGCGAAAGGATTTCTACAGAAGGAAGGAATTAACTTCGAAGAAGTTTTTGCACCTGTTGCTAGGATCGAAACAATCAGGGTCTAGCAAACATGAATAATTGGCACACATTTTAGATGGATGTGAAGTGTGCATTCTTGAATGGCCCCTTAGACGAAGAAGTTTATGTTGCATAACCAGCTGGGTTTGTGAAACAATGCGATGAAAGAAAGGTGTATAGGTTGCATAAATCCTTGTATGGACTTAAGCAAGCTCCAAGAGCTTGGAATAAGAAGATTGAAAGCTTTCTAAGGGAGAAGAAATTTGTGAAGTGTGTTGCGGTGAGAATCGTGATACCAAGCTGTTGATTAACTTGAATCTTAATCCTTTAAATTCACAACCAGATTTTGATTTATCCAAAGGAAAGGTTAAAGAAAGAAAGACCTTTTGCACAATGTAACAACAACACTAAGAGATTGGGGATTGGGGGTTGGTTATGCCTAGGGTAGGTATCTCACATCCTAAACATCTGTAGTACTCTACAGGAACCTTTTGTATGTTTATATGCTATGTATGCTAGAGCTGTGCTATGGTTTGGGATTGGGTATAAGGTAAAGGTAAAGTTGTAGGTAAAGACCTAAAGATAGTTTCTAAATTTGCTCTCAAAGACATCGCATCCTCTGCCTACATATCCTAACTAGGATAGAATCAGAGCAACCGTAGTTGACCTCACTAGGGATAGATGAACACTTGATTATTGTCAAGGTTCAAAGGGGAACAAACATAACAATGCTTGTGTAGAGTTTAACCAAACTCTCTAGATCTATATTGAACACTCAAGAAAGTTGACTTTGATAAAACCAAGGGGAAAGGTAAGCAATCATCACCATGATTCTTACATAGAGTTGACAAACTCTATCTTAAAGCTCTAGTTGAGGAGTACTCCTAACAAGGGGTAGCTTTTTTAGACTTAAAGCAAAGTCAAATGGATAATGAGTTCTAACTTAACTAAGTTATGATTCAAAATGACTTAACAAAGTCAAAGGGAGGGCAATGAGATATCTATAATCCTGGGGGTCAATAGAGAAACTTTCCTTTGGAATAGGAGAAAGAGGAGGCAACTGGATGAGAGCTAAAAAGTTCCATCACTTGGGGAATAACTTAACAAAGTTAAAAAAGCAAACATAAGCATTCATTCAAACATGACGAACATATAAAAGAGTATGGTAATAACCAAAGAAGAGATGCAAGTATGTGGCAACATCAAGCAAAGATTACAAATCAAATGGTTACAACCAATAATGCACAAAGATATTATAATATCTAGAAGGACGTGATGATAGAGGTTCTTACAAGACCAAACATATAAGGCAAGATTAACATTAGACATTTTAACAAAGATGAAGAGCAATTAGGTAACAACAAGTATAAATGTAAACAAGTAACAACTTGAGGTAAGCATACCATGGGGTTCAAAGAATGTCAAATGTAATAACATGAGATTAACAATCATACTTTGATTACAATCAAGTACAAGTAAGCATACAAGAAGTATTACAACAGTTCAAGTAAGAACTTCAAAGTTTCATGGGGGGAGCATACAAGTTTATGGTTACAAACAAAACAAAGTAAGTCCTAACATATTAGAGTTCTAACAAGACATTTAAATAAGCAGGGAAGTCATGGAGAATGTACTCATGAGGTTACAACATCAAGAGATAATATGATTCAAAAAACAACATTCAACAATATTAATCAATTAGATGCATCAAAAGCAAGGATCAAATATGATAAGACTTTGAGTTTAAACAAAACTCAAACACTTAAACAAGTTAAAAAACATGTATAAATCAAGTACAAAACAATCTTACAAGATTAAATCAAGAAGAAGTTTGAGAAAAAAATTCAAAAAGACACAAGGTAAAAGCCCTAAAAGTACAAGACTTTCAAGTGATATAAAGTATTTCTAGGATGATTATCCTTGAATTCTTTTCTCACTATGTGAAGGTAGACATGATTAAAAACATTTTGTAAAAAGGATGGATCAAAAATGTTGAAATATGGTGAATTTATGAAGTTTTCAAGTTTGAGAAGTGGAACTAGGTCAAAACCCCTCTTGAAGTTGGCTGAAAACATGACTTAAAAAGTGCCAAAATCACAAAATTTCACCAAGTGTTTTTCCCTCTTGCATTGTTTTTGATCATAACTCCAAATATATTCATTTTTTGCACATAGGACATTTTTTCACTTTTTTAGGACTCCTCAAGACCTTTCCAACAAGCTTTGAACCACTCCATTTGGATGTGTGGTTAAGAAGTTATGGTCTTTCCCCTTTCAAAGCCCTAATTTCCCGATTTTTCGATTACTCTTCAACCCTTGATTCAATGGTCACCAAACTTCATGACTAGATGTGATATAACATTAGGAGCATAATTTCCTTCAATTTTGGGTCAAAACCCTGCTGGTCAATGAGTTGACTTTTCAGTCAGAAGAACCGATCGATCGAAAAATTCTTAATCGACGGTTGGTGTTTTGGGTCCCCTGAGGTCTTGAAACTTCTTGAGTGAACTTCAATAAGTCATAAAAGCTTCATGGAACATGGTTATATCATTGGAATACCATTTAAATCAAAATTTAAACCACCATTGACTTTTCCTGATTAGAAACCCTAATTGGGGGTCCTGGACTGCACTGCTTCCTTTCTCTTGGTGACAACCTCAAATTGGATTCCTACTTGATCCAATATAGTGTATTTGATGGTGTGGGGAATTGTTTCATGGAGAATTAATCCAATAGCTTGACTGATCAAACCATCAAAACTCTGATTCCTGACTGTATGGAACCCTAATTCACCTGTATCTTGACAAAGACCAACTTGAAATAGGTTAAGGTTAGATAAACAAATGATGATGCTCCTAGAATGATGATGAATATCTAATGGTCAAAATTTGGGGTATGACAGTTGCCCCTATTTAAATATTTTCACCAGATGGCAATGAGAGATAACGATCTCCATAGAATCATGGTGAAAGGTATTTTAATATAGCAAACCGAAATTTTTTTCCTTTAGATACAATGGTATGCAAAAGGATAAATGCTAAAATGAAATGAATTCTAAATGATGCTTTATTATGTTTGGGTGCAAGATAAATGCTGACACACGAGCAAAAATAAAAAAATGGCAACACAACGAGTAACTACTCACAGGGGATTCGACACACTGGGGAAAGATCCAAGGCATAACAAGCAATAGTTCATACATGACTATTGATGGTACTCAAGGGGATCTTCCATATACGGAACTCCACTGGGGAAATGCAAACCTCCAACAGAGAAATGCATCAAGGGAGAAGCCACGCAGAGGGACAAAAGTCAACACACTCAAACTCCGACCGGGGAAGCAAAAAGACTAGATACACTATTCTTATTGGGGGCAAACCAATTAAGGAACCTCCTATAGCGGAGAGTTCGAACGAGATCTTCAAGAAAAGACTAGAAACAAGACCAGACGCACTGGGGATGCTAGTAAACACTAGATCTCCGAGACTCGACTGGGGAAACCGGCTTCGCTGGGGATACTGGTGACAATCAGAAATTCTTACCAATAACAATTGGTTTTTAAGTGGTGCCAGTAACTATTAGACTTCCTGGGGGTGCTAGTAACAACTAGACTTACACAGGGGAATCAGTAACAACCGAACCAGATACCAATAACAATTGGATTTAAGCAATACCAGTAACTACTGGGCTTGACCGGAGAATTTGTGACAACCAAATCAAAATGCCAATGACAATTGGATATTCAAACGATGCCAGTAACCACTAGACTTCAAAGGGGAATCGGTGACAACCGAGCCATGGTACCAATAACAATTGGATTTAAACAAATGTCAGTAAACACTGGACTTAACAAGGACTGGTGACAACCAAATCAAGAGATACCAATAACCATTGGATTTAAGCAGTTCCAGTAATTACTGGACTTACAAATGACTGGTGAAAACCAAAGAATACCAATAACAGTTGGGTTTTAGCAATGCCAGTAACCACCAGACTTACTGAACAAGGTTGGTGGCAACTTGATCTCAAAGATAAGCATTAGTAACAACTAATCATCTTGGTAATCATCAGGTAATATCAGATATCGCCAGTCACAACTAGCCTCCCGGGGTAAAAGCATCTTCACCAAAAAACTTGACAAAGTCGGGGTAACAATCGCAAAGCGAGCCCGTGGCAAATAGGATGGAGCAAGAAGATTGGTAACAACCAAGGATCTCAAAGGCAAAAGCCAAACAAACAGAAACCAAAGCATGCAAACAAATGCGTATGCTAATGATATAATGAGAATGCATATGTAGACCGACCCATGAGGGAGAAGGAGAAACAAAGAAAAAACACAGGGATGAAACCCATCACACTGAGTCCTGATGTCACTAGTCTGGATGAAGCTTCCTTCTAGAGGGAGAGGAACGACCTTCTAGAAATAATCACTGCTCTTACAAACCTGCGGAAGAGGAGTCTTGGCTTAGTAGTGGGGCCATTGTTGGGCGCAACTTTGATTAGAGATAACAACAAGATTTGTACTGCTCTGAGAGTAGTTTAATACCGTCATGTCACCTTTAGAGTTTTTACGTGCTTTGTTAACTTAGTTTTATTAAACCAAAATTTTAATTTTTCAAAACACTTTGCTTTTCAAAAATCATTATTAACGAATAAGTGAAATTTGCATAACAAAAAGCTAGACCATAACAATGATTGGTCTGAAATATGATTTCATTAATAGATGAGAACTTTACAAATGGTAAAGTCTCGGGAACAAATATAATTTTGAAATATGGAAAATAGAAAGGGTTACAAAATCCAACAATGATCCGGTCCAACTAACTAGTAGTCCATATGTTTCGCCGCTTCGAATGAGAATGGAAGACAATGGTCTTCTTCAACACTTTTTAACGAAGCTTTGCCCCTGCATTTGCCTGTATTATTCTTTCGGACTTCCAACCCACTGAGGTGCTTTTTTGGCTTGAGTTACCTTTCTAGGCTTCCCTATTCAGGCGTAATACTTTCTCACTACATCTGAGTTAATAGGGTACTTGAGTTATTCACCATCCATCATTTCAAGAATTATAGATCCTCCGGAGAAGACAATTTTCACGATGAAAGGGCCATCATAGTTGGGCATCCACTTTCTGCATATATCTTTTTGTGTTGGTAGAATTTTTCTGAGCACAAGCTCTCCTTCCTGATATTCCTTGAGATGAACTTTCTTGTCAAACGCCCTTTTCATCCTTCGTTGATATATCTGGCTATGACACATGGCAATCATCCTCTTTTCATCGATGAGATTCAATAAATAGAACCTCTCTTTTATCCACTCGGCTTCCTCGAGCTCGGCTTCTATTAAGATCCTTAACGAAGGTATCTTGACCTCGATGGGTAGTATAACGTCCATCCTATAAACCAAGGAGAAAGGGGTTGCCCCTATCGATGTGTGCACTCATGTTCTGTATCCATGTAAAGCAAATGGTAACATCTTGTGCCAGTCCTTGTAGGTTACAACCATCTTCTGTACTATCTTCTTAATGTTCTTATTTGCAGCTTCGACAATGCCATTCATTTTTGGTCTGTACGGAGAAGAATTGTGATGTTTGATTTTGAAGTTATCTCAAAGTTCTTTCATTGTCTTGTTGTTTAGATTCGATCCATTGTCGGTGATGATTTGGTCAGGAATGTCGTACCGATAGATGATCTCTTTCTTGATGAAGCGGGCGACCACTTGCTTAGTTACATTTGCATATGATGCTGCTTCTACCCACTTGGTGAATTAATCAATTGCAATGAGGATAAAACAGTGGCCGTTGGAAGCCTTTGGCTTTATTACCCCAATCATATCTATGCCCCACAGTGTGAATGGCCACGACGATGTTATCACATTGAGAGAATGCATAGGAACATGCACTTTGTCGGCATAGACTTGACATTTGTGGCATTTTCGAGCGAAGAGAATGCAATCCGTTTCCAAAGTCAACCAAAAATATCCAGCCCTCAAAATCTTTTTCACCATGGCATGGCCATTGGCATGAGTGTCGGACGTCCCTTCGTGAACTTCAATCATTAATAAATCTACTTATTTTTCATCAACACATCTGAGTAGAACCATGTCATGGTTTCTCTTGTACAGAATGCCATTGCTGATGAAAAATTTGGATGACAATCCTCGTATGGATCTTTTGTCGATTTTGGAGGCGTCAACAGGATATTCTCGATTTTGAAGAAAATTCTTGATGTTCTGAAACCAAGGCTTCTTATCAGACTCTTCTTCTACCGTCATAACATATGCTAGTACATTCGTGCGAATCAGAGGTGCCTCGTTAACAAACTGGACCTTCCACATCGATGCTAGCATGGCTAAAGCATCTGCAATGTGATTCTCTACTCTCAGCACATGTTTAAAGATAATTTCATCGAAGTATTCAATCATTTCCAGAATGTGATCTTTGTAGGGGATCAATTTTTCATCTCGAGTCTCCCACTCTTCTTTGAGTTGGTAGATCACTAAGGCAGAACCACCGATTACTTCCAAGATTTTGATACGGAGATCAATAGCAACTTATAATCCCAGGATGCAGGCTTCATACTCGGCTATGTTGTTGGTACAGGAGAAACAAAGTCTGGCGGTGACGGCAGTATACCATCCAATTGGATTTTTCAAGACAACTCCAATACCGTGTCCATTCTTGTTAGACTTCCCATCGAACATCATCTCCCAGCGGGATCCAGGTTCGAGACCTTCCTCAGGACAAGGTTCTGGCTTCTGATGTTGAATGTACATTACATCTTCATCGAGAAACTCAAACTTGAGTGGCTGATAATCATCCACCGGATGCTCAGCAAGGTGTTCTGACAAGACACTGCCTTTGACGGATTTTTGAGCGACATATTGAATATCATACTCTGACAAGAGCATGTGACACCTGGCCAATCTTCCAGTTTGAGCCGGATTTTCAAATATGTATTTTATCGGATCCATCTTGGAGATTAATAGAGTAGTATGACAAATCATATATTGCCTCAGACGCTTGGTCACCCAGGCTAGGGCACAACATGCTTTCTCTAGAGGTGAGTAATGACTCTCGCAATTTGTGAACTTCTTTCTCAGATAGTAGATTGCATGCTCTTTCCTTCCTGAATCGTCAGTTTGGCCTAAGACACAACCCATTGAATCTTCCAATACGGTCATGTGCATGAATAACGAATTTCCTGGCACCAGAGGAATCAACACTAGAGGCTTTTGTAGATATTTCTTGATCTTCTAAAATGTTGACTGGTAGTTCTCAGTCCACACCACCGTTTGATCTTTTCGTAACAACTTAAAGATCGGTGTGTAGGTAGGCGTCAGGTTAGAAATGAACCTAGAGATGTAATTTAGCCATCCAAGAAAACCTCTGACCTGTTTTTCTGTTTGAGGAGCAGACATTTCTTGAATTGCTCTTACTTTGTCAAGATCTATTTCAATTCCTTGTTGACTAACAATAAATTCAAGTAGTTTTCCAGAACGAACCCCAAATGTGCACTTGGTCGAATTTATCCTCAGTTGATACTTTCAGAGTCTCTCAAATAACTTCAGTAAATGACTCAGATGGTCCTTTTCATTTCAAGACTTTATGATCATGTCATCTATGTACCCTTCAATCTCTTGATACATCATATCATGGAAGAGTGCAACCATAGCTCGTTGATATGTTGCTCCTGCATTTTTCAAACTGAAAGGCATGACCTTATAACAATAGGTGCCCCAGGGTGTAATGAAAGTTGTTTTTTCCATGTCGACCGGATCCATCTTTATTTGGTTGTAGCCAGAGAATCCATCCATGAATGAAAATACTGCAAAGTTGGCCGTGTTATCCGCCAAAGTGTCAATATGCGGGAGACGGAAATCGTCCTTCAGACTAGCTTTGTTCAGATCTCTGTAGTCTACACATATTCTGACTTTACCATCTTTCTTCGGGACATGCACAATGTTGGCCACCCATTCTGGGTACTTTGATACTGCTAAAAAGCCTGCATCAATTTGCTTCTTGACTTCGTCTCTGATCTTGAGAGTCATGTCGGGTCCGGATCTTTGAAGCTTCTGCTTGATTGGAGGACACTTTGGCTTTAAATCGAGCTTGTGCACAACAATGTCAGTGTCCAACCCTGGCATGTCTTAATAGAACCAAGCGAATACATCGGCGTAATCTTAGAGAAGTGCTATCAGTCTGCTCTTGACTTCTGACTCTAACGATGCCCCAATTTTGACTTCTCTCTTTTCTGCCTCGAAGCTCAAGTTAATGACGTCAATCTGTTCTTTGTATGGTTGAATATAGGCATCTTCGTATTCGGTCATCCTCATTAATTCTCCAGGGACCTCAGACTCTTAATCAAACTCTTTTTCGGCTTGAAAGACGAATGAACTACTACCAGAAGGAACCGAATGATCAATGGATTCTGTGGGTGATTGTTAGGGACCAATTGGTACTAATTTTTATATATTTTATCGGTCCCGTTTGCCAATGTTTTAGTAAAATTGCACAAGTTTTTATCACAATTTAGTAAACATTCAATTTAAGTTATTTTATTTTGTTTCGAATAGATATTTCACTTTTTCTCTAGTTTTTGTAGAATTTATGACAAGAAGAATGATCTCCAGAGCAACTCTTGAAGATAAAAGTTTGGGAAAGGAAATGTTGAGGGAACACAAAGCAAACAATTCTCAAACTAAGCAGTTCGCGCCGCGACCATCCTTCGCGCCGCGAACTGAGTGAAATTCAGCACATGCAAATTAATGACACATGTCATGTCTTGGAAGAAAAACCACTTTTTTGTAGGGTGGCGCCCCATAGCATATTTAATGCATTTTTCCTTGCATGTGAGACATAATCATTTCACCCTTTAGTCTTAGTATCTCTTAGGTTTGTAAGGTGATTTTAGAAAGATTTGAGAGGATTTTCTTGTCTTTGGAGAGTTTTTGCATGCAAGAAGAAATTCTTGAAGAATTTTCCATGGAACCAATGAAGATGATGAGTAGCTAAATTCCTTCTTGGCAAGGTTGAGGTAGTAGTTATATTTTGTTGTTTATGTAACATTTGTATACTTGCATGTAACAAACTTCATCTTTGATAAGGAATAATATTTTTTCTCTTTACATTACAAAACTAGAATTGAATTATTGTTGAGAAAGGTAGTTTGATTCTTGAACTAAAATATTTTTCCAAGTAGAGAGTAAATTGTGGAGATAGATTTATTCACTACTTTTTCTATTGTGTTAAGCATTCAAGATTATTATATCAATAGTTAGATGGAGAGATCGTCTAAGGATTTATATAGTAACCATCACAATTTTATTTAGACATAAATATTATTGAGAGGACACTTGAATATTATCAATGGAGTTTGAATGCATGCATGTGATATTAAGAATACATAAAGAACAAAGATAATGAAACTCAATCTTGAAAAGGCTTCTAAACTTTATTTTAAAACCATTTTTATTGTCCTATTTTTCTTATAAGTAAAAAGAACAATTTATTCATCAACAAACAATTTGAATACCTTTGAACTTACAACTATCGAAATTATAGAACGACGGTAATAACACCAATCTCTGTGGATACGATATTAAAAATATTTGCCGGAAATATACTTTTCAACAAATTGGCGCCGTTGCCGGGGATTGGTGTCGATATTACATGCATTGCAATATTTCATTGTTCTAAATTCTTGTTTTTATTTTTTCACTCTTGTGTTTCACTTGGTTTGTTAGTTTTGTAGATTCTAGTGCATGCGAAAAAAAGCCACCGAGGAGCAATATCAATTCGACCCCGAAATTGAAAGAACAATCTGAAGGCTTAATAGCAAGACATGAAGAAGAAAGAAGCTAGCCAACAAGAGGAACCGAAGAGAAGAAGCAACAAATTCTGCACTTACTCAAATTGAAGAGGAAGTTGTAGAGACCGTTGAAGGAAGTATGGGTGACGACGCTTGTACTAAAATGTCCGCTAATAGTCCAAGGCAGACAACTCAATTTGATCGAGGCGGAAAGAATACGGAGATGAAAACCGGAATCCTTCAACTCCTTTATGCAAATCGATTCACCGGAATGGATCATGAAGATCCGTACAACCATCTCATCAAATTCTATGAGATTGCGGGTTCTACGGGAGTAGATGAAGCAAGTGAAGAAAACTTATTCAAGAGAATGTTTCCACACTCATTAGTGGGAAAAACAAAAGAGTGGTACCTTGATCAACAAAAAAGAGTGATGACGGATTGGATTTTGTTAGAAGAAAGATCGCTAGAGAGGTATTACCCTCAATCCCGATTTATGGAAGCCAAAACGGCTATTTCGTTGTTCACACAAGGAAGCAACGAGTCTCTAAACGAGGCTTGGGAAAGATTCAAATCCATGTTGAGGAAATGCAAAGGTCACAACTTTGATGATCTCACATAAATTCACATTTTTCTCAACGGACTCCAAACATCACAAAAGACACTCTTGGATGCTACTGCGGATGGTTCTCTCATGTCAAAGAATACGGAGGAAGCAAAAACCATTATTGATCAAATGGCACTCAATGATCGACAAAGTCAACACGACCGTAGTC
Source organism: Lathyrus sativus (assembly GCA_963859935.3). Taxonomy (NCBI): domain Eukaryota; kingdom Viridiplantae; phylum Streptophyta; class Magnoliopsida; order Fabales; family Fabaceae; genus Lathyrus; species Lathyrus sativus. The sequence continues at coordinate 607,241,592 of OZ012739.1, forward strand.
CTTCACAAAGGAAAGCGGGGGTTCTTGAGTTGAATACCAACAATGCCATACTTGCTCAAAACAAGCTACCCTCTTAACAAGTGGAGCTGCTCACTCAACAAATGTCCAAACTTCCACAACAATTGAAAGAGATTCATGGAACACAAGTTAGACATCAAGTGGTAAGTTGTGAACTTTGTCAAGGAGATCATCCAACCGGATTTTGTCCCCCGATTCAAGAGGAAGTAAGTTATGTCAATAATCAAGGTCAAGGTTACCAAAGATATCCTCCACAATACAACAACACTTTTTAAAGGAACAACCAAGGCTACCAACAATCAAGATTCAACAACCATAATTTTCAGCAACAAAATCCATATCAAAATCCAAACACACAAAGCCAACAATCACAAGGCGGAAGTTCCAAGTTAGAAGATACGCTTGCACAATTCATACAAGCCTCCATGGCAAGTCAAAAAAGCAATGAAGCAGCAATAAAAAACTTGGAGACTCAAGTAGGCCAACTTGCAAAACAATTGGCGGAATAACAAGCAAGTCCATCATTCTCCGCCAACACTCAAACCAGTTCAAGGGAATATTGTAAAGCAATTACAACAAGAAGCGGTAAAAAGGTGGCAAGCAACGGAAATAAGGAAATTATAGTGGAGGATGATATAAATGTTACAGTTGGAAATCAAGAGGAGGAATTGTTGGAGGCTCAAAATGATGAAGAGAAAAATTCTTCTCAGGTCGCGCCGCGCCAGAGCTTCGCGCCGCGAATTGGGCAAGATCAGAATCCTAAAAGTGGTGTTCAGAAGGAGTCAAAAATGAAAAACAGAAAAAGGGGGGACAAAGGCATAAGTCATGTTCCAGTTCAACACCTACCTTATCCACACGCACCATCAAGGAAGGACAATGCTAGGCACTACACACGGTTTATGGATATACTCAAGCAACTTCAAATTAGTATTCCGTTTACCGAAGCGTTAGAACAAATGCCAAAATACGCAAAGTTCTTGAAAGATATTCTCACAAAAAAGAAGAGGTATACTGAAGATGAAACAGTTTTACTTGATGCACGATGCAACGCTATAATTCAAAAAAACATCCCAAGGAAGGAGTTCGATCAGGGCCGAGTAGTCCTACCGGTGACCATTGGAGATACGTACATCGACAATGGTTTGGTTGATCTAGGATCCAGCATCAATCTAATTCCCTTGTCTATTGTCAAAAGGTTAGGGAACATTGAGATGAAGTCTACAAGAATGACTCTCCAACTAGCTGACTAGTCCACCACTTCACCATACGGAGTTGCTCAAGATATGCTAGTCAAGGTAGATAAGTTCTTCTTTTCGGTGGATTTTGTGGTAGTAGACATGGATGAGGATCGTGATGTTCCTTTAATTCTCGGAAAGCCATTCATGAAGACAACCCAGATGGTGATTGACATTGATGATGGTCTCATGAAAGTGAGAGTGCAAGATGAAGAAGTAACTTTTAATCTTTTTGAAGCCATGAAGTATCCTAAAGACAAGCATGGTTCCTTCCGAATCAATGTAATCAAGGAGGAAAAAGAAATTGCGGCAATTTTGTGTGAATTAGGGTCTTGTGGAGAGATTGTCTCTCATGAAGAAAATATTGAGGAGTTGGATGAGAAGAAGAAAGTGGAAGAATCAAAGTTAGAATTGAAAATGCTACCTCCACATTTGAAGTATGTATTCCTTGGTAATAATTTCACCAAACCGGTGATAATTAATAGTGCTTTATCCACCCAAGAGGAGCATAAATTGACACAAGTGCTGAAAAAGATTAGAAGCTCACTCACTGTAACAAAAATTTTTCAAAATCCTGACCAGTTCGCGCCGCGAACTGAGAAAAGTGTGCATTCTATTTTTGACAGTTCACGCCGCGACAACCCTTCGCGCCGTGACCTGAAGCAAAAAAAAATTCCCTATTTCTTTTCCCCTTTTTACTCACTACCCTCTCACACCAACCACACTCTACCCTGTAACAAACTTAGAACCCCCAAGGTTCCCACCACCCTCAAACCCCATTTATTACTCTTTGCTTATGCTAACTAGCCTGAGGGAAGACCATCTTTTATGGGGGGCAGAAAGCAGTAGCCACGCTCCAGGCACGGACCAAGATGCACTTAGCGAAGATGTTTTAGGACCCGTGGGAGGTGGTGAAGATGATGAAGAAGAGTGAAGATCTTATGTGGTAGTATTTATATTTTTTATGTTATTTTAGTTTTGTTATTTTAATTTCGTTTTTGCATTATGTACATTGGTGGCTCTAATTTCACCATTAACCTCTTTGTTGAATGCACTTCTATTTTGTGATTTTTAAATTGTGTGTCTTTCAAAACCTTTTTGGTATACCCCATTTTTTAAAACTTTTTGTTTAATTGTCTCTGTGCTTGAGTAATTTGAAGGAACCAAGATGGTTGCGACAAACAAGTTGGGAAAATTTGAGTGGTGATGATAAGAACCAGCTATCGACACTTCAAGGTACACCTTATTTTTATTGTTAGACTTTAGATGAATAGTTTAATGGTGTGTTACAAAATTGTTATCATAAAATTCCTTGAGTTACATGTTTACTTTGAATCAAATTAGGATCTAACCAATTGTGAGGTAACCTTTCATTATACACTAAAATGAGGGAGACCGACAATTTCTGTTCAACTCATTCTTATCATGCTAAATCATACATTAATCTAATTTTTGAGAAAACGTTTTTGAAAAGGATAAAGGCAATCTTTGTTATTGAGAAAAACCACTTGGCCAAAGAAATTAAAAACCTTGTGAGGAGTGATCCGTAGTAAACCCCTTTTGAGCCTATATTAGGATCCATCCGAAGTATAAATTTAAATACCATTGATAATATGGTAAATAAATGATCCTAAGTTCTTTCGTTTCAACTGAGCCTAAACCAAAGTTGGTCGCAATGTGATTTTTTTTGCCTATGTCTAAGTAGAGAGTTTGATTGCATCAACTATGGTCAAAATGAGGAAGTTGGGGATAAAACATAATACATCACCTTGAAATTTTTTGAGCTAACAAAAAGAAAAATGAAAAGAAAAGCTCATGGTGGTGTGTTATCAACAAAATAATAATAATAATAAATATTTGAAAATAAAGATTGTTGAATAAAAAGAAATGCTCTCTTAGAATAGGCAATCTTTAATTGAGTTTTGTGATCATGTCCTTTCTCTTTAACCCGAACCACATTACAACCCTTAAAAGACCTCTCGATTCTCAAAATTTTTTATGATTTAGTGTATGTTGTGATGAACGTATGATTCGAGTTGATGTTGATTTAATTGTTCGGATGAGTGTAAGAAAAACCTTATGATTATTCATCATCACTATGATGTGTGTGTGTAGTTTTGATTCAATTTTGACATGTATTACTTGGAATTTCTTGGTATAATTTTTGTAGCCAACAATTATTTTTATTCATGTTTTCTCTAATATGGAAAGTAGGTGTATCATAAGAGTGTTGTATGCTTTTGAACCATTTGAATATCATCCTCTAACACTTGTTTCATTCCTTGCTTTCGTAAATTGGTTTGCTTTAACGAATGACTTTTGTTTAGGGACAAACAAAATGATAAGTTGGGGAGAGTTGTTAGGGACCAGTTGGTACTAATTTTTATATATTTTATCGGTCCATTTTCCCAATTTTTTAGTAAAATCGCACAAGTTTTTATCACAATTTAGTAAACATTCAATTTAAGTTATTTTATTTTGTTTCGAATAGATATTTCACTTTTTCTCTAGTTTTTGTAGAATTTATGACAAGAAAAGAATGATCTCAGAGCAACTCTTGAAGATAAAAGTTTGGGAAAGGAAATGCTGAGGGAACACAAAGCAAACAATTCTCAAACTGGGCAGTTCGCGCCGCGAACTGAGTGAAATTCAGCACATGCAAATTAATGACACATGTCATGTCTTGGAAGAAAAACTACCTTTTTGTAGGGTGGCGCCCCATAGCCTATTTAATGCCTTTTTCCTTGCATGTGAGACATATTCATTTCACCCTTTAGTCTTAGTATCTCTTAGGTTTGTAAGGTGATTTTAGAAAGATTTGAGAGGATTTTCTTGTCTTTGGAGAGTTTTTGCATGCAAGAAGAAATTCTTGAAGAATTTTCCATGGAACCAATAAAGATGATGAGTAGCTAAATTCTTTCTTGGCAAGGTTGAGGTAGTAGTTATCTTTTGTTGTTTATGTAACATTTGTATCCTTGCATGTAACAAACTTCATCTTTATTAAGGAATAATATTTTTTCTCTTTACATTACAAAACTAGAATTGAATTATTGTTGAGAAAGGTAGTTTGATTCTTGAACTAAAATATTTTTCCAAGTAGAGAATAAATTGTAGAGATAAATTTATTCACTACTTTTTCTATTGTGTTAAGCATTCAAGATTATTATATCAATAGTTAGATGGAGAGATCGTATAAGGATTTATATAGTAACTATAACAATTTTATTTAGACATAAATATTATTGAGAGGACACTTGAATACTATCAATGGAGTTTGAATGCATGCATGTGATATTAAGAATACATAAAGAACAAAGATAATGAAACTCAATCTTGACAAGGCTTCTAAACTTTATTTTAAAACCATTTTTATTGTCCTATTTTTCTTATAAGTAAAAAAGAACAATTTATTCATCAACAAACAATTTGAATACCTTTGAACTTACAACAATCGAAATTATAGAACGGCGGTAATAACACCAATCTTTGTGGATACGATATTAAAAATATTTGCCGGAAATATACTTTTCAACAAATTGGCGCCGTTGTCGGGGATTGGTGTCGATATTATATGCATTGCATTAATTCATTGTTCTAAATTCTTGTTTTTATTTTTTCACTCTTGTGTTTCACTTGGTTTGTTAGTTTTGTAGATTCAAGTGCATGCAAGAAAAAGCCACCGAGGAGAAATTTCAATTCGACCCCAAAATTGAAAGAACAATCCGAAGGCTTAATAGCAAGACACGAAGAAGAAAGAAGCTAGCCAACGAGAGGAACCAAAGAGAAGCAGCAACAAATTCTGCACTTACTCAAATTGAAGAGGAAGTTGTAGAGACCGTTGAAGGAAGAATGGGTGACGACGCTCGTACTGAAATGTCCGCTAATAGTCCAAGGCGGACAACTCAATTTGCTCGAGGCGGAAGGAATACGAAGATGAAAACCAGAATCCTTCAACTCCTTTATTTAAATCCATTCACCGGAATGGATCATGAAGATCCGTACAACCATCTCATCAAATTCTATGAGATTGCGGGTTCTACGGGAGTAGATGAAGCAAGTGAAGAAAACTTATTCAAGAGAATGTTTCCACACTCAATGGTGGGAAAAGCAAAAGAGTGATACCTTGATCAACCAAAAAGAGTGATGAGGGATTGGAATTTGTTAGAAGAAAGATTTCTAGAGAGGTATTACCCTCAATCCCGATTCATGGAAGCCAAAACGGCTATTTCGGTGTTCACACAAGGAAGCAACATGTCTCTAAACTAGGCTTGGGAAAGATTCAAATCCATGTTGACGAAATGCAAAGGTCACGGCTTTGATGATCTCACACAAATTCACATTTTTCTCAACGGACTCCAAACATCACAAAAGACACTCTTGGATGCTACCACGGGTGGTTCTCTCATGTCAAAGAATGCGGAGGAAGCGAAAACCATTATTGATCAAATGACACTCAATGATCGACAAAGTCAACACGACCATAGTCCTTCACAAAGGAAAGCGGGGGTTCTTGAGTTGAATACCAACAATGCCATACTTGCTCAAAACAAGCTACTCTCTCAACAAGTGGAACTGCTCACTCAACAAATGTCCAAACTTCCACAACAATTGAAAGAGATTCATGGAACACAAGTTAGACATCAAGTGGTAAGTTGTGAACTTTGTCAAGGAGATCATCCAACCGGATTTTGTCCCCTAATAGTCCAAGGCGGACAACTCAATTTGCTCGAGGCGGAAGGAATACGAAGATGAAAACCGGAATCCTTCAACTCCTTTATTAAAACCCATACTTCCTTCAACCGTTGAAGGAAGTATGGGTGACGGCGCTCGTACTGAAATGTCCGCTAATAGTCCAAGGCGGACAACTCAATTTGCTCGAGGCGGAAGGAATACGAAGATGAAAACAGGAATCCTTTAACTCCTTTATTTAAATCCATTCACTGGAATGGATCATGAAAATCTGTACAACCATCTCATCAAATTCTATGAGATTGCGGGTTCTACGGGAGTAGATGAAGCAAGTGAAGAAAACTTATTCAAGAGAATGTTTCCACACTCAATGGTGGGAAAAGCAAAAGAGTGATACCTTGATCAACCAAAAAGAGTGATGAGGGATTGGAATTTATTAGAAGAAAGATTTCTAGAGAGGTATTACCCTCAATCCCGATTCATGGAAGCCAAAACGGCTATTTCGGTGTTCACACAAGGAAGCAACATGTCTCTAAACTAGGCTTGGTAAAGATTCAAATCCATGTTGAGGAAATGCAAAGGTCACGGCTTTGATGATCTCACACAAATTCACATTTTTCTCAACGGACTCCAAACATCACAAAAGACACTCTTGGATGCTACCGCGGGTGGTTCTCTCATGTCAAAGAATGCGGAGGAAGCGAAAACCATTATTGATCAAATGGCACTCAGTGATCGACAAAGTCAACACGACCATAGTCCTTCACAAAGGAAAGCGGGGGTTCTTGAGTTGAATACCAACAATGCCATACTTGCTCAAAACAAGCTAATCTCTCAACAAGTGGAACTGCTCACTCAACAAATGTCCAAACTTCCACAACAACTGAAAGAGATTCATGGAACACAAGTTAGACATCAAGTGGTAAGTTGTGAACTTTGTCAAGGAGATCATCCAACCGAATTTTGTCCCCTAATAGTCCAAGGCGGACAACTCAATTTGCTCGAGGCGGAAGGAATACGAAGATGAAAACCGGAATCCTTCAACTCCTTTATTTAAACCCATACTTCCTTCATCCGTTGAAGGAAGTATGGGTGACGACGCTCGTACTGAAATGTCCGCTAATAGTCCAAGGCGGACAACTCAATTTGCTCGAGGCGGAAGGAATACGAAGATGAAAACCGGAATCCTTCAACTCCTTTATTTAAATCCATTCACCGGAATGGATCATGAAGATCCGTACAACTATCTCATCAAATTCTATGAGATTGCGGGTTCTACGGGAGTAGATGAAGCAAGTGAAGAAAACTTATTCAAGAGAATGTTTCCACACTCAATGGTGGGAAAAGCAAAATAGGGATACCTTGATCAACCAAAAAGAGTGATGAGGGATTGGAATTTGTTAGAAGAAAGATTCCTAGAGAGGTATTACCCTCAATCCCGATTCATGGAAGCCAAAACGGCTATTTCGGTGTTCACACAAGGAAGCAACATGTCTCTAAACTAGGCTTGGGAAAGATTCAAATCCATGTTGAGGAAATGCAAAGGTCACGGCTTTGATGATCTCACACAAATTCACATTTTTCTCAACAGACTCCAAACATCACAAAAGACACTCTTGGATGCTACCGCGGGTGGTTCTCTCATGTCAAAGAATGCGGAGGAAACGAAAACCATTATTGATCAAATGGCACTCAGTGATCGACAAAGTCAACACGACCATAGTCCTTCACAAAGGAAAGCGGGGGTTCTTGAGTTGAATACCAACAATGCCATACTTGCTCAAAACAAGCTACTCTCTCAACAAGTGGAACTGCTCACTCAACAAATGTCCAAACTTCCACAACAATTGAAAGAGATTCTTGGAACACAAGTTAGACATCAAGTGGTAAGTTGTGAACTTTGTCAAGGAGATCATCCAACCGGATTTTGTCCCCTAATAGTCCAAGGTGGACAACTAAATTTGCTCGAGGAGGAAGGAATACGAAGATGAAAACCGGAATCCTTCAACTCCTTTATTTAAACCCATACTTCCTTCAACCGTTGTAGGAAGTATGGGTGACGACGCTCGTACTGAAATGTCCGCTAATAGTCCAAGGCGGACAACTCAATTTGCTCGAGGCGGAAGGAATACGAAGATGAAAACCGGAATCCTTCAACTCCTTTATTTAAATCCATTCACCGGAATGGATCATGAAGATCCGTACAACCATCTCATCAAATTCTATGAGATTGCGGGTTCTACGGGAGTAGATGAAGCAAGTGAAGAAAACTTATTCAAGAGAATGTTTCCACACTCAATGGTGGGAAAAGCAAAAGAGGGATACCTTGATCAACCAAAAAGAGTGATGAGGGATTGGAATTTGTTAGAAGAAAGATTTCTAGAGAGGTATTACCCTCAATCACGATTAATGGAAGCCAAAACGGCTATTTCGGTGTTCACACAAGGAAGCAACATGTCTCTAAACTAGGCTTGGGAAAGATTCAAATCCATGTTGAGGAAATGCAAAGGTCACGACTTTGATGATCTCACACAAATTCACATTTTTCTCAACGGACTCCAAACATCACAAAAGACACTCTTGGATGCTACCGCGGGTGGTTCTCTCATGTCAAAGAATGCGGAGGAAGCGAAAACCATTATTGATCAAATGGAACTCAGTGATCGACAAAGTCAACACGACCGTAGTCCTTCACAAAGGAAAGCGGGGGTTCTTGAGTTGAATACCAACAGTGCCATACTTGCTCAAAACAAGCTACTCTCTCAACAAGTGGAACTGCTCACTCAACAAATGTCCAAACTTCCACAACAATTGAAAGAGATTCATGGAACACAAGTTAGACATCAAGTGGTAAGTTGTGAACTTTGTCAAAGAGATAATCCAACCGGATTTTGTCCCCTAATAGTCCAAGGCGGACAACTCAATTTGCTCGAGGCGGAAGGAATACGAGGATGAAAAACGGAATCCTTCAACTCCTTTATTTAAACCCATACTTCCTTCAACCGTTGAAGGAAGTATGGGTGACGATGCTCGTACTGAAATGTCCGCTAATAGTCCAAGGCGGACAACTCAATTTGCTCGAGGCGGAAGGAATACGAAGATGAAAACCGGAATCCTTCAACTCCTTTATTTAAATCCATTCACCGGAATGGATCATGAAGATCCGTACAACCATCTCATCAAATTCTATGAGATTGCGGGTTCTACGGGAGTAGATGAAGCAAGTGAAGAAAACTTATTCAAGAGAATGTTTCCACACTCAATGGTGGGAAAAGCAAAAGATGGATACCTTGATCAACCAAAAAGAGTGATGAGGGATTGGAATTTGTTAGAAGAAAGATTTCTAGAGAGGTATTACCCTCAATCCCGATTCATGGAAGCCAAAACGGCTATTTCGGTGTTCACACAAGGAAGCAACATGTCTCTAAACTAGGCTAGGGAAAGATTCAAATCCATGTTGAGGAAATGCAAAGGTCACGGCTTTGATGATCTCACACAAATTCACATTTTTCTCAACGGACTCCAAACATCACAAAAGACACTCTTGGATGCTACCGCGGGTGGTTCTCTCATGTCAAAGAATGCGGAGGAAGCAAAAACCATTATTGATCAAATGGCACTCAATGATCGACAAAGTCAACACGACCATAGTCCTTCACAAAGGAAAGCGGGGGTTCTTGAGTTGAATACCAACAATGCCATACTTGCTCAAAACAAGCTACTCTCTCAACAAGTGGAACTGCTCACTCAACAAATGTCCAAACTTCCACAACAATTGAAAGAGATTCATGGAACACAAGTTAGACATCAAGTGGTAAGTTGTGAACTTTGTCAAGGAGATCATCCAACCGGATTTTGTCCCCTAATAGTCCAAGGCAGACAACTCAATTTGCTCGAGGCGGAAGGAATACGAAGATGAAAACCGGAATCCTTCAACTCCTTTATTTAAACCCATACTTCCTTCAACCGTTGAAGGAAGTATGGGTGACGAAGCTCGTACTGAAATGTCCGCTAATAGTCCAAGGCGGACAACTCAATTTGCTCGAGGCGGAAGGAATACGAAGATGAAAACCGGAATCCTTCAACTCCTTTATTTAAATCCATTCACCGGAATGGATCATGAAGATCCGTACAACCATCTCATCAAATCCTATGAGATTGCGGGTTCTACGGGAGTAGATGAAGCAAGTGAAGAAAACTTATTCAAGAGAATGTTTCCACACTCAATGGTGGGAAAAGCAAAAGAGGGATACCTTGATCAACCAAAAAGAGTGATGAGGGATTGGAATTTGTTAGAAGAAAGATTTCTAGAGAGGTATTACCCTCAATCCCGATTCATGGAAGCCAAAACGGCTATTTCGGTGTTCACACAAGGAAGCAACATGTCTCTAAACTAGGCTTGGGAAAGATTCAAATCCATGTTGAGGAAATGCAAAGGTCACGGCTTTGATGATCTCACACAAATTCACATTTTTTTCAACGGACTCCAAACATCACAAAAGACACTCTTGGATGCTACCGCAGGTGGTTCTCTCATGTCAAAGAATGCGGAGGAAGCGAAAACCATTATTGATCAAATGGCACTCAGTGATCGACAAAGTCAACACGACCATAGTCCTTCACAAAGGAAAGCGGGGGTTCTTGAGTTGAATACCAACAGTGCCATACTTGCTCAAAACAAGCTACTCTCTCAACAAGTGGAACTGCTCACTCAACAAATGTCCAAACTTCCACAACAATTGAAAGAGATTCATGGAACACAAGTTAGACATCAAGTGGTAAGTTGTGAACTTTGTCAAAGAGATAATCCAACCGGATATTGTCCCCTAATAGTCCAAGGCGGACAACTCAATTTGCTCGAGGCGGAAGGAATACGAAGATGAAAACCGGAATCCTTCAACTCCTTTATTTAAACCCATACTTCCTTCAACCGTTGAAGGAAGTATGGGTGACGACGCTCGTACTGAAATGTCCGCTAATAGTCCAAGGCGGACAACTCAATTTGCTCGAGGCGGAAGGAATACGAAGATGAAAACCGGAATCCTTCAACTCCTTTATTTAAATCCATTCACCGGAATGGATCATGAAGATCCGTACAACCATCTCATCAAATTCTATGAGATTGCGGGTTCTACGGGAGTAGATGAAGCAAGTGAAGAAAACTTATTCAAGAGAATGTTTCCACACTCAATGAAGGGAAAAGCAAAAGAGGGATACCTTGATCAACCAAAAAGAGTGATGAGGGATTGGAATTTGTTAGAAGAAAGATTTCTAGAGAGGTATTACCCTCAATCCCGATTAATGGAAGCCAAAACGGCTATTTCGGTGTTCACACAAGGAAGCAACATGTCTCTAAACTAGGCTTGGGAAAGATTCAAATCCATGTTGAGGAAATGCAAAGGTCACGACTTTGATGATCTCACACAAATTCACATTTTTCTCAACGGACTCCAAACATCACAAAAGACACTCTTGGATGCTACCGCGGGTGGTTCTCTCATGTCAAAGAATGCGGAGGAAGCGAAAACCATTATTGATCAAATGGAACTCAGTGATCGACAAAGTCAACACGACCATAGTCCTTCACAAAGGAAAGCGGGGGTTCTTGAGTTGAATACCAACAGTGCCATACTTGCTCAAAACAAGCTACTCTCTCAAAAAGTGGAACTGCTCACTCAACAAATGTCCAAACTTCCACAACAATTGAAAGAGATTCATGGAACACAAGTTAGACATCAAGTGGTAAGTTGTGAACTTTGTCAAAGAGATAATCCAACCGGATTTTGTCCCCTAATAGTCCAAGGCGGACAACTCAATTTGCTCGAGGCGGAAGGAATACGAAGATGAAAACCGGAATCCTTCAACTCCTTTATTTAAACCCATACTTCCTTCAACCGTTGAAGGAAGTATGGGTGACGACGCTCGTACATAAATGTCCGCTAATAGTCCAAGGCGGACAACTCAATTTGCTCGAGGCGGAAGGAATACGAAGATGAAAACCGGAATCCTTCAACTCCTTTATTTAAATCCATTCACCGGAATGGATCATGAAGATCCGTACAACCATCTCATCAAATTCTATGAGATTGCAGGTTCTACGGGAGTAGATGAAGCAAGTGAAGAAAACTTATTCAAGAGAATGTTTCCACACTCAATGGTGGGAAAAGCAAAAGATGGATACCTTGATCAACCAAAAAGAGTGATGAGGGATTGGAATTTGTTAGAAGAAAGATTTCTAGAGAGGTATTACCCTCAATCCCGATTCATGGAAGCCAAAACGGCTATTTCGGTGTTCACACAAGGAAGCAACATGTCTCTAAACTAGGCTAGGGAAAGATTCAAATCCATGTTGAGGAAATGAAAAGGTCACGGCTTTGATGATCTCACACAAATTCACATTTTTCTCAACGGACTCCAAACATCACAAAAGACACTCTTGGATGCTACCGCGGGTGGTTCTCTCATGTCAAAGAATGCGGAGGAAGCAAAAACCATTATTGATCAAATGGCACTCAATGATCGACAAAGTCAACACGACCATAGTCCTTCACAAAGGAAAGCGGGGGTTCTTGAGTTGAATACCAACAATGCCATACTTGCTCAAAACAAGCTACTCTCTCAACAAGTGGAACTGCTCACTCAACAAATGTCCAAACTTCCACAACAATTGAAAGAGATTCATGGAACACAAGTTAGACATCAAGTGGTAAGTTGTGAACTTTGTCAAGGAGATCATCCAACCGGATTTTGTCCCCTAATAGTCCAAGGCAGACAACTCAATTTGCTCGAGGCGGAAGGAATACGAAGATGAAAACCGGAATCCTTCAACTCCTTTATTTAAACCCATACTTCCTTCAACCGTTGAAGGAAGTATGGGTGACGAAGCTCGTACTGAAATGTCCGCTAATAGTCCAAGGCGGACAACTCAATTTGCTCGAGGCGGAAGGAATACGAAGATGAAAACCGGAATCCTTCAACTCCTTTATTTAAATCCATTCACCGGAATGGATCATGAAGATCCGTACAACCATCTCATCAAATTCTATGAGATTGCGGGTTCTACGGGAGTAGATGAAGCAAGTGAAGAAAACTTATTCAAGAGAATGTTTCCACACTCAATGGTGGGAAAAGCAAAAGAGTGATACCTTGATCAACCAAAAAGAGTGATGAGGGATTGGAATTTGTTAGAAGAAAGATTTCTAGAGAGGTATTACCCTCAATCCCGATTCATGGAAGCCAAAACGGCTATTTCGGTGTTCACACAAGGAAGCAACATGTCTCTAAACTAGGCTTGGTAAAGATTCAAATCCATGTTGAGGAAATGCAAAGGTCACGGCTTTGATGATCTCACACAAATTCACATTTTTCTCAACGGACTCCAAACATCACAAAAGACACTCTTGGATGCTACCGCGGGTGGTTCTCTCATGTCAAAGAATGCGGAGGAAGCGAAAACCATTATTGATCAAATGGCACTCAGTGATCGACAAAGTCAACACGACCATAGTCCTTCACAAAGGAAAGCGGGGGTTCTTGAGTTGAATACCAACAATGCCATACTTGCTCAAAACAAGCTAATCTCTCAACAAGTGGAACTGCTCACTCAACAAATGTCCAAACTTCCACAACAACTGAAAGAGATTCATGGAACACAAGTTAGACATCAAGTGGTAAGTTGTGAACTTTGTCAAGGAGATCATCCAACCGGATTTTGTCCCCTAATAGTCCAAGGCGGACAACTCAATTTGCTCGAGGCGGAAGGAATACGAAGATGAAAACCGGAATCCTTCAACTCCTTTATTTAAACCCATACTTCCTTCAACCGTTGAAGGAAGTATGGGTGACGACGCTCGTACTGAAATGTCCGCTAATAGTCCAAGGCGGACAACTCAATTTGCTCGAGGCGGAAGGAATACGAAGATGAAAACCGGAATCCTTCAACTCCTTTATTTAAATCCATTCACCGGAATGGATCATGAAGATCCGTACAACTATCTCATCAAATTCTATGAGATTGCGGGTTCTACGGGAGTAGATGAAGCAAGTGAAGAAAACTTATTCAAGAGAATGTTTCCACACTCAATGGTGGGAAAAGCAAAATAGGGATACCTTGATCAACCAAAAAGAGTGATGAGGGATTGGAATTTGTTAGAAGAAAGATTTCTAGAGAGGTATTACCCTCAATCCCGATTCATGGAAGCCAAAACGGCTATTTCGGTGTTCACACAAGGAAGCAACATGTCTCTAAACTAGGCTTGGGAAAGATTCAAATCCATGTTGAGGAAATGCAAAGGTCACGGCTTTGATGATCTCACACAAATTCACATTTTTCTCAACAGACTCCAAACATCACAAAAGACACTCTTGGATGCTACCGCGGGTGGTTCTCTCATGTCAAAGAATGCGGAGGAAACGAAAACCATTATTGATCAAATGGCACTCAGTGATCGACAAAGTCAACACGACCATAGTCCTTCACAAAGGAAAGCGGGGGTTCTTGAGTTGAATACCAACAATGCCATACTTGCTCAAAACAAGCTACTCTCTCAACAAGTGGAACTGCTCACTCAACAAATGTCCAAACTTCCACAACAATTGAAAGAGATTCATGGAACACAAGTTAGACATCAAGTGGTAAGTTGTGAACTTTGTCAAGGAGATCATCCAACCGGATTTTGTCCCCTAATAGTCCAAGGCAGACAACTCAATTTGCTCGAGGCGGAAGGAATACGAAGATGAAAACCGGAATCCTTCAACTCCTTTATTTAAACCCATACTTCCTTCAACCGTTGAAGGAAGTATGGGTGACGAAGCTCGTACTGAAATGTCCGCTAATAGTCCAAGGCGGACAACTCAATTTGCTCGAGGCGGAAGGAATACGAAGATGAAAACCGGAATCCTTCAACTCCTTTATTTAAATCCATTCACCGGAATGGATCATGAAGATCCGTACAACCATCTCATCAAATCCTATGAGATTGCGGGTTCTACGGGAGTAGATGAAGCAAGTGAAGAAAACTTATTCAAGAGAATGTTTCCACACTCAATGGTGGGAAAAGCAAAAGAGGGATACCTTGATCAACCAAAAAGAGTGATGAGGGATTGGAATTTGTTAGAAGAAAGATTTCTAGAGAGGTATTACCCTCAATCCCGATTCATGGAAGCCAAAACGGCTATTTCGGTGTTCACACAAGGAAGCAACATGTCTCTAAACTAGGCTTGGGAAAGATTCAAATCCATGTTGAGGAAATGCAAAGGTCACGGCTTTGATGATCTCACACAAATTCACATTTTTTTCAACGGACTCCAAACATCACAAAAGACACTCTTGGATGCTACCGCAGGTGGTTCTCTCATGTCAAAGAATGCGGAGGAAGCGAAAACCATTATTGATCAAATGGCACTCAGTGATCGACAAACTCAACACGACCATAGTCCTTCACAAAGGAAAGCGGGGGTTCTTGAGTTGAATACCAACAGTGCCATACTTGCTCAAAACAAGCTACTCTCTCAACAAGTGGAACTGCTCACTCAACAAATGTCCAAACTTCCACAACAATTGAAAGAGATTCATGGAACACAAGTTAGACATCAAGTGGTAAGTTGTGAACTTTGTCAAAGAGATAATCCAACCGGATTTTGTCCCCTAATAGTCCAAGGCGGACAACTCAATTTGCTCGAGGCGGAAGGAATACGAAGATGAAAACCGGAATCCTTCAACTCCTTTATTTAAACCCATACTTCCTTCAACCGTTGAAGGAAGTATGGGTGACGACGCTCGTACTGAAATGTCCGCTAATAGTCCAAGGCGGACAACTCAATTTGCTCGAGGCGGAAGGAATACGAAGATGAAAACCGGAATCCTTCAACTCCTTTATTTAAATCCATTCACCGGAATGGATCATGAAGATCCGTACAACCATCTCATCAAATTCTATGAGATTGCGGGTTCTACGGGAGTAGATGAAGCAAGTGAAGAAAACTTATTCAAGAGAATGTTTCCACACTCAATGGTGGGAAAAGCAAAAGAGGGATACCTTGATCAACCAAAAAGAGTGATGAGGGATTGGAATTTGTTAGAAGAAAGATTTCTAGAGAGGTATTACCCTCAATCCCGATTAATGGAAGCCAAAACGACTATTTCGGTGTTCACACAAGGAAGCAACATGTCTCTAAACTAGGCTTGGGAAAGATTCAAATCCATGTTGAGGAAATGCAAAGGTCACGACTTTGATGATCTCACACAAATTCACATTTTTCTCAACGGACTCCAAACATCACAAAAGACACTCTTGGATGCTACCGCGGGTGGTTCTCTCATGTCAAAGAATGCGGAGGAAGCGAAAACCATTATTGATCAAATGGAACTCAGTGATCGACAAAGTCAACACGACCATAGTCCTTCACAAAGGAAAGCGGGGGTTCTTGAGTTGAATACCAACAGTGCCATACTTGCTCAAAACAAGCTACTCTCTCAAAAAGTGGAACTGCTCACTCAACAAATGTCCAAACTTCCACAACAATTGAAAGAGATTCATGGAACACAAGTTAGACATCAAGTGGTAAGTTGTGAACTTTGTCAAAGAGATAATCCAACCGGATTTTGTCCCCTAATAGTCCAAGGCGGACAACTCAATTTGCTCGAGGCGGAAGGAATACGAAGATGAAAACCGGAATCCTTCAACTCCTTTATTTAAACCCATACTTCCTTCAACCGTTGAAGGAAGTATGGGTGACGACGCTCGTACATAAATGTCCGCTAATAGTCCAAGGCGGACAACTCAATTTGCTCGAGGCGGAAGGAATACGAAGATGAAAACCGGAATCCTTCAACTCCTTTATTTAAATCCATTCACCGGAATGGATCATGAAGATCCGTACAACCATCTCATCAAATTCTATGAGATTGCAGGTTCTACGGGAGTAGATGAAGCAAGTGAAGAAAACTTATTCAAGAGAATGTTTCCACACTCAATGGTGGGAAAAGCAAAAGATGGATACCTTGATCAACCAAAAAGAGTGATGAGGGATTGGAATTTGTTAGAAGAAAGATTTCTAGAGAGGTATTACCCTCAATCCCGATTCATGGAAGCCAAAACGGCTATTTCGGTGTTCACACAAGGAAGCAACATGTCTCTAAACTAGGCTAGGGAAAGATTCAAATCCATGTTGAGGAAATGAAAAGGTCACGGCTTTGATGATCTCACACAAATTCACATTTTTCTCAACGGACTCCAAACATCACAAAAGACACTCTTGGATGCTACCGCGGGTGGTTCTCTCATGTCAAAGAATGCGGAGGAAGCAAAAACCATTATTGATCAAATGGCACTCAATGATCGACAAAGTCAACACGACCATAGTCCTTCACAAAGGAAAGCGGGGGTTCTTGAGTTGAATACCAACAATGCCATACTTGTTCAAAACAAGCTACTCTCTCAACAAGTGGAACTGCTCACTCAACAAATGTCCAAACTTCCACAACAATTGAAAGAGATTCATGGAACACAAGTTAGACATCAAGTGGTAAGTTGTGAACTTTGTCAAGGAGATCATCCAACCGGATTTTGTCCCCTAATAGTCCAAGGCAGACAACTCAATTTGCTCGAGGTGGAAGGAATACGAAGATGAAAACCGGAATCCTTCAACTCCTTTATTTAAACCCATACTTCCTTCAACCGTTGAAGGAAGTATGGGTGACGAAGCTCGTACTGAAATGTCCGCTAATAGTCCAAGGCGGACAACTCAATTTGCTCGAGGCGGAAGGAATACGAAGATGAAAACCGGAATCCTTCAACTCCTTTATTTAAATCCATTCACCGGAATGGATCATGAAGATCCGTACAACCATCTCATCAAATTCTATGAGATTGCGGGTTCTACGGGAGTAGATGAAGCAAGTGAAGAAAACTTATTCAAGAGAATGTTTCCACACTCAATGGTGGGAAAAGCAAAAGAGGGATACCTTGATCAACCAAAAAGAGTGATGAGGGATTGGAATATGTTAGAAGAAAGATTTCTAGAGAGGTATTACCCTCAATCCCGATTCATGGAAGCCAAAACGGCTATTTCGGTGTTCACACAAGGAAGCAACATGTCTCTAAACTAGGCTTGGGAAAGATTCAAATCCATGTTGAGGAAATGCAAAGGTCACGGCTTTGATGATCTCACACAAATTCACATTTTTTTCAACGGACTCCAAACATCACAAAAGACACTCTTGGATGCTACCGCGGGTGGTTCTCTCATGTCAAAGAATGCGGAGGAATCGAAACCCATTATTGATCAAATGGCACTCAGTGATCGACAAAGTCAACACGACCATAGTCCTTCACAAAGGAAAGCGGGGGTTCTTGAGTTGAATACCAACAGTGCCATACTTGCTCAAAACAAGCTACTCTCTCAACAAGTGGAACTGCTCACTCAACAAATGTCCAAACTTCCACAACAATTGAAAGAGATTCATGGAACACAAGTTAGACATCAAGTGGTAAGTTGTGAACTTTGTCAAAGAGATAATCCAACCGGATTTTGTCCCCTAATAGTCCAAGGCGGACAACTCAATTTGCTCGAGGCGGAAGGAATACGAAGATGAAAACCAGAATCCTTCAACTCCTTTATTTAAACCCATACTTCCTTCAACCATTGAAGGAAGTATGGGTGACGACGCTCGTACTAAAATGTCCGCTAATAGTCCAAGGCGGACAACTCAATTTGCTCGAGGCGGAAGGAATACGAAGATGAAAACCGGAATCCTTCAACTCCTTTATTTAAATCCATTCACCGGAATGGACCATGAAGATCCGTACAACCATCTCATCAAATTCTATGAGATTGCGGGTTCTACGGGAGTAGATGAAGCAAGTGAAGAAAACTTATTCAAGAGAATATTTCCACACTCAATGGTGGGAAAAGCAAAAGAGGGATACCTTGATCAACCAAAAAGAGTGATGAGGGATTGGAATTTGTTAGAAGAAAGATTTCTAGAGAGGTATTACCCTCAATCCCGATTAATGGAAGCCAAAACGGCTATTTCGGTGTTCACACAAGGAAGCAACATGTCTCTAAACTAGGCTTGGGAAAGATTCAAATCCATGTTGAGGAAATGCAAAGGTCACGACTTTGATGATCTCACACAAATTCACATTTTTCTCAACGGACTCCAAACATCACAAAAGACACTCTTGGATGCTACCGCGGGTGGTTCTCTCATGTCAAAGAATGCGGAGGAAGCGAAAACCATTATTGATCAAATGGAACTCAGTGATCGACAAAGTCAACACGACCATAGTCCTTCACAAAGGAAAGCGGGGGTTCTTGAGTTGAATACCAACAGTGCCATACTTGCTCAAAACAAGCTACTCTCTCAACAAGTGGAACTGCTCACTCAACAAATGTCCAAACTTCCACAACAATTGAAAGAGATTCATGGAACACAAGTTAGACATCAAGTGGTAAGTTGTGAACTTTGTCAAGGAGATCATCCATCCGGATTTTGTCCCCTAATAGTCCAAGGCAGACAACTCAATTTGCTCGAGGCGGAAGGAATACGAAGATGAAAACCGGAATCCTTCAACTCCTTTATTTAAACCCATACTTCCTTCAACCGTTGAAGGAAGTATGGGTGACGAAGCTCGTACTGAAATGTCCGCTAATAGTCCAAGGCGGACAACTCAATTTGCTCGAGGCGGAAGGAATACGAAGATGAAAACCGGAATCCTTCAACTCCTTTATTTAAATCCATTCACCGGAATGGACCATGAAGATCCGTACAACCATCTCATCAAATTCTATGAGATTGCGGGTTCTACGGGAGTAGATGAAGCAAGTGAAGAAAACTTATTCAAGAGAATGTTTCCACACTCAATGGTGGGAAAAGCAAAAGAGGGATACCTTGATCAACCAAAAAGAGTGATGAGGGATTGGAATTTGTTAGAAGAAAGATTTCTAGAGAGGTATTACCCTCAATCCCGATTCATGGAAGCCAAAACGGCTATTTCGGTGTTCACACAAGGAAGCAACATGTCTCTAAACTAGGCTTGGGAAAGATTCAAATCCATGTTGAGGAAATGCAAAGGTCACGGCTTTGATGATCTCACACAAATTCACATTTTTTTCAACGGACTCCAAACATCACAAAAGACACTCTTGGATGCTACCGCGGGTGGTTCTCTCATGTCAAAGAATGCGGAGGAAGCGAAAACCATTATTGATCAAATGGCACTCAGTGATCGACAAAGTCAACACGACCATAGTCCTTCACAAAGGAAAGCGGGGGTTCTTGAGTTGAATACCAACAGTGCCATACTTGCTCAAAACAAGCTACTCTCTCAACAAGTGGAACTGCTCACTCAACAAATGTCCAAACTTCCACAACAACTGAAAGAGATTCATGGAACACAAGTTAGACATCAAGTGGTAAGTTGTGAACTTTGTCAAGGAGATCATCCAACCGGATTTTGTCCCCTAATAGTCCAAGGCGGACAACTCAATTTGCTCGAGGCGGAAGGAATACGAAGATGAAAACCGGAATCCTTCAACTCCTTTATTTAAACCCATACTTCCTTCAACCGTTGAAGGAAGTATGGGTGACGACGCTCGTACTGAAATGTCCGCTAATAGTCCAAGGCGGACAACTCAATTTGCTCGAGGCGGAAGGAATACGAAGATGAAAACCGGAATCCTTCAACTCCTTTATTTAAATCCATTCACCGGAATGGATCATGAAGATCCGTACAACCATCTCATCAAATTCTATGAGATTGCGGGTTCTACGGGAGTACATGAAGCAAGTGAAGAAAACTTATTCAAGAGAATGTTTCCACACTCAATGGTGGGAAAAGCAAAAGATGGATACCTTGATCAACCAAAAAGAGTGATGAGGGATTGGAATTTGTTAGAAGAAAGATTTCTAGAGAGGTATTACCCTAAATCCCGATTCATGGAAGCCAAAACGGCTATTTCGGTGTTCACACAAGGAAGCAACATGTCTCTAAACTAGGCTTGGGAAAGATTCAAATCCATGTTGAGGAAATGCAAAGGTCACGACTTTGATGATCTCACACAAATTCACATTTTTCTCAACGGACTCCAAACATCACAAAAGACACTCTTGGATGCTACCGCGGGTGGTTCTCTCATGTCAAAGAATGCGGAGGAAGCGAAAACCATTATTGATCAAATGACACTCAATGATCGACAAAGTCAACACGACCATAGTCCTTCACAAAGGAAAGCGGGGGTTCTTGAGTTGAATACCAACAATGCCATACTTGCTCAAAACAAGTTACTCTCTCAACAAGTGGAACTGCTCACTCAACAAATG
Source organism: Lathyrus sativus (assembly GCA_963859935.3). Classification (NCBI taxonomy): domain Eukaryota; kingdom Viridiplantae; phylum Streptophyta; class Magnoliopsida; order Fabales; family Fabaceae; genus Lathyrus; species Lathyrus sativus. Next base: position 607,262,859 of record OZ012739.1, read on the forward strand.
TCTAAACTTCCACAACAATTGAAAGAGATTCATAGAACACAAGTTAGACATCAAGTGGTAAGTTGTGAACTTTGTCAAGGAGATCATTCAACAGGATTTTGTCCCTTAATAGTCCAAGGCAGACAACTCAATTTGCTCGAGGCGGAAGGAATACGAAGATGAAAACCGGAATCCTTCAACTCCTTTATTTAAACCCATACTTCCTTCAACCGTTGAAGGAAGTATGGGTGACGACGCTCGTACTGAAATGTCCGCTAATAGTCCAAGGCGGACAGCTCAATTTGCTCGAGGCGGAAGGAATACGAAGATGAAAACCGGAATCCTTCAACTCCTTTATTTAAATCCATTCACCGGAATGGATCATGAAGATCCGTACAACCATCTCATCAAATTCTATGAGATTGCGGGTTCTACGGGAGTAGATGAAGCAAGTGAAGAAAACTTATTCAAGAGAATGTTTCCACACTCAATGATGGGAAAAGCAAAAGATGGATACCTTGATCAACCAAAAAGAGTGATGAGGGATTGGAATTTGTTAGAAGAAAGATTTCTAGAGAGGTATTACCCTCAATCCCGATTCATGGAAGCCAAAACGGCTATTTCGGTGTTCACACAAGGAAGCAACATGTCTCTAAACTAGGCTTGGGAAAGATTCAAATCCATGTTGAGGAAATGCAAAGGTCACGGCTTTGATGATCTCACACAAATTCACATTTTTCTCAACGGACTCCAAACATCACAAAAGACACTCTTGGATGCTACCGCGGGTGGTTCTCTCATGTCAAAGAATGCGGAGGAAGCAAAAACCATTATTGATCAAATGACACTCAATGATCGACAAAGTCAACACGACCATAGTCCTTCACAAAGGAAAGCGGGGGTTCTTGAGTTGAATACCAACAATGCCATACTTGCTCAAAACAAGTTACTCTCTCAACAAGTGGAACTGCTCACTCAACAAATGTCCAAACTTCCACAACAATTGAAAGAGATTCATGGAACACAAGTTAGACATCAAGTGGTAAGTTGTGAACTTTGTCAAGGAGATCATCCAACCGGATTTTGTCCCCTAATAGTCCAAGGCAGACAACTCAATTTGCTCGAGGCGGAAGGAATACGAAGATGAAAACCGGAATCCTTCAACTCCTTTATTTAAACCCATACTTCCTTCAACCGTTGAAGGAAGTATGGGTGACGATGCTCGTACTGAAATGTCCGCTAATAGTCCAAGGCGGACAACTCAATTTGCTCGAGGCGGAAGGAATACGAAGATGAAAACCGGAATCCTTCAACTCCTTTATTTAAATCCATTCACCAGAATGGATCATGAAGATCCGTACAACCATCTCATCAAATTCTATGAGATTGCGGGTTCTACGGGAGTAGATGAAGCAAGTGAAGAAAACTTATTCAAGAGAATGTTTCCACACTCAATGGTGGGAAAAGCAAAAGATGGATACCTTGATCAACCAAAAAGAGTGATGAGGGATTGGAATTTGTTAGAAGAAAGATTTCTAGAGAGGTATTACCCTCAATCCCGATTCATGGAAGCCAAAACGGCTATTTCGGTGTTCACACAAGGAAGCAACATGTCTCTAAACTAGGCTTGGGAAAGATTCAAATCCATGTTGAGGAAATGCAAAGGTCACGACTTTGATGATCTCACACAAATTCACATTTTTCTCAACGGACTCCAAACATCACAAAAGACACTCTTGGATGCTACCGCGGGTGGTTCTCTCATGTCAAAGAATGCGGAGGAAGCAAAAACCATTATTGATCAAATGGCACTCAATGATCGACTAAGTCAACACGACCATAGTCCTTCACAAAGGAAAGCGGGGGTTCTTGAGTTGAATACCAACAATGCCATACTTGCTCAAAACAAGCTACTCTCTCAACAAGTGGAATTGCTCACTCAACAAATGTCCAAACTTCCACAACAATTGAAAGAGATTCATGGAACACAAGTTAGACATCAAGTGGTAAGTTGTGAAATTTGTCAAGGAGATCATCCAACCGGATTTTGTCCCCTAATAGTCCAAGGCGGACAACTCAATTTGCTCGAGGCGGAAGGAATACGAAGATGAAAACCGGAATCCTTCAACTCCTTTATTTAAACCCATACTTCCTTCAACCGTTGAAGGAAGTATGGGTGACGACGCTCGTACTGAAATGTCCGCTAATAGTCCAAGGCGGACAACTCAATTTGCTCGAGGCGGAAGGAATACGAAGATGAAAACCGGAATCCTTCAACTCCTTTATTTAAATCCATTCACCGGAATGGATCATGAAGATCCGTACAACCATCTCATCAAATTCTATGAGATTGCGGGTTCTACGGGAGTACATGAAGCAAGTGAAGAAAACTTATTCAAGAGAATGTTTCCACACTCAATGGTGGGAAAAGCAAAAGATGGATACCTTGATCAACCAAAAAGAGTGATGAGGGATTGGAATTTGTTAGAAGAAAGATTTCTAGAGAGGTATTACCCTAAATCCCGATTCATGGAAGCCAAAACGGCTATTTCGGTGTTCACACAAGGAAGCAACATGTCTCTAAACTAGGCTTGGGAAAGATTCAAATCCATGTTGAGGAAATGCAAAGGTCACGACTTTGATGATCTCACACAAATTCACATTTTTCTCAACGGACTCCAAACATCACAAAAGACACTCTTGGATGCTACCGCGGGTGGTTCTCTCATGTCAAAGAATGCGGAGGAAGCGAAAACCATTATTGATCAAATGGCACTCAATGATCGACAAAGTCAACACGACCATAGTCCTTCACAAAGGAAAGCGGGGGTTCTTGAGTTGAATACCAACAATGCCATACTTGCTCAAAACAAGTTACTCTCTCAACAAGTGGAACTGCTCACTCAACAAATGTCTAAACTTCCACAACAATTGAAAGAGATTCATAGAACACAAGTTAGACATCAAGTGGTAAGTTGTGAACTTTGTCAAGGAGATCATTCAACAGGATTTTGTCCCTTAATAGTCCAAGGCAGACAACTCAATTTGCTCGAGGCGGAAGGAATACGAAGATGAAAACCGGAATCCTTCAACTCCTTTATTTAAACCCATACTTCCTTCAACCGTTGAAGGAAGTATGGGTGACGACGCTCGTACTGAAATGTCCGCTAATAGTCCAAGGCGGACAGCTCAATTTGCTCGAGGCGGAAGGAATACGAAGATGAAAACCGGAATCCTTCAACTCCTTTATTTAAATCCATTCACCGGAATGGATCATGAAGATCCGTACAACCATCTCATCAAATTCTATGAGATTGCGGGTTCTACGGGAGTAGATGAAGCAAGTGAAGAAAACTTATTCAAGAGAATGTTTCCACACTCAATGATGGGAAAAGCAAAAGATGGATACCTTGATCAACCAAAAAGAGTGATGAGGGATTGGAATTTGTTAGAAGAAAGATTTCTAGAGAGGTATTACCCTCAATCCCGATTCATGGAAGCCAAAACGGCTATTTCGGTGTTCACACAAGGAAGCAACATGTCTCTAAACTAGGCTTGGGAAAGATTCAAATCCATGTTGAGGAAATGCAAAGGTCACGGCTTTGATGATCTCACACAAATTCACATTTTTCTCAACGGACTCCAAACATCACAAAAGACACTCTTGGATGCTACCGCGGGTGGTTCTCTCATGTCAAAGAATGCGGAGGAAGCAAAAACCATTATTGATCAAATGGCACTCAATGATCGACAAAGTCAACACGACCATAGTCCTTCACAAAGGAAAGCGGGGGTTCTTGAGTTGAATACCAACAATGCCATACTTGCTCAAAACAAGTTACTCTCTCAACAAGTGGAACTGCTCACTCAACAAATGTCCAAACTTCCACAACAATTGAAAGAGATTCATGGAACACAAGTTAGACATCAAGTGGTAAGTTGTGAACTTTGTCAAGGAGATCATCCAACCGGATTTTGTCCCCTAATAGTCCAAGGCAGACAACTCAATTTGCTCGAGGCGGAAGGAATACGAAGATGAAAACCGGAATCCTTCAACTCCTTTATTTAAACCCATACTTCCTTCAACCGTTGAAGGAAGTATGGGTGACGATGCTCGTACTGAAATGTCCGCTAATAGTCCAAGGCGGACAACTCAATTTGCTCGAGGCGGAAGGAATACGAAGATGAAAACCAGAATCCTTCAACTCCTTTATTTAAATCCATTCACCAGAATGGATCATGAAGATCCGTACAACCATCTCATCAAATTCTATGAGATTGCGGGTTCTACGGGAGTAGATGAAGCAAGTGAAGAAAACTTATTCAAGAGAATGTTTCCACACTCAATGGTGGGAAAAGCAAAAGATGGATACCTTGATCAACCAAAAAGAGTGATGAGGGATTGGAATTTGTTAGAAGAAAGATTTCTAGAGAGGTATTACCCTCAATCCCGATTCATGGAAGCCAAAACGGCTATTTCGGTGTTCACACAAGGAAGCAACATGTCTCTAAACTAGGCTTGGGAAAGATTCAAATCCATGTTGAGGAAATGCAAAGGTCACGACTTTGATGATCTCACACAAATTCACATTTTTCTCAACGGACTCCAAACATCACAAAAGACACTCTTGGATGCTACCGCGGGTGGTTCTCTCATGTCAAAGAATGCGGAGGAAGCGAAAACCATTATTGATCAAATGGCACTCAATGATCGACAAAGTCAACACGACCATAGTCCTTCACAAAGGAAAGCGGGGGTTCTTGAGTTGAATACCAACAATGCCATACTTGCTCATAACAAGTTACTCTCTCAACAAGTGGAACTGCTCACTCAATAAATGTCCAAAATTCCACAACAATTGAAAGAGATTCATGGAACACAAGTTAGACATCAAGTGGTAAGTTGTGAACTTTGTCAAGGAGATCATCCAACCGGATTTTGTCCCCTAATAGTCCAAGGCAGACAACTCAATTTGCTCGAGGCGGAAGGAATACGAAGATGAAAACCGGAATCCTTCAACTCCTTTATTTAAACCCATACTTACTTCAACCGTTGAAAGAAGTATGGGTGACGACGCTCGTACTGAAATGTCCGCTAATAGTCCAAGGCGGACAACTCAATTTGCTCGAGGCAGAAGGAATACGAAGATGAAAACCGGAATCTTCAACTCCTTTATTTAAATCCATTCACCAGAATGGATCATGAAGATCCGTACAACCATCTCATCAAATTCTATGAGATTGCGGGTTCTACGGGAGTAGATGAAGCAAGTGAAGAAAACATATTCAAGAGAATGTTTCCACACTCAATGGTGGGAAAAGCAAAAGAGGGATACCTTGATCAACCAAAAAGAGTGATGAGGGATTGGAATTTGTTAGAAGAAATATTTCTAGGGAGGTATTACCCTCAATCCCGATTCACGGAAGCCAAAACGGCTATTTCGGTGTTCACACAAGGAAGCAACATGTCTCTAAACTAGGCTTGGGAAAGATTCAAATCCATGTTGAGGAAATGCAAAGGTCACGGCTTTGATGATCTCACACAAATTCACATTTTTCTCAACGGACTCCAAACATCACAAAATACACTCTTGGATGCTACCGCGGGTGGTTCTCTCATGTCAAAGAATGCGGAGGAAGCGAAAACCATTATTGATCAAATGGCACTCAATGATCGACAAAGTCAACACGACCATAGTCCTTCACAAAGGAAAGGGGGGGTTCTTGAGTTGAATACCAACAGTGCCATACTTGCTCAAAACAAGCTACTCTCTCAACAAGTGGAACTGCTCACTCAACAAATGTCCAAACTTCCACAACAATTGAAAGAGATTCATGGAACACAAGTTAGACATCAAGTGGTAAGTTGTGAACTTTGTCAAGGAGATCATCCAACCGGATTTTGTCCCCTAATAGTCCAAGGCGAACAACTCAATTTGCTCGAGGCGGAAGGAATACGAAGATGAAAACCGGAATCCTTCAACTCCTTTATTTAAACCCATACTTCCTTCAACCGTTGAAGGAAGTATGGGTGACGACGCTCGTACTGAAATGTCCGCTAATAGTCCAAGGCGGACAACTCAATTTGCTCAAGGCGGAAGGAATACGAAGATGAAAACTGGAATCCTTCAACTCCTTTATTTAAATCCATTCACCAGAATGGATCATGAAGATCCGTACAACCATCTCATCAAATTCTATGAGATTGCGGGTTCTACGGGAGTAGATGAAGCAAGTGAAGAAAACATATTCAAGAGAATGTTTCCACACTCAATGGTGGGAAAAGCAAAAGAGGGATACCTTGATCAACCAAAAAGAGTGATGAGGGATTGGAATTTGTTAGAAGAAATATTTCTAGGGAGGTATTACCCTCAATCCCGATTCACGGAAGCCAAAACGGCTATTTCGGTGTTCACACAAGGAAGCAACATGTCTCTAAACTAGGCTTGGGAAAGATTCAAATCCATGTTGAGGAAATGCAAAGGTCACGGCTTTGATGATCTCACACAAATTCACATTTTTCTCAACGGACTCCAAACATCACAAAATACACTCTTGGATGCTACCGCGGGTGGTTCTCTCATGTCAAAGAATGCGGAGGAAGCGAAAACCATTATTGATCAAATGGCACTCAATGATCGACAAAGTCAACACGACCATAGTCCTTCACAAAGGAAAGGGGGGGTTCTTGAGTTGAATACCAACAGTGCCATACTTGCTCAAAACAAGCTACTCTCTCAACAAGTGGAACTGCTCACTCAACAAATGTCCAAACTTCCACAACAATTGAAAGAGATTCATGGAACACAAGTTAGACATCAAGTGGTAAGTTGTGAACTTTGTCAAGGAGATCATCCAACCGGATTTTGTCCCCTAATAGTCCAAGGCGAACAACTCAATTTGCTCGAGGCGGAAGGAATACGAAGATGAAAACCGGAATCCTTCAACTCCTTTATTTAAACCCATACTTCCTTCAACCGTTGAAGGAAGTATGGGTGACGACGCTCGTACTGAAATGTCCGCTAATAGTCCAAGGCGGACAACTCAATTTGCTCAAGGCGGAAGGAATACGAAGATGAAAACTGGAATCCTTCAACTCCTTTATTTAAATCCATTCACCAGAATGGATCATGAAGATCCGTACAACCATCTCATCAAATTCTATGAGATTGCGGGTTCTACGGGAGTAGATGAAGCAAGTGAAGAAAACATATTCAAGAGAATGTTTCCACACTCAATGGTGGGAAAAGCAAAAGAGGGATACCTTGATCAACCAAAAAGAGTGATGAGGGATTGGAATTTGTTATAAGAAAGATTTCTAGAGAGGTATTACCCTCAATCCCGATTCATGGAAGCCAAAACGGCTATTTCGGTGTTCACACAAGGAAGCAACATGTCTCTAAACTAGGCTTGGGAAAGATTCAAATCCATGTTGAGGAAATGCTAAGGTCACGGCTTTGATGATCTCACACAAATTCACATTTTTCTCAACGGACTCCAAACATCACAAAAGACACTCTTGGATGCTACCACGGGTGGTTCTCTCATGTCAAAGAATGCGGAGGAAGAGAAAACCATTATTGATCAAATGGCACTCAATGATCGACAAAGTCAACACGACCATAGTCCTTCACAAAGGAAAGCGGGGGTTCTTGAGTTGAATACCAACAATGCCATACTTGCTCAAAACAAGCTACTCTCTCAACAAGTGGAACTGCTCACTCAACAAATGTCCAAACTTCCACAACAATTGAAAGAGATTCATGGAACACAAGTTAGACATCAAGTGGTAAGTTGTGAACTTTGTCAAGGAGATCATCCAACCGGATTTTGTCCCCTAATAGTCCAAGGCGGACAACTCAATTTGCTCGAGGCGGAAGGAATACGAAGATGAAAACCGGAATCCTTCAACTCCTTTATTTAAACCCATACTTCCTTCAACCGTTGAAGGAAGTATGGGTGACGAAGCTCGTACTGAAATGTCCGCTAATAGTCCAAGGCGGACAACTCAATTTGCTCGAGGCGGAAGGAATACGAAGATGAAAACCGGAATCCTTCAACTCCTTTATTTAAATCCATTCACCAGAATGGATCATGAAGATCCGTACAACCATCTCATCAAATTCTATGAGATTGCGGGTTCTACGGGAGTAGATGAAGCAAGTGAAGAAAACATATTCAAGAGAATGTTTCCACACTCAATGGTGGGAAAAGCAAAAGAGGGATACCTTGATCAACCAAAAAGAGTGATGAGGGATTGGAATTTGTTAGAAGAAAGATTTCTAGAGAGGTATTACCCTCAATCCCGATTCATGGAAGCCAAAACGGCTATTTCGGTGTTCACACAAGGAAGCAACATGTCTCTAAACTAGGCTTGGGAAAGATTCAAATCCATGTTGAGGAAATGCAAAGGTCACGGCTTTGATGATCTCACACAAATTCACATTTTTCTCAACGGACTCCAAACATCACAAAAGACACTCTTGGATGCTACCGCGGGTGGTTCTCTCATGTCAAAGAATGCGGAGGAAGCGAAAACCATTATTGATCAAATGGCACTCAATGATCGACAAAGTCAACACGACTATAGTCCTTCACAAAGGAAAGCGGGGGTTCTTGAGTTGAATACCAACAATGCCATACTTGCTCAAAACAAGCTACTCTCTCAACAAGTGGAACTGCTCACTCAACAAATGTCCAAACTTCCACAACAATTGAAAGAGATTCATGGAACACAAGTTAGACATCAAGTGGTAAGTTGTGAACTTTGTCAAGGAGATCATCCAACCGGATTTTGTCCCCTAATAGTCCAAGGCGGACAACTCAATTTGCTCGAGGCGGAAGGAATACGAAGATGAAAACCGGAATCCTTCAACTCCTTTATTTAAACCCATACTTCCTTCAACCGTTGAAGGAAGTATGGGTGACGACGCTCGTACTGAAATGTCCGCTAATAGTCCAAGGCAGACAACTCAATTTGTTCGAGGCAGAAGGAATACGAAGATGAAAACCGGAATCCTTCAACTCCTTTATTTAAATCCATTCACCGGAATGGATCATGAAGATCCGTACAACCATCTCATCAAATTCTATGAGATTGCGGGTTCTACGGGAGTAGATGAAGCAAGTGAAGAAAACTTATTCAAGAGAATGTTTCCACACTCAATGGTGGGAAAAGCAAAAGAGTGATACCTTGATCAACCAAAAAGAGTGATGAGGGATTGGAATTTGTTAGAAGAAAGATTTCTAGAGAGGTATTACCCTCAATCCCGATTCATGGAAGCCAAAACGGCTATTTCGGTGTTCACACAAGGAAGCAACATGTCTCTAAACTAGGCTTGGGAAAGATTCAAATCCATGTTGAGGAAATGCAAAGGTCACGGCTTTGATGATCTCACACAAATTCACATTTTTCTCAACGGACTCCAAACATCACAAAAGACACTCTTGGATGCTACCGCGGGTGGTTCTCTCATGTCAAAGAATGCGGAGGAAGCGAAAACCATTATTGATCAAATGGCACTCAATGATAGACAAAGTCAACACGACCATAGTCCTTCACAAAGGAAAGCGGGGGTTCTTGAGTTGAATACCAACAATCCCATACTTGCTCAAAACAAGCTACTCTCTCAACAAGTGGAACTGCTCACTCAACAAATGTCCAAACTTCCACAACAATTGAAAGAGATTCATGGAACACAAGTTAGACATCAAGTGGTAAGTTGTGAACTTTGTCAAGGAGATCATCCAACCGGATTTTGTCCCCCGATTCAAGAGGAAGTAAGTTATGTCAACAATCAAGGTCAAGGTTACCAAAGATATCCTCCACATCACAACAACACTTTTCAAAGGAACAACCAAGGCTACCAACAATCAAGATTCAACAACCAAAATTTTCAGCAACAAAATCCATATCAGAATCCAAACACACAAAGCCAACAATCACAAGGCGGAAGTTCCAAGTTAGAAGATACGCTTGCACAATTCATACAAGCCTCCATGGCAAGTCAAAAAAGCAATGAAGCAGCAATCAAAAACTTGGAGACTCAAGTAGGCCAACTTGCAAAACAATTGGCGGAACAACAAGCAAGTCCATCATTCTCCATCAACACTCAAACCAGTCCAAGGGAATATTGTAAAGCAATTACAACAAGAAGCGGTAAAAAGGTGGCAAGCAACGGAAACGAGGAAATTATATTGGAGGATGATATAAATGTCACAGCTGGAAATCAAGAGGAGGAATTGTTGGAGGCTCAAAATGATGAAGAGAAAAATTCTTCTCAGGTTGCGCCGCGCCAGAGCTTCGCGCCGCGAACTGGGCAAGATCAGAATCCTAAAAGTGGTGTTCAGAAGGAGTCAAAAATGAAAAACGGAAAAAGGTGGGACAAAGGCATAAGTCATGTTCCAGTTCAACACCTACCTTATCCATATGCACTATCAAGGAAGGACAATGTTAGGCACTACTCACGGTTTAGTGATATACTCAAGCAACTTCAAATTAGTATTCCGTTTACCGAAACGTTAGAACAAATGCCAAAATACGCAAAGTTCTTGAAAGATATTCTCACAAAAAAGAAGAGGTATACTGAAGATGAAACAGTTTTACTTGATGCACGATGCAGCGCTATAATTCAAAAAAACATCCCAAGGAAGGAGTTCGATCCGGGCCGAGTAGTCTTACCGGTGACCATTGGAGATACGTACATCGACAATGGTTTGGTTGATCTAGGATCCAGCATCAATCTAATTCCCTTGTCTATTGTCAAAAGGTTAGGGAACATTGAGATGAAGTCTACAAGAATGACTCTCCAACTAGCTGACAAGTCCACCACTTCACCATACGGAGTTGCTCAAGATATCCTAGACAAGGTAGATAAGTTCTTCTTTCCGGTAGATTTTGTGGTAGTAGACATGGATGAGGATCGTGATGTTCCTTTAATTCTCGGAAGGCCATTCATGAAGACAGCCCGGATGGTGATTGATATTGATGATGGTCTCATGAAAGTGAGAGTGCAAGATGAAGAAGTAACTTTTAATCTTTTTGAAGCCATGAAGTATCCTAAAGACAAGCATGGTTCCTTCCGAATCGATGTAATCAAGGAGGAAAAAGAAATTGCGGCAATTTTGTGTGAATTAGGGTCTTGTGGAGAGATTGTCTCTCATGAAGAAAATATTGAGGAGTTGGATGAGAAGAAGAAAGTGGAAGAATCAAAGTTAGAATTGAAAATGCTACCTCCGCATTTGAAGTATGTATTCCTTGGTGATAATTTCACCAAACCGGTGATAATTAATAGTGCTTTATCCACCCAAGAGGAGCATAAATTGACACAAGTGCTGAAAAAGACTGGAAGCTCACTCACTGTAACAAAAAATTTTCAAAATCCTGACCAGTTCGCGCCGCAAACAGAGAAAAGTGTGCATTCTATTTTTGACAGTTCGCGCCGCGACAAACCTTCCGGCCGTGACCTGAAGCAAAAAAAAAAATTCCTATTCCTTTTCCCCTTTTTACTCACTCCCCTCTCACACCAACCACACTCTTCCCTGTAACAAACTCAGAACCCCCAAGGTTCCCACCACCCTCAAACCCCATTTATCACTCTTTGCTTATGCTAATTAGCCTGAGGGCAGGCCATCTTTTATGGGGGGGGGGGGGGGGGGGGGGCAGAAAGCAGTAGCCACGCTCCAGGCACGAACCAAGATGCACTTATGGAATATGTTTTAGGACCCGTGGGAGGTGGTGAAGATGATGAAGAAGAGTGAAGATCTTATGTGGTAGTATTTATATTTTTTTATGTTATTTTAGTTTTGTTATTTTAATTTCGTTTTTGCATTATGTACATTGGTGGCTCTAATTTCACCATTAACCTCTTTGTTGGATGCACTTTTATTTTGTGATTTTTGAATTGTGTGTCTTTCAAAACCTTTTTGGTATACCCCATTTTTTAAACTTTTTGTTTAATTGTCTCTGTGCTTGAGTAAGTTGAAGGAACCAAGATGATTGCGACGAACAAGTTGGGAAAATTTGAGTGGTGATGATAAGAATCAGCTGTCGATACTTCAAGGTACACCTTACTTTTATTCTTAGACTTTAGATGAATAGTTTAATGGTGTGTTACAAAATTGTTATCATAAAATTCTTTGAGTTACATGTTTACTTTGAATCAAATTAGGATCTAACCAATTGTGAGGTAACCTTTCATTATACACTAAAATGCGGGAGACCGACAATTTCTGTTCAACTCATTCTTATCATGCTAAATCATACATTAATCTAATTTTTGAGAAAACTTTTTTGAAAAGAATAGAGGCAATCTTTGTTATTGAGAAAAACCACTTGGCCAAAGAAATTAAAAACCTTGTGAGGAGTGATCCGTAGTAAACCCCTTTTGAGCCTATATTATGATCCATCCGAAGTATAAATTTAAATACCATTGATAATATGGTAAATAAATGATCCTAAATTCTTTCGTTTCAATTGAGCCTAAACCAAAGTTGGTCGCAATGTGATTTTTTTTGCCTATGTCTAAGTTGAGAGTTTGATTGCATCAACTATGGTCAAAATGATGAAGTTAGGGACAAAACATAATACATCACCTTGAAATTTTTTGAGCTAACAAAAAGAAAAATGAAAAGAAAAGCGCATGGTGGTGTGTTATCAACAAAAAAATAATAATAATAAATATTTGAAAATAAAGATTGTTGAATAAAAGGAAATGCTCTCTTAGAATAGGCAATCTTTAATTGAGTCTTGTGATCATGTCCTTTCTCTTTAACCCGAACCACATTACAACCCTTAAAAGACCTCTCGATTCTCAAAAAAATTTATGATTTAGTGTATGTTGTGATGAACGCATGATTCGAGTTGATGTTGATTTAATTGTTCGGATGAGTGTAAGAAAACCTTATGATTATTCATCATCACTATGATGTGTGTGTAGTTTTGATTCAATTTTGACATGTATTACTTGGAATTTCTTGGTATAATTTTTGTAGCCAACCATTATTTTTATTCATGTTTTGTCTAATATGGAAAGTAGGTGTATCATAAGAGTGTTGTATGCTTTTGAACCATTTGAATATCATCCTCTAACACTTATTTCATTCCTTGCTTTCGTAAATTGGTTTGCTTTAACGAATGACTTTTGTTTAGGGATAAACAAAATGATAAGTTGGGGAGAGTTGTTAGGGACCAATTGATACTAATTTTTATATATTTTATCGGTCCATTTTCCCAATTTTTTAGTAAAATCGCACAAGTTTTTATCACAATTTAGTAAACATTCAATTTAAGTAATTTTATTTTGTTTCGAATAGATATTTCACTTTTTCTCTAGGTTTTGTAGAATTTATGACAAGAAAAGAATGATCTCTAGAGCAACTCTTGAAGATAAAAGTTTGGGAAAGGAAATGCTGAGGGAACACAAAGCAAACAATTCTCAAACTGGGCAGTTCGCGCCGCGACCACCCTTCGCACCGCAAACTGAGTGAAATTCAGCACTTGCAAATTAATGACACATGTCATGTCTTGGAAGAAAAAACACCTTTTTGTAGGGTGGCACCCCATAGCCTATTTAATGCCTTTTTCCTTGCATGTGAGACATATTCATTTCACCCTTTAGTCTTAGCATCTCTTAGGTTTGTAAGTTGATTTTAGAAAGATTTGAGAGGATTTTCTTGTCTTTGGAGAGTTTTTGCATGCAAGAAGAAATTCTTGAAGAATTTTCCATGGAACCAATAAAGATGATGAGTAGCTAAATTCCTTCTTGGAAAGGTTGAGGTAGTAGTTATCTTTTGTTGTTTATGTAACATTTGTATCCTTGCATGTAACAAACTTCATCTTTGATAAGGAATAATATTTTTTCTCTTTACATTACCAAACTAGAATTGAATTATTGTTGAGAAAGGTAGTTTGATTGTTGAACTAAAATATTTTTCCAAGTAGATAATAAATTATAGAGATAGATTTATTCACTACTTTTTATATTGTGTTAAGCATTCAAGATTATTATATCAATAGTTAGATGGAGAGATCGTCTAAGGATTTATATAGTAACTATCACAATTTTATTTAGACATAAACATTATTGAGAGGACACTTGAATATTATCAATGGAGTTTGAATGCATGCATGTGATATTAAGAATACATAAAGAACAAAGATAATGAAACTCAATCTTGACAAGGCTTCTAAACTTTATTTTAAAACCATTTTTATTGTCCTATTTTTCTTATAAGTAAAAAGAACAATTTATTCATCAACAAACAATTTGAATACCTTTGAACTTACAACAATCGAAATTATAGAACGGCGGTAATAACACCAATCTCTATGGATACGATATTAAAAATATTTGCCGGAAATATACTTTTCAACAGTGATGGAGGTGCTCTGCATGGTTTTACAGGTTTGAGAATGATCAGAGACACACACAAACATGCAGATGATGGGTTGATTTTAGGTTTTTTAAAAAGTTGCCATTTTTCCTTTTAACAAAAAGTGAAAATGATATGGAGAAGATAAAACAAGAGTTTTAACAAAAACACTTTTTAATTCATAGATCTTTTCAAATTGCAAAGTGGCCCATACAAAATGATTCACTGGCCTTGGGCAAGACCAGGAATTTAAAGGAAACAAAACTAACAAGCAAATGTATTACTCTAAAGGTAAAAGACAGGGATTTTCCACAGTTTCCCAGTTGCGCAAAGCTGCTCTGCCTTGGATCACCAGACTGTCCAGGTTTCTTTCTTCGTCTTCAACTATGACGGCATTCACTTGTACTCCGCCGCTTCCAAATATCTATTTCAAGGACTTCTTCTTCATGACGCTTTCTTCATGTGCATCTTCTAGAGTTAGTTTGTAACCCGACCCTCGTCTGTCATTTTTTGCACGAGCGTTGACTTCTATGACCTCCCCCCATCCCAGTGGGAGTCCTGTCTTCATTGCAGCCTTTATACTTTGAACGAAAGCAAAAGATGAACCACGGGTTATTGCTGACTCATCAACCAATACAGTGTGAGCAATTTCTAAATCTTGGAAAGCAGTTTCAAGCGCATCTTCATCAGCTTCTATGTATCTGAAGGAGGACAAGTTTCTCACCATCAGATCCTCTTCTCCATGCACTATGACCAACTGGCCATTAACAACAAACTTCATTTTTTGGTGTAGGGTGGACGTGACATCACCTGTTGTGTGTATCCATGGTCTTCCTAGTAAATAGCTGTAAGCCGGATTGATATCCATTACTTGAAAAGTGATTTCGAAGATCTGAGGCCCTACCATGATTGGCAAATCGAATTCCCCTATCACAGTTCTTCTTGACCCATCAAAAGCCTTTACAACTAGAGAAGTAGGCCTCATTTCGACTCCTTGGTAGGCCAATTTGGCTAAATTCCTCTTGGGCATCACGTTGAGCGCAGACCCTGTATCGACAAGCACTCTGGCGAGTGTGTCCTCTTTACATTTGATGGATACCTACAAGGCACAGTTGTGCTTGCGTTTCTCAGTTGTTAGATCATTATCATCAAAGCTCAAAGTGTTGCATGTTGTGATATTTGCAACAACTGAGTCAAACTGTCCAACTGTAATATCTTTTGTTACGTGAGCTTGCGTCAGTATCTTCATCAGGGCTTGACGATGCACAGGGGAGCTTAGAAACAATGACATGATGGAGATTTTAGATGGCGTTTGGTTAAGTTGATCCACCACTCGGTAATCACTTCGACAGATTATTCTCAAGAATTCTTCCTCGTCATCTTTGAGGACCTCTTTCCCTTTGCTGGTGGGTTCTTTAGAAATCACATCTTTGGGAGCAACTTCTTTAGGAATAACGATAACAACTTTTGGAGCGGCGGTGGTTGATTGAGAAACTGTAGGACTTGCTCGAGGCTAATATATTCGACTGCTCCGAGTCCTTCTACTTCCACCAGCGATGTTGGTGACATCCCCTTGCTTCCTTCCAGCGTTCATGTCATACCAAGAGTAATCATACTTGGGAGTTATAGCTCTAGGATGAGGATCAGGTCTTCTCCTTGGATCAAACCTGGGTTGGTCCTTTCCAAACTTGGGCGCAGGATCGTTGCGAAATACTGGCTGACAGCTTTGTGCCTGGTTGTGTTGTTGTTGTTATTCTTGAAAATTGCCCTCTTGTTGGATTCTCCGGGCATATTGAACACTGGCTCAATTACTGCCACACCATCTTTCTTCTTTCTTCTACTGATCTGCAGCATTCCCTGATTGATTAATGATTGAACATCCTTCTGCACAATGTCGCAACCTTGTGGATTCATTCTGCATCCCTCATAGTCTTCATGAGAACTCTTGAGTACCCATGCTCGAGCAAGCCTTTTATGCAATTCCACCCATGGTATCTTTACTTCAGAGGCTGTTGTGACCGTCTTCTTCTTAGATTCTTCCCCTTCTTCGGTTATGGCATTTACCCCACCATGATTTGGTAGAGGGTTGTCCTTCAGGTTTGGGTGATTGTCCTCGAATGACAGTATCTTCTTCTCTATTAATTCTCGGAAAATATGCTGAAGTGCGAAGCACCCTTCTAGATCGTGCCCGGCGGCGTTCTCATGAAAAGGGCAATACGCATTTAGATTGTAGTAGTGGGGTAGAGGATTAGGCGGAGCACATGATTTTCTTGTCCTGACGAGTCCTCTTTCTACCAGCATAGGAAACAATTCGGTATAACTCATGGGTATGGGTTGTATCCTTGACTTCCCACTTCGATAGTTTGATCTAGGAGCCTGAGCTTGAGGTTGTTGCGTTTGTTGATTGTTTTACTGTTGCTGATTATATTGTTGATACTGATTGGGTGGTGCTTGTTGAGGACCTTGTTGAACCTGTTGATGCTGGAAGACCGGTGTCACCACTGCTACTACGGTGATTGCTGATACCATTGTCGCTGATTTCTTTGATTTTGTGCTCTTTTTTTATGTGTCACGGTGCTTACTTCTCCTTCTTTCTTTTTATGAAAGTTGCTGGTAAGTTTCTTAGTTTCACCGGTGCTGGAGCTAGCAGTTGAATTTGATACTTTGCCATTTTTCAACCCTGCCTCAACTTTTACTCCCATGGCTACAATGTCAGAGAAATTTGTTGTGGCACTGCTAATTAGTCTCTCATGGAATTTAGGCCCGACTGTATCTACGAACCAGTCGGCTAATTCTTTTTTAGTCAGAGGTGGCTCGACTTGAGAAGCTGTCCTGAACCACCTTTGTACATACTCCTTGAAGGATTCAGTATTCTTTTGCGTCATGCTAAGAAGCTGACGGCGATCTAGGGCCAGATCTATGTTGTACTTATACTGTTGGATAAACGAATCAGACAAATCCTGAAAGCAGTGTATCTTTGCTTGGTCTAAACTCAAATACCACTTGGAAGATTCTCCCTTGAGGCTATCTAGAAAACTGTATATCAGCAGTTTATCATTTTTGATGTGCGGAGCCATCCGTCTGCAATACATAATCAGATGAACTTTCAGACAAGTGGATCCCTCGTACTTGTCGAATATTGGCATCTTGAACTTCGGTGGAAACACCAAAGACGTTGCTTCCTTCAATGGCCCTCATCCTTTTGGCCATGATGTCCATCTCTACTCTCAACTTCTCGTATTTTTCATCTTCGATTTAGGAACCATCGGGTACATCAAATATTGGTTGACGGTTGTTGAAGATAGGTTAAGCATGTGTCGGACCTCCTACTTGGGTGAAAAGAGGATCTGTCGTCAATGGAACAACTTGTGGTTGGAAATTGAATGGTTGAGGATTGCTGAGTGGTGCCAAAAAATCCCTGAATATGCCGAACAGAAACTCAGTTGTTGAAGCTGGAACAGTAGGAGGATTTACCATTGATGTAGTGATTTCAGAGATCACAGTAGCCTGTGAATCCATCTTTGCTTTTATTCCATTGAGAACTTCCATGATCTGGCTGACGTTGTCTTTGATTCCTTCAATATCATTGTTGATCTGGTCGATTCTCTGGTCATGATCGGCCATCTTCCTTTGAGCTCTGGCTCGAGTGTTGTAGTTGTAGGAACTCAGCGTGACTTCTTTCCTCTTTCTCTCTTTGGCGGAAAAGAACAACAGATGAGCTGCGGGGTCATCCCTTGCATATGAGGATGACGCCAAGCAAAACTAGCTTGGGTTTCAAGTTCTTCATTGCTGCCTTTTTCACAAAAGCAGGCTCTTAGCATATCTGGCTCTGGTTATGGCCCTGTTGAATATCCATGTTGGCGGCGAGCAAGGATTGGGTTGTAGCTGATAACTCCTCTGGTACCGATGAGGGGTATATTCGGGAAATCCCCGCAGCTTTGGATCATAGCAACACCACTGATCTTGGTATCATACCAGTTGATATCATAGTGTCTGAGGATTATTAATTTTTCAACCCATGCTTCTTTGTTGGGGAGATTCTAAAGAACCTGAGTTCTAGGCAAGTGAGAAATAAACCACTTGCTGAGCAAAGCTGTATGGCATGAGAATAGCCCAAGATCGTACACCTTTTGGCGATGGATGACGATATAGGTATCTGGCAGTAGTGTGGACACAAGATTCTTGATGATGAAGAGCTGGATGGCCTCTTCACTGATGAATTCGTCACAGCATGGGAAAAGATACAAACCATAGATTAAGAATGCTAGGATTGCCTCAAAGATTCCCATATTTTTGTTATTATAATGAAACTCGACCATCTTCATGAATTGTCTTGCTTCCATTCCAGAGAAACCACTCCTAGTTACCAATTTAGCGGGCACCTCTGTTGGCCTGATGTGTAGTGCCTTGGTAAGGTCTCTTCTTCTTGGTTTCCCATAAGAAGCTTTGAAGTTCAAACGAATCCTTAAGTAAGCAGAATACTCTTCTATTGTCAGGAGCAACTAGAAGTCTGGGAAGATAAAGTAGTGATATACTGGATCGTAGAACTCGACGAGTGCTCGCAGCATATCCTCGTTGACTCGAGTGTTGAGTAGCGGTAGGAGATCTTCGTACTTGGCAAGAAGCAGCGGGGTTCCTGACAAGGCCTGCCAGGATCCTGAGGTTACCCAGCCTTGGGTTCAAAAATGGAAACCTGCTTCGTCGTTCCATATCAATGTCTGCAAAAGAAATTTTTTGAATTTCCTTGAATGGTTATTAGAATGAAAACATGCAATGCAAAATGCAGCTGGTTTTACAAAACTCAGAAGATCGATTATGCCAAACCCTTATTTCATTCATTATTGGAAAAAGTTACAACTTTTTGAAACATAATACAAAAGCCTAAGTTTATATTGAGAAACTAAGAACTTCAGTTGTGAGGCCTCTTCACCTTCTTCAGTATTGCATTCTCCATTACCTATTTATCCACAATTCCTTTCCAGGCTCTAGAAGTCGGAGGGATACTTGAGTATTCATGAAGGCTTTGAGTGGGCTTGATACTAGAGAAAAACAATTTCTCCTTTGTTGTTTCCCCATCGACCACTCCTTGTTCGAGCCAGTTTATCAATTCGTCTTTTTCTTGTACTTCTCTGATGAGCCTTGTTATTTCGGAGGAAAGAACGTGATACTTTCCTTCCCAAGTGTCCCTCTCAAGTTGAGCTCTTGCAAGCAACTCTTGGTATTCTTCCATCTTCTCAATGGGAATGGCAGAGGATGACGACATAATGACAATCTATGCGTTCTTTTCTGGGAGATATGGAATCTTCAAATCTCTTGCTCTAGATTGGACCCATTGAGTGAATGGTTCAAAACCTACACAGTTCCTTTTCCCCAAGTCAACTTTTTTCTTTTTCTGGATGCCCTCCCAAGCATCAACTGTGCCGTTTCTCATACTTTTCGCTACTTTGGTGTTGAGGTAAAAGAAACCGGATAAGAGCACATTGTGAAGGTGAGAAAATTACTTAGAAGGGGGGTTGAATAAGTATGACAAATAATCAACGATTTAAACACAGTTATTTTTATCCTGGTTCGTTGAACTCAACTACTCCAGTCCACCCTCTCAAGAGTGATTTGCCTTTCTCAGTCAAGGACTTAATCCACTATTTAATCAAACAGATTACAATAGTAACACCTAAGAACAACTGTTCTTATTCTTCTCAAGAGCTACTGATCCCAACTGGATCCTCTTAAGGAAAACCTTTTACAATCAATGTGAAACTATTACAAGAGTAAGAATGCTTCTAAGAAGCAGTTATCACAACTGTGATATTTCTCTTAAGTTAAGAACAATGTTATAGCAAAATAAAATTATAAGAGCTTTGAGAGTTTTGCTTTGATGAGTGATTTTTGCAAGTAGTTCGTTACTGAAGAAGATGGAGTGGACTTCTTTATATAGACACTTAGATCCATGAAGTCTTCTCAACGTTGAAGGCTGTGCTAAAAAGCCTGGAGCCTTTTGTCTTTACATTGGAGGTTGTGCTGAAAAAGCCTGATGCCTTTTGTCTTCACTTTGCAGAAACTTTCCTTAGAATGGAATGCACAGATAAAACCTTTTTGTCTGTGTTCTTGTGTCTAGCACAAAAGAGGAAAGAGCTGTTGAGATATGCCAACGTTCATATTCAAATCTTCTTCACTAAATAAGTTCAGCTTTCAACATTAGAGTCTGAATCTTCAGAATCTCCAAAGTAGAGATCTTCTGGATCTTCAGAGTCTTGGGATGTTCTTCAGATTGTGCTGAATCAGAGTATGTGCAGCTTGTGTGCTTGAGCGTGTAATTCTATCAGAGCAGAGTCTTCTATATCAGATTCTCAATACTTAAGCAGCGCAGTATCTTCAGAGTCATCTGATGACTAAGCTTCTGATCTCTCAGAGTCTTCTATTCTTTAGAGGCTCCTGCTTCAGAATCTTCAGTAGACAGCATTCAGATTCTTCTGGGAGCAGCGTTCAGATCTTCATTTAAGATGCTCTTGAACCTTTGAAGCCTTTCATAATATCATTGTTCAGATCCAAATTTGCTCTTTTAAAAATATTTTCTTTAGTACCTGTAGCAAACAGTCTAGAACAAATTTAGAGTATATAATTCTTGAATACAAAATTCATAAGTGTTATCATCAAAACATAGAGATATAACTAAGAAATAATCTGTGTTCTTACAATCTCCCCCTTTTTTATGATGACAAAACATGAGAAATTTTGTTCAATAAAAAGTATGAATTATAACTCCCCCTGAGATTAACAATCTCCCCCTGAAATGAATACTCTAATAAAAGAAAACACTTCCCTTTTTGATTAAGTATATTTCAGATTCAGAGCCTGATGAAAGAGGTTTGACTTTCAGAATCAAATCTTGATGCCAGATAATTATGACTTCCTTCAGTCAGAGCGCCTGGTTATCATCTTGCTTGAATTCTCTTTCAGAGTAAAGGTATCAGAGTAAGATATCAGAGTTATCAGAGTTGATTGAATACTCATATTTTCTTTGGAAGATCAGGTTCTGGTTGGAAAAGTCTCAGGGTAACTTCAATGAATTATGTCAGATATATCAATGTAATCTGAAAGACTTAAATTCAAAGTAAGTTAATAAAATGTCTGAATTTCAGTTTTAGTAATTGCTTATAGGTTGAACACTCAGATTCTCTTTTTCTCCCCCTTTTTGTCATAATCAAAAAGATTTTTAAAGACAGAAAGATACAGAAGAAAAGAAGCATATAGAAGCAAAAACATCAACATGTAATTAAACATACCAAAGTTCACGGTCAAACAGGCAGAAGCCAAAACGCATAACACAACAAAAAGAAAACAACAAAAGCAGTAACATGTGCAAAAACGACAAATAAAACTAAGTCTGGCGAGAGGCAATAAGGGTCAGAAGCTCTGTCATTTTGGTAGTTGACTCTTCTTGCTTAGACATCCAGGTCTTGATCTCATCAGTTGTCTTCTCTTGATTGATCATCCAATCTTTTATATCCTTAACATCATTCACAAGCTCTGTGACCACAGATGAAGAGGGAGCAGATGCAGTAGCAACAGGGTTCCCTTCAGATTGGTTTTCTTCAGAAGCTTGTTCAACCATTTCAGATTCATGAACTTCTGGAGGAGCAGCTTCCAAAAGTAACACAGGAGGAGGAGGAGGCATGTTCATCAGAGTTACCTTGATTAATTCTGCAAACTTAGTCTTAGCAAGCTTAGAGCATTTAGCTCTAACTTTTAAGGCAGCTTTGTTGAACATCCAGATGAAGCGCTTCCAAGCAGCATTTGAAACAGTTGGATCCAAACTAGACATGCACACATCCTTAACACGAGTATATTCAGAATCTATCTCCTTTTTGAAAATTTCAAACATAGCATTAACACATGATCCTAGATCTGACTGTTCAGACTGTTCAGAGGGATTAGGATTAGGAGTGTTAACAGGAGTAGGTTCAGATGGTGTAAGTTCAGATGGTTGTGGTTGAGGTGATGTTGGTTGAGATGTTTGGATGTCAGATTGAGGGAGTTCAGATGGTTGTGGTTGAGGTGATGTTGGTTGAGATGTTTGGATGTCAGATTGAGGGAGTTCAGATGGTTGAGGAATGGTTTGTGTTTCAGATGGATTGATTTCAGATGGTTGAGGAATGGTTTGGGTTCCAGATGTTTGAGTTTCAGATAGTTGAATTTCAGATGGTTGTGGTTGAGGTGGAGAGTTTGGTGGAGTATGAAACATGGAAATGTTAAGATGTTCCTTCATAACACTCTCAGAACGTGCTTGTTTGAGTGACTCTGATTCAAAATCAGATGAATCAGATGATTCACAATCAGAAGATTCATCTGAGTGAACAGATGTTGAAGAAATTATAATTGATTGATTGAGGGGTTCTATATCAAGAATATTGTCAGAAAGATTTGGATCTTCTGATGGAATTGGTTGTTCAGAGTGTTCAGTTTGAACAGTCTCTGGTTGGTTTGGTTCTGAAATGATTGTTTCTGTTTGTGGAATTTTTGATTGAAGTGTTTCAGGTTGTGGAATTTCTGTTTGAATTGATTGAGGGGGTTCATATATAATATGAGATTGGGGTTCAAAGGGAATTGGTACAGAAAATGGTTGTGAATGTACTGGTTCAGATGAGGGTGGTTCAGATAAAAGATTTGCAGATTATTTGGGTGTTGAAGTTCTTTGTCTAAGGTTTGGAGAGAGTTGCGGTGATGAAAGGGGTGAATGAACAGCAGGTGTAGGATCAGATGTTAATACCTGATGAATAGTGTCTCTAACCTCTTCCAGAGCGGCATCTCTAGAACTGATTCTGGCTTTCTTTGCTCCTTTCTTCTTCTTCCTTGGAACTTCAGATACTTTCCTTTTCTTCTGAACCGATCCTTCTTCAGCTTTCCTCTTACTACGCCTTTCCTTCATCAGATTTGGCATTTCTTCTCCTGGTTTCTGAACAAGATTAGCAGGTAGAGGAATTCCTTCCTTTAGACATTCTGCAATGTAAATCCAAACAAATTCCTTTGGTTCATCTGCACTGAACATTGGAAAGTCTTCTAAGGGTATCCTTCTGCCATGGACCTCCTCAGAGTTTATCTTCCTTAGTTTTCCATTCAGTTCTGAAATGATTTTCATCCTTTTCAGATTGAGTCCATTTATCTCAGATCCAATGATGTATGACAGATCTTCTGTTATCTTTGCATCTGTCAGATGCTTTACCAGCTTGTTTTCAACAAGGATGTCTGAAATCAGTCTTCCCAGAGGTATCCAAGTTCTAACTTTCCCAGCTTTAGCTCTGACCTCTTCTCTAGTTTCTTTGACATGATTCAGAAGATGACTGAAGATCAGATAGGGCAGATCCACCTTAACATTCTGGCTGATGCAGTACATGAAATACAGATGTTCTGAACTCACATAGTCTGGTGAGTTGGATGACTTTCTGTGAAAAATTGTACTCATAAATATCTTTGCCCAGATCCTATAGATAGGTTTCAGATCTTTAACCTTACTTGTTGGTGTTCCAGCTACAGTGATTTCTTCATATACCTCAGCCATATCAATGCGTGAAGAAGCAAGGTTTGAAACTCCATCAGATTCGGTATAACTGAACAGTTGCCTGATCAGTTTCTCAGTAATCACTATCTCCATCCCAAGGACAGATGAGTGAATAAACTTAGGACCAGCGCTAGTGTGAATCCAAAATTCCTTTACAAGAGTTGGGTACACAGGACCCATCAATCTCTCAAAGTATTTCTCCCAGCCTTGAGCTTTAATGGCAGGTGTTAGGTCAAACCCATTTTCCTTTAAAGATTCAAGATCAACGAAGCTCTCACACAAAACCTTAATATCTGCTACAGGAGTAAATAGGGTGCGTTCTGGTTTCTTGTACATTATAGTTTTGTTGGATTTTTCAGCAGTATTTGATGTAGAAGCCATTGATGAAGAAGAAGATCTTGATTTGGGTTTAGGGTTTTGGTAGAGTTTGAAGAGTAAACAGAAACGCATGAGTGTAGTGAATGTGAAAAGTGTGAAAATAGTGTGATAGGTGGTATTTATAGAGAACCAAAAAATCAAGCATTGGGCACAACAAAAGACACATACGCACGTTTGTACAGCATTTAATGAAAGTAATCATTTCACATTAAAATTATGACAGCTGGGGGGAAAACCAAGAAAAATGAGATTTTCAAAGCAATACCTCAAACGTCAATTCAGTTGAGCACTCCATCGTTGCAGATACTGAGTGACACGTGTTTGCTTTGTATGTGCATCTGATGTCTCTCAAGAAATGAAACGTTTCCAACTTTCAGATCTTCTGAGCTTGTTAGTTCAGAGTTTCAGACAAATAAATTAATTAAAGATAAATGAACAAAAATCAGGTGAAATACTTCAGATCATTAAACATTTTGCATCTGAGAAGTTGCCTCTGATAAATATTACTCTGGACAAAAATCCATACAAATATTGTTTAGAATGAACTTAAATCTATCTTCAACAAAGGGTTTTATGAAAATATCAGCCCATTGATGATCTGTATCAACAAAGACTAGATTGATTACACCCTTCTGAACATAGTCTCTGATGAAGTGATGTTTAATTTCTATATGTTTAGCCTTAGAATGCAAGATTGTATTTTTTAACAAACATATAGCAGAAGTATTACCACAGAAGATAGAAAGATTACTCTCATAGATCTGATAATCTTCTAATTGACTCTTCATCCTGAGCATCTGCGTACAACATCCAGCAGCAGCAATGTATTCTTCCTCTGTAGTTGATAGTGCAATAGTGGGTTGCTTCTTGTTGTACCATGAGATCAGATGACTTCCAAGAAACTGACAGCTTCCAGAAGTGCTTTTACGTTCAACTCTATCTCCAGCATAATCAGCATCACAGAATCCAACTAATGAAAATTCATCAGATCTTCTGTAACACAGACCCATGTTAGTAGTACCTTTCAGATACCTTAGAATCCTCTTAACAGCTGTTAAATGTGATTCTCTAGGATCTGATTGGAATCTTGCACATAAGCAGACACTAAACAGAATATCTAGTCTAGAAGCAGTCAAGTATAGAAGAGATCCTATCATACCTCTGTAGAGTTTCTGATCTACCTTCTTACTTACCTCTTCCTTACCTAGAGTGCTTGTAGGGTGCATTGAAGTCTTTGCCATTTTACTATCAACCATGTTGAACTTCTTCGGAAGCTCTTTAACATATTTGGTTTGATGTATGTAGGTGCACTCTGGAGTCTGGTTGACTTGGATTCCCAAAAAGAATCTCAATTCTCCCATCATGCTCATTTCAAACTCTTCCTGCATACATTTAGCAAACTCCTTTCCAAGCGTAATATTTGTTGATCCAAAAATAATATCATCTACATAAATTTGACAAATCAACAAATCTTTCTTAACAATTTTACAGAATAAAGTTGTATCCACTTTTCCTCTGATAAAGTTTTTCTTCAGAAGGAAATTGCTCAACCTCTCATACCAAGCTCTGGGAGCTTGTTTTAATCCATAAAGAGATTTCTTTAGTTTAAAAACATGATCTGGAAAGTTTTCACTTTCAAAACCAGGAGGTTGGTGGACATATACTTCCTCTTCTATAATACCATTAAGAAAGACACTTTTAACATCCATCTGATACAGAGTGATGTTATTCTGTGCAGCAAATGAAATAAGAAGACGTATAGATTCTAACCTTGCCACTGGAGCATATGTCTCAGTGTAATCAATACCTTCTTGTTGACTGTATCCTTGAGCAACCAGCCTTGCCTTATTCCTTTCAACTTCTCCCTTTTCATTCAACTTATTCCTGAAGACCCATTTTGTTCCAATAACATTGAATCCTTTAGGTCTAGGAACCAGATCCCAAACTTCATTTCTGGTGAATTGATTTAGCTCTTCTTGCATGGCAATAATCCATTCATTATCTTTCAGAGCCTCATCCACAGATGTTGGTTCAATTATTGACACTAAGCCAAACAATGAAGATTCAGATGTTCTGAGATAGGATCTTGTCCTGATTGGATCATCTTTCTTTCCAATAATCACATCTTCTGGGTGAGATGCCTTGATTCTGGAAGAAGATCCTCTGACATTTGATCTTTCAGAAATGTGTAAGTTGTCCAATTGAGAAGATAGGTGAATAGCATCTGGAGTTGCTTCAGATTCCTTTTCTTTAGCCTTTTCTGCCTCTGATCCTTCAGAGTCTGTGAGAATCACTTCTCTATCTGCAGAATTCTCAAACCGCTTTGGCTTTTCAGAGCCAAGCTTATCATCAAATCTTACATGAATAGATTCTTCCACAATCTGTGTTTCAGTATTGAATACTCTGTAGCCTTTAGAGCGTTCAAAATAACCAAGCATGAAACACTTTTGTGCTTTGGAATCAAACTTGTTAAGATTTTCTTTAGTGTTAAGTATATAACAAGTACATCCAAAAGGATGAAAATATGAAATGTTAGGCTTTCTGTTCTTCCACAGTTCATATGGAGTCTTTTTCAGAAGAGGTCTTACAAACACTCTGTTCTCAATGTAACAAGCTGTGTTGATTGCTTCTGCCCAAAAGTGTTTTGCCAGATTTGTCTCATTGATCATGGTTCTGGCCATTTCTTGCAGAGTCCTGTTTTTCCTCTCTACAACCCCATTTTGTTGTGGAGTTCTAGGACAGGAAAAATCATGAGCAATGCCATTTTCAGAAAAATATTTTTCAAAATATTTATTTTCAAATTCACCCCCATGATCACTTCTGACTTTTATAATTTTGAAATCTTTTTCAATCTGGACTTGCTTGCAGAAGTCAAAGAACACAGAATGTGACTCATCCTTGTGTTTTAAGAACTTTACCCATGTCCATCTACTATAGTCATCAACAATGACTAATCCATACTTCTTGCCTCTGATGGATGCAGTTTTCACTGGTCCAAACAGATCAATATGAAGTAGTTATAGTGGTTTGGAAGTAGAAACAACATTTTTTGACTTAAAAGATGTTTTTGAAAACTTCCCTTTTTGGCATGCTTCACAAAGAGCATCTGAAGTGAACTTCAGATTAGGGAGTCCTTTGACAAGATTAAGTTTATTAATCTGAGATATACATCTCATATTAATATGGCCCAATCTTCTGTGCCAGACCCATTGCTCTTCATTAACAGACAAGAGGCATTTAACATTTTGAACTTTAAGTTCTGAAAGATTTATTTTATAGATGTTGTTTTTCCTCTTACCACTAAATAGGACAGAGCCATCCTTTTGACATATAGCTTTACAACATTTTTGATTAAAGGTAATATCATAACCATTGTCACTTAATTGACTTATGGACAATAAGTTATGTTTTAGGCCTTCAACAAGTAAAACATTAGTTATAGAGGGAAGTTTACCATTTCCAATAGTGCCAGATCCAATGATCTTGCCTTTCTGGTTCCCTCCAAACTTCACGTCATCTCCAGATCTAAGTTCCAGGCTTTGGAACATAGACCTTTCTCCTGTCATGTGTCGTGAGCATCCAGAGTCCAGGTACCATGACTGGCGTCCGGATCTTGCTGCTAAGAACATCTGCAACAGGAATTATTTTGTTTTTAGGTACCCAGATCTTCTTGGGTCCTTTGGGGTTAGTTGGTTTGTAGGTTTGTCTAAACTTCTGTTTTTCAACATAATGTTTATTCTGACTTGCCTTGGGTTTAAACACATAAGTATTCTTCTCAGAGCTTGTGTGTTTAATGTCATTTAAGTGACCAAATTTAAATTGAGAATACAGAGGTGTCTTCTTGATGAAAAGTTTGTCAACAGATTTTGGATTACTTCCAAATGAAGATTCATATCCAATACCTCTTCTGTTGTTCCCACTAACACCATAGATCATAGAAGCCATCTTGCTTCTGTCTATGCTCTTAGTAAAGAATCTCTGAAAGCTAGAGTCATATTTTTCTAAAATGTTTTCACATGACTTAGTCTCAGATTCAGATTCTTGTTGAGTAATTTCAAAGTCATTTTTGATTTTCAGATTAATTTCTTTTTGCTCAACAAGTTCTGTCTTCAGAAGATCAATCTCAGATTTAAGATTGCTTTTCAGCTTCTTGTATTTGAGTTTGATATTGTTATAACTTTTAAGAACTTCTGTTAAAACTTTTATAAGTTCTTCTTTGGTAAGTTTAGCCATTACCTCTTCAGCGTCATCATCAGATTCAGAATCTGATTCATATCCCGAGGTTCCTTCCTCTTGATCTTCTGTGATGGCCATCAGTGCAACATTAGCACATTCTTCTTCTGATTCAGAAGATGATTCAGAATCATTTGAGTCATCCCATGTTGCCATCAGAACCTTCTTCTTTTTGTCAACCTTCTTCTTAGGTTTTTCTCTTTGAAGTTTGGGGCAATCATTCTTATAATGCCCAGGTTCTTTGCACTCATAGCATACAACTTCTTTCTTGCCAGATCTTCTGTGCCCAGAAGATTCCTTTCTATGATCAGATTTTCTGAAGTTGTTGAACTTCTTTCCCTTGTGCTTCCAGAGTCTGTTGATCCTTCTGGACAACATGGATAATTCATCTTCTTCTTCAGAAGAAGATTCTTCAGAGCTTTCTTCAATAACCTGCAAAGCTTTAGCAGATTTATTAGATTTTAAAGCAACAAATTTACCTTTTTCTTTCTTCTGAGGTTCATCTTCCTCAAGCTCAATTTCATGGCTCCTCAGTGAGCTGATGAGTTCTTCTAAAGAGATCTTGTTCAGATCTTTAGCCATATTCAAGGCAGTCACCATTGGTCTCCATCTGGTAGGTAGACTTCTGATGATTTTCTTTACATGATCTGATGTAGAGTATCCCTTGTCTAGAACCTTTAGACCAGCTGTAAGGATCTGGAATCTAGAAAACATAGTTTCTATATTTTCAGATTCTTCCATTTTGAACGCTTCATACTTCTGTATAAGCGCCAGAGCCTTGGTCTCCTTCACTTGAGAATTTCCTTCATGAGTCATTTTAAGTGACTCAAACATTCCATGAGCTGTTTCCTTGTTAGTAATCTTTTCATACTCAGTATGAGAGATTGCATTAAGCAATATTGTCCTAGCCTTATGGTGATTTTTGAAATCCTTCTTCTGGACTTCTGTCATTGATTTTCTGTAAACTTTCTTGCCATCCTTATTTGTAGGATGTTCATAGCCATCAATAACCAAGTCCCACAAATCAGCATCATACCCCAAGAAGAAACTTTCTATCCTGTCCTTCCAGTAATCAAATTTTTCTCCATCAAACATGGGAGGCTTTGTGCTGATTCTATCCCCTTCATATTTGTTACAGTTGGATGTAGATGTGTCACCCATAATGACAAACAGATATTTATCAAAGTAACTTTTCTCACTGGATCTTTACTGACACGGTTAAGTGGTAGCACACGCAGAACCGGAGCTCTGATGCCAACTGAAGGTGAGAAAATTACTTAGAAGGGGGGGGGGTTGAATAAGTATGACAAATAATCAAAGATTTAAACACAATTATTTTTATCCTGGTTCGTTGAACTCAACTACTCCAGTCCACCCTCTCAAGAGTGATTTGCCTTTCTCAGTCAAGGACTTAATCCACTATTTAATCAAACAGATTACAATAGTAACACCTAAGAACAACTGTTCTTAGTCTTCTCAAGAGCTACTGATCCCAACTGGATCCTCTTAAGGAAAACCTTTTACAATCAATGTGAAACTATTACAAGAGTAAGAATGCTTCTAAGAAGCAGTTATCACAACTGTGATATTTCTCTTAAGTTAAGAACAATGTTATAGCAAAATAAAATTATAAGAGCTTTGAGAGTTTTGCTTTGATGAGTGATTTTTGCAAGTAGTTCGTTACTGAAGAAGATGGAGTGGACTTCTTTATATAGACACTTAGATCCATGAAGTCTTCTCAACGTTGAAGGCTGTGCTAAAAAGCCTGGAGCCTTTTGTCTTTACATTGGAGGTTGTGCTGAAAAAGCCTGATGCCTTTTGTCTTCACTTTGCAGAAACTTTCCTTAGAATGGAATGCACAGATAAAACCTTTTTGTATGTGTTCTTGTGTCTAGCACAAAAGAGGAAAGAGCTGTTGAGATATGCCAACGTTCATATTCAAATCTTCTTCACTAAATAAGTTCAGCTTTCAACATTAGAGTCTGAATCTTCAGAATCTCCAAAGTAGAGATCTTCTGGATCTTCAGAGTCTTGGGATGTTCTTCAGATTGTGCTGAATCAGAGTATGTGCAGCTTGTGTGCTTGAGCGTGTAATTCTATCAGAGCAGAGTCTTCTATATCAGATTCTCAATACTTAAGCAGCGCAGTATCTTCAGAGTCATCTGATGACTAAGCTTCTGATCTCTCAGAGTCTTCTATTCTTTAGAGGCTCCTGCTTCAGAATCTTCAGTAGACAGCATTCAGATTCTTCTGGGAGCAGTGTTCAGATCTTCATTTAAGATGCTCTTGAACCTTTGAAGCCTTTCATAATATCATTGTTCAGATCCAAATTTGCTCTTTTAAGAATATTTTCTTTAGTACCTGTAGCAAACAGTCTAGAACAAATTTAGAGTATATAATTCTTGAATACAAAATTCATAAGTGTTATCATCAAAACATAGAGATATAACTAAGAAACAATTTGTGTTCTTACAATCTCCCCCTTTTTGATGATGACAAAACATGAGAAATTTTGTTCAATAAAAAGTATGAATTATAACTCCCCCTGAGATTAACAATCTCCCCCTGAAATGAATACTCTAATAAAAGAAAACACTTCCCTTTTTGATTAAGTATATTTCAGATTCAGAGCCTGATGAAAGAGGTTTGACTTTCAGAATCAAATCTTGATGCCAGATAATTATGACTTCCTTCAGTCAGAGCGTCTGGTTATCATCTTGCTTGAATTCTCTTTCAGAGTAAAGGTATCAGAATAAGATATCAGAGTTATCAGAGTTGATTGAATACTCAGATTTTCTTTGGAAGATCAGGTTCTGGTTGGAAAAGTCTCAAGGTAACTTCAATGAATTATGTCAGATATATCAATGTAATCTGAAAGACTTAAATTCAAAGTAAGTTAATAAAATGTCTGAATTTCAGTTTTAGTAATTGCTTATAGGTTGAACACTCAGATTCTCTTTTTCTCCCCCTTTTTGTCATAATCAAAAAGATTTTTAAAGACAGAAAGATACAGAAGAAAAGAAGCATATAGAAGCAAAAACATCAACATGTAATTAAACATACCAAAGTTCACGGTCAAACAGGAAGAAGCCAAAACGCATAACACAACAAAAAGAAAACAACAAAAGCAGTAACATGTGCAAAAACGACAAATAAAACTAAGTCTGGCGAGAGGCAATAAGGGTCAGAAGCTCCGTCATTTTGGTAGTTGACTCTTCTTGCTTAGACATCCAGGTCTTGATCTCATCAGTTTTCTTCTCTTGCTTGATCATCCAATCTTTTATATCCTTAACATCATTCACAAGCTCTGTGACCACAGATGAAGAGGGAGCAAATGCAGTAGCAACAGAGTTCCCTTCAGATTGGTTTTCTTCAGAAGCTTGTTCAACCATTTCAGATTCAGGAACTTCTGGAGGAGCAGCTTCCAAAAGTAACACAGGAGGAGGAGGAGGCATGTTCATCAGAGTTACCTTGATTAATTCTGCAAACTTAGTCTTAGCAAGCTTAGAGCATTTAGCTCTAACTTTTAAGGCAGCTTTGTTGAACATCCAGATGAAGCGCTTCCAAGCAGCATTTGAAACAGTTGGATCCAAACTAGACATGCACACATCCTTAACACGAGTATATTCAGAATCTATCTCCTTTTTGAAAATTTCAAACATAGCATTAACACATGATCCTAGATCTGACTGTTCAGACTGTTCAGAGGGATTAGGATTAGGAGTGTTAACAGGAGTAGGTTCAGATGGTGTAGGTTCAGATGGTTGTGGTTGAGGTGATGTTGGTTGAGATGTTTGGATGTCAGATTGAGGGAGTTCAGATGGTTGTGGTTGAGGTGATGTTGGTTGAGATGTTTGGATGTCAGATTGAGGGAGTTCAGATGGTTGAGGAATGGTTTGTGTTTCAGATGGATTGATTTCAGATGGTTGAGGAATGGTTTGGGTTCCAGATGTTTGAGTTTCAGATAGTTGAATTTCAGATGGTTGTGGTTGAGGTGGAGAGTTTGGTGGAGTATGAAACATGGAAATGTTAAGATGTTCCTTCATAACACTCTCAGAACGTGCTTGTTTGAGTGACTCTGATTCAAAATCAGATGAATCAGATGATTCACAATCAGAAGATTCATCTGAGTGAACAGATGTTGAAGAAATTATAATTGATTGATTGAGGGGTTCTATATCAAGAATATTGTCAGAAAGATTTGGATCTTCTGATGGAATTGGTTGTTCAGAGTGTTCAGTTTGAACAGTCTCTGGTTGGTTTGGTTCTGAAATGATTGTTTCTGTTTGTGGAATTTTTGATTGAAGTGTTTGAGGTTGTGGAATTTCTGTTTGAATTGATTGAGGGGGTTCATATATAATATGAGAATGGGGTTCAGAGGGAATTGGTACAGAAAATGGTTGTGAATGTACTGATTCAGATGAGGGTGGTTCAGATAAAAGATTTTCAGATTATTTGGGTGTTGAAGTTATTTGTCTAAGGTTTGGAGAGAGTTGCGGTGATGAAAGGGGTGAATGAACAGCAGGTGTAGGATCAGATGTTAATACCTGATGAATAGTGTCTCTAACCTCTTCCAGAGTGGCATCTCTAGAACTGATTCTGGCTTTCTTTGCTCCTTTCTTCTTCTTCCTTGGAACTTCAGATACTTTCCTTTTCTTCTGAACCGATCCTTCTTCAGCTTTCCTCTTACTACGCCTTTCCTTCATCAGATTTGGCATTTCTTCTCCTGGTTTCTAAACAAGATTAGTAGGTAGAGGAATTCCTTCCTTTAGACATTCTGCAATGTAAATCCAAACAAATTCCTTTGGTTCATCTGCACTGAACATTGGAAAGTCTTCTAAGGGTATCCTTCTGCCATGGACCTCCTCAGAGTTTATCTTCCTTAGTTTTCCATTCAGTTCTGAAATGATTTTCATCCTTTTCAGATTGAGTCCATTTATCTCAGATCCAATGATGTATGACAGATCTTCTGTTATCTTTGCATCTGTCAGATGCTTTACCAGCTTGTTTTCAACAAGGATGTCTGAAATCAGTCTTCCCAGAGGTATCCAAGTTCTAACTTTCCCAGCTTTAGCTCTGACCTCTTCTCTAGTTTCTTTGACATGAGTCAGAAGATGACTGAAGATCAGATAGGGCAGATCCACCTTAACATTCTGGCTGATGCAGTACATGAAATACAGATGTTCTGAACTCACATAGTCTGGTGAGTTGGATGACTTTCTGTGAAAAATTGTACTCATAAATATCTTTGCCCAGATCCTATAGATAGGTTTCAGATCTTTAACCTTACTTGTTGGTGTTCCAGCTACAGTGATTTCTTCATATACCTCAGCCATATCAATGCGTGAAGAAGCAAGGTTTGAAACTCCATCAGATTCGGTATAACTGAACAGTTGCCTGATCAGTTTCTCAGTAATCACTATCTTCATCCCAAGGACAGATGAGTGAATAAACTTAGGACCAGCGCTAGTGTGAATCCAAAATTCCTTTACAAGAGTTGGGTACACAGGACCCATCAATCTCTCAAAGTATTTCTCCCAGCCTTGAGCTTTAATGGCAGGTGTTAGGTCAAACCCATTTTCCTTTAAAGATTCAAGATCAACGAAGCTCTCACACAAAACCTCAATATCTGCTACAGGAGTAAATAGGGTGCGTTCTGGTTTCTTGTACATTATAGTTTTGTTGGATTTTTCAGTAGTATTTGATGTAGAAGCCATTGATGAAGAAGAAGATCTTGATTTGGGTTTAGGGTTTTGGTAGAGTTTGAAGAGTAAACAGAAACGCATGAGTGTAGTGAATGTGAAAAGTGTGAAAATAGTGTGATAGGTGGTATTTATAGAGAACCAAAAAATCAAGCATTGGGCACAACAAAAGACACATACGCACGTTTGTACAGCATTTAATGAAAGTAATCATTTCACATTAAAATTATGACAGCTGGGGGGAAAACCAAGAAAAATGAGATTTTCAAAGCAATACCTCAAACGTCAATTCAGTTGAGCACTCCATCGTTTCAGATACTGAGTGACACGTGTTTGCTTTGTATGTGCATCTGATGTCTCTCAAGAAATGAAACGTTTCCAACTTTCAGATCTTCTGAGCTTGTTAGTTCAGAGTTTCACACAAATAAATTAATTAAAGATAAATGAACAAAAATCAGGTGAAATACTTCAGATCATTAAACATTTTGCATCTGAGAAGTTTCCTCTGATAAATATTACTCTGGATAAAAATCCATACAAATATTTTTTAGAATGAACTTAAATCTATCTTCAGCAAAGGGTTTTATGAAAATATCAGCCCATTGATGATCTGTATCAACAAAGGCTAGATTGATTACACCCTTCTGAACATAGTCTCTGATGAAGTGATGTTTAATTTCTATATGTTTAGCCTTAGAATGCAAGATTGGATTTTTTGACAAACATATAGCAGAAGTATTATCACAGAAGATAGAAAGATTACTCTCATAGATCTGATAATCTTCTAATTGACTCTTCATCCAGAGCATCTGCGTACAACATCCAGCAGCAACAATGTATTCCTCCTCTGTAGTTGATAGTGCAATAGTGGGTTGCTTCTTGTTGTACCATGAGATCAGATGACTTCCAAGAAACTGACAGCTTCCAGAAGTGCTTTTACGTTCAACTCTATCTCCAGCATAATCAGCATCACAGAATCCAACTAATGAAAATTCATCAGATCTTCTGTAACACAGACCCATGTTAGTAGTACCTTTCAGATACCTTAGAATCCTCTTAACAGCTGTTAAATGTGATTCTCTAGGATCTGATTGGAATCTTGCACATAAGCAGACACTAAACAGAATATCTAGTCTAGAAGCAGTCAAGTATAGAAGAGATCCTATCATACCTCTGTAGAGTTTCTGATCTACCTTCTTACTTACCTCTTCCTTACCTAGAGTGCTTGTAGGGTGCATTGGAGTCTTTGCCATTTTACTATCAACCATGTTGAACTTCTTCGGAAGCTCTTTAACATATTTGGTTTGATGTATGTAGGTGCACTCTGGAGTCTGGTTGACTTGGATTCCCAAAAAGAATCTCAATTCTCCCATCATGCTCATTTCAAACTCTTCCTGCATACATTTAGAAAACTCCTTTCCAAGCGTAATATTTGTTGATCCAAAAATAATATCATCTACATAAATTTGACAAATCAACAAATCTTTCTTAACAATTTTACAGAATAAAGTTGTATCCACTTTTCCTCTGATAAAGTTTTTCTTCAGAAGGAAATTGCTCAACCTCTCATACCAAGCTCTAGGAGCTTGTTTTAATCCATAAAGAGATTTCTTTAGTTTAAAAACATGATCTGGAAAGTTTTCACTTTCAAAACCAGGAGGTTGGTGGACATATACTTCCTCTTCTTTAGGTGAAGGTAAGCTTTCTAATCCACTGTATGGTTTCTGATCCTTCACAGGGACTCCCACATAGTAAGCGTACTCTTCCAAGGTCGGCATCAACTGATAATCGGGAAAAGTAAAGCAACGATACAATGGATCATAGAACTGAACCAAAGTGTTGAGGATCCCTTCTTTCATCCCTGTTCTAACTAGGCTCAAAATCTTTCCATATCTTTTTCCAAACTCTTATGACACCATGGTTCCTAGTTTTCTCAACTCGGATGTATCAGGCTTCTTGAAATTGTATTTCTTGGTGTTTCTTGTTCCAATATCCATGATATATCTAGGATTTTTCATTAAGAGATCAATTGAGCTTTACAAAACCAGTTGCAACATGAAATGCCATGATGGGATGATGAGATGATGCACACATAACACAAAGGCAAACATTTTCAAATATAATGCACATGCATACACAAGGCTCCCTAAGCTCAAGGTCAAAGCATGGAGTCAAAAGGTCTACTCATCCCCAAGGATTTGTACTATGAGTTATTTGTACCTGCCAAACAGGTTCTATCAAAGTTCCCAGAGTCATAGTAAATCCTTCGGATATTATCAACCAACACAACTACTTATGTGAGTCGACAATATTCTCAAGATAAACTCATCTGAGTGTAGCATCGCGTGACAACTGTTTCGGGACTACTCCCTAACAGTTTTTGCACTACGTCCTAAAAAGGCCATGTGGGGTAAAAGTGTTACTAAAGGTCCTCAGCTTCACGGACTCTCAGGTTGAAACAAATAATGAATGCACGACTACTCATACATCATCAATCATCTCAAGGAGGTCTCCACTGAGCGTGATTACATCATATGTCAAACTTGCTAGGACTACTCCCAATAGTCAACTATTGATCATATCACAATCCTATCTCATGTGTCACTTAAATCCGGGCTAGGATTTATCTCACCACTCAAAGCACCCAATACAAACAGATATATTGACAAATATACACGTAAGCAAATATTCACAAATATAGCATATAATCATACAAAATAGGCTAAACCCTCAAGTAGTTTACTTCCCCAGTGAAGTCGCCATTTCTATTGTGGTGAGAATCGTGATACCAAGCTATTGATTAACTTGAATCTTAATCCTTTAAATTCACAATCGGACTTTGATTTATCCAAAGGAAAGGTTAAAGAAAGAAATACCTTTTGCGTGATATAACAACAAGGCTAAGAGATTGGGGATTGGGGGTTGGTTATGCCTAGGGTAGGTATCTCACATCCTAAACATCTGTATACTCTACAGGAACCTTTTGTATGTTTATATGCTATGCTTGCTAGAGTTATGCTATGGTTTGGGATTGGGTATAAGGTAAACGTAAAGTTGTAGGTAAAGACCTAAAGATAGTTTCTAAATTTTCTCGCAAAGACATCACATCCTTTGCCTACGTATCCTAACTAGGATAGAATCAGAGCAACCGTACTTCACCTCACTAGGGATAGATGAACACTTGATTATGATCAAGGTTCAAAGGGGAACAAACATAACAATGCTTGTGTAGAGTTTAACCAAACTCTCTAGATCTATATTGAACAGTCAAGAAAGTTGACTTTGATAAAATCCAAGGGGAAAGGTAAGCAATCATCACCATGATTCGTACATTGAGTTGACAAACTCTATCTTAAAGCTCTAGTTGAGGAGTATTCCTAACATGGGGTAGGTCTTTTAGACTTAAAGCAAATTAAAATGGATAATAGGTTCTAACTTAACTAAGTTATGGTTCAAAATGACTTAACAAAGTCAAAGGGAGGGCAATGAGCTATCTATGACCCTGGGGGTCAATAGAGAAACTTTCCTTTGGAATAGGAGAAAGAGGAGGCAACTGGATGAGAACTAAAAAGTTCCATCACTTGGGGAATAACTTAACAAAGTTAAAAAAGCAAACATAAGCATTCATTCAAACATGATAAACATATAAAAGAGTATGGTAATAACCAAAGAAGAGATGCAAGTATGTGACAACATCAAGCAAAGATTACAAATCAAATGGTTACAAAAAAATAATGCACAAACATATTACAGTATATAGAAGGACATGATGATAGAGGTTCTTACAAGACCAAACATATAGGGCAAGATTAACTTTATACATCTTAACAAAGATGAAGAGCAATGAGGTAACAACAAGTATAAATGTAAAGAAGTAACAACTTGAGGTAAGCATATCATGGGGTTCAAAGAATGTCAAATGTAACAACATGAGATCAACAATCATACTTTGATTACAATCAAGTACAAGTAAGCATACAAGAAGTATTACAACAGTTTAAGTAAGAAGTTCAAAGTTTCATAGGGGGAGCATACAAGTTCATGGTTACAAACAAAACAAAGCAAGTCCTAACATATTAGAGTTCTAACAAGACATTTAAATAAGTAGGGAAGTCATGGAGAATATACTCATGAGGTTACAACATCAAGAGATAACATGATTCAAAAAACAACATTCAACAGTATCAATCAATTAGATGCATCAAAAGCAAGGATGAAATATGATAATACTTTGAGTTTAAACAAAACTCAAACACTTAAACAAGTTAACAAACATGTATTAATCAAGTTCAAAACAATCACACAAGATTAAATCAAGAAGAAGTTTGAGAAAAAAATTCAAAAAGACACAAGGTAAAAGCCCTAAAAGTACAAGACTTTCAAGTGATATAAAGTATTTCTAGGATGATTATCCTTGAATTCTTTTCTCACTATGTGAAGGTAGACATGATTAAGAACATTTTGTAAAAAGGATGGATCAAAAATGTTGAAATATGAAGTTATGAATTTTTTAAGTTTGAGAAGAAAACATAAAATACAAGTGATTAAAAAGAAGAAATGCACTTGGTAGGTGTTGAACCCATAACCTATGGGTCACCAACCTAAAACTTTGCCAATCCTGCTAGTGTGCATGTATGAAAAACCATGGAGAGAGAGGAATATATGTTAAAACATGGAAAATGCAAGAAAATAGGAAAAGAGTTTATCTCCACACGGATCGAACTCAGGACAAAGGCAAGGCAAGATATGTGAGCGCATAGGTCACAGTCACTGGGGTGGTGATACATCCATTGTATCAAACCACTCTAGTGTAATATGTGCCTCAAAACATGAATTCTGGGAAAAATCAAACAAGGCAAAACAAGAGCAACATGGCCAAAACGTGAAGCTTCAAACTATGTCAAAACATCATCAAATTTAACAAACCAAAAGCCTACCTTGCGTGATTTTTAACAAGGAAGAAGATGTTGCAATTGGTTTTCTCAAATTAAGCGTGTATTTTAAAACTCGATAGCAAGTGCAAGAGTATGGTTTTGAAATGCATTTTCAAAATGTGAGTGCAATGCAAGCATGCTTGTACTGATTTAAAGGTATGCACACATTATAATCATATCATATACAAAGTATGAACAGAAAGATGCATCCAAATTGTGCTAGAATTGAAAGTGGTGTGTGAGTTGCAAAATTTGTTCTTGAGTTGAAAGTGCAAAACAGAATGTTTCAAATCCAAACCAAGCATAGTTTCAAGCATGACACATTTAAACACAACATGAATCAGCACCCATGAACCTCTAATCCTAAACTGTTAGCAAAAGATTCAAAGTCTAAAGATGTTGTCATGGCATTCTCAAAGCTGCTGCAGAAGACTTAAACATTACAATCTTATCACATTTGTTTCTAATACAAAATGACTTATGATGACAATAAAACAATCAACTCATGACATAAATTTTCTTATTATTCACATCAAAATACAATAAGACATAGCATGATACAAGCATAAACACATCCAAGACAGTTGGCACATACAAGACATAATCAAAGCAGTAGGCACATTCAAGGCATATTCAAAACAGGTTTGCACATACAAGACAATGGACAAATGCATAACTGTTTTGAGTCAAATAAGAATTTAATCAAAATAGAAACTGCCCTAGACTAGACTCAAACAGAAAAAGCCAAGCATATCAAAAGCAATGTTAAGTATAAACCAGCAAGATCCTCAAATGTTAAATGATCCAACACTAATTCCAAGCATCATGCCTAAACTAAACAGCACCAGCAATAATGTTCCAAAGTAGAACAGTTCAACAATCAAATCCAAACATCAACGTCCAATATCAGTTGCAAGCCAAACCTCCCTAATGTTCATACATAACATGGAGAAAGGTTCAAGAAAGTTTTAAAGGTTAATACACAGCAACACATCCTTGTATGAGGATCAAAAAAGTGTTAAGCATAAATGAGCAAAACCAAGCCAAATCTGGCAAATTCACACATGAACTCTATTTGCATTTAAACACAACTCAAACAAAGCATATCAATCATGTTCATAACAGTTCAAGAATGAGGTAGTGACTACTAACCTCTTGTAGACCTCCAAGCAATCTGTTTAGTAGGAAAAACCTTGAAGAGTTCCAGCTAATATCCAACCAATGCCTTGATGAACCAACAACTTTCTTGCACTTGAAGCAAATGAGGAAACCTTGTGACAGATCTAAGAGCATGTGATGCAGAGGGTATTTTAGGTTTTGGACAGTTGGTACACCTTAAACCAAAGGTGTTTGGAGGGTTGAGGTGATTGAAACATGTCTGAGCAAAGTATTACTCAATTTAGTATGAGGAGTCAAACTCTGTTAGGTTGAAAGTTGACTTTTGAGAATATGGAGCTTTGGACTGGTTTAAGAGCTTGAACGCCTTCTACACATCATTCATGGATGGTGCAGATGGTTTTTAAGGAGTTTTAGTGTATGGAAATGGTTCTGGTATGCAAACTACTCAGGACAGATTTTGAGTAATTTTGGTGAGCTAGCTTGATTTTCAAGAAAAGTGGAAGGCAAGGCTTTTGGTGAGTTTTTTCTGGTTTTGTGGGATTTCTCTTGTGTGTATGTCATCTAGAGAAGGTCTCTATTTATAGATAAAGCGAGATTCTTGGCATATTTTTCAAATGTGAAGTGCTTTGTCTTTTGGAGGGAGAAAATTGCAAATCTTCATGAATCTTTGATGCAGTAAGACTTGAGTGTTTTTGATGCATTTTGATGCATAAAATAAGTTGTATGCAAGCCATAGGAAGTGATTGAAGTGTGTCAATAGGGTAGGGGCCCTGCTGCTCCAGATTTTCTTCAAAAAGTTTCTCTTTCCTCTTGGGTTTTCTTTGAATTTAATAGTGCAACTTGACCAAAACCTTGCTTTACTCTTTAATTCTTCTGCATTTCTACATATCATACACTCTAAACATCAGATAAAAGGCTAATCAATGGTTGAGAATCAGTTAGATGGTTGGCAAGTTCGTTTATGTCAAGTTTGAAAATGTGCACTTCAAGTGTTTGGACCTCAACTTCCCTCCTTCGAAACTCCTAGCTCACAAATGCTATGGAGGAGTTCTTGTACTTTTTGGAAAGCCCTCATCATGATATACAACTTTCATGTTTTGTGTTTTTTCAAATTCCAAGTGGAACAAGATCAAAAACCCTCTTGAAGTTGGTTGAAAACATGACTTAAAAAGTGCCAAAATCACAAAATTTCACCAAGTGTTTTTCCCTCTTGCATTGTTTTTTATCATAACTCCAAATCTATTCATTTTTTTCACATAGGTCACTTTTTCACTTTTGTATGACTCCTCAAGACCTTTCCAACAAGCTTTGAACCACTCCATTTGGATGTATGATTAATAAGTTATGGTCTTTCCCCTTTCAAAACCCTAATTTCCCGATTACTCTTCAATCCTTGATTCAATGGTCACCAAACTTCATGACTAGATGTGATATAACATTAGGAGCATAATTGCCTTCAATTTTGGGTCAAAACTCTGTTGGTCAATGAGTTGACTTTTCAGTCAGACGAACCGATCGATCGAAAAATTCCTAATCGACTGTTGGTGTTCTGGGTCCCCTGAGGTCTTGAAACTTCTTGAGTGAACTTCAATAAGTCATACAAGATTCATGGACCATTATTCCATCATTTTAATACCATTTAAATAAAAAGTCAAACCACAGTTGATTTTTCCTGATCAGAAACCCTAATCGGGGTCCTGGACTGCATTGCTTCCTTTCTCTTGGTGACAACCTCAAATTGGATTCATAATTGATCCAATATAGTGTATTTGATGGTTTAGGGACTTGTTTCATGGAGAACCAATCCAATACCTTGACTGATCAAACCATCCTAACTCCGATTCCTGACTGTATGGAACCCTAACTCACCTGTATCTTGACAAAGACCAACTTGAAATAGGTTAAGGTTAGATAAACAAATGATGATGCTCCTATAATGATGATGAAGATCTAAGGGTTAAAATTTGGGATATGACAAAGTGCACAACTGATCATGGAGTATATGTAAGGAGAAGCAATAATGAATTGCTTATAATATGTCTCTATGTCGATGATCTGTTGATAACAGGAAGTTGTAAGAAGGAGATTGAAGATTTCAAACATGACCTAAGTGAGGAGTTTGAAATGTCATACTTGGGAAATCTTTCATATTTCCTTGGCATCGAATTATACAAGAGTAGTAGAGGTTTGATGATGCACCAAAGAAGATATGCGTGCGAAATACTCAAGATATTTGAGATGCAAGATTGCAACCCAAATTCGATTCCAACTGAGACCAGATTGCAACTTTCGATAGATTCAAATGAAGATGATATCGATCCAACCCAATATAGAAGACTTATTGGGTCACTTCGATACCTTTGCCACACAAGGTCTGACTTAGCATACAATGTGGGTATGGTAAGTAGATTCATGCAGAAGCCAGAGGTATCACACCTAGCAGCAACGAAGAGGATGCTAAGGTATCTAAAAGGAACTCTCGACTACAACATTTTGTTTCCTGCAGCTGATGAAGGAAAAAAATGCAAGATAATGAGATACACATATTCAAGTTGGTGTAGTTATGCTGAGGATAGAAAATCTACAAATGGCAATGAGTTTATGCTACGTGGTGAATCAGTTGCTTGGAGTTCGAGAAAGGAGCCAGCATTGTCGTCTTGTGAAGTAGAATACATAGTTGTCTCTCTTTGTGCATGTCAAGCAACATGGATGGTGAACCTGGTTGAAGAGATTATAATGAAGAGTCATTGAGCAATTACCATGAAGATCAACAGTATGGCAGCGATCAATATGGTGAAGAATCTGATAGCGCATGGTCGAAGCAAGCACATCGAAATGAGGTTCCATTATCTTTGAGAGCAGGTAGCAGAAGGGAGGATGAACTTAGAACACTGCAAAACTGAGAATCAGATTGTAGATATCATGACGAAAGGAGCTAAGGACTATGATAAATGTATATGAGTTAGACACAATGAATTAGGTGTTGTGTTGAGTTTGTAATTCCTTGTGTCGAAGCAGTGTAGCTCGACAGCCAAATGTGTATGTGTCGAGTTATATTAGTGTGTCGAAGTGTCGAAGTAGGTTACTTCACACAGGATTTCAACTTAGGCCTATTTTAGTAATGTTAGCTATTTTGGACTTTTATAGTTTTGGGGTTCAAGCTAACCTAAATCTATAAATAGGGAGAAACTCTTATTTTGTAAACAACACAATTCATAACATTATATTCACAGTTTGCAGTTGCAATTGAATAAAAAACTTTCCACAGTTTGTGGGTAGAGAGAAACTCTGTAGAAAGTATTCATCTTCTTCTCCAACGTTATTTTCTTTCTCAACCTTTTCTTTCTCATTGTCATTGTGTGATTGATAACAATATTGTTCATCAAGATTGATTAGAAATTCTTCATAGGTTATGGTTGAATTCTAACTATTTTTTTTTTTACACTCTTTGGTCAAATAAATTAAATCCACAACTTGCAAACTTTTTATTTTATTGTAAGTTGAAAACATATATGTCAATATAATAGATGTATCAATTAACACCTTAAAATATTTAAATGGTATTTATTGTAAGTTTTTTTAACTTACTCCACATCATAGTCTTTGAATTGAATCTAATCTAGTGGTTAAATTAGCATTTTTACTTATAACCATTCAATTAAATTTAATTTAAAGGCTATGATTGTGGAGTAAGTTATAACAACTTACTGTTGAAGTAAGTGGATTCTCAAAATATATATATATATATATATATATATATATATATATATATATATATATATATATATATATATATATATATATATATATATATATATATATATATATATATATATATATATATATATATATATATATATATATATATGTATATATGATCATGTACATTTTAGAAATGTAAGACATTCATTATCTTAAATTCTTAAGTTTCTTTAGAATTACAGCACAAACAAAATTGAATGTTTAATATTTATTTCGCATCAAATAACATATTCATATACTTTAAATGTAAATAATTAAAATATTTTGGTGTTAAACTCACACTCAAATATATGTAAAACTACAAAATTAATTTGTACTTAAATTAAATGACATGTATTTTACTTATTATTATCATTAAATGATAGTACTATACTTCGGCTTTATTTTATTTTTTTGATAAGCAGAGAATAATATTAACAGAGGTATTAGGGGTACCCCAATCCAATTTACAGTCAATAGTTTTTAAGGTTTAAGTCGGTCTTATAAAAAATCAAGAGGATATAAATACCATTGATAAAAATTACAAGACATTTTACCCTTTGATAATATTAAAATCCACCACCATGAAAAGTATTTAATCCGCGTAACAATTGCCTCCGGATCACAAAATTCGTCGAAAATTATTTGATTTCTTACCCACCAAATACTCCTGCAAACTACCACCCACAAACTGACTGCAATCTTTATGGAGCATTTTCCTCTCAAACTAGAAAAGCAAGTCATTAAATATCTTGGAATAATGGTTTGATTTTACGAAAGAGTAGAAATATATGTGTTGTATCCTCAAGTGGCCAAAATAGAATACACATACTGTGTCATGAGGATTTGTTAAGATATGAAGGTGAAGGAGATTTCCCCTCGTCGGTAATCTATCCAACAGTAGACGACAACCGAACAATTTTGTCTTGAAAGGAATAAAGGAAACCCAC
Source organism: Lathyrus sativus (assembly GCA_963859935.3). NCBI lineage: Eukaryota > Viridiplantae > Streptophyta > Magnoliopsida > Fabales > Fabaceae > Lathyrus > Lathyrus sativus. The sequence goes on from OZ012739.1 coordinate 607,307,824, forward strand.
AAATATTTCAAAGATGCCTTCGAGAATTCATCGAAAATTCTCCCATTCACCCCCTTAATTAATTCATCATAGAAAAATTTAACATATAACCTGTTTAAATGCCCCTTGTGTCATAGTAACTTGTCTTGGCAGTCTTTGATGGGCGATATTTCCCACAACAGTAGGGACAGGTCATCAAATTCAGCAGCAGCACTTGAAGACAAATTAGAAAACTCTAGATTCCAATGCCAGTGGTTATCCTCCCACAAACCCAAATAAGTTAGAATGAAATGTTTTGTTTCTGCTGCAGCAAACGGGTTCGGGAACAACACCTGCAGAGTCGTGTTTCCGATCCAACGTGCTGTCCAAAATAGAATTGAACAACCATTGCCCAACCTGAAAGTTAACAGATCACTAAAATAGACAGAATTTGAAACCACATTAATTCTCATGAGATCCCTCCACCATTGAGAATCAATAGAATTTGGAACGTAATCAACTATTGAGATGATAAGCTTAGGATAATTGTCGTATTTCTCGCGCAAAATTGAACTCCATAATGCTTTTGTCTCCATTAAAAAACACCACAACCATTTTGACAGTAGTGTTATGTTGAACTTTTTCAAGTCCTTCACGCCTAAACCTTCATCCGCCTTTGATTTGCAAACGTCTTTCTAACTTATCTATGACATACATTTGTTTTCCTCAAATTCGTGCCAAAGAAATTTTCTTTGAATAGATATCAATTCTTTCAAAACCTTATGAGGCGCCTTAAAGAAAGAGAAACAATGAATATGTAAGTTAGTCATCAAAAAATTAATCAAAGTTATTCTACCTCCGATTGAAAGCATTCTTCCCTTCTAGAGAGATAACCGCCGCTTGAAACAATCTATGAACGAATTCCAATAGGAAATTCTCCGGTGTTTATCTCTAACCCTTATGCCCAAAAATTTAAACGGAATATGCCCAATCTTGCAAGCAAGAAACTGTTATGCCGCTTTCATGAACTTATCCTCCACATTGATCTCATACAAACATCTTTTACAAGTGTTTACTTTCAGCCCTGAAACCAACTCAAAGCCCTTGAGAATTGACTTGAAAGCCCAAAGATTTGACTAATCACCGTTTCTAAATCAATAATTTCATTAAGTAAAACCATGCCATCTAATAATTTCCTCCCTGGTATGAATGTCATTTGCGTCTTCGATATAAGTTTTCCTATAACACACATAATCCTGGCTGCCAGCAATTTGGATATCACTTTGTATAAAAAACTGTAACACCCCAAAATTTGCCATACCTTTTTCTTAATCTCTTGGCTTATGTTTCATATCATTTTCATCATCATTTGTGCATAGAATTAGTGCTAGGCAGAGGATCAAGGTATCATGGTTTAATTCTTAAGAAGAAGAATGATTCTCAAAGTTCAAGCAGGGGTTTATTCACAACCTTGTGGAATTCTCAAGTCCCAAGGTCCTCTCACCATCAAGGCATTTCTCACAACTATTTGAATCAAGATTACAAGAATTCATCATGTCCTCCTATCTTTGGGACAACTGGATTAAGGTTGTGGTCAAAGGGCATATGTGGCTAGTTTCTTGGGCAAGACATGGTCCTATGGCTTAATACACATTTTGAAGGTTCTCTATATGTATTATATATTATCTCATGTTATTAAATGATCTTCAATCAACGGAAAGAGTGATAGTGTTTCATTTTATCAAGAAAAAGTCAATTTTGGCTCCATGAGGTCAAAGCCTTGGTTTTCAAGGTCAATCAAGGGCATGCTATGTCTTTTCAAGTGTTTTCATGTGTTTGGAACAAGAAAAATCAAGTAGAAACATACAATCAAAAGTTTGGTTGGATTAGGTTTCAAATAAATTTTCCTCCAACATGAAAGTTGTATAACATCCTCCAAGCTTTCTTTTGAGTAATAGAACTTCTTCATTGGATGTGTAGAACTCAAGTTATGATGTCTCCAAGTTAGGGTTTCAAAGATGTCAAGTTGGACAAGTTTTTAGGAAGATTTTTGGGTCAATCTTCCAGGGCATTTTTCATCAAGTTCTTGACTCCAAATCAATTTCATTTATACATGAAATCCGGAGATCATTCTTCAAGCTTTCTATCCATTACAAGAACTCTTGAATCGGATCAAAACTCATCAAGTTATATGCCTTCAAAGTCAAGGTGTCAAAGTTACCAAAGGTTTCATAACTTAGAAATTTTCTAAGTTACCTTGGGATATATTTTGGACATGATCTTCAACTCCAATTTTCTCATCACTCCAAGTATCAATTCAACTTTCTTTGAAAATCAAACTTACTCACCATACTATTAAGTTTCTCTCAAGCTAAAGAACTGATGAAATTAGCATTATTCACAGAGTTATGGTGGTTCAAAGGTGGCTAGATGAACATGTTTCCAAGGCATGATATCTTACCATTTTGTGCACAATATGAACCAAATATTGCAACATGCTTTTGCCTCCAAATTACACGCACCAAGACCTTTTTTTGCTTGCCAAAACATTTCCTTTTATGACCAAACATTACATACATCCTTCATGCACAAGTTTAAGGTATTTTACCAAAAGAAGGAAAGTGAAAAAAGCAACAAAACTTTCTCACCACTCATGATAAAACCACTCCACCAATTTCATGCTCATTCTGACCATCCTTGGCACACAAATAACAACCAAATCACCCTCACACAATTCCAGCTCGTGTCCTTTTTCATCCACCTTCTATTTTCACATTTTTTTGGTTAAAAAACCAACCAAGTTTATTTTAACCATAGTAAAGCTCTCTTTTAACCCTAGCACATCATATATAAACTAAATAAACCCTAGAAAGAGACACACACTTCATACTGCTAAAAAAACCTAAACTTTTCCTCCCTTCAAAATTTCTCTCTTCGAAGTTCTCATCTTCCCCCATTTTTCCTGAAGATTTTGATTGGTTTATCATTAGTGAAGTCTCAGGAAGCTATTAAAGGAATTTGTTTGAAGTTTGTAAGCTAGGTCAAGAGCCAATGGAGCCACTCCATTAGGTAAACTTTCTCAACCTATTCCAATCATGTTAAGCATGTTATAACCTTGTTGTTTGTTGGTTCTGAAGTCATACATCATTTCAGGTATTGTTCATGATGTTGTTGTGTTTATTAGAGCATGTTTCAGTTCATGCTTTCTTTTTTCGTGCCTTGTTTTCATGGCTTTAGAGTGAGAGTTTTTGAAAACAAATTGTGGATTTAAAATCAACATGAAATTCTGAGTGGAGGGGTGGTTTCGTTTTTCATTTCTAGAGATTTCGGGGTGGCTCTAGTGAGGTGTCTGCCGGAGAAGACGACTGGAGCTAGGGCTCCGACGTCTGAAGGTTGAAGGAGGTGTGACCTGAACTTCGCGCCAGGATTTGAATTCAAATGCATTGCCACAGGATCTAACTAGATTAATGAATCCAGCGTGGCACCTGAGTGTGTTTCATGTATGGTTTGGGCTTTGGTCCTTTTGCTTTTCACGCCCCCCATATTTCAGCCCAATGTGCCTTAACACTTGATTTATGCTCTTTTGGTTTTTTACTTTCTCACCCCCTTGCATTATTTCCTCTTTTTATTTTATTTTATTCTATTTTTCTTTTTGTTTTGTTTTTATTTGTTCCAACCATTTTAAAAATCCCTAAAAATATGTTTCTGATTATTTAGGGTCTTGAGTTTATTTTTCATATTTTTATTTTATTTTTCATTTATTTTTGCTATTTTTAGTTAATTCATTTTGAAAGGTGCTTTTCCATATTTGCCGTTGGATTAGGGTTTGATGTTTGATGTTTTCTCCATGCCTTCTTAACCCAATCGTTTTACCATGTTTTGATATGTGAATGATGTTTGCTTAAGTGTGGTTTTGATGCTTTGGTGGTCACGTCTTGATTACTTTTCATGTGGTTTCTTTTGACCTTTGATTTATGCCTGATTAGTTTCATACATGATTTTGTTTGGCTTGATTTGGTGTTGTATTTTAGAAATCTCTTTGAGATCTTTTTCATGATGAATATTGATTGTTTTAAATTGTTTTGAGCTTTGTTTTCACTTTCATTTTATTGTTTTCAATTTGTTCTTGAATTTCCAAGTTGTTGATGTTTTGATCATGTTTCTTTGTTGTTCTTGACATAGTTTCTTGAGAATGTTTCTTGAATGATTCAATTGATGCTTGATGACTCTTGTATTGAATTGTTTAAGGTTTTGGCCTTCATATTTATAGGTTCATTGCATGATCACTTTGTCTCACTTACTTCACATAATCACTTGTTTCTTTTATGAATAACTTGAGGGATGTTTGCCTAGCCTTTTGTCCATGATCTTGAAACTGATTCTTCTTGAATTTGGTATATCTTGGATATGAATATTATGTGTATCATTTGTGTTTGATTCTAATCTTCATGATATGGTATGATTTTCTTGATCATTTGTGCCTTGTACTTTGTTTTAACACCTCTCTTTCTTTAAGGATGACTTTGATACACGTGTGCTTGCTTCTTGATGCATGTTTTGGATTCAATCCTTTTTATTTCTCTTGTGTATTCACGAGTGTATTTTTAAGTTTATGTTCATTTTTATGTTGCTTCCCTCACTTGGTTTCATGCCCTAATCTCGCATGTTTACTTCTTTGAGGTGTGTCTTGCATGCTTGTTTTGTATGGAAATTGATTGTGTTTGGATGTGATGCATGACTTGACTCTTTATGCTCTTTCTTTCACCATTGACATGAGTTGAACATGATATGGCATTGCTACTTCCCCACCTTGTTTCTCACCTCATTGGACTTCATCTATCTTTGTTTGATGATTGATATTACTTCTTGTTGGACTTTAAGTCATTTGTGTGTGTTTGGGCACTTTATTTTGCCAATTGGTTTTGATTTCCAATCTTTGAGTGTGGTTTGGCATGTATGAATTTTGGGTTACCTTAAGATGTTATTGATGTTTTCATTATGTGATTAAGATCAATGCTTGCTTGATGCCTTTTGAGTTTGAAATTTCATGTTTGCATATTGTTGCATTGTTCTTCATCTCATTCTTCTTTCATCTCTTTCTTTCTTGAGACTTGTTTAAGTCTTGATCTTGTTTTCATTTGCGATTGATTAGTATGGTGTTTACTTGTGCTTGTTCATATGATCCCTTAGGATTCATATTCCCACTTAATTTTTGATTAAGTTGGGAGTAGGAGAGACATTAGGCTTTCAATCCTTTGCATGATAACAATTAGGATAGTCCCTCTTTGACCTCAACTTTAGGTCCATCATTTGTATGATAACATTAGGTAGACTTCCCTTTTATCCCAATCTTAGGACCATTTTATATGATAACATTAGGATTTAGTTTCCCTTAGTTGTTTTCTTTTCAACCTTTGAGTCCTTTCTCTTCTCATCTCAAAACAATTCTAACACACTTAATAAAGACGATGAACATTGTGCGTCACGAGCCTTAAGCATATGGGAAATGATGAGTGAGAGGTTTCTCCATACTTAACTAGAGTTTTTAGTGTACGTCCCGTCTGGGGGCGATATACGACGCATTCGTTCCTATATCATAGTCTTTAGTGCAACGTGAATCTCAAGTCAATCAATCCACTTCACTAAAACTCACAAACAAACTTCAAACCTTTTTATCCTTCGGGATTGTTCTTTCAAACTCATATTCAGAAAAGAGCACGTTAGTTTTCCGTTCTACCACAAACAGGCATCAACCCTAACTGCTGGAATGGGAACTTAGCGTCACTCATAAAAAACACTTAACCAACTGTTAGATGCCAAATTTTGCTTATTTGATCTATCAAATGTTGGCATTTTTCACTCATTTGTGTCAAGAAAGTGTTGAAAACCACTCTTGCTTTGGTTGGTTTGCAACATTATGAGAAAACCTCTTGGTACCTTTGATTTGTGGGTTATTGTGCAGGAATTAGGCACAAAACAAGTGAAAAGTAAGACACAAGAAATGTGCAAGGAAACCAAGACAGCATGCAAACAACAGCAAGTTCACTAGGAGAACTTGCTAGAGAAGCTCCCTCTAGAACATCATGAAGTTCACTAGGCGAATTATGAAGCGAAGGACTCGCTAGGCGAAGTGGTAGCGAAGCTCTAGCGAACACTCCCAGACTTGAGACAGAGGCGAAAGAACCATAAACTCGCTAGGCGAAGCTCGCAGCGAAGGCTTCGCTAGGCGAAGAATTGCTCGCCTAGCGAATATTTGGAAATATCTCAGGGGCATTTTAACTATTCAGAGGCACCTCAGGTGCCTAATTTGTTGTTCGCTAGGCGAAGGATATGTTCACTAGGTGAACATGACAGATCCTGAATGTACTATTTAAGTATTTTTATTGCTTTTTAGGTCATAATCCATTTATGTAATATTTTCTACGTCAGAACTTATCTCTCTTCATTCATTTTAGAGAGAGAAACACAAAACCCTAAGAGGGAGGAGGTGACCAGTAAAATAGCAAGTGTACTATTTTTACCGATGTAGTAATAAGGGGAAATTCCCCGAATATCGATCTCGCGGACTATGTATGAATACAAGTTTTATAGTAATGCAATAGAACAAAAAGTCAAAGGAGTTTTGGTTTGTTGTTTGCAAAATGTAAAGGCCAGAAGGCAAAAGCAGTAAAATAAAGGTTCTGGATAGTTATGAGAGGCATGCCAGGGTAGGGTGTATGAAAAGAACCACGTAATAACCTTAATCTTTAGTTTTCAGAAATCACTGCTCAATTCGATCGTTACCGGTTTTAAAGATTAGTTAACTCTAATTCCTTAGCAGAAAACCCTTTGGTATTCTCCTTATGCCTCAATTCCTTGGCGGTATAAGAATAATACCAAGCAATATATTTTATCTAAAACATTACGGTTACTATAGGGTATCCTCATTCCTAGGCAATATCTACTATAGCATTATCGTAAAAACGCGTTAACGATCGTTTTTCCAAACCTAAGGTTAACCGTAAATTGGATCCTTATTTATCAAATAAGAAAAGCTTTATGAACATTTCACCTTCCCAGACTATTTTTTGGTTTCAAGATAAAGCGCCTTTCTTTTATTCTGAGGAAAGCCCTGATCTTGACAAGCTTGCTACCGCTCTTTATTTGAGAAAATCTGTGTTAGTGGATAACGTTGTGAGCAAAGGAGGAGTCTCTAGATTTACTTTGGCTTTCTTGGTGGATAAAGCTCAGAAATATGCTGGTGAGGGTTGTTAGGTTATTTTCAGTGCCATATTGGCTTTATGTGTTTATGGTATTGTGTTGTTTCCCAATGTGTAGGACTTTGTAGATATGAGTGTTGTTCGTCTCTTCGTATCAAAGAATCATGTGCCAATGCTTTTAGAAGATCTATACCATTCTGTGCATTACAAGAACGAAAAGCGAAAAGGAAAGATGGTTTCTTATTGTGCGCCACTTTCCCACAAGTGGTTTGTGGATCATCTTCCTCGCTCCAGAGTGTCGCTACTGCGAAAATCGGCGCCGGCTGAGAGAAGAGTCGCCACCGTGCGTTATTTATCCCACGGGAGGGAAAGGAAACGCTCAGAGTAAACCTCGCACAACACGGGAAAGGTATGGTCGTCGCAACCAAAACCTGGATTCGGGAGTCGGTTACGCAAGAGGAAGGTATTAGCATCCCTCACGTCCGTCGTACTCGACGGGATCCACGCTTGTTTTCGGGTATGGATTGTTGTTCTATCTAAACTAAAGGTTAAGGGTTAAAAAGAAAAGAAAATGAAAATAGAATGACTCGGCAAAGTATCGCACTTTATGCCTACGTATTCCCGTCTGGAACGAGAAATCAGAGTCAACGTAGTTCACCTACCTACGGGAAAGGAGGGGAAGGTTGCTCGCTAGGATATCACATCCTATGCCTACGTACTTCCACACTGCATGGAAGATCAGAGCAAACGTAGTTCGGGCCACGTACGACACAAGTCTGTCTGTTGTTTGTTTTATTCCTTCTGAAAAAGGTTTTTCTGATTAGCAGTCCCAGCGGACAAAAAATGACGTCTTGATGAGTTCACCTTCTTTTACGGAAGAAGTGTCTTTTATTGGGCTTGAAAGTTTTATTGTGTTTTTCTGTTTGTTTTGAGAAAGAAGAGACAGAACTCTAACCTACGGTTGCGAAGGGAATCAAACTGACCTAATGTTATCATGCATGGGTTGAGACCTAGTGTCTATCATGCTCCTCTCTTGCACAGAGAGAAACAGAGATCCTACGGGATAAGCGGAAACAGAAACAATATCAGATATATATAGTAAAACAGTAAAATGCATGGATGCAGCAATACAAGCGAGGCAAGGGAGTCCCACTCAACCTCGAACCTAGAAAACAATAGGCAAAAGTGAACAGGCTTCACTTTCAACCCAACAGGGTAAATAGCAAACAATACAGTCCAGAAAACCAATCAATACATCAGAAATGAAATACAGCAGAAAAATAAACAGCATCAGCAGCTCTGAAACAACATCTGACTTCAAGTCATCTCCAAACAGCTACAATCTTCAGCAAGCATCAATCCCCATCCCCCACAGCCTTCAAGCAAGGTCTTTGATCACCAGTCTTCCATCTGCAATGGCTTTTCTTTGAGTCCTATCCTCCAAGCTGAGGGATCAACCACAAGAGTGAATTGGGTGCTAAGCACTTAGTTGACCACCAAGGGTGGCAAACCATCTGCTACTAACACATAAGATATTTTCTCTCAAGAGTTCTATCCCTTAGACAATAGCACCAAGCCTTCCAAAGGAAGGGGGTGAGTGTCTCAGAGAGACTCTGTATCACAGAGAGGAATGGAGGCAGTCAAAACCTTCCATGTTTGAGAATCAAGCTTTCTAATCTAGAGCTCTGCCTAGCTCCTAAACCCTAATCTCCTCAACAGCTGCTAGCAGGAATCTCCTCATCAACACTAGAAGTTGGTCTTCAAGCTCTGGATCTCCAATGGCTTCATCATCACAAGTCTTCAGCTCCCCCAATCCCCAAGCAATCCCAATACCCACGCAGACAAACAATAATCCCCAGAGGGCACACCACACCAATCAATCAAATATAGACAGTATACTAATAGCAGTAGGGGAATCCTAGTGATTTCTAAGGGATCTAATAACTACCCATAGTCCCTATAGTCCCATATCTAAGATATTCAATTTCTAAGTCCTAAGGGAAATGAACTAATTCACCTAAGTCATCACTTAAACCCTAATTTTATTCATGTTGTTCACACCTAAACTAATCACCTAAAATTAATTTCTAAAAATATGAACTAAATTGCAGATACAAGCTAACAATGTCTATTAATCAACCTAAAAAGAATGGGTGAAAAATATTAAAGCAACTATTAAAACAAAAATCAACAAATTCATGTATGAAATGGAACACCTAAAATATGCATTTATTTGGAAAATATGGGGAAAATATCAAATAAAATATAAAATGCAATTTTTATTTTTTATAATTTTCTAGACATCTTGTAGAAATTAATGCAAAAAGAATCATCAAAAAATATGAAGTTTATGATTTATTATGATTTTTTAAAGGATGAGAAAATATTAAAGAAATAAAAATGACAAAATATGAATAAAAGGGGAGGGGGTGCCATCAGCAAGGGCGCCTAGTTGTTTTATCCAGGTGGGCCAGAGAGCAGGGGTGTGAATATCAAAGTTACTGGGCCCAGCACGCTTCAGAAATTAAACAAAAAAAAACACAAAACGGTGCAGATAGTCATTTTCTCAGTTATAATCTCATTGGGCCTGGCAACTGGGGGTGTTAAAAGCAAAGGAACCCTGAGCCCATTGGTGCATTAAATGAAACGCTGAGTTTTGATACTCAGCCTCACTCTCTCCAAATTTCAATTGAATTGTGGCCATACGATCATGTTTTTGGTCCAAGTCAAAACAGCCATCCAACGGTGGTCCATCATCTTCCCCAATTGATTAGGGTTTCAGCCATGGAAGCTCTGCGCGAAGCTTGCCTCAACCAGAATTCCACCTCATCATGCAACCTCAATTCTCCATGAAAACGACATCTGCAAAGAGCAAAGTTGCTCTATTCTTTCCCCTCTACACAACCATAACAAAATCTTCCTCTAAAACTCCATCAAGACTCGAACCCGATAGCTAGAACACCTTGAATCCATCATTATTACCTGTGATCAAATCTTCCAATTCTTGCCAAACCTTATCCTAACCTAATCTACATCTTATACTGGTCATTTTAAGCTATATAATGAGAATTATCGTGCCATATTCCATGAGATACAAACCTTAACAGAATTGGTGCATCATGCTCAACCTTCATGAAACCTCTCCAAACTCACCAAAATCAATCCTCTAACCTATCCTAACAGTTCTATACTAACAATTCCCTAAGATTCTAACTAAATCATGCAATACAAAGAGAAAACAAACCTGGTGCAAAATGGTGAAAACAGTTATGGAAACCCTTGAATCTGATGCTTGCAGTGATTGGAACTTGATCAGTGACCTTGATTAGGAGTTCTGTATGCAATGGATCTTGTGCAAACTCCTTGAATCTTGTACTTGAAACCTTCTTGCAACTTGGATGAAGAAGATGGATAGCACAATTCTTGCTCAATTCAACCAATTCTTTGATAGAATTCTGACCTATGAATGATCTAGATGATGATCAAATCAAGAAAAGTGGGAATTGATGGAGATTTGAGAGAGTTTGTAATGCTTTTGCAAATTGGAGAAAGTGTGTATAACTTGTGATTTTGAGAAAATGAGATCACCAACCATGGCATGAACCATCTCATATCAATATATAGGTGAGCATAGAACCTCCTAGAAACTTGGAGAAGTTTCCCTTGCATTCTTTCCTTTGGATTTGGTTTATGTATCTTCCATTACAAGTAACCATGAATAACTCTTAAAATGTGAACTAAGCTCAAAATTCTACTTTAGCCAATGTCTTTAAAATGATCTTTCCATTCAAAATGACCTATAATTTTGCCTCATTTGGCCAAAATATGAAAAATCTCATTTTTAAGTCCATTTTTATTCATTAAATCCAACAATTTTGAAACCCTGTGCTATGAATCTTTCCAATCTCTCATGGTCACTTTTATAGACTCAAAATGTCATTTGGAACAAGTTTGATGTTGTAAAGTTTTCCATTTGAAGCTTCCTTGTATGAGTTTTGGGCATAGGCTTGAAATGACCTGTAATTCTCAGATGACCAAAATACCCTTTGCTTGCCAAGACCATAAGTAGAGTTCCACAAATCATATGAAGGCGTACTATACCATTCTAGAAATCTAAGACAATGAGGAACAATTATTATTTTGACCAGAAATTCATTTGAAATCTCCTTGAGGGGTAAAAATTGCTTGGAAGTCAAGTCACTTTCACAGACAAAATTTCAGATACCTCAGATGACCTGTAACTTGCAAGGACCATAACTTGAGTTCCATAAATCTCCTTAATGTCTTCCACCACTAAAATTAAAGGTCTTGAGATCCTATACAAGTTTCATGTTGGCCAAGGATCCATTTGAAGCTTTCATTTTGACTTATCTTGCTTGGAAATTTGACCTAAACTAGGGGATTTTACACAGAAACCCTAATTTAGAAACTCCTCTTCTCCTTGATTTCTCTTGATTTATTCTTATCATAACAACATATCCTTATTCTTCATGTCAAATGATAAACTCCACATCTCTTCAATAGCCCTCAATGCCTTTCAATCAATCCTTTAACCTAGGGTTGACCCAGGGTTGACCCAGATGAAACCCTAGTTGACTGTCTTCCTCTACAACTCTTGTGATCATATCAATGACTTGTCTCCTTCTCCAAATGACTTTTTAAGTCTCCCATGATGTCTAGATACTCTCCATGCTCAGCTCACAGCTCATAACTTCTTTGTTGACCCTCATATATCCTCAGATAGGAGATGGATGCACTTGCTTGATCCATTGACTTGATAACCTTTAAATTCTTTCTGATGACTTGAATGAGATTGAACTTGAAGGATGACCTCTTGATAGGCCTCTAGAGATGAGAATAATGATTGGTCCCCTGTTGAATGACTTGCTATGCTTATGCTATGCAGATGGTTAGACTATGTACATGACTCTATATGCAAATGCTAATGATATTGAAACATAAACCAAGTGAATAAGGTTGGGCAAATTTTAGGGTGCAACACAGAGCCTTCGTTGATTCAAGAAAATCCTTTAAATGGTCAAAAATACTGATGGCTTTAACTGCAAAAGATTATGGTTCAACCGAGATCTTCTTGGCAAGGAGATCATCTTCAACTGTGGAAACTTCCTTAATATGCCTTTGATGGAGAGAAAAAGTGGGAGTTAATTACAACCCTTCTCTCGCTGTCAGACAGTTTGGATATGCTTTAAGGGAGCCACCAAAGGACGAAGATGTTCAAGAGTCTTTGTACTTCATCGAAGTAGCTCACCCGGTTGTGCTGAAAAGAGTTGTGGATGTATGGGGTAAATTCCATAAGAAGGGAAATATTTCCTTGGGTAAAGGTGATTGTAGATCTTACGATCCTTATGTGAAATGGATCCAAAAAAGGGTTGAAGAAGTACTATTGCCATTCTATGTTGAAGAACCTTTGTATACATTGGTAATTAAGCAGTCCACAATGATCGATATCCTGCAATATAGCAAGCTCTGGGCAGAGAAGGAAGAACTGGATAAAGAGAATGAGGAGTTAAAGAATGAAATCATTTAGCTAAAGCATGATCGGTGTGAAGCTGTCTACATGGCCAAGGTGAAGACAGAAACATTGGCCAAGAAGGAGAAAGAGTTGTCTGAGGAGATGAGGATGAGAGAGCGAGTTGGCCAAGATCTGAAGAGCACTAACAACCTCCTGCAGCATAGGAAGAAGGATTTCGATAAAGCTTATCTGGAGATGTCCAAATGTAATGACCAGTGGAATGCTACAGTGATAGACAATAAAAACAGAGAAGACAAACTTCATAATCAGATTGATAAGTTGAAGTTTCAACTCAAGGTCAAAGAGAGAGAGTTTATGGTAGAGTCATCTCGTAGATACAAAAGTGAGCAGAAGCTCCAAGAGACCTTATCAGCTTTTAAAGAGCTCAAGATTCAGGCGGAGTTGAAGAAGCATAGGCTTGAAAATCCCAGACTTGAAGACGTCTTTGGTGATGATGCTTGGGAAGAATATTGTCAGTGTCTGGGAAATGCCATACGCAGAAGAGACGTCCTCATCCAGGAATTGATTGCAAGACCAGAGCATCTAGACACAAAGAAGTTGCTCAAAGACACCAAGACTTGGTGCAAGGAGCACAATGGTTGGGGATGGTTATCTTTAGTTGATGATATGTCTCAGTAGCTTTTATTTCCTGGTATATGATCATCACCAGACTTGTTGGTTGAGATGACTGACTTTTGTATTCAGTTATCTTTCTTATCTGTGAATTGTATGTATTGAATTATTGTCCTCATTTTATTTATGAGCAGAGTTTTTGATATTTTGTATATCTCTACTGTTCATTTATTATGAAACTGGAATCAAAGGGGAGATCACCCTGTAAATATATAAACATGTTTGCATTTTGCATTTGCATACTCATTTGCATGGCAGGTGTTCTGGTTGTATTCTTATCTCTGCTTGGCTTTCTCTCATCAGCAGGATTGTGGAATTCAATTTTCACAGGTATTCAACTTGGGGAAATCAACAGAGAGTCATAGATCAAGTACAAGTAGAGCTTCAGGAAGTCAGGACTCGTATGACGCAATTCATAGAGTTGATGCAAAATGTAGCTCAAAGACAGGAACAACTGAGAACTCTGATCCAACCACTAATTGCACGTGTTGATGAAGAAGGTGTTTTACATGGAGGAGTTGGTGTTATACCTCCATCTGTTGGTGGCGTTGTTCCACAAGGCAATAACATTCCTACTATTGTTAACCCTCCGGGCATAGGTGCTCCTGGTGGAGTTCATATAGGTAGTGCTGGTGGAAGTGTATATGTGTTGCATGGGGGTGCTGGCCCTCAATGGGAAGAAGATCATCAAGATGACGTCTTCTTTATGTGTGATATGGACGTCGGTCTTCCATCATAAGTCAACAAGAGGTTTAAGTTGATTTAAGAGAAGAAGAGAGCTTATGAGAATCAAAACTCTACGGGCCTTGACATGACAGACCTTGGTTTGGTCCCAGGGATAAGAATCCCTCCAAAGTTTAAAGTACCTGAATTCGACAAATATAAGGGGACTCCTATCCTAAAACTCATATTCGGGCATACTACAGGAAAATGTCATCGTATTCTGATGATGAGAAGCTCCTAATGCACTTCTTTCAAGACAGTTTGGCTGGAGCATCACTAGAGTGGTACATGGGGCTAGAGAGAATTCATGTTAAAAGCTGGAGAGATCTTGCGGAAGCCTTTGTCTGTCATTACCAATACAATAGTGACACGGCGCCAAACAGGGTGCAGTTGTAGAATTTGTCTCAAAGGAGTAATGAAAGCTTCAAAGAGTACGCCCAGAGATGGCGTGAGTTGGTTGCGAGGGTTCAACCTCCAATGATGGAGAGAGAACTTATAGATATATTTATGGCTATGTTTTCTAATACGTACAATGAGAAGTTGGTTAGATGCATATCAGCGGGTTTTTCATATTTAGTGATGGCCGGAGAAAGAGTTGAAAGCGGTATTAAGATTGGAAAGATTCAGAGCGAAAGTGGGTCCTCGTCTGGAGGAGTAAAAAAGTCGTACACAGTAAACCCGAAGAAGCGGGAAGGGGATTCTAATTCCATCTCTTCCTATAGAGGTAAAGGCAGCCCAACTACACTACAATCAGTAAGTTGCTACTGTAGCCATCCCGGTTACACCCCAACAACAAGCTAATGCTCCCTGCCGTTACCTTGATAGGACGAGAGTGGCAAATAGACAGTTTGAAACCCCATCTATGCCATACTCCCAGTTATTGCAGCATTTGCTTCAGCTACAGTTGATACAAAAGAGGACTCTGGCGTCTCTTACCAGAGCTCCTCCACCCAGATACGATGCGAATGCTAGATGTGAATTCCATCCTGGTGCTCCTGGTCATAACATTGATAATTTTAAAGCTTTTAAGCATAAAGTCTAGGATCTACTTGATTCCAAAGCTATCAATTTTACCAATGAGGGTTCCAATGTTAATTAGAATCCCATGTCGAACCATGGAATAGCCATAACAAATGTTGTTATTGATGGGGAGAGGTTGAATCTAGTGACTGATGTAGATGAATTGAAGACTCATTTGAGTTTTGTTAAAGAAAGATTATTGAAAGGGGGTGTGTTTACAGGTTGTTCTGTTGATTGTCAAGAATGTAAATCGAGACTCGAGGGTTGTAGTATTTTGAAAAGTGGTATTCAGAAAATGATCGATGACAGATATTTGCAGTTTGATAGAGTTGGTGTGGAAAATGTGGAAGATGTAGATGACAAGGCTAGTGATGATGGAAACGATATCGCCACAATTTCAATCCCTTACAGGACTATTAATATTTCAGCGCCAACAAGGCAAGCACCTATAATTATCACTACGCCAAGACCAGTGCCGTATGAAAGTACCAAGGAAATCCCTTGGAATTATGGGGCTGAGGTCTTGTGTAACAAATAAAAACAAGAGTTGATCGATTTTTCATGTGCTGTTTCAAGTGAATCTTCATCTGCTTCAATGTATCGGAAGGAGGACAGGTTGCTCACCATCAGATCTTCCTCTCCATGAATAATAACAAGCTGGTCGTCAACAATGAAATTCATTTTCTGATGAAGGGTAGAGGTTACAGCGCCCACTGCATGTATCCAGGGCCTCACCAATAGACAGCTATAAACTGGGTTGATATCCATCACCTGAAAAGTGATCTTAAAGATTTGTGGGCCTATCATGATAGGCAGGTCAACTTTTCCAATCACAGTTCTTCTAGAACCGTCAAACGCCTTCACCACAAGAGATGTAGGTCTCATATTAGCACCCTGATAAGCTAGTTTAGCTAACGTTCTCTTTGGTATTACATTGAGTGCGGATCCTGTATCGACAAGCACCCTCGACAATGTATCTTCTTCAGACTTGATTGACACATGCAGAGCATGATTGTGCTTGCGTTTTTCATCTGTCAAGTCGTTATCATCAAAGCTCAAAGTATTACAAGTCGTGATGTTTGCCACAACAGAGTAGAACTGCCCCACTGTGATGTCCTTAGTCACACGGGCTTGTGTTAGAATCTTTAGCAGAGCCTGGTGATGTGCCGGAGAGCTCAACAGTAATGACAAGATGGAAATTTTGGATGGCGTTTGGTTTAGCTGATCTACCACTCGGTAGTCACTTCGGCGGATAATTCTTAGGAACTCCTCCTCATCATCTTTGAGGGGCTCCTTCCCTTTGTTGGCAGGTTCTTTAGTGATAACTTCTCTTGGAATAGGTCCCTTGGTGACAGCTTCTTTTGGAATAGATCCCTTAGCGACAGCGGATTTGGGAGTGGGAACCACTGGCGGAGGAATTGCATTTTTTGTCTGAGGTTGATACACATGACCACTTCGGGTCATTCTACTCCCACCGGCAACATTGGCTACATTCCCTTGTTTTCTTTCTCTGAAGATACTTTCACACCATGAATAGTCTTCTTTTGGTGTTATGGCCCTAGGATGAGGTCTGGATCCTCTCCTTGGCTCGAACCTGGACTGATCCCTCCTGAATCTGGGTGGCATGTCGTCGCGGAATATAGGTCGGACGTTTCTGTTTCCCTTCGTATTATTGTTGTCAGGGTTTCTGAATACAACCCTCTTGCAGGGTTCCTCGGGCATATTGAACACGGGTTCAATTACCGCTATATCCTCTTTCTTTTTTCTGTGACTGATTTCCAACATTCCTTGATCCAGTAATGCTTGAACATTCTTCTGTACAAGGTCACAACCTTGTGGATTCAGCATACACTGCTCGCAATTCTCATGAGACGTCTTAAGCGCCCAAGCTTGAGCAAGGCGTTTGTGTAATTCTACCAACGACACCTTAATTTCTTCAACAGTAGTAACAACCTTTGTTTCCAACCCTTCTCCTTCCTCAGTGATAGCATTTACTCCACCATGATTTGGTAGGGAGTTATTCTTCACATTTGGGTGGTTGTCTTCAAAAGACAGGATCTCCTTTTCAATCAGTTCACGAACTAGGTGTTAGAGCGCGAAGCATCCTTCTAAGTCATGTCCTGGAGCATTTTTGTGGAATGAACAGTGTGCGTTAGCATTGTAATAATATGGAAAAGGGTTAGAAGGTGCACCTAACTTCCTTGTTTTGACAAGCCCCCTCTCAATTAGCATAGGGAATAACTCGGTGTAGCTCATAGGAATGGGTTGTATCTTCGGCCGATTTTCCTGGTGATTAGCCCTCGGAGCCCAAGCATGAGGCTGCTGACCTTGTCGACGGTATTGCTGATTTTGACTGGGTGCCCCTTGTTGAGTACCCTGCTGAGATGACTGCTGAAAAATAGGTGTTACAGCTGCCACATAAGGAGATGGTTGATAGTATTGTTGACGATGATTTTTTTGAATTCTACGCCCTTTTCCCATACGTCACAGCACTTACATCACCTTCCTTCTTCTTGTGGAAGTTGTTAGTTGTCTTCTTGGCAATGCTGGTGCTAGGATTGGCGTTTGAGGTTGTTACCTTTACACTCTTCAAACCAGCTTCGACCTTGACTCCTATAGCGACAATGTCGGAGAAGTTGGAAGTAACACTGCTGATTAATCTTTCATAGAATTTTGGCCTAAATGTGTCCACGAACCAATATGCTAACTCTTTTTCAGTGAGAGGTGGCTCAACCTGAGCAGCAGTTCCGCGCCATCTTTGCGCATACTCTTTGAAGGACTCGGTGCTTTTTTGCGTCATGCTAAGAAGTTGACGACGATATGGAGCCAGATCCATATTATACTTGTACTGTTGGATGAAAGCATCCGATAAGTCTTGGAAACTCTGGATTTATGCTTGGTCCAAGCTTAAGTACCACTTGGCTGATGCTCCCTTGAGACTGTCTTGGAAGCAGTGTACCAACAATTTGTCATTTTCAATGTGCGGAGCCATCCGCCTGCAATACATTATCAGATGTACTTTGGGATAGGTAATTCCCTCGTACTTATCGAACATGGGCATCTTGAACTTCTGTGGGAACACCAATCCTGAAACCAAGCACATGTCTTTGGCATCGGACCTAAAGATGTTACTTCCTTCAATGGCTCGCATTCTCTTGGCCATGATATCCATTTCCACTCTCAACTTTTCATGTTTCTCATCCTCGGCCTCGGAATCGTCAGGTATATCGAAGATGGGTTGCTGGTGGTTAAAAGTAGGTCAGACCTGAGTTGGTCCACCTGCTTGAGTGAATATAGGGTTCATTATCGTTGAATCAAATAGTGGATGAAAACCGGAGGACTGCAGATTGTTAACTGGTGGCAAGAAGTCCCTAGACTTGTCGAATGGGAATTCCACAGTGGTAACTGGAGCTGTTGGGAGATTTGTTGTTGTTGTCGTGACTTCAGAGACCACTGTAGCTTGCGTGTCCATCTTAGCTCTGATTATATTAAGGACTTCCATGATTTGGCTGACATTGTCCTTGATTCCCTTGATATCGTTGTCTACCTGGTCGATTCTTTGATTATTGTCTGCCATCTTTCGCTGAGCTTGAGCCCGAGTGTTGTATCTGTGCGGATTCAGCGTGACTTCCCCTTTTCTGACGAACAAGAACAACGGATGAGCTGTGGAACCCGAATGTAATACCAATTCAAGATGAGATGCAAATGCAAATGCACAAACCATTCAAGGAAAAACAAATTTCGTTTACAAACAAAAAATGGAACAACACGTAATGACATGCTTTAAAAAGCGATTTCTTTTTCATTGATAATTAGGATCCATTACAATAGACGGCCCTTGCTAAAAAGCAAGACCTTTCATTACAACAAAATTAAGTACGACAAAAGTAAATGCAACATAGGATTACAATCCTTTTTTAGGAAAAACAGGAAATAGTGAAACATTGTCATTCTAACAAGATGATCCTTCTCCTTCTTGAGCTTCGGTGCAAACTTGATACTGGCGAATGATCTCCCACAGGTCTTCATTTTTGCGCTGAGTTTTGATCAAGGCATACTTCAACTCTTCCCTAATCACGAGGACTTCAAGTTCCATTATTATCTCATAATCATGAGTGTAGAACATTGTCAAAGCTATCTCTTTTGACCAAAGTAGATAAGCCCTAGTAGTCAAACAACTTATATTCTCTACTGCGGTTATCCCTTGGATATGAGGGTGCCTCCAAGCATAGTTGGCTCGGGATTCTAACTCTCGGTTGCTACATGTTTCACAAAAGTAAGGTCTTAGCAACTCTGGCTCCGGCTCTGGCCCAGTTGGATACCCATACTGGCATTGAGCAAGAATTGGGTTGTAGCTGATAACACCTCTTGTTCCAATGAGGGGTACATTAGGGAAGTCCCCACAGTTAGGGATCATAGCTATACCACCGAGCCTGAGATCGTACCAAGTGATATTGTAATGTTTGAGAGTGATAAGCTTTGTAAGCCATGAGTCCTTGCTATAAAGGTTCCAGAGAACGTGAGTCTTGGGCAAATAGGAAGTGAACCATCTGCTGAGCAATGCGATACATCATGAGAACTGTCCGAGATCATATAATGCATGGCGGTGGATGACCACATATGTGTCTTCTAGTAATTCATTCACAGGATTCCTGATAGTAAAGAGACGAATAGCCTCATCGCTGATGAACTCATTACAGCTTGGAAAGAGATACAAGCTGTATATCAGGAATGCCAAGATTGCTTCGAAAATACCCAAATTTCTATTCTCATAGTGAAATTCAGCCATTTCCATCAATGGCCTTGCCTCCATTCCATAGAAACCTCTTTTTTCTCTCATAGTAGGTAATTATTTTGGCCTAAGATGTAATGCTTTGGCCAAGTCTCTTCTTCTTGGTTTCCCATAAGAAGCCTTGATGGTTAGTGGAATCTTTAGATAATCAGAATATTCTTCTATGGTTGGAAGTAATTGGAAATCTGGGAAGATAAAGAAATGGTATACCGGATCATAAAACTCAACGAGGGCATGTAGCATGCATCTATCAACTTGAGCGTTAAGTAACGGCAGAAGATCTCCATATTTTACGATGAATGCGGCGGGATTCCTAACAAGGCGCGCTAGGATCTTGAGGTTGTCCAACTTCAAATCTGGGAATGGGAGCGCGCTTCGCCGTACCATGTTTTTGTTTGCAAAGAAATTTTTGAATTTCCTTGAATGGTTAGAAAATGTGAATGCGAATGCAAATGCACAAAGTGTCATGGAACTCATATATTTGCAAACATTAAAAAGCGTTATAGGCTTAACTTCATTGCTCAACAAGGTTGATTTACAAAATAACGGTACTTCTTACAAGAGTCTTAAACAGAAAGCTAAATAAAAGCTAACAAAGGTCCCAAGAAGGTTCTCCTAGTAGCCTCATGTTGAGCTTCTTGATCTCTTTTTCCATATGAGCCTTTTCGAGAATGAGCTTATCTACAATCAGCTTCCTCGGATTCAACTAAGGACTAGAAGAAGACAAATCCTCTTGTGCCTCCTCTTCATACAAGAGATTACTTCTTCATTTTTCAACTGTAGTTGTTTTTGAAGTTCTGTATTTTCTTCAACAACCACTTGATACTTGTGCTTCCAAGCGTCTTCTGTTTGCTGCGCTTTACTCAAAGCAATTTCCAGCTTCTCTTCCTCAGACATGAAGATCAAGGTGCGCTCCTCCTTTAAAACCATGGGTTCTTGCTGAGAATAAGGCATCTTCAATGTGATCGCTCTCTTTCGGACCCATTGGAGATATGGTTCCAAAGAGAAACAATTAAGTTTTCCTAGGTCCTTCTTCCCTTTCTTATGCAAATGACTCCAAGCTTTTAGGATCTTTTCCTTCAGCTCCTGACCATTCTTCTCTTCCTTGAAGAAAATAATTTCCACATGAACACTGTTGGGTTTTTCCTTCAAAGGATATCCTAACTATCGACGAGCGAGAACTGGGTTGTAACTAATTCCTCCATTAGTACCAAGAAGAGGTACGTTACCAAAATCTCCACAACTGTCAATGATCATTACTCCATCATAGTCACGATTGTACCAATCAATGTCGGAGTGAGTGAGAGTCGTGATCTTCTATGACCACCAACCTTCCTTCAGATCCCAAAAAGTGTTAGCTTTAAGTAAGTGTGAAATAAACCACTTGTATAATAAAGGAGCACAACAAGTGATCATCCCTCCATTGTGAAAATTCCTCAGATAAACAGAATGATAGGCATATACTAGCAAAGTAGGCACAGGGTTCTTCTTCAAGAAGATTTTGATGGCATTGAGGTCCACAAAATTTTCGAAGCTAGGGAACAAAAAGATACCATAAATGAGCAAGGCAAGGATAGCCTCGAATGCATCCATGCTCAAATGATCAGCATAGTATTAAGCTTTCCTGATCAAGAACTCTGCAGTTAACCCAGAAACTCCTCCTTTTGTAGTCATATTGTTTTGAATATCAACCAATCCCAAATAGGAGTATTCCTCTAGTGTGAGTACTAGCTGATAATCGGGAAAAGTGAAACAATGGTAGATTGGATCATAGAACTGGAGAAGCATGGAGAGAAGTCCATTATCCATCTTCATCTTCAATAATGACAACAACTTCCCATATCTGCTCTTGAATCCTTCTAGGTCTGTCACCAAGGTGCTCAACCTCCTTAGGTTATCCAAGTTAAGACTCTTGTAAGTGTACTTCAAAGTTTTCTTCCTTTTACCGTCCATGACAACCTTGTTGTTCACAAAAAGTCTGAGTTCCATGAAACTCTATGATATGATGCTCATGAATGCAAGAATGCACAAACACATACAAGCAAAGATCACTCATGCACACAGACAGAAGCCTAGGTTTAGAGAACACGAGTGTGGAGCCATGGTCTACCCATCCCAAAAGGTGTGTAATACGGATTCTCAAACCTGCAGAACATGGTTCTAAGAGGTTCTCAGAGTCAACAACCCATCTTTCAGATATTATCAATTTCCCAAATCACTCGGTAATCGATAATATTATCAAGAGAGTCTCGTCCAAGTGTAGTATCACGTATCAACTACTTCGAGAATACCCCCTTATAGCCATCACACTACGTCCTAATAAGGCCAAAGTGGGGTAAAATGTAATCTAATGGTCCACAGTGTCACGGGCTCCTATGTCGAAAGTAGCAATGTTTTCACGAATACTCGTTCAACAAAACTACTCTCAAGAGGGCCTCCACTGAGCGATGGTCTCTCAAATTAGCTTGGTCGGGAATCAACTCCTTATAAGCCTTCTTGAATATACCACCATCCTATCATAAGTGCACTTGAGTCCGGGTATAGGACTTCCTCACCACTCAAAGCACCCAATATCCAACACACAAACAAATATATTGACAAATATACATGTTAAGCAAATATTCACAAATATAGCATGCAATAAAAAAAATAGACTAAACCCTCAAGTTTAAAGTTCCCCAGTGAAGTCGCCATTTCTGTTGCAGTGAGAATCATGATACAAAGCTATTGATTAACTTGAATCTTAATTCTTAAATTCACAACCAAACTTTAATTTATCCAAAGGAAAGATTAAAGAAAGAAAAACCCTTTGCGTGATGTAACAAAAACGCTAAGAGATCGGGGATCAGAGGTTGGTTATGCCTAGGGTAGGTATTTCACATCCTAAACATCTGTAGTACTCTACAGGAACCTTTTGTATGTTTGTATGCTATGCTTGCTAAATGTTTGCTATGGATTGGTATTGGGTATAAGGTTAGTTGTAGGTAAAGACCTAAGGATAGTTTCTAAGTTTGCTCGCAAAGATATCGCATCCTCTGCCTATGTATCCTAACTAGGATAAAATCAGAGCAACCGTAGTTCACCTCACCGAGGATAGATGAACACTTGATTATAATCAAGGTTCAAAGGGGAACAAACATAACCATGCTTGTGTAGAGTTTAACAAATCTCTCTAGAACTAAGTTGAACACTCAAGAACAGGGAGTAAGTAATCATCACTATGATTCTTACATAGAGTTAACAAACTTTATCCTAAAGTTCTAGTTGAAAGACACTCCTAACACGGGGTAGGTCTTTTAGACTTAAAGCAAAGTCTAAATGGATATGGGTTCTAACTTAACTAAGATGGAGATGAATTTTTGATTCAAAGTTTTTTTGGTGAAAGTGATGGTGGGAACAGCTTCAAATGGTCATTTTAAGGGTGTGTATATGGTCTTTGAGGTGGTTTGGTGTTTGAAACAAGGACTGGTGTGAAAAATGCGAAGTGGTGAATTTTGAAGGTTTTTAAGAAATTTCTTCACTTAAAAGTAAAGAGGGAAAGAGGAGAGCTATGAGTTTATGGTTCTCTTGGATAGCTCTGGTGTGATGTAAAGAGTGGAATGGAGTCTCTATTTATAGGCCACGAGAGGTGTTGGGGCAGATTTGGTATTTTGGTCAAGGAGGGAAATTTTGAAAGGAAAATCTGTCCAAGATTTGGCACAGTTATGTATTCATATCCTTGGGCCAATGCAAGGAATAAATCAAGTGGTATGAAGGACATGGAGGTGACTGAAGTGAGGCTAGAGTATAGGGAGCTGCAGCTGCAAGTTACCTCATCATAAAGTTTCTCTTTCTTCTTGTTTTTTTATTAAAATATTGCCTCTTGCCTTGCCAACTTGCAATCTCTACCAAATCCTCATTCTTTCTGCATTTTTAACCATCAACCTCTCTAATTATCAGATCAAGAAATGATCAAGTGGCTGAAAAGTGAATTTGTGAAAAAGTTGAGATGGTGTATTCAAGTGTTGAGACACCAACTTGCTGGATTCGAAACTCTCAGCTCATAAAGGCTATGGAGGAGTTCTAGTACTTTTTGGAAATATCTCATGGAGCTCTACAACTTTCATGCTTTCATGATCTTCAAATTCCAAGTGGAACTAGGTCAAAAAAACCCTCAAACTTGGTTAAAAACATGCCTAAAAAGGCCAGAAACTTAGAATTTTTCCAAGTGTTTTCTCCCTCTAGTGATGATTTTGGCTATAACACCAAATCTATGCATTTTTTTACCCATGGGTCGGTTTTACACTTTTGTAGGGCTTGCCAATACCTTTCCAACAAGCTTTGAACCACTTCATTTGGATGCGTGGTTAGGAAGTTATGGTCTTGCCCCTTTCAAAATCCTAATTCCTGACTTCTTTAATTACTCCTCAATCCTTGATCAAATGGTCATGAAACTTCATGTATAGGTGTAATATGTTATTAGGAACATTTTTGCTTCACACTTTGAGGTCAAATTCCTTATGGTTGAAGAGTTGGGTTTTCGGTCAACGAAACGATCATCCATGATTACCGAGTCGACTGTTGATGTTCTTGGTCTTCTGAGGCCTTGAAACTTCTTGAGTGGACTTCAATAAGCCATATTAACTTCATGGGCCATAATTCCATCATTGGAACACCTTTTAAATCAAAAGTCAAACTACAGTTGACTTTTCCTAATCGGAAACCCTAATCGGGGATCCTGAACTGCACTGTCTTTAGTCTTTGGGTGACAACCTCAAATTGGATTCATGCTTGACCAATAGAGTATCTTTAATGATGTGAATACTTGTTTCATGGAGAATCAATCCAATACATTGACTGATTAAACCATTGAAACCTCGATTCTTGACTGTACGGAACCCTAATTCACCTGTATCTTAACAAAGACAAACTTGAAACAGGTTATGGTTAGATAATCAAAGGAAAATGATCCTAAAATGATGATGGATATCTAAGGGGTCAAAATTTAGGGTGCAACAGTAGGGTAGTAACTTTGAATCTACATCAAAAGTTGAAGTATATGATGGAAGGAAAGATGGTCACTATTTATGGAGATGATGATATAATGGACAGTATTTATCAATGTTCAAGTATGTGAAAGTGGATGAAGAAATTCACGAAACTCTCTTTCAAGCATTTGAAGCTATGAAAATTCAAGAGAAGCCTCCTGTCGAGGTTAAAGGGCCAGAAGTTTCAATGTCTTCGTTCAAGGAAGCACGTGTAGTTGTCGAATCTGACAACTCTCAGAGGTGGGGCCATGTTTTAGATGTTACTGTCAAGTAAGACAAGCTTGGTCTGGGGTACAAGCTTTCCAGCTCATCACAAGACCCTCCGAAGTACAGAGGACCTGTCAAATTCACCAGCGGTGGAGTTATTTTTGACAGAATTCATGCTATTGAGGATGACGAAGGGGTCAGTGATTGCGACATGGATGCCTGGATCCGTCCTTGTGTTCCTGGCCAAGGGTTATGCAATTGGACTGCTAAAGATATCATTCATATCACCCATGAAGAGTAAATCTCATTTTTTTTGTTTATGTTCAGTCCTACATTTTTCCTAAGACACACTGACCCATTTGTAGGGCCTCTTTGTTTATTTGCACTATCATCATAAATAAAAGACGTTTTACGCATTCAAATATTTTGATCCCTATTTTCCTTTTTTTTACATTTATTAACACAAAAATGACAATGTGCTTGTGTTGTTTGTTGCATTTCATAATAAACATATAACATCAATCATACAGGTCTTTTATCTCAGATTCCACCGATTCTGATTCAGCTATAGCTCAGTTTGACTTTGATTATCTCATTTATCAAGCTGAAAAAGAGACTGATGAAGATTGTGAACATCCTCAGGAACTAGCCAGACTTCTAAAGCAAGAGGAAATGGTCATTTTGCCTCATTAGGAGGACATTGAAGTTGTCAATTTGGGTACTGAGGACGATAAGAAAGAGGTCAGAATTATGGCTGCTTTGGAAGATGGTGTCAAGAGAAGATTGGTTGAAATGCTCCGAGATTATATGGATATCTTTGCTTGGTCTTATCAAGACATGCACAGGATGGACACAGATATTGTGGTACACTGGTTTCCTCTCAGAGAAGAATGTCCGCCAGTAAAACAGAAGTTGAGAAGGACGATACCTAACATGGTTGTCAAGATTAAAGAAGAGGTTCATAAGTAGTTGGACGTTGGTTTTCTTGCTGTCACAAACTATCCTCCGTGGGTTGCTAACATTATTCATGTACCTAAAAAAGATGGAAAGGTCAGGATGTATGTTGATTATAGGGATCTAAACAGAGCAAACCCTAAGTATGGTCTCCCGCTCCCCCACATTTACGTGTTGGTTGATAACATCGCTCAATATTCTGTGTTTTTCTTTATGGATGGCTTCTCTCGGTATAATCAAATCAAAATGGTCCCAGAGGACATGAAGAAAACCACTTCCATAACACCGTGGGGGACTTTTTGCTATAAGGTGGTGCCCTTTGGATTGAAAAATGTTGGGGCAACCTATCAGTGGGCGATGGTGATTCTCTTTCATGATATGATGCATCAAGAGATCGAGGTTTATGTTTATGACATGATTACAAAGTCACAAATGGAGGAGGGAATCTGGTAAATCTTCTGAAGCTATTTGAAAGGTTGAGGAAGTTCAAGCTGAGGTTGAATCCTAATAAATGCACCTTCGGGGTGAGACCTGGAAAGCTGTTGGGTTTCATTGTGAGTGAAAGGGGTATTGAGGTAGATCCTGCCAAAATTAAAGCTATACAAGAAATTCCTGAGCCGAGGACGGAAAAATAGGTTTGTGGTTTCTTAGGGAGATTGAACTACATTGCAAGGTTCATCTCTCACCTTACAACCACTTGTGAGCCTATACTCAAACTGTTGAGATACTTATGCCCCTGGTAGCAGGGAGACCTTTGATCATGTATCTAACAGTTCTTGAGAATTTAACGGGGTGTGTGTTTGGTCAACATGATGAGACAGGTAGAAAAGAACACGCTATCTACTACCTGAGTAAGAAATTCACTGATTGCGAGTCGCGGTACTCGATGTTGGAAAAAACATGTTGCTCCCGCGCTTGGGCAGCTAAGCGTTTGAGACAGTACATGTTAAGCCACACAACTCTATTGATATCAAAGATGGATTCGATTAAGTATGTGTTTAAGAAGCAAGCACTTTCCAGAAGGATTTCCCGATGACAAATGGTTTTGACAGAATATGATATCCAGTATGTTTCCCAAAAAGCCATTAAGGGAAGTGTTATGTCAGAACATCTTGCTGAACAACCAGTTGAAGACTATCAGCCAATGAAGTTTGAATTTCCAGATGAAGACATCATGTTTCTGAAGATGAAAGACTATGATGAGCCTTTTCCTGACGAGGGTCCTGAGATTGGATCTCAGTGGAGTTTGGTTTTCGACGATGTTGTCAATTCATATGGCAACGGAATCGGGGAAATCAATACAACTCCTCATGGTTCTCACATACCGTTCACTACACGATTGAAATTCTCTTGCACTAACAATGAAGCAGAATATGAAGCGTACATTATGGGTTTAGAAGAGGCCATTAATCTGAGGATCAAGAATCTTGATGTATATGGAGATTCAACGCTGGTCATTCATTAGATTAAAGAAGAATGGGAAACTCATCAAGCAAACTTGGTACCGTACAAGAATTATGCCAGAAGACGGCTACCCTTCTTTGACAGAGTTGAGTTCCATCATGTGCCTAGGGATGAGAATCAGATGGCAGACGCATTGGACATGTTAGTGTCAATGTACAAAGTGAATTTCTAGAATGAAGCTCCAGCAATCACCATTATGCGTCTTGACAGACCTGTCTTTGTGTTTGCAATCAAAGAGGTATCAGATGGCAAGCCATGGTATCATGATATCAAGTGTTTTCTCAAGAATCAGGAGTACCCATTTGGGGCATCTAGCAAGGATAAGAAGACTCTAAGGAGGTTAGCCGATAATTTTTGTTTGAACAAGGATGATGTATTGTACAGGAGAAACTTTGACATGGTCTTGTTGCGTTATGTTGATGAACATGAAGCAAGTCTGTTGATGGAAGAAGTTCATGAGGGTTCATTTGGTACTCACGCCGGTGGACATGCAATGGCCAGAAATTTGTTAAGGGTCCGGTGGACATGCAATGGCCAGAAATTTGTTGAGGGTTGGGTATTATTGGATGACTATGGAATTTGAATGTTTCAAATACGCCAGAAAAGGCCATATATGCTAGATTTATGCTGATAAGGTGCATGTGCCACCGACCCCTCTGAACGTATTGACATCTCCTTGGCCCTTTACTATGTGGGGCATTGATATGATTGGAAAGATTAAGCCGACTACTTCCAATGGGCATCACTTCATTCTGGTTGCCATTGATTACTTTACCAAGCGGGTAGAAGCGGCCTCGTTTGCTAATGTCACGAAATAAGTAGTTTCCTGATTCATAAAGAAGGACACCATTTGTCATTATGGTATCCCGGAGAGAATCATTACTAATAATGATTCAAACTTAAATGACAAGATGATGAAGGAATTGTGCCAGAGTTTCAAAATTGAACATCAAAATTCTTCTCCGTATCGTCCAAAGATGAATGGTGTTGTCGAGGCAACAAATAAGAATATCAAGAAGATTGTGCAGAAGATGGTAGTAACCTACAAGTATTGGCACAAGATGTTTCCCTTTGCTTTACACAGTTATCGTACTTCGGTGCATACATCAACATGGCAACTTCTTTCTCACTAGTGTATGGTATAAAAGCAGTCCTACCATTAGAAGTTGAGTCCTTCTTTGAGATTGTTGGCTGATGTGAAGATTGACGAAGCTGAATGGGTGCAAGCCAGGTTGAATCATTTGAATCTTATTGATTAGAATAGTTTGGCAACCATTACACATGGCCGGTTTTACCAAAGCAGGATGAAGAAAGCCTTTGATCAGAAAATGCGTCCTTGGTGCTTCCAGACAGGTGATTTGGTTTTGAAAAGGATCCTTCCTCCTCAGATAGATCACAGGGGCAAATGGACTCCAAACTATGAAGGTCCTTATGTGGTAAGAAAGGTTTTCTCTGTTGGATCCTTATTACTATCAACTATGAATGGAGAAGACTTTACGTCCCCTGTGAATGCAGACGTAGTCAAAAAATACTTTGCTTAAAAGAGACCCGCTGGACAACAAAAAGAAAAGTCCAGGAAAAAAGGGGCATCCCAGTGAACCACAAAAGGAAAAGTTTTGGGCAAAAATTAGGGATAAAAGAAATAAGAATAAACCCGTAAAGTTGAAAATCCGAAAAGGCAACTTTGGCAAAAATGGGTATCCCGGTGGATTGAAAACCCGAAAGGGAAATCCAGGCAAAAGTTAGGGATTTGAAAGCAAACGGTTGTGGTCTACGTTCGATTTATGAATTCATCTTGATACATGGTCATCCCGAAAGAAAGGAAGCAGTTTAGTCAGTCTTTTTGCGAGGGCGAAGCATTTATGAACATTGAAGACATACAGGTCATAGTTGAATCAACACATGGCGGATATCTATTCCCACATTGCCGACATTTGTATTTTCATTTTTACTTTTGCGCAATTACCTCTTTTCAAGAATTTCATCCAAATTGTAACTGCGTATTTGCAGACCATTTAATCAATAAAGTATTCATTTCACTCAAAGAGCTTTTCTTTTTTGTTTTTACGTTTACTGTTTTGTTTGCGAAAATGTCTGATATTTTTTATAAACATTACATGTGAAAACATTAGGCTTTACTGAGCATATTAAAGATAATGAATTCACTTGAATGATGGGTGTTATGAATGGTAACTGAGTTAGCCATTTCACATTTAGAACATCCTATTGATTTTTGTCTGTTTGCAGGATGACATGATCCTCTCCCCAGCAGTGAAGTTCCAACACCATTAGTAAAACATGGTGAATCTTTTAATCGTTCCTCCCCCTAGAAGGAATTCAGTAGGTTGTGTTCCCTAGCTAGTTTGATTTATACTTCCCAGCGAGTGTTCAAAGGTTGACTACTCTAGACAGAATGGTGTTGGTATACAGACAAGCAGTTGTTCAGCGAGAGACTTATTGTTTGTTCTCCCATAGTAGAGATTTTGTCTTCCCCATAAAATCATGTTATCAAATCAGAAGTATTTTCGCCAATAATGGTGTACACTTATCCCCAACAAGGTAGGGTTGAAGGATATTTCCCTAGCAGAGTAAGCTCAATGTTATTCCTCGGCAGAATGGGTATCCTTGACTTCTCTCTCCAAGAAAAGTTTAGTGTTGATTCCCTCAACAGGTAGATCAACGGCAGGTTCAAAGTCCAATGATCATTGGCACTCTTCTGAATCATATTTTTGGGATGATCTCCCAATGGATGTTACTCATAATTCCCAGCATAGTGGAGTTTTTAGCAAAGATTATATTCAGGAAGGCCATTCAGTGTGTCTTCCTCAACAGGGTTTTTGTTTCCTGATCTGCTCAACAATTCTCTCGGTGGAGTGTTCTCTTGCATATCATAAGCAGTCTTGCATTGCATCTTCCAAAAGTGTAGCATTTCCATTTCGAATGGAGCATTACGCCATGTTCAAACATATGCATTCGAAGCATAAGCCAGGTTTAATATCGTTGTTGCCAATAGTTTCTCCAGCAGGTAATGGCATAACTCTGAAGATGTTGTGTTGCTTTATCCCCAATAGAAAACTATTGAAAGATGTGTTCATATTACTTGTACTTCTCGACAGAGTTGTTTGTTTAAACTTCTCTTTCCCCCAGCGGAGTCTTTCTTTCCAGGTCGTAAGTCGGTTGATTCTACTTGGTATCTTTTGCGGCTGTATCCCAACTTTTGGTTGGTGTCCCTTGTGGTTATTTTAATTTTTGGTTAGTACCCCTTCTGTTGATTATCCCAATTTTTGGTTGGTAGCCTCCAGCTTTATCCCAACTTTTGGTTGGTATTCTTGTTGTACCCCAAAATTTAACCAACCAGTTCTTGTACTTGGCTTTTGTTTCATTTCTTTTTTCTTTTTTTTTAGAATTTAGCATTTGCATAGCATTGTTCTTAACAGGGGATCAAGAGTTTTGTTGTGCCAGTCAAAAGGAGAGTCTCTTTGGTTTCAAGCTCAAGCAAGGGCATTTGTGCAAGCCATCAAGAGTTCATTGCCATCAGGGTTGGGTTTCAAAGCTCCTTGAGGGAAGAGGTTTGTGTATTGATATCACCTCATATCCTGAGGATCATCAAAGGGTTTTCAAAGATTCTTGAGGTCTTGTTCTTGGTTGAAGCATGGTTCAAAAGCTCATTGTGTGGCTTGAGAGGTCTTTGTGAAGCTCGTATAGTCATTCAATTCATCTGCAAAGGGCATAGACAAGGGCATGGAACTAGGGTTTCATCTAGTCAACCCAAAGTTAATTGTGGCCTTGAGAGGGTTTCCAACTTGGTTATAAGTCATTGAGACCATGGGAAGTCATCTTAAGGCATCTAGGATGTCATGTTAATATCAAATCAAGAAGATTCAAGAGTTCAAGAAGTTACTAAATTAGGGCTTCAGATGATTTCAGTGTAAAATCCCCTTCTTTAGTGCCTAACTTCAAAAACACTTTTCCCTATGATTCAAGCTCAACCTCATTTGAATGAAAACATGAGATTTGTAGAGAATCTTTCAAGATTTCTTTTGAGTGCAAGAAATCATCCATTGAGTTTGTACATCTCAAGTTATGATTTCAATAAGTTATGGTCCTCGGATGAAGAGAATTTTGGTCAACTTAAAGTCAACTCACTTCCAAGGCATTTTTGGCCTAGAATCAAGTTTCTCCTCAACTTCAAGTGAACATAAAAGTTGTTCCTCATGATCTTAGCTTTCCAAAAATTCCTAGAAGTCCTTTTTATCATATGTACATCTCAAGTTATGGACCTTATAAGACAAGGGTATTTTTGGAAAGTTCATTATAGGTCATCATTTTCAATGACTTTTTCCATGAACTTATAGACCTCAAATGCCATTCCAACCAACATGAAACTTGGGCCTAATGGTATTAACTCCACATTGAACTCAAAATTCATGAAGATTGGTGGATTATATGGCCATGTGAACCATTTTAAGTTGGAAAATTGGATTTTTGGTCATGACTTGAATGCCTTACATTACAAGTCATATTTTGCCTCATGTTTGAACTTTTCTACACAATTACATGACACAAAGGGAGTTTACCACATTTGGACCAACATGAAGAGCCTTAATGTGCCACATTTTCAAATTTCTTACTCAAAAAGTCATGATGCAAACTTGACACAGGCTTTGGCAATGATTCAAATTAATTCCATTGTTTTCTACACATTACACTTGTTTGTTTTGCTGACCCAAAATGGTTTATACATTTCCAACTCGTGTATGTGCATGAAATGTAAGTTGGATGAGAAAATTTTGAAATCACATGAGTAGAGTGTTATGGTTCTGCATGACTATCAAAAACCCATCATATAAAAGCTAAGGACTTGCCCTAATGGCTAGGAGAGAGGTTGTTGCGTAAAAAGAAGGAGAGAACTCATATTTTTCATCACTTCTCACTTTCGAATCCCACTTTTCATTGCAAATCAACTTCAATTGCTGCTTGATTCTTCTTCACAAGCGTCTAAGGAACAAATTGGAAGCAAGAGATTGAAGCTTGCAAGCTTTGGAAGAGCCAACGGAGCTGCTCCGTTAAGTAACTTTCCACCACTGGTTTCTCTCATTCTAGGCATGTTTTAGGATCATTCTGGGTTGCATCTAAAGCCCTACCTATGGTAGGCAATGTTTGAGCTATCTATGTGTTTGTATATTAAGGTTTCAGAACATGCTATCCATTTTTCATGCCTTCGATTCTCTTGATTCAAGAACCTTTTTCAAAATCCATGGTTAGATATGGAATCCTCATGAGTAGAGCTTTCGAACGGTACCATATTTGTGCATTTTTATTAGGGTTTGGTGATTGGTCTCCGGCGAGCTGGCCGGAGAAGACGACCGGAGCCCTAGCTCCGGCGTCCCAGTCACCAGTCTGATATGTGCTGATATGGCTGTGTGGACTTGTTGACTTGTTTATGTGTTTCATCCCAATTGGCTTGACCTGATGCCACGTGTGCGTTGAATCCACATCATTAAATAAAACGGTGTGTTTCATGTTGTAAGCTGAGTATGGGTCAATTGGGCTGAAATTGATATTCATGCCCCCTCTTTGTGAGCCCAGATGCGCTTTGCACATTGTTTCAGTTCATTTAGGTTTTGCTTATACACCTCCCTTTTCCTATTTCTTTTATTTTGTTTTATTTCATTTTCTGTTTTCATTTTAGCTTTTTAAAAATACTTCCAACTATCAAAAAATTCCCAAAAATTATTTTCTTGCATTTTAAGGTGTTATTTAATTTTATATAATTTTTGTTTCTGATTTTATTTTTATTTGCTATTTTATTTAAATTTTGCAGTTAAGTGCCTTTTATGGTTCATACCTTGGTTGATCCATTTCATTTGAACCCCTAATGCAAGTCCCCTATGATCAATGCTTCTCCTCCATTTAGAGGATGAATTGAAGTGTCTTTGATGGTGGATATGGTTCATGTTTGATCTTTTCTTGGTTGACTTTGAGTTGACTTTTGGTGTCCTTCGATTTATGCTCGATAAGGTGGAGCACCATCAATTCTTGAATTATTTGGTGATACCTTGAGATGAATTTGTACATGAGACTTTGGATTCTATTTCTCACTTGACCTAGCTTTGTTGTGCTTTTTATTGGAACTTACTGAACAATATTTCTATTTTTGATGAAGCTTGCAAGTTAAGTCATCTTAAAAGAGGTTCATACAAACTAGTTTGACCTAGTTCCTTTGGGAGATGACTGTTATGGATCCCATATGCACCCTATGAGTTTTGATGTTTGTTTTTAACATGATTAAGGTGTTGGTTCATTGGTTTTAGGTCATACATTTGTGTAACTTGTTTTGCAAGTTACTTAGAAGTTAGGCATTTCCACTTGGTTTTAAGTGTTGAATTTGTGATAGAACCTTGTTTCTTTCACTTGCCATGACTTGGTTGTTGGTTGTGCTTTGTTTTAATCTTGTATTGGGGATTTCTTATTATTGTTTCACCTCTGCCCTATGTGCTTTAGTCATTATTCAAGATGATTTGGTGTTCATGTTTATGCTTTGAGTTTGTCTTGGATGATGGATCACTTTTTGCACTTGTTTGCCCTTCTCTTCTTCATGATCAATGTGAGATATTGGTTGAGATAATTTACATTGTGCTTGCTGCCCAAGCTTCTTTCTCCCATCTCCTATTTGATCATGGCTCTTTGCCCTTGCTTTTTGTTTAGCATTTGTTTAGGTGATGGATGTTTGAATGGTTGTAGGAGTTGTTACTTCTCCTATTTCATCTCACTATTCTTGACTTGTTTAAGTCAACTTTTGTTGTTGAGTCTTTGATGCATCATTTGAATCTTACATCTCCTCTTTGGCATCTTTGCATATCATGTTTGCATTGCTTTTGACTTGTTTAAGTCAATTTCTTCTCTTTCTTCATTTCATCTGTGATTGATTCATTAAGTGTTTACTTGGTCTTTTGCCATGATCCCTCAGGATTTCTAGTCCTTTTGTTTAATATGGGAGTAGGAGAGACATTAGGTGTTCAATCCTTTGCATGATAACATTAGGATAGTTTCTTCCCTTTTGATCCCAACTTTAGGAGCACATTGCATGATAATATTAGGTTTGATTAGTTTCCCCTTAGAGTTTGTGTCTTCTCTTCTAATCTTCTAACTTTCATAAGACATTTAATAAAGGATAATAAATGTTATACGCTATGAGCCTTAAGTACTTGAGGAATGATAGTTGGGGGGCCTCCTATCATACTGTCTAGAGTGTTTAGCGTATGCCCTTTGGACGATATGTGACGCATTCGCTCTCAAGTCATAGTCTTTAGTGTAACACGAGTTACAAACCTAACTCAATTCACTTCTTCATAAAAAAACACATAACAAAACATCAAACCTTTTTATCCTTCGGGATTGTTTGAAAACCATTTTCAGAAAGAGTGTGTTAAGTCTTGGTACTATCACAAACAAGAATTGTCCCTAACTGCTAGAACAATTATTTAACCCTACTCAGTTAAAACACTTGAACCAATTTGTGGTCGTGTTAGCCCAAACTACGTTTGCTTTGATTTCTCATACCAGACGAGGGTACGTAGGCACAAGACGATGATGTCTTAGCGAGCAACCTTTCCCCCCTTCACCCGTAGTTTTTTGAACTACGTTGACTCTGACTTTCCCATTGTACGAGGGAATACGTAGGCATAGAGCGGTGATGCTCTACCGAGTCTCTTTTTCTTTCTTTTGTCCCTGTGTGCCAGCCTTTTGATAGATTAACACCCTTTTAGATAGACAACAAGCGTGGATCCCGTTGAGTACAACGAACGTGACGGACGCTCATACCTTCCCCTTGTGTAACCGACTCCCGAACCCAAGATTTGGTTGCGATGACCTTGTCTTTTCCCTTTTTGTCAGGTTTTCTTTGATCATTTCCTTTCCCTCTCTTTGGGATAAATAACGAACGGTGGCGACTCTTCTATCTTTTCCAACCCCTCTTTTCGCAGCGATGCGACAATTCTCCTCTACGAAGTCGTCATCTCAACTTTTGGTTGGTAGTCTTCATTTGTGAGTTCGCCTTTGTTCGGTATTTTGGTGATCCTAACTTTTGGTTAGTAACCTTTTATCCCAACTTTTGGTTGGTAAGTCTTGTTGATCATCCCAACTTTTGATTGGTAGTCTTCATTTGTGAGTTCGCCTTCGGTTGGCATTCTAGTGATCCTAACTTTTGGTTAGTAGCTTTTTATCCCAACTTTTGGTTGGTAATTCTTGTTGATCATCCCAACTTTTGGTTGGTAGTCTTCATTTGTGAATTCGCCTTTGGTAGGTGTTCTGGTGATCCTAACTTTTGGTTAGTAGCCTTTTATCCCAACTTTTGGTTAGTAATCCTTGTTGATCATCCCAACTTTTTGTTGGTAGTCTTCATTTGTGAGTTCGCCTTCGGTCGGCGTTCTAGTGATCCTAACATTTGGTTAGTAGCCTTTTATCCCAACTTTTGGTTGGTAATTCTTGTTTCATCCCAA
Organism: Lathyrus sativus; assembly: GCA_963859935.3. Classification (NCBI taxonomy): domain Eukaryota; kingdom Viridiplantae; phylum Streptophyta; class Magnoliopsida; order Fabales; family Fabaceae; genus Lathyrus; species Lathyrus sativus. The sequence goes on from OZ012739.1 coordinate 607,343,835, forward strand.
CTTTTGGTTGGTATTCTTCATTTGTGAGTTCGCCTTCGATCGATGTTCTGGTGATCCTAACTTTCGGTTAGTAGCCTTTTATCCCCACTTTTGGTTGGTAATTTTTGTTGATAATCCCAACTTTTGATTGGTAGTCTTCATTTGTGAGTTCGCCTTCGGTCGGTATTATGGTGATCCTAGCTTTTGGTTAGTAGCCTTTTATCCCAACTTTTGGTTGGTAATTCTTGTTGATCATCCCAACTTTTGATTGGTAGTCTTCATTTGTCTGGTGATCCTAACTTTTGGTTAGTAGCCTTTTATCCCAAATTTTGGTTGGTAATTCTTGTTGATCATCCCAACTTTTGGTTGGTAGTCTTCATTTGTGAGTTCGCCTTTGGTCGGCGTTCTGGTGATCCTAACATTTGGTTAGTAGCCTTTTATCCCAACTTTTGGTTGGTAATTCTTGTTTCATCCCAACTTTTGGTTAGTATTCTTCATTTGTGAGTTCTCCTTTAGTCGGCGTTCTGGTGATCCTAACTTTTGGTTAGTAGCCTTTTATCCCAAATTTTGGTTGGTAATTCTTGTTGATCATCCCAACTTTTGGTTGGTAGTCTTCATTTGGGAGTTCACCTTCGGTCGGCGTTCTGGTGATTCTAACTTTTGGTTAGTAGCATTTATTCTAACTTTTGGCTGTTACCTTTTTCTATCCCAACTTTTGGTTGGTATCTTGTATCTTTTCTCTATCCCATCTTTTGGTTGGTACCCACTATCTTTAAGTCCACCTTCGACTAGCAATCACTTTACTCTATATATCCCCACAATTTGTAAATTTTCGGGTTCTCTTGATATTCAACCTCCCTGTACCTTGAATTTCTGAAATTTGTTGCTATCATTCCTTTATGTCCAAGTTATTTGAATAGGGGCAGCTGTAACACCCCAAAATTTGCCTTACCTTTTTCTTAATCTCTTGGCTTATGTTTCATATCATTTGCATCATTATTTGTGCATAACATTGGTTCTAGGCAGGGGATCAAGGTATCATGGTTTGATTCTCAAGAAGAAGAGTGATTCTCAAAGTTCAAGCAAGGGTTTATTCTCAACCTTATGTAATTCTCAAGTCCCAAGGTCCTCTCATCATCAAGGCATGTCTCACAACCATTTGAATCAAGATTACACGCATTGATCATGTCCTCCTATCTTTGGGACAACTGGATTAGAATTGTGGTCAAAGGGCATTTGTGGCTAGTTTCTTGGGAAATACAGGGTCCTATGGATTAATACACATTTTGAAGGTTCTCTACATGTATTATATATCATCACAAGTCATGACATGAGTTTCAATCAATGGAAAGACTGCTAGGGTTTCATCTGATCAAGAAAAAGTCAATCATGGTTCCATGAGGTCAAAGCCTTGGTTTTCAATGTCAATCAATGGAATTTTATGTCTTCTCAAGTGTTTTCATGTGTTTAGACCAAGAAAAATAAAGGAGAAACATAAAATCATGAGTTTGGTTGGATTAGGGTTTTGTTGAAATGTTTTCTAAGTGTGAAAAACCCTAATTCTAACCATCTTGCAACATCCATAACTTTCTCATCCTTGATCCAAATGGGGAAAACTTGTTATCAAATTAAAGAGGACATCATGAACTACAAGTTTATAGAAGAAAGCAAGTCCAAAAGATCTATATATTGAGATATAGGAAGGTAAAGTTGAGAAAATCAAGATTTTGTCATTTAAACACTTAGAATTTTTTCTAAGTATAGAAATTCAGCTTGTGATACATATTTTCAAGCCTATCTTTCACGGTGATTCAAGTTTCAAATGAATTTTCCTCCAACATAAAAGTTGTATAGCATCTTCCAAGCTTTCTTTTGAGTACTAGAACTCCTCCATTAGATGTGTAGAACTCAAGTTATGATGTCTCCAGTTAGGGTTTCAAAGATGTCAAGTTGGACAAGTTTTTAGGCAGATTTTTGGGTCAATCTTCCAAGGCATTTTTCATCAAGTTCTTGACTCCAAATCAATTTCCTTTGAACATGAAAGTTGGAGATCATTCTTCAAGATTTGTATTCATTACAAGAACTCTTGCATTGGATCAAAACTCATAAAGTTATGTGCCTTCAAAGTCAATGTGTCAAAGTTGCCAAAGGGTTCATAACTTAGAATTTTTCTAAGTTACCTTGGGACAGATTTTGGACATGATCTTCAACTCAAATTTTCTCATCATTCCAAGTCTCAATTCAACTTGCTTTGAACATCAAACTTACTCACCATACTCTTAACTTTCTCTCAAGCCAAAGAACTCATGAAATTAAGCATTATTCATGGAGTTATGATGGTTCAAAGGTGGCTAGATGAACATGTTTCCAAGGCATGATATCTTCCCATTTTGTGCATAACATGAACCAAAGATTGCAGCATGCTTTTTCCTCCAAATTACACCAAGACCTTTTTTTGCTTACCAAAACATTGCCTTTTATGACCAAACATTACATACATCCTTCATGCACAAGTTTAAGGTATTTTACCAAAAGAAGGAAAGTGACAAAAGCAACAAAACTTGCTCACCACTTAAGCTAAAACCACTCCACCAATTTCATGCTCATTCAAACCATCCTTGGCACACAAATAATAACCAAATCACCCTCACACAATGCCAGCTCGTGTCCTTTTTCATCCACCTTCTATTTTCACATTTTTTGTCAAAAAATCAACCAAGTTTGTTTTAACCACAATAAAGCTCTCTTTTAACCCTAGAACGCCATATATAAACTAAAGAAACCCTAGAAAGAGACACACACTTTATTCTGCTCAGAAACAAAACATTAAACTCTTCCTTCCTTGAAAAAATCTCTCTCTTCGAAGTTCTCATCTCCCCCCATTTTTCCTGAAGATTTTGGATTGTTTTATCATCAGTGAAGCCTCAAGAAGCTATTGAAGGCATATGTTTAAAGTTTGCAAGCTAGGTCAAGAGCTAACGGAGCCACTCCTTTAATTAAACTTTATCAACCTATTCCATTCATGTTAAGCATATTATAAGCTTGTTATTTATTGGTTCTAAAGTCCTACATCATTGAAGGCATTGTTCATGATGTTGTTGTGTTTATTAGAGCATGTTTCAGTTCATGCTTTCTTTCTTCGTGCCTTGTTTTCGTGGCCTTAGAGTGAGAGTTTTTCAAAACAAATGGTGGATTTGAAATCAGCATGAAATTCTGAGTGGATAGGTGGTTTCGTTTTTCATTTTTGGAGATTTTGGGGTGGCTCCGGTGAGGTGTCTGCCGGAGAAGATGACTGGAGCTAGGGCTCCGACGTCTGAAGTTTGAAGGAGGTATGACTTGTCCTTCGCGCTAGGATTTGAATTCAAATGCATTATGGTGTCGATGTGTGATTTGTCTGCGTCTGTGAGTCATTGCCATATAATCTGATTGGATTAATGAATTTAGCATGGCACCTGAGTGTGTTTCATGTGTGGTCTGGGCTTTGGCCCTTTTTCTTTTCACACCCCCCATATTTCAGCCCAACGTGCCTTAACACTTGATTTCTGTTCTTTTGTTTTTTTACTTTCTCACCCCCTTGCATTATTTCTTCTTTTTATTTTATTTTTGTTTTATTTTTATTTTCATTCTATTTTTTTTCTATTTTTATTTTTATTTTTCTTTTAATTCTATTTTTCTTTCCATATTTTTATTTTATTTTTCATTTATTTTTTCTATTTTTAATTAATTTATTTTGAAAGGTGTTTTTCCATATTTACCATTGGATTAGGGTTTGATGTTTGATGATTTTTCCATGCCTTCTTGACCCAATCTTTTTACCATGTTTTGATATGTGAATGATTTTTTTAAGTGTGGTTTTGATGCTTTGTTGGTCATGTCTTGATTACTTTTCATGTGGTTTCTTTTGACCTTTGATTTATGATTGATTAGTTGCATACATGATTTTGTTTAGTTTGATTCAGAGTTGTATTTGAGGAATCTCTTTAATATCTTTTTCATGATGAATATTGATTATTTTAAATTGGTTTGAGCTTTGGTTTCACTTTTATTTGATTATTTTTCATCTCGTGCTTGAATTTCCAAGTTGTTGATGTTTTGGTCATGTTTCTTTGTTATTCTTGACATAGTTCCTTGAGAATGTTTCTTGAATGATTCAATTGATGCTTGATGACTCTTGTATTGACTTGTTTAAGGATTTGACCTTCATGTTTAAAGGTTTATTGCATGATCACTTTGGATCACTTACTTCACATAATCACTTGTTTCTTTTATGGATAACTTGAGGGATGTTTGCCTAGCCTTTTGTGCATGATCTTGAGATTGATTTTCTTGAATTTGGTTGATATCTTGGATATGAATATGATGTGTATAATTTATGTTTTATTCTAATCTTCATGATATGATATGCCTTGCTTGATCATTTTTGCCTTGTGCTTTGTTTGAACACCTCTCTTTCTTTAAGGATGACTTTGATACATGTGTGCTTGCTTCTTGATGCATGTTTTGGATTCAATCCTTTTTGTTTCTCTTATGTATTCATGAGGGGATGTTTAAGTTGACGTTCATGTTTATGCGTCTTTCCTCACTTGGTTTCATGCCCTAATCTCACATGTTTGCTTCTTTGAGGTACGTCTTGCATGCTTGTTTTGTATGGAAATTGATTGTGTTTGGATGTGATGCATGGCTTGACTCTTTGTGCTATTTTATTAACCATTGACATGAGTTGAACATGATATGACATTGCTACTACCCCACCTTGTTTCTCACCTCATTTGAATTCATTTCTCTTTGTTTTATGATTGATATTACTTCTTGTTGGACTTTAAGTCATTCGTGTGTGTGTGGGAAATTTGTTTTGCCAATTGGTTTTGATTTCCAATCTTTGAGTGTGGTTTGGCATGTATGAATTTCGGGTTACCTTAATATGTTGTTGATTTTTTCCTTGTGTGATTAAGATCAATGCTTGCTTGATGCCTTTTGAGTTTGAACTTTCATGTTTGCATGTTGTTGCATTCTTCTTCATTTCCTTATTCTTCATCTCATTCAGCTTCATTTCATTCTTCTTTCATCTCTTTCTTTCTTGAGACTTGTTTAAGTCTTGATCTTATTTTCATTTGTGATTTATTACTATGGTATTTACTTGTGCTTGTTCACATGATCCCTTAGGATTCCTAGTCCCACTTAATTTTTGATTAAGTTGGGATTATGAGAGACATTAGGCTTTCAATCCTTTGCATGATAACAATTAGGATAGTTCCTCTTTGACCTCAACTTTAGGTCCATAATTTGTATGATAACATTAGGTAGACTTCCCTTTTATCCCAATCTTAGGACCATTTTATATGATAACATTAGGATTCAGTTTCTCTTAGTTATTTTCTTATTTTCTTTTCAACCTTTGAGTCCTTTCTCTTTTCATCTCAAAACAATTCTAACACACTTAATAAAGACGATGAACGTTGTGTGCCACGAGCCTTAAGCATATGGGAAATGATGTGTGAGGGGTTTCTCCTTACTTATCTAGAGTGTTTAGTGTACGTCCCGTCTGGGGGCGATATGCGACACATTCGTTCCTATATCATAGTCTTTAGTGCAACGTGAATCTCAAATCAATCAATCCACTTCACTAAAACTCACAAACAAACTTCAAACCTTTTTATCCTTTGGGATTGTTCTTTCAAACTCATATTCAGAAAAGAGCACGTTACTTTTCCGTTCTACTGCAAACAGGCATCGACCCTAACTGTTGGAACGGGAACTTAGCATCACTCATAAAAAATACTTAACCAACCTGCAGTTTTATTAGTTGAACTACGTTTACTCTGATTTCTCATACCAAATGAGAATACGTAGGCATAAGACGGTGAGGTCTTGGTGAGCACCCTTCCCTCTTCACCTATAGTTTCCTGAACTACGTTGACTCTGACTTTCCCATTGCACGAGGGAATACGTAGGCATAGGGCGGCAATATCCTACCGAGTCTCCTTTTTCTTTTTTCTTTCCTGTTTCCATTTAGCAGTAGCCTTTAGATAACTCGCCCTTTGATTAGACAACAAGCGTGGATCCCGTTGAGTACAACGGACGTGAGAGGTGCTAATACATTTCCCTTACGTAACTGACTCCCGAACCTAAGATTTGGTTGTGATGACCTTGTCTTCTCCCTTTCGTCAGGTTTTCTTCGATCATTTCCTTTCCCTTCTTTGGGATAAATAACATTCTGTGGCGACTCTTCTGTTTTTTCTGCCAGTTGTTTTTTTCGCAATTGCGACAACAAACAATTAAGCATATGGGGCAATACTTATCGAGATTTTGAGGGTTGTCAAGTTTAAGAATCAAGGCAAGAAAAGAGGATGTCATCGCTTTAGGTTATCTTGCAGTGAAATAAAATTCTTGGATGCACCTAACAAAGTCTCATTGAATCACTTTCCAGCATTTTAGGACAAAACCAATGCTAAATCTATCCCGCCCAAGACTTCGACGAGAAGCACAACTTTTAATCGCATCCCAGATTCCTCCTCCTCAAAGCTTCTTTCAAACATATGACTTTCCTCACTAGAAAGCCTAGCCAAACCTCCAAGATGGAGCTGCGGACGAGTTTCTTGACCTTTACGAAACATACCTTCAAATTGATCCTTTATGATTGATTTTACCAGATTCGCCTTCTCCACAATCTCATCCCCTTTTCTAACAGAAGTAATTGCATTCCTCATTAACCTGTGTTTAAACATAAAATGGAAATACTTGGAATTGAGATCACCACTTTGTATCCACTTCACACGAGACTTTTGGTGAATGAAGCTCTCCTTCAATTGCATTGTGTTCCATAACCTTCTCTGAGCGATTCCTCTGGTTTTGAGTTCTTCCATATAGACAGCAACATCAGAATTAGACAGATCATCCTCCACTTTGTTAATTTTATCAATATATTTATCGATTTGTATATCCAGCCAACCAAAGACATTAGCATTCCACCAATGGAGTATGTCCTCAAGAAGATGAAACTTCCTATTAAGTATATGTGCATCACTCCCCTTAACACTAAAAGAACTCCATTCTTGTTTAACAAATGTCAAGAAATTCAAATGTTCAAACCAAGAATCAAAGACCTTAAAAGGATTGGCCCCTAGTTTATATTCCTTCCCTTAAGTCATATCGATCAATGGTCAGAAATATCCCTCACCTCCACAGATTGATCAATGGTATTCCAATTATTCTCCAAATCCCGAGAAAAGATAAACCTATATAATATGCTCATACAAGAACCATTATGATTGGAATAGTTAAACTTATTACCAATTAAAGAGAGGTCCACAAGCTTCATAGCTGCAATAAAATCATTGAATTTCTCCATCTCAGTCTTATTCTCAATACCTCTTCCAAGCCTTTCCTCCCTATTCTTAATAGCGTTGAAATCTCCCCGAACAACCCAATCTCCCTAGGGAAGATTAGACTTCAATTCAAGTAACTCAACCTAAAATCTCCTCTTTTCAGTCAAATTACAAGAAGAGTAAATATTTACAAAGTAAACAATCTTGTTTTTCCAGGTTGTGTTTACACACAAAATTCCAGTTCTTTTATAGCTTGAAACCGGTTCAAAGAAATCCTTCCTCCACAATGTTAGCATCCCCCATGAGTTTCCAACAGAATTTGTAGCAGACCACTTAACATCATTACTTCCCCAAATACTATGAACAATTTCGTCTGACATAAGCTTGCATTTTGTTTCTTTTAAGAAACAAACATCTGTACTTCCTTTAGCAATCATACTTTTAATCTTTCTACGTTTCATGTTGCCTCCACACTCTCTAACATTATATGTTACACAATTCATTTAGATCTATTTGCCGACACCCTCTTGGCTTCAAATAGTTGCCTATCCATTTCCTCCATCTTCTTGACCTTGGCTTTATTTATAAGTAAAAATGACAACTTTTACGTTTATTAAGAATGATATATAAGTACATTTAATATTTTTATTTCATATAAAAACAATATTTTAAGATTTGAACCAGTCAGCGACCCAATCATACTAATGGATCATTGGATTATTGGTTGGACCAGTGGACCATTGATTGGACCACATGACTTCTAATTTAATTTATGTAAATAAATAAAAATATTTATAAAATAAAATTCTTGACATAGATTTCATAACCATAAATCTAAAAAAAATTCTATAAGTTTATTCATGCAAATAAGTTGAATAATAATTTTAAAGAAAATTTCAACTTCCAAATAATATTTATAAATTAACAAAAATTAAAAAATAATTGTGTGATAATATTATCTTAAACTAATAAACTAATATAGAACATACACAAATAAACAAATATTAAATAATTAAAAATAAAAGATAGAGAAGAAAAATAAAAATTTATAAATAAAAAATTTAGTTAAAAAAGGACTTTTACTTAAAAATAATAATGATATTTATATTGAAAATAATCTAAAATTTTAATTCCATCTTCTTTTGATAATATGATTTTTTTTTTCTTCTAAATAATGAGATTCATATTAAAAGTTCGAAAATATAATTTCATTTTTTTTGTAAATTTATTTTAAATTTTTTTGCTAACTTATAAATATAATTTTATTTTTCTTTTGTAACATTATTATAATAAAATTAAAAATCAGTTTTTTTTCAAAATTTTTGTTGATAAAATTGATTTTAAAACAAAGACTTTAAAAAAATAAAAATAGGAGGATGAAAATTAATTAACCTAAACAATAAACATAAAATATCAATCTATTTGTATTAAGAAATCTACCAATTCATTGGTTAGTTTGTCAAGTAAATCGTGGATTAATTTCAACTATAATTTGATGACATTACCAAACTACTCTATTATGGTCTAACAGATCCAATCAGTTATAATAGTTTAAATTTTAAAACATTGTATGAAAGAGATATCACATTTATTAATATATCTTTAATTAAATTAATCATCTATTAATTATATTAAGTAATTAATATATAGATATTTTTGAAATAAAAATATTAAATATGTCTAAATTTTTTTTGAAATTCATGAAAAAAATCTAAAATACTTTTGTTTATAAATAAAGATGGAAGGAGTATTATTTAAAAAAATATATAAATACCATTTGTGTAGGAAGGTTTTAACCGTCTTGTGTGTATTTACTTAATGACAAATTGACAATTGACAAGACAAGGATATGTTGTTATCTTATCCTATCCAAGTCGCCCATCAACATAGTACTGCTAGTATTTTGAGCTTTATATTATTGTCCGTTCATGCGGCAGTGTGTCCTTTTCTAAGGCAATAATGGCTATTTCCATTTGCTAAATTTCTGCCTCGGTTAAATTGTACTGTAGCATATTTGCAAATGATCTAGCAGATTAAATTGGATATGGAAGACAAATCAGAGATTAGCACACTGTTTTTGCAGCACAATGTTCCAGGGCTGGCTAACTATCCACAGGAAAAAATAGACAGATTGGTACAGATTATTTGGGTTATGGAAATGGTTTTTCTCTAGGCCCCTGGTTTTAGAAATGCCGCAAATTCAGGATCACCAATTATTTTGTTCTTACAATCCATGAGGAGATTTATGGATATTGGATAGTCTATTTTCAATAATATTTTTAATACTTACGTATTTATTGACTGAAATTTATAATTTAATATTATTTAAAGATAAATACAATTATATTATTAAAAAAAGGAAAAAAAATTCACATAAATGAGTTGTTGAAAATATATAAAAATGAAAATGTCTATAGTGGTGTTCTTTTATGGATATGTTAGAATCCTATTGCTATTGTGGACTAATGTTCTTTTTTTCTTCTTCCTATAAGTTTATAGTTTTTGTTTAGCTTAATGAATTGTCATTTTGTTAGGTTAACACTTAATTAAGTTTTAACTTTTTATAAATGGTATAATTATTCAGCAATTTTAACAATTTTTAAGTTAAAGTATTATTGTTTTTTTAAACTCAAAATATCAATGTACACATTGTTTTTGTCGCAAAGACATATTATCCAATTATTATAAAAGCAGGTGTATATCAATTGAGATTTTTTTATTGAAAAGATAAAATATTATATTATAAAAATAAAAATATATATATATATATATATATATATATATATATATATATATATATATATATATATATATATATATATATATATATATATATATATATATATATATATATATATATATATATATATATATATATATATATATATATATATATATTTTTAGGGCTAAATCTGACCCAACCAAAAATAGAAAAAAATATTATTAACGTAGGATTTAATAAATTACATAAACTTATTATCATTTGATTGGGTGGTGTTATGTAACCAAAACTTCATTGGCATATTTTTCTTTATTGCATTAGAGATGACTTCTATAAAATGATTTTGTTCTCATCTCATGATGACAACTAAAGTTAAACGGTGTTCAGTGAGTCATTTGAAGATCTCATGTTCGGTAAACTCTGATGATGTCATCTATCAAAGAAGTTTATCAAGTCTCATTAGTTGGAAGAATCAAGTCACAAATGAAGTGTTAAATCAATGATGAATCAAGAAAATGAATTTGAAGCTTCAAGGTTGTGAAAGAAAGGAAATGTCAACGTGGCAGAATGAGCCGCTCCGTCTCGCCTTAAGCCCGCCAAAAAAGGGGCGGAGCGGGCAAACCCGCTAAGTGAAATTGGGCTTAAATATCAAGTCCGTCCCGCCAAGGTGGCGGGTTGGCGGGCGGCGTGCTTAGCCGCCTATTTTATTTATTTATTTATTTATTTTTTAATAGATTTATTTTTACATTTCAATTAGATTTTTCATTTGTTTTAGAACAATTTTTTATAAAGCATCTTTTAAACAAATTTTACTTTAAAAAATATTGCAAATGTTCACAAATAAATGTATAAAATAGAATCATCAACACGTATTTTAAAATTATAGTTCAAGTATTAACCTCAACCAACCAAAATAAAATTTTTGAGTGCTTGATAACTAGGTTGGCGGGGCAACCTGCCCATTTTTTTGCGGGTAGGGCTGGAAATGAGTCGAGTCGAGTCGAACTCACCTCAGCTCGGCTCGACTCGTTAAGAATTGTTCGAATTCGAGTTCGAGTTCGAGTTCGACACGAACTTTTTTTTAAGCTCAAACTCGACTCGTTATAAGTTCACGAACAGTTCGGTTCGACTCGTTAGGTTCATCTCATTAGGTTCATCTCACATGGTTCACGAACTTAAAAACTATTTTTTTAAATATATATATTTTTTAGTATATTTGACATTTTAAATAAATATATATTTTTTAAATAAAATATTAAAATAAAATAAAAGTTATCATATTGAAATTTAACTTTATCTTTGAAATCTACTAATTCAAAACCTACACAACTTTCAAGAGATACATTTGAGAGTCTAATTCAAAAACTACTAAATTGAAGATTAAATTTGTCTAAGTTTTGAAGTAAATATTTAAACCTAATCTTAAAGACAATATAATTCTTTTCATATGTAACCGAGTTGACTCATGAACCTAACGAGTCGAACTATGTATAGTTCAAGTTCAGCTCATTTAGTTAACGAACTTAATTTTTCGCTCATACTCAACTCATTTGGTTCATGAACCTAGTTCAACGATTTAATTGTCGAGTCGAATTCCGAACTATCTTCGAGTTGGTTTGGTTCATTGCCAGCCCTATTTGCGGGCTTAAGGCAGGGTGGAATGAGCGGGTAGGTGGGCACAAAACCCCAACCAAACCCGCCATTTTTTGGGGATGTGCGGGTCACAACCTGTTTTGCAACCCCTAGTCAACGCTCCTCTGATTTGTGCCTAAATGAGCAATGTACTGTTAAGTTATGAGAGTAATTCTCGAATTACTAAGACATCACACACACACACAAACACATAAACACACAAACATGCACACACACTCACGCACATATGACCAGTCACCTTTTGTGTTAAATTCATCATCATTTGAATGTCAAAAGGGTGTGGAATATTGTTAGTTTCGTATTAGTTTAGATCTAACTTTAGTAAATTTTTGTCGTGTCTTGATTTGTAGTGGTTTCATTGTTTCTAAGTTATTTAACGTGTTTGAGGTAGTGTTTCATGTGTTTACATGTCTGAAGAGACAAAAGGAAAATGATCATAGAAAAATCCAGGCAAAAATGCATGAACAGAAGGAAAATAGAAAAAAAATGAACGACTTCTGCCCATATGCATATGAGGGAGCTCATACACGTATGGCCACTCCTCTCCACCATGTGCTATACGCGTAAGAGCAGATAAGGTACAAATATTAGTTCCCTGCCTACATGCGTATGAGGTGGTCCATACGTGTATGAGGGCTACCAACTCTGACCATAATGTCCAAGACAAAACCTTACGCGTACGGGTTCAGGAAGGCCATACGCCTTAGCCTGGGCCATACACGTATGATGTGGTGTAAAAAAGGTTCATACGCGTATCAGAGAGGGCAATACACGCATGAACGAACCATATCAGAAAATGCCCAGAATTTCCCTATTTATTCAGAGAACGCGGATTTTCAAGCGTTAGACGATTTTTCATTGCAATAATACATTTTAAAGGTTGAAGAACTCATATTTTCATGGTGAATCAAAATTTTCATGAACCCTAAGTGATTTAAGACTTAATTACATCTCATTATTTATAATGTTTACACTTTATATTTTATTTTTCTTTACTATTATAAGTAGCTAAACTCCTCAATGCTATGAGGTGTCCCTGATTCGGGTTTGCTTATGACTTTGATTTGAACCTTGTGATAACAACAATTTTATGATATTTGATTTACTTTCAATTTGTTCTTAATGCTTTCTCTTTCAGAAAAATTGAGTTTGATTTACGGTTAATCTTTAGGCTGAACCGCCATTGTTAACGTTCAATTGATAGTATTGTGTAGTAGGTATCACCTATGACTAGGGATACCTTATGGAAACCGAATTATTCTTGATAAAATAATGCTTAAATTCATTTGTAATTCAATATAGACATAATAGTTAATTTGAATGTTTAAAGGTTTTCTCACTAAGGACTTAGGAGTAAACACCCTTAAGAATTAGTAATCAATATTTTGAAATAAGTTACTGTAAGGTCAGGTCAGAATTGTTAAAGAATCCAATCATACACCTTCCTTAGCATGTTCACTCATATCATTTTAAACCATTCAACTACTTTATTTATTTTTATTTTCTATTTCTAAAAACAACAATTCCAAACCCCAAGTCTTTTATTTATATGATTTAAAACACGAACTTTATATCGTCAAGCAATTCTTGAGATCGATATTTGAAATTTCCCATTTTTACTCTATTGACATATTAGTACACTTGCTAATTTACCGATCAACACACACACACACACACACACACACACACACACACACACACACACACACATACGCACAGGCACACACACACACACATACGTACAGACACACACACACAAACACACATACATACACATGCACACACGCACATACACATACACACACACACACGCACACACATGAACATGCACATACATACAGATGCACGCGTACACACACACACATGCACAGACACACGCACGCACACACACGGAGACACGCACACACGCATGCACACAACAAACACATGCACACACGCACACACACGCACACACACACACACACACACTTAAAAATAGTTATAACACATGAAATAACTATGGAAGAACTATCAAGGTTCATATGGAATTGACCAAGGTGCATGTGGAACTGGCCAAAAGTGTTCCTGATAACTTAGGAAGCATTTTGACACTGCCTAGTCTATTAGAAACTTAATCTAGTTTATTAGAGCAATAGAAAAGGCTCCTTAATCGATTAGAATACATCTAATTTATTAGATCACATAATTATGATAAGGTTTCCATTTTGAGAATAGGGTTGTCGTCTTTTTGAAATTCTTAATTAATTAACCCTAGTACTTAAATCTATTAAGTCATTAAAAGGCCCGTGTATATTTTTTCTTATTAAGACAAAATTTTCTCCTATAAATAGAGGGGTTCTCCTCATTTAAAAAATACACCAAAAAAACATATTTAAAACAATACTTCCTCACTTTTTACTTTTCCTACTTCATCTTTTTATATTTCTTTACAAAGTTGCCTTAGTGCTTTGAGAGTGAAAAACATATGTGAGATTCTTGTTGAGTTGGTGTGGTGTTTTTCTTGTAAATCACTTAATAGGGGTTTCTCTCTTGTGTAATATCTATGAAATACCTTTATGTTTGGTTCTTGAGCTTAACAGGTTAAAAGCTCTATTTGATTCTTGAGATTAGTCGGGTAAAATCTCTATTTGGTTTGTGAGCTCATCCTATTAAAAGCTCATGTTTGGTTATTGAGTGTAGTCATGAAAAAAATTGTTAGTTCATGAGGTCAGCCTAGTGTAAAAGCTATATTTTATTGTGAGATCAGCCTAGTTTGAAATCACTCATTTGGTTTGGTTGATTGTAAGAAATTTTATGGGCATAACCTATGAAAAAATCACATCTCATATAGTGAAAACTTTCAAGAAGAAATTCTTTGAGACAGGAGTAGGATAAGCGGTTAGGTCAAACCTATATAAACCGTTGGTGCATTTTTATCTTCTCTTACCTCTTTACATTTCATTCTTTATTTCTTTCCATTTTATTTTTACCTCTCCATCTTTATAGTTTTCTTTCTTTTACTTATTTTGTTGCATTATCTCAATTTGATTTATAAAATTAACTTAAACGTTTTTATAATCAATTTTTTCTATAGCTGAACATTGTTTTTGAACCAACATGATTCACCCTTCCTCCTCGTGTGTAATTGAAGCCACTTGTCAAATAAGTAGATCATCTACTATTGTTGTAGTAACATTTTCTATCTAGTGATTATATTTTATTGGAACATAAAATTTCTTCTTTGTTATCTTTTCCTTCCTCGACTTTGCAATATTTTTTGCACAACAATGTTCTAATTAGTGGCCAATAATATGACAAAAAGAGCATAATGAAGAGATTTTTTCGTACTCAACATCAAAATTAAAAGCATATCCTTCCCTTTCAACAAGAATAAAATTGAGCAAGAATTTTAACAAGATCAATATCCACCAAAGTTCTAGCATGATATCTAAAAAACTTACTACTAGTTGCTTCATCTAAGACTAGAGTAGGGGTGTTCAAAACCGAATCGGCCTAATAAAAAATCATTAACCAAATCGAAACAAACCAAAAATTGTAAAAAAAAAGTACATTTAGTTTGGATGTGTTTGAATCATTTTCTAATAGAACCACACAGTTTGGTTCGATTTGTGGCTTGCATTTTTAAAACTAAAGCAAACCAAACCGAGCAATATTATGTTACAAAATCTTACATGCCAATTTATATATATTTTTAATTATTTAGAGAAATCAATAAGTACTATGTGTATATTTCATCATATTCTTAAAGGTGAGAAGAACACAAGAAGGAAGTTGAATTTTGTTAGCTTTTTCTTTCTTTTCTGAAAATATCTTATTAGATTCTAAACATAAAGTTTAGAATCTAAATTATATTTAAGTGATTAGTAATGGATTAGAACAGTTCAGAGGTATAAAGGAAAGGAATAGAGACATAAGAAGTTATCCTAATTCCTTCTGCAAATCGAGAGTAGTCTAGTCCCCTTGTACTTTTAAGAGATTTCACTATAATTAAAACTGATTACAATTGCTCAAGCACACAAACAAGAGACTTTCAAATGCTCAAACCCACAAGTAAGAGACTTCAAATGCTCAAGAATACAAGCAAGATATTTTAGTTACTCAAGCACACAAGCAAGAGACTTTTACAATCTAACTTATAGTTAAGAGATTGTGAAAACTATATTTAATATACAATCAGAGGTGTAGACAAAATACAACACATAAATACTCTAATACTTAAGAATTTCTAAGATATACATGTGTTAAGAAAATATAAGTTAAACTTGTTTTTTGGTTTGACATAGTAACAACTATTTTATTGTCACTAGCTCATTGTTGATTCTTCAAGTCTTCAACTCCTTATACAGAGAAATATAAAAACGTCGTTGAATAACACAAGTTAGTCTTGGAGAAGTTTGATCAGAGTCATTGGAATATTACTTGATATGGTTAATCCCTTTGAAAATATATTTAAAATTTCTTTGCTTCAAGGGGAATTATCCATTGTATTCCAATTGTTTGTGAAGATGTTTGCTTAAATTTTCACGTGATCAAAAGAAGACAAATGCTATATGAGTATGAAAGTGACCCATCAGAGTCTCTTGGATTCTTGGTTGATTGGCCTCAGAGTCTGATAGTGACCTATCAGAGTCTTCTTGATCCTTGTGTTTTATTAACTTCAGAGTCCGAGTCTTCAGAGTCTTTAGGTTATGATCCTTAAGAGTTTAAGTCTTCAAAGGTTGTCTTTCTTCAAATTCCGATCTTCAGAAGTTGTTCTCCTTTAATGTCTAGTTCTGATCCTTCAGATTTTGGATCTTTTAGCTTATTTTTAAATTTTCATCTTTAGTATCAGAGCTGAGTTTATATCATAATTTTTAGTCTATGATCCTGCACACTTGAACATATGTTAGTATACTCAATTGTTCTTTAAATACTTTTTTTATCATTAAAACCTTAGAGATATGGTGCAACCCAATTTTATTTCAACAATCACTTATATGATATTTATTTTAATTTACATATCAACAAAAAACAAAATATTATTTATTTATAAATAACATTATTTTTATTTGAAATAAAGTTGTTATATATTTAATTTTGTTTTCATTTTTAATTTGTTTACGTTGATAAGGAAAAGATTAAAAAAAAGTTGTATTTACGTTACCTTTGTAAACCTTTATAAAATATTGATAATAAAAAATAAATTATAGTGTTATTAAGCTAGCACAGTCATATGCATGCACTTGCTTATAATTACACAATATAATATTTTAAATTTATTTAAGAATACAATTTTATGTATATTGTCTTTTAGACATATGATAAAATTGTAAGACAATTCATCAAATTGTAAACTTATTTTTACAATTACAAGCTTATTTTATGGTAATGTATAAATGACTAAACACAAAATCAACGGAACCAACCCAAATCGCATTGTTTTGGTTTGGTTTTATTTCTAAAAGTTAGTCGAACCAAATCGAACCATATTTTTTTCTCTTGTGGTTTAAATGACTTTTAGCGTTAAAATCGCTCAAACTGCACAGTGAACACCCCTAGGCTATAGAGACACCCATACCTCTTGCAATTGAAAAACAAATTTGTAGTCTCCAATATTGAATAAGAAGACCATGTATTATAATCGAACATTATACGTTAGTTTTTTTAACCAAATCTATATTGAAGTCTAGTGTTTAGTTGAATACACAAAGAATACGCGGAAACAGAATCCATGAGTCCACGATCTTACTGCCAAAACTCTTCTAAGGTCCTCAATAGATGAAATCGAAAGAAAAAAATCTTACTAATAAATGTGAGAGACAATCTGTCATGAACATTCTCAAAAACATTTAACTTTTCATGTCATACATCAATTGTTGGAGAAGATTCTCCTTTCTTTAGCATTATCATTCCTTAAAAAAAATCGAAGCTATCATATTCAACTTTTAAAATTTTTATGGCAACTGCATCCCCATAAAATAAGGGGTTGACAATTGACTTAGAGGTATGACGCAAATGTTCTTCAAAACTTGTTTAATGTCTTCAAAACTGAATTATAAGTCTTCGAAAGTAGAATTAGAAATATTTTGTTCACGTTGCTCCCAAAAGTACGATGATTTGTAAATAATTTGAGAATGAGAAATCTGGTGCAGTCCAAATGCAATATCTCTCTGCTCAATCTTATATTTACAATCCGAATTGTGAATGTGTAATACTATGTCTCAGATCAAAAGTTAACTTAATCTAACAATCTAAAATTTTTACTTTTTTGAAAAAACAGAAATAGGGTTGAAATCCTGTTGTGTAAATTAATATGTTTTTCATGTCAACCAATTAAGATTAATACGTGATATCTAGTAAAATAAACGTTTCAAACATTTTTAATTTTGTAAACAATATTAAAACTCATTTTAATTCAATTAAAAAAAGTCATTTTAACTAACAAATTACGTGTAGGCTACTAGATTAAAGAATTCATTTCACATTTTGTGAAAAAGATAATTTACTTTTTTGCAAAGTTAGAAAATAAAGGAAGCATGAGCCAAATTTAGAAAACTCATAATTAGTTGAATCTATGAAATAAAACAACATTTTAGTCTTAAAAAAAACAGAAATAACCAATATTTTTACTAAAGAACGTAATATATTCTTAAAATAAACTATCACATCGTCCAAACGTTTCATGTGCAACAAATTGTCAGTGCCTTCCTAAAATTCTCTAACAGTGATTGATCCTACCATACCTTTCATCACTTTACCAATTTTAAACTACTACCGAATTATAATTATGATATACCAAATACAATCACCAAATTCAGTAATTTAACTAAAAACAAGAAGAAAAATAAAAGCAAATTAATAATGATAATTTGATTTTGTCTTAAGGTCAAATTTTGGAAAGCCTTAATGACCTTGTGATTTATGTCACATTTTCTACATGACTATGTCCTTTGAAAACCGCAAAAGCCAGAGTCACATCCCTCACACCCAACATATATGATTATTGAGTAATCTAAAGAGCAATAATAGTTCTAAATATGAAAGACAAAACTTCAAAAATAAGTAACAGTTATATGAAACTCCCATGGTAACTCTAGATTAGAAAAGCAAAAGAGTTGTATTTACAAGCTCATTCCTCATATGAGCATAGAACCTAAAAACTAAAATTTAGAAGAAAAAACATTCCAAAGGAAAAATAATAAGCAATCCTAACCCTAATCCTAATTCTTATAATCCTATACATAACATAGTTCTAAAACTTCGACAAAGGATTTTGAGATCTAGATCTTCCAACATCGACAAACAAATATTGTAACCGCAATTTAAAACCATAATCCTAGGTACATATACTTTGCTGCTAAAACTACATCACGAAACTAAATTGAACTAATCTTGCCTCTTGGTAGACATGCGTTTCAAAAACTCATAAGTAGTAATCATAGTCGTAGCGGACATAGACATCGAGACCCACCTCGGTCCCAATCCTTTGTAACAAGCAAACAAACCACCTTCATTTACCAAATTTCTAACCGTCTGCACAAAAGTTAAAGGCCGCCTTCTCCCATTCTCCTCCGTATCCAAAACCTGCAACCTCGTCTTAATAGTATCAAACGGCATTGTCACAATAGCCGAAACACCACTCGCCACAACAGCACTCAAACCTTGTACACCAACCATTGCCTTAGAATCAGGCCTAAAACCAACACACCCATCACCACCACCCAAATTACTACCACTCTTACACAAACATGAACCAAAATTACCCCAAATGAACCTATGAACCATAGAATAAGAAGTCCACCAAACAGCATTCGATGGCGCATATGTCAATATCGAAATCCCAAATCCTCTATAGAATCCTCTTGGCCCATCATTATAAAGAATTTTTCTAAACACATCTAAACCATTTCTATAATTCTCCGAATTAAGATTCGCCAAAATACTCTTTCCCCCACCGCCACCACCCGTACAACCTTGAACCATAAGTCTTTGACTAACAACGTCAATCGGAGTCCACACCAATTGCGCAGACATAGCCGAAGTAACACCAGCTGCAGCACTAGCAACAGCAGTAGCAGTATTATCAGAAAAACCCAAATCAACAAAAGCAGTACCAACGTTACTCTTCGTAACCTCAAGTGCTGTCATGTAAAGCGCTCTAGCAGGAATAGTCCCCATCAAAGAAGTACCAAAGCCTTTATAAAAACCTCTAAAACCTTCATAGCGCATAATAGCACAAGACATGTTGATACAAGAGTAGTGTGAAGAAGAAACCTGTTGCCGAGTTTTCAAAACCACCATTGGATAAAGAGCGGCGGAGACACCGGAGAATAAGGCGGCGCCAAGGAAGAAAAACTTCGATTTGTCTAGCATGTGCCAGTCAATTTCCGCAGGTAAATGGATTTCGGAAGACGAATCGTCTTCTACTGTTGTTAAACTCATTTTCGCCAGTTTGGTGTGAAAGATGAAAAGAGGAAGAAAATGAAATCGCGAAACGGAAACCCTTTTTGCTAAACGACAGCGTTTAATGAATCGCAATCAAGGTGATAAGTTGAAGGGTCCACTATGGGTAAGGTAGTAGTAAGGTGGGTATGTTTTGTCTTTTCCTTTGTTCTAATAAATGGAGAAAAAAAATGTTTGTTTGAAAGGAACTTCAGGTAGAGAAAGAGGTGAGAAATAAAAGGAAATTGAAGAATAACTTTTTTTTATTTGTTCTTCTTTTTGATGGTGTTGTGTGAAGAAAATGGATAGAGATGAACGAAGGTTCAGAGAGAAAAAGAATGAGAGAGTACAAAAAGTATAGGCTGTGTGAGATAGAAGAGAAATGGATGGGATGGGACAAAAGGTTAGTGTAGATTTTAGGGAGGTTTTTAAGGATCGAGGAAATGGGCACGTGTCAGTTACTATCTCGGTGGCTTCTTTTCGGTTTTGTCTTCATATAGGATTAAATTATGAAATATATTTTTTTAGGATAGTTGTAATTAGATTTAGATATTTAAGTTAAATTAATTTATGTTTATAAAGTTTTGGGTTAACAAAAGAAGTTCAAGAATTCACGAAAGACGTGAATCAGTCATGTGATTAGAATTATGAGATTCTTTCCTTCATGTGATCCATCATTTTCTTTACCTGTGGGTGATATGTGAAGGAGACGCACTAAGCAAGGGCACCAATATTCCTGTCTCTTTTTAAATTTTTACAACATTAAAAAAATTCAAAAATATTTTTATTGGATTAAGAAATAAAAAACATTTATATTATAATGCATACAAATTTTATAATCATGTATTTAATAAAATTGATAATTAGTATATATAAATAATAATAAAAAAAATGAATATATATTTCACGATACGGGACAGGTGGATATTATGATACTCGTATCTGTATGTCATACCTGTTTATCTTAGTTGGTAATCGCTCGTACTCATGTCCGATCTATTTTGTAGATTTTTACTCTAGTCATTGTGAGTAAATTTTAAAAATGAGTCCAATTATATGTCGCCCCTAAATATGAATACGAAAATCCTAATCTTTTTCACAGATTGTGTCCAAAAAAATTTTATTTTAAAAAATATCATTTATTAATAAAACTTTAAATATTTATTCTCATATAAAGGATGAGAATCTTATATTTCTATTAGAATAAAAAAAATCAACTATAACTACCTACTTCTATAATATCTTAACATATTTTTAAAAATTTTAAAATTTTAAAGTTATAAACAAAATAATATTAAAAAAATATTCCTAGGAATTTTAATAACTTACCATGGAATAAAATTTCTGGCATTAACATTCCTAGGAATGAGATTTATGATATTGTAATTTTTAAAAATTATTCTTTACTTAAGAATTTTAAAAACTAAAAAATTAAAATAAACTTAAGTTTTTAGTTTCCAAAATTAAAAAGAGAAAAATAAGTAAAGTGGTACACTTTTCATTAGTAATATTTTTATAATATTCTACAATTTTTAAAATAGTTTTTAAAAGTATGATTACTAAACATGTTTTATTTTATTTTTGTTTTTAACAACTAATTTCTCAAATAAATTTACAAAATAATTTTTAAAAACTAAAAATCAAAACTCATTCAAATAGGTGTTAGAACACAGATTGGTGTTTAATATATCTCATAGTTTTGATGATAACATTAATGAAATTTTGTATAAAGAATTTATATACTCTAATTTTGTTCAAGTGTTTATTTGTTTCAGATATCAAAATTAATATTATTCTGGAAGCAAGAACACCTCTGAACATTAAAGAACGAGAAAGCTCTGAGCGTCAGAAGCAATCCATCAGAAGACTCAGGTCTGCTACAATGACTCTGAGCGAAACTAAGAAGAACTTGAGTGAAAAACATACGTAAAGCTTCAGAAGACTCTGGAAGTACTCAACGCTGCAAGTACAGAAGTTTTGATAAGCAAGTATGCTCTGATAAGAATCTCACGCTTAAAGCACTTGGCTGCAAACTCTGATAGAGAAACTCTGATTGAGTTAACTCTGACCTGAACAACTAGGAACATCATCAGAAGTTCTGATGCAAGACATTCCAAAGTTGTTGAAGAAGATGTTGTTCAAATAAAGATCCGTTGGCATATTCTTTGGCATTATCCTAAACGACTCTTTCCTTATTTGTGCTTGACACGGGATTTCAGACAAAAAAGATTTGTCTGAACATTCCTCTTCTGAGAAAGGAAAAGTCAATAGAAGACAAAAAGAACAGAATGCACAGATTGCACAGTCTTTGAGAAAAGGATTTCAAAGTACTATAAAAGCAAGTCCAAGCATCACTTCAAAGGTTAACGAACTTGAAACAAATTCTTGACAAGTTATTCAACAAGCTCTCATACAAAGTCTCTTCAAAAGCTGAATAGTTTTATTTCGTTCTAAAAACTTGTGTAAAAATCACTGTTGTGATATAGCTTTTTAGAAGCACATCTTAAACACAAATTGTTAGTTTATCTTTGTAAAAGATTTCCTTAAGAAGACCAAGTTGTGGTCAGAATTTCTTGAGAAGACTAAGACAGTTGTCTTAGTAGTTTACACTGTAATCAAGTTTGATATAGTGGATTAAGTCCTTGTTGAGAAAGGCAAATCACCTTGGTAGGGTGGACTGGATTAGTTTGAGTTCAAACGAACCAAGATAAAAATACTGTGTTATTTTTCTATCATCCAAATTATTTTAAAACCCTTATTCAACCCCCCCCCCCCTTCTAAGTGTTTTTCCTACCTTCAGTTGACATCAGAGCTCCGGTTCTGTAAGTGCTCTCACTTAACCATGACAGAAAAAGATCCTATTGGGAAAAACTCTTAATCCTTTGTTCTTGATTCATCATGGCTGCTGAAGCTTCAACTTCAACTTCATATAACAACAAATACGATGATAGAGACAGAGTCAACACCAAACCCCCCATGTTTGATGGTGAGAAGTTTGATTACTAGAAAGATAGAATAGAAAGTTTCTTTCTAGGCTATGACGCTGACTTATGGGATTTGGTAACTGATGGCTATATTCATCCTACTAATGATGAAGGGAAAAAGGTTGACAGAAAGTCTATGTCTGATCAACAGAAGAAGGAGTTTAGAAACTATCACAAGGCAAGAACCATTCTATTAAATGTTATATCTCATATTGAGTATGAGAAAATAACAAATAGAGATACTGCATTTGATATGTTTGAGTCTCTAAAAATGACGCATGAAGGAAACTCCCAAGTAAAGGAGACAAAGGCTCTGGCCCTCATCCAGAAGTACGAAGCCTTCAAAATGGAGGAGTCTGAATCTGTGGAAACTATATTCTCAAGATTTCAGATCCTAACTGTTGGGTTGAAGGTTCTGGATAAAGGTTACTCCACTTCTGACCATGTCAAGAAGATCATCAGAAGCTTGCCAACAAGGTGGACACCAATGGTGACAGCTCTGAAGCTTACAAAGGATCTGAATAAGATCACTCTGGAAGAATTGATCAGTTCCTTAAGGAGTCACGAGATTGAGCTGAAGGAAGACGAGCCTCAAAAGAAAGGTAAGTCTGTTGCTTTAAAATCTAACAAATCTGCTAAAGCTTTGCACGTTATTGAAGAAAGCTCTGAAGAATCTTCAGAAGAAGAAGATGAACTGTCTTTGCTGTCCAAGAGGATAAACCAACTCTTGAAGCATAAGCAAAAGAAGTTCAGAAACTTCAAGAGATCTGATCAGCGTGGCGATTCTTTTGGACATAAGAAATTTGGAAAGAAAGATATAGTGTGCTACGAGAGCAAGGAGCCAGACCACTATAAAAATGAATGTCCCAAACTTCTGAAGGAGAAACCCAGAAGGAAGTTTGAAAAGAAGAAGAAAGTTTTAATGGCCACGTGGGATGATTCAGATGCTTCTGAATCTTCATCAGAATCAGAAGATGAATGTGCTAATGTAGCACTGATGGCTGACGTGTGTTGCACCCCAAAATTTTCTCAACCTTTTTCTTAACTTGGTTTATGTTTCATTTTATTTCATTTTGGTTCTAGCATTTGTATTGCATAACATATTTCATTTTACAGGGGATCAAGAGGTTGTGCATAGCAAGAGAGGTCTTCTCAGAGCATTGAGCCTAAGCAAGGGGTGTTACTCAAGCTTGAATGGTCATCAGGACATCTTGAAGTGGTCAATGTCTTGTGAAAGGATGGATGGATATGTGTAGGTCAACTCCTAACTTGGAGGCCAACTAAAAAGCATCAGGAGATTGTGAGTGCATGATTATGGGTATGAGATGTTGGGAGAGCTCATTGAGTGCTTTGAGAGCCATTTGGAGTTTATTTAAGTTGTTGTGTGAAGTGGAACAAGCCCTAGTCAAAAGTGTGGCATTTAGGGTTTTCATCTGGTAAATCCTCAGTCAACTGTGAAATTGAAGGAGATTGAAACTTAATTCAAAGTCTCTATGGTCATGGGATGTTGTATTGAGAGGTCTAATACATCATTTCAAGATTAATTCATCAAGGATCAAGAGTGTGAGAAGTTACTAAACTAGGGTTCTCAGGGTAAAATCCCTTATTTAGTGCCTGACTTCAAGACCACCTACCTCAAGATACAAGTCCCATCTCCACTTTTGGCCAACATGGAACTTGTAGAGCATGTTCTTAGCTTTCTTTTGAGTACTAGAAGTCCTTGATTGGATTTATATAACTCAAGTTATGATCCATACAAATTACAGGTCATCAAATGAATGTGATTTTGGTCAACAAAAGTCAACCAACTCCCAAGCCATTTTTAACCTAGAAGGATGTTTCTCCTCAACTTTTGGCCAACATGAAAGTTGTAGACCTTGGTCTTAGATTTCCAAAATGTACTAGAAGTATTTCATCTGATTTGTAGAACTCAAGTTATGAGGGTTACAAGTCAAGGGTATTTTGGGAAAATAAGATTATAGGTCATAAAATTATAGGTCCATTTCACCAACTTGCACACTTCAAATGGAAATCTTTTCAATATGAAAATTGCTCCAAATAGGGCCATTTGCATTACCAAATCATCTCTTGTCATGGTGGGAGCTTGGATTGAAGATTGGGTGATTGAATTTTTCATAAAGAAGGTTTAAAATGAGAAATTGAGATTTAATTGATTTTGAACTTTCCCAAGGCAAATTTATGCATTTTCTGATTGCAAATAATGTTCCAAAGACATTGCCATTTTCATATTGGAAATTTAGGGTCTCTAAATTGGCCATTTGCATGGTTTCTTCATCTTGAAGTAACAAGTTGGAAATCAACCATAAGATCAAAAGCAAGGCTTAATTCTTGGCCCTTTGATCAGCTCAAGTGATTTGGAGTTGATTTGCAACAAAATCCAAGCTGGTGCAGTGAAAAAACACACGTATGGCAATTGGAAAAAGTGTGGAAAAATGAATTTGTGAATTGAGCTTTAGGACTTGAATTGGAGCACCATTCTCATATGAACCCAACATATATAAGATCAGAAAACTTCCTAGACCTAGAGAGCTCGTTTTGGTGGTGGTTTTGCTAAAATAGAAAGTTGAAAAAGAGAGCACAAGTTGAAAATCGTTTTTGGATCTACACACAATTTCAAGCCAAATTGAGTTGATCAAGAGCTTCCTTAAGACATTTGGAACGTTTATGGGTGGTTTGTTCAGAGGTTAAGCTCAAGACAAGACCCAGTGGAGGTCGTTAATGGATAAAATGAACTGGCATTTGGTGTGTTTTTAGTGTGATGCATTTTTCTTGTTGTTTGAATTTTGGCTCATTCTTGAGCTTTTAGAGCAAATGAGATGTGAATTTGAACTCCTTGTGAGTTGTAGATGCGTTCTGGAGGTTTCGGTTGGCCAATTTTAAGTTTCACAGTTTGTACACATTTCACATTTGTCTTCGATTTGGTTTATTCGTTGCTAAAAAATGAAAACCATGGTTGGATTTGAGTTCCCCTTGATCCGTAGATGAGTTTTCACTTAAATTTCATTGGATTTGATGGGGTATAGCATTTTGTGTTGTTTGTTTCACCGTTCACGGCGGCCGGATAATTGGGGAAGACGACCGGACTTTGTTTCGGCGAGACTGGTTTTCCAGCTTGGTTTAGTTGACTTCTCATTGGAGAAGACAACTTCCCCACCGTTTGATCTCTTTGTTTTGATTTTGGTCCACATGATTAAGACACACAATGGTTTGTGTTTGACCGTGCAACACTATATCACATTTGAAATTTCATTAATTCGTTGGCACAATGTGGTCCACTTGATTACCATACTTTTGATCAAACGTCCTAGGCTGACTGACCATTGTGCACGCCTGTTGACCAACACACACTACATCCTTTTTGTTTGTTCTGAATTGTGGCACGCTGGGCTGAGCCTGCTTTATGCACCCCCCCCCCCCTTTTGGTCCATTTAATTTTCTGAACTGGATTTGTTTACTTCCTGCACCACGTTTTTTTCTTTTTCTTTTTTATTTTCATTTCTTTTTTCTATTTTGTTCTTGTTCAATTTAATTCATTTAAAAATATTCCCCAACTATTTAAAATTCATCAAAAATATGTTTTAGTCATTTTGACTTGTCTTTTATTTTATAGTATTTTTTTTATTAAAAAATAAATTAATTAGTTGAAGAGGTTTTATTTGAATTAAATTGTGACACTTTGTTTTCTTTTAATTGTTTCTCCTTTTCTCCTTTGGTCCAATGAATGAAAATTGTTCCTCATACTCTTGATGAGTTGAACAATTTTTTAGGACCATTTCGCCTCTGATTGGTTGACCTTAGGGTTGACTTTTGATGCTTACTTTTTGACCCTCGATTTTCCCATTTCAAAGTGGTACATCTTGAATTCAATTTTCTTTTGATGGTGCTTTGAGGGGATATTGGCCTTGTGCCCCTGGCTTATGTTTGCCAACTTGTGCGGCTGTCTTGTGCATTTTATTTGGTATTTGTTGAGCCTTTTTCCTAATTTTGAGATGACTTGCAAGTCAAGTCATCTCCAAGGGAGGTTCCCACACACATCTTAACCTAGTTTGACTTGGATATGACACTTTTGGATCCTTTGAGCTTGCAATGCCTTGTAATTCATGTTGCTAACATGTTAAGGATGTTTTTGGTTCAATTTTAGGTCATGACACTTCTTTTTACTTGCTCATTTGTGTTCATCTTTTGATTAGGGTTTCTATATGGGGCTTTCTTGCCTTTCCTTTGTGCATATGCTTGCTTTCTTTTGTATTATGTTTGCTTTTGCATTTGTGCATTCTCTCATCACCCTTCGTTCTGTCCCATGACTTTGGAATGTTATTTAAGGTTGCTTGGTCCCTCCTTAGGAGGAACTTGAAGCTTACCTAAAGTAATGAATCCATGAGGACTTTTTCTCATTGTTTTTGTTACTTGTTTTTGATGCATCTCTCTCCCTTTTCTCTTTGCATCTTCATATGTATGCTTGGTTGAGATGAGCTTATGGTGGCTACTGCCCCACACATGTTTTCCTCCCACTTTCATTCTATGTGTTCTTACTTGTGCATTTGAGTTTGCATCCTTCATTTGCATTGTTTTCTTTATTGTTTCTTCTTCTTTTGTCTTCCTTCCCTTAGGATTTCTAACCTCTCTTGTTCAAGAGAGGTTATGATAGACATTAGGGTTCTAACTATGCATGATAACATTAGGTAGAGATTTCCCTTTTGTGATCCCAACTTTAGGTGCACTTTGCATGACAACTTTTAGGGTTTGGTCTAGTCCCCCTCTAGTTTGTCCCTTTCTCTTCTCATCTTCAAACACTTCAATCCATTTAATAAAGATAATGAATGTTGTGCCACGAGCCTTGTACTTGGGAAATGGTGATTGAGTGGTTACCTCTCAATTTCCTAGAGTGTTTAGTATACGTCCTTAGGACGATATGCGACGCATTCGATCCTAGGTTTTAGACTTTGTTACAACATACATTATGAACACTCTAATTCAAAACACTTCTTCTTTAAAAAACACAAAAACACTTCAAACCTTTTTCACCCTTTGAGGTTCTTAATCAGGAAAACCTTTTTCATAAGCAAGAGTGTTGTTAACTTTCAATCCTATCACAAACGGTAACGCCTAAGTCTCCAATGGTCGAGCTGCATACACCAACTGCTAGAACTGTCTGTTAACCCTACTCGGGTAAAACTTTTGAACAACCTGTGTTCTCCTAAGCCCGAACTACATTTGCTCTGATCTTTCATACCAGATGAAAGTACGTAGGCACAAGACGCGTCGTCTTGGAGAGCAACCTTCCCCCCTTCTTTAGCCGTAGTTAGGCGAACTACGTTGACTCTGACTTTCCCATTGCACGAGGGAGTATGTAGGCACAGAGCGGTGATGCTCTGCCGAGTCAATCCTTTTCTTTTTCTTTTGTCTATAAGCCTTTAGCGTAGATAGTTTACACACCCTTTTAGATAGACAACATATGCGTGGATCCCGTCGAGTACGACAGACATGATAGGTGCTCATACCTTCCCCTTGCGTAACCGACTCCCGAACCTAGGACTTGGTTGCGATGACCTCATCTTTTCCCGTTTTCGTCAGGTTTTTCCGATCGTTTCCTTTCCCTTCTTTGGGATAAATAACGATAGGTGGCGACTCTGTTAGTCATTGTCGGCCTCTGTTTTCGCAGTAGAGACAGCCGACGACTCTGCTGGGGACAGGAATATCCCCTATGCGAGTCAATCCTAGCGCTTGTGTGTTTTCTTTTGGGTGTGTGTAAATATGTGCTTTATCTTCATTTACTTCCACTTTTTACTTTCCGCATTGTATCATACTTGCTTTGCTGTGGGGAGGGGAGTTCCATTGAGTGATAAGCCGAACCTGGGCTTGAGTACAAACCTAGTATTAGTAGTGGAGACTAGTGGGTGGACCTGTTTGCTTAGCAGACACAGTTCCCTACGAAATTCACGCTCAGACGAGATTCTCTTTGACGATTTCCTTTCCGATCCTTAGGATCCGACTGGAATTTGAATTTGAGGGTTGTCGACTCTGGGGACCGATCATTTGGGATTCAGCTAAGTGAGACCTCTTTAAGAGATGATGATGCCAAACTAGAAATGGTGAACGTATCATCATTTCCCGAAAGTCTATGACGCTGATGAACGCATAGGATGTCGAACCTTGTCAGTGGATAGGTCCATACCTGTGAGTGGGTAGGTTATGCAGGAAACTTTGACCTCCAGACTACCCAGTTCTTGACAGTGTGAACCTGTGTTCATGGTACAAAGGGGTTCTTGTATCGGTGATTTGTCGATACTAAAGCGAAGCACTGGTTCTTCTCAAGCTACAGCACAACAAGCTTGATCCTCTATTGCATTTGCATTTTCATTTGCATATCTTCATTAACATGTATTTATTGTAAGAACAGAGTATGCCTAAGAGGGGGGGGGGTGAATTAGGACTTTTGAAATTTTTCCGGTTTTTATATGGTTCTTGGAAATATACTGGATGGTGTTCTTGGTTATGGAAAGCAGTAAATCAACAGAAAGAGAGAAAGACACAGGATTTATAGTGGTTCCCCTCACAATCCGAGAGTACTCCACTCCCCTTTCAACATGAAAGAGAATTTTCACTATTGTTTAAAAACAGTACAACCTATCACACCATCAACCGGTGAGGCCTACTTTTAAACAATCAATAACACAAGTGTACAAGAACAATCCTCTTGTAAACACTCACCCTTGTGTCCAACAATCCTGGATCACAAGTCAGATACACAATAATTGTAATGAATTTGGTTGAGTATAATTGTCAAAGTGATCTTCTTCAATGAATCAAAATTCACTCTTTGTAATTTCTTCAACACAAGTGTTCAATGAATGTGAAACTTTCAATGCAAGTATGAAACACTTTTTTGAAAAATGAATTTGATTCTAAGACAATTTTAAAAATGAGTATTGGTTTTTGTTGGTGTGTTTTTCAAAATGAAAAACTCAGAATTTATATGAGTAAAATAACCTTTCACAAAAGGTATGATTTTAAAAGATTCAAACCATGAAAAGGTATGATTTTAAAATAATTTTGAACTCAAAAACAAAGCAATTTTTCACTGCACGTTCAGTGTTAATCGGTTAACCCATATGGTTAATCGGTTAACACTGGTACGTTAGCCCAGAAAATTCAAAATTTAAAATGGTTAACCGGTTAACCCATATGGTTAATCGGTTAACACTGCTAATTTTCAGAAAAATGCTTTTTAAAATTAATGTTATACCATTTTTAAAGTTTCAAAAACATGTGTATGTATTATGCACAAATGATTGATGTTTTTGAACACTTGTATATCAAAATTAAAAAGGTGGATTTGATATACCAGTAATGCAGGCAAGTCTGGAAGAATCAGTTTCATATAGCTCAGTTTCATATAGCTTGATGACTTTATCTTGATGACTTTGAACAACTTGTCTTTTTGCAATCAAGAGATATTAACTTTGAGTAGCATTGACATCATCAAAACTTGAGCCTGAAGTATGCTTCTACATTCTCCCCCTTTTTGATGATGGCAATCAAAAATGTTGTGCGATATCTCTTGGTTCTTGATCTGGTTCTCCCCCTATGTCTAGCAACTCCCCCTATCTTAACAGAGGAAAAAAAATCTGCACACAGAGAGATATTAACAGAACCAAGCTCTTCTCCCCCTTTGACATCAGCAAAAAGGAAGAGCTTTCAAAGAAATCACAAGATAGCAACAAATATAGTAATAAGCACATGCAAAGCCAAGTAAACACAAAACACAAACATAGTACATATAAAATGCAGCAAATGGAAATTGTACTGGTTACAATAAAACATAGTTCAAATGAAATCATAAAAGCTTATAACTAGAAAGCAAAGCAATAAAAACAACAGCAGCAGCATATTCTCTAAACATCCTCATCCGCCATATCCTCCTCCTCTTCTTCCTCTTCATTTTCTTCATCAGATACAACAGGGCTGTCAGGGTTGGTATGGTGAGAGGAAAGGACAAGGTTCCGGAGGGAAGCAATGGCCCGGGAGGTTTCTCTATGCTGAGTCATGATAGTTTGGTAAAGGAACTCGTTGGTGATGCCTCCTGCAGGTACGGGAAAGGCCTGGTTAGCATTGGCTCCTTCTTCTGAGTACTTGTAAGTACCGTCATTATCCTTAAAAATTCCAGTATTCTTGACAATTGTAATCTCGTTGATCTCATTGGTGGTTGATTTCATCTTGATGGTTGGTTCACGGTTAAGATCCAAAGTAGTCAATTCCAAAATTCTTGATATCAGCCGTGCATAAGGAAGACGGGTCGACAGAGATAGTTGTTGTTGAAGGTGATACATGATGGTCAGAATCCAATTGACACGAATCTTGTTCTTGATGGCGAAAAGAAGTTGCATTTCCAGATCATTAATTTGTGCATGATTCGAATCCTTGGGAATCAGCACATAGCAGATTATATAGTGAAGCATCCGATCAGAGACGGTAAGATTCTTTGCATAGCACAACAGACGAGCAGTACGTTGGTTGGCGATAATCATCTCCTTTGGAAATCTGCAGATCTGATAATAGAACTCCATCTTGTCGTAGTTGGACCACGGCCCTTCCACGTGGTTAACTCCCTTTCTCAGAAAATACCCAGATGATGGTATGTTCAGCATTGCAGCAACATCAGACAGATTTTCTTCAACAACACAGTCTCTAACAATTGTTTTCATAATATGCTCATCATTTGCATTTAGAAACACAGACAGTTTATGCAAAAAGGATTTGACAAGATCCGGGTAGCAGTTTCCAGAATCAGACACAAATTTATCGATCCTCTGATATTTGAGCAAAGCAGGAAAATCAAAAGATGATGCAGGAAAAGCCTTAAGATTCACATACTTTACCGGAAGGATAGACCGAACTCGGACTTTGAAATCCATTCTGCGCTTCTTGGTTGTTTCCATAGGAATATCTTCATCAGATGCAGAGTGATGTTCTGGAAGTTTTCCCTTGCCGCGGTTTGATGCTGAAGCCATGGATGGAGGTTTGAGAGAAACTGGGGTTGTGGGTTCTGAGGAAGTTAGGGTTTGAGAAGTTATGGGGAGTTTTTCCAACTTTTAAGAGTGGGAGAGAGAAGTTAGGATTTAAGAGGGAATGTGGATTTTGGATATGGATGTGGATATTTAGAAGAATATGAACCACACAAATATATAAAGAAAAATATAAAATTTTCAAAAATTAAATATAATTTTCGTTTCTGATTTTTTTTGAAAAATTACAGTGTTAATCGGTTAACCATATAGGTTAATCGGTTAACACATTAAAAAGTTTAATCAGAATTGAAAATTCAACAGTGTTAATCGGTTAACCCATGTGGTTAATCGATTAACATGCTCGAATTTTTGAAAAATACATAAAACAGAATGCATATACATGAAAACATTAATGCATATATAAACTAGAGATAAGGATCAGATGTCACCTTCATCAAGAATCCCAAGTTCTCTCCGAATTTTGTAGAATGATTCTTTTGCCAAAGGCTTGGTGAAGATGTCGGCGAGTTGGTTGTGTGTGTCGACGAAAGTAACATCAACATCCCTGTTTAATACGTGATCTCGAAGGAAATGATGCCGGATATCAATGTGCTTTGTTCTGGAATGCATAACCGGATTCTTTGTGATATTTATGGCACTAGTATTGTCACATAGTAGAGGAATGCAACCGAGGTCAACACCATAATCCAGAAGTTGTTGTTTCAGCCATAAAATTTGTGCACAGCAACTTCCTGCGGCGATGTATTCTGCTTCGGCGGTGCTGAGTGCTACACAAGCTTGCTTCTTGCAAGCCCATGATACTAGAGCATTTCCAAGAATATGACATGTACCACTTGTACTTTTTCTATCGGTTTTGCATCCTGCATAGTCAGCGTCAGAATAACCAACTAAAGAACAAATACTACCTTTAGGATACCATAATCCAACGTTGGTCGTTCCCTTGAGATACTTGATAATTCTCTTCACAGCAGTGAGATGCGATTCCTTCGGATTTGCTTGGAAGCGCGCACACAAACAAACACTAAACATAATGTCAGGACGGCTTGCCGTCAAATAGAGTAATGAACCAATCATACCTCGATATTTAGTAATATCAACTGGAGTTCCAGATTCATCTTGATCAACATACGTTCCGGATCCCATAGGAGTTGACATCATCTTGCAACTATCCATATCGAATTTCTTTATTAATTCCTTACAGTACTTGGATTGGTTGAGGAAGATTCCATCCTTGGTTTGCTTGATTTGTAGTCCAAGAAAATAATTTAACTTTCCCATCATGGACATCTCGAATTCTTCTCGCATCATGAGTGAGAATTCTTCGCACAGTTCTTTGTTTGTTGATCCAAATATGATGTCGTCGACGTAGACTTGTACTAACAAGGTGTTACCCTTGATCTTCTTTATAAATAGCGTCTTGTCAACCTTTCCTTTTGTAAATCCTTTCTCACATAAGAAGTTGCTAAGGCGATCATACCATGCTCGTGGTGCTTGTTTTAACCCGTAGAGAGCCTTCTTCAGTTTGAAAACATGTGAGGGATTTTTGAAGTCTTCAAAACCCGGAGGTTGTTTGACATAGACTTCCTCATTAATGTATCCATTCAGGAAAGCGCTTTTGACATCCATCTGGAATAACTGAAAATTCATAGAACAAGCGTAAGCAAGTAGTAATCTAATTGCTTCTAACCTTGCTACCGGAGCGAATGTTTCATCAAAATCAATTCCTTCTTCCTGGTTGTAGCCTTGTGCGACCAATCTTGCCTTGTTACGAACTATAATCCCATTCTCGTCAAGTTTGTTCTTGAACACCCATCTGGTTCCTATAATATGCTTATTGTCTGGTCTTGGTACAAGGGTCCAAACTTGATTTCTTTCAAATTGATTAAGTTCTTCTTGCATTGCTATAATCCATTGGTCGTCGCCTAAAGCTTCATCGATCTTTGATGGTTCAATTTGAGATACAAACGCCATGTTGAGACACGCATCCTTTAAGTTGAGTCGAGTTGCCACGCCTTGACTAATATCACCAATAACTTTATCAATTGGGTGATCTCTGTGTGTTCTCCATTCTTTCGGAAGATCTTGATTTTCTTGAGTAACATCTTCTTGTAATATTGTTTGATCTTTTGGAACAATTTCTTTATTTTGTGAAGTATCTACAAAATCATCATCATCATCCAAAACAATATTATCCTCTTTCGAGGGGTTAGTCTCATCAAACGAAACATGAACGGACTCTTCAATGGTAAGAGTTCTTTTATTAAAAATTCTAAAAGCTTTACTATAAGATGAGTAACCAAGAAATATACCTTCGTCGGACTTCTCATCAAACTTACCGAGATTGTCCTTATTGTTGTTGAGAACGAAGCATTTGCAGCCAAATATGTGGAAGAATGATATATTCGGTTTCCTTCCCTTGAACAACTCATACGGAGTCTTTTTGAGTAGCGGTCGAATATTCACGCGGTTGCTTACAAAGCATGCCGTGCTTACTGCTTCTGCCCAGAAATATTTTGGAAGATTTGTGTCGCTGAGCATTGTTCTAGCAAGTTCAACTAGTGAGCGATTCTTCCGTTCTACGACGCCGTTTTGTTGAGGAGTTCTTGGTGCCGAAAAATTATGAGAAATTCCATGTTCTTCGCAAAATTCTTCAAAGTCTGAATTTTGAAATTCTCCACCGTGGTCGCTTCTTATGGAGGCTATAGTGAGTAACTTCTCGTTTTGAATTTGTTTTGCATACTTTTTGAATGCTTTAAATGCATCATTTTTCTGCACTAAAAACATTGTCCAGGTATATCGAGAAAAATCATCAACAATAACTAAAGCATAAATACTACCTCCAAAGCTCTTCGTTCTTGATGGACCAAAAAGATCCATGTGCAATAATTGAAGTGGTCTTGATGTAGAAACCACTTGCTTGGATTTGAAAGTTGTCTTGGTCTGTTTTCCCTTTTGACATGCATCGCATAATTTATCCTTGATGAATTTTATCTTCGGAAGCCCAACAACCAGATCATGCTTGATTAATTTGTTCAAATGCTCCATGTGAATGTGAGCAAATCTTTTATGCCACAGCCATGCCTCGTTGTTGTTTGCCATAAGACATTTTACCTTCAAAGAAGAATCATCAAAAGAAATTATAAAAATATTATTATATCTTCTACCTTTAAGCAGAATCTCATGAGTGACTTCGTGTTCGATCAAGCATTCCTCCTTTGTGAAGTTGATTTTGAACCCTTTGTCACACAATTGACTGATGCTAAGCAGGTTATGCTTAAGGCCTTCAACAAAAAGAACGTCTTCGATGATGGTACATGGAGGTGCACCAATGGTTCCAACTCCAAGAATTTTTCCTTTATTATCATCACCGTAAGTGACGTATCCTTTGGCCTTTAATGATAGACTTGAAAATTTGTTTATATCTCCCGTCATATGCTTCGAGCAACCACTATCAAGATACCATTCATTTGTGGTTGTCTTCACGCATACCTACAAAACAAAATTAGGTAGTGTTAGGTACCCAAGTTGCTTTGGGTCCTTGATAGTTAGTACCTTTTTCCACCCACACATAATGCCCCTTTGCAACACCAATATTACGTACATAGCAAGCATTAGGTGTGTGCCCTTTAATACCACAATAAAAGCATGTAGGTTGAAAATGACTTCTATATCTGGAAATATAATTCCTTTTCTTATTAATTCTTTTCTTGTTATGATTTTGATGCTGAGTCTTAGAAGTGCTTGTCTCTTTCTTCACAATTTGTTCACTTGCTCTTACAAAAATGGTCTTATTGGTGCTTGGTTTTGAAAATTTAGAATATCCCAATCCACTTTTATCATTAGGATACCTTTGATGTTTAAGAATCTCTTCCAAGCCAATTTGACCCTTTTCGTATCTTTCTAAAACTCTTTTAAGTTGAACAATTTGAAAAGACAAAGACTCACAATTCTTACATACAAGACTTTGTTTTTCATCCATCACTTTTTGTTTTTCATATTCAATATTTTTCAAGAAATCAGAATTTTGTTTTTCTAAAAGTAAAATTCTTTTCTTTTGTGATGAGATGTCTTTGTACAAAGTCTTGCACTCTTTTAGAAGTTCATCTATAACTTCTTGTGCATCATTATCATAGACAGAAAAATTACTACTAACCTCATTTTCGTCATCAGAGTGGTGAGAGGCCATTAAGGCAATATTTGCACATTCATCACTATCTGATTCCGATGATGAACTCACTTCGTTGTCGTCCCATGCGACATAAGCCTTTTTTGTTTTGAAATCCTTCTTGCCCTTGAATTTTCCTTTATTTGCGAGTTTTGGGCAGTCTGGCTTTATGTGACCTTGTCTTCCACATTCATAGCATGTAATTTCTTGGTTTGATGTGGATGCTTCCTTTTTCCTGAAATGTTTATTCTTTTTAGGAAAAGAAGAAGTTTTATTATTATTGAAAAACTTACCAAGCTTCTTTACTAGAAGCATGAAATTTTCGTCTTCGGAAGATTCGTCAATTTTGTCATCCTTTGTGTCAGTCTTCAAGGCAATTCCTTTGGACTTCTTGTCTTGACTTTCATGTTTCTCAAGCCTTCCAAGTTCCAGTTCATGCTCTTGAAGTTTCCCGAATAATGAAGCGGATGTCATTGTTGAAAGACTTTTCTTTTCCGAAATGGCGGTCACTTTTGGTTGCCATTCTCTTGTCAAGGATCTTAGGACTTTTAAGTTGAGATCATCATTGGTGAAGGTCTTCCCAAGAGCAATCAGGTGATTTGTCAGATGAACGAACCTCTTTTGCAAGGCAACAATAGATTCACCGGGCTGCATACGGAACATCTCATATTCTTGACTTAACGTGTTAAGTCTTGATCTTTTTACTTCTGCTGTTCCTTCATGCGTTTCTACCAAGGTATCCCAAATCTGTTTTGCCGATTGACACTGTGATATGCGAAAGAATTCATCCATACTGAGAGCGCTTTGAAGTATGTTGATTGCTTTCTTCTCATTCAAGATTCTCTTCTTGTCATCTTCATCATATGAGGATTTGATCTTTGGGGTTCCAACACCATTTACCACACTTGTAGGAACATGTGGACCAGTTTCAACGGTTTCCCATATACCATCTCCTTGAGCCTCAAGATGTGCCTTCATACGGATTTTCCAAAAATCAAAGTATTCTCCAGAAAAGAGTGGTGGTTTGTTACTACTTCCACCATCTTTGAAAACCGGGTTGGTACTTGCGGAAGCCATACTGAATCGTTAGGAACAGGTTACCTTAACCTGCTCTGATGCCAATTGTAAGAACAGAGTATGCCTAAGAGGGGGGGGGGGGGGTGAATTAGGACTTTTGAAATTTTTCCGGTTTTTATATGGTTCTTGGAAATATACTGGATGGTGTTCTTGGTTATGGAAAGCAGTAAATCAACAGAAAGAGAGAAAGACACAGGATTTATAGTGGTTCCCCTCACAATCCGAGAGTACTCCACTCCCCTTTCAACATGAAAGAGAATTTTCACTATTGTTTAAAAACAGTACAACCTATCACACCATCAACCGGTGAGGCCTACTTTTAAACAATCAATAACACAAGTGTACAAGAACAATCCTCTTGTAAACACTCACCCTTGTGTCCAACAATCCTGGATCACAAGTCAGATACACAATAATTGTAATGAATTTGGTTGAGTATAATTGTCAAAGTGATCTTCTTCAATGAATCAAAATTCACTCTTTGTAATTTCTTCAACACAAGTGTTCAATGAATGTGAAACTTTCAATGCAAGTATGAAACACTTTTTTGAAAAATGAATTTGATTCTAAGACAATTTTAAAAATGAGTATTGGTTTTTGTTGGTGTGTTTTTCAAAATGAAAAACTCAGAATTTATATGAGTAAAATAACCTTTCACAAAAGGTATGATTTTAAAAGATTCAAACCATGAAAAGGTATGATTTTAAAATAATTTTGAACTCAAAAACAAAGCAATTTTTCACTGCACGTTCAGTGTTAATCGGTTAACCCATATGGTTAATCGGTTAACACTGGTACGTTAGCCCAGAAAATTCAAAATTTAAAATGGTTAACCGGTTAACCCATATGGTTAATCGGTTAACACTGCTAATTTTCAGAAAAATGCTTTTTAAAATTAATGTTATACCATTTTTAAAGTTTCAAAAACATGTGTATGTATTATGCACAAATGATTGATGTTTTTGAACACTTGTATATCAAAATTAAAAAGGTGGATTTGATATACCAGTAATGCAGGCAAGTCTGGAAGAATCAGTTTCATATAGCTCAGTTTCATATAGCTTGATGACTTTATCTTGATGACTTTGAACAACTTGTCTTTTTGCAATCAAGAGATATTAACTTTGAGTAGCATTGACATCATCAAAACTTGAGCCTGAAGTATGCTTCTACATTTATGATTGCAAGTGTATATTTCCCTCCTGATTCTAGTGGTTCTGTTCTTTGTTCTTGACATGGAGCCCTTGAAAAGGACAGTTGCTTACAGGTTTCCTACCCCAGATGTTAGTTCTTTGAGGAGTCTGATTGATATGGCTGAAGTGAATGTGATGGAACAGTTTAGACAAGACTATGGGAGATTGGCCAAATGTGTCTGCAAGCCCCCATTCTTTGAGATCAGTGGTGTCTACACTCTCTTGCAGTTCTACGACGCCCAATTGAGATGCTTTGTCTTTTCGGATTTTGTTTTGGCACCTACTTTGGAAGAGTATTCTTATATGTTGGGAGTGCCTATCCGTGATCAGATGCCTTTTGTCCATACAGATGTGGAGCCTGATCTGGCTGTGCTCGCTGCTATATTACATTTGGACGCTACAGAGTTAAAGGGGAAGCTAGTTGAGAGGAAAGGAACTTATGGTTTTCTGCTACCGTTTCTTGTTGAGAAATCTTAGAAGTTCGCTAAGAATGGTTGTTGGATTGTGTTTAATGCTATTCTAGCACTTTGCATTTATGGCATTGTTTTGTTTCCGAATTTGCCTGACTTTGTAGACGTGGATGCTTTTTACCTGCTAGCCTCAGGGAATCCGGTCCCTACACTCTTAGGAGACGTTTATCATTCTGTGCACCACAAGAATGAAAACCAAAGGGGGAAGAACGTCTCGTGTTGTGTTCCATTGCTTTATAGATGAATGATAAGCCACATGCCTAAGACTGGTCAGTTTGTGAGCACTGTTGCTACTTCAAAGTGGTCTGAGAGGATGATGGGCTTGACTGCTAAAAATATCATTTGGTTTGATATGGATTTGCTTGGCGCTGACATTATTTACAATTATGGCGGATTTCCTAACGTACCCCTGGTCGGAAGGAAAGGGTGCGTTAACTATAACCCTTCTCTGTTGGTACGACAGTTCGAATATGCTCTCAGGGACGCTCCAAGAAAAGAGGAGATACAAGAACTCTGTATCTCACAGGGTTGTTAGAGGGTGATGATCTGATCAGACTTGAACGTGCTTGGCGAAGCATCCATAGAAGAGGCAAGCCACTATTAGGGAAAAGCAACAGTCAGGCTTATGACCCCTACGTAGCCTGGATTCATGAGAGGGCCGCGAAGTTCTTGATGCCATATCCTCCAGTGGAGCCTGTTTGCCCTCCCATGATTGAGGAGCCCACTACAGTGGACATCCAAAGGTATAATCAAGTATGTCGCGAAAAGGAAGAGTTGCAGAAGACAAACAAAGAGTTGGAGAATGAGATTGCTCAACTCATAAGTGAGAGGGTTGAAGTAAAGTATGCTTTGAAAAAGCAAACTGAGTTGGTGAACAAGTTGGGAACATACTTGACTAAGGAGATGAGCGATAGAGAGCGGTTAGGTTTAGACATAAACGATGTTAGTAGTGTGCTTGCTACTAAAAAGCAAGATCTGAATAGAGCCTATTTGCGGATTTCCAAGTTTGAGGCTCAATGGAACGCTGCCATGTCCACCAGCAAGCAGCGTGAAGACAAGTTGAAGGCGCATATCATCAAACAGAAGGCTCAGCTCCAAGCTAAAGATGAGGAGATCTCAAAGGAAGCTTCACTCAAAAGACATAGTGACTGCAAACTATATGAAGTGCTTGCAACCTTGGAGGAGCATAGAGATGGAGCTAATGCCAAGAGGCGTAGACTTGAGGAGGTTGTTAGAAAGGAGGACTCGGTCGAGAATCTTCAGTCCACTATCAGTCAGCAGGAGTTGCTCATACGTGGTTTGCTCGCTAGGCTAGACCATCCGGATACACAGGCGCTACTGAAGGATTTCCAGTCTCGCCACCCAATTTGATTTGTTTCTTTGTATTCTGTAGCTTTGACTCTTTTGTACGGACCATCACCAGACCTATTGGCTGAGGTCCTTTTCTGATTTTACTCATTTGTTGTTTATACTTTGCCTGTGGGCTTATGTTTGTATATATGAGGAGTTTCTATTCTGTGCTCGCCTGCGGGGTCCTCCATCGTCTTGGTTGTTATCCCGAAACTAGAATCATGGGGGAAATTTCCCTGTTTCATATATGCATGTCTGCATTTTAGCATGTTTCTCACATTTGCAGGTGCATCGGAACTGTTAACCTTATCTTGTTTCTTGTGCCACTAGTGTTTCAGGATTGCAGATCAGATAACTCACCGCTACGGTACCAGAGGAAACCAGAAAAGGCTGATGGATCAGATGCAAGTAGAAATGCAAGAGATGAGATATCGTATGGCACAGCTGATGGAAGTCATGCAAGGGGTTGCTAGTGGTCAGGCTCAACTTCAGACTTTGGTGCAACCTCTGATTACGCGAGTGGATAGTGATGGTGTGCTACACGGTGGGATTGCTTCTAACCCTCCTCATATAGAGACCCCTCGTGCAGACAATTCTATACCAACTTTAGTCATCCCTACTACTGGAGGGGGTGGTCACGCTGCTGGTGCTGGAAATACGGCGGGTTTTAATCATGTTGGTTTTGCTAATGGGGGTAATGGTAATGGAAACGAATTTGGCCTCGACACCACAGGAGCTGTACATGGTAGCATGGACCATACTTGGAATGAGGATAGGTAGGAGGACTTGTTCTTGTCAAGAATTATAACTGCTGAAATACCTACTGAGTCTGATAGAAGATTTAAAATGATTGAAGAGAAGATGAGATCGCTTGAATGCCAAAATTCTATGGGGTTGGATATGTCTAACCTGGGGCTAATCCCAGGCTTGAGAGTGCCTCATAAATTCAAAGTGCCTGACTTCGATAAGTACAAAGGCACTACTTGTCTGAGGGTTCACTTGCGCTCGTACTATAGAAAGATGTCTGTGTACTCGGACGATGAAAAACTCTTGATGCACTTTTTCCAGGATAGCCTGTCCGGTCCTTCTTTGGAGTGGTACACGGGGTTAGAGCCCACTAACGTCCGTAGCTGGAAAGAACTAGCCGAAGCTTTTGTAAGGCATTATCAGTACAACAGTGACCTTGCACCAAATAGAGTCCAGCTGCAGAATCTTTCCCAAAGAAATAACGAATGCTTTAAAGAATACGCCCAGAGATGGCGAGAGCTTGCTGCTAGAGTACAACCTCCCATAGTGGAGCGCGAACTCATTGACATGTTTGTTGCTACTTTACCGGGAGTGTACTATGAAAAACTGATTAGCAGTATGTCAGGAAGTTTTTCAGACTTGATATTCACCGGTGAAAGGGTGGAAAACGACATCAAGCTCGGAAAGATTCAGGCGGGCGAAGTACCCTCAGCTGGAGGAGGAGGGAGGAAGGTATTTGGGAACAAGAAGCGTGAAGATGGCGTTAGCTCAGTAACAAGTTTCAGAGGAAGAGGTTGGGGTCGGCCACAAAACCAATATCGCCAACAACAAGTTGTCAGTGTCACTATTCCGGTGTCACAACAATAACGTCCACAACCACAACAACATCAACAAAATCAGCAGGGGTACAGAAGATACCAAGATGGAGGCAGGGAAGCAGGGAATAGACATTTTGATGCGCCTCCCATGTCGTACGCTCAACTAATACAAGCGTTGCTACAACTGCAATTAATTCAGAAAAGGACCATGGCTCCTTTGATCGGACAACCTCCACCTGAGTACGATGCAAACGCCCACTGTAAATTTCATTCGGGTGCTCCCGGACATAATATTGACAATTGTAAAGCCTTCAAACATAAAGTGCAAGATATGATTGACAGCAAGGCAATCAATTTTTCTAATGAGGTTCCCAATGCGGTGCAGAATCCCATGCCGAATCACGGGCAGGCTGGGGTTAATGCAATTCTCAGGGAGGAGGTGTTGAATCTGGTGACAGATATTGATGAACTAAAAACACCCTTAAGCTTTGTGAAGGCCAGGTTATTAAAGGGGGGGTGTCTTCTCGGGATGTGCTGAGGATTGTGTTGAATGTTCTGTTGATCCTGAAAGAGGATATGTATTGTTGAGAAGCTGTGTTCAGGAAATGATGAACGAAGGAGTTTTACAATTTGACCGATTTATTGGAAGAGAATCTGAGGATCTGGTGGCTGAAGAAAAGGATGAGATTGCGACAATCTCCATCCCGTACAAGACTGTTACTATTTATGCATCGAAGCCACCAACGATCACTATCAGCAAAGCAGGACATGTTCCTTATGAAAGCACCAAAGCCATCCCGTGGAACTATGGGGCCAAGGTGTACTATAATGGTCAGAAGATAGATTTGAAAATTTTTACTGTGGAGTCAGCAGAGAATGTTGTGGGAGTAGGAGCAATCACCCGAAGCGGCAGGGTCTTGGCATCACCCGAAGTGGTGGCTGAAAAAGCAGATAAAGGGAAAGGTAAGATGGTAATCGAAGAAACTTCCCAGTCTGGTGAAAAAGAATCTTTGGAGAATGATGTGGAGGAAGTCATGAGGCTGATACGCAAAAGCGACTACAAGATAGTCGAAGACTTACAACATGCATCTTCCAAAATTTCAATATTATCGCTGTTGTTGAGTTTCGAAGCTCACAGGAATGCATTAATGAAAGTGTTGAGTACCACTTTCGTGCCCCGGGAAATATTAGTGAATCAACTTGAAGGGGTTGTTGGGCATGTAAACACGAGAAATGACCTTGGATTTACAGATCTAGACTTAACGCCAAGGGGAAGAAACCAGAATTGTGTGCTACACATTTCTGTTGAATGTAGGGGAGTGGTTATGTCTCATGTCCTTTTTGACATAGGGTCATCTTTGAATGTGCTGACGAAGAAGGAACTAATGAAGCTAGATACTCGAGGCATTACTTGTACACCAAGTGACTTGGTTGTACGTGCTTTCGACGGTACTCAGAGGTCTGTCTTTGGTGAGCTGACTTTGCCTATCCAAGTGGGCCTAGAAGTTTTCGACGCTGTATTTTATATCATGGACATTCATCCC
The DNA here is from genome assembly GCA_963859935.3 of Lathyrus sativus. Classification (NCBI taxonomy): domain Eukaryota; kingdom Viridiplantae; phylum Streptophyta; class Magnoliopsida; order Fabales; family Fabaceae; genus Lathyrus; species Lathyrus sativus. The sequence goes on from OZ012739.1 coordinate 607,387,333, forward strand.
GCTTATAGCTGTTTGTTAGGCAGACCGTGGATCCACTCAGCTGGGGCTGTTACATCGACTTTGCATCAGAAGTTGAAATACATGGTTGGTGGCAGTGTTGTGACAATATATGGAGAAAAGGACATCATGGTTAGTCACATGTCTTCTTTCAAGTATGTAGAAGTAGATGGGGAAATTCATGAGACCCTGTGTCAAGCGTTTGAAACCGTGCAGTTGAAGGGTAAGTCTCTGGTGGTGAGAAAAGAGCCTGAAGTGGCTATGTCCTCTTTCAAAGAAGCGCAGGCTATGGTGCAAGCTGGTTCAACCCAAGGATGGGGGCAGGTGATTTATATACCTCAAAAGCAAGACAAGTTTGGTCTGGGGTACCACCCATCGTCTTCACAAAGCACACCAAAGTTCAAGGGGCCGATCATGTTTACTAGCGGGGGTGTTTTCTTTGAGCGGATTAATGCCATTTCTGATGATGAAGCTGGAGACAGTGACTGCGATATGGATGCCTGGATCAAGCCATGCATTCCAGGACAACGTCTATGCAACTGGTCCATTGAGGAATTTGTCCAAGTGACCAATGAACAATAATGCTTTGTTTTTCAATTATTGTACGACCCTATGTTCTACCCGAAGCATAGTGGTTTTTTATTTCAGGGCTTGTCTTGTTTATGTTTGAATACTGTTTCATCTATTAATCAAAGGGCGTTTTTCCATTCAAAATTTGAGATCTCTGTTTTTCTTGTTTTTATTTGTTAACAATAAAATGGCAATGTGTTTGTTTGCATATCATTTGAAGCACTTAACCATTTTCATTGCAGGTCTCATATCATTGCAGATGGCATCGATCAAGAATCTTCTATGACTCGCTTCGACTTTGATAACCCGGTATTTCAAGCTAGAGAAGAGATTGATGAGGATGAAGACTTACCCGAAGAGTTAGCTAGACTCTTGAGACAAGAAGAGAAGGTCATTCTGCCTTACCAAGAAGAGATTAAGGTCGTCAACTTGGGTTCTGAAGAGGTCGTTAGAAATGTCAAGATAGGGGCTGCGTTGCAAGAGGACATCAAGCAAAGGCTGATCGAGATGCTTCGAGAGTATAGTGACATCTTTGCTTGGTCCTACAAAGATATGCCCGGACTAGACATTGACATTGTGGTTCATCGATTACCACTTCGGAAAGAATGTCCACTCGTCAAACAGAAGCTTAGGAGGACGAGACCAGACATGGCTGTAAAAATTAGAGAAGAAGTTCAAAAGCAGTTGGACACTCGATTTTTAGCCGTGACAACTTACCCTCCGTGGGTCACCAACATAGTACCTGTACCAAAGAAAGACGGTAAGGTGCGTATGTGTGTTGATTATAGAGACTTGAATAGGGTGAGCCCAAAGGATGATTTCCCGCTCCCTCATATTGACGTATTGGTTGACAATACGGCTCAATTTTCAGTGTTTTCCTTCATGTATGGCTTCTCCGGTTATAATCAGATAAAAATGGCACCGGAAGACATGGAGAAAACAACATTCATTACACCGTAGGGAACATTTTGCTATAAGGTGATGCCGTTTGGGTTGAAAAATGCAGGGGCAACTTATCAGCAGGCAATGGTGACTTTGTTTCATGATATGATTCATCATGAGATCGAGGTCTATGTTGATGACATGATTGCGAAGTCCCAGACGGAGGAAGAGCATCTGTCAACTTATTGAAGCTGTTTGAGAGGTTGAGGAAGTTCAAATTGAGGTTGAATCCAAATAAGTGCACTTTCGAAGTTCGGTCCGGAAAGTTATTGGGGTTTATTGTCAGCAGAAAAGGAATCGAGGTAGATCCTACAAAACTAAGAGCTATTTAAGAAATGCCAGCGCCGAAGACTAAAAAAGAAGTTTGTGGTTTCTTAGGGAGATTGAAATACATCGCTCGGTTCATATCTCATCTAACAGCCACGTGTGAACCAATGTTTAAACTATTAAAGAAAGATCAGACGGTTGTCTGGAACGAAAATTGTCAAAGAGCATTCGACAAAATAAAACAGTATTTGCAGGAGCACTGATACCCCCAGTCGTTGGAAGACCATTAATCATGTATTTAACGGTTCTTGAGAATAGTATGGGTTGTATTCTCGGTCAATACGACGAGACAGGAAGAAAAGAGCATGCGATTTATTACTTGAGTAAAAAGTTCACAGATTGTGAGTCCCGTTACTCAATGCTTGAAAAAACGTGTTGCGCACTCGCTTGGGCGGCCAAATGTTTAAGACAGTACATGCTCAATCATACAACCATGCTAATTTCGAAGATGTATCCGATTAAATATATCTTTGAAAAGCAGGCACTTTCTGGAAGGATTTCCAGATGGCAAATGGTACTGACAGAGTACGACATCCAGTACGTTTCCCAGAAAGCCATTAAAGGGAGCGTTCTGTCAGAATACCTTGCTGAACAACCCATTGATGATTAATAACTGATGAGATTTGAATTTCCTTACGAGGACATTATGTACTTGAAAGTAAAAGATTGTAATGAGCCATTACCCACTGAAGGTCCGGAGAGGGGTTCTCAATGGCAGATGATTTTCGATGGCGCAGTTAATTCATATGGTAGTGGAATTGGGGCAATTATTGCACCTCCCCATGGAACTCATATCCCTTTCACTGCCAGATTAACTTTTCCCTGCACCAACAATGAAGCTGAGTACGAAGCATGTATCATGGGTTTGGAAGAAGCTATTGATCTGAGGATCAAGAATCTCGATGTATATGGCGATTCAGCATTAGTTGTGAACCAAATCGAAGGAGAATGGGAAACTCGTCAGCCCAATCTAATCCCTTACAAGGATTATGCAAGAACACTGTTACCATTCTTTGATCGCATAGACTTTTACCATGTGTCAAGAGCGGAGAATCAAATGGCAGACGCTTTGCCTACACTGTCTTCAATGTACAAGGTCAATTTTTGGAATGAAGCGCCAAGGATTGTTATCTCACGCCTCGACAGGCCCGCTTTCATATTTGCCATTGAGGAAGTTTCCGATGGTAAGCCGTGGTTCCATGACATTCAGAATTTCCTTAAGAATCAAGAGTATCCACCAGGGGCTTCAACTCAGGATAAGAAAACTCTTAGGAGATTGTCTAGAAACTTTTACCTCAACCCAGATGGTGTGTTGTATCAAAGGAATCATGATCTAGTGCTACTCAGGTGCGTGGACGAAAAAGAAGCAAGCTTGCTTATGGAAGAAGTACACGAGGGTACTTTTGGCACGCATGCCGGCGGACATGCCATGACTCGGAAGATACTACGAGCTGGTTATTTTTGGCTAACAATGGAGTCGAATGGTTTCAAATTCGCGAAGAGATGCCATAAAGGCCATATTTATGCTGATAAGATTCATGTACCGCCGTGTCCGTTGAATGTAATGTCATCCCCTTGGCCGTTTTCCATGTGGGGCATCAATATGATTGGAAAGATCGATCCCACTGCTTCTAATGGACACCGTTTTATCCTGGTAGCTATCGATTACTTCACCAAGTGGGTAGAGGCAGCTTCATACGCTAATGTGACCAAGCAAGTGGTAGCAAGATTCATAAAGAAGGATACCAACTGTAGCTATGGAATTCCCGAGCGAATCATTACTGACAATGGTTCAAATCTGAACAATAAGATGATGAAGGAGTTATGCCAGAACTTCAAGATTGAACATCACAACTCATCGCCCTATCGGCCAAAGATGAATGACGCTGTTGAAGCGGCCAACAAGAACATCAAAAAGATAGTGCAAAAGATGGTTGTTACTTACAAAGATTGGCATGAGATGTTGCCTTTCACTTTGCATGGTTATCGTACGACGGTACACACATCAACTAGGGCAACTCCTTTCTCACTAGTGTATGGTATGGAAGATGTCCTACCACTAGAGGTTGAGATTCCTTCTTTAAGGGTTTTGGTTGATGTAAAGCTTGGTGAGGCAGAATGGATCAAGAACAGATTGAACCAACTTAGTCTGATGGATGAAAAGAGGCTAGCATCAATTGCATATGGTCGTTTGTACCAGAGCCGGATGAAAAAAGCTTACGATAAGAAGGTGCGCCGAAGCTTTCAGACGGGCGATCTTGTGCTGAAAAAGATTCTCCCACCACAATCAGATCACAGGGGCAAATGGACTCCCAACTATGAAGGTCCATTCGTTGTATGAAAGGTTTTCTCTGGAGGAGCCTTAGTATTATCCACCATGGACGGTGAAGATTTTGTATCCCCTATGAACGCAGACGCGGTTAAAAAATACTTTGCTTAAAAGAGACCCGCTGGACACAAAAAGAAAAGTCCAGGAAAAAATGGGGCATCCCGGCGAACCATAAAAAAAGGAAAAGAGGTTTGGGAAAAAATTAGGGATAAAATTGAAAAGATGTAAACCCGCAAAGTTGAAAACCTGGAAAGGCGACTTTGGCAAAAATGGGTATCCCGGTGAATCAAAAACCTGAAAGGGCAGTTCAGACAAAAGTTAGGGATTGAAAAGCAAATGACTGCGGTCTGCGTATGAACTTCATTGCTTAGTGGATTGGGAGAATCCGAGGGCTGTTTATCCGAATCAATCTCTTCTAAAGACGAAGCGTCAGGGTCAAACTAGTCATAGAGGAATCAGCTCATGGTGTTTGTCTGTGCCATATTGCCGACATTATTGTACTTTTTGTTTAAAATGTACACTTTTGTATTTGCTTTTATGCATACTTGTAGTTTTGTGCAGCTTCCTCTTTTCAGGAGTTGCATCTGTTGTAAAACTTTGCCTATTCATATGCCGATTATCAATAAACGTATACTATTTAGTACTTGTCTGTGCGCTTTATTTTTATGCTTTTACTGTTTTGTCTGTGAAAAACGCCTGATGTTTTTGATGAACTTGAATATATAAACTTGCAGGCCTTGGCCAATAATTGCTAAAACTTTGATATTAATTGAACAATGACCAAGATAGTCTTGTTATATAGGTTGTCTTGTCTGTTTGTCTTTTGCAGGGTTGTTACCCTTGGGGCAAGGTTTATGAATATGGATGGATTCATCTGTTCCCCAAACAGTGTTGTTCTCCAACAGTTGAGATGGTCTCTCTATCCCAGTAGAGCTATGTGCAGTGGGTTAGCATGTCCCTGGCAGTTCGCCAGTACGCTTTTAATCCTCCACAGAATACGAGTATGTGCTCATTCCCCAACAAGTCGAGATTCGGGCATATCCCCACAGAGTAGGTGCAAAGTCTTCCTCAGCAGTGGCATGGTACTTTTCCCTCTCATGCAGTTTGATTGTAGGCGCTCGGCTTTGAGCAGTGCAGGCCGAGGCCTCCAGCAGTTAGGTCTTTGTTCCCCAAGATGGTTGCGTCTTGGAAGGCCGTTCAGGGCATTGTTTGTTCTCCATCAGGTAAATTAGGCTGTTTAGCCTGGATGTTTTAAGTACTCCGTAAGTTATCTGTTCCTCAGAAAGTTGGTATTCCGGAGAGTCAGCCCGGGCTTTTTCCTCAGCAAGTAGTGATCTGTATCCTAAGTGAGTTGGGATTTCTTGTTCTTATATAAGCTTTATCCCTGGTAAGGGAGCCTTTTGAGGCCTTTTCATTTCGGTGTAAGTCCAATTGTTATTGGCATGGGTGAGCCTTTCCCTGCGGGGTTGTTCGTTGTTCCTGACAGGATGGTCTCTGTTTCCCTAGCATTTATGTTGTTGTTTCAGTTCTGTTGCATCTGCATGTGTGCATAGCATCTACCCAAACGTGTAGCATTTCTGTTTCATAAGGAGAATTACGCCATTTTTAAACATATGCATGTGAAACATAAGCCAGGTTGTTATCTATTTGTTTCAGGTGTATCTCGCAGATGGTTGGGCCTTTGCCCATGTCGTGGCTAAACCCCAATTCATGTTATTTCCCTAGTGGAGTTTCTCCGTGATTGTTATCAGTGGATGATCTTAACTTCATGTGTGGTTGCTCGCTTTTATTTAGCGAAGGTCTGGCGGCGATGTCAGAAGTTTCTAAGGAATATGGTTGTCTGATGGCGATGTTGGATGCTTATCAGATTTATGTTGGTCTGGCGGCAATGTCAGAGGTCTATTATAACCGTGGTTGTCTGGCGGAGATGTCATAGTTCTTTATCCCCACAGGTACTTGACGGTGTTTTCGGGTGTTTCTCAAAATTATAGTTAGCTGGCGGCGAGGTCAGATTATTTTATGAGGTTGAAGTTAGCTGACGGCGATGTCAGGTGATTTTGGTTCCCCAGCGGCGATGTTGAAGGTTGTTTAGCTGGCGGCGAGGTCAGATTATTTTATCAGATATCTTTGGTTCCCCAGCAGCGATGTTGGAGGTTTGTTACTGACGGTGATGTCAGATATCTTTGGTTCCCCAGCGGCGATGTTGGAGGTTTGTTACTGACGGCGATGTCAGATATCTTTGGTTTACCAGCGGCGATGTTGGATGATTGTTACTGGCGGCGATGTCAGGCGATTTTGGTTTCTCAACGGCGATGTTGAGTGTTCTGTTACTGGCGGCGATGTCAGGCAATTTTGGTTTCTCAGCGGCGATGTTGAGTGTTCTGTTACTGGCGGCGATGTCAGATATCTTGTGTTTTCCCAGCGGCGATGTTGGATATTATGTGTGTTACTGACAGCGATGTCAGGTATCATTGGTTTCCCAGCGGCGATGTTGGAGGTTTGTTACTGACGGCGATGTCAGATATCTATGATTTACCAGCGACGATGTTGGATGTTTGTTTCTGGCAGCGATGTCAGATGATGTAGTTCTCCCAGCGGCGATGTTGGATATTTGTTTCTGGCGGCGATGTCAGATATGTTAGTTTCTGGCGGCAATGTCAGATGTTCTGGTTATTGACGGCGATGTCAATGGTTTAATCAACTTTGTGATGGTCAGACGTCGATGTCAGACGCTTTATTTTGACTGACAGCGAGGTCAGGTGATTTACCGGTTGAGTGTTCTCTGAATGACTGGCGGCGATGTTAGATAATTGTATATTGGGATTCTATACTTGTTTTATCTAACAGAGGTCTAACGACGATGTTAGCTATTCTATCAACTTGAAATAGAAGTTTGACGGTGATGTCAACTGTTATTATAGACTTAATGTCTATGACTGACCGCGAGGTCAGGTGCCTGACGATGATGTCAGAAGAATTTAATGCAGATAAGTGACGGTGAGGTCATATGCTTTTCAGACTGCGTGTCGTTACTGTTTTCTCAGACTGGTTTTCCCCAAGCAGAGTTACTCGTTAAGTTTCTCTTGTCCCCAGTGGAATGTGTTTGTAATCAGAGACGTTACCCCAGGAGGGTTTGCAGTTTTATTTCTGTGGTTGGCAAATTTCCGGGTTCTTTGGTATTCAACCGCCTTTTACCTTGATTGCATAAAAGCCGTTCGCTTTTCATTTATTCAGGTCTAAGTCGTTTGAATAGGGGCAGCTGTTACACCCCAAAATTTGCTCGACCTTTTTCTTAACTTGGTTTATGTTTCATTTCATTTCATTTTGGTTCTAGCATTTGTATTGCATAGAATATTTCATTTTACAGGGGATCAAGAGGTTGTGCATAGCAAGAGAGGTCTTCTCAGAGCATTGAGCCTAAGCAAGGGGTATTACTCAAGCTTGAATGGTCATCAGGACATCTTGAAGTGGTCAATGTCTTGTGAAAGGATGGATGGATATGTGTGGGTCAGCTCCTAACTTGGAGGCCAACTGAAAAGCATAAGGAGATTGTGAGTGCATGATTATGGGCATGAGATGTTGGGGGAGCTCATTGAGTGCTTTGAGAGCCATTTGGAGTTTATTCAAGTTGTTGTGTGAAGTGGAACAAGCCCCAGCTAAAAGTGTGGCATTTAGGGTTTTCATCTGGTAAATCCTCAGTCAACTGTGAAATTGAAGGAGATTGAAACTCAATTCAAAGTCTCTATGGTCATGGGATGTTATTTTGAGAGGTCTAATACATAATTTCAAGATTAATTCATCAAGGATCAAGAGTGTGAGAAGTTACTAAACTAGGGTTCTCAGGGTAAAATCCCCTATTTAGTGCCTGACTTCAACACCATCTACCTCAAGATACAAGTCCCATCTCAACTTTTGGCCAACCTGGTACTTGTAGATCATGTTCTTAGCTTTCTTTTGAGTACTAGAAGTCCTTGATTGGATTTATAGAACTCAAGTTATGATCCAGACAAGTTACAGGTCATCAGATGAATGTGATTTTGGTCAACAAAAGTCAACCAACTCCCAATCCATTTTTGACCTAGAAGGATGTTTCTCCTCAACTTTTGGCTAACATGAAAGTTGTAGATCTTGGTCTTAGATTTCCAAAATGTACTAGAAGTCTTTCATCTGATTTGTAGAACTCAAGTTATGAGGGTTACAAGTCAAGGGTATTTTGGGAAAGTAAGATTATAGGTCATAAAATTATAGGTCCATTTCACCAACTTGCACACTTCAAATGGAAATCTTTTCAACATGAAACTTGCTCCAAATAGGGCCATTTGCATTACCTAATCATCTCTTGTCATGGTGGGAGCTTGGATTGAAGATTGGGTAATGTAATTTTTCATAAAGAAGGTTTAAAATGAGAAATTGAGATTTAATTGATTTTGAACTTTCCCAAGGAAAATTTGTGCATTTTCTGATTGCAAATAGTGTTCCAAAGACATTGCCATTTTCATATTGGAAATTTGGGGTCTCTAAATTGGCCATTTGCATGGTTTCTTCATCTTGAAGTAACAAGTTGGAAATCAACCATAAGATCAAAAGCAAGGCTTAATTCTTGGCCCTTTGATCAGCTCAAGTGATTTGGAGTTGATTTGCAACAAAATCCAAGTTGGTGCAGTGAAAAAACACACGTATGGCAATTGGAAAAAGTGTGGAAAAATGAATTTGTGAATTGAGCTTTAGGACTTGAATTGGAGCACCATTCTCATATGAGCCCAACATATAAAAGATCAAAAAACTTCCTAGACCTAGAGAGCTCGTTTTGGTGGTGGTTTTGCTAAAATAGAAAGTTGAAAAAGAGAGTACAAATTAAAAATCGTTTTTTGGATCTACACACAATTTCAAGCCAAATTGAGTTGATCAAGAGCTTCCTTAAAGCATTTGGAACGTTTCTGGGTGGTTTGTTCAGAGGTTCAACTCAAGACAAGACCCAGTGGAGGTGCTCCACTAGGTAAATTCGAAATCACTATATCTCTCATTTTAAGACTTGATTCTGCACCATTTTTGCATTCTTGAGACATAGAAATAATGTAGATCGTTAATGGATAAAATGAACTGGCATCTGGTGTGTTTTTAGTGTGATGCATTTTTCTTGTTGTTTGAATTTTGGCTCATTCTTGAGCTTTTAGAGCAAATGAGATGTGGATTTGAACTCCTTGTGAGTTGTAGATGCGTTCTGGAGGTTTTGGTTGGCCAATTTTAAGTTTCACAGTCTGTACACATTTCACATTTGTCTTTGATTTGGTCAAACGTCCCAGGCTGACTGACCATTGTGCACGCCTATTGACCAACACACACTACATCCTTTTTGTTTGTTCTGAATTGTTGCACGCTGGGCTGAGCCTGCTTTATGCACCCCCTTTTGTTCCATTTAATTTTCTGAACTGGATTTGTTTACTTCCTGCACCACGTTTTTTTCTTTTTCTTTTTTCTATTTTGTTCTTGTTCAATTTAATTCATTTAAAAATATTCTCTAACTATTTAAAATTCATCAAAAATATGTTTTAGTCATTTTGACTTGTCTTTTATTTCATAGTATTTTTATTTTTTTATTTTTTATTAAAAAATGAATTAATTAGTTGGAGAGGTTTTATTTGAATTAAATTGTGACACTTTGTTTTCTTTTAATTGTTTCTCCTTTTCTCCTTTGGTCCAATGAATGAAAATTGTTCCTCATGCTCTTGATGAGTTGAACAATTTTTTAGGACCATTTTTCCCCTGATTGGTTGACCTTAGGATTGACCTTTGATGCTTGCTTTTTGACCCTCGATTTTCCCATTTCAAAGTGGTACATATTGAATTCAATTTTCTTTTGATGGTGCTTTGAGGGGATATTGGCCTTGTGCCTTTGGCTTCTGTTTGCCAACTTGTGTGGCTGTCTTTTGCATTTTATTTGGTATTTGTTGAGCCTTTTTCCTAATTTTGAGATGACTTGCAAGTCAAGTCATCTCCAAGGGAGGTTCCCACACACATCTTGACCTAGTTTGACTTGGATATGACACTTTTGGATCCTTTGAGCTTGCAATGCCTTGTAATTCATGTTGCTAACATGTTAAGGATGCTTTTGGTTCAATTTTAGGTCATGACACTTCTTTTTACTTGCTCATTTGTGTTCATCTTTTGATTAGGGTTTCTATATGGGGCTTTCTTGCCTTTCCTTTGTGCATATGCTTGCTTTCTTTTGTATTATGTTTGCTTTTGCATTTGTGCACTCTCTCCTCACCCTCCATTCTGTCCCATGACTTTGGAATGTTATTTAAGGTTGGTTGGTCCCTCCTTAGGAGGAACTTGAAGCTTACCTAAAGTAATGAATCCATGAGGACTTTTTCTCATTGTTTTTGTTACTTGTTTTTGATGCATCTCTCTCCCTTTTCTCTTTGCATCTTCATATGCATGCCTGGTTGAGATGAGCTTGTGGTGGCTACTACCCTACACATATTATCCTCCCACTTTCATTCTATGTGTTCTTACTTGTGCATTTGTGTTTGCATCCTTCATTTGCATTGTTTTCTTTATTGTTTCTTCTTCTTTTGTCTTCCTTCCCTTAGAATTTCTAACCTCTCTTGTTCAAGAGAGGTTATGATAGACATTAGGGTTCTAACTATGCATGATAACATTAGGTAGAGATTTCCCTTTTGTAATCCCAACTTTAGGTGCACTTTGCATGACAACTTTTAGGGTTTGGTCTAGTCCCCCTCTAGTTTGTCCCTTTCTCTTCTCATCTTCAAACACTTCAATCCATTTAATAAAGATAATGAATGTTGTGCCATGAGCCTTGTACTTGGGAAATGGTGATTGAGTGGTTACCTCTCAATTTCCTAGAGTGTTTAGTATACGTCCTTAGGACGATATGCGACGCATTCGATCCTAGGTTTTAGACTTTGTTACAACATACATTATGAACACTCTAATTCAAAACACTTCTTCTTTAAAAAACACAAAAACACTTCAAACCTTTTTCACCCTTTGGGGTTCTTAATCAGGAAAACCTTTTTCATAAGCAAGAGTGTTGTTAACTTTCAGTCCTATCGCAAACGGTAACGCCTAAGTCTTCAATGGTCGAGCTACATACACCAACTGCTAGAACTGTCTGTTAACCCTACTCGGGTAAAACTTTTGAACAACCTGTGTTTTCCTAAGCCCGAACTACGTTTGCTCTGATCTTTCATACCAGATGAAAGTACGTAGGCACAAGACGCGACATCTTGGCGAGCAACCTTCCCCCCTTCTTTAGCCATAGTTAGGCGAACTACGTTGACTCTGACTTTCCCATTGCACGAGGGAGTACGTAGGCACAGAGCGGCGATGCTCTGCCGAGTCAGTCCTTTTCTTTTTCTTTTGTCCATATGCCTTTAGCGTAGATAGTTTACACACCCTTTTAAATAGACAACACATGCATGGATCCCGTCGAGTACGACAGACGTGAGGGGTGCTCATACCTTCCCCTTGCGTAACCGACTCCCGAACCTAGGACTTGGTTGCGATGACCTCGTCTTTTCCCGTTTTCGTCAGGTTTTTCCGATCGTTTCCTTTGCCTTCTTTAGGATAAATAACGATAGGTGGCGACTCTGTTAGTCATTGCCGACCTCTTTTTTCGCAGTAGCGACAACGTGGAGGACCACGAAGAAACTGCTGAATCTGGATCAAAATCAGATTCTGAAGAGGTATTTTCTAAACTTTCTAGAGCTGAACTTACTAAAAGTTTATCTGAATTTCTTGAAAGCTACAACAAGATTAAACTCAAATACAAGAGGCTTCAAAGCTGTCTTGCATCTGAGAATGATCAGCTGAGATCAGAAGTTGTGAGCTTAAAGCAAACAATCTTAAAATGAAAAATGATTTAGAAAAAGCTCAAAAATCTGACTCAGAACCTATATCATGCTCTAAAAACATTTTAGAAGAGTATGACTATAGCTTTCAAAAGTTTCTAACCAGAGGCCTAGATAGAAGCAAGATGGCTTCCATGATCTATGGCGTAAGCAGAAACAACAAAAAAGGAATTGGATATGAATCACCCTCTAGGAAGGATTTAAATCCAAAACCTGTTGATAAACTGATCATTAAGTATTCTCCTCTGTATACTCAATTCAAATATGGTCATTTAAATGATATTAAGCATATAAGTTCTGATCAGAACAAACCTGTGTTTAATAAACCAAAATTCCATCAGAACAAGGATGCTTTTAAGGGAAAGAAATTCAGAAAGAATTTCAAACCTATTAACCCCAGAGGACCCAAGAAAATATGGGTACCTAAGGACAAAATGATTTTTGGTTCAGACATCCTTAGCAGCAAAGTTGAAACACCAATCATGGTACATGGACTCTGGCTGCTCGCGTCACATGACGGGAAGAAGGTCTATGTTCCAAAGCTTGGAACTTAGATCTGGAGGTGATGTAAAGTTTGGAGGGAACCAGAAGGTCAAGATTATTGGCTCTGGAACTATAGGTAATGGTAACCTCCCTTCTATATCAAATGTTTTACTTGTTGAAGGATTAACACATAATCTATTGTCCATAAGTCAATTAAGTGACAATGGTTATGATATAATATTCAATCAAAAATGTTGTAAAGTTGTTAGTCAAAAAGATGGTTCAATCCTCTTTAATGGAAAAAGGAAGAACAACATTTACAAAATTAATCTTTCAGAACTTAAAGTTCAGAATGTAAAATGCCTTCTGTCTGTTAACGATGAACAATGGGTCTGGCACAGAAGATTGATGCATATTAGTATGAGACATATATCTCAGATTAATAAACTCAATCTAGTCAGAGGACTTCCTCAGTTGAAGTTCAACTCAGATGCTTTTTGTGAAGCATGTCAGAAAGGAAAATTTTCAAAATCTTCTTTCAAAGCTAAAAATGTTGTTTCTACCTCAAGACCATTAGAGCTGCTTTATATTGATCTGTTTGGACTAGTGAAAACTGTATCCATTAGAGGCAAGAAGTATGGATTAGTCATAGTTGATGACTACAGCAGATGGACATGGGTAAAATTCCTGAAACACAAGGATGAGTCACATTCTGAATTCATTGACTTCTGCAAACAAGTCCAAAACGAAAAAGAATTTAAAATTGCTAAAGTCAGAAGTGATCATGGTGGAGAATTTTAAAACAAATATTTTGAAAAATATTTTAAAGAAAATGGCATTGCACATGATTTTTCTTGTCGTAGAACTCCTCAACAGAATGGAGTTGTAGAAAGGAAAAATAGAACATTGCAAGAAATGGCCAAAACCATGATCAACGAGACTAACATGTGTTGCACCCCAAAATTTGCTCAACATCTTTTACCTGGTTTATGTTTCATTGCATTATCATTTGCATAGTTCTATCATTTGCATATCATGGCATATCATTCATCCAACAGGGGATCAAGTATGATTATTATCAAGAGAAGCCTAGCAAGAAATCTTATCCAAGCTTGAGAAGTCATCCAAGTCATCAGGAGGAGGTGAGAGGTCTTGATTAGCCGAGGACCATCAATGGGATGTGAAGCATGAGGTGTGAATATGAGACGTGTATAGAGCTCATGGAGTGCCTAGAGAGCCATGTTGGAGCTAAATCAAGTCATTGTGTCAAATGCAAGAGCCACAGTTGAAGTGCAGACAATTAGGGTTTCATCTGGATCAACCCTAGGTCAATTATGCAATTGAAGAGAATTCAAGCCTACTTTGAGGTCACGGAGTTCATGAAATGATGTGATAAGAAATTTGTGGTGTTGTGCCAAGATCAAATCAAGAAGAATCAAGAATGTGGGAAGTTGCTAAATTAGGGTTTCAGTGCAAATTACCCTGTTTAGTGCCTAACTTCAAGGCCACATAAGTCAAGATACAAGTTTCAAATGGATCTTTGGCCAACATGAAACTTGTAGAGAATATCAATAACTTTAATTTGAGTACTAGAAGTCCTCCATTGGATTTATATAACTCAAGTTATGGTCCAGACAAGTTACAGGTCCTCAGATGATTATGAAATTTGTCTGTGAAAATCATCTGACTTCAAAGCTATTTTTGACCTAGAAGGAGGTTTCACTTAAACTTTTGGCCAACATGAAAGTTGTTCCTCATGATCTTAGCTTTCTAAATTGTACTAGAAGTATTCCATCTGATTTTTAGAGCTCAAGTTATGAGGTTTACAAGTCAGGGGTATTTTGGGAAAGTGAGATTATAGGTCATTTTCAATCATAGGCCAAAATCTCTAACTTGCACTTGTCAAATGCAATTTTGTTCAACATGAAAGTTGTTCAAAATGGGGTTTTTAGGATATTCAAGAGGTCATGATGGATTGGTTGAGCTCATAGCAAAACTTGGTTTGAAATGGTTTGAATAAAGGAGGCTTTCAAATGATTCAAAGTTGAAAAATTCAAAATTATTGGAAACATTGGTTCTTTTATTCAAAATTCAAAATGATTTCAAATGAGTACTTGATTTGATCAGAAATCATGTTTTGGAAACATTGGTTCTTTTAGATTTTTCAATTGACCCTTAATTCATGAGCTTTTCACTTGTTTCTTCACACTTAAGCAACTTCATGGCAATTTATTCACCAAGGCAATGTGGAGTTTCTTTTTGGTCTAAATACACTCCAAAGGTGGTATGCAAGTTGTTTAAAGCTTCTAAGGCAAGCTGTTTGAGCATTTTCGTGCACTTGCCATGTGAAAATTTTGGAGAGGTTGGAGTTTTTGGATCATCCAATTTGGGCCTGGGCTTGGACTCTAGAAGGTCCCAAACGGTTCTATAAATGTTCAGAAGAATATTTGAGCAAGTGTTGGTGGTCATTTGAGGCTGAGCAGAGAGATTGATATTGAAATTTTGGAGCTCCAACTCAAAATCGTATTTGAGGTTCAGAGAAGTTTTAGATCAAATTGAAGTTGCAAGAGGATTCTATCATCTTCAGTGAAGGATTCTGGAAACTTTTGGAGCTTGAATCGTGCTTTAGTCACATCAATTCAGAGATCTACACCAGGTATATAAACTTCAATTTTCTCATAATTCTAGAAAGTGATAGATCAATTTGCACTTACTGTTAGAATCATGAAGAGATGTAGATTGTTTCTGGATAGGAATTTGGACAATTAGAGACAATGTAGGATCATGTATGAATTCTGTTGAGTCACGATTTGGCTTGATCATGAGGAATTAACATGAATTGGATAGATCATGATGAACTAGGAAGTATGAGGAACATTTCTATGTAATTAGTTTAGGATTTGATGATGATCAGAATTGAAGCATACTTTGAACTTTGGATCGGATTTTGAAACCTAGCCTGATTTAGAGGAAATGAAGGTCACATTTGGAATGCTTGTGGAATTCTGGAAAGAATGATGTTAAGTTTGAGTGTTTTCCTTGACCTGCAATTAGAGGTTCATCGGAGAAGACGGTGGTTTTCACCGTGGGAGTCACCGGAAGTTGCTTGACCTTGCTTGAGTTGAAAGAAGAAGACAATATTCTGACCGTTAGATCTGTTTGAAGTTGGACTTGTTATGCTCATCGTATGGCCACGATTCAAACTCAGACTTGCCTCCACTAGCTTAATACGCTGCGTTTCATTTAAGCCCAGTCAGCTGGTGACTGGGACGCTCACGTGGATGCACTGATTCCTCAGGATCTGATTACTCAGTCAATTGATCCAAGCGCTGATGTTTAATTCTGATTTTAATTTCTTTTTATTCATTTTCTTTTTTATTTTAATGCTTTATTGATTCAAAAAATCATATTAAATTCATTCTTGATCAGAAAATTATTTTAAAAATACCTCCATGATCTTGAGAGAATTTGTGATTTTCTAAAATCAATAAAATGCATTTTCATGCAGTTTTCAATTTAATTTGATTTTTCTTATTTTTGGTAATTCTTTTAATTTGGCATAATTGACCATCTGTTTTGTAGAATTTTGTTCTTCCAATTGGTGATGAGTTTGGCTTTGATTTTATAGTATGTTTTAGGGTAGATATTCATGTTCCCCTAGCATTTTTATTAGAATTTTAGAACACCATTAGGTTCTGTTTTAGATGTTGAGATTAGGACCCTCCCAAAATTGTGGATCCCCTTGACCTATCTCAATGTAGGAATTGTTTAGATAACTTAGAAGTTGATTTAGGCTTCAATATTTTTACACTAGGTTTTTCAAACATGTATGTTCCCCTAGGAATTTTATTAGAATTTTGCAACTTCATTTCCTATTTTAGTTGTGTTTTGCAAATGGCTTGTATTTGTGGTTTCCTCTCTTGAGTGCTTTGGATTGTTTGGTTTGGTTGGTTGCTTTGGAGTGGGTTTAGGCTTGAGTTCTTCTTATTGGAGCTTCTGGATTCATTGAAGATGCTTGGGATTGAATATTGGAGCTTGGAGTTGAAGGCTTTGCCTCTTGTGGAAGTTTCTTAGGGGCTTAGGAAATTAGGGTTTTAGGAAGTGCCTTAGACCTAGTTTTGATTATTTCTTCAAACATAGAGTGCATTGTTTGCCTCTATTCTATCCAATGACATAAATTCCTTCTTGGGAAGCTCCATCTCTCCTTAGGAGGGATGAGTGGTATGCCCAAGTGAGTAGAACTTTGAGGATACCTTTCATTTGCAATGTTGAGTTCTTAGTGATTTCCTTTGGTTGTCATTAGGTTTCTTAACATTACAACTTGATTTTGATGATTAATCCTCCTCTTGGAGTGTGCTTGTTGGAGCTTGAAGATTGATGAAGCTTGAAGATAGAAGCTTGTTTGAAGATGAAGTCTTTGCTGTCACCTTTGATGTCTATCCAACTGTGCTGTTTAGAGCCTGAAGTTGCTGTCTGTAGAAGTTGCTGCTGCTTGGGCTGCCTCCTCTGTATCTTTTGTTTTTCTCTGTATTGTCTGTTTGCTTGTGTTGATTACCTCTAGGTTTGAGGTGGATCTTGTCTCCTCTTGCCTATTGTTTTCTCTCTTGCCTCTCTGGTACTGTTGCATTGCATGCATTTTACTGTTTACTGTAATTGCTTGCTCTCTTTTGCTGTTTATCCCATAGGACCGCTGATTTCCTCTGTGCAAGAGGAAATTATGACAAACATTAGGTTTTGACCCATGCATGATAACTGTAAGTAGAGTCCCCTATTAACCATAGTTTTAGGGTGTCTCTCTTTTCTCATCTCAAAACAATTCAAAAACACAGTAATAAGGATAACGCGTGCTGTACGTTACGAGCCTTAAGCTATTTGAGAAAAGGTTGCTGGAGGGTCACTCTTCAGTAATCTGGCTGCTTAGTATGGTACCCTTAGGGTGACATGCAACGTAGTCACTCTCAGATCACAAGTCTTTAGTACAGTATAAGTTGCAAACAGACTAAAAAACAGTTCTTTCGTAAAAACTGAAAACAAATGTCAAATGTCATTTTTGTCCTCTTGGACCCTTAATCAGGAAAACCCTTTCTTAAGGAGATAAAAAACTGTCAGAAAAACTTGTGTCTTCCGTAGCCCGAACTACATTTGCTCTGATCTTTCATGCCGTATGAAAGTACGTAGGCATAGGATGCGATATCCTAGCGAGCAACCTTCCCCTCCTTTGCCGTAGGTAGGCGAACTACGTTGACTCTGATTTCTCGTTCCAGACGGGAATACGTAGGCATAAAGTGCGATACTTTGCCGAGTCATTTTATTTTCTTTTAACCCAGACCTGTAGAGTAGATAGAATAACAAACCCTTTAGATAGAAAACAAGCGTGGATCCCTTCGGGTACGACGGACGTGAGGGGTGCTAATACCTTCCCCTTGCGTAACCGACTCCCGAATCCAGGATTTGGTTGCGATGACCATTCCTTTCCCTCTTTGTGTTAGGTTTACTCTGAGCGTTTCCTTTCCCTCCTCTGGGATAAATAACGCATGATGGCGACTCTTCTATCATAGCCGGCGCCGATTTTCGCAGTAGCGAAAACATGGCAAAACATTTTTGGGCAGAAGCAGTGAATATAGCTTGTTATATTCAGAACAGAGTGTCTGTAAGACGTCTTCTGGAGAAGACTCCTTATGAATTGTGGAGGAATAGAAAGCCTAACATTTCTTATTTCCATCCTTTTGGATGTGTATGTTTTATGTTGAACACTAAGGAAAATCTGAACAAGTTTGATTCTAAAGCTCAGAAGTGTTTCATGCTTGGATATTCTGAACGCTCTAGAGGCTACAAAGTATACAATACTGAGACACGGATTGTAGAGGAATCAATTCATGTTAGATTTGATGATAAGCTTGGCAATCAAAAGCCAAAGCAGCTTGAAATTTCTGCAGATAGAGAAGTCCTTCTCACAGACTCTGAAGAATCAGAGGCAAACAAAGCTCAAGCAAAAGCACCAGAAGCAATGTCAAACGCTACTCCCTTGACTGCTCAGATGGATAGCTTTACAATTTCTGAAGAACCAAATGTTAAAGGATCATCCAGAATCAAAGCCTCTCACCCAGAGGAAATGATAATTGGAAAGATGGATGACCCTATCAGAACAAGATCATTTCTCAGATCTTCTGGAACGTCACTATTTGGTTTGGTATCTATTATTGAACCTACTTTATGGATGAGGCTCTGAATGATAATGATTGGATACTTGCTATGCAAGAAGAGCTTAACCAATTCACAAGGAATGACGTCTGAGATCTGGTTCCAAGACCAAAGGGATTCAACATCATTGGAACGAAATGGGTCTTCAGAAACAAGCTGAATGAGCAAGGAGAAGTTATCAGAAACAAGGCTAGGCTGGTTGCTTAAGGATACAGTCAGCAAGAAGGTATAGATTACACAGAGACATATGCTCCTGTGGCAAGGTTAGAATCTATTCGCTTGCTTATTTCTTTCGCTGCACAGAATAACATCACTATGTATCAGATGGATGTTAAAAGTGCCTTCTTAAATAGTTTCATAGAAGAGGAAGTTTATGTTCATCAACCTCCTGGTTTTGAAAATGAAAAATTTCCAGAACATGTTTTTAAACTTAAGAAATCACTTTATGGCTTAAAACAAGCTCCCAGAGCTTGGTATGAGAGGCTGAGTAATTTCCTTCTGGAAAATAATTTTGTCAGAGGAAAAGTGGACACTACTCTCTTTCATAAATCCATTAAGAAAGACATTTTAGTCTGTCAAATTTATGTTGATGATATTATTTTTGGAACTACCAATATTACGCTTGGAAAGGAGTTTGCTCAATCTATGCAGGCAGAATTCGAAATGAGCATGACGGGAGAACTCAGATTCTTTCTGGGAATTCAAGTGAATCAGACTCCAGAAGGCACCTACATACATCAGACAAAGTATGTGAAGGAACTTCTGAAGAAATTCAACATGACAGAAAGCAAGCTAGCAAAGACTCAAATGCATTCTACCAGCACGCTAGGTAAAGAAGAGGTAAGTAAAAAGGTAGATCAGAAGCTCTACAGAGGTATGATTGGTTCTCTTCTGTACTTGACTGCTTCTAGACCTGATATACTCTTTAGTATCTGTCTATGTGCTAGATTCCAATCAGATCCTAGAGAATCCCACTTAACAGCCGTTAAGAGAATTCTAAGGTATCTGAAAGGTACTACTAACATGGGTTTGTGTTACAGAAGATCTGACGAATACAGATTAGTTGGATTCTGCGATGCTGACTATGCTGGAGACAGAATAGAACGTAAAAGTACTTCTGGAAGCTGTCAGTTTCTGGGAAGTCATATGATCTCATGGTTCAACAAGAAGCAACCCATAATAGCTCTTTCAACAACAGAAGCAGAATACATTGCTGCTGCTGGTTGTAGCACACAGATGCTCTGGATGAAGAGTCAACTAGAAGATTATCAGATTCATGAGAGTAACATTTCTATTTTCTGTGATAATACTTCTGCTATTTACCTTTCTAAGAATCCTATTTTACATTCTAAGGCATATAGAAATTAAGCATCATTTCATCAGAGACTATGTTCAGAAGGGAATTATAAGTTTGAACTTTGTTGATACAGACCATCAATGGGCTGATATCTTCACAAAACCCCTTGCTGAAGATAGGTTTAAATTTATTCTGAAAAATATTAGTATGGATTTTTGTCCAGAATAAAACTAGTATTCAGAGTCAAATTTATTCAGATGAAATATGACTAATATCTATATTCTGAAGTAATTCTTCTGTTTATTTTTTTTGGTACATTATTTTCTTGAGAAACTCTGATCTAACAAGTCTCAGAAGATCTGAGCGTTGTTTAACGTTTCTTATTCAAAAGAGATTCAGAGGCATATCTACATCAAACACGTGTCACACGAAATCTGAAAAGGTGGAGTGTAATACAATGAGACGCCATTTTGAGGTACTGTTTGAATTCTCAATTCCTCGTTTTTCCTCCCCATGCTTATCAGTATCATTTAATGTTTGAAATCATTATTCTATTTGATGTGATTTTTTTTGAATTAAATTAATTGAATTAATTCCTGAACGCGTGAATGTGTGCCCTAATTATTGCCCCTATAAATGCCAAAACACAACACTTTCTCACACTTTTCACTCTCTCTCACACCGTGTATGCATTTCTGTTTGCTCCATTGTTTCTTCATCTCCTCCAAACCTAAAACGCAAAGAAGCATTCGTTATCTCACTTCTTCAACTATGGTAACCTCATCTTCAACATATCAACAATTTGAATCAACCATGGCTGTCGTTTCTTCTTCTGCAATGGGTCCTACTCCATTCAAAGAACCAGTAAGAACTCTCCTCACACCCGTTGAACAACTGGAAGTTTTAAGTGAGTTCTTGATTAATTTTGAAAGCATTGCTGAAAATGGGTTTAATCTGCGTCCAACTGTGTCATCACAAGGATGGACAAAGTACTTTGACATACTGGTTGGTCTAGTTTACCCTTGCTTGGTCAAAGAATTTTGGATTCATGCAAGCGTTTTCCCCAAATTCATCATGTATTTAGTTCTGGGTAAAGAAATCATCATCATTGAAGATTTGATTCGCAAACTGATAGGGTATCAAGAATCAGATGGTGTTACTCACCTGCCAGCAAATCGTCTGGATATGGATGAAGTGTACAGTGAAGTGTTTACTTCTGGGGAAGCTTCAAGCAAGATAAAGGATCTGAAAGTTTAATACAAGATATGGGCTAAGATCTTCTTGGGTTGCATTCATCACAGAAAGTCTACAAATTTTCCTGATTACATCAACTCTGATCAGATGTACTTCATGTATTGTTTGGGTAAAGGCATCAAGGTGGATCTGCCTTACTTGCTTTTCACTCATCTGTGGGGACATGTCAAAATGTATAGAGAATCTGTCAAGACAAAGCATCAGAAAGTGAGAAATTGGATACCTATGGGAAGACTCATCTCAGATATTCTGACTGAGAATGGACTAGTTGGTCATCTGACAGAAGCTGGTATGAAAGAAGAGTTAATTTCAATTATTGGAAAACCTCTGAATGGAAAAAGTCTGCAGAGGATAAGAGTTGTGGAAGAACTTACTTCTGCACCTGGTCAGATCAATTCTGAAGAAGTAAGCAAGAGAAGAATACCTGTAGATGATTTTCCTCTGTTCCATGCTAACGAACCAAAGGAAATTATTCTGGCTTACATAGCAGAATGCTTAGTAGATGGAAATCCTATACCAGAACATCTGATTCAAAGAGCAGATGAACCTGAACTTGATTTCTATGGGGAGAGACAAAGGAAGAAAAGAAAGGTCTCAGAAGAAGGATCTTCAAAGCCAAAGAGGAAAGCTTCTGGCGAAGCATCTTCTGCAAAGCCAAAGTGCGTCAAGAAACAACAAGGTAATCCTTTTGCCAATTTAGATTCTATTTTAGAAACAGTAAGAGAAGTACTAGCATCTAAACTACCTCCTTATGAACCAATTTCCTCACCTTCTCCTCCTCACGACTCTGAACCCACTCCATCTAAACCACAAAAATCTCAACCACTACCTTCTACACCTCAACGACATAAAACTTATGAACAACCACAAACATCTAAACACACAACATCTGTACCATCCACACCTTCCTTTAATATACACCAGAAAACTACTCCTGAGAAAACCCCCGCTTCTGTTCCACAAACTTCTGAACCCCAACCTTCTGTAAACCAATCTTCTGAAAATCCCTCATCTGAAAAGCAAACACCTGCACCACAACAACCAAAAACCATCCCATCAGATCCTGAACCAGTTGTTTTCGATCTTCAACCTTTGACAACTGTATTTCCAGTTCCATCTGGATCATCTGAATCTTCTAATTCATCTAATTCCAGTGATTCTGATAGATCTGATGTTATCTCATCTTTTCTCAAACCTTATGTTACTATTCCTTCTGACCCTAATGGTGATAAGTTTTCATTAGAACCATCTTCATCTGAACCTCTGATTGCTAAAACCTCATCTGTTCTCACTCCTTCTCCTTCATACCCACCTGTTATCATTATTCCTTCCTTTTCCATACCGTCAACTTCTGCACCCAACAAAACACCTTCTTTAGAAGCCTACATTAAACCTAAACCTAGGCTGGATGTTGGTACTTTATTTGTTGGTTTTGAAAATGAACTAAACATGTGGTTATCAACTGTTAAGAAGGAATGCATGTCCAACTTGAATCCTGATGATTCTGAGGCTATCTGAAAGAAATTCAGATCCAGATTTGATTCTGTAGCTTCCAATCTTCAAGAGATCTGTTCTGATTATGCAAAGGTCAAATTTGCTGAAATTGTTAGACAAACTCTTCTGAGTGTCAGCAGAAAACCAACCTTGCTTTTGGAAAACACACCTGCAAAGGACGTGTGTATTCCTTTTGAAGTATTGCCTACTTCTGAGACTGCTGAACTGCAAAGACCTGAAGAAGTCGCTCCAGAAGTTCCTGCTCCTTGTCCAGAAGAGACTCTCGTTTCTGCTCAACCGTCTGATATGATTGTCCAGAATGCTTCTGCTTCTTTGGTTGTTCACGATGCCTCTGCCTCTGCTTCTGCATCTGCTCATGAGTCATCTGAAGTGAAGAATGAAAATGAAGATCTGCATGCTCAGTTTGCTGAGCTCAAGGCTAGTGACTCTGAGATCAAATCATGGATGGTCAAGCAAGAAAAGACAATAGAAGAAATCAAGACATGGATGGTAAAGCAAGAAGAATCCGCTTCTGAGATAACGAATCTTCTGAGGATTTTGGCTTCTCGTTCCTCTTAGTTTCTTTCTTTGTTTGTGCATCTATGTTATCTGTTTGCTTGTCTGTTTCTGTATCTGGATTATCTTTTTATAATGCATCTGAACGGAATGTTTTTCCTTCAGAATCTATCTTATGCTTGATTGTTTTTCCTCTGCTATTTTTTTCTTTGTCTTAAGGTTTTTCTTAAATCAAGATTCTTTTTGATATGACAAAAAGGGGGAGAAAATGGTAATTTTGATAATTCACATAAATAGTTACCAAAGGCAACTCATACATGATAAATTTTATCTAATCATATTTTTTGAGTGTTTCAGAGCTAATAATTCTCATCTGATAAATTCTAAGAATTAACTCTGAACCAAAGTCTGAGAATCTACAAGTTTCCTCTAATGCTAAAAAGAATACAGAAGCTGAAAGGGAAATGTTTATCTTTTCAGAAGTATTCATTTCAGGGGGAGATTAATATTCTCAGGGGGAGTAATATTTCTTTTCTATTTTTAAACAAAATTTCCCATAGTTTTTGTCATCATCAAAAAGGGGGAGATTGTTAGAACACAGATTGGTGTTTAATATATCTCATAGTTTTGATGATAACATTAATGAAATTTTGTATAGAGAATTTATATACTCTAATTTTGTTCAAGTGTTTATTTGTTTTAGATATCAAAATTAATATTATTCTGGAAGAAAGAACGCCTCTGAACATTAAAGAACGAGAAAGCTCTGAGCGTCAGAAGCAACCCATCAAAAGACTTTGATCTGCTACAATGACTCTGAGCAAAGCTAAGAAGAACTTGAGTGAAGAACATACGTAAAGCTTCATAAGACTCTGGAAGTACTCAACGCTGCAAGTACAGAAGTTTTGATAAGCAAGTATGCTCTGATAAGAATCTCACGCTTAAAGCACTTGGCTGCAAACTCTGATAGAGAAACTCTGATTGAGTTAACTCTAACCTGAACAACTAGGAACATCATCAGAAGTTCTGATGCAAGACGTTCCAAAGTTGTTGAAGAAAATGCTGTTCAAATAAAGATCTGTTGGCATATTCTTTGACATTATCCTAAACGGCTCTTTCCTTATTTGTGCTTGACACAGGATTTTAGATAAAAAGGATTTGTCTGAACATTCCTCTTCTGAGAAAGGAAAAGTCAATAGATAACAAAAAGAACAGAATGCACAGATTGCACAGTCTTTGAGAAAAGGATTTCAAAGTACTATAAAAGCAAGTCCAAGCATCACTTCAAAGGTTAACGAACTTGAAACAAATTCTTGACAAGTTATTCAACAAGCTCTTATACAAAGTCTCTTCAAAAGCTGAATAGTTTTATTTCGTTCTAAAAACTTGTGTAAAAATCACTGTTGTGATATAGCTTTTAGGAGCACATCTTAAACACAAATTGTTAGTTTA
The DNA here is from genome assembly GCA_963859935.3 of Lathyrus sativus. Classification (NCBI taxonomy): domain Eukaryota; kingdom Viridiplantae; phylum Streptophyta; class Magnoliopsida; order Fabales; family Fabaceae; genus Lathyrus; species Lathyrus sativus. Next base: position 607,412,069 of record OZ012739.1, read on the forward strand.
TCTTTGTAAAAGATTTCCTTAAGAAGACCAAGTTGTGGTCAGAATTTCTTGAGAAGACTAAGATAGTTGTCTTAGTGGTATACACTGTAATCAAGTTTGATATAGTGGATTAAGTCCTTGTTGAGAAAGGCAAATCACCTTGGTAGGGTGGACTGGATTAGTTTGAGTTCAAACGAACCAGGATAAAAATACTGTATTATTTTTCTATCATCCAAATTGTTTTAAAATCCTTATTCAAACCCCCCCCCCTTCTAAGTGTTTTTCCTACCTTCAATAGGTCCTTAGTGTTTGTAGTATATAGAACATTTAATTTTAATTTTTATGTAATTAATATTAAAAAGATTAAAAGCAAATATACTATATACTATAAAGATTAATTGTAATATAAATTAATTTTAAATTAATATACTAAAATAATAAAGAAAAATAAAAAACAATTTCTTTTAATAAAAAAAGTAGAATTAAAATTTAAAATGTGTATACTTTTAAAGATCATTATGTTTAAATTTAAAATATTTTTGTATTAATGATTAATTGACATTTAACCTTCCACATATTTCAGTATCTTTGAAACCTCATTTACATTTAAAGACCAAGACTGTTACTAGTATTAATAAAATTTTATAATTAAAATTTATATAAGTCGTTTGTAAAATATATTTATATATATATTTTTATGTTTAATCATTTTTCATTTCTACCGACTCCTAATAATAAGATTAGCACACAAAAAATTATTTCCTTTAACTAGTATGACAACACTACTACAAAAAACACATACAACAACGGTTAAAAAAATATACTATCATGCAGGACAACTACTGTTACGTAGCGTGTAGTTGTATATACATTACTTACAATCACGGTTGTCTGACCGTTGTAGAAAACAGAAAAGCGTGCTATCTATAATCACAATTGTTTTAAATACCCGTTGTGAAAGGTCTGTCAGCATTTTTTTTGCCACATGTTTTGCCTGACTACATTTATAACTTTCATTACAATATACAATATTAAATATTTTAACACAACAACATCAAGAACAACAAGATTAACAAGTGTGAGTGTTAACTACAAATTCAATCAGGTTTTGAATGATGTCAAACAAGGAAGGTAGTATATCGTAGAGCTTTTGTATATGGACGGTATCAACCTACGTTTAGATGCTCATTTGTTCCCTTAGTCTTAGGATGCATAAAAAGATTCTCTAAACAAGTTTTACTGGTCTTAGACATGTCATACACACCAAAAATCATGTTTGTGTGTCAAAACAACAACATATGTCGTCATATATGTAACCAGGCCGATCTACGGAAGCCTCGACTTTAGTATAGGCCGACACATTCATGTTTCAGGCCAGCTCCCATGCTCGAAGAACAAAGCCTGTAGATTCTGCCCACAGGTCACCTCACTGGCCGGCCTGAACACCTTCATAGAATGACCTATGACTTTCATAGGCCGACCTATGCAAGTTAAAACTTGAAAAATTCTTTTTGCATCTTATTTTTCGTGCATCCTTTTGCATATTTTCTTCACATACATACACACACACACACACACACACACACACATATATATATATTCATCCCTTCTTCTATGCATACACACAATTGAACTACACATAATCATTTTTCGATTGGGTGACCATCTAGATTAAGGTTGATAATGTCTAATTAGGTTTAGTGTAACCAAGAATATTGGGTTGGAGGCTTTGTGTATTTCAAATAAGAAAACCAAGGTGGAATTTTCCTTCAAGGTCGGGTTAATTTGAAGGTTTTGGACAAGATCACGTCAACTCTTATTCGACCAAGTGAAAGCCTTCGGACAAGGTGGTTTCCTTTCATGGGAGTAGCATGAGACGGTGAATTGTGTTCGAGAATCTTTGGTTTCAACAAGTTGCGTGCTCGGGATAATTGGAGAATTGGAGGTGGAAGAATCAACACAAAATAATAGGCTTTTTGGGGTTTGGATTCTTCATCTCTTATATACACAATTTTGCAAAGAAAATGTTAATAGAACTATCTCAATTCGATTTTAAATTAAGAGCAGACATACTCATAGTGAGGCCGATTGGGGAACTACCTAAACAAATCTTGGTTTCTCTCTTTATCTCTTTTATTGTTGATTTCGCAATTTATCGAGTTCATCCTTGTTTGATCAATTCGATTGGAAATTGTCTTCTACTATCTTTTGAAGGTGTTGTTGTTGATATAATCATAATCACTTTGATTGTGATAGGCTTTTAACATCAACGAAACAAACTATATTTCTAATTGTTATCGATTGCACATCAAGTGCTCGATAAATTGTTTGTGCGTATTTTGATTGTGTTTTGGTTCATTGGATATACGAGTTACGATTAGCATTGCATTTAATGGATTCGTAGCCTGATCATTGTTGAACATTTACATTTGTTATCACTCTGTTTGGTTCGTGATACATATATTGCTTTTTGATAGTATGTTCAGTTAGATGATTCGATTCGGGTCGTTTTTCCGCTGCACCATATTCGAAAACAGATTTTTGCCAAAAGTTTTTTGTTGTAAAATTTGTGATCTATTCACCCTCCCTCTACATTGAAGCCTATCGTCTAACAAGTGGCATCAAAAGCTCTGATTCATTTCGTTCTTGAGATACATTTCTTAGAAGAATGGCTACCGAACCTAAGGGTGTGTACAATAGAGCACCAATTTTCACGGGCAAAAATTATGGCTATTGGAAAGCACTTATGCGTATTCATGTCAACTCTGTTGACAAAGATATTTGAAATGCTATCCAAAATGGTCCAGATGAAATAACTTTGACCAATGAAGATGGTGTTACAATACCTAAACCGGAAGCACAATGGGATGATAATGATAGGAAATTGTGATCACATGATTGAAAAGTGAAAACCATTCTCACTTCCTCCTTGGGAGTTGATGAGTTTTATCGCGTTTCTCATTGTGAGACCGCCAAAGCTATGTGGTACACATTAGATATTGCCCGTGAGTGAACTAATGATGTAAAACAAGGTAGGATCAACATATTGAATCAAAAGTTTGAGTTGTTCCATATTGAGCATGGTGAAACAATTGCAGATACGCGAAAATGGTTCACTGATCTTATAAATCGATTAAATGCACTAGGTAATCTCGTTTCTGATGAACTTGCTACTAAAAAAGTTTTGAGGTGATTAATTAGGAAATGACAACCAAAGGTCACCGCTATTAAATAAGCAAATGATCTTAAGTCTCTTGATCTTATGGCTTTGTTTGGTAAGTTGGAATAACATGAGCAAGAGCTTACTTGCTTGGCAAAATACGAGAAGGAATACAAAAAGTGATCAAAGAGTGAGAAAGGGAAAGACAAAGAAGAAGGGAAGAAGTCCATTGCTCTAAATACTTCTAGCTCAAGGCCTTCTCAAGATGAGCAAAGGGATAGTGAACCTAAAGATGGAAATGAATCCAAAGAAGAAGATATAGGATTATTCATAAAGCGAGATGTTAAAACATGGCGACAAATATCCCAACAAGTATTATGATAAATCAAGAAGGCTATCAAGTTCCTCAAAAGAAGAAGACGAGAGCAAAAATGGAAAGTCACGAAGTAAGTGTTACAATTATGGCAAACCCATTCACTTTAAGTCGAAGTGTCCAAAAATCAAGAATGAAAGAGGTCGTTACAAAATGTTCAGAAAAGGTAGGAGAGCCTATGCCACTTGGGAAAGCGAGAGTGATTCATCAAGTGATAATAGTTCTACTTCAAGTTAGGAATTGACCAAGCTTTGCTATGTGGAAAATAAAGGAAAGAAAAAGGTTGTAAGTCACTATGAACTTCAAGAGTCTCATGACTTAACATTTTCTCAACTTAAAGAATCCTTTGAGAATCTACAAAGACAAGCCATAAATGCTTTCAAGAGATTAGCTTCAAACAAGAGAATCATCTCTCATTTGGAAGCTAAGATTACTGAAAATGAAAGACATGTTGAAGCTCTAAATAAATCTATGTCAAATATTCTAGAAGGAAAAGATGAGGACCCTAGATCTTAGTGGAATTTTGGTTGTGAAACATGTCACATTTGGCAAAAGGAGTCAAGGACTCTTAAAGCTAAAGTTGATAAGGCTTTGCAACCCAAGGTTACTTTTGCTATATATACTTCTAATTATGACTTACCAGGTCACAATCCGTATCAAAGGTATAGTTACAATAAAAAGGAACCAAGTAGCAAAAGGTTATCTTCTCTAAACTTGTATTGTCACTAATGTTGCAAAAATGGACACACAATTGCAAAGTGCAGAGTTAGGAAACTCCATGTTTCTAATGATGTCTTTTAATGGATCCCTAAATACAAGCAAGGTTTTACTAATACCCAAGGATCCAATGAAGATTGGGTATCTAGAGCATGTTATTAATCATGCAAGAAAAATTTCTTGACTCTATGGAGAGAGTATGGGATCTCGTTCGTGGAGCATCAAGGCACAACATTGTAACATGTCCTTATTATTTTGATCTATGTGACTAACAAGGAAAATTATTTTACCAACCAGGTTAACTCTTTGTGTTTCTTTTAATTGGTAAAAGTGTATGAATGATTACTAATAAGCTATCCAAGAAGTTTCGGAAGGATGTTATATTCAATTATGCAGATAATCTTTGACTAAACTTGCTCAAGTACATCAAAACTAGAAGTGATCAACCTAAAATGGTGAAACATAAGAAGCTAAATTATCATCATAACTGAGCAAATAATCATCTAATGATGTTCTTGGATACATTACTAATCTCACTAGCAAATACTTGTACAAGAAGGAAAGTGGTAAGAACGTTGTGGTTTTGTTTGTTTCGTGGCACGTGTTGTATTCATTTTAACTTTCGTTCGAAAGTTATTAGTGGAATGCTTGTGCATCCTCCGTCTTGTGTACAGTGAGGTAATATCGATTCAAAACCTATTTATTTCTACGTACGAAAATCTTTCTTTGACCTGTTTATTTCATTAGGATATGTGATGAACTATATGTGATGCTTGTAATATGCGTTTACTGCTAAAAATATCAAATGTGGCTGTTGTATGTTGCATTTTACATGTTTACAGTAACCGATCTTACTAGTTGATCAGAACCTGAGATGAGCCAAAGACAAGTGTCTGTGATGCTGGGTGTGAAAGAGGATGAAGGGTGTACCTTCAAGGCACTCTGATGCTAAAGTAAGAAAATGAGCAAGAGAGAGAGAGAAAGTACAAAATATGAGTGTTTCAAGGTGAATATTTTGATACCTGGCCCTCTCAAGTGAAAGGGTTTTTATAGTGCCCCTAGCGCTTGGCCATTGGTCCCTATTTTTGGGGCGAGATAACCATTTCCCAAAGAATAGGTAACTTCTAGAACTAGCTGTTGGGACGGGAAGACATTCCCATAACTAGCCGTTGGGACGGGAAAAGGTATAGTTACGGGCACAAATGTCTTTCCTATTTCTGGATGGTGGAACCGTGCATGACGGGTAGAGACTGATGGGGAGAGGTGCTGTGACCAAGGGTAAATTGGTCAGCCTCACCTGTTGGAGGGGCAGAAAGGTAAACTCTCCACTAAAGAGGTTGGACTTAGGCAATTGGACCGTTCTTGGAGCAGAAGTGGATTGGGCCATGCCTAGCCATTGGGCCAGTCCGGAACAGTAACCGTACATAAATGTCATTATGATTCATTTGTATCTTGGAGTAATTCATACTTGCATGATTATATGTTACATGATTAAAGCAAAAAAAATCATTAAACCTTATCATATGCATGAGTCTTCAATCAAGATAATATGTATGAGTCTAATTCGAGTCACTGACGGTGTCTAGAAGTTCATTTGATTCAAATTCTTCAAATCAGAAGTCTATAGGTCGACATATAATCGAACAGGTTGACTTGTGTCATGTGAATTAAAATCTTTCTTCTGACTAGTTCATTATAGGTCGACTTGACCTCGTATAGATCAGCCTATGCGAATTAAATTGAATATTTTCACAAAAACTAACATTATAGGCTGGCACATGCTATCGTATAGGCCGGTCTATGAAAAATAAGTGGACGAACTATGGCTTATTTGACCAATTTTTTTCATATTCCTACATTCATGGTTGGTTCATGAATGTGAGTCCTTTGCTATTCAAATTCCAGTCAACTAATGTAACTCCTCTTTGTCTTCTTAATTCATCACGAATTCCATTCATTTCATGAGATTAAATCATTAAACTCTCCATAATCTTGTAACAATGATTCTTCTGAATTCCTCTTCTTTCTCTCATTTCCTATAAATTAGCATCGATTTTCATCTTGTTTCAAACATTTCAATTCAGTCAAAAACTCCTATCAATCCAAATGGCTTCCAAAATTGCGAGAAGCAAGAGTGATAAGGCTAACACATCATCATCATCAGCCATTCCAAACACTGAGCTATCTCTGGCTTCTGACAAATGCATAGCAGAATTTGAAGAGAAATTTCTACATCACCTTGTGTTGCACCCTAAAATTTGCCTAACCTTATTCCTTGGTTTATGTTTCATCATCATTAGCATTTGCATGTAGAGTCATGTACATAGACTAACCATCTGCATAGCATAAGCATAGCAAGTCATTCAACAGGGGACCAATCATTATTTTCATCTCTAGAGGCCTAGCAAGAGGTTATTATTCCAATTCAACCCTACTCAAGTCATCAGGAAAGAATTTGAAAGCAAAGAGTTCAGCAGAGCAAGCCTTGAGTCTACCTCCTAGCTGAGGATATCTGAGGATCAACAAGAGGGTTATGAGCTGTGGATTGAAGGTATGGAGAGCATCTAGACATCTTGAGAGACTTATAAAGTCATTTGGAGAAGAAAGCAAGTTGTTGATGTGAGCACAAGAGCCACAGTTGAAGGCAGTCAACTAGGGTTTCATCTAGGTCAACCCTAGGTCAACCCTAGGTCAGTTGACTGGTTTAAAAGAGCATTCAAGGCTATTGGAGAGATGTGGGGATCAATATTGGACATGGAGAATAAAGATATGGAGATATGACAAGGAGAATTCAAGAAAAATCAAGGAGAAGAGGAGTTACTAAATTAGGGTTTCTCTGTAAAATCCCCTAGTTTAGGTCAAATTTCCAAGCAAGATAAGTCAAAATGCTAGCTTCAAATGGCTTCTTGGCCAACATGAAACTTGTAGAGGATCTCAAGACCTTCAATTTGAGTGGTGGAAGACCTCAAGGAGATTTATAGAACTCAAGTTATGGTCCTTACAAGTTACAGGTCATCTGGGGTGTCTGAACTTTTGTCTGTGAAAGTGACTTGACTTCCAAGCTAGTTTTACCCCTCAAGGAGATTTCAAATGAATTCTTGGTCAACATAAGAGTTGTTCCTCATTGTCTTAGCTTTCTAGAATGGTATGGCATGCCTTCATATGATGTGGAGAACTCAACTTATGGTCTTGACAAGCAAAGGGTATTTTGGGCATTTGTGAATTACAGGTCATTTTAACCTATACCCAAAACTCATACAAGGAGGCCTCAAATGGAAAAACTTACAACATCAAACTTGCTCCAAATGGGATTTTAAGTCTAGAAAGAAGGTCACAAGTTATTGGAGAAGCTCATAGCATGGAGTTGCATGATTGGTCAAAATATGAACTAAAAAGGCTTATAAAGTGAATGATTTCAAGTTGGAAAATGGTTTGGGAGAGTTACAAGTCCAAATGGAGACTTCCAATATATGATTTTGAATGGAAAAACAATTCTAAGAACAATGGTTCACACACTTTTTTGAGTTTAGAAGGAAAAAATGAAGTTATCCATGGTTGCTTACCTTTTAAGAAACATAATCAAAAATGAGCCAAAGCTTGAAAACAAGGGAATGTGCAAGATGGATCTAGAATGTTCATTTGGGGTCTATATATTCATGAAAGGAGAATTTGGCAAGGGTTGGCCTCATTTGCACCAAGAATTTCACAAGATTTCTCACTTTTTCATAAAAGTTTCATTGCAATTCTCACAAATTCTTCACCAAATCTTCATCATAATCAACCTTCTCATACTGATTCATCATCATATAGTATAATTCAATCAAGAACAAGGTGGTTATCATCCATTTTCGAGCACTTTTTTCAAGAGCATCAAGATTGAAGTTGCAAGTGGATAGCATAATTCTGGCCAAATCTCATCCAAAGCTTGCATACAGAATCAAGTTCATCAAGGATTGATCAAGATCCAAGTCTCAAAAGCCTCAAATCATCAATCTCCATAGCTGTTTGCAAGATTTTGCACAAGGTAAGTTTTCATTCAAACTGCTTGATCCAGTTAGTTAGGCATGATTCTGTTAGTGTAGAATTGATCTAGGTGGTTAGGAGATTAAGTTAGATGAATTTGGAGAGATTTGGTGATGGTTAGTGACAGGTGTAACAAACTGTTAGTGTTCATATCTCTTAGATTAGTGTGTTATAATTGTGGCTTGATAGCATGTGTTGATCTCCATTAGGTGTAGTTTAGTTTAGGCTAAGTCTGGGGAAGATTGGTGATGATGCATATCAGTGCATTTCAATGGTGGCCAATATGTGATTCAATCGTGTTTGTTGTTGTGGTGAGTTTCAAGACGAATTGATGCCCTAAGCTTGTAGAGGGAGAGATTTGGAGCAGATTTCATGTTTATGGCATGTGGATTAGTGGCGTGTATGATGAGAACGAAGAGGTGGAATGTAGGTCGTGCATGGCTGCCATGGTGAATTGAAACCCTAAGTTTCAGGCCAATTGAAGAAGATGAAATCGTGGCCTTTCATGTTGAGTATGACCTTTGACTGTGAGAGTGATCCAATGGCTGGCATTCAATCTGATCATTTGGAGGGAAGTGGAAACTGGCCAAAACGCACCGTTTCATTAATTAAAACGGGCGGGCCTGAGTTGGTTGTTGCTAATTCCACCCCCAGCAATTAGGCCCAATGCAATTTCAACATGGATTGGATACTTTTCTCACCCCCCCTGGCGTTTCTATTTCTCTTTAGTTCTGAACTCAAGTTGGGCTTAAGCCAGAAGCGCTAATTGCACCCCTATATGTGGCCCATTCTGGATTTATAACTGGGGCGAGTTACTCTTCATACCCCCTCCCTCATTTTAATTCATTTTATTTTTTCTTATTTCATTTTAATATTTTACCAATTTCATAAAATCATAAATAATTCATAAAAAATGCTTTTTAATCCATTCTTTTTACCATGTTTTCATTAAAATGTCTAGAATATTATAGAAAAATAAAATTTCATTTTTAGTTTTATTTCATATTTTTTACATATTTTCTAAATAAATGTCACATTAAATAATTCATTTCATGCATCATTTTTATGATTTTTGTTCTCTCACATGCTTTGATATTTTTTGATCATTCTTTTCATATTGTTTAGATGAGATGTTAAGCTTGTAGGAATATTTTAATTCCCATTTTTAGGAGTTAGTTTTAGGTGATTAATAAATGCTTGAATATCATGAATAAAACTAGGGTTTTAGGTGACAACTTAGGAGTTTAATTTCATTCCCCTTAGGACTTAGGATTTAAATAGATTAGTTATGGGACTATAGGGGCTATGGGTAGTTATTAGATCCCTTAGAGAAAAGTTAAGATTCCCCTACTGATATTATTACTGTTTGTATATCTGCTGTCTGGTGTGGTGTGCCCTCTGGGGTTTATTGATTGTTTGTTTGGGTATTGGGTTTGTCTGGGGCCCTGGGGAAGCTGAAGATTTGTGGAGATGAAGCCATTGAAGATTCAAATGCTGAAGATCAACTGTCAGAGTTGAGGGGGAGCTTCTTGCTAGCAGTTGCTGAGGAGACTAGGGTTTAGGAGCTAGGCAGAGCTCTAGATTAGAAATCTTGTTTCTCAAACATGGATTGCCTTGTCTGCATCCATTCTTCTCTGTGATTCAGAGTCTCTCTAAGATACTCACCCCCTTCCTTTGGAAGGCTTGGTGATGGTGTCTATGAGATAGAACTCTTGAGAGAAAATGTCTCTTGTGTTAGAAGCAGTCTGTTCACCACCTTTGGTAGTCAGCTGACTGCTTAACACTCAATTCACTCTTGTGACTGATCCCTCATCCTGGAGGTTTGAGCTTGAAGAAAAGCCATTGCAGATGGAAGACAGATGATCAAAGCCCTTGTCTGAAGTCCATGAAGATGGAGATTGATGCTTGTTGAAGCCTGTAGCTGATTGGAGATTGCTTGAAGCCAGTTGTTGATTTAGAGCTGCTGATGCTGTTTCTTTTGCTGTATTTCATTTGTTGATGTATTGATTGGTTTTCTGAGCTGTATTGTTTGCTGTTTACCCTGCTGGGTTGAAAGTGAAGTCTGTTCACTTTCGCCTATTGTTTTCTAGGTTCGAGGTTGAGTGGGACTCCCTTGCCTCGCTTGTGTTGCTGCATCCATGCATTTTACTGTTTTACTGTATATATCTGATATTGTTTCTGTTTCTGCCTATCCCGTAGGATCTCTGTTTCTCTCTGTGCAAGAGAGGAGCATGATAGACACTAGGTCTTAACCCATGCATGATAACATTAGGTTAGTTTGTTTCCCTTCGCAACCGTAGGTTAGAGTTCTGTCTCTTTCTCAAAACAAACAGAAAAACACATAAAGATTTCAAACACAATAAAAGACACTTCTTTCGTAAAAGAATGTGAACTCATCAAAGCGTCATTTTTGTCCTCTTGGACTGTTAATCAGAAAAACCTTTTTCAGAAGGAATAAAATCAATCAAAACAGACTTGTGTCGTACGTGGCCCGAACTACGTTTGCTCTGATCTTTCATGCTGTATGAAAGTACGTAGGCATAGGATGCGATATCCTAGCGAGCAACCTTCCCCTCCTTTCCCGTAGGTAGGCGAACTACGTTGACTCTGATTTCTCGTTCCAGACGGGAATACGTAGGCATAAAGTGCGATACTCTGCCGAGTCATTTCATTTTTATTTTCTTTTCTTTTTAACCCTTGACCTATAGTTTAGATAGAATAACAATCCATACCCGAAAACAAGCGTGGATCCCGTCGAGTACGACGGACGTGAGGGGTGCTAATACCTTCCCCTTGCGTAACCGACTCCCGAACCCAGGTTTTGGTTGCGATGACCATACCTTTCCCGTGTTGTGCGAGGTTTACTCTGAGCGTTTCCTTTCCCTCCCGTGGGATAAATAACGCACGGTGGCGACTCTTCTGTTCAGCCGGCGCCGATTTTCGCAGTAGCGACAGCTGGCGACTCTGCTGGGGATCCAACGTCCCCTGGCTGCTAAGGACTGCGATGGTTCTTATGCATTTGGGATCCAACGTCCCTTGAGAGAGTCAATCCTAGCGCTTGTTTTCCCGTCGAGGATTTTGTATGGAGTTATTGTATATTTCTAACCTTGTATTTTCAGCTTTATATATATTGTTTATTATTGCTGTATCTGGGGTGTGACGGGTGTTCTGATATTGAGAGATAAGCCGGACCTGGGCTTGAGTGCACCTAGAATTAGAGTAGAAATTAGTGGGCGCCCGCTTGCTTTGCTTGCTTTGGTGTCCCATGAAATCTACACTCAGACGAGGTTCCTCTGGTTGGCCTCCTGCCCCTTCCTTTGGTTGGCGTGGGTTGCTGGTTAGTTGGATTGTCGACTCTGGGGACCGATCATTTGGAAGTTGGCTGAGTGAGGCCTCTTCAGGAATTGATGATGCCACTCCTTCTGGGAATCGTATCATCAACCCTGAAAGTCTGTGACGCCGACGACCGCATAGGATGCCGTACCTTGTGCCAGTTATAGGGCCACCCACCTGTGAGGGGATTCAGGGTTATGCAGGTAACCAGACCTCCAGACTACCGATTATTTCTTGATCAGAGATCCGGGTTATTTATGGAGAGTTATGAGGTCTGCCAGAGACCATGTGGAGATTTATTATGAGGTCTGTCAGAGACCTATTAGGGATGTGATCTGAGGTCTGTCAGAGACCATTTGGAGATGTATTATGAGGTCTGTCAGAGACCAGTTGGAGATGTGTTATGAGGTCTGTCAGAGACCAGTTATAGATGGGATTTGAGGTCTATCAGAGACCAGTGAGTTATGATTTGAGGTCTGTCAGAGACCAGTGTTGGAGTTCTATTTTAGGTCTATCTGAGACCAGGGTTGATGACTTCTGGATGGTCTATCTGAGACCTTTCTTGATTGGGTTTAGGCTATTCAGCTGCAGCTCTGGTCCCTGTTGAATGTTACTTGCATTGCATCCCTGCATATCCATTATCATTTGCATTTCACTAACGTGTGTCTGTGCTGCAGGTGCATTTGCATTTCCCTAGTTCTAGTGCCCAGACTCCTGAGTGTTTGATCATGACTAGCCTACGGAGAACAGTTGCTTACAAATTGCCTACGCCTGATATTGTTCCTTTACTGGGGTTAATCTCTCTTGCTGATGAGGGTGTTCGTAGGAGTTTCCGGATGAGTTATGGTAGATTACTGAGATTGGTGTGCAAACCTACAGAGGTAGAGTTAGATGGGCTGTATGCTTTGATGCAATTCTACGACCCTGCTTTGAGGTGTTTTACGTTCTCTGACTTTATTATGGGACCAACTCTGGAGGAATACGCTGAGTATGTTGAGCTGCCTGTGCAGAACCAGGTTCCATTCATTCATTATGATGCCAAACCCAAGCCGGAGGAATTGGCAAAAGCCTTGCATGTTGATGCTTCTGAACTTGTGACTACTGTTTCCCGTGGAGTTCCAGGCTTCTCATTTCAGTTCTTAGTGGGTAAAGCCCAAGAGTACGCCAAGAATGGGTGCTGGGTTGCTTTCAATGTTGTGTTGGCCTTGTGCATCTATGGCATAGTACTATTCCCCAATATACCGGATTTTGTGGACTTCGATGCTTTCTACTTGTTTGCCGCTGGTAATCCTGTACCTACCTTACTCGGAGATCTCTACCATTCACTGCATTACAAGAATGAGAAGGGAAGAGGGAAGAATGTTCATCTTTGTGTACCCTTGTTGAGTATGTGGTTTGAGAGTCACCTTCCTAAGAGAGGATCTGCTGCAGAGACTACCATTCCAGTTGGTTGGCCGGAGCGTTTGATGAGGTTATCGTCGGAAGATATGGAGTGGTTTGATAGAGATCTGTTGGGATCTGAGCTCATCTTTAGCTGTGCTGGGTACCCTAATGTGCCATTGATAGGAAGAAAAGGGTGTATCAATTACAACCCTTCTCTATTCATTCGCCAGTTCGGATATGCGCTGAAGAATCCACCTCAAGAGGAAGAAGTACAGGAATCTCTGTACTTCACCGGTGACGTGAAGGGGGAGTTATTAGCCAAGTTGCGACATGCTTGGACGCGTATTAACCGCAAAGGGAAGCCGTTGTTGGGAAAGAATGACTGTCAGGCCTATGCACCTTATAGAGTTTGGATTCAGGAGAGGGCTAGTCAGTTGAGGATGCCATTTCCAGATGCACCAATTCTTGTTCCTATTCCGGTAGCGGAGCCGACTACTGTTTCCAAAGAAGCATATGAACAGGTTGTGAGGGAGAAAGAAGCCTTGACGAAGATTAACGAAGGGTTAGAGCAAGAGTTAGCCCAGGTACGCAGTGAGAAAAACAAGGCCGTATATGCTTTCCAACAACAGATTGAGCTGGTGAACAGGTTAGGAGCTGAGTTGACCGAGGAAAAGAAAAAGCGTGAACGTCTGGGGCAAGAGTTCAGAAGTTCCCATGACATGCTGGAAGCCAAAAAGAAGGCGCTCGACGCAGCACACCGAGAGATATCCTCTTGCAATAAGACTTGGAATGCTACACTCACCAACAACAAGAAGAGGGAAGATAAGCTGAAGCAGCAAATTTCCGACCTCGAGGAGAAGTTGAAGTCTAGCATCAAGAAATGCGAGGAGGAAGTGATGAACCGGTATAGTGTCCAGCATGCACTGAACAAGGCGATCAAATCTAGAGATGAAGCAGTGTCCCAGAAGCGAAAGTTAGAAGATTGCTTCGGAGAAGCAACATGGGAAGAAACTGCTGAAGATGTACGCCGTGTCCTTAAGAAGAGAAACCAGCTTGTTGAAGGGCTGCTTGACCGACCAAGCCATCCGGAGACCAAGAAGTTGATAGAGGAGTACCAGACTTTTGGGAGGATTTGATCATTCCATTATTTGTATGCTTTATTTGCATAGTGCTGGCCATCACCAGGATTGTTGGTTGAGGTCATGCCATCTTTGTACTCTCAGTGATATTGTACCCTGGGCTTATTGATTCTCTCTGCAATATACGAGGCTTTCTATGATTCAGCTCCGGTATTCTTATTGTCAACACTGTCACTGCACCGGCACCTTCGCACTAGAACTGGGGGAATGAACTTCCCTAATGCACAGACACATTGCATTGCATTCATATTCATATTGCATAACAGGTAATCTATGAACGGTGTCTTATCTCTTGCTCTGTATCAGGTACTTAACAGGATTCCAGATCAACATCCGCACCGCTATTCTACACGATCCAACTGTCGGAAAGTCATGGACCAGATTCAGAATGAGATGCAGGATGTACGCGAGAAGCTCGCCCTCTTCATGCAAACCATGGAGGCTATAGCAAAAGGGCAAGAGAACTTGCAGGCCATGGTCCAGCCTCTATTGGCTCGCAACGCTGGTCATGGTAACGAAGATCATCAGTCTGTCCGGGTTGATACTGCTCATGGAGACGGCACCCCCACGCCAGTGGCTCCGCCTGTCGTCAATGTGAATGCTGCTAACGTCAACAACGCTACCGCTGCTGTGAATGGTAACGTCGGAGTTGGAAATGAAACTGCTGTCCATAACGCTGGGCTGGGTGATGTCAATGTGGGAGATAATCTCGGAGGCAATGGCTTTGTCAACGCTGGGTTCGGATTCAACGATCAGGGATTCGACAACACTGGCAAGTATGGCTTTAATGCCCAGGGCTTTGGGCAAGATGGTTATGGTATGGTCAATCAGGGCTACGGAGGTTTTGGAAACGGAAACGGTGCTGGTTTTATGGCTGGTGGTCCTGCTGGAGGTGTTCAAGGGTATGGCAACAGAGGCCGAGTTCCAGGGATGAATCAAGTCAGAGCTGGACGGAATAATGCATATGATGGATACGGGGCTGGAAACGGTATGTGGCAAGAGGATCAGCAGGAAGACGCCTTCTCTGGAGGGGGTTTTGAAGGGCCGATGGATGATTCTCAAAAGATTAGAATGCTGGAAGAGCAAATGAAGGGAGTCCTAAACCAGAGTGCTGTGGGTCTGGACATGGCAACTATGGGCTTGGTACCTGGGCTGAGGGTGCCAATCAAGTTCAAAGCGCCTGCGTTCGATAAGTACAAAGGAGATACATGTCCGAAGGTTCATGTACGAGCTTATTACAGAAAGATGTCTGCATACTCCACTGACGAAAGAATGCTCATGCATTTCTTTCAGGATAGCCTATCGGGTCCTTCCTTAGAGTGGTACATGGGGTTGGAGCCCACTGATATCAAGACTTGGAAGCAATTAGCGGAGGCGTTCGTAGCCCATTACAAATATAACAGTGACCTGGCACCCAATCGGGTCCAGTTGGCCGGGCTTTCGCAGAAGAAGGGGGAGAGTTTTAAAGAATACGCGCAAAGGTGGCGCGATATGGCTGCCAGGGTCCGTCCTCCTGTGGAAGATAAAGAAATGAACGATATGTTTGTTGGTACATTCACCGGGCTGTTTCATGATATGTTGTTTCATACGTCTCTGGCTAGTTTTTCAGATCTGATTCTGATGGGTGAAAAGATTGAGCGGAACATTAAGCAAGGAAAGTTCCAAGTTGACGAGTCAGCTGCATCTGGCAGTAATAGGAAAGCTTATGGTGGGCGCCGTCAGGGCGAAGCTAGTGCTGTATTTGGAGGCCGAGGCCGAGGCCGAGGCAGGGGAAGAAATCAATATCGTCAGCCGCAGCAAGTGTCTAGTGTTACCATCCCGTATCAACAACAACCAATTCAGCAACAACAACAGGTTCAGCAGCAACCAATGCCACAGCAGCAGCAGCCTCAGCAGGGGGCACAGCAAGCTCAGAGAAAATTCCAGGGTGGTAAGCCGAGAAGGGTGTTCGAGAAGCCTCCCTCTAACTATGCTGATTTATTGCAGACCTTGTTGGGATTGAATCTGGTGGAGAAAAGAACCTTGGCACCGATAACGGGAACTCCCCCGTTCGGCTATGATGCAAATAGGCGCTGCGAGTTTCATTCTGGGGCCCCGGGCCATGATATAGAAGGGTGTCATGCTTTTAAGCACGTTGTGCAGGATCTCTTGGACAACAAGTCTATCAACTTCGGAACAACCGGTGCGAATATAGTCCAGAAACCCATGCCTAACCATGGGGCGAATGCCGTGCTGACTGAGGAAGGTCTGAATCTGATTATGAATGTTGAGGATTTAAAGACGCCGCTGAGCGAGATAAAAAGCCGACTGTTGCAAGGAGGTGTTTACCCGGGTTGTAATGAGTACTGCTTAGATTGTTGGGCCCTGTCTGGGGGGTGTGAGGATTTGAAGAAAGGCATTCAGGCCTTAATTGATGAAGGTGTATTGCAGTTTGATAGAACAGCAACTGATGAGCCGGCAGGGGCAGTAGTGGATAATCGGAGTGATGTTGCTACAGTGACAATTCCTAGGAAGACGATCACTATTTCAGCACCAGCTCAGCGGCCACCGATTACTATAACTAAAGCCGGGCCAATCCCGTATGAGAACACGAAAGCGGTCCCATGGTCATATGGGCTAGAGGTGTATTGTGACGGGATTAAAATCGATGTTAACAAGCAGTCAGCGGAGGTTGTGGATAATGTTGTGGGCTCAGGAGGCATGACAAGAAGCGGCAGGATCTTTATATCTCCTGAAGTAGAAGCCGAAAGGCTAGCAAAAGGAAAAGGGAAAGCGGTGGAAAATGTTCCGGTTCAAGCAAATGAAAAAGAAGCAGCATCTAAGGATGTCGAAGAATTCATGCGCTTAATTCGGAAAAGTGATTATAAAATTGTGGAGCATCTGCAGCAGACACCGTCCAAAATATCTATTTTGTCATTGCTGTTATGTTCGGAAGCTCACAGGAACGCTTTGCTGAAAGTCCTGGACACTTCTTTTGTACCACAGGATGTCTCCGTAAACCAGTTAGAAGGAGTATTGGCACACGTAAATGCAGGCCACAGTCTGGGCTTTACTGATTTCGACTTGACTCCGAAAGGAAGGGATCATAATATGGCATTGCATGTATCCGTTGAGTGCAGAGGGTCGACAATGTCGCATGTATTGGTTGACACCGGGTCGTCTTTGAATGTGCTGCCTAAGAAGGCTATGATGAAGCTGGATGTTCGAGGGATTTTGTGTACACCAAGTGATTTGGTGGTCAGAGCGTTTGACGGCACGCGGAGAACAGTCTTCGGATCGATCACCTTGCCTCTGCAAGTGGGGCCGGAAGTGTTTGCAACGGAGTTTTATATCATGGATATACAGCCTGCGTACAGCTGCTTGCTGGGAAGACCTTGGATTCATGGGGCGGGGGCTGTCACGTCAACCCTGCATCAGAAGTTAAAGTATATGGTCGGAGACAGTGTAGTCACCGTGTGCGGAGAAGAAGACATCCTGGTCAGCCATCTTTCTTCGTTCAAATATGTGGAAGTCGACGGGGAGATCCATGAGACGCCATGCCAGGCATTCGAAGGTTTGCGCATTAAGGACAAGGGTCCCGGGCCAAGCAAAGTGCCAGAGATAGCCGTTTCTTCGTATAAAGAAGCCCAAGCGCTAGTGAAGGCAGGAGAAGCCACGGGCTGGGGCAAAGTATTGGACATTCCGGTGAAAATGGACCGGTTCGGACTGGGGTACCGACCGTCGTCATCAACTCCTTCTGTGGGGGCCCCTCATTTCAGAAAGTCAATCACCATCTCTGCCAGTGGAGTATGCCATGAATCTGTCAATGCTGCTTCAGAATCCGATGAAGGGGACAGCGACTGTGATATGGATGCCTGGATTCAGCCAAGCACGCCAGGACAAGGACTGTGCAACTGGTCCATTCAGGAGCTTGTTCCTGTGACTTTTAAACAGTAATGCTTTGCTTTATTAATTGTTGAATAATCTGATGTCTTGCCCGGGGCATCAGGATTTGCTTAGGGCTGCGTTGTTATAAACATTGCTTTGTTAATCATTAAATAAATGGCGTTTTTTTTCATGTGCAAATACTGTAATCCCTGTCTTTCTTGTTTTGTATTTTTCAATAAAATGGCAACATGGTTATCCGCTTTATACGCATTTTGAAGCACTTAACCCTTTCTTTTGCAGGATAACATTTTCAGATGGCATCCTTGAGCCACCTATGACTCGTCCTGACTTCGAGCACCCGGTATTCCAGACCGAAGAAGAGGTTGTCGAAGATAGCGACGTTCCTGAAGAACTGTCTTGGTTGGTGAAGCAAGAGGAAAGAGCCATTCTGCCTCACGACGAGGTTATCGAGATTATCAATTTGGGGTCGGAAGGGGTTGAGAAAAATATTCGTATTGGAGCCGCACTGCAGAGTGATATCAAGCGAAAACTGGTTGAAATGCTCCGAGAGTATAACGATGTATTCGCTTGGTCGTATCAAGATATGCCAGGGCTCGATACAGATATGGTTGTGCATCGTCTGCCACTGAAAGAAGACTGCCCGCCTGTCAAACAAAAACTTCGCAGAACTCGCCCAGATATGGCAATGAAGATCAAAGAGGAGGTTCAGAAACAGTGGGACGCTGGGTTCCTGGCTGTGACGAAGTATCCCTCATGGGTTGCTAACATCGTACCAGTGCCAAAGAAAGATGGCAAGGTTCGAATGTGCGTGGATTATAGAGATTTGAATAAAGCAAGCCCAAAAGACGATTTTCCACTTCCTCATATTGACGTATTAGTTGATAATACTGCTCAATACTCTGTATTCTCCTTCATGGATGGCTTTTCAGGCTATAATCAAATTAAAATGGCGCCAGAGGATATGGAGAAGACTACTTTCATAACGCCTTGGGGAACATTTTGCTATAAAGTGATGCCCTTTGGTTTGAAAAATGCTGGGGCAACATATCAGCGTGCGATGACGACTCTCTTTCATGACATGATGCATAAAGAGATTGAAGTTTATGTTGACGATATGATTGCCAAATCCCAGACGGAGGAAGAGCATCTGGTGAATCTGTTGAAGTTGTTTAAAAGGCTTAGGAAGTTCAGGCTGAGGCTGAACCCTAACAAATGCACCTTCGGGGTGAGATCGGGTAAGCTCCTGGGGTTCATAGTAAGCGAAAGAGGAATAGAGGTCGATCCTGCTAAAATAAAAGCAATTCAAGAAATGCCGACGCCTAAAACAGAGAAAGAGGTGCGCGGGTTTTTGGGGAGATTGAACTACATTGCCCGGTTCATATCTCACCTAACGGCCACGTGTGAACCATTATTCAAGTTGCTAAAGAAAGATCAAGCTGTAACGTGGAACGAAAATTGTCAAAAGGCGTTCGACAAAATAAAGAAGTATCTGCAGGAGCCTCCTATTTTGATACCCCCAGTGGCAGGGAGACCCTTGATAATGTATTTAACGGTTCTTGAGGGAAGCATGGGTTGCGTTCTCGGTCAACACGACGAGACGGGGAGAAAAGAGCATGCAATTTACTATCTGAGTAAGAAATTTACAGACTGTGAATCTCGATATTCAATGCTGGAGAAAACTTGTTGCGCGCTAGCCTGGGCCGCCAAGCGTTTGAGACAGTACATGCTGAATCATACAACCATGCTCATCTCGAAGATGGATCCAATCAAATATATATTTGAAAAGCAGGCGTTGTCAGGTAGAATTGCCCGTTGGCAGATGATCTTGACCGAATATGATATTCAATACGTCTCGCAAAAGGCAATAAAGGGGAGTGTGTTGTCTGAGTATCTGGCTGAGCAGCCTATTGAAGAGTATCAATCAATGAGATTTGACTTTCCTGACGAGGATATCATGTATCTCAAGATGAAGGATTGCGAAGAGCCGTTACCAGACGAAGGACCAGAGCCGGGGTCCAAATGGCAGATGATATTTGATGGAGCTGTGAATGCTTATGGTAGCGGAATAGGGGCAATTATCACTACGCCGCACGGGTCGCACATCCCGTTTACTGCCCGATTGACCTTTGCCGTTACCAACAATGAGGCCGAATACGAAGCTTGTATAATGGGGCTTGAAGAAGCCATTGATTTGCGAATCAAACATTTAGACGTATACGGAGACTCAGCTCTGGTGGTGAATCAGATCAAAGGGGAATGGGAGACACGGCAGCCCAATTTGATACATTACATGAATTATGCAAGGAGATTGTTGCCTTTCTTCGACAAAGTTGAATTGCATCACGTGCCACGGGCAGAAAATCAAATGGCTGACGCCCTTGCCACCTTGTCTTCCATGTACAAGGTCAACTTCTGGAACGAAGCTCCCCAGATCACTATCTCTCGGTTAGACAGGCCGGCTTATGTATTTGCTATCGATGAAGCGTCTGATGGCAAACCGTGGTATTTTGATATCCTTAATTTCCTGAAGAATAAAGAGTATCCGGCTGGGGCATCCAGTCAAGATCAGAAGACTCTCAGGAGATTAGCGGGTAATTTCTATTTGAACCCGGATGGCGTCTTGTACAGAAGGAACCACGACTTGGTGTTGTTGCGTTGTGTGGACGAGAAGGAGGCAAAACTTCTCATGGAGGAAATTCACGAAGGTGCCTTTGGTACGCATGCTGGTGGGCATGCTATGACGAGAAAACTGCTGCGGGCAGGTTATTTTTGGCTGACGATGGAAACTGATTGTTTCAAATTTGCAAGAAAGTGCTACAAGTGCCAAATTTATGCTGACAAAATACATGTGCCTCCGAGTCCTCTAAATGTGATGTCATCTCCATGGCCATTCTCGATGTGGGGAATCGATATGATTGGAAAGATCGAGCCGACGGCTTCTAACGGGCATCGGTTCATACTAGTAGCAATCGATTATTTCACCAAGTGGGTGGAAGCGGCGTCTTACGCAAATGTAACGAAGCAAGTGGTGGCTAGATTCATCAAGAGAGATATCATTTGCCGATACGGAATCCCCGAGCGGATAATCACTGATAACGGTTCTAATCTGAACAACAAAATGATGAAGGAGCTCTGTCAGAATTTCAAGATCGAACATCACAACTCCTCCCCTTACCGACCCAAGATGAATGGCGCTGTCGAAGCGGCCAATAAGAATATCAAGAAGATCGTCCAGAAAATGGTGGTGACTTACAAGGATTGGCACGAGATGCTACCTTTCGCTTTGCACGGTTATCGTACGACGGTACGCACATCAACCGGGGCAACCCCGTTCTCGTTGGTATACGGAATGGAAGCGGTATTACCATTGGAAGTTGAGATCCCTTCTCTGAGGGTATTGCGAGACGTTCAGCTGGACGAGGCAGAATGGGTAACGAATAGATTGAACCAACTGAGTTTGATGGATGAGAAGAGGCTAGCTTCTCTGGCATACGGTCGTTTGTACCAAAGACGAATGAAGAAAGCGTACGACAAGAAAATACTTCCGCGAAGCTTTCAGACGGGCGACCTTGTGCTGAAAAGGATTCTCCCGCCGCAAGCAGATCACAGGGGCAAGTGGACCCCCAACTACGAAGGGCCATACGTTGTCAGTAAGGTCTTTTCAGGAGGAGCTTTATTGTTGTCCACCATGGACGGGGAAGACTTTGCATCACCTGTGAATTCGGACGCAGTTAAAAAATACTTTGCTTAAAATAGACCCGCTGGACAAAAAAAGAGAGTCCAGGCAAAAATGGGGCATCCTGGCGAACCAAAAACAGAATGAAAGGTTCGGGCAAAAGTTAGGGATAAAATTGAAAAAATGTACACCCGCGAAGTTGAAAACCTACACTGGGCGGCTTCGGCAAAAAAGGGTATCCCGGTGAACTGAAAACCCGTAAAGGGCGGTTCACGCAAAAGTTAGGGATGAGAAAAGCAAATGACTGCGGTCCGAATTTGGTATTCAATGAGCATCAGTGCGGGAGAATATATTTGAGGAATTAGTTATCGGATACAACCTCTTCAGAAGTAGGGATACCGGGAAAGTATTAGAGTCGGACGAGTCATGGGAGGATCAGTTCGTGGTGTTCATCTGCATCCAGTTGCCGACATGTGTACAAAATTTAATTTGTCAATATTTATGCTTCTTGTGAATACTTGCCTACTTGTATATTTGCTTTGCGTAGCTTCCTCTTTTCAGGAGTTACATCCCGTGTACAAAAAAACTCCGCCCATTCAGGGGCCCAATCAATGAAAATGTGTTATTCAGTACTTGATGCTTGTTCTTTACTGTTTTGCGCATGATAAAACGCCTGAGTTTGATGAAACTAGCATGAGTATAACATCACTGGCCCCTGCCAACAATCGTTAAAGCTTTGAATTAACTGAGTATAACGTCACTAACCTGAATTGATTTGGATTGCATAGGCTTGTCGTGTTGTGTTTGTGTTGTTGCAGGTTTCATAATCGTACGAGGAAGGTGATCAAAAGATTGCGATAATGAAAGGCTGGATCCCCACGCAGGTCATGCATGTTCTTCCTGAAGAAGGATAGAATTCCCCAGCTAGCCGTAGCTTATCCAAAGGACGTGCTCCAGAGAAGTTACTCGTCCTCAGCAGAGTTTGGTGATTCCGAGATCGTAAGGCTGTATTCAGACAGGTTCATCTCCCCCTGTAGGGTCAGGCATTCTCCCCCAGCGGAGTCAGTTAATTTTCCCCAAGAGAATCCGGCCATCCCCAGCGGAGTTCTCTTTTCAGTAAATGTTCTTTCCTTCCAGTGGAATTCGAAGGTCAAGACTCTCCAAAGCAGAGTTGATGGCGGTTCCTGTCATTTCTTTTATCAGAGACACCTGTGTGATATCAGTTCACTCTCCAACAGGAAGTCCAATCATACTACGCACATCTGCTATTCCCCAGCAGAGATATATTCCCCAGCAGGGGGTTACCTCCGCAAGGTATTTGGTTTGAGTTATATTCCCCAGCAGGGGGTTACTTCAACAAGACGTGTGGTTTGAGTTCCCAACTTCCCAGCAGGGTCGGCGTTACCCTTCCAGCATTTATTTTGCTGGAATAATTTTGTAGCATCAGGCTATTCCTGGCGAGTCGGCGTTATCCTTCCAGCATTTATTTTGCTGAAGCAGTTTCTGTACTCTAGTAGTTCAGGTGGAGAGAGCTCTTGCTCAAATAAATTACTAAACAGTCAAGATCTCGGCAGGAGATATTCAATGACAATGTCAGTTTCGGCGGCATTCCCCCACAGAGTTATCGTGATAAAACTCTCTTTGCCTCTAGCAGAGTCATTTATGCAAATGTATCTTATTTTCCCCAACCAGAGTGGCCAGGATAAGTGTCTTCTTATCCCCAAGCAGAGTTCGTTTGTCATCAACGAGTCGCATGAATCAGAATTTCGAAGCAGGTGTCCGATAGTTGGTTTTCAGACATCCCCAGTAGAGTTCATCTCGAAGTCGCTGTCACGTCAGTGCTGAGCAGTTTGTGGGAAAGGATCATTGAAGAATTAAGTCCTGACGGGGACCATTTACTCCTAGAATGACGGGGTTTCTTCAGAAGTGGGCGTCCTAACGTGGACAGGTTTGTTTTACCGGATTGGTAAGGTGTGTTAATCCTGACGTGGATAGATTCGGTCTTTTGAAATTTGGAGAAAGGGAGGTCATGACGTTGACAAAAGATTGGTTACTCTTCGTGTTGGTATCCTGACGTGGATCATTTTGTTTTCGGCAGATATCTTTATTTGTAATGGTGAAATGTGCGTCCTGACGTGGACAAGTTTGTAGTTCTTTGTGATGACAAGATACAAGAGTCCTGACGCGGACAAATTTATCCTTCTTCGTGTTGTTGGCAAGGTGTAAGTCCTAACGCGGATATTCCCCCAGTGAGTCGAAGGTGTGAGTCCTTACGTGGACAAGTCTTATTTCCTCAGTGAGTCGAAGACGCCTGAGTCCTAACGTGGATAAATCAAGACGAGATCAGTGTCCTAACGCTGGCAGATCAAAGAGATTATTGTTCCTAACATGGAAAGATGTGGTCCTTACGCGGACATATCAACAGAAGTGATTCCTAACGTGGAAATACGGAGATTCCTAACGCGGGAAAGAAGGAGTCCATACGCGGACGTATCAGAAGTGATTCCTAACGTGGAAATGACAGTATTCCTAACGTGGAAAAAAGAGAGTCCTTACGTGGACAGGTTAAGATGGCATTCCTTACGTGGAAAAGTTTAGTCCTTACGCGGACAATTCAGAAAGAAGTTGGTATTCCTTACGTGGAAAGATTGAGTCCTCACGCGGACATATCAAGATTGATTCCTGACGTGGAAAGAAATGGATTATTCCTGACGTGGAAAGAGAAATGAGTCCTGACGCGGACAGATCATATCAAGATATTCCTAACGTGGAAGAAGAAGTTTATTCCTTACGCGGAGAAATTGGGGTCCTGACGTGGACAGATTCGAGAAGTTGAGTCCTTACGTGGACAGATTCAGCACCAAAGTGGAGTTCCTTACGTGGAAAGATCGGAGTCCTGACGCAGACATGTCAAATGGCATTGGAGTCCTTACGTGGACAGATTGATGTAGTTCTCTTTACGTGGAAAGAAGATTGCTTCCTAACGTGGAAAGATAGAAGCGTTACTCCTAACGTGGACGATGTGATTCCTAACATGGGCAGGTGTTACTCCTAACGTGGAAGAGTTTTTCCTAACGTGGACGATTCAGTTTACGGAAATGCAGATGAATTATCCCCAGCGGAGTTGCCGAGATTTTTCTGGGTTAACAGCAAGTGGAGTCCTAACGTGGACAGGATCTAGTTGAGATTTCTTCGTATCGACGACAGACAGAGTCCTAACGTGGACAAGCAAGCAATCTGTTATGACAGAATCCTCTTCAGAACGATGAAGCCAATCCCCAGCACGGTCGTGCGAGATCAGTGGGCTATTGTAACAGTCAGATTCAGCTGACGAATGTCATTCCTCAAGCAGGAGCGCAGTTTATTTCTGCGGTTGGCAAATTTCTGGTTTCACTAGTATTCAACCGTCTCGTACCGCGAATGTCTGAAGGCTCCGGGCTCTTCATCCAATCGGGTCCAAGTCGCTTGAATAGGGGCAGCTGTTGCACCCTAAAATTTGCCTAACCTTATTCCTTGGTTTATGTTTCATCATCATTAGCATTTGCATGTAGAGTCATGTACATAGACTAACCATCTGCATAGCATAAGCATAGCAAGTCATTCAACAGGGGACCAATCATTATTTTCATCTCTAGAGGCCTAGCAAGAGGTTATTATTCCAATTCAACCCTACTCAAGTCATCAGGAAAGAATTTGAAAGCAAAGAGTTCAGCAGAGCAAGCCTTGAGTCTACCTCCTAGCTGAGGATATCTGAGGATCAACAAGAGGGTTATGAGCTGTGGATTGAAGGTATGGAGAGCATCTAGACATCTTGAGAGACTTATAAAGTCATTTGGAGAAGAAAGCAAGTTGTTGATGTGAGCACAAGAGCCACAGTTGAAGGCAGTCAACTAGGGTTTCATCTAGGTCAACCCTAGGTCAACCCTAGGTCAGTTGACTGGTTTAAAAGAGCATTCAAGGCTATTGGAGAGATGTGGGGATCAATATTGGACATGGAGAATAAAGATATGGAGATATGACAAGGAGAATTCAAGAAAAATCAAGGAGAAGAGGAGTTACTAAATTAGGGTTTCTCTGTAAAATCCCCTAGTTTAGGTCAAATTTCCAAGCAAGATAAGTCAAAATGCTAGCTTCAAATGGCTTCTTGGCCAACATGAAACTTGTAGAGGATCTCAAGACCTTCAATTTGAGTGGTGGAAGACCTCAAGGAGATTTATAGAACTCAAGTTATGGTCCTTACAAGTTACAGGTCATCTGGGGTGTCTGAACTTTTGTCTGTGAAAGTGACTTGACTTCCAAGCTAGTTTTACCCCTCAAGGAGATTTCAAATGAATTCTTGGTCAACATAAGAGTTGTTCCTCATTGTCTTAGCTTTCTAGAATGGTATGGCATGCCTTCATATGATGTGGAGAACTCAACTTATGGTCTTGACAAGCAAAGGGTATTTTGGGCATTTGTGAATTACAGGTCATTTTAACCTATACCCAAAACTCATACAAGGAGGCCTCAAATGGAAAAACTTACAACATCAAACTTGCTCCAAATGGGATTTTAAGTCTAGAAAGAAGGTCACAAGTTATTGGAGAAGCTCATAGCATGGAGTTGCATGATTGGTCAAAATATGAACTAAAAAGGCTTATAAAGTGAATGATTTCAAGTTGGAAAATGGTTTGGGAGAGTTACAAGTCCAAATGGAGACTTCCAATATATGATTTTGAATGGAAAAACAATTCTAAGAACAATGGTTCACACACTTTTTTGAGTTTAGAAGGAAAAAATGAAGTTATCCATGGTTGCTTACCTTTTAAGAAACATAATCAAAAATGAGCCAAAGCTTGAAAACAAGGGAATGTGCAAGATGGATCTAGAATGTTCATTTGGGGTCTATATATTCATGAAAGGAGAATTTGGCAAGGGTTGGCCTCATTTACACCAAGAATTTCACAAGATTTCTCACTTTTTCATAAAAGTTTCATTGCAATTCTCACAAATTCTTCACCAAATCTTCATCATAATCAACCTTCTCATACTGATTCATCATCATATAGTATAATTCAATCAAGAACAAGGTGGTTATCATCCATTTTCGAGCACTTTTTTCAAGAGCATCAAGATTGAAGTTGCAAGTGGATAGCATAATTCTGGCCAAATCTCATCCAAAGCTTGCATACAGAATCAAGTTCATCAAGGATTGATCAAGATCCAAGTCTCAAAAGCCTCAAATCATCAATCTCCATAGCTGTTTGCAAGATTTTGCACAAGGTAAGTTTTCATTCAAACTGCTTGATCCAGTTAGTTAGGCATGATTCTGTTAGTGTAGAATTGATCTAGGTGGTTAGGAGATTAAGTTAGATGAATTTGGAGAGATTTGGTGATGGTTAGTGACAGGTGTAACAAACTGTTAGTGTTCATATCTCTTAGATTAGTGTGTTATAATTGTGGCTTGATAGCATGTGTTGATCTCCATTAGGTGTAGTTTAGTTTAGGCTAAGTCTGGGGAAGATTGGTGATGATGCATATCAGTGCATTTCAATGGTGGCCAATATGTGATTCAATCGTGTTTGTTGTTGTGGTGAGTTTCAAGACGAATTGATGCCCTAAGCTTGTAGAGGGAGAGATTTGGAGCAGATTTCATGTTTATGGCATGTGGATTAGTGGCGTGTATGATGAGAACGAAGAGGTGGAATGTAGGTCGTGCATGGCTGCCATGGTGAATTGAAACCCTAAGTTTCAGGCCAATTGAAGAAGATGAAATCGTGGCCTTTCATGTTGAGTATGACCTTTGACTGTGAGAGTGATCCAATGGCTGGCATTCAATCTGATCATTTGGAGGGAAGTGGAAACTGGCCAAAACGCACCGTTTCATTAATTAAAACGGGCGGGCCTGAGTTGGTTGTTGCTAATTCCACCCCCAGCAATTAGGCCCAATGCAATTTCAACATGGATTGGATACTTTTCTCACCCCCCCTGGCGTTTCTATTTCTCTTTAGTTCTGAACTCAAGTTGGGCTTAAGCCAGAAGCGCTAATTGCACCCCTATATGTGGCCCATTCTGGATTTATAACTGGGGCGAGTTACTCTTCATACCCCCTCCCTCATTTTAATTCATTTTATTTTTTCTTATTTCATTTTAATATTTTACCAATTTCATAAAATCATAAATAATTCATAAAAAATGCTTTTTAATCCATTCTTTTTACCATGTTTTCATTAAAATGTCTAGAATATTATAGAAAAATAAAATTTCATTTTTAGTTTTATTTCATATTTTTTACATATTTTCTAAATAAATGTCACATTAAATAATTCATTTCATGCATCATTTTTATGATTTTTGTTCTCTCACATGCTTTGATATTTTTTGATCATTCTTTTCATATTGTTTAGATGAGATGTTAAGCTTGTAGGAATATTTTAATTCCCATTTTTAGGAGTTAGTTTTAGGTGATTAATAAATGCTTGAATATCATGAATAAAACTAGGGTTTTAGGTGACAACTTAGGAGTTTAATTTCATTCCCCTTAGGACTTAGGATTTAAATAGATTAGTTATGGGACTATAGGGGCTATGGGTAGTTATTAGATCCCTTAGAGAAAAGTTAAGATTCCCCTACTGATATTATTACTGTTTGTATATCTGCTGTCTGGTGTGGTGTGCCCTCTGGGGTTTATTGATTGTTTGTTTGGGTATTGGGTTTGTCTGGGGCCCTGGGGAAGCTGAAGATTTGTGGAGATGAAGCCATTGAAGATTCAAATGCTGAAGATCAACTGTCAGAGTTGAGGGGGAGCTTCTTGCTAGCAGTTGCTGAGGAGACTAGGGTTTAGGAGCTAGGCAGAGCTCTAGATTAGAAATCTTGTTTCTCAAACATGGATTGCCTTGTCTGCATCCATTCTTCTCTGTGATTCAGAGTCTCTCTAAGATACTCACCCCCTTCCTTTGGAAGGCTTGGTGATGGTGTCTATGAGATAGAACTCTTGAGAGAAAATGTCTCTTGTGTTAGAAGCAGTCTGTTCACCACCTTTGGTAGTCAGCTGACTGCTTAACACTCAATTCACTCTTGTGACTGATCCCTCATCCTGGAGGTTTGAGCTTGAAGAAAAGCCATTGCAGATGGAAGACAGATGATCAAAGCCCTTGTCTGAAGTCCATGAAGATGGAGATTGATGCTTGTTGAAGCCTGTAGCTGATTGGAGATTGCTTGAAGCCAGTTGTTGATTTAGAGCTGCTGATGCTGTTTCTTTTGCTGTATTTCATTTGTTGATGTATTGATTGGTTTTCTGAGCTGTATTGTTTGCTGTTTACCCTGCTGGGTTGAAAGTGAAGTCTGTTCACTTTCGCCTATTGTTTTCTAGGTTCGAGGTTGAGTGGGACTCCCTTGCCTCGCTTGTGTTGCTGCATCCATGCATTTTACTGTTTTACTGTATATATCTGATATTGTTTCTGTTTCTGCCTATCCCGTAGGATCTCTGTTTCTCTCTGTGCAAGAGAGGAGCATGATAGACACTAGGTCTTAACCCATGCATGATAACATTAGGTTAGTTTGTTTCCCTTCGCAACCGTAGGTTAGAGTTCTGTCTCTTTCTCAAAACAAACAGAAAAACACATAAAGATTTCAAACACAATAAAAGACACTTCTTTCGTAAAAGAATGTGAACTCATCAAAGCGTCATTTTTGTCCTCTTGGACTGTTAATCAGAAAAACCTTTTTCAGAAGGAATAAAATCAATCAAAACAGACTTGTGTCGTACGTGGCCCGAACTACGTTTGCTCTGATCTTTCATGCTGTATGAAAGTACGTAGGCATAGGATGCGATATCCTAGCGAGCAACCTTCCCCTCCTTTCCCGTAGGTAGGCGAACTACGTTGACTCTGATTTCTCGTTCCAGACGGGAATACGTAGGCATAAAGTGCGATACTCTGCCGAGTCATTTCATTTTTATTTTCTTTTCTTTTTAACCCTTGACCTATAGTTTAGATAGAATAACAATCCATACCCGAAAACAAGCGTGGATCCCGTCGAGTACGACGGACGTGAGGGGTGCTAATACCTTCCCCTTGCGTAACCGACTCCCGAACCCAGGTTTTGGTTGCGATGACCATACCTTTCCCGTGTTGTGCGAGGTTTACTCTGAGCGTTTCCTTTCCCTCCCGTGGGATAAATAACGCACGGTGGCGACTCTTCTGTTCAGCCGGCGCCGATTTTCGCAGTAGCGACACCTTGTCATGAAACAATATGTACGGAAGGCTTCTGTTGTTGGAAGTTTGGAAATTCCAGCTGTGGCTCGACTCGTAGAACACTAACAAATCAACTATTTTCTGCAGTTGTCATAAGATTACAACGAGGATCTGGTTCATGTATTCTATTTTGGACTGCATAAGTAGAATGAATCTTCTTTCTAATTCACTATTGGGAATAAGATTTATGAAGTCAATGGTGATGTTTGGAAGTGACTGTTTGACATTACCATAAGCGATCCTGATGTAAAGGATGATGCTGATCATTTAGTAACAGACACTTATGATCATAAGAATTTTAAGTGGAACGTTTCTCTCAACGAAATGCTCAAAGCCCCAATTCCAGAAGACTGTAATAAGGCTGTAGTAGTTAGTCAATTGAAAATGACTCCGAGAATCCTTTAGTGGCTTGTTTCTCATATTCTTCGTCCCAAGAAAGGCGGTTACTCTTGAGTGGATAGTGCAGAGATTGATCTCGTGTACATCCTGATGCACAAAATTTGCATCAATTGGCCATACTACTTCGTCGCAATGTTCGTCATCAAGGATGGATACAAGGGGCCATCCTTCTATTATCCATTTATGATCTCAAAATTTTGAATTTCTTTGTCATTGGCGTGCCAAATCTACCACTCATCTCTCCTGGTCCAATTCAAGAGTTCTCTCAACGGACTCTAACTAACATGGGATACTTTTGGGATGAAGAGCGTCAAGCATACTATCTAAGGCTTGGAAAGTATGGTCAAAAGATATACAACTTCGATGATCCTACCGCATTTGCCGATCCCTCTGCTGATCAACATATTAAAGATGATGTGCGTATGCATGACGCGAAAAATGTTGTTGTGCCAGAAGATAGCAATGTTGCTAGCAACAATTCCATCACCTCGCTTTTTCAAAATCTGCTATACAAAAAAAATGCCCAGATGGTGCTGCTCCAAAGTATACAGGAGCATATGAAAACTCAAGATGCAAATTTTGAGGCATTTGCCTCATTTGTCTCAGAGAATCTAGTCACCTTGAAGGAGGAGATGGATGTGAATACCGCCTCTACCATCGCAAGGGTTAATCACATGATTGCTTTCCAAAATGAAGATCTCCATCACTACATATAATTCTATCAAGAAATATGTGATTTCTTGGACCGTTAGTTGGGAAATGATGGTCTTGGTTTCATGGAGTTAGGCCTGGAGGTCGTGGAAGGGAGTGATGAGGAATGTGTTTGTTTGTCCTTTTAGTGTGTCTTAAGATTTTTCTGCATTTAGTTTGTTTTGTTTGGTTGTTTTCATGTCTTTGCATTTGGTTTAATGCTTATCACTTTGAATTATGTAATGTTTCAATTCTTATACCTTAACTAATCAAACTTAATATGAGTATTGTGGTTTGTTTATTAAGCATGTGTTTTTTACCTTGTGTGAATGCATAGCCTTTTCATTGCAATTGCCTCTGTATAGTATTTGTAATATGTGAGTTATGCATCTTCGTGATGCTTCTAATGAATTTTCTTTCTTTTAGATGTTGCCAAAGAGGGAGAAAATAATGAAGAGAATTATGCATAATATAATGTATACACTTAGGGGGAGGGGCTATCAAAGAGCTATCAAGAACAATGCATAAAGTCAGGGGGAGTTGTTCCATGTAATCAAGAGAAGCGCAATAGAATACAACTATATCATATACGTTTGCCATCATAAAAAAGGGGAGTATATGATTTCTACAATGTATAAAGTCAGGGGGAGTTGTTCCTTATTTGAATGATGTCAAATAAGGAAGGTAGTATATCGTAGTGCTTTTGTATATTGGACGATATCAACCTATGTTTAGATGCTCATTTATTCCCTTAGCCTTAGGATGCATAAAAGAGTTTCTACTGGTCTTATGCATGTCATACACACCAAAATCATGTTTGTGTGTCAAAGCAACAACATAGGTCGACCTTTAAGTGACCAGGCTAACCTATGGAAGCCTCAACTTTAGTATAGGCCGACACATCCATGTTTTAGACCGACTCCCACGCTCTAAGAACAAATCCTGTAGATTCTGCCCACAGGTTGCATCTCAGGTCGCCTCACAGGCCGGCCTGAACACCTTCATAGGCCGACCTATGCAAATTAAAACTTGAAAATTTCTTTTTACATCTTATTTTTCTTGCATCCTTTTTCCCATTTCTTCACATACCTATATATACTCATACACGCATCTTCTTCTAGACAAGGTTTTCCTAGTGAATTAAAACCTAAACAAAACCATATTACAAAGTTTCCCATCATCTTCATCCCTTCTTCTATGCATATGATGCTGAATTTCGCAAGTATACAAATAGCGTCAGAGTAATACAAAAGATTATCGATCCCACAGAGACCAAACTTCAATCTATCGATTACTATTGTTACGGTGTTTATCTAAGGCAAATCAATTGGGAATTGGATTGTGCAAAGTAAAAGTAAAGTGCGAGAATAAATTTAATATTAAAACAACAGGCTTGGATGTAATTCACATGGTTGGGTAGTATTCCAAGTGCGTACAAATAGAGCGTCTTATGGGGTAGTGTTTCCTACTCGTGAAAAGAAATAATTTAATGGGAACTGTCGCTTTCACATATTTAGAACCGAGTTTATCCCCTAATCGATCCCTCTTATTGTCACTTATAAAAAGACGCGCATTGCGTTAAAGTAATAAACCTATTTTTAAGAAATATAGTTTCTTAACTTAGTTGAAAAGTATTTTGACTTGGAATTTCTAACAAAAAGAGGTTCATACAAACCGGACATTAAACCCATAAACGCATCTGAAAATAGTTTTAAAATCGTTTTTCTAAAGTATTAAAGATTCCTACTTAACTAGACCAAGCGCTTTCGCTTCCTTTGGACAGTTAAGACTAACCAAGTTTAACTAAAGGTTAGACGGCTTTCGATCTTACCCAACATATTTTAAGTGCATAAAATATGTGTTAAACGTCAGAATAACCCCTAAGTGATTCTGTCGACAGCCGTATGGAATACCACTTTAACTATGATCCTCACATCCTAACCTCTAAGATTTAGCCGGACATGGAAACATGAATAGACATGGTAAATAAATGCGGTAGATAAAGTGCAATAAATAAAGTACAATAAAATAAAGTGCGATAAATAAAGTGCAATAAATAAAGTGCGACAAATAAAGTGCGAGAAAATAAAGTGCGATTAAATAAAATGCAAGAAATAAATAAAAACCTGCTCCAATCGGGAGGTTTTAAATCTGGTACAACTTGAAGTAAAATATTGGAAATAAAATGGCGGCAGGATTAATTTCTACCAAAGTGCTCCAAACCCGATTACAGATTCGATTAGACAATGTGATAACTACTCGGTGTGAGAAGTTTATCACTTTACAACAGATGGAAATTTATGGCTTGAGTTCTGTAACTAAGCTTGGATGCTTAAAAATGAGGAAGAACTCTTCTATTTATAGTGCTAGGAATGTACAAGGAAGGACTAGAATGCCCCAACTTCTTTTGGGAGGGGAAAAAAATGCAAGGGTGGCGCCTGCCATACCCTCATGATGCCCGCCATGTGTACTAGAGAAGAAAGAAGTGGGAGACGTGGTAGTTGTCAGAAGTTGGTCTCTTATCCAAGTTATGGCATCCCCTATGGCGCCCACCATGGTGGGAGCCATGTGTACAATTCCTAAAAAGCTGATCTTTATGCTCGTTTTTTCTTCCTTTCTTCTCGAGAAGCTCTGGAAATACAAAGTCCCGAAAATGAAACAAAACAGAAGCATAACACAAGAAAACAGTAATAAAATCCTAAGGAACGCGTGCAATTCGAGTCAAATATATAGTACATTTTAGGTCTATCAAATAATCCCACACTTAAGCCTTTGCTTGTCCTCAAGCAAAACATTATGACAGAAAAAAGTGATATCCATAAATGATTTAGGCAAAAAGGGCTTCTAAGTTTAAGCTGGGATGAAGCGATAGGTATTAACTCATTGAACCATGGGTATCGAAATGACACTTCTCCGTAAACATGTACATAGGTTTCGCTCTTATATAAACCAATCCATAATACCCTACCGTACCTAGGCCTACTTTTAAATCTCCTTTTGGGTCCTTTTCATTCTGGTGCAATCACATTAAGCCCGTTATCCATACATACTCATAGTGAAGTGACCGGTTAGTGATTCTGATCTCAAGCATGGGGCTCTGTTACGCAAACTGGTGTAACCCCTTTTATTGACCCAATTATAGTTGTGGGGGATCAAATTGTAACCCGCCCAGACACCTCTGAGCCAACTAACAATGGGAAGATATTTTATTTTATTTTGTTACATATATATATATATATATATATATATATATATATATATATATATATATATATATATATATATATATATATATATATATATATATATATATATATATATATATATATATATATATATATATATATATATATATATATATATATATATATATATATATATATATATATATATATATATATATATATATATATATATATATATATATATATATATATATATATATATATATATATATATATATATTTCCGAGATTTTACAACTTTTTGGGTTAAATGACCTTGTGAAGGTTACCTATACCCGAGTTGCAATTATTTTATGGAACACACAGATCATTCACTTATATTGATCGGTCCTTCACTTAGAGCATGTTTAGGCCGGAGCTGACTGCTAGGATAAACTACTAAGGACTTACTATGAACATTATTATTAAGGCCATGGTACATGGGGTATCAGGGTCGATTTCTACATTCGCGTAGCCTAAGGTGTTAGAATGATACCGATGTTTCAAAAAGGATTTTCCAAGTCATCCACATCCTAACTCGAACTTGCCTCAAAGCCTAAAATTTTTTCAGGATAGTACACTTTTTGTCAATAAATCGTTTTTTGGTGAGGCTAAGAAATGAGAGAATAAGGGTGTACTATAAATGACTCGTCAAACACGTGTGTATTCTAAAAACGAAAAAGAAATAAGAGAAATAAACTAGAAAGCAATAAAAGAAAAGAAAATGCGCGAAAAAACAAATAACGTAAAAAACACAAATAAAGTCTCCTCCCACACTTAAACCGAACATTGTCCTCAAAGTTTCGAAATAAGATAGGGACGAGGTACCTAAAGGTCCTAAGGCATGCTATTGGTACTGTCGCCAGCGTGCGGTGAGTGCCTAGGGAGACGAGATCTATTGTAACGACAATCTCTCTGAGAAGCAGCGAACTCGTCGAATCTGGTGGTCAAAGCAGCCTGCGATTGCATTATACTTTGCATGGATTGACTCATCTGCTGCTGTATGGCAGTGAGCAAGTCATCACGTCTTTCCTCTCTGGCTAACTGGTCACGCCACATCTGCTCAGAAATATAAAAACCGGGAGCGGTACCTGCAGAATGGTGAGAAGAAGACGGTGTAGTGTGTGCGGGTGATACATGGGGGGGGGGGGGGGGCGATATAGGATGATCAGGAGACTGCTCTCTTCGGTCATACTCGTCATCGGTGGCATCGCTGTCACCAATAGGAACATTAGGAGGTAATGGATTCGTAACAGGTGGAGAATCTAAATTATAGGTCTAGTTCCTTGCGATACGCACATCAGTACATCTAGTGCAAGGCAAAACAATAGATGGGATAACCTTTCCATGGATCATGAGCTCAAAGCCCCCTTCCTTCCTTACCTTGCACAATTTCATGTCTTTTAAAAATTTTAAATTTATCGTGCGAGGAGGAAGGGGTGCTAAGGTTGCTATCTCAACATCGAGGTTCAGAGCCTTTGCGATAGACGTAGTTAGTCCTCCGAAGGCAATGGGTCTTGTGCTCTTGATTGCGGCAGTCATATGGGAAATCATAAAAGAAACCACATTAAATTTCCTATTTGTGAGGTGCCCTTGAAAAAATAGAAGTTCTTTTGCATTCACCTTATTTGGATTCTCTCGGCCAAAAATAATACAGGCCAACATGTAACGAAACACATGGATGACCGGGTTATGGATCCGGGAGGCTAGAATTCCTTCAAAAGATGTAATCGTAAAATTTGACAACTTGTGCCAGAAGGAAAATGCCTCCACTGACCAATCAGAATCTAAGGGTGCTTCGCAAACAGCATCCTCACCAAAAGGCATGCCCAACCTCTATGCTAGTTCGTCGGTACTAAATTCGTACTCAACATTAAGCATTCTAAATTGTACAGTGTCGACGGTACTAGCAGTGTTAGGCCTGACTATATAAATTAGGGAACTCAAGAATTCCCTAGCCAGCCTTTCGAAGGTAGGATCGTGCCTAGCAAAAATGTCGTGCAGTCCTAAAATGTATAACATATGAAAAATACTATGGTAAATGCCAAGATCATACAGACAGTTTTCGTCTGCGTACCGTGTCGAAGCAATTTCTCGGGTCTGCAATTTATCGAGAACTTTCTTTTGCCTTTCTCCGAGTTTTCCTTGACGAAGAATGTAGCTGTCATACTCCATTGATGTACCTTCGAGGTGGAAGATGAGAGAAATGGGTATTTTTGGGAAATTGGTGAAAATGGATTTTTGATGGATTTTGATGTAGAGAAATGAAAATGGGATTTGGAATGGTTAAGGGGATGGTGAGTGGATGATAAAGTTTGGAACTTTTTGGGGTTTGAAGGAAATTTTGGAATGGGTAAAAATGGAGGTTGAAGGTTTGAATGTGTGAAAATGGTGGTTATGGAGGTTCTGCCCCGCATATAGTCTAGACCCCATGGCGGGCGCCATGGACTATATGGTGGACGCCATCCTCACAAAATGATTATGGGCCGGATTTTCTTTTTCTTTTTGGGATTTTGTGCTCTTCCTTGTTTTTTGGGTGTGTAGGCAGAAATATTTACTTATCCTAGCACACTTATATTCCTCCTATATTTTTTCTTATTTTGACATAAAAATTTTAGAAAACAAAAATAAGTAAATAAATAAATAAAATAACACAATATCAATATGGAAGTAATAAACATCGCATATATATATATATATATATATATATATATATATATATATATATATATATATATATATATATATATATATATATATATATATTAAAGTGCATAATCAAATGTCATGAAAAAAATAAATGTAAGCATATGAAATATATATAAGTCTGAAAAGAAAACGAAAACAAATTAAGCTATAAAAATAACGAAAGTAGTGTCATCACGGAGTTGGGTGCTCTTCGGTCTGGTCAGGATGTCGGAGTGCGTGTAACTCTCGGTGCAAGTCTGAGATCTCCTGATATAAGTTGTTGGCTTCCGTCGCATGAGTCATGTCAGATACCTGTACCTGCAAAGTGAGGTCAGCAACTGTCTGTTGGAGCCTGGCTATCTCCATACGCAGCTCTGCCACCTGAGTGTATAAGTCAGCCCTCCGTAGTGAATGATTGTTGGACAATATTGTAGTCCTCGGAGAGGGTGGTGAAGGATGGTACTCTGCTGAAGGTGGTGAGCGCGACTTATCAACTGTCTCTCCATAATCTTCCAAGGCGTAACTCCAGTTAGAAGGATCATGGACACTGGTCATATCAGGATCAGGAAATGTAAAGTAGTGGATGGTCTGGTAGTCGATCAAGAGTCGAAATAGTCAGGTTGAAAGGATGCTCTCCTCATCAACCCTTTGTCTAAGCAGAAGTCAATGTCTAGTAAGGTATACCCGCAATATAGAGTCAGGTGAAGCAGCTGGCTGGTGAGACCCAAAGATGTGGCAATTTGAGTAACGGTACCTCCTACATGGATAATCCCTTCAGAGGATCTAGCTGTGAGCTCGAGATTATTTAGCAGAAAGTTCCCACAAGCCACCAGACGTGACTGGTTTGTATAAAACAGGAAGAAAATCTCCTCCTCACTAACATGAATATCATAGTCAGCCTTTCCGAGGAAAGTGTGGGCCAGGACCATCTGAAAGTACGTTAGAGCTGGGTTGTGGATGACTGGAGATAGCTGAGTGGACGGGTCGAGGCTTCCTCCACCTGTAATGTCACTCCAAAAATTTTCGATGTCTCGACTCATAAAATATCCCATCGGCAAATCAGGTATAGCATCTGGTGTGGTCTGAAAATCGAGCAAATCGCCAAATCATTTAATGGTAAAGGCATACTCCATCCCGAACAGTATGAATGTGGTGATACCATCCTGAACAACGTATGGCTCATGGCAGAACAAACTAAGGAATTCCAGAGTAAGGTGTCTGTAGGTTTGTTGCAACTCATCAACATATGCATCCCACTGGAGCTGATGACAGAGAAACCTTATGCTGGGCTCAATGCCCAAGGCATCCATGCAGGCCTGATCTGGGTACCGGGTAGGTGCCATGGGACGTTGCTGAAGAACTAAGTACCGCTGCCTCTGAGAGTCGTCTTTAAAGGTGACGTGCATGTCGTCGAGAGGTTGCACCCTACAAATAAAAGTTTAGAGAACAAGACCTGAAAGCACAGGCATTATAAACGGTTAGTTGACACATAATAAAATAATAATTACTAAAATAAAATAAAATAAAAGATAAGTAAATAAAAATAAAGAAAATCGTGGGTTGCCTCCCAAGCAGCGCTTGTTTAACGTCGTTAGCTTGACGAGTAGAACCTATGTGGTTGAGGTAGGCAGTGGTGGATCAATCAAAGTGTGGCTAGAGTAATCATTAGGAATGTCACCTCCTTCGTAGTATTTCAATCTCTATCCATTTATAATGAATGGGCTACATGTCTGGTTCTGGATCTCAATTGCTCTTTATTTTAGGACTTTAGTAACTGTAAAAGGACCTGTCCACCTAGAACGAAGCTTGCCAGGAAACCTGGAATTAAAGAGGAGAACAGGGTCCCCTATATGAAAATATCTCTTTATAATCCTTTTGTCATGTCAGGCCTTGGTTCTTTCTTTATATATTATGGCGTTTTCGTAGGCGGATTGGTGAAGTTCTTCTAGTTTATGAATGTCAAGGATGCATTTGTCTCCAGCAGTTAAATAGTCAAAGTTTAGGGTTTTAATGGCCCAATAGGCCTTGTGTTCTAACTCAAAGGGTAGATGACAGGACTTTCCATAGAACAATTGGTAAGGAGTGGTTCCATTAGGGGTTTTAAAGGCGTTTTTGTAGGCCCATAATGCATCTTACAACTTCTGAGACCAATCTTTTCTTGATATAGAAGCCGTTTTCTTTAAGATCTGTTTAATCTCTCTATTAGATACCTCTACCTGGCTACTAGTCTGTGGATGGTAAGGTGTCACTATCCTATGCTTAACTCCATATTTGCTTAAAAGCTTGTCAAATATTATTTATATGAAATGCGATCCACCATTGCTGATAACAAGATGGGGTACTCCGAATCTAGGGAATATGTAATTCTTAGACATCTTTATCACTACACGTGTGTCGTTGGTGGTTGAGGCTATAGCTTTGATCCACTTGGACACGTAGTTAAGTGCTACTAAGATATATTTGTTTCCTAATGAAGACGAAAATGGTCCCATAAAATCGATGCCCCAAACATTAAAGAGTTCTACTTCCTGAATATTTCTTAAGGGCATTTTGACATGCCGGGAGATGTTCCCAGTGCGCTAGCACCGGTCACATTTAACTATAAAAGTGTGTACATCACGCCATATTATGGGCCAAAATAGGTCGGCTCGAAGAATCTTGGCGTGTGTTTTGGAGGTGCTAGCGTGTCCTCCGTAGGGTGCAGAGTGGTAGTGTTCTATGATCTTTCTTACCTCTTCTTCTGGGACGCAACGACAAAAAATACCATCAGTACCTCTTTTGAAAAGGAGTGGCTCATCCCAATAGAATTGTCTTACATTGTTAAAGAACTTCTTTCTCTACTGATAGTTAAAGTCAGGGGGTATGATGTCGGCAGCTAGGTAATTTATAAAATCTGCGTACCAAGGTACGCCGCTTACTGCCTGAGATTTCTCAGGGGTCTTATAAGAATCTAGGTTATTTTTTTTCTATGGCTTCTATCCTAGCTATTAACCTATCATAGTAAACTCATTGTTTATAGGGAGTGGATCTGGTTTTAGGTACTCAAGTCTAGAAAGGTGATCGGCAACTACATTTTCCGTGCCTTTCTTGTCTCGAATATCTAGATCAAACTCTTGTAATAAAAGGATCCATCTAAGTAACCTAGGTTTGACATCCTTCTTGTTTAATAAGTAACGAATGGCTACGTGATTTGTATAAACTATGATTTTAGCTCCTACCAGATAGGATCGAAATTTGTCCATAGCAAAAACTACGGCAATGAGTTCTTTTTCAGTGGTTATGTAGTTAAGTTGAGTAGTATCTAGGGTTTTACTAGAATAGTAAATAATATGTAATTTATTATCCTTTCTTTTACCTAGAACAGCTCCTACAGCGTAATCGCTAGCGTCAGAAATAATTTCGAAAGGTTCAGCCCAATCTGGAGGTTGGATAATAGGTACCGAGATCAATGCTTGTTTTAAAAAATTGGATGCTTCGAGGAATTTTTCATCAAAGTTAAACTCGACATCTTTCATCAGGAGGCCGGTTAAAGGTTTGGTTATTTTAGAGAAGTCTTTGGTAAAACGCCGGTAGAAACCAACATGTCCAAGAAAACTTCGGACTTCTCTGACGGTGTTAGGGGTTTTAGATTTTCTATCACTTCTATCTTGGCTCTATCTACTTAAATACCTCTTTCAGAGACTACATGTCCGAAAACTATACCTTCGGTGACCATAAAGTGACATTTCTCCTAGTTCAGCACCAGGTTAACATCAACACATCTTTTCAAGATTTTCTCAAGGTTAGCGAGACAGTTTTTGAAATCAAATCCGCATACCGAGAAATCATCCATGAACACTTCCATAATTCCATCTAGGTAATCAGCGAAGATTGCCATCATGCAACACTGGAAGGTATTTGGCGCATTACAGAGGCCGAAAGGCATTCGTCTATAGGCAAAGGTTCCATAAGGGCATGTAAAGGTAGTTTTTTCTTGATCTTCTGGGTGGATAGGGATTTGGAAAAATCCTGAATACCCATCAAGATAGAAAAAATAGGAGTGTCTGGCTAAACGTTCTAGCATTTGATCTATAAATGGTAAGGGAAATGGTCTTTTCTAGTAGCTTTGTTTAATTTCCTATAATCTATGCACATACGCCATCCCCCTTCTATCTGTTTTGCTACATGTTCTCCTTTCTCATTCTGCACGACTGTGAGGCCTCCCTTTTTAGGTACTACATGCACAGGGCTTACCCACTTACTATCTGAGATTTGATAAATTATGCCTACTTCCCGTAACTTAAGAACTTCCTTTTTTACAACATCACTCATTATAGGGTTTATTCTTCTCTGATGTTCTCTAGAGGTTTTTGAGTCTTCCTCGAATAAAATTCGGTGCATGCACACAGATAGACTTATACCCTTTAGATCAAAGATGTTATATCCTAAGGCTGAGGGGTATTCACGTAAGACATATAAGAGCTGGTCTGTTTCTCCCTGGTTCAAGGTAGCACTGACTATAACTGGACGGTTCATTTCTTCGTCCAAGAACTCGTATCTTATATTTTTGGGTAGTTCCTTAAGTTCTAAAGCTGGCTTCTTAGGGCATGGTATTGGATCGGGGGTAAGGTATAAGCATTCGTGTAGATTATCATCAATGTAGGGTTCCTTAAATCCATCATCTTCCTTTATGAAAGTTGAAGGCAATATGATTGTTTCTTCTTTCTCTAGTTCTAGCTCCCTAGTGCATTCATCAATGATGTTTATGGCATAACATGCGTCTCCTAATACTAGTGCCATAAGAAACTTCGTTAGAACGAATTCTATCTTTTCATCACCTACCTCAAAAGTCAACTTCCCTCTTTTGACATCTATTATGGCTCCTGCGGTTGATAAGAATGACCTACCTAGGAGGATTGAGATGTCATCATCTTCTTTAATGTCCATCACAACAAAATCAATAGGGATGAATAACTGACCGATCCTGACTGGGACGTCTTCCAATATGCCAACCGGATACTTGACGGATCTATCGGCTAACTGAAGAGACATCTTAGTAGGTTGTAGTTCTCCTAGTTTTAACCTTTCAAAAACTACCAGAGGCATTAGGCTTACACTGGCTCCTAAGTCTAGGAAAGCTTTATTGATGACATGACTCCCCAAAATACAAGGTATGGAGAAATTTCCAAGATCTTTCTCCTTTTTGGCAAGTTTATATTTGGAAATGGAATTGCATTCCAAAGGTTTTGGGTCGTCAAGTATACATTTATTAGTAAGGATGTCTTTGAGGAATTTTGCATATGATGGTATCTGGGTGATGGCTTATGTGAAAGGGATCTCCACATGAAGTTTCTCTATGACTTTAATTAATTTCTGATATTGGTTATTGATCTTGGTTTGTTTTAGTCTTTGTGGATAGGGTATAGGAGGTTTATATGGCGGACGTGGTTCGTTAGTTTTTTCTATAAATTTTTCTTTGTCTTGGTTTTTCTGTTTTTCAGATCCTACTGGTTCCTCTACTTCGTCCGTGGGCACCATGCTTTCCTTAGAAGTCTTGGGTTCGCTCAATGTCGGGTTAAATGGTTCATCGTAAGCGGTCCCACTTCATAAAGTAATCACGTTGGCTTGCCCTCGGGGGTTTTGTTGAGGTTGTCCATGGAATTTCCCTCCGGGTGTAGTCTCGAGGGCTTGTTTTAGAGCTATCTGAGAGATCTGGGTTTCAAGCATCTTATTGTGGGTGACTATTTGGTCTACCTTAGTTCCTAACTAGGTAATTAGTTTATTTACATGAATTTTATGGTTTAGGAATTCTTTGTTTTGCTAGGTTTGAGCCGTAATGAAATTTTCCATGATTTTCTCAAGGTTTAGCTTAGGTTGTACAACTTGCATAGGCGGGTTTTGTCTTTGAGTTTGAAAACCGGATGGTCTTGGAGGTGCAGGGTTTTGGATAGGGTTATTATTTTTATAGGAAAAATTTGGATGATTCTTCCATCCAGGGTAGTAAGTGTTTGAAAATGGGTTCCCTTGGGTATATTTGACCTCTCCTGAATGAGTTTCATTCAATAGATCACACTCTGTTGATTGGTGTCCTTTGACTCCACATAATTCACATTCTGTTGAGATTGCTGCTGCAGTAACTAGGTTTGCATACATATGTTCGACCTTAAGGGCCAAAGCGTCCATTTTGGCTTGCATCATGTCTATAGAACTTATCTCATGTATTCCTTCTTGGGCTTCTTTTTCTCCACTATTGTTTGCTCTATCCCCCATTAACAATGGTTTTGAGCCATATCCTCGATGAGAGTGCAAGCTTCAGGGTAAGGTTTATTTATCAAATCGCCACCTGCCGTAGCGTCGATGGTCATCTTAGTGTTATAGTGAAGTCCATTATAGAAGGTGTGAATGATTAGCCATGACTCTAGGCCATGGTGTGGACATATTCTCAACAGGTCTTTATATCTTTCCCAAGCCTTGAAGAGTGATTCACCTTGGTTTTGAGTGAATCCGGTTATTTGGTTTCTAAGAATAGTTGTTTTGCTTGGGGGAAAATATCTAGCAAGGAAAACTCTCCTAAGGTCTTCCCAAGTTGTTATAGAGTTGGCTGGAAGGGAATCTAACCAAGTAAGGGCCTTGTCTCTGAGGGAAAAAGGAAATAGTCTTAGACGAATTGCCTCAGAAGTAGCACCATTGGTTTTAAAAGTGTTAGCTAATTGGATAAAGGTTTTTAAATGTTGATTTGGGTTCTCAGTAGGGAGACCCGTGAATTGGTTTTGTTGTACTAATTGTAATAGGGAGGGTTTTAGTTCGAAATTGTGAGCAGGAATATTGTGGTTCACAATACTAGAACTAGGTTCGTCATTTGATGGTTGGGCAAAATCCTTAAGGGGTCTTTGGTTACGGTCTTCGACCATAGTTTCCTTAATTCTACGAAGTAATAGACGTGCACGAGTGTATCGTTCAGGTTCCTCTAAAGGATCTATAAGACTACCGGTGCTGCAAGTTCTTCGCATTGACCAGTAGGTAAAACCATAGTCTAGACGGTGTAACAACAGGGTACAGAATTTTGACGTAATTGGTCCCCGGCAACGGCGCCAAAAACGTGATGCTGAAATTCGCAAGTATATGAATAGCGTCAGATTAATACAAAAGATTATCGATCCCACAAAGACCAAATGTCAATCTATCAATTACTATTGTTACGATGTTTAGCTAAGGGAAATCAATTGGGAATTGGATTGTGAAAAGTAAAAGTAAAGTGCGAGAATAAATTTAATATTAAAAAAATAGGCTTGGATGTAATTCACATAGCTGGGTAGTATTCCAAGTGCGTATAAATAGAGCGTCTTATGGGGTAGTATTTCCTACTCGTGAAAAGAACTAATTTGAATGAGAACAGTTGCTTTCGCATATTCAGAACCGAGTTTATCCCCTAATCGATCCCTCTTATTGTCACTTATAAAAAGGCGCGCATTGCGTTAAAGTAATAAACCTATTTTTAAGAAATATAGTTTCTTAACTTAGTTGAAAAGTATTTTGACCTAGAATTTCTAACAAAAAAAGGTCCATACGAACCAGACTTTAAACCTATAAATGCATCCGAAAATAGTTTTAAATCATTTTTCTAAAGTATTAAAGATTCCTACTTAACTGGACCAAGCGCCTTCGCTTCCTTTGAACAGTCAAGACTAACCAAGTTTAACTAAAGGTTGGACGGCTTTCGATCTTACCCAATAGATTTTAAATGCAGAAAATATGTGTTAAAAGTCAGAATAAACCCTAAGTGATTATATCGACCGCCGTATGGAATACCACTTTAACTATGATCCTCACATCCTAACCTCTAAGATTTAGCCGGACATGGAAACGTGAATAGACATGGTAAGTAAATGCGGTAAATAAAGTGCGATAAATAAAGTGCGATAAAATAAAGTGCGATAAATAAAGTGCGATAAATAAAGTGCGACAAATAAAGTGCGAGAAAATAAAGTCCGATTAAATAAAGTGCAAGAAATAAATGCAGAAAA
Organism: Lathyrus sativus; assembly: GCA_963859935.3. Lineage (NCBI taxonomy): Eukaryota > Viridiplantae > Streptophyta > Magnoliopsida > Fabales > Fabaceae > Lathyrus > Lathyrus sativus. Next base: position 607,456,977 of record OZ012739.1, read on the forward strand.
TAAATAGAAACCTACTCCAATTGGGAGGTTTTAAATCTGGTACAGTTTGAAGTAAAAGACTGGAAATAAAATGGCGGCAGGATTAAATTCTACCAAAGTGCTCCAAACCCGATTACAGACTCGATTAGACAATGTGATAACTACTCGATGTGAGAAGTGTATCACTTTACAACAGATGGAAATTTATGGCTTTAGTTCTGTAACTAAGCTTGGATGCTTAGAAATGAGGAAGAACTCTTTCATTTATAGTGCTAGGAATGTATAAGGAAGGACTAGAATGCCCCCCAACTTCTTTTGGGAGGGAAAACGAAATTCAAGGGTGGCGCCCGCCATATGTACTAAAGAAGAAAGAAGTGGGAGACGTGGCAGTTGTCAGAAGTTGGTCTCTTATCCAAGTTATGGCATCCCCTATGGCGTCTGCCATGGTGGGAGCCATGTGTACAATTCCTAAAAAGCTGGTCTTTATGCTCATTTTTTATTCCTTTCTTCTCGAGAAGCTTTGGGAATACAAAATCTTGAAAATGAAACAAAACGGAAGCATAACACAAGAAAACAGTAATAAAATCCTAAGGAACGCGTGTAATTCGAGTCAAATATATAGTACATTTTAGGTCTATCAGCATACACACAATTGAACTACACATAATCATTTTTCAATTGGGTGACCATCTAGATTAGGGTTCATAACGTCCAATTAGGTTTGGCGTAACCGAGAATATTGGTTTGAGGTCTTTGTGTGTTTCAAATAATAAAACCAAGGTGGGGGTTTCCTTCAAGATCGAGTTAATTTGAAGGTTTCGGACAAGATCACGTTAATACAGATTCGACTGAGTGAAATCCTTGGGACAATGTGGTTTCCTTGCAAGGGAGTAGCGCGAGATGGTGAATTGTGTTTGGGAATCTTAGATTTCAACAAGTTGTATGCTCGAGATAACCGGAGGATTGTAGCCGCAATGTTGGTCACTTGATTAAAATTTCATCAAGGGTTTGAAGGTGGAAGAATCAACACAAAATAATTGGGTTTTTGGGGTTTGCATTCTTCATCTCTTGTATAAACGATTTTGCAAAGAACATGTTAATAGCACAATCTCAATTCGATTTTGCATTGAGGGCAGACGTACCCATAGCGAGGCCGATTGGGGAACTTCCTAAATAAATCTTGGTCTCTCTCTCTCTCTCTCTCTCTCTCTCTCTCTCTCTCTCTCTCTCTCTCTCTCTCTCTCTCCCTCTCCATCTATTTATCTCTTTTATTATTGATTTCGCAATATATCGAGTTCGTCGTTGTTTGATCAATTCGATTGGAAATTGTTTTCTATTATCTTTTAAAGGTGTTGTTGTTGATATAATCACAATCACTTTAATTGTGATAGGCCTTTAATATCAATAAAAAAAACTATATTTCCAATTGTTATCGATTGCACATCAAGTGTTCAATAAATTGTTTGTGTGTGTTCTGATTGTGTTTTGGTTCATTGGATATACGAGTTACAAATAGCATTGCATTTAATTATTCGTAGCTTGACCATTGTTGAACATTTATGTTCTTTATCACTTGGTTCAATTTGCGATACGTATATTACTTTTTAACAGTAGGTTCGGTTAGACGATTCGATCCAGGTTGTTTTTACGCTGCACCATATTTTGAAAACAGATTTTTTCCAAACGGTTTTGGTTGTAAAATTTGTGATATATTCACCCCTCCTCTAGATCGAAGCCTATCGTCTAACAACAAGAATAATAAGAACAATAACAAATAAAACAATAACAACAAAAATAACAGTAACAACAAGAAAACCAAGAACAACAAAAACAATAACAAGAACGACAAGAAAAACAGGAACAATAACAACAACCACAAGAACAATAACAACAAGAAGAACAAAAATAAGAATAATGACAAGAACAACAAGAGCAACAACAAGAACAAGCACAACAAGAACAAGAGCTACAAGAACAACAAGAATAATAACAAGAACAACAAGAACAATAACAACAACAAGAACACAAATAAGAATAACAACAAGAATAACAACAACAAGAATAACAACAACAACAACAACAATCCTAGTGATTGCTGGATACATGCAACAACAAACCCTGTGTTGTTGGATACATATTCCTAACACTACCCAATAATTTTCTATTTAGAGCCTCCCCTTAAATATGTGAACCTACTCACTATATTCTCTACCACAATCCCAATGACAAGGGCAAACAACCACTAAAACCTAATGATAAACTTCAATCTTCACAAGATAAAGAATGTTGAATATTACAACTCAACTAGACAAACCTTCTATATCAAGTACTGAAACATAGAGGTGTACATAAAAAATGTTGATTATAACTCAATTAGACAAACCATCCATGCCAAGTTAATGAAACATAGAGGCGTACAAAAGATCCTAAACTAATCCTATTAGGGAATTAGAGTGGATACAAGACACACAACCTAACACTCTAAGATCTTCAATTCGAGTGCTTGATTTCCAATGTAGGTTTGAGCTTCTAATATAGCAAAGTAACTCTGGTCTATTCTCCTTGGATAATATCTCTGAATTCGTCCAGAATTAATGTTGAATGTGTTGGATATTTGATTTATTTCGTGAATATCTCCAACAAGATAGGATTTGTTTTATTTCAAATTCAAATTTAAATCTTCAGTCAAAATCCAAATTAAACTCCATCAAGCCATCAAACAAATTACCTAATCATATTTTTAAATAAATAAGAATAAAATCTTTATTAAATCTTCTGCATAACACAATTCAAAATGCAACATTCTAGCGCTTGTTGCACAAGGCCTAGATGCCATACCAATATGTTGGAGTATCGTGCCCAAAGTATGTCCTTTCTGCAGCTTCATACAACTTTAGCAACATAAATCAATCTTGAACACTTGGAAACTTCTTCAAATTGTTGTTTTGCTAAAATGCAGCTAATCCAATACAAACAACAATATATATATATATATATATATATATATATATATATATATATATATATATATATATATATATATATATATATATATATATATATATATATATATATATATATATATATATATATATATATATATATATATATATATATATATATATATATATATATATATATATAGTGGGGATCAACTTACTTCAAGAGTAAATTTTTTTAACTTACTCCCCATCATAGCCTTTAAATTGAATCTAATCTAATGGTTAAATTAGCATTTTTTACTTATAACCATTCGATTAAATTCTAATTTAAAGGCTATGATTGTGGAGTAAGTAGATCCTCATATATATATATATATATATATATATATATATATATATATATATATATATATATATATATATATATATATATATATATATATATATATATATATATATATATATATATATATATATATATATATATATATATATATATATCAATGATGAAGAGAAAATAATTAGTATGTGTTGGTTGAGATGGATGAGTGTAAATTATTGGTTTGTGGTTCAAAATATGTAAGCAAAATTTCTCTGTATTTTCTCTTGACGAAATACTGTAAATAAATAATTGATTGCTAGAGTCGTGGCACGAAAAATACCTAAGCAAATAAAAGCTTAAAATCAACAAAAGTTGCCACTGAAGTTTATCTTTTTGAGGAAAACCGTCGATAAAACCCTAAAAGAACACAAATATGATCATCACAACTAAATTCATATTCGGGAGTCAGTTATGCACATGGAAGGTATCAGCACCCACGCATCTATTGTCCTCAACAGGAACCGTTTATTAAGCTTTGTGAATAAGAGTGTTAGTGTAATGCATTTACGGTTTCTTCTAATTATTGTAGGATAGTTACAAGAGAGAGAAAAAAGAAAAAAAAGTTTTTTATTAGGGTTCTTGACGAGACATTAGATCTCTCTCCTACGTATCCCCAAGTAAGATGGGGAACTCAAAGTTGCGTAGGTCTTTGTAGCAAAATTTTGTTTATTGGTTGATTTTAGCGAACAATGTTTAGTTCATATTCGAGAAGTTAAGCATTGCTTGTTCATCACGCACAAGCGAAATGAAGTATTTTCTTGTATTTCTTCGGAATGGATAAAACATCATTCGTTTATGAAAAAGTTGCTTAGTCATGCTGAGGCGAAAAAAAGGTTTGATTGGTTGAGATTGTTTTTAGGTGGACGACGAATATTCGAGAAATGAAGCTTACACAAACCACTTATTTATTCGAGAAGCGAATGGATGTGCATCCACCCATTCACTTTTCTTCCAAGTATGGAATTCTGAAAATTATTGATGGAAGATGAATATTCGATCGATCTGGCGTACACCGACAAACCATTTATTAGAGGAGCAAAAGGATATACATCCATTTAATCCTTTTTCATCCAATTTTAATTAAAGTGTTTTGTTCAGAAGACAAATATTGGACCAATGACACGTACACCAACTACTCATTTATTCGAGGAGAAAGAGGATGTACATCCCCCTATTCCCTTTTCATTTGGTTTTAATATGGAAAAGATTTGATTGAATTATGAAATATAATTTGATTTGTATTTTTTATTTAAAGTAGAATAATGATTGTCATAGTATTTATTTTTAATGATTAAATGATTAATCAATTCATTAGAAACAATAAACTAATTAATCAAATAAAAGAGAAACCCCAAAGCGGGGGTGCAACAAATCACATGGAGGTATTTAAGTAAACTAAAACATATGGGCCTAAGGTGATCCGCTGTCGCACACGGGTAAAATACGAGAATTAAAAATATAGTAAAACGGAAGCGACACTCGAGTTGTATCACAAGGACTCTTTAATGATTTAACCAACTGATTGAAATAGGGGGTTTCAAGGTTTTCGATTAAGCCATTGATTAAAATAAACTGATTGCCAATAAAATAAACAAGTTAATCTACTATTTTGATTTCCTAACCTATCATCGATTAATATAATTCCCAAGCCCTAAGTGGATTCTATTCCCTTTTAGACTAAAATATCAATCAAACACACACATTTGACACTATGTGGTTTACACTCATATTTTCCAAATTAAGCAAACAGATTAAAGATTTTTACAAATTTACGAAAAAGCTATGATAACACGCAATAATGATTAAGGAACGTAAATCAATTGAAGTAAATAAATACATTCTATATAACTTGAGTTAAGCATACAATACATATAGCAGAATATTAAAAGGGAAAAGAAATTTGATTGGAAGTTATAAAACCTCAAAGTATCGTGGAAACTGAATATAGGAGATCAACCGTGTGAAATTTAGCTCTCCATAAAATTTGTGGTCGTCTTGCGAAATTTCTTGAATAATGAATGACCTAGTAGTAGAACTGCATTTTAGTTTAAATATTACAAGAGTAACCCTGCCCTAATAGCAACTGACCCAAAAAACATAAAAACTTGCCCAATACTAATTATTTTATTAGGTCTGGAAATGAAACGAAATATTATGCTCTTCTGCACTCAAATTTAGCTTTTGACTTCAACATAATACTTTTAGCTTATCCTCTCAGATTTTCAACGCATATTAGAACATGTCAATCTGATTATCGTAGATCAAGTTATGACATGAATAGCGAGAAGGTGTCAAATTACCACTTATTCAGAAAATAAATAACCGAATTAAAATAAAAACAAAAATAAGCTAAACTTAGAAAACACACTGAAAGCAATACAATAAAAGAAACAAGCCATACAAATCCCTTAGCGCAAAGTAAAATGTGGTGTAATAAAATACACTGATCATAAAGGCCTAAAAGAACTAAAAAAGAAAGAAAAGGAAACAAGACAAGGAAGGCGGTGCGCTGCAACACCATGGGGGAGCACGCACACCCAGGGCCCATGAGGCCTAGACCCCCTGAGACCATAAGGGCAGGGGTACATGCTAGGCAGGGAGGTGCGAAGAGGAGCTTACTAGGCCTGAAGCCCAATTCGCTCAAGATGAAGGACCGAGGGTATGAAAGGAGAGAGGGAGTGTGAAGAGAAAAAAAGGCCAAAAGGCTCAAATTTGGAAAACCTTATCTGAACCAAAAGGAAGGGCACCATTGATGGCCTCAACCTTTCTCTCGTTCTCAATTTCATGCTCTATCTTTAGATTACTCCCATCCCTAAATTTCTATCAACACACAAATTCAAGCAATATGCTCATCTCTCTCACTCATTCTATCTAAACTTAATTCAAGCAAGTCAAACATAAAATTAAGGCTCAATTTCAAATTAAAACAACAAAATTTGGAAAATCATGTGAACATGATGAACTCCCAAGAACCCTAACCTAAAGCAATATTCGTGCAAATTAGAGGTAAATAGATCATAGAAGAATGTGGGAATTGCAAGAAATAAAAACATAAGCATGAATCAGACAAGAAAATGCAAAAATGTGAAGAAGAGTACCAAATCGCAATATGAAGTTTCCATATTCCTATGAGTTTTCTGGTGAATATACACATTTTCTGGCAAGGTATACCCAGATTCGAGAGGTCTGCAAGAATTTTTTGACGAACTCAATTTAAATAGGTAAATGCGACATTGAATCTCTTTCTACTTGTTTTTTTAATCCTTTTCCACTTTTTTCTTTTGTGTTCTTCTTAAATCCACCTCTAACCCAATCTATTTTGTTTATTTGATTTATGTTTATGTGTTTTGGCGGTGAGGATATTATGAAGGTGGTGAGGTTTAATCACAAATTTGTAGAGGTTCAAGGTGGTGTGAAGGTTGATGATGGCTCTATTGAGAGATGAAATGGTGGTGGCTTAGAGTTGAAGGTCAAAATCCCTTCAAGGTGAAGAAATTCTTCAGAGGTGATGGCTATTTTAACAGAGCTTTTTTAATGTATTTTACTGTGTGATTATTATTGTCATATCTTCATCCACTCCTCTATATTTATAGCATATAATTAGGGTTTTGAGTGTGTGATTGAAGCATGTGAGTTGATTAGGGTTGGAGGGAAAATTGAGTGAATGAAAGAGTGAATTTATTTTGCAATCTGTGTGAAGTTGAGGGAGTGATTCGCGTGCTCTTTATGTGAGGTGAAAACATTCCAAAAGTTTGTTAGAATTTGAGATTTTTTTTATGTGAGCATGTATGAATGTATTTTTATGAAGATTGGAAGAGTGTGTAAAAGTTTGTTATGATTTTCACATGGAGCGTGTATGGCATATGCACATGAATATATACAACGAAATTATGATTTCATTCTTTTGTATTTGTTTTGTCTTATTATCATGTGTGGTATTATATGATGTAATAATAATGTTATAATAAAAAGTTTTTTTGTATGAATTCTTTGTGCCAGATGAAAATAATGATGCATATCATTAAACATGACATATTTATTTTATAACTTTATTTTTCGAAAATTTGTAAGACAAAAATAGAATGACATGACAGAAAGATAAAACAACCATGTGGTATTTTAAATGAAAAATGAAATGGTTCCAAAAATAAAAATAAAGAGATTATGTTTGAACTAATGCAAAACGAGATGATTGACTTAATTTGGCACCAGGTGCAAACATGGTTATTGATCAGGAAAAAAACTGTTTGGACAAAATTAGGGTATGACAACTGCCCCTATTTAACTATCTTCAAACAGAGAGTAAGCATGACAACAATGTTCATATATTCATAGTGAAATATAATTAAATACAAAAAGGATCCAAATCTTGTCATTCGAAAAGGATAATGTAAGGAAGTTTATGAAGGATTACCTTCACTGGGGATATGAAAGGTCAACACCCACATAATTTTACTTTCAACCACTAGATCAGAAAATCAGCTACTTCAACCACTTATGTTGGTAGGTTGATTGAAAAAGGGAATTGGATGATTAACTACTCCATCTGTTTATGCTGATAGGTTAGTCACCAAGAGGAAGTGGATGATCAACTACTCCAACCATTTATACTGGTAGGATGATCGAAAAAATAATTGGATGATCCACTACTCCATTTTTTTATGCTGGTAGGTTGATCACCATGAGGAAGTGGATGATCAACTACTTCAACCATTTATATTTATAGGTTGGTCGATAAAAGGATTGGATGATCAACTACTCTAGCTATTTATGCTAGTAGGATGATCACCAAGAGGAAATGGATGATCAAATAATCCAACTATTTATACTGGTAGGCTGATCGACAAAAGGATTGGATGATCAACTACTCCAATCGTTTACACTAGTAGGTTGATCACTAAGAAGAAGTGGATGATCAATTACTCCAACCGTTTATTATGGTAGGATGATCGAAAAAGGATTAGATGATTACCTACTCCAGCCATTTATGTTGGTAGGTTGATCACCAACTCAAACCTTTTATACTGATAGGATGATCGACATAATGATTGGATGACCAACTACTCCATCCGTTTAGGCTGGTAGGTTGTCACCAAGAGGAAGTGGATGATAAACTACTCCAACCATTTATACTTGTAAATCGACAAAAGGATTGGATGATCAACTACTCCATCCTTTTATGCTAGTAGGTTGATCACCAAGAGGATATGGGTGATCAACTACTTCAACCGTTTATACTGGTAGGTTGATCGACAAAAGGATTGGATGATCAACTACTCCAGTTGTTTATACTAGTAGGTTGATCACCAAGAGGAAGTTAATGACCAACTACTCCAGCCGTTTATACTAGTAGGTTTACCAATAAAAGAATTGGATGATCAACTACTCCAAATATTTATGCTGGTAAGTTTATCCCCAAGAGGGATTGGATGATCAACCACTCCAACCGTTTATACTGGTAGGTTGGTCGACAAAAAATTGGATGATCAACTACTCCAACCAATTATGCTAGTAGGCTGATCGACAAAAGGATTGGATGATTAACTACTTCAGCCGTTTATGCTGGTAGGTTGACCACCAAGAACAAGTGGATGATAAATTACTCCAGCCGCTTATACTAACAACATGATTGACAAGGAATTAGATAAGAGATTCGCTGAGGATTAACTGGGAAAAATCCCAAAGGAAGTTCCTCCAAGGAAACCTATTCCCGAGGTTCACTGGTGTTGCAGTGAGAATCAGATATCAAGCTATTATATTAACTTGAATCACAAAACATTAAATGTTCACCACCGAACTTTAATTTATCAAAAGGAAAGGGAAAATATCGAATAAAACCTTAATTGTGCAATGTAACAACAATGTGAAGAGATCTAAAGGTTTGGGGTTGGTTATACTAAGGGAATGTATTAGAACCCTAAGTATCTATAGTATCCTATAGGAACCGCTTAAAAGTATTTGTGCTATGGTAATTTGCTTGCTAATGTTTGGAAAGGTTCTATTTTTGGGTTTTATGAGATAAGGAACCTAAGGAGGTTTATTGCTAGTGTGCTCGCCAAGACTTCACAGTCTTATGCCTACGTATCCTAACAAGGATGGAATCAGAGCAATCATAGTTCACTTAAATACGGGTAAAGAACACTTAATAGTGATCAAGGTTCCAAAGGGAAAAGTAAGTGTTTATAACAATGAAATTTACATGACTTAACAAAGTCAAAGAGTTTACAAACTCTAACGCAAGGCTAGGTTGAAAGGTTGGTGACTTAATAAAGTCAAGAGGGGTAGTGGAGGGAATGTTATACTATTTATGACATAAAGTCAACAAAATAAACCTTTCTCTTGGATTTAGGCAACAAAATAAAAGAAAAGGAAGAGAGCTAACAAGCTAACAACAATAGGAGATGACTTAACAAAGTCAAAATAAACATGACTATGTGGGTAATAATGGATGAGATGAACAAGAATGATATTCAAACATGATATCAATCAAAGTAAATAACAAGTGACAAAGAAGATATTTAAACATGATATCAACTAAAGTGGATAAAGAGTGATAAATATGATGTTCAAACATGACATCAATCAAAGCAATCACATGATATGAAATGAGATATAACAAAATCAAATGAATATGGTAACAACCAACACATGAAGGTAGATGTGACAACATCTAAGACAAGCCTTAACAAAGTCACAAATAACATGGTAACAACCAAGGTAAGCAACACATAAACATATATGTGATAACATCTAAGATAAGACAACAAAGTTATAAACAATCGTGGTAACAATCTAGGATGGACAAAGAAACATGGATGATGCATAGTCAAAGCATACATGAGACATGGTTCTAACAAGACCAAAGTAACAACACAAGTATGGCATATCATAGCATGTTAATGAAAATAACATGTGATCATACTAACACATAAGTTATAACATATGAGAATTGACATAAATATAACAACATCAACAACATCATCATGGACATGAAGGATATAACAATTTCATGATCAAAATAACAACATGGTTTAGACATGATGAACATGGATATAACAATATCAAACAAAGGGGCTTGGATTTAACAATATGAACATATGAATCATGTCATGGATATAAAAATATAAACATATTAATGATGGATGAAAAATTTCAAGTATACAATTAGAGTAAGCATGAACTAAGGTTAAGATTGTGACATAGCTTAGGGTTTATACTAATACCACTTAATCATGAATACAAAGTAAGATTTCACTTAATGATGAAAACAATTTAAGCATCACTTGTTAATGAAAACAAGCTAGAAATGGTTCAAGACATAAGGGTAAAAACCAAGGGTACATGTCAAGGTTCATGTCAAAGGGTTCATTGTGATTACAACAAGTCTAAGCATTTCAAAAGGTTTAAACATAATAAGCATACAGTTATAAGAACCAAACAAAGTCATGGTATCAAAGTGTCATACCCTAAATTTTGACCACAAGACTTCACATTATTGTAAAAATCATAACCACAATATGAATGTATTTTCATACCTCACCAATCTTCTCAAATATTGTTGAGTATTCACCTTAACCAAGGATTAAGGTTTTGAACCCTCTCAAAACATTCAGGCAAAGGATCAATCAAGTATTGACATGATCTTCAACTTTTAAAACCTCTCAAGAATCCATGAAGGATCAAGAGGTTTCCCTCATCAAGAATCTAACACAAGATTGCACCATTTCAAGTTGATCAAGCCTCAACACCATCAGTGTCACCAAATTAGGGTTTTGGTCGACCAAGGCTTCCAAAGAGAAATTTTCGTCTGGGTATGAGCCAATACTTCAATATATGATTCAAGAAGCTCAAAATAACCTCATGAGTCCATTCATAAGTTCAAAATATCCTCAGGGGTTGCATATATCAAAAATCAAGAATTAGGGTTTTGACCTAATTCAATCCCTAGGTTGACTTTTGAAGTAAGGTATGATCCAAACTTCAAGATATGCTTTAAAGACCTTAAATATATCATATTATCCATTCACAAGATTAGATTGATTCAAATAACTTGATTCATAAGTAAGACACATATTCAAATTCATTTGGGCCACAAACTAGGGTTCTTGAGAAAAGTCAACCATACCTTTGACTTTTGACCAAGACATGATCTCAAACCTTGGGACATGATTCAAGACATTCAAAAACACATTTAGAAACCATACATTAGGTTCATTTTAGCCCAAGGACTTGATTTTATAAAGGATCACAAAGTTCAAGTTTCATTTAATGTAAAAAGTCAACTGTGATAAAAACCAAGTTTGACTTTTGGAATTTTTTTTGGAAAACATGGCCTCTTTAAGTTTAAAAAATTGTTATATTGTCACTTGGATCATGATAAATCAAGAAAAATCAAGAAAAATGAGGTTACTTGCAAAAAGGGCAACCTTGAGAAACTTAAAATTTCACTAAGTTATGGAAGAAACATGGTTTTTACCCAACTTTGCAAGGTCATAACCTGTGATCCAAGCAACCATTTTTTTTCATCCAAAGATGAAATGATAGATTTTATTACATACAATAAGATTGCAAAGCATAAGTTCCCCTAAAATATGTATAGATTTTGAGATATGAAGCATTAAAGTTAGGGTTTCATAAGATTTTGAACTTTGACACTTCGAATTTTTTAGGCAGCATCTGCCTCATGTTTTGTCCAACTTTGGATGAATTTTTCAATGGGATACAAGATGAATCAAGACCAAATGTAAACATTAAAGTTGAAGTATGATATACAAGCTTTCCAAATAGTACAAGAACATCATGAAAATCCACTTGAGCAAAGAGTTATGGATGGATCAATACAACTTGCTGCAAACTGTTTTGCAAAACCAATTTTGGTCATTTCTTGCATTACACGATTTTGGAGTCAAGTAAAATGATCATGATTATACCAATTTAACATGGATCAGAATGAGTCACCACAAACCTGCAAAATTGGGTCAAAGGGTCAAGAGGTATCTCAAATTGGATTAATGGATTTTGTCACCCTTATGCCTTGAATTCAAAGGCATTTATGTGCAATAGTGCACATTCAACAAAGGTACTCTTTTCAGTCAAGATGCTCACATAAAAAACAATAAAAACATATGAGCAATGTGGAACGAGTCAAAAGATAAGCTAGCCATGCGGAGAGCTATCGAGCCTTGTGTGAGGGGCAATGATACATCTTTCCAAAAGCTTTGGATTGAAGCCAATATTCAAGTTATCACTATTCATCCAAGACAAATCCATTCTCCTATAAATAGAAGGCATTTATGATCATTCAAAACACACCAACACAACACAAAACTTGTTTTCTCTCCTTTCTTGCTTTTGCTCCAAATTTCAAAATTCTCAAAAGTGAGAATCGTATTTTCAAAACCAGAGCTTCTTAGCTCAAACCAATTATTCAAAACCTCACATACATCATATATGAGTGATCCAAACACTCAAACATCACCTGTAACATCAAATTCATCAAGATCATAGTTCATCCCAAGCAAGCTGCAGTTGGATTCGAGCCCACCAACCCAGAAGGTTTCCAATCATTCTAAACAGATAAACACATTTCTTGAGGTCTAGGGAAGCTGTCCAGGTCATCATTTCACACATGTAACACCTACAACTAAGGATTCGATTTTCTCTTGCACAAGTAAGCCTGAACTTCCCAAACTCCATGAAACATGCATCATTTTTGATATTTCAAGTTACCAACATGTTTCTGCACATATATAGAATGTTTTCTCTAAATCAATTGCTATGTATCAATCGTGTATAGGATTTCTTAGTGTTCTAGCAAAAATTAGAGTTCATCTGTTCATCACTTGATAACTCATTCCACACTTAAAAGAAATGAAATTAATCGGTACTATCGTGTTTCTTGTTCAAAAACGAACAACTTTCATGTTTACATCTTTTAAAATCATTATGATTTGAGAAAGATTGGAGAGGTTTTGCATCTGGTGGGGCGCGAGGAAGAAGGAGATGTTCTTCGCGCCATAATTCAAAATTTTAATTTTTTTTAATATTTTCAAAAATTATTTTCTACAACCAATTTTGAATATTTTCAAATGAATTTTTGCACAAATATCATCCACCTATTTAAATAATTTATTCACAAAAAAGTATTTTAGATTTGATATATTTTTAATTCTTTTTAAAAATAACTTCAAATATTGATTTTTCCTATCAAATTAATTATTTTTAATCCTAATTTTTTCACACATGTCATTTAAATACCATACTAATTTAGTCCATAAAAAATCACAAAAATAATTTTTATTTGATATATTTTTAATTTATTAAAAATATTATTTAAATTGTCTTAAATATTTTAAAATAATTTCTTTCTTCGATTTTTCTTAAACCAAAATGATTTTAAATATTCATGTGAATAAAACACCTTTTTCACAAACCTTAATAATTGTTTATAACATGATTAATGGATTCATTTGATAAATTATACATTTTGTATTGAATTTCTATGAAAAATACGTTTAAAATATGAAATTAGGGTTTTCCCTTTGATTCAATCTTTCAAACATCATTTAAAAACACTTGGGCCTCTATTAGAGTGTAAGACCCAACCCTCTTTGTAAATAAATCATTCTTTGGGCCTCTACTATAGTATAAGTCTCATTGCGCTTTTCAAAATCACGGTGCGATCACTATTTTCACAACAAACTTTGGGCCTCTGCTAGGAGTGTAAGTCCCACCTCTTTGTACATAAACCTTATTTTTAATAACTCTGGACCTCTACTAGAGTGTAAGAACTAACACCTTTTGTAATTAGAAAACTTTTTAGCCTCATTCATCCTAGGCTTTGTACAGGATACAAATAGCACTAATGAGCATCTATCTAGAGTGTAAGACCCAACACCTTTGTTTACTTAGAGATCAAGTCATCTTCAAAGTTAAAACATTCTTCAATTTCTCAAAACCCTAACCCAGTCTTGAAGAAAACATCTAATCAATCACAATACACTTGGGCCTCTATGTAGAGAATAAGACCCCCCACCTTTTTCAATTCAATTCATACTTATTCATATCTCTGTATATATGCTTGTACATATCTTGTTAAGTTTCTCTTATCATTTGAATCATCCTTAGTTTAGACTAGTTCAAACCATAGGATCCTTGTCAACTAGTATAACTTAGTTAAAACAACTAGTTTCTCCCTATACAAAGGAATTCTTCTTCTCAATACAGTCAGCCTCCTCTTGGGATTTGTTTAATTGATTCAACCTTGAAAAACTTCAGTAAAGAGAGGATTATTTCCCAGTGAAACGTCTTCTATAACCCCTTTAATCTTGGAGCAGTTCTACAAAGAAAGGATTATTTCCCGGTGAAACCTTTCTTGAACTCTTCTTAAGACTTGAAAAGTCTAAATTCCCTAGCCTCCTCTTAGGCTTTATACATGGACCCAAAAGCTTCCTAGAAGCATCCCTAGCCTCCTCTTGGAATTCATACAAGGACTCACGAGCTTCCTAAAAGCACAGGATAAACCCTAGTCATCCTTATCCCTACACCAATCCCCCAGATAGTCAAAACCTCTAAGACATTCAATCTCATCCTTTGAGTCTCCTCTGATCCTCAACAAGGCTTGACCTCCACCTTTAAATCCCCATTAAGGGTCAGGGTATAATCAACAGATCCCCAAAAGAATCAAAGCCTTTATGGCAGTTCAAAAAATCTAACTTTCCTCTAAATTTCCAGCAGGAGTCAGTTTCTCTTTTGATCCTGTAATACCCTAATTTTTACCCCCAAGATCCCACATGTCATTTGTATCTCATCCCACAAACAAGATTGCAAGCTTTGGTTCTCTTGCCTTCCTCCGCAGGTTTATTCTTGAGAGATCACCGGGCACCCTTTGTTTTCTTGTTTGTTTATGTTCATGTTTACTAACCATTCATTAAAATCCAAAAAAAAATGTTTATTTTTCCTTTACTAACTTCTTCAGGAAGACTTTGGAGCAAAGATATCAAATATCAGTCCCTCAGCTCGAATGAGTTTCATTTGAACAAAGTTGAAATTGATCTGTAACCATTTCAAAATCATCTGATCAAGAGTTTCCCAAGATTTGATTGACTTTTATTCAAGAGACTCCAAGGTTCATGTGTTTATTTCTATGCCTTCTTTGAAAATCAAAATAATCTAGGTAGAGCCAAGACAACACATCATAAAGGCCATTTTTCACCATTTGTGTCTATGGTAATCAGTTACCAATATTGGATAACTGATTACCCTGTGTGATTTTGTGGAAATTGGGCAAATTCAAATTCTGCAGTATTTTTGTCACCAAATTCAAATATTGCAACATGAGAATATTCTAGATCACTTAATTTTAATTCACTTACCTCATCATAATTAATTCCCACCACACACCTTCACTAATTACCACTTGATCATTAATTTCCTACAAATTCAACTTTCAAGCCTAATTTTGATTCCAATCCACCAAATTTTCCAAGCCTAAATCCTATAATAGAAACCTCATTTCTCTCATTTCATAAGATTTTGATAGCCAAATGTGAAATCAAGCTTCTCAAGATCAACTTATGTTTTGATGAAGACAAACCACTTGACAAGAAGGTAAAGATGTTCAGTCATTTTCAAGACATCATGTTAAAGCAAAGAATTAAGACAAAGACTTGATATGAAGAATAATCTCATTGGAAGGTATAATGAAAATCTTCATCAAGTATTTAAGTCCTAGTTGCTCAAATAATCAAAAAATCATTGCATTACTTTTTCACACTTTCACAAGCTTTTATTTGCAAGATTTTTCTAAGTTTTTGCCTGAGCAATCGATTGAACTCTTGGAGAAATCAATTGCATGATCAATTTTTTACTTCATTTTGGCTACTATTTTTTGGTGCAATCGATTGGCACAAATGTGCAATCGATTGCATACATGAAAAATCTTCCTATTTTTGCTTCTGCTTTATATGCAATCGATTGGTGCTTTGGTGCAATCGATTGCTCAGTTCAAAATTCAAATTTCAAGTGTTTTCTGTGAGGGTGCAATCGATTGCTCACTGAGCGTTTCTGAAAAATTATTTTGAAAAATTGCACCTCTTCAACCATTCTTTTCTGAATTGATTCCATTGAATCATGGCAATTGTTCATCATATTTTCTGAAGGTTTGCATGATAATTCAAAGGGGTGCTTGTGACATATAAATACCAAAACTTTCATTTTTCAAAAACACCTCTTTCAAAATCTTTGCTAATATTTTCATCTTTCGACATCTTAAGTCAAGTCATTTTTCATAAGAATTTTCTACATATTTTCATATCATTTGAAAGAAAATTATTGAGCAACAAAGTCTTAAATAGTTGTGGAAATTATCATTGAAAGAGAAGATCAATCATAGGATTGATAACTTTATATACACAGATTTCAAATTCATTGTAAATCAAAGATTGTATCTATTCCCCTTGCTATTCAGGATTGTTGAAAGCAAGTGTGTGCATTGAAGAAGATTGTTCTTCTTGCACTTAGTGTTTAGATTTTAAAGGTGTTAAGCGCCTTTAATCTACCTATAGGTTAGATAGTAAGTTGTACACTCATTCTAACTATAGTGAAATCTCTTTTGGTGTGAAAGGGGACTGAATGTACCTTTGGAGTATGGAGGGAACCAGGATAATTCTTTGTGTCACTTACTTTCTACACTTTATTGCTTTTATAACCCCTTCATATCTCAAGAAAGTAATAACCTCATTCGATAAAAACCAAAAAATTTCAAAGAACCTAATTCACCCCCCTCATTTGATCTTTATGATTTGTGAGCTCAATGCTTGATTAAGTTTGACTAATGCTTGATCAATGATTTTTGGTGTTAAATTCGTGCATAATTGATTATATGATCATTTGGATGACTGCATATTGAATTAATTGCTGAAAGTGCTTTTGAATTTCTTTTTTCTGCTTCTGGTACAATGTTAATCGATTAATCAGTTGCAGTACAAAATTGGTTAATCGATTAACCAGTGCAATTTCTGAAATTTTTTAGTGGTTAATCGATTAACCAATTTGCACTAACAAATGGTTAATCGATTAACACTGGACCAGAATGTGATTTTTGGTTGTTTTCAAGGATGTTTTGATTTATTTCCACCTCTAACCTTCATGGATTGATATGATGCATTTGTGTAGATTGTTTTTGACTTGTTTCATCATGCTTGATTGGTTGATCTCGATTTTTCGACGCGTGACTTTTGTGTTCTGTTTGAATGCTTAACATGTTCATGTTGCTTGATTGATGTGATGATCATATGATGTGCTTGCTTGTATCATGTTAATAATTAATTGTTGATGATTATCTCGCTCGACTTGTGATGCATGTGTGTATTTGATTCTGATTTAGTTAGTCGCGTGATCGTTTAAATTGATTTAAAAAGCATGTTGATCTTGTTGATTCTTGATGATGCAATATTGTTGAACAATGATGTTTGATTGTTGATGCATGTCTATCCTTGCATGATACTTTCTCATGATTGATGTTTACTCATGTTGATTGCATTGAAACATGCTTTCTTCCCTGGTTTTTATAGCTATCTTATTCTGAATTTGCATGTTGTCTATGCTATTGCTTGCTTGCTGCCTGTCATTTACACCTACTTTTATGCTGAATTGGTAGTTGTTAAATGTTGTTGTGCTGCCTTACTGGAATGTATTGTTGTGTTGTGTAGGAGGCGTTATTGTAGCTCTTGTTTTTTCCTTGTTTTCTTGCTTTTGTATGCTCCCTTAGGATTCCTATTCCAATTTAATTTATGATTAATTTTGGATTAGGATAGACATTAGGAGTGCAATCCATGCATGATAACAAGTAGGATAGTCCATTTTAACCTTAACCTTAGGTCCATCTTTTTCATTCTAACATTAGGATAAAATTTCCTTTCGCATACCGACCTTAGGGCCATTTTGCATGACAATGTTAGGATCGAGTTTCCCTTAGACCTTCCGTGCATCTATCTTTCTTCTCATCTCAAAAAATTCCAATACACCTAATAAAGACGATGAACATTGTGCACCACGAGCCTTAAGCATATGGGAAATAATGAGTGGGGGGTTTCTCCTCACTTGTCTAGAGTGTTTAGTGTATGCCCCGTGGACGATATGCAACGCATTCACTCATATATCATAGTCTTTAGTGCAACGTAAATCACAAAGAAAACTAATTCACTTCACTAAAATTCACAAACAAAATTCGAACCTTTTTCATCCTTTGGGATTTGTGTCTCAAACTCATTTTTAGAAAAGAGTATGTTATTTTCCTGTTCTACCGCAAGCAGACATCGACCCTAACTGCTGGAATGGGAACTTATCGTCACTCATAAAAAAACACTTAACCAACATGTGGTTTCGTAGTTACCCGAACTACGTTTGCTCTAATTTTTCATGCCAGATGAGGATACATAGGCACAAGACAATGGTGTTTTGGCGAGCAACCTTCCCCCACTACCCGTAGTTTTCCGAACTACGTTTACTATGACTTTCCTATTGCACGAGGGAATACATAGGCATAGGGAAGCGATGTCCTATCGAGTCTCTTTCTTTTTTATTTGTTCTTGTTTCTGTTTAGCAGTAGCTTATAGAAAACACACCCTTTGATTAGACAACAAACATGGATCCCGTTGAGTACAACGGGCGTAAGGGGTGCTCATACCTCCCCCTTGCTAACCGACTCCTGAACCCAAGATTTGGTTATGATGACCTTGTCTTATCCCATTCTTTAGGTTTTCTTCGATCGTTTCCTTTCCCTCTCTTTGGGATAAATTACATTTGGTGGCAACTCTTCTGTTTTTCCGCCGGGTTTTTTTCGCAGTTGCGACACCCATCAAAAAGAGTATTGATGGAAGCCAAGTTAACAGAAGTTGAATGGTGTCAAAGCAGACATGATGAACTAAATCTGATCGAAGAAAAAAGAATGACGACTTTATTCCATGGTCAGTTATATCAACAAATAATGAAGAAAGCTTTTGACAAAAGGGTTCGACCTCGGGTATTTCGAGAAGGCGACCTCGTGCTCAAAAAGATCCAATCATTTCTCACTGATTCCAGGGGCAAATGGACTCCAAAATATGATGGCCCATATGTTATTAAGAAAGAATTCTCAGGTGGTGCCATAATACTCACAACCATGGATGGAGAAGAGTTTACTTATCCCATAAATATTTATGCAGTCAAGAAATACTTCGCCTAAAAAAATATATAGCTTGCTGAGTTGAAAACCCGAAAAGGTGACTTACGTACACAAAACAAAGAGCGTCTCGGTGGATTGAAAACCCAGAAGGGAGGTCCAAGATAAAATTAGAGATATAAACAAAAAATAATCATCCCGATTGTCGCTACTGCGAAAATCGGCGCCGGCTGACAGAAGAGTCGCCACCGTGCGTTATTTATCCCAAAGGAGGGAAAGGAAACGCTCGAAGAAAACCTCGCGAAAACGGGAAAGGTATGGTCATCGCAACCAAAACCTGGATTCGGGAGTCGGTTACGCAAGGGGAAGGTATTAGCACCCCTCACGTCCATCGTACTCGATGGGATCCACGCTTGCTTGTTTGTACGGATTACACTTCTATCTAAACTAAAGGATGAGGTCTGAAAAGAAAAGAAAACATGACTCGGCAAAGCATCGCACTTTATGCCTACGTATTCCCGTCTGGAACGAGAAATCAGAGTCAACGTAGTTCGCCTAACTACGGGTGAAGGTGGGTGAAGGTTGCTCGCTAGGATATCGCATCCTATGCCTACGTACTTCCACACAGCATGGAAGATCAGAGCAAACGTAGTTCGGGCTACGCACGACACAAGCTGTTCAAGTGTCTTTTATGAAAAATCTCACTTTAAACAAGGGTTTTCTTATTGCAAAAAAGGTTGATGTTTGTTCAAATCTTTTGACGGAAGAAATGAATTGATTCATGTTATAACCTTTATTAATGTCTTTCTGTTGTTTTGAAGAAAGAAGAGATGACACTCTACAAATCCTAGGGTTGAAAAGGGAACAAAACCTACCCTAATGTTATCATGCATGGGTTAAGACCTAATGTCTATCATGCTCCTCTCTTGCGCAGAGAGAAACAGAGATCCTAAGGGAATAGACGGAAACAGAAACAGCAGATATATACAATAAAGCAGTAAAATGCATGGATGCAGCAATACAAGCGAGGCAAGGGAGTCCCACTCAACCTCAAACCTAGAAAACAATAGGCAAAAGTGAACAGGATTCACTTTCAACCCAGCAGGTTAAACAGCAAACAATACAGTCAGGGAAATTCATACAATACATCATGAATTAAAACAGCTAAAACTGACAGCAAAGCAATCTTCATCAGCATCTGCAACCATCTTCAGGCTTCAAGCAGACATCAGTCTTTGATCTTCAATCTTCCAAGGGCTTTTCTTCAAGTCCCACTCTCCAAGCTGAGGAATCAATCACAAGAGTGAACTGGGTGTTAAGCAATTAGTTGACCACCAAGGGTGGCAAACAGACTGCTATCAACACATAGAATATTTCTCTCAAGAGTTCTATCTCTTAGACACTATCACCAAGCCTTCCAAAGGAAGGGGGTGAATGTCTTAGAGAGACTCTGCATCACAGAGAAGGATGGAGGCAGTCAAGACCTTCCATGTTTGAGAATCAAGTTTACTACTCTAGAGCTCTACCTAACCCCTAGATCCTACAGACATCAACAGCTGCCAGCAAGAGATACTCCTCATTAACTCTGGAAGTTGGTCTTCATTCTTTAATCTCCAAATGGGCTTCATCACCTCAGTCTTCAGCTCAAACTCCAAGCCCCAAACAAACCCAATACCCCATACAAACAAAGAATAAACCCTAAAGAGGGCACACCACACAATCAATCAGACATAAGCAATATACTAATAGCAGTAGGGGAATCCTAATATTTTCTAAGGGATCTATTATCTACCCATAACCCCTATAGTCCCATACCCCAAAATCAAATCAAAACTCCTAAAAGAAATGATTTATCTCACCTATGCTCACTTAAAACCCTAATTTTAACCACTCTAATCTCAACTAATCAAACTACCTAAAAATTAATCCTAAAATTACAAATTAAATCCTATATACAAGTTGAATATCTAAGCTAATCACCCTAAAAAGAATGGACCCTAAATCTAAAGGGAACTATTAGAACTAAAATCAACAAAATTAAGCACTAAACTAAACTCATTAAAAAGCTATTTACAAGAAAAATACACAAAAAATATTAAAACAAAATAAAATGCTATTTTTATTATTTATTATTTTTCTTAACAGGATTATGAACCTACCACAAAAAGAACCAATTAAAAACAAGCTTTTTTCAATTTTATATGGATTTTTAAAGATGCAAAAAATATAAAAGAAAATAAAAATCACAAAAAAGAATTAAAATGGGGAGGGGGTGTCAGAAGCAACTTCGCCCAGTTATATTGATCATTGGGCCATGAAGTGGGGGGCGTGAATAACAAAAGCGCTAGGCCCAACATGCATCAGAAATTGAATAAAAAAATAAAACGGACACGGTGTACTTAGCAACAAATTCAGTTCAAAAAGGATTGGGCTGGCGTATGGGTGGTGTGATTAGCAAAGCCCATGGTTCCCAATTAATTGAAACGCGGCGTTTCAATCATTTCAGACTTTCCCTCCACTCTCAGCTTTGAATCTCAGCCGTGGGATCATTTCCAAGGTCAATGGTCTTCGTTCAATCCTATGGCCATAACTTCGTCTTCCCCACGAGGCTAGGGTTTTCAGGATTCGAACCCTCCATGCAGCCATGTTCTAGCTCATCAAACTCTCTCCTCTCTCAATGAAATCAAGAGCTACAAAAACCAAACTTGCCCCATTTCTCTCCCTCAACAAGACCATGCCCATGGCTTTCTCTAAAACTCATTCTACATCCAAACCCGATGGGTACAAGTCTTGGGCACCATGAAATACCTCTGTCATGCATGGTTATTAAACTTGCTCAAACTATACTAGAACGTTCTATGCATTATGCTAATCACTCTAAGCTAAAAAGCTAATATTATCTTGCCCTAATCCATGAGTTCTTGATCTTGAAAGATTCATCACCATGCTACCAAACTCCATGAAACCTTCTCAATCTCTCTGAAAATAGTCATCTAACCTAGCCTAACAACCTTACACTAATAATCTATTCTAACAACACCTAATTAGGGAGATAGAAGAGAAAATGCATACCTGCAATTCTTGTTGGAACAGATGGGAAATAGCTTGAATCAACACTTGCAATCCCTCACCAATGGTCCTTAGATGATGCTATGGCTTCTGTTTGCAAAAAGTTGGAAGAAGAGTGCTTGGATGAAGAGATTCGAATCTGATATGCTTCTTGCAATTTCAAACCCTAGAGCTTCAATCTTCCATGGATGGCTCTCTAATTCAGCATGTATGCACGCAAGAGTTTCAATGGATTGTGGATGAAGAAGAAAGATGAACAGAATTGGTGTAGAATATAGATTTTCACACTTTCTTACAATGGAAGCAACAATGTAATTCTCTCTCTTCTCTCTCTCTCTTTTCACCAACCTTTTGCACTAATGATCCACACTCATTATATAGAGGATGATGGACAGATCTAGAAGTTTCTGGATTGATCTTAGAGGATTCTAGAATGTGGTGGAAATCCATGGAAATCTCACTTGATGACATGTTGAATATCTCTCATCTCATGCATACAAACCTATAAACTTGTGTTAAAATCTCTCCTCATGAGATATTGAGAGTGTATGTGTGAAAAAACAAGCTCCTTGCCTTGAAATTTACCTTGTGCCAAGTTTTCCATACTTGCCTTATTATGCAAGTAACAAAAATACAAAGCAAGTCCAAAATTTAAACCCCAAATCAAAAAAGTGGCTGAACCAATTTCTTCAAAATGTTGTTTGGATTCAATTTGGTATATCGGATGACCCATTTTGGATTTGTAGATCTCTCAAACCATTTTCCAACTTGAACTTTTTCAAGTTATATGCCTTTTTTAGGTCATTTTTCACCAACTTTGGTCAAGTCTTGTTATATGCATTTCCAAACTTCCATGACATCTTTTCTAGACTTAAAATGACATTTTGAGCAACTTTGATGTTGGGAAGTTTTTCATTTGAAGCTTCCTTATATGAGTTTTAGGCATAGGCTAAGAATGACCTGTAATTCTCAGATGACCAAAATACCCTTTGCTTGCCAAGGACATAAGTAGAGTTCCACAAATCATATGAAGGCATACCATACCTTTATAGAAAGATAAGACAATTAGGAACAACTCTCATGTTGTCCAGAGATCCATTTAAAAACGCCTTGAAGGTCAAAAGTTTCTTAGAAGACAGACAACTTTCACAGACAAATTTCAGTGTCCTCAGATGACCTGTAACTTGCAAGAGCTATAACTTGAGTTCTATAAATCATCTTGATGACTTCCACAACTCAAATTAAAGCTATGAAGATACTCTACAAGTTTCATATGGACCAGAAATTCATATGAAGCTTGTATCTTGAGTTACACTGCTTTGAAGTTTGACCTAAATCAGAGGATTTTACACTGAAACCCTAATTTGGTAACTCCTCTTCTCCTTGATTCCTTCTGATTTTTCTTTAGCACAACACCATATCCATATCCATATAGCAAATAATGAATCCCACATTCCTCAAATGATCCTTGATGCCCTTCAAAACAAGTGTTTGACCTATGGTTGACCTAGTGTTGACCCAGATAAAACCCTAGTTGACTAACTTCAACTGAGGCTATTGCAATCATTCCAATGACTTGGCTCTCCTCAAAAATGATCATCTAGGCTCCTCATAACATCCATACACACCTCATGCTCTTGGCTCATGATTCACACTTCCTCTGATGATCCCCAAACAACCTCAAGATAGGGGAGAACCCAATGAGTGATCTGTCAACACTTCAAAGCTCAAATTCTTCCCTGATAACCTGAGTAGTCTTGAATATGAGTGAAGCACTTGAATATACCTCTGGAGATAATAATAGCACTTTGATCCCCTGATTAAGATAGCTTGCCTATGCTATGCAATGCAGATGAATACACTATGTACATGATACCAATGCAAATGACTATGCAATTGAAACATAAACCTAGGTCAGAAAAGGTTGGGCAAATTTTGGGGTGCAACAGCTGCCCCTATTCAAGCGGCTTGGACCCGACTGGATGAAGAGCGCGCAACCTTCAGACATTCGAGGCACGAGACGGTTGAATACGAAAGAACTCGGAAATTTGCCAACCGCAAAAATAAATTGCGAATACGACTACTGCTTGGGAAAACCCTGGGAACTGGCTTCTGTTGTCACAACAACAACTAGCCATCCATCCGTCAATCTGTTTTTGTAAAAATAATCTGATGTTGTCCATTCCGAAGAAACGAGCATACACCCCACAACGAGAAAATTGTTGATCTCACTTATCAACCTCTGTTGATCTCACTTATCAACCTCTGTTGATCTCACTTATCAACCAAGCACACGCTAACCAGCGGGAGAATACTGACTTCACTTGTCATGTTGACTTCACTGATCAACCTTTCGTATCCTGAAGAAACGAGCGAACGCTCAACCAAGCGGGGCACTATCCGAAGACATGAACAACCGACTCTGCGGGGAAAAGAGAAACTTAATTAAGTAACTCTGAGAGGAATCTGACGACTGCCGTCAAACACCTGCTAGGGAAATTGGGAACTTAACCAAGCACCCTGACGAGAATAACCTTGTTGAAAAATACAAGGAATTTAACCAAACAAATCCTGTAGCTAGCACCCCGTTGGGGACTATGAGGGACTTAAACAAGTAACTCACTAACGTACCATCCTGCTGGAGCACATAACTCTGCTGAGGGAATTACGGGTAACGACCCGAAAATCTGTATTACCATCTTCTAATACTGATATCACAGCATCCCGAGAAAGACTCAGATGGGGGAATACAAGTAACTTAACCAAGCGGCTTGTCAAAAATACCCTGTCGGGGACTACGAGGAACTTAACCAAGCATCTCGTTGAAGACCACCCTGCTGGGGATCACGTCTCTACTGGGGTAACTGTGGGTAACCACCCAACATCTGCATCCTGCTATTTCCACAGCACTCAGAGAAAGGACTCGGCTGGGGAGAAAGAGAAATGCTTGACCAAGCAACTCTCCTAGGGGAATATGACATGACGAACACGATCGCTGCGTGTCTGGCACAACAGCCCTCTGTAACAAGATGAACACAATCACTGCGCGTTCTACACCACAACCCTCTTGACAGGAGAAAACACGATCACTGCGCGTCTTGATGCTGCAAACAAAATCACATAATGGGACAAACACGACGAACACGATCACTGCGTGCTGCTTCACAACCATAAATCCAACCGGATGAGGTAAACACGATCCCTGCGTACCAGACAGAATAAATCCACATAGAAGAGGCGAACACGTTCACTGCGTACTTCGACCACCAATATAATGAACACGATCACTGCATGCTGCAATAGGACGAATACGATCACTGCGCATCTCGACCAACAAACCCTAACTGATACGATAACCACGATCACTGCGTGCTCCGCATCACGAGTTCCCATGATACTATCAACACGATCACTACGTGCCGTACGAATATGATCACTGCGTATCTTGAACACGATCACTGCGTGTCATGAGCCACGATCCTCTTGACTGGAGAAGACACGATCAATGCGTGCTGTGTGTCTCAACTAACCCACATAACTGGACGAATACGATCACTGCATATTCTAACCATACATAGGGTAAACGTGATCACTGCACGTTTCACGTCACGGCCCTCTTGACTGGAGGAAACACGATCACTGCGTGCTGTGACACCACTTCAAACATGGGACGAATACGATCACTGCGTACTTCGGCCACCAACAACCAGATGAACACGTTCACTGCGTGTCAATCTATAACCACTGCATATAACGGACAAATACGATCGCTGCGTATACCGACCAACAAAAACTGGATGACCACGATCACTGCGCGTCCTGCCCAAATAAAACCCCGAGATGATACCAACACGATCACTGCGTACTTTACCAAACAATCTTCTTAGATCGAGACGAATATGATCACTGCGCCATTCGACCACAGATACACACACCAAGATCAACACGATCACTGCATGTCTTACAGCATGAACCCCCAAAGGTCGGGACCAATATGATCACTGCGTACTTGGGCCACAAATCAACATTTCAAAATCAACACGATTACTGCGTGCCTTACAATATGAACCCCGTAGATGGTATAAATACGATCACTGCGTACTTGGAATACAAACAAACACACGGGATGAATACGATCACTGTGTACCTCTTCCGCGAAAACCCCACAACATAACGATGACCACGATCACTGCGGGCCCTGCGCCACAACTCTCTTGACAGGAGAAAACACGATCACTGCGCGTTTGTGCCGCAAACAAAACATACACATCTCTGCCAACCACAGTCTCCCTTATCAACAGAAAACAACACATCTGAAACTGCAGAAGTAACCACCTGGCTTATGTTTCAAAAATGCACGTTTGATAATGACGTAATGCTTCCACACAGCATGGAAATGCTACGTATTCGGGTAGAATGCAAATGCTCATGATGCATGCTTGTAAAGAGTTGCTTCAGCAAAATAAATGCTGAAGACACACTGGATCCGCTGGGGATGACCGGACTGCTACCGATACGCCCCCAACAAAATAAATGTTGGAAAGATGAACTAACTCCGCTGGGGATGACCATCCTGCTGAGAAGATAGCTCACAAACTCGAAACTCCAAAATCTGCTGAGGACGATCCTCCTGACGAGGAAGAGCGACTTGCTGGGGAAAGAAAGGACAATCGCTAGGGAAAACTCCTTTCAGCAGCTCCAACCACCTGATCACACTCTGTGGGGAACCTCTCCTGCCATCATTGAGCTGGGGAAATCATCCCGCTATCACTGAGCTGGGGATTGAACTACACATTCTGATTTACACTGCACAAGAACTCTCTGGGAAGTTAATCATATCCATCTCAACCTTCCCTGGGGAAGGACTCTGCTCTGCTTGATAAGCTAATTATGATCTACTGAAGATACGTTGATCTTTTCCTTTGACGCAATCTCAACTCTCCTGGGGAGACAACACTCAATTTTGCCTGGGGCGACTTCACTGGGGAAGACACAACATTCAACCTCTGGAGAGGGTACCAGCCTGCCATGGACTCTGGCGGGGAACTTCGCGAGCATTTGAGTACCTGCAAAAGTCAACAAGCACACACAAGACAATCTATGCAAGAAAGACACATCTTGGTAATCACCCACGACAACCATTCAGGTAATTTTCGGTTTTAACAATCATCGGCCGAGGCCCGCATGGTTACACGCATGTAAGTTTATCAGAAAACATCGATGCTTTTTACAAACAAAACTGTAAAAAATTTAAAACCAAAGTCACACACTACACTGAATGAAACACTTTATTGATAACGGCCTGAGAATAGGCAAGATTTGTACATCAGATGCAACTCCTGAAAAGAGGTAGTCACACATAAACAAAAATGCAGAAGTATACAAATATACAGAATAAAATTTGTACACATGTCGGCAACGTGTTACAGACGAACACCATGAACCGATCTTCCTATGACTCGTCGGACTCTGACGCTTTCCCGATCTCTGTCTTCGGGAGAAATTGCTTTAGATAATTGACCCCCAGATGCTCCCAAACCACTAACAATCAAACTTGGACCGCAGTCATTTGCTTCTCAAATCCCTAACTTTTGCGTGAATCGCCCTTTGCGGGTTTTCGATTCACCGGGATACCCTTTTTTGCCGAAGCCGCCCAGTGTAGGTTTTCGACTTTGCGGGTGTGCATTTTTTCCATTTTATCCCTAACTTTTGCCCGAACCTTTTTATTCTGTTTTTTAGGTTCGCCAGGATGCCCCATTTTTGCCTGGACTCTCTTTTTACTGTCCAGCGGGTCAATTTTAAGCAAAGTATTTTTTAACTGCGTCCGAGTTCACAGGGGATGAAAAATCTTCACCGTCCATGGTGGATAACAGTAAGGCTCCTCCGGAGAAGACCTTTCTCACGACGTATGGACCTTCGTAATTGGGAGTCCATTTGCCCCTGTGATCCGATTGCGGTGGGAGAATCTTCTTCAGCACAAGATCGCCCGTCTGAAAGCTTCGAGATCAGATCTTCTTGTCGAACGCTTTCTTCATCCGGCTCTGATACAGCCTACCATGCGCAATGGATGCCAGTCATTTCTCATCTATCAAGCTCAGCTGATTCAATCTACTTCTCACCCATTCTGCCTCGTCCAGCTTAACATCAAGCAAAACCCTCAAAGATGGTATCTCAACCTCCAATGGCAGGACAGCCTCCATGCCATATACTAGTGAGAATGGTGTTGCCCCGGTTGATGTGCCCACTGTAGTACGATAACCGTGCAAAGCGAATGGCAGCATCTCATGCCAATCCTTGTACGTTACCACCATCTTCTGAACAATTTTCTTTATGTTCTTGTTGGCCGCTTCAACAGCGCCATTCATCTTGGGTCTGTAGGGAGATGAATTATGATGCTCGATCTTGAAATCCCGACACAGATCTTTCATCATCTTGTTGTTCAAATTCGAACCATTATCAGTAATGATCCGTTCAGGAATACCGTATCGGCAAATTATATCCTTCTTGATAAATCTGGCCACCACTTGCTTTGTCACATTGGCGTAGGATGCTGCTTCCACCCACTTGGTGAAGTAATCGATCGCAACCAGAATGAAGCGATGCTCATTAGAAGCAGTAGGCTCAATCTTACCGATCATATCGATTCCCCACATGGAGAAAGGCCATGGGGATGCCATAACATTCAGAGGACTGGGTGGCACATGGATCTTATCAGCATAGATCTGGCACTTGTGACACCGCTTGGCAAATTTGAAGCAATCAGTTTCCATCGTTAACCGGTAATACCCTGCTCGCAACAACTTTCGGGTCATAGCATGCCCACCAGCATGTGTACCAAAAGTTCCTTCATGGACTTCTTCCATGAGTAAGTTGGCTTCCTTCTCGTCTACACACCGGGGGAGTACCAAATCGTGGTTCCTTCTATACAAAACGCCGTCGGGATTCAGATAGAAGTTGCCTGCTAATCTCCTTAGAGTCTTTTGATCGCGACTGGATGCCCCAGCCAAGTATTCCTTGTTCTTCAGGAAATTCTGTATGTCGAAATACCAAGGTTTACCGTCAGATGCTTCATCAATTACAAACACAAAGGCCGGCCTATCAAGGCGAGAGATGACAATGCTGGGAGCCTCATTCCAGTGGTTGACTTTATACATCGAGGATAACGTAGCAAGGGCGTCCGCCATTTGATTCTCCGCCCGAGGTACATGATGGAACTCCACCCTATCAAAGAAAGGTAGCAACCTTCTCGCATAATTCATGTACGGCACCAGATTAGGTTGGCGCGTCTCCCACTCTCCCTTAATCTGATTCACCACCAATGTTGAATCCCCATATACGTCCAGATTCTTAATCCTCATATCGATAGCCTCCTCCAACCCCATAATACAAGCTTCGTACTCGGCTTCGTTATTCGTCACTGAAAAAGTCAATCTGGCTGTAAACGGGATGTGCGACCCGTGGGGAGTTGTAATGATTGCCCCGATCCCGCTACCGTACGAATTGACAGCCCCATCAAAAATCAATTGCCACTGGGAACTCCGCTCAGGTCCTTCACTAGGCAACGGCTCATCACAATCTTTAGCTTTCAAGTACATTATGTCCTCATCAGGAAACTCAAACTTCATAGGCTGATAATCCTCAATTGGCTGTTCGGCGAGATATTCAGACAGAACACTTCCCTTAATGGCCTTCTGGGAAACATACTGGATATTGTATTCTGTCAATACCATCTTCCATCTAGCAATCCTTCCAGAGAGCGCTTGCTTCTCAAACACGTATTTGATCGGATCCATCTTCGATATCAGCATGGTTGTATGGTTCAGCATATACTGCCTTAGACGTTTGGCAGCCCACGCCAATGCACAACACGTCTTTTCGAGCATAGAGTATCGAGATTCACAGTCCGTGAACTTTTTACTCAAGTAGTAAATTGCATGCTCTTTCCGCCCTGTCTCGTCATGTTGACCGAGAACACAACCCATACTGTTCTCCAGAACCGTCAGATACATAATCAGTGGTCGTCCCGCTACTGGGGGTATCAACACTGGAGGTTCCTGCAAATATTCTTTTATCTTTTCAAATGCCTTTTGGCAATTGTCGTTCCAGACCACCGCTTGATCTTTCTTTAACAATTTGAATAATGGTTCACACGTGGTCGTTAGGTGAGAGATGAACCTAGCAATGTAGTTCAACCTCCCTAAGAATCCACGGACTTCTTTTTCTGTTCTCGGTGCTGGCATCTCTTGTATTGCTTTTATTTTTGCAGGATCGACCTCGATTCCTTTCTTGCTCACAATGAACCCCAGTAACTTCCCGGATCTCACTCCGAAGGTACATTTGTTAGGATTCAGCCTCAGCTTGAACTTCCTCAGCCTCTTGAACAACTTCAGCAGATTAACCAGATGCTCTTCCTCTGTTTGAGACTTGGCAATCATGTCATCGACATTTACCTCAATTTCTCTGTGCATCATGTCGTGGAAAAGCGTTGTCATAGCCCGCTGGTACGTTGCCCCAGCATTTTTCAAACCAAAGGGCATTACCTTATAACAGAAGGTTCCCCACGGGGTGATAAAGGTCGTTTTTTCCATATCCTCCGGAGCCATTTTGATCTGGTTATACCCTGAAAATCCATCCATGAAGGAGAATACCGAAAACTGAGCCGTGTTGTCAACTAACACATCAATATGCGGCAGCGGGAAATCATCTTTCGGGCTCGCTTTGTTTAGATCCCTATAATCAACACACATTCGAACCTTGCCATCTTTCTTTGGCACAGGCACGATATTAACGAACCAAGTGGGATAAGTGGTAACAGCCAGGAACCCAGCATCCCATTGCTTCTGCACTTCTTCCTTTATCTTTACGGCCATGTCAGGACGGGTCCTCCTGAGTTTCTGCTTCACAGGCGGGCAATCTTCCTTTAACGGCAGACGATGAACAACCATATCAGTATCCAAACCCGGCATGTCCTCGTAGGACCAAGCAAATATATCACTGTATTCGCGCAGCATCTCAATAAGCTCTCGCTTGATGCCCACTTGCAACGCGGCCCCTATACGGATATTCCTGATGCATTCTTCAGACCCCAAGTTGACAATATCAATCTCTTCCTGGTGAGGCAGAATGACTCTCTCCTCTTGCTTCAATAACCGACTAAGCTCTTCTGGTAAGTCACTATCCTCCACAATCTCCTCCTCAGCTTGGAAGATCGGATGCTCGAAGTCTAAACGAGTCATAGGAAGTTTTTGGTCGGTGTCATCTGAAAATTCGTGAATCCTGCGAGAGAAACGGTTAAATGCTTCAAAAATGATGTACAAGCAAAATGAATAACCACGCTGCCATTTTATTGAAAAAATAAAAACAGAAAGAAAAGGATCACAACATTTGAATGTAAAAAACGCCATCATTTATTAATCATGCAAACATACAGATAAACAGTTAGGCCCTAAGACAAGATCAACGATGCCTCGGGCAAGGCATGTGATCATACAATGATTGAGAAAAAAAACAATGCATTACTGTTTGGTGACTTGGATGACGTCCTGGATGGACCAGTTGCATAGACTTTGCCCCAGCGTGCTGGGTCGAATCCATGCGTCTATGTCGCAATCGCTATCCGCTTCCTCCGTATCAGACACGACATTGATCCTTTCGAAGCTAACTCCTCCGGGCGTGAACACGACAGGTCCCTTGTATTCAGGCGCACCCTGCGAGGGAGATGGGCGGTACCCCAAGCCATACCTATCTTGCTTCATCGGGATGTCCAGAATCTGCCCCCACTTCTGAGTCTCTCCGGCTTGCACCAACGCCTTGGCTTCTTTATACGAGGAGACGGCCACCTCTTGCCCTTCACTCTTCACTGGAGCCTCTTCTTTAACTTTCACCTCCTTGAACGCCTGACACAGCGTTTCATGAATCTCTCCATCTGCCTCCACGTACTTGAAGGAAGACAAATGACTGACTAAGATATCCTCTTCGCCACACACCGTCACGATACTCCCCTCAACCATATATTTCAGCTTCTGATGGAGCGTAGAAGTCACTGCCCCAGCGGCATGAATCCAAGGTCTCCCGATCAAACAGCTATATGCAGGCTGGATGTCCATGATGTAAAACACTGTATCAAACACCTCCGGACCTACCTGAATGGGTAACGTTATCAACCCGAATATTGACCTCCTTGTTCCGTCAAAGGCCCTTACTACCAAATCACTAGGTGTGCACAACAAACCACGGGTATCTAATTTCAACAGGGCTTTCTTTGGTAACACATTCAACGAGGACCCAGTGTCTACCAGCACATGGGATAAAACAGTGCCCCTGCATTCGATAGAGATGTGCAAGGCATTATTGTGATCACGCCCTCTAGGCGTTAGGTCAAAATCCGTGAATCCCAGTCCATGCCCAGCGTTAACATGCGCCATAACTCCCTCCAGCTGATTAACTGAAATTTCTTGCGGCACGAAGGATGTCTCAAGTACCTTCAACAGGGCATTTCTATGCGCTTCAGAACACAACAGCAGCGATAATATGGAGATCTTTGACGGGGTCTGCTGCAGGTGATCTACAATCTTGTAATCACTTTTGCGAATTAACCTCATGAATTCTTCCACATCTTTGGTTATCGGCTCTTTCTCTTTACTCCCCGAAGATTCCCCCCCAACAACTTTGTTCTTACCCCTGGCCAGCCTCTCTGCTTCAACCTCAGGTGAAGTGAAAATTCTCCCGCTCCGGGTTATACCACCCGCTCCCACTATGTTATCCACGGACCCCGCTGGCGGATCATTCAAGTCAATTTTTTCCCCATTGCAATACACTTCAGCACCATAACTCCACGGGACTGCCTTTGTGCTTTCAAAAGGGACTGGCTTAGCCTTGGTAATAGTAATGGTCGGCCTTTTCGATGATGCCGAAATTGTCACTGATTTGAACGGAATGGTGATCGTAGCAATCTCCCTACGCTCTTCTTCAGATTCTGTCTCAACAGACTTCTCTCGCCCTACAGCCCTGTCAAACTGCAAAGTTCCTTCATCAATCAAACTTTGAACCCCCCTTTTCAACTTCTCACAGCCCTCAGGTTGAATCAAACAGTCAACACACTCTTCACTGCAACCGGGATAGACTCCTCCTTTCAACAAGCGCTGCTTTACGTAACTCAAAGGGGTTTTCAGCTCGCTCACTTCTGAAACTAAGTTCAACTCATCATCTACCATGATTGCATTGGCCCCAGCCCCACCATGCTTGGGCATTGGCTGCTGCGTAATATTGGGACCTTCCTTCCCGAAGTTAATAGCCGTACTATCAAGCAAGTCCTGTACTTTATGCTTGAAAGCTAGGCAATTTTCAATATTGTACCCTGGTGCACCCGAATGGAAGTCACAGTGCTCATTAACATCATATCCGACTGGCGGCTGGCCAGTTGGTGGTGCTAAGGTCCTCTTCTCGACTAGCTGCAATTTCAACAAAGTTTGAAGGAGCTCTGCATATGATACCGGCGACACTTCGAATACTCTCCTCGGTCGCGGGTTCTGAAGTCTGCGCTGATTATTATTAGGTTGCTGCTGAGCCTGCTGCTGCGGTTGTTGTCTCTGCTGCTGAGAAGACCCTGGAATGGTTACACTTGCAACTTGCGACTGCTGACGCCAGTTCTGCCCTTTATTCCTTCGTCGAGCACCGTATACAGCGTTGGTATCACTCTGCCTCTTACCACCAAACGTCTTCTTATTACCTCCTGCAGAACTGGACTCACCCGCTTGAATTTTACCAATCTTTACCCCGTTTTCAATGCGCTCCCCCATCAAAATCAACTCAGAGAAAGTACTCATCGAAAAATTTAGCAGCCGATCGTAGTACATTCCAGAGAAAGTTCCTATGAACATATCCATCATTTCGCGCTCCACCATCGGAGGGTGCACCCTAGCAGCCAGATCTCGCCATCTCTGGGCGTATTCCTTAAAGCTCTCACTAGACTTTTGAGACATGCTCTGCAACTGAACTCGGTTAGGGGCGAGATCACTATTATATTGATAATGTCGAACAAAAGCCTCTGCTAGCTCTTGCCAACTCCTGATCTGAGTAGGCTCCAAGCTCATGTACCACTCCAGCGATGGGCCTGACAGGCTATCCTGGAAGAAGTGCATTAACATCTTTTCATCCTCAGAATACGCAGACATACGCCGGTAAAATGCGCGCACATGCACCCTAGGGCATGTATCCCCTTTGTACTTATCAAATGACGGCGCTTTGAATTTCAGCGGGACCCTCAGTCCTGGGACTAACCCCATATTTGACATATCCAGCCCAAGAGCATTCTGGCTGGCCAATTTGTTCACCTTCTCTTCTAGCAATCTCATCTGATGGTTGTCATCCCTGGCTCTTTCATAGCCTTCGTTCTGACCAGAGAACACGTCCTCCTGACGATCCTCCCAGCGAGGTACTGCATCATATCCAACATAATCTGCATCACGGCCCGGACCCGTTTGGACGCACCTGGGGTCATACCTCAGATTACCCATCTCTTGAGCGTTGTATGCACCAGCTCCATATCCAAGATTACCATAACCACCAAACCCAGCTTTGGTGCCAGCCATGCTGCCATACCCCATATTCACACCATTGAAGCCCTGGTTACCATTGATACCATTCATTCCGACATTCTCAACGCCCCCATTGAAACCCTGGTTGACATTATCCACAAATACCCCAGCAGTATCTGCATTGGCATTCATATTACCGGCGTTCCCACCTCCACCTACAGGACCGGTTTCTCCAGCATTCAAACCGGTTACGGGAATAACATCAGCACTTTGACGATTCTCAATTCGGGGAGAAGCAGCAATGTTTTCACCATGCGGTGTCCCGTTGTTCTCAGCCCGTGCGACTATCGGTTGAACTAGATTCTGCATCTGCTCTTGTCCCTTGGCGATAGTCTTCATGGTTTGCATGAGCAGGGCCATCCTGTCACGCATCTCTTGCATTTCACTCTGCACGTTGTCCATGATCTTCTTCTGGTTGATCCTTGTAGAGTAACGGTGGACCCGCTTTTCTGCAATCCTGAAAATACCTGAATTAAAGATGCAGGAGATAAGATACACGAAGCACAAACCTGTAATGCAAATATGAGTATGTATGCAAAATGCAATGTGTCTGTGCATTAGGGATTATCATTCCCCGATTCTAGTGTGAATGTGCCAGTGCAGTGACAGTGCTAGCAAGACAGTGATTGGAG
The DNA here is from genome assembly GCA_963859935.3 of Lathyrus sativus. Taxonomy (NCBI): domain Eukaryota; kingdom Viridiplantae; phylum Streptophyta; class Magnoliopsida; order Fabales; family Fabaceae; genus Lathyrus; species Lathyrus sativus. The sequence goes on from OZ012739.1 coordinate 607,492,739, forward strand.
CTGAATCATAGAAAACCTCATATATTGCAGCGAAATCCAAGAATACAATATCACTGAGTGTACAAATAAGAAGGCATGACCTCAACCAACAATCCTGGTGATGGTCAGCGCTATGCAAATAAAGCATACAAGTTAACACATGAAATGATCAAGTACTCCCATAAGCCCGGTACTCTTCTATTAACTTCTTGGTCTCTGGATGACTTGGTCGGGTAAGCAGACCCTCGACAAGTTGGTTTCTTCTCTTGAGAACACGTCGCACGTCACCAGCGGTTTCCTCCCATGCCCCTTCTCCAAAGCGATCTTCTAGCTTCCGCTTCTGAGACACAACTTCGTTCCTGCCTTCGATGGCCTTATTCAATGCATTCTGGAGACTGTATCGGGCCATTACCTCCTCTTCATGCTTCTCAATGCTAGCCTTCAACTGCTCTTCGAGGTCAGAAATTTGTTGCTTCAATTTATCTTCCCTCTTTTTGTTGTTAGTCAGCGTAGCATTCCATGTCTTGTTACAAGAAGAGATTTCTCGGTGAGCGGCGTCGAGTGCTTTCTTTTTGGACACCAACATGTCGTGAGAGCTTCTGAACTCTTGACCCAAACGTTCACGCTTCTTTTTCTCCTCAGTCAACTCAGCTCCTAGCCTATTTACTAGTTCGATCTGCTGTTGGAAAGAACGTACGACCTTATTCTTCTCGCTGCGCATCTGAGCTAGCTCCTTCTCCAACTCTTCATTAATCTTCATCAAGGCTTCCTTTTCCTTCACAACTTGCTCGTAGACCTCCATAGTGACAGTGGTTGGCTCCTCCACCGGAATATGAACAGGGACTGGCGCAGCTGGAAATGGCATCAGCAACTGTCTGGCTCTTTTCTGGATCCATGCTTTGTAGGGTGCATATGCCTGGCAATCATTCTTCCCCAACAGTGGTTTCCCTCTTCTGTTGATACGCGTCCAGGCATGCCGAAGCTTGGCTAGCAACACTCCATTCAAATCACCGGTGAAGTACAGAGATTCCTGTACTTCTTCCTCCTGAGGCGGGTTCTTCAGCGCATATCCAAACTGGCGGACGAACAGAGATGGGTTGTAGTTGATGCACCCTTTTCTCCCTATCAACGGAACATTAGGATACCCAGAACAACTGACAATAAGCTCAGACCCCAGCAAGTCTCGGTCAAACCACTCAATGTCTTCAGAAGATAGCCTCATCATACGCTCTGGCCAGTCAGCTGTAGTTGCACTATCCACAAAAGGTCCCTTCAGGGGAAGATGGCTCTTAAACCACATGTACAGCAAAGGCACGCAACAAGAGACGTTCTTGCCTCTCCTGTTCTCATTCCTGTAGTGCATCGAATGGTAAAAGTCCCCGATCAGTGTAGGTACCGGATTGCCAGCAACAAACAGATGAAATGCATCCATGTCCACGAAGTTTGGGAAGTTGGGAAACAGCACTATCCCATAAATGCATAGAGCCAAAATAGCGTTAAAGACCACCCGACACCCATTCTTGGCGTACTTCTGAGCCTTACCGACCAGAAACTGGAGAGAGAAACCTGGAACCCCTCGCCAAGAAGTCATCAACAGCTCAGAAGCATTCATGTGCAAGGCCTTAGCTAAATCCTCCAACTTGGGCTCAGCGGCAGAGTGAATAAAAGGAACTGCATTCTGTACTGGTAGCTCAGTAAACTCCACATACTCCTCCATGGTGGGCCCTAAGATAAAATCAGCAAACGTGAAACATCTCAAAGCCGGGTCATAGAATTGCATCAGCGTATACAGCCCATTCAATTCATCATCAGTGGATTTGCGAACCAAACTCAACAACTGTCCGTAACTCTGTCTGAAGCTTCTACGGACATCCTCATCTGCCAGAGAGATCAGACCCAGGAGGGGAGTAATATCAGGGATAGGTAGCTTATAGGAAACTGTCATCCTCAAACCAGCCATGATCAATACTCAGAAGTCCAGACACTAGAACCAGGGCATATGCAAATGCACCTGCAGCACAGACACACGTTAATGGGATGCAATGATAATGATTATGCAAACAATGCGATGCAAGCAACATGCAACAGGGACCAAGTGCTATAGCTGAGAAGCCGGAACCATATCAAAAGTCTCAGATAGACCCTCCAAAATTCCTCAAACCCTGGTCTCAGATAGACCCAATACAAAGCTCCAACACTGGTCTCTGATAGACCTCATGCCATAACTCCAAATGGTCTCTGACAGACCTCAAACCATAACTCTGACTGGTCTCTGATAGACCTCACAACTATCCATAAATACCCAAGATCTCTGATCAAGAAATAACCGGTATCTGAAGGTCTAGTTACCTGCATAACCCCAAACCCTCTCACAGGTGGATGTCCTAGTAAGTGACAACGGTAGGGCATCCTATGCGGTCGTCGGCGTCACAAACTTTCAGGGTTGATGATACGATTCCCAGAAGGAGTGGCATCATCAAATCCTGAAGAGGCCTCACTTAGCCAACTTCCAAATGATCGGTTCCCAGAGTCGACAATCCAACTAACCAGCAACCCGAGCCACCCAAAGGGCAGGACAGGAGACCAACCAGAAGAACCTCGTCTGAGTGTAGATTTCCCGGGACACTAGGACATGCAAAGCACGTGCGCGCCCACTAATCTCTACTCTAAGTCTAGGTGCACTCAAGCCCAGGTCCGGCTTATCTCTCAATCATGGAACACCCGTCACACCCCACAATACAACAATAATAATAATAATAAAATGCTGAAATGTAAATACAGAAATGTAAATCCATACAAAATCCTCGACGGGAAAACAAACGCTAGGATTGACTCTCTTAAGGGACGTTGGATCCCAAATGCATAAGGAACTATCGCAGTCCTTAGCAGCCAGGGGACGTTGGATCCCCAGCAGAGTCGCCAGCTGTCGCTATTGCGAAAATCGGTGCCGACTGACAGAAGAGTCGCCACCGTGCGTTATTTATCCCAAAGGAGGGAAAGGAAACGCTCGAAGAAAACCTCGCGAAAACGGGAAAGGTATGGTCATCGCAACCAAAACCTGGATTCGGGAGTCGGTTATGCAAGGGGAAGGTATTAGCACCCCTCACGTCCATCGTACTCGATGGGATCCACGCTTGCTTGTTTGTACGGATTACACTTCTATCTAAACTAAAGGATGAGGTCTGAAAAGAAAAGAAAACATGACTCAGCAAAGCATCGCACTTTATGCCTACGTATTCCCGTCTGGAACGAGAAATCAGAGTCAACGTAGTTCGCCTAACTACGGGTGAAGGTGGGTGAAGGTTGCTCGCTAGGATATCGCATCCTATGCCTACGTACTTCCACACAGCATGGAAGATCAGAGCAAACGTAGTTCGGGCTACGCACGACACAAGCTGTTCAAGTGTCTTTTATGAAAAATCTCACTTTAAACAAGGGTTTTCTTATTGCAAAAAAGGTTGATGTTTGTTCAAATCTTTTGACGGAAGAAATGAATTGATTCATGTTATAACCTTTATTAATGTCTTTCTGTTGTTTTGAAGAAAGAAGAGATGACACTCTACAAATCCTAGGGTTGAAAATGGAACAAAACCTACCCTAATGTTATCATGCATGGGTTAAGACCTAATGTCTATCATGCTCCTCTCTTGCGCAGAGAGAAACAGAGATCCTAAGGGAATAGACGGAAACAGAAACAGCAGATATATACAATAAAGCAGTAAAATGCATGGATGCAGCAATACAAGCGAGGAAAAGGAGTCCCACTCAACCTCGAACCTAGAAAACAATAGGCAAAAGTGAACAGGATTCACTTTCAACCCAGCAGGTTAAACAACAAACAATACAGTCAGGGAAATTCATACAATACATCATGAATTAAAACAGCTAAAACTGACAGCAAAGCAATCTTCATCAGCATCTGCAACCATCTTCAGGCTTCAAGCAGACATCAGTCTTTGATCTTCAATCTTCCAAGGGCTTTTCTTCAAGTCCCACTCTCCAAGCTGAGGAATCAATCACAAGAGTGAACTGGGTGTTAAGCAATTAGTTGACCACCAAGGGTGGCAAACAGACTGCTATCAACACATAGAATATTTCTCTCAAGAGTTCTATCTCTTAGACACTATCACCAAGCCTTCCAAAGGAAGGGGGTGAATGTCTTAGAGAGACTCTGCATCACAGAGAAGGATGGAGGCAGTCAAGACCTTCCATGTTTGAGAATCAAGTTTACTACTCTAGAGCTCTACCTAACCCCTAGATACTATAGACTTCAACAGCTGCCAGCAAGAGACACTCCTCATCAACTCTGGAAGTTGGTCTTCATTCTTTAATCTCCAAATGGGCTTCATCACCTCAGTCTTCAGCTCAAACTCCAAGCCCCAAACAAACCCAATACCCCATACAGACAAAGAATAAACCCTAAAGAGGGCACACCACACAATCAATCAGACATAAGCAATATACTAATAGCAGTAGGGGAATCCTAATATTTTCTAAGGGATCTATTATCTACCCATAACCCCTATAGTCCCATACCCCAAAATCAAATCAAAACTCCTAAACGAAATGATTTATCTCACCTATGCTCACTTAAAACCCTAATTTTAACCACTCTAATCTCAACTAATCAAACTACCTAAAAATTAATCCTAAAATTACAAATTAAATCCTATATACAAGTTGAAGATCTAAGCTAATCACCCTAAAAAGAATGGACCCTAAATCTAAAGGGAACTATTAGAACTAAAATCAACAAAATTAAGCACTAAACTAAACTCATTAAAAAGCTATTTACAAGAAAAATACACAAAAAATATTAAAACAAAATAAAATGCTATTTTTATTATTTATTATTTTTCTTAACAGGATTATGAACCTACCACAAAAAGAACCAATTAAAAACAAGCTTTTTTCAATTTTATATGGATTTTTAAAGATGCAAAAAATATAAAAGAAAATAAAAATCACAAAAAAGAATTAAAATGGGGAGGGGGTGTCAGAAGCAACTTCGCCCAGTTATATTGATCATTGGGCCATGAAGTGGGGGGCGTGAATAACAAAAGCGCTAGGCCCAGCATGCATCAGAAATTGAATAAAAAAATAAAACGGACACGGTGTACTTAGCAACAAATTCAGTTCAAAAAGGATTGGGCTGGCGTATGGGTGGTGTGATTAGCAAAGCCCATGGTTCCCAATTAATTGAAACGCGGCGTTTCAATCATTTCAGACTTTCCCTCCACTCTCAGCTTTGAATCTCAGCCGTGGGATCATTTCCAAGGTCAATGGTCTTCGTTCAATCCTATGGCCATAACTTCGTCTTCCCCACGAGGCTAGGGTTTTCAGGATTCGAACCCTCCATGCAGCCATGTTCTAGCTCATCAAACTCTCTCCTCTCTCAATGAAATCAAGAGCTACAAAAACCAAACTTGCCCCATTTCTCTCCCTCAACAAGACCATGCCCATGGCTTTCTCTAAAACTCATTCTACATCCAAACCCGATGGGTACAAGTCTTGGGCACCATGAAATACCTCTGTCATGCATGGTTATTAAACTTGCTCAAACTATACTAGAACGTTCTATGCATTATGCTAATCACTCTAAGCTAAAAAGCTAATATTATCTTGCCCTAATCCATGAGTTCTTGATCTTGAAAGATTCATCACCATGCTACCAAACTCCATGAAACCTTCTCAATCTCTCTGAAAATAGTCATCTAACCTAGCCTAACAACCTTACACTAATAATCTATTCTAACAACACCTAATTAGGGAGATAGAAGAGAAAATGCATACCTGCAAATCTTGTTGGAACAGATGGGAAATAGCTTGAATCAACACTTGCAATCCCTCACCAATGGTCCTTAGATGATGCTATGGCTTCTGTTTGCAAAAAGTTGGAAGAAGAGTGCTTGGATGAAGAGATTCGAATCTGATATGCTTCTTGCAATTTCAAACCCTAGAGCTTCAATCTTCCATGGATGGCTCTCTAATTCAGCATGTATGCACGCAAGAGTTTCAATGGATTGTGGATGAAGAAGAAAGATGAACAGAATTGGTGTAGAATATAGATTTTCACACTTTCTTACAATGGAAGCAACAATGGAATTCTCTCTCTTCTCTCTCTCTTCTCTCTCTCTTTTCACCAACCTTTTGCACTAATGATCCACACTCATTATATAGAGGATGATGGACAGATCTAGAAGTTTCTGGATTGATCTTAGAGGATTCTAGAATGTGGTGGAAATCCATGGAAATCTCACTTGATGACATGTTGAATATCTCTCATCTCATGCATACAAACCTCTAAACTTGTGTTAAAATCTCTCCTCATGAGATATTGAGAGTGTATGTGTGAAAAAACAAGCTCCTTGCCTTGAAATTTACCTTGTGCCAAGTTTTCCATACTTGCCTTATTATGCAAGTAACAAAAATACAAAGCAAGTCCAAAATTTAAACCCCAAATCAAAAACGTGGCTGAACCAATGTCTTCAAAATGTTGTTTGGATTCAATTTGGTATATTGGATGACCCATTTTGGATTTGTAGATCTCGCAAACCATTTTCCAACTTGAACTTTTTCAAGTTATATGCCTTTTTTAGGTCATTTTTCACCAACTTTGGTCAAGTCTTGTTCTATGCATTTCCAAACTTCCATGACCTCTTTTCTAGACTTAAAATGACATTTTGAGCAACTTTGATGTTGGGAAGTTTTTCATTTGAAGCTTCCTTGTATGCGTTTTAGGCATAGGCTAAGAATGACATGTAATTCTCAAATGACCAAAATACCCTTTGCTTGCCAAGGACATAAGTAGAGTTACACAAATCATATGAAGTCATACCATACCTTTATAGAAAGATAAGAAAATTAGGAATAACTCTCATGTTGTCCAGAGATCCATTTGAAAACTCCTTGAAGGTCAAAAGTTGCTTGGAAGACAGACAACTTTCACAGACAAATTTCAGTGTCCTCAGATGACCTGTAACTTGCAAGAGCTATAACTTGAGTTCTATAAATCATCTTGATGACTTCCACCACTCAAATTAAAGCTATGAAGATACTCTACAAGTTTCATATGGACAAGAAATTCATATGAAGCTTGTATCTTGAGTTACACTGCTTTGAAGTTTGACCTAAATCAGGGGATTTTACACTGAAACCCTAATTTGGTAACTCCTCTTCTCCTTGATTCCTTCTGATTTTTCTTTATCACAACACCATATCCATATCCATATATCAAATAATGAATCCCACATTCCTCAAATGATCCTTGATGCCCTTCAAAACAAGTCTTTGACCTATGGTTGACCTAGTGTTGACCCAGATAAAACCCTAGTTGACTGACTTCAACTGAGGCTCTTGCAATCATTCCAATGACTTGGCTCTCCTCAAAAATGATCATCTAGGCTCCTCATAACATCCATACACACCTCATTCTCTTGGCTCATGATTCACACTTCCTCTGATGATCCCCAAACAACCTCAAGATAGGGGAGAACCCAATGAGTGATCTGTCAACACTTCAAAGCTCAAATTCTTCCCTGATAACCTGAGTAGTCTTGAATATGAGTGAAGCAATTGAATATACCTCTGGAGATAATAATAGCACTTTGATCCCCTGATTAAGATAGCTTGCCTATGCTATGCAATGCAGATGAATACACTATGTACATGATACCAATGCAAATGACTATGCAATTGAAACATAAACCTAGGTCAGAAAAGGTTGGGCAAATTTTGGGGTGCAACACCGATAGATTGAAAAACCTGAAAAGGAAATCTAGGAAAAAGTTAGGGATTTATGGCAAGTAACTGCACCTAAAAAGATTGGATCCTCAGAACCTGCAATATCTGTCAAGGAATCCTCAATCAAGCTCACCTTCAACAGGAGCTCAATAATGTGTAGAATTCAAAGTTGAATAAAGGATAGTGGTCATTATGATTCAATGTAGCCCTTTTCCCTTTAAATTACCATTTTCTAAACTTTGTAATGCTTCATAAAATCACACATTAGGCTGATTACCATTCTATTAATGAAAACTTGAGCCCTTGTGCCTTTTGTTTGCAATTCTCATTTATTCTGCTTTGCAAAATGACATGTTTATTTGATTAACATTCTTGAAACACAAAAATGAATTTACTTTTTGTTTTCAAAATAGAAATTCTAAATTTTTACTTCTGTGTTTAAAATAATGATGGCAATTTCCTTTTGATTAATGAACACAAGAAGGAACATCAACAACTTCTCTAAAAGCATTCAAACTTCAAAATGCATAATCAAATTATTTTTTGTAATCAGTATATCTCGAGTGGGAGGTCGGTTACTTCAGATTGATAAGATAAAGCATACCATATATCGAGGATCGAGTTTCATATCCCTTCAACTAAACATTTCTATCCCCAGTAGAGTATTATCTCCAGAAATAAAAGGTATGAACAAGGATCCCTTCATCCCACAGGCTGCTACCTTCAAAACAACATCGGTAAAGAGTTTCCACTCCTTAAGAGTTTCATCTTGTTACTGCCAATAGTAGATAAATTTCAGCAATAGGACTTTGTTTCCCTCAACAATACTCATCACAAGTGATACTTTTTATCCCCCACAGTGGTCAAGTATCCAATTATGTTCACCACCAGTCAGTATGTCGTATCTGTTGTGTCAGCATAAGCATTCTGTCATATATCATGCATATTTGATTCATATTCATATTTATATTCATATTCAAAATCTTCATGAGTTACGTCATTTACCTCCTAAGTGTTAATTATCATCTCTCCATTAAGGTCGTCGGCCTTAGGCAGAAAGGATGTGTATTTTTCTAAATCCCCACTGAGTTTCATCCTCGTGGAAGATTTTTCTTTAGTTTCCTTTCCACACTTGGATATGATAAAATACAAGTCTGAGTTCTTTCCTCATCAGGAAATGCCTTGTTTAGACAAGCTCTCTCTAGTTCATTCCTGGATTGAAATCGGTCATTGATCCCTTTGATAACTTGAACCTCTGAAAGGCAAGAAGACATTTGGTTATGCACCTTTGGAACTTCACTCTTCACCATTGAAGATGATATTTTGCTTTCCCGGATTAAGGAAAGTCCCTGATGGAAGCCTCTCAATGACATACTCTTAGCAACATGGACATCAAATCCACCAAGAAACCTCTACCAATTAGGAAGAAAAGAGGCATCTCTTAAGAAGCCTATTTTACCCCGTAAATACCTAGTAGGTCGACAAATAATAGTTTCTCCCCTGAGAAGTTTGTCATGCTTTCAAGGAAGCCATAAGCACCTCAAATTAAATTACATCACCTTTCATATTTCTGGAGAAGTCTCGAAGGGAAGTATGATATAACCTCTCCAAGCAAACAACATCTCCAATGGAAAAGTTTGTACTTCTCTGCAGTTCAGACAAACGCTACACCCAGCAAGTCTGACATAAAAACTTTACTCATCCTATGCAATCTCTCCGAAGAAGGCTCGAAGAGAAGTATGATGAAAATCTTTTTTCCATTAAATAGTTATCTCCCCGCTCAACCTCGGAGAAAATTTTGGTGAAGAGCTTCACAAATAAATTTCCTTGTCAGAAGAAGAACTTGACAAGAAGAAACTGAGACCAGTTCCGTGGCCAAAGACCAAGATCAAGGGGAGGTTTATTTCAAGAAACTGAGACAAGTTCCATGGCTCAAGACCAAGATTGAGGGGAGGTTTTATTTCAAACTGAGACCAATTCCATGGTTGAAGAGCAGACTCGAAGGGAGGTTTATTTCAAGATACTAAGACTAGTTCCATGGCTGAAGACCAGAATCAAGGGGAAGTTTTACCCCTTTTTAAGTAAGATTACTTAGTAAAAAAAGATGGATAAGAAAAATTGGGATTTTCTACCATTCACATCCACAATCAAAATTTTGAGTATTCTGATATTTAATCCTCTTTTACCTTGAATGTCTGAATGTCTTCGTCATTCATACCTTCAGGTCCAAGAAGATCAAATAGGGGCATATGTCATACCCTAAATTTTGACCACAAGACTTGACATCATTATACAAATCATCATCATAATATGGATGTATTTTCATACCTCACCAATCTTCTTAAAGATTGTTGAGTATTCACCTTAACCAAGGATTAGGGTTTTGAACCCTCTCAGAAAATTCAGGCAAAAGATCAATCAAGAATTCACATGATCTTCAAATTTTCAAACTTCTCAAACATCCATGAAGGATTAAGAGGTTCCCCTCATAAAGAATCTAACACAAGATTGCACCATTTCTAGTTGATCAAGCCTCAAGACCATCAACGTCACCAAATTAGGGTTTTGGTTGACCAATGCTTCCAAAGAGAAATTTTCATCTGGGCATGAGTCGATACTTCAATATATTATTCAAGAAGCACAAAAAAACCTCATGAGTCCATTCATAAGTTCAAAATAGCCTCAGTCAAAAAATCAAGAATTAGGGTTTTGACCTAATTTAATCCCTAGGTTGACTTTTGAAGTAAGGCATGATCCAAGACTTCAAGATATGATTTAAGGACCTCAAATACATCATATTGATCCATTCATAATATTGGATTGATTCAAATAACTTGACTCATAAGCAACACAAAAATTCAAATTCATATGGACCACAAACTAGGGTTCTCGAGAAAAAGTCAACCATACCTTTGACTTTTGACCAAGACATGATCTCAAACCTTGGGAAATGATTCAAGACACTCAAAAACACCTTTGGAATCCATGTATTAGGTTCGATTTAGCCCAAGTACTTGATTTCATAAAGGGTCACAAAGTTCAAGTTTTATCTAATGTAAAAAGTCAACTGTGATAAAAACCAAGTTTGACTTTTGGGATTCTTTTGGAAAACATGGCCTCTTTAAGTCAATAACAATGCTAACTTGTGATTTGGGTCATGAACAATCAAGAAAAATCAAGAAAATTGAGGTTACTTACAAAAAGGGAAACCTTGAGAAACTTAAAATTTCACTAAGTTATGGAAGGAACATGGTTTTTACCCAACTTTTCAAGGCCATAACTTGTGATCCAAGCAACCATTTTTTTCATCCAAAGATCAAATGATAGATCTTCTTACATACAACAAGATTTCAAAGCAGAAGTACCCCTAAAAAATGCATAAATTTTGGGATATGAAGCATTAAAGTTAAGTTTTCATAAGATTTTGAACTTTGACACTTAAATTTTTTTTGGCAGAACCTGCCTCATGTTTTGTCCAACTTTGGACGCATTCTTCATTGTGACCTAAGATGAATCAAGACAAAATGTAAATATAAAATTTGAATTATGATATACAAGCTTTCCAAATAGTACAAGAACATCATGAAACTCCACTTCAGCAAAGAGTTATGGATGGATCAATACACCTTGCTGCAAACTGTTTTGCCAAACCAGTTTTGGTCATTTCTTGCACTACACGATTTTGGAGTCAAGTGCAATGATCATGATCATACCAATTCAACATGGATCAGAATGAGTCACCACAAACCTTCAAAATTGTGTCAAAGGGTCAAGAGGTATCTCAAATTGGATTAATGGATTTTGTCACCATTATGCCTTGAATTCAAAGGCATTTATGTGCAATAGTGCATATTCAACAAAGGTACTCTTTCCATTTAAGATGCTAACATAAAAAACAATAAAAATATCTGAGGAATATGGAATGAGTCAAACGATAACCTAGCCATGTTGAGAGTTATGGTGCCTTGTGTGAGGGGCAATGATACATCTTGCCAAAATCTTTGAATTCAAGCCAATCTTCAAGTTATCACTATTCAGCCAAGACAAATCGATTCTCCTATAAATAGAAGGCATTTCCGATCATTCAAAACAAACCAAAACAACACAACACTTGTTTTCTCTCCTTTCTTGCTTTTGTTCCAAAATTCAAAATTCTCAAAAGCGAGAATTGTGTTTTCAAAACCAGAGCTTCTTAGCTCAAACCAATGATTCAAACCCTCACATACATCATATATGAGTGATCCAAACACTCATACATCATCTGTAACATCAAATTCATCAAGATCATAGTTCATCCCAAGCCAGCTACAATTGGATTCGAGCCCACCAATCTAGAAGGTTTCCAACCATTCTAAACACATCAACACATTCCTTGAGGTCTAGGGAAGCTGTCCAGGTCATCATTTCACATTTGTAACACCTACAACTAAGGATTTGAGTTTCTCTTGCACAGGTAAGCCTGAACTTTCCAAACTCCATGAAACATGCATCATTTTTGATATTTCAAGTTACCAATATGTTTTTGCACATATATATAATGTTTTCCCTCAATTAATTTCTATGTATCAATCATTTATAGGATATCATAGTGTTCTTGCAAAAATTAGGGTTCATTTGTTCATCACTTGATAACTCACTTCACACTTAAAAGAAATGAAATTAATTGGTACCATCATGTTCATTGTTCAAAAACGAGGAACTTTCATGTTTACATCTTTTAAAATCTTACAATTTCAGAGAGATTGGAGAGGTTTTGCATTTGGTGGGGCGTGAGGAAGAAGGAGATGTTCTTCGCGCCATAATTCAAATGTTTAAATATTTTTAATATTTTCAAATTTTGATTATTTTCAAATGAATTTTTGCACAAATGATTATTTTCAAATGATTATCTTCTACATCCAATTTTGATTATTTTCAAATGAATTTTTGAATCAAATATCATCCAACTATTTAAATAATTTATTCACACAAAAAAATCAAAAAAATATTTTTCATTTGATATATTTTTAATATACTCAATATATTATTTTTAATTGTTTTTAAAAATAATTTCAAATATTGATTTTTCCTATCAAATTAATTATTTTTAATCCCAATTTTTTCACACATGTCATTTAAATATCCTACTAATTTAATCCACAAAATATCACAAAGATAATTATATGTGATATATTTTTAATATATTAAAAATATTATTTCAATATTCATGTGGATAAAATACCAAAATGATTTCTTTCAATATTCATGTGGATAATTATATGTGGATATTATTTCAATATTCATGTGGATAAAATATTCACAAAGATAATTTCTTTCTTTGATTTTTCTTAAACCAAAATGATTTTAAATATTCATGTGGATAAAATACCTTTTTCACAAACCTTAATCATTGTTTATAACATGATTAATGGATTCATTTGATAAACTGTACATTTTGTATTGAATTTCTTTGAAAAATACCTTTAAAAAATGAAATTAGGGTTTTCCCTTTGATTCAATCTTTCAAACTTCATTTCAAAACACTTGGGTCTTTATTAGAGTGTAAGACCCAACTCTATTTGTAAATAAACCATTCTTTGGGCCTCTGCTATAGTATAAGTTCCATTGTGCTTTTCAAAATCACAGTGCGATCACTATTTTCACAACAAACTTTGGGCCTCTACTAGGAGCGTAAGTCCCACCTCTCTGTATATAAACGTTGTTTTCAATACCTCTGGGCCTCTATTAGAATGTAAGATCCAACACCTTTTGTAAATAGGAAACCTTTTAGCCTCATTCATCTTGGACTTTGTACATGATACAAATAACACTCATGAGCCTATATCTAGAGTGTAAGACCCAAAACTTTCTTCAATTTCTCAAAACCCTAACTCATTCTTGAAGAAAACATCTAATCAATGACAATACACTTGGGCCTCTACGCAAAGAATAAGACCCACCATCTTTTTCAATTCAATTCATACTTGTTTATATACTTGTTCATATCTCTCTCTATATGCTTGTACATATCTTGTTAAGTTTCTCTTAGAATTTTAATCATCCTTAGTTTAGACTACTTCAAACCATAGGATCCTTATGAATCAATATAACTTAGTTCCAACAACTAGTTCCCCTATGTACACAGGAATTCATCTTTCCAATACAGTCAGCCTCCTCTTGGGCTTTGTTAAATTAATTCGACCTTAAAAAACTTCAGTAAAGAGAGGATTATTTCCCAGTGAAACCTTTTCTTTAACCTCTTTAATCTTAGAGTGGTTTAGAAAAGAAAGGATTATTTCCCGGTGAAATCTTTCTTGAACTCTTCTTAAGACTTTGACCGTCTAAATTCCATAGCCTCCTCTTGGGCTTCATACAAGGAACCACAGGCTTCCTAGAAGCATCCCTAGCCTTCTCTTGGGCTTCAATAAAGGACCCACAGGCTTCCTAAAAGCACATGATAAACCCTAGTCATCCCTATCCCTACACCAATCCCCATGGAAGTCAAAATCTCTAAGACATTCAAACTCATCTTTTGAGTCTCCTCTGATCCTAAACAAGGCTTAACTTCCACCTTTAAATCCCCAACATGGGTCAAGGTACAATCAATAAATCTCCAAAAGAATCAAAGCCTTTATGGAAGTTCAATAAATCCAACTCTCCTCGAAATTTCCAGTAGGAGTCAGTTTCTCTTTTGATTCCTCAGAGCAGTTGGAACCTGCTCTTGAATTTAATTTTCCTTAACAAGGGTTAGAATCCACTTAAATTCCCTCAACCTCCTCTTAGGCTTCATATAAGGATTTTCCGCAATCAGCCTCAATTGTAGGCTTTGTACAAGACAAATATAATACTCCCCCATTTGAGTCAGTTTCCAATCCCTTTTTTTAACTTCAACCTTGGGCTTTGATCAAGGCACAATTCAATATCCTCACAGATGAGACTTTGAGTCCTCTATGTAGGAGGATATTTCCTCTATACATCACATTTCAAAACAAATAATTAAACTTTTTTCCAAATAATTGATGTAAGTGGCACATTTGTTGATTCAAAATCCAAGCTGGAGTCCCTTCCTTATCATGGCCAAAGATCTCTTTTATCTAAGTGATATAAGTGGCAAGCCTCTGGATTCTACACATCCAAGCCAATGTATCTCTCTTAGCATACAAAGATTCATAAAGGAAAAAGTGGCATTGCTCTACACTGAGTTAAAGCTTTTTCCTTCATGAAATTTTAACTCTCTTATAAAGGAAAATGTGGCATTGTTGGATTCTACACATCCCAGTTAAAGCAACTTCCCTTATAATCAATCATGCAATGATTGTGATGAATATATGAGATATCTCCCTTTAGAGATGACAAATTCTCTTTCAAAAACTCTTTTAGCTTCAATCTTGGGCTTTGAACAAGACAGAAATACTCTTTTTAGCTTTAATTTTGGGCTTTGAACAAGACACAAATACTCATTTTAGCTTTAATCTTGGGCTTTGAACAAGACATAAATACTCTTTTTAGCTTCAATCGTGGGCTTTGAACAAGACACAAATACTCTTTTTAGCTTCAATCTTTGGCTTTGAATAAGACACAAACACTTTTTATCTTTAATCTTGGGCTTTGAACAAGACATCAAACATTTTTCCTCCCATAGAATAGGAGGAACTACAAACACTCTGATTCCCCCAAATCTCTTTGCAGGAATACGTAGGCTTAAGATTACAAAATCTTAGCGAGCGCACTAATAAAAAATCTTAGGTTTAGATACCTTTCCAAAAATAATATAAAAAACTGAAACAACAAAAACACTTCCCCAAAGGAGAAACTTTCCCCACCTGACATCAAATAGACTCAAGAAAGCAATTCAAACAGTAAAAAATGATGCAAATAAAGGTTCCTTTAAATTACTATAGATACTCTGAGTGTTAATAGCTTCCCTCTGTATAACCAACCACCAATTCCAGATCTCTTCGCATATTTAGGGAAAACACTTAGGCGCAGGGTTAGTTTAAGATATCTTCCTCTTCCTTTTAAGCTTCATAGGATAAATATAGAAGTCAGAAAGTAGCACCAAAAGCGGTAGTGGTCGCGTCACAAAAATTGATGCTACACAAAGTTAAGGCAAATCATGAACATAGGACTAAAGATTATTCAAACACATACCAAACATGCATCAAGGGTTCAATATGGTATAAGTATCATGATAAAGTCAAAGGGAATGTTTCATGATCAAACATGAAGAAACAAGACATGTACACAGGTTGACTTTGAAAAGGATTTTACAGAAACCTCCTTGAATCAAGTAGCTCAATCTGATGAATCACCTTCATCTGAAGCAAATCTGTTCTCTCAAGTATTGAATACTTTAATAGATGTGCAAAAAGAACAGAAGACACTCAAAGCAAAAATTGATGAGTGAGAAGGGGTCAACAAGAGCATTTTGGATATGGTCACTCAGTTATTTCATAGAACCTTTTCGAACCCCAAACCTTAGGCACTATAGGACACCTTTTGCTTTATTTGGCATACCATCATTATTTACCTTTGTTATCTTCAATTATTATTAATGAAATCTTCTTTTCTGTTCTTTTAATAGTCTTCATATTTCTTTGCCAATTTCTTTTCTATACCTTTTTAATTTCTGACAAAGAGGAGAAAGTGATATATGATTTTGTTATCAAAAGACTGAAGAAGACTTTATCAAAAGAGACAAAACATATCAGAATCTATGATATATCAGAATACATAATTTGGATTTGATATAATATCAAAGATATGATCAAGAAGTAAGTGATATGCATCAGAAGTCAATAATCAAGAAGATTATATCAGAAACATTTGTACAAGAGATCAGAAGATATAATTATCAGAAAACATGTACAAGAAAGAAGAATGCTAAACAAGCTTGATATGATAATATATGAATATGTGGTGTTAACCATTAAATTATCGGAAGAAAAGGACAATCAGAAAGGATATCCATAAGTTTCACGCAAATAGCCAAAACTTGTTAGAAGTTGTTAACCTTCTGAAAGAATGCTTCAATTGATTCAAATGGCATCTAAAATTCAATTGGTATCTAAACTTCAAATGGTATCTAGACTCCAACATTAAAAGAATGTAAATCTTTCAAAGATCAAATTAAGTCATGGTCATTTAAGAAAATATTTGGTTTCTGAACCATCAAATGCCATAAGGATATGTGCATCTGTTGGTGATTTGTGCTAAGATATTGAAGATTTTGTTTTGATACATGATGTGTGGCATCTAAGAAAGTATCTACCAATTTCTGATATATAATGCAAGACATCAAGTCTGTTAAGACAAATCACATTCTGATACATCTACAATATTCTGATAGCAAGCTAGGTTCTGAGATGAAGACCAACCAGTTCTAGTCAGATTAAGTATTCCTTCTCTATTCCTTCAATTGATACTTCAAAATAATTTTGTGAGTCTTGGGATTAGAGGGAGACTCTGAACAAACATAAATGAGTTTTGAGAGTAACAGAATCAAGGGGAGCGCGTGAAGATTACATATGACTCTATGGGTTTATGGTGATTAGCCTATACGAATTGTTTATCAAAATGCATTATTTGTCATCATCAAAAATGGGGAGATTGTAAGAACATTATTTGGTTCTACATCTGGCCTTTGAGTTTTGATCATAACTGCACATATCATCTAAGAGAACAATTTTGTATGATATGGTTTTTGTCTAGTGTGTGGCTGTTGTAAAAAATGATTCTGACTCTAAAAAGAAGACGTGTGACGTCATCAGACCCTGTTATTAACACTCTGGAAGAAAACATATATGTGTACAAGATAAAGTCAAGATTCAGAAATACTTCTAATGCAACAGTTATAAGGAACGTTAGTAACAAGGTTTATGATTGATACTTTATAAGTAATCCTAGAAGGCTTTATAAGAAATGCGCTTTCTATTGTTATAGCTCTGAAGATTCTAAATATATCATTTATGAAGATCAAGTTCTAAAGAGTTTTTGAAGACAAGGTTCTGATTGAACGAAGTGCTGAAGACTCTGAAGACAAGAGTGTGCTTAATGAAATCTGAAGACTCTGAAGATAAATTTCTGATAGAACATGTTTTGAAGACTTTGAAGATAATACTTCTAAGAAACGAAGTGCTAAAGATTCTTGTGACTAGGTTATGTTAAACAAAGATCTGAGATTTTGAAGACTGTGGTTCTGAAGATTACACAAAGAATGACTCTTCTACAACGCGCTTCATCAAGTTAATATCTAAAGCCTCTGAAGATGCTAGAAGACTGAAGGTAATAATGGTTTTGAGCTAAATATAACAGTACTAAAACTCTGTGACCTCTACCTCGAAAAGGTGGCACAAGAGCAACTTTTTTGTATAGTGATGTTGACCATTCCTTCATGTGAACATTGGGATATTGCTGTTGGAATATGTTTCCAAGAATACCCATCAACGGATCTATTCTATCAAGCTTTTTAAATTGAAGATCAAGAAGCTTGAAGAATTGCAGGTTGCTGATTGCTAACAGAGGATTGCTAGCAATAGCACGATGCCATACAAACCCAAAGTGCTGGAAAAAATGCTACAAGCTGAAGCTTAAATGAAGAATGCTCAATGAAGAAGAAGCTGACGCAAACTGTTGAATATGTGTATAGCAATGCAACATGCTAAATCCATGTGAAACTAGTCAAATGAACATTAATAAGTGAAGCATAGTAACTTAGTTGATCTTGATGGTTAAGCTGGAAAAAAGCATTACCTGCTCAAGAAAGGAGTTCATCAAAAGAAGCTTAAAGCTCATGAATAGAAGTCGTAGTCAAGAAAGCTTTTAAGCAATACATAACTAATGTATTATAATCTCTCATAGATTCATTCTTTAGATAGTTTTTGTATTAGAAAGCAACAAGTTGTTGCTCATATCTTGCTTAGAAACACTTAGGTGTTCATGTACTTCATCTGTGTAATAAGTTTGTAAGTAGATTATTAGTGTACAAGAAAATCCTTATAAAAGATGTTGTTCCTTGAGCGGTTGAGTAAAGACCAGAATGCTTGAGATGACTAAGTGTGTTTCTAATAGCTTAGTGAATGATGTTCCTTGAGCGATTGAGTCAAGACCAAAATGCTTGAGAGGTCCAGGTCGTTTCTAACGGCTTAGAGGTTGATTCCTTGATAGGCTCGTGAAAGCCAGGATTCTCAAGAAGGCAACAGAAGGTATCCATTATGGTTGTAATCATTGATGATTATTTGATTAAGTCCTTATGATAAGGCAAAATCACATTGGTGGATGGACTGGAGTAGCTTCGTAATAGTGAACCAGGATAAAAATAATTGTGTCATTTATTTTTATTGTCATTGTTAGATTTATCCTTCTAATTCCGCAAAAGGGGACAAAATGCGAAACTCAATTCAAACCCCCCCTTTCTTGTGTTTCTCAACCTTCATTGATGCTACAAAACTTGTTTCAGGGTGAAAACAAGCTCTGAAGGGTGTCTAGAAGATGTTTGCGTGGTTTGTTTGAAAAGAAATTACAAGGGGGAAGAAATTCGAAGAAATGAACTTTTTAGCTTTCATGGAGTTCTTAAAGTGCACTACGTGTTTGAGAGGGATTTCTGGTGTATTTCTTGTGTGTTTTGGATTGAGAAGGGTGGCTCTATTTATAGGGAAAGGTTGAGGGATTTATGTAAAAACAAAACCCAAGTTTGAGGCAAAATAGTTTGGTTGGATTTCAAGTGTTAGTTTAATGGATTTTCATGGTTTTCAAGACATAGTACCATGAATTTGGGTGGTTGAGCACTTGCAAAGGTCTTGCTTCTGTACCAATTTTTTTTTTTAGTTTATAAGGAACAAGTTAGAGGCTCAAGACAAGTTGACTTGTGATTAAAGCCTTTTTATCAAAATGGAAGTGTGATCTTTGTGCCCTAAATGGAATAATTCTTTAAACAATGTCTTAACCACTTGGATAGTGCACTGTTAATATGTGTAAAGCTCATATTTTGTTGAAATTTAGAAGCAAGAATTCCTGCAAAATGAGATTGAGTAGGTTTGGCTCAAGATTTTATCAATAACATGTCATGAAAATGACCTATAATTTAGGTTTGAAGTGCCAATTTCATCTATTTGAAACTCTTGGCTCATGTATGATAATTTTATGTTCTTGGACTCTTTGGAAAGCTTGAAAATCCTATAAAACTTTTATGTTTTGAGTTTTTCTTGAACCAATTGGGATCATGGTGAAAAATGGCCAACAAGTGAGCTACTTTACAAGGCAGATTTTGAAGATCATCACATAGGAATAAGTTGTATTATATAGTAATATCTTTATTTTGGTCTTTGGAGCAAAGAAAATGGTTGCTTGGATTGGAAGTTATGACCTTGAGAAATTGGGCAAAAATCATGAACTTCCATAACTTAGGAAAAATTTCAATTTCTTCATTGTTGCCCTTTTTGTAAGTAACCTCACATTTCTTGATTTTTCTTGATCAAATTCACTCATCAACCATATTTTCATGAAATTCACCTTGAGGAAACCATGTTGGACCAAAAAAGTCAAAAGTCAAACTTGACTTTGATCAGTGGTTGACTTTTGTACCAGATGCAATCCAAGTTGTATACTTCAATGAAAAAAACCTTTGAGCTATTTGAACACTATGGATGGACTCCGAAGGTTTATTTGAGTGTCTTGAATAATACCTCAAGGCTTGAGATCATGTCTTGGTCAAAAGTCAAAGTTGCAGTTGACTTTGGCTCAAAAACCCTAATTTGTAGATCAGATGAATTTGAAACTTGATAAACTTTTAATGAGGCCACAAAACACTTGATTGTTTATCTAGGGAAACTCTTGATCATGAGAACTTGATATATTGATGATCAATCCAAAACTTTGACTGATCAACCAATAACCTCCTTGATGCAAACCCTAATTCACAAACAAAATAAAGCAAGACAATATTTGATAATTTAAGGGTTAGCTATGCATGAATGACACGCCCAAAATGTGTTGGATGCTATGCAAATGATGATGGAATCTAGGGGTAAATTTTGGGATATGACAGTTGCCCCTATTGAAATAACTTTACCGGATGGCATGAGTGATGACAATCCTCATGAAATTAGGGTTAAAGGTATTTAAATATAGAGAAACCAGAAATTTTGTCCCTAGATGCAATGGCATGCTATGTTATGGACAAACAAACTTTCTCTGTACATGCTGGGGACAACACTGTGAAATGCAATGAATTCTAGCATGGTGATTTATGATGAATGATAAATGTGATATGCGGAGAATGATGAAAGCAAAGGATAACGTCAACGATAATGGATAACAACTCATTGGGGATGACATATACTGGGGAAATAGAAACAAACTAGGGGATATCCAAAGTGGTTGATCAATAGGTTCAGACATGACCGGGTGACACTCTAGAATACAATTGATAATAAAGAGATCTTCTAACAAGATATTAAACCAAACTAGAAAGATCTTCTAACAAGAGATCTAACCAAACCAGAAAGTGATATTCTAACAAGAGATCAAACCAATTAAGAAAGATCTTCTAACAAGAGATCAAAACAAACATTGGATTTTTCTGACCAGAATACGCTATTGGAAATTCCTTAACATGAAGAAGTCAAACATGTTCTTCAAGAAATAACAGAAAAAAACAGGGTAATTAAACTATTTTGTATATGCCAAATTAATTGGACTTAGACCACAAGCAAATGTGACAACTAGCTTCTAACATATTGGTACCAGTAACTAATGGACTTCAAGCGGGATGTTGGTTATAACCAAACTCAAATACCAAAAACATTTGGATAAGAGTGCTAATAACAATTGGACTTTAGATGCCAATAATAATTGAATAACAATGGGATGTTAGTAAAAAATGAACTTTCAAAGGTCATAGACAATAGATACCAATAACAATTGGGTTTTTAGCGAGCCCCCAATAACCACTAGACTTCAAGAAGTGACTGGTGACAACCAGATTACCAATACCAATAACAATTGGATTTTGCAATGAGTGCCAATAAAAATTGGACTTTTAAAATAATGTTGGTAACAACCTGACTTGAAAAAGGGAGTCAGTGACAACTGGACTTGGAATACCAATAACAATTAGATTCTGATAAATAATGACAGTGACGACTGGACTTTAGATACCAATGACAATTGGACTACAAAAGGGAATGCCAGTGACAACTGGACTTTGATAGGGGATTGGTGACAACCAAAGATTTTTTTGACAAGATGCCAGTAACAACTAGACTTGGGGATTGGTGACAACCAAATATTTTAACAAGATGCCAGTAACAACTAGACATGGGGTAAAAGAGCTACAACCAACAACAAAGACCTGGGTTAATGCCAAATGCACATGATTAGGCATGATGCGGATGATCATGGTATGCAAATGCGGACTCCGCAGAGACTTTCACATGGAAGGAAATAAACAATCACTTCGCTGGGGAAGAAAGGAGTCATAAGA
This sequence comes from Lathyrus sativus, assembly GCA_963859935.3. NCBI lineage: Eukaryota > Viridiplantae > Streptophyta > Magnoliopsida > Fabales > Fabaceae > Lathyrus > Lathyrus sativus. The sequence continues at coordinate 607,514,922 of OZ012739.1, forward strand.
AATTCACTGGGGAATATATCCTCAACACCAGTACATATGTATCACATGATGAACATTAGGGAGATTCTCTTCAATCTTGATAGTCACATGCGATCAAAGGATCAAACCAAGAGTGTTGCTAGTTTATGCTTCAATGGGGATTCTTGATATGGTTTACAAGTGATTTGCAACCTTGAGACTTATTGGGGAAACAAAATATTTTCTTTTAATCCTTCCATATGTCAAAGAAAATTTATGTTCTTTCATTACGTTTTCAAAAATGTTTTCAATTTTCAAAACTTTTCACTTTCAAAATGCATTATTAACAAATAACTGACAGCATGCATAACAAGGGAAAGTAGAAAAAACATAAATGACATGAATCGATCAGGTAAAATCTGTATTTATTCAAGAATGATAACTTGCAAATGGTAAAGCTCCATGGAGTATTACATTTCGAAAATGGAAATAGGGAAAGATTACATTGAATCCAATGACACTACTAGCCCTAATAACTAAGACTTCCCAAACCTTGCTTCTGACGAGAGTGGCTGGATTGAACCTTCACTTTGATTCTTCTGTAGTGGTTAACACCATATGGTGCAGTGAAATGCCTTTAGTCCCTAATTTTTGACTGGATCTCCCTTTCGGGTTTTCAATCCACCGGGACGCTCATTTTTGCCTAAGACGCCCTTTCGGGTTTTCAACTTAGCGAGCTCTTATTATTTTTTTATTCTTGTCTATAACTTTTTCCTGGATCTCCTTCATAGGTTTTGATCCACCAGGATACCCATTGTTGTCTAAGTCTCCCTTTCAGGTTTTCGACTTAGCGAACTTTATTTAGGCATAGTATTTTTTGACTGCATTAGAATTTATGGGGTGCGCAAGCTCTCACTATCCAATGTTGTAAGCCTTAGTGAACCTCTAAAGAAGGTTGTCTTCACAACAAACAGACCTTCATAGTTAGGAGTCCACTTTCCACGCATGTTTTATGAACTAGCAATATTTTCTTAAGTACGAGCTCTCCTTCTCCGAATTCTCGAAGGCAGACCTTCTTGTCAAACGCCTTCTTAATCCGCTTTTGGTACAACTAACCATGGTACATTGTAGTCATGATTTTCCGTGCAAAGTAAATGGTAACATTTCATGTCAATCTTTATAAGTAAATGGTAACACACAGTAATTGTTAACCTAGTTTGGTGAACAGCAAGACCTGTGTCTGGGGGCTACCTAGCCAGGAACGAAATCCACTAGATAGTATTAATTCTAAGCTAAACAACCTCCGGTTTACAACTTATCACTTAATTACTACCCATTCTTAATTTCTACCTAAGACTCTTCTTAGGTATACCCTTCTTAATTCCATTTCAATCATAGCAGCAATAGAAATTACAACTCAATGTAAACAATCCACCTCAAGTATCAACACGACATAATAGAGGCTCACAAAATACAAACCCTAGTACACACTAAGTAACAATGTATATTCCACATTTTTCTTAGGTTAAATCCATCATATTCATAACCATAAACTAGACTAGATTTGGGCTTGAAAAATGCAACAATTCTATTACACATAATCCACAATTGATTCTCCAAAAGAATAGTTTCTTCAACCCAAAGTTTCCTAAAGTGACTCCACACTTAGGAAATGGCATCTCCAGATTCCTATGGAATCTCTAATTCCTCAATCTTGAACGCCACCTAGGATAAATAAATATTCCCAAAATAATCTCAAATTTGGAAGTAAAAAATCATAATAAAAAACTGAAAAGTAACAGACCAAGATGTCAAATCATCATGATAGGACATCTCGTCTAACATCTTGATCTTCAGTTAGTTCTTCATGTTAGGACATCTTATCCAACATCTAGCTGTTAAGTTAGTTTTACCAAAATTGATGCCAACCTCAAAAGCTTGGACACATCAAGAGGAACCATTAAACATCAACTTCCAACGGGAACCTATCTCAGGACCTTCAGCAGAATATGGTTCTTCGCAATCTTTTACCAACATGATGTCTCCGTCAGGGAAATCAAACTTCAGAGGCTCGTAGTCTTCGACAGGTTGATCTGCAAGGTAGTCATATAAAACACATTCCTTTGATGGACTTCTGGGTTTCATACTTGATTTTGTATTCAGATAACAACATGTGCCAACGGGCAAGTCTTCTAGTCATAGTAGGCTTCTCAAAGATGTACTTTATTAGATCCATTTTAGAGATCAACAAAGTAGTGTGACAAATCATGTACTACCTAAGACGCTTAGCAGCCCATGCTAGAGAAAAATAAGTCTTCTACAAAAGTGAATATATGTTTTCACAATTAGTGAACTTGTTTCTCAAATAGTAAATGGCATGTTCTTTTCATCCAGTTTTGTCATGTTGGCCTAGTACGCAACCCATAGATTCTTCGAACACAGCCAAATACATGAAGACAGGCTTCCCTGTAACAGGTGGAATCAATATGGAAGGTTCTTACAGGCGACCTTTAATCTTTTTAAAAGCATGTTGACAATCAGAATTTCAATCGATGATTTGATCCTTGCGAAGTAGCTTGAAGATATATTCACATGTAGCGGTTGTCGTAACCCGAATTTGACCTCCCCTTTTGCATTTTTCATAAGCATGTGCATTCACATCGCTGGCATACACATTCACACTTTTTATCTATGGTTTTTGTTGCAGGAATATTCAGGTTTTCAAAGCCCGGTTAATCACATCTTCACAAAGACATCACATTATCATTACAAGCAAAAAAGACAAGGGTTTTTATGCCTATTCATCAAAGAAAAAGGTCAAAAATCGGAGTCGTGGCCACAACACCACTTTGCAAGTAGAATGGGCAAGTTTTTCCTATGGTAATCGATTACCACTTTGCTAGGCAAAGTAGGGTAATCGATTACTCTGTGCAAAAATGCAGATTTTGCTGCATTATCTGTGACAACCACATTCACTCTACTATTTTGGGGTCTACTTAATTCTAGCATTGTGTGGAACATTCTAGACATCTCCAGACAGTTCAAGACAATTCAAGACACTTCAAAGCATTTATTCCAATACATCCATTTGAATCAAGACTACCATGTAACTTCATTTGCAAGCATGAGAACCCTATGATTTGAACTTGCATAGAGATTGCTACCGAGTCAACTACCTAACTAACTGAGTTAACTTCCGACTCAGTGAGTTGAGTCCAACTAACTCCAAGGTTACTTCCAAAGCAAGCTCCAAAGCATATTCCAAACCTAGCAACTCCAAAGCAAAACTCTATATAAGCAAATATTCACCATTTCACAAAGAACCTTAATCATTTTCTCAATTTCTACAGTCTTCACTCTCAATTCTATCATTTTCTCTCTGAATTTTCTGCAACTTTTTCTCACATTCATCTTCATCTTCTTCCCAAAACCTCACTAGAGCTCAAACTCACCATTAAAGAGTAGTAATTTCCATATTGGAAGTGCTTTTCTCTTGATCTTAACCATCATCATCTTGCAATTCTACTTGGTTTTCTGGAGTTTTATTGGTTTTTGATTTATCTCAAGTGATTACTTCAAGTTTCTTCGATGCAAACTCATATTTGGAGATTTCATTGCAATTTGCTCGGTTGCACTACAATTTGGTTACAAATTCTGATTTCTATGGTTTTCTTTTATCTTTCTCATCACATATCAATAGCAACAATCACCAAGGCAATCCTTCGTCTTGTAGGTTGGATTTTCTCACTTGATTTACTATTTTTGATAACTTTCGTATAAGTCACGATGTAGATTCAATAATTTTCTTGCGTGTGAATTGATCGTGCAATTGTTTGATTCTTGTTATTGATGAGTTAATTGATTCAATTGATGCTTATTTGTTGTTTTTAAACTTAATTTTCATGCACAAATGTTCACCATAGCATGTGGATGATTGGATAAGTGTTTTGGTTGCTGAAAGTGCTTTTTGAAAAGTTGTTTTTTGGCACTGTTATAGTGGTAATCGGTTACCTATATAAGACTAATCAATTACCCTACTTATTTTTCATGTGGTTTTGCAATTTTTGAGCAGGTAACTGATTACCTGCATGTGGTAATCGATTACCACTGTAACAGAATGTCATTTTTGCCTATTTTCAAGCTTGTTTGTTATTCTTTTCTCATTTAACTTCCATAGCTTGATATGATTGATATTTAGGGATGTTTTATGAGCTGTTTAACTTCTGTTGGATGCATGTATGCAAACTTTCAATGTGGTATTTGTCAATTCTCGACTATGTGCATTTTTGACACTTGTATGATCATGTTCATTCTTGCACATTCTTTGACCACATGCTACATGATTTGTGATGCATACTAAATGACATTTTGTATTATTTTGCACTTCCATTCATGTTTGTATTAAGTTTATTCTTCTTTGGAATGAACTTAATCTTGTATAATCAATAATTCACCCTTTGCTTTAATGATTTTTCACCTCATTTGGAAAATTGTTAGCACATCACTCCCTTGTGATTAATTAATCGAAACTTTGTTTTGATTAGTTGATCTTCCCTCTTTCTTTCTCTTTTCGATCTTTTAAGAGCCTTTTTCTCTCGTTCCCCCCGTGGACTCAAAAATTTTCAACGCATTAGAGCACTGCAGAAGTTTGCGATGTTATGCTGTCAGTTTCGTTTGTCCTACTACAATATGGTGTTAGAGAAGGAATGAGAGGGGAGAATTCCTACACTCATTCTGATTATTTTGGATAGGGGACAAATGACCATGTGCCTAGAATAGTTATCTCTATCTCCTTACTATAGCGTCTTCTCCTTCCCAGTTGAGTCGATCCTTGATCACTTGCACCATAATCGTTGTCTCTTGGGTTAACTTCCCTTTTGATTCAACTCTTCTTTCTCTCTTGGCCAATCACCATTCTTGAGTCCCCAGATTTTTGTAATAAATCATTTCCTTGGCCATTCAATTGTTCTTTGGTTAAAACCAATTCTCTTCTTCCCCAGTGAAGTCAATATTTTTCTTCGGTTAACACATTCTTCCTGTTAAAAACCTAGTCCCCATCAGGTTAATCGATGCCTATCAGTTAAAACACCATTTTGTTCTTTTCTCAGTTAACCACAGTCCATCTATTAACATATTGAGTCTTCTTTGGGTTAATCACCTTCTCCCGGTTAATCACCCGCTCTTTGGTTGATCACGGTCTTCCTGTTAAAACCATCCCTCTTGAGTTAATCACCTTATCTTAGTTAATCACTCATTATTTTCGGTTAATCACAGTCCGTCTGTTAAACACCGAACCCCTTGCAGTTAGTAACCTTTCCTTGGTTCAAACACTCACACCTTTAGATTATTAACCTTTGTTTGGTTCAAATACTCTTTCCTTCGGTCAAGTACTGCTTATTCAGTCAGTGTACCATTCTTTGGGTCATAACCTTCGCTTGGTTCCATACCTGTCCTTTGGGTCACAACTTTTGCTTGGTTCCACACTCGTCCTCTTGGTTGATCAACGTCTATCGGTTAAAACCAACTCATTTCTCCTTTTAGTTAACCCCTGTTTATCAGTTAGTACACCGAGTCTCCCAAAGAGTCAAACACCTTCCTTTGGTTCACTACTCTCATTGTGGTTCATCACAGTCTGTATGTTGACACCAACCTTTTGCCTTCCCCATAGAGTTTTTCTCTTATCTTTCTTCGGGAAATCACTGTCTACTAGTTAATGCACCAAATCCCCTGTGGATCTTACCTTTACTTCGATTCTTATTTCTTTTTCGCCTTGTTTCGACACCTTTCTTTTATTTTATCCCTAGTGGGGTTATCATCTTGCTTTCGATTTCCTCAATAGAGTTTTTCTTTATCTTTGTTTCTTGGTTTTGACACCATTCCTCTTGCATCCCCGTTTTGGTCTTACTTTCTTCCTTACGCTCTTGGTTTTGACATCGTCTATGTTTCCTTTTCTGTGTCTGCCCTAGTTCCCCGAACTACGTAGGCTCAGACTTCCTTATTGCACTATGAGGGTACGCAGGCGCAAGGGCCCCAATCCTCCGCGAGCACTTTCTTTCTTTTTCTTTTATCTCATCCCTTCTCAATTTTTATCTAGAAGCCTTTAGATAGATAACACATCCAAGCCTAGAAGCAAGCAAAATGGTTCCCATCGAGTGCGACGAATGCGTAAGGTGCTAGTACCTTCCTTTTGCATAACCGACCATGTTACCCATTTCTCTTCCCTTTGGGTTTTATCTATATTTTACCTGTCCTTTGGGACTAAATAAAGTTTGGTGGTGACTCTGTTGTATCTTTGAGTGTGTGATTCACTCAGGTATAGTCCCGCTAGCTTCAGTTGGCGACTCTGCTGGGGAGTCCTTGCGCTTGCAAGTTGGGGTCTCGCCTAGTTTTGCTTGCTTTCTTATTTTGTTTGGGTGTTTATATTTATCCTTTACTTGCTTTATCTTTATGTTATTTACTGCATTTCTTTATTGCTTTAAATATTCATATGCTGCATATGCTGGATATCTGCTATATTTTGTTGTTGTTGGGATGGGTAGATATTATTGGAGAGATAAGCTCTTTCACCGGGATTAAGCATACACATAGGATAGAACGTGGATAGTCATGACGCCTAAGTTTTGCGCATTGGGTTATCACGAGAGCCATATCCCAGATTGTGATTCGCTTGAGAATACTTCCGTCCTGCGAGAATTCGTTATCGCTTGGAAGACCTTTCTAGGGACCACCTTGTTGTGTCTAGATCACACATGTGAGAGAGATATTGGGTTTTTATAGGAAAACAAGACTCTTTATACCTTTTGTTCTCTCACGCACGCCAAATTCTTGCACCAATACAGAATTATATGCAGATATTCAAATTGTACAGATTTGATTGTTTAGATTGTGCTTTGCTTCGTGATTCTTGTGTTGCATACCATTTTATCATAACCATTAACATTTTTTGCATGTGCATTTCTAGGTTATTCGAGAGCTTATTCTTTGTTGGCATAGTCATAGAAGATGAATGTTGGTTGCAGGGGTATCTTTAGCTACAAGTTTGTGGAGCCAAAGCTGAAGACTTTGAGGGGTTTGGCATCTCGTTTAGTTGAAGACAATAGGGGTGTTTTCAGAGATGATTATGGAAATCTTTTGTCTATTCTCAACACTGAAATCAACATTACTGCCATTCATACACTTGTTCAGTTCTATGACCCACCACTAAGGTGCTTCACATTTCAGGATTATCAGTTAGCACCTACACTTGAGGAGTACTCTCATATCTTGAGGGTTGAGATCAAGAGTCAGGTTCCTTTCTTCTACACCAGTAGTTGTCCGAAGTTTCCTCTTATTGCTGAAGTTATTTGCATTAGTAAGAAGGATGTGGAAGATAATCTCAAGATTAAAGGAAAGGGTATTCGAGGGTTTGCTTTGAAGTTTCTAGTAGACAAGACCGTTTCTTTTGCTGAAGCTAAAATTGGAAAGCTTTGAATGTCGTGTTTGCTTTACTAATATATGGGATAATTTTGTTTTCAAACATGGAGGATTTCGTAGATTAAGCTGCCATCAGTATCTTCTTGTCTAGGAATCCTTTTCCTACACTTCTTGCTGATACATATTATTCGATTCATTCAAGGAATGAAAAGAAGAAAGAAATTATTGTATGTTGCGCTCCTATGATGTACCGATGGTTCATGTCTCATCTTCCGCAGAAAGGTCCTTTCGTTGAGAATAGTGGAAATCTCAAATGGTCTCAGAGGATCATGTCTCTTAATACTGATGACATCTCTTTGTATTCTCGAGCTTACGATGGTACCAAAATCATTCTTCATTGTGGTAAATTCTCCAATGTACCTCTCTTGGGTACAAAGGATGGAATTAACTATAACTCGAGACTTGCCTTCTGTCAATTGGGGTATCCTATGCTTGACAGACCAAATCCTGAGGTAGTGGAAGAGTTCATCTTTCATGTAGGGTTAATGACATGGGGTTGTTGAAAAGGTTTAGTGCTGCATGGGTATAAATTCACCTAGAAGGGAGAGATGATTTGGGTAAGAATAACTGCATAGAAAAAGAAGCCTACACGCAATGGGTTAAAGAACGAGTTCAAGTAATCTTGCTACCATATCCTTTTGAGCCTTCCATGAATGCCAAGCTTCCTGAACTTGCCATTATTCCTCCATTTGAAGTTGATCAACTCAAGAAAACTATTGAGATGTTAAAGAAGGAGAACACTGATCTTCGTTTCAACCTTGATAAATTCACATCCGAGAAGGAAAGCTTACAAATGGATCTTCGTCAGAAAAGGGAGCTCATGCTCAAAGAGGTGGAGTTTGAATAGAACAAGTGGAGGAAAGTAAGTGATAATTTGAAGAGTAATTACGATGGACTTTCTTCAAAGAAGAGAAAACTCGTCGGCACTCAGTATCAAGCCCATAAGGATGAGTTGAGCTACAAGAAGCAACTTACAGATCTTAGAGGAAAGTTATCAAAGTACGAGACAAATCTCCAGATTAAACAAGACCGTGTTGACCAGTTGGTGAAAGACCTTTCTCAATGTCAAGCCGATCTCGATAATGTCTTCAGTGATATTCATAAGCTGTAGGATCAAGTGCATCAGAGTCGAAAGGAGATCAGTCAGTCCCACTTTGAGAGTACTCTTTGGGAGCGTCAGAGTCGCCATTTGCAATTCCTATTGGATCAGAAAGATGCATTTCTGCATTATCTTCTTCAGGGACCTAATCATTCTTTTTTGTGCAACCTCATGAAGGATGTGAAGTATTGGAGTGAGAGACACGGTCGTCTAGCCAGATTTTTCGAGCACGCACTAGAAAACTTACCAAGGTTGTTGAGGGATGCATATGTTGATGTACTGCCACACAAAACTACTTGGGTTGTTTTTCATTTATTGTCTGTTTGTAGGTGGTTTTTGATAGGATTCATGTTGATCATGTTGTATCCCAAAAGGTAGATATTTGATTTGTATTTGAACTTGTACTTCTTTACTTCATCGATTGAACGAAGATTTTTTCTTGCCAGTTTATCTTTGTGCCTTTACTTATATGCTTCATGATTATTGCTAACAAAGATAAAAGCTAACAAATTCCTGGAATTTAAAAATTTATTTTTGCATAAATTGCATTCAATCATACTCATATGCATGTCCTTTAACCAGAAAACTGAAATGCTTACACGGTCTGTCTCTTCCTTGTAGTAAGATGACGAATCGACATCGTTATTTCACTCGCTCATGCAAGTCCAAGATTATGGATGATATTGAACAAGAGAACTCTTCCTACAAGGATACTCTGGCTCAGTTTCAGAGTCAGATGGACCAGTTCCAGACCAACATGGATGTTATCATGAAGTTCCTTCGTGCTCAAAAGGACGTCGCTGCTGCCACTTCTGTTGTTGCAACTGTTACTGATGCAATTGTTGTCACTCATGTGGTGATTCCTCCTCCCGTTTTTACTTCTTCTCCTGCTGTTGTTGAAGCGCCGCTTGAGATTGTTGTTCAACCTACTGCCAACTTACCAAATGATCAACCTAGTTTGAATAGAATGCCCGCTGCTTTCCTGTGGGGAATGTCTCCAAATTTCACTCCTCAGATTGCCAAAGGTAGTGCCTTTGTTATGTATCAACATTTTGTTGCGCCCATGCCCAATGTTAATTTTGCTGCTTACCCTTGGGGAATGCCTACTCTACTTCCACCTCCTGTGGTGAGTCATGATGATCACAAAATTCCTCAGGCGCAGATTCTCCAGACTCTTGTGCCGACTGATGTTGAAATTCTTGATGAAGATGAGCATGTGTATAGGGGTCCTCCTATTCATTATCCGGTTTTGTCTTAACTTGCTCAAGTTGTTGTTTATAATTTTCATTCTGGAGTGCCTTATCCAAGGGCATCCTCTGCTGCTGTGGTACTTCCTATCGGTTATCCATATGGTTTCTAGATGGGTCAGAATGTTGGTCAGATGGCAAATTCTGGGTTGGTATATCCGTCTCAGTTTGCTTCTCCTCAGATACCTGCTCCAGCCGCATCACAACTTCCAAATCCACAAACTCTTGTTAGACCTGCTGATCATAACAGACCTGCTGACTATAAGTTGTTGGATGAAAGAATCCAGGCGATTGAAGGTTATTTTTCTTTTGGCATGGAAGCAAAAGACTTGTGTTTGGTTCCTAATGTTGTATTGCCACAAAAATTTAAGATTCCAGAATTGCCAAAGTACAAAGGGTTGAGTTGTCCTCATAGTCATGTGACCATGTACTGTAGGAAGATGACATCCTTCATTGACAATGATGAATTGCCGGTTGATTGCTTCTAAGATAGGTTGTCTGAAGCTTCTTTGGATTGGTATATGGGCTTAGAGTGTAGCAAGATTCGCTTGTGGAGAGACTTGTCATAAGCGTTCTTGAAGCAATACAAGTATAATCTCGATTTGGCTCCTACCAGATTGCAATTGTAGAATTAGGCTCAGCGTACAACCGAAACTTTCAAGGAATATACACAAAGGTGGCAAGAAATGGCCTCTCGTGCGCGACCTACTCTTTATGAAAATGAGTTGGTTGATATCTTTGTGGGTACTTTGCAAGGGCTATATCATGAGAAAATGGTGGGCAGTTCTTCATCAAACTTTGCTGATATTGTGACTATTGGTGAAAGAATTGAGAATGAGCTGAAAATTGGTAGGATTGCTGGTACTGCTGGTCAACAACCAACCAAGAAACCTCAGAGCAGTCATTCAAAGAAGAAAGAAGATGAAACGAATGTTGTAATGGCAAAGGCCTCTCCTCGGTATCAGGTTCTCATGGCTCTCATGCCGTATTATCAGTATTAACAACCGACATATCAGTATCATCCACAACAACAAGTTCATACTTCTTTGAATCAACAACAACCACAATGTCAACAGTCTCAATCAAAATACAAAAATCAACAATAGAACAAACAAAAAAACAACAATCAGAACAATCGCAAGCGTCCGAATTTTGACAGAATTCATGTGCCTTATACAAAGTTGTTTCCTTATCTGATTCATCATGAGGCAATTGTTCCCAAGAAGACCACGTCTGCAGTTCCTCATTTTGGTCCGAATGCATCTTGTGCTTACCATTCTAGGTACATAGGACATGCTATCAAAGAACGCATTATTCTCAAGGCCAAGGTTCAAGAGCTTATTGACCAGAAAATCCTGACATTTTCTGAAGAGCGTCCTAATATACAAACTAATCCTTTGCCAACTCATAATGAACATAGGGTTAATATGATTGAGGATGATCAAGAGGCTGAATTGATCAGAGATGTTAACAAAGTGAAAACTCCGATGACTATTATGATCAAGAAGTTGAAAGAGCAAGGGTTATTAAAAGGTCTTCATGGGAAATGTCAGATCTGTAATGGTAATCCCAATCAATTCCGAAGGTTGAAGGGTTGTGTTCAAATCTTACTGAACCAAGGTATGGTTCAGTTTGCTAGAGCTGAGTATGTGGAAGAGGTAGCTACTATTGATCCATTCACGATCATATATAGGAAGGTTCCTGTGGAAGCTCCTAAAAAGAACCATGTGTACGCCAAAATCGTTCTCGTATCAGAATTCAAAAGAGGTTCCTTGGAAGTATGGTTCTACCGTGTTTTCTGGGGGTTAAGAGATTCAGTTTTTAGAATCCGAAATTATGAATGTAACACCCTTCTAAACCCCACGGAAAATAAGCATAATCAGAGTAAAATTAACATGCATTCACGAAAGGGTGTCACACATAATACCAAATTACTAAAAATCACCTGTGATGCTTAATAACACTGAAATAAATAATCATACTTTACAAGATTTCATTTGCATGTAACAACGGATTCATTTATATCACAATTTTCATAAAAGAAATATTTGCTTTTATCACATAAATCACATCACTTAGGCTCTAAGGCCAACATCACAAAATACATCAGAAACATATCCCAAACGATCCCAGTGTTACATGACCAGAGCATGACTCAAGCCAATAAAATTAAATCTCTAAATAGCTTCACCAATTACGACCTCGCAACTACGAGCAGTACTACGCCTTGAAACCTGCACGATGTCATGAAGGACATCATTCTAGCAGAAGGGTGAGAAATATTATCATAATAACAATGCATATAGTCATATATGAATACACAAGCACAAAATACATATATATTCCACATTTTCTCACCACAATTCATTATAATCATCATATATGTCACAATATATGTTTACCTAATTAAGCACATTCATCAATCCTACTTTTACAAGTCATGTCCTTCTCACATAAACATTTACAATGATAATTACTTCACCAATTCACATAAAGATACACAACATGTTTATTTCACCAATTCACATATAGATATGATAATGCAACTCATAGAGACCGACTCACGACTCTATGCAGATGCAAATGCGGTACCAACTCATTCAGCAGGTTCAATTGAAGAACCAAAGGAACCATCACTCGTTACTGAAGTAACTCCCCGTCGGGCCTAAGATGTTCACCCATCGCTCATACCCCACATGGGCACACGATGTTTCAGGAATGCTCACACCCCACAAGGGCACACAATTGTTCTGTAGATCCTCCATGGGATCAAGAATAAACCATCGCTCACACCCCACAAGGGCACACGAGGTTTCTGCAGATCCTCCACGGGATCAAGAATAAACCATCGCTCACACCCCACAAGAGCACACGAGGTTTCTGCAGATCCTCCATAGGATCAAGAAAAAAACCATCGCTCACACCCCACAAGTGCACACGAGGTTTCTACAGATCCTCCACGGGATCAAGACACAAAAATGCAATCATGATGCTACACACACACAATGACATCACACACTTGAAATGCATACATATACACAAAAATATACAATTATGCATTACCCCACACAAGTACGTACAGTTATACACATAATTGCCAAACGGCCACATCTCACACTTTCATACAAAAATCACATACACATACCATATGACTCATAAACTCCTCAACTCCCGCGAATCCTCATTTGGATTATGGGTACAACACATATACCCCACCAGGAACAACATCACAGTTATTCTACCCCGGTGATTACTACACTAGGAACGACACCTTGTCATTCTACCCCAGTGAGTAAGAATCTTGCACGCTTACATATTCTCAACATCATTAACATACACATATATTCTCATGCATAATTCACACATCATCACATTTATCATGCATTCACATTTAATTCAAACGATGCATATAATTGCCAAAAGGCCATACTCCACAATCTAGGATTCACGCCATAAGGCTACCGACAGCACATCTCATCACAATAATACACAAACTATTCACGTTGCATAAGGATTAACATAATTGAACCAAACAATTAAAAATTGAATGGAACACACCAAAAACAACATGTTGTCACACTCGCTACCCTGTTTGCCTAGCGAGCTCCTAGCGGGTGCTCGCTACCTGTTCGCCTAGCGAGCAAGCTCGCGGAGGCAATCAGAAGCCACTGACTTGATTTTCTACCCCACTCGCCACAATGAATGCCCAGCGAATACTCGCTACCCCCTTTGCTACTGGCTCGCCACAGCGAATGCTCGCGACCCACTCGCCTAGCGAACGTGCTAGCGAAGGTCTGCGAACCCAGAATTTCCCCACTGTCCAAAACTCCAAAATCATCGAAATCCACCCGATTCAATCTCAACTCGTCTCGGCAGCCTTAGCCCAACATTCCTCGACTAAATCCTACCACTCATTCTTATTTCTAACCGTTCAAACACGGTTTCTACCGATTAAACTCATTATGCCCTAGAATGGAAGATGAGGAAGAACAACCAAACAAATCCAAGCAATCCATACATAATCACATACATTGGTAAGATAACAATACTTCCCACCCTTAACTCGATTAATCAGAAGCTAGAAGTCGTTCTTGTGCTTTCCAAGCTTTTGCTTCTTTTTCCTTCTACTTTCTCTTCTTCCTCCACTTTTCTTTCATGTTTTCTATTTTACATTTTCGTTCCGCTCCCTCCTTCATATATCCTTCCCTTCTGTTTCTCTCCAATTTATTTCTTCTCTCAAAATATTTACCAATTCATTTTCTCATAAAATATCCCGTCTCATTCTTAATTAGAGAATATCTAGTAAGTCCACATTATTCTACTAAATAGAATAAATCAGTTAAATCCAACAATTCACTTGAATCATATAAACCAATTAACTAGTACCATTAGTCAGTTAATGAAAATTGGGCTGTTACAACTCTCCCCCACTTTAGGAATTTTCGTCCTCGAAAATGTTATCCGACTCGAATAACTCTAGATACGACTCTCGCATCCCCAAACTCTCAACTACTCCCGCCAAAGGAATTCCCTTTACCTCGAAGTTGCTTCTCGTTCACCCACTTGAACTTAGCAATGTCTCCACAATCAGGTTGCCTCTCGCACAATCTCCGGTCCGAGTACAACGCTCTCGCCGGACTCACATTGACTCAAAGGAGCCCTACACTCCCTACCAAACAAGTTTCATACGACGTCATCCCAATATTAGAATGATAGCAAATGTCGTAGGTAACTCAATCAACGACGATTGACTATCCCACGATCTACCTTGGTCCAATCACACAAGCTTTCCAACAAATTCTCTACATACAGGGTAATCCTCCTTGTCTTTCTATTCCTTCCACGGATGCTAGTCAGAGCTCAACAACCACATAGCACCCAGAAGTACCTACAGGCCTTTCCAAAATCTCAATGAAGAACTCAGATTCCCATCTAACAGAACGATTCATCCTTACTGGTAAGTAACGAGTTACTCTTGTTAATCCATTCCTAACCATCCAAATCGAATCATATCCTATCAAATTCTCTGGAAACTTGTCACAATATCCATGGGGATACTATCCCATGCCACTCAGAAATATTCAACAGTTGTATCAGGTCCATTAGTTTCTGATGTTCACACTTCGGCCTTCAACAAGTCTAATCAACATATACAACTTCGACCACTTCTTTCTCCATCTATGGTGACCAAGATGATTCCTCAAATTCGGTCATATCCTCACAGTACCTGGATGGATACTCCATTTATCTCAACATCCTTCTCCCATGGTACTTTTATCCCACCCCCACTATTGGAAACACAAACTTTATCGCGACACTCACAGTACCATTTCCATCAATCCGAAGATCAGCTCTTCAACTGTTATCCATTAAATTCAATCATTCTATTCAACTCAAATGAATTCCGACTCCTTCGGGTCTCATCGGGAATACCAATAGTCAGTCTCAACATGCATAGCTCAAGTCCGTAAGAAGCCTCTTCACATACCAACCTCCCATTCCGAATTTGTTTTCTCTGTTCTAGTCCAATACTATCATCATTAGTTATATACAGGAGTTTCCCATTTGATATCTCAGCCACCACGTCGTCTCACCCAAATGGCAATTCAACCAAAACCATATTCCTTCAGAAGTCCCAATTATCTCCTCTGCCTCATATCCAATTTTTCCAAATCAAACAAACAACTTAAGCTCTTAAGGTCAGCAATCATTTCAAATCTCAACTAAACAATTGAGGTCTCCAAACACCGGCACAGACACACAACAACCAATTCCAAAGTACTTGTCAGATAATTCCCTTATGTACTTTGAGTTGCCTTAAAGCATAACCAAAATTCGATGATGTTGTACTTAACACATCTCTCAATCATATCCACCAAACATCACGAAACACAACAAATAGTTTTGTCGGATTTGGTCAACCAATACACGAGTTATTGACAGTCCTTCCCAAAACTCCTTAAACTTCTTCCCAGTGGCATATCACTACTCTTTCTCAAATTCTGATAACTCAAGTCTCTGATGTCCAACATGATCTTCTATACTCTTCGAATATCCAAATACCCTCGGTTACACAACTATCAACTCACTCAATTAAGTATGGAAAATCCCATGTCAAACGGACACTCAATTGTGAGTTATGACGGAAACACAAACCACACTTCCCGTACGTTCTACAACATCCAAACGTACTCCATCAACAAATAACTTAATTCCATGTTACTGTTTTCTCATTACGACAAGGTACGAAAACAACACTCCCACACTCAGAAGGTCGTTTACACATCTTCAACTCTTGAAATACTTAGAGGTCTAATCATACCAAGATTGTATTCCACCTCTTACTTTCTTTAATAACCACCAGAAATCACCATCCACCTTTTACATACTTAACCTCATAAACCGTGGATGTGGTACACACAGACACAAGTCTCAAAACTACTCCATCAATTTAATTCCTTGGCTAACCAATTAGACATATAACATGAAGCTCTCAATACCGGACTAGTTTCCGTAACTAAGTCGATCACAATTTCACTCCATGTCCTGGCTGTAACTCACTTATCTTGTCCGGATAACTTCCAGACGCCCGCAATTAATCGGCAAACCACCAACTTCTCCCTTTCATTAACACTCAAAATTTCCATCAAAATTAAACATCTCAACACCGCCCTAAGCTGACTTATCAAAACGATTCTTAAGCACTTCGCTTCACTCCAAACAATTCACTGCCCACGCCATCTAAGCTTGCAAGACACGTCTATCCCATCCATCACAATCTAAACTACTATCCACAAGGGATTAAGGGTGATCAGTTCCTCAATTTGTCAATAAACAGCCCAAATGATGATGGGGGAATAAACCATCTTTACCAAACTATAAGAGCGTTTAACTACACACTGAGCTACAACTCCACACTTGCGGCATCTTGGAGAAGCACAACTTTCTCCCCCACTTGGATTCATTCCCACTCCTGCAGAAAAGGTTTAGAACAACAAACGCGTACCGACAGTGTTTTTACACACATGTCGCATACAAGGGAACGAACAACATTAGACAACTTGGCCGAATGGACCGACCTGCTCTGATACCACTTAATGTAACACCCTTCTAAACCCCACGGAAAATAAGCATAATCAGAGTAAAATTAACATGCATTCACGAAAGGGTGTCACACATAATACCAAATTACTAAAAATCACCTGTGATGCTTAATAACACTGAAATAAATAATCATACTTTACAAGATTTCATTTTCATGTAACAACGGATTTATTTATATCACAATTTTCATAAAAGAAATATTTGCTTTTATCACATAAATCACATCACTTAGGCTCTAAGGCCAACATCACAAAATACATCAGAAACATATCCCAAACGATCCCAGTGTTACATGACCAGAGCATGACTCAAGCCAATAAAATTAAATCTCTAAATAGCTTCACCAATTACGACCTCGCAACTACGAGCAGTACTACGCCTTGAAACCTGCACGATGTCATGAAGGACATCATTCTAGCAGAAGGGTGAGAAATATTATCATAATAACAATGCATATAGTCATATATGAATACACAAGCACAAAATACATATATATTCCACATTTTCTCACCACAATTCATTATAATCATCATATATGTCACAATATATGTTTACCTAATTAAGCACATTCATCAATCCTACTTTTACAAGTCATGTCCTTCTCACATAAACATTTACAATGATAATTACTTCACCAATTCACATAAACATACACAACATGTTTATTTCACCAATTCACATATAGAGATGATAATGCAACTCATAGAGACCGACTCACGACTCTATGTAGATGCAAATGCGGTACCGACTCATTCAGCAGGTTCAATTAAAGAATCAAAGGAACCATCGCTCTTTACCGAAGTAACTCCCCGTCGGGCCTACGATGTTCACCCACCGCTCACACCCCACATGGGCACACGATGTTTCAGGATTGCTCACACCCCACAAGGGCACACAATCGTTCTGCAGATCCTCCACGGGATCAAGAATAAACCATCGCTCACACCCCACAAGGGCACACGAGGTTTTTGCAGATCCTCCACGGGATCAAGAATAAACCATCGCTCACACCCCACAAGGGCATACGAGGTTTCTGTAGATCCTCCACAGGATCAAGAATAAACCATCGCTCACACCCCACAAGAGCACACGAGGTTTCTGCAGATCCTCCACGGGATCAAGAATAAACCATCGCTCACACCCCACAAGGGCACACGAGGTTTCTGCAGATCCTCCACGAGATCAAGACACAAGAATGCAATCATGATGCTACACACGTACAATGACACCACACTCTTGAAATGCATACATATACACAAAAATATACAATTACGCATTACCCTAAACAAGTACGTAAAATTATACATATAATTGCCAAATGGCCACATCTCACACTTTCATACAACAATCACATACACATACCATATTACTCATAAACTCCTCAACTCCCGCGAATCCTCATTTGGATTATGGGTACAACACATATACCCCACCAGGAACAACATCACAGTTATTCTACCCCGGTGATTACTACACTAGGAACGACACCTTGTCATTCTACCCCAGTGAGTAAGAATCTCGCACGCTTACATATTCTCAACATCATTAACATACACATATATTCTCATGCATACTTCACACATCATCACATTCATCATGCATTCATATTTAACTCAAACGATGCATATAATTGCCAAAAGGCCATACTCCACAATCTAGGATTCACGCCATAAGGCTATCCACGACATATCTCATCACAATAATACACAAACTATTCACGCTGCATAAGGATTAACATCATTGAACCAAATAATTAACAATTGAATGGAACACACCAGAAAACAACATGTTATCACACTCGCTACCCTGTTCGCCTAGCGAGCTCCTAGCGAGTGCTCGCTACCTGTTCACATAGCGAGCAAGCTCGCGAAGGCAATCAGAAGCCACTAACTTGATTCGCTACCCCACTCGCCACAGCGAATTCCCAGCGAATACTCGCTACCCCCTTCGCTACCAGGGAAGAACACTTAAAACCCTAATGCCCGAGTCTGGGACGGTTCGCTACTGGCTCGCCACAGCGAATGCTCGCGACCCACTCGCCTAGCGAACGTGCTAGCGAACCCAGAATTTCCCCACTATCCAAAACTGTGAAATCATCGAAATCCACCCGATTCAATCTCAACTCGTCTCAGTAGCCTTAGCCCAACATTCCTCGACTAAATCCTACCACTCATTCTCATTTCTAACCGTTCAAACACGGTTTATACCGATTAAACTCATTATGCCCTAGAATGGAAAATGAGGAAGAACAACCAAACAAATCCAAACAATCCATACATAATCACATACATTGGTAAGATAACAATACTTCCCACCCTTACCTCGATTAATCGGAAGCTAGAAGTCGTTCTTGAGCTTTCCAAGCTTTTCCTTCTTTTTCCGTCTACTTTCTCTTCTTCCTCCACTTTTCTTTCATGTTTTCTATTTTACATTTTCGTTCCGCTCCCCCTTCATTTATCCTTCCCTTCTGTTTCTCTCCATTTTATTTCTTCTCTCAAAAATTTACCAATTCATTTTCTCATAAAACATCCGTCTCATTCTTAATTAGAGAATATCTAGTAAGTCCACATTATTCTACTAAATAGAATAAATCAGTTAAATCCAATAATTCACTTGAATCGTATAAACCAATTAACTAGTACCATTAGTCAGTTATTGAAAGTTGGGTTGTTACAATGAATGTAACTACCACTAGAGGAATGACTCATAGCGGACGAGTGTTTTGTCTGAAGGTCGTATCTAAGCCAGTGCAAGTTCCAACTGTTGTTCCTCCAAAGGAGAAATCTGCTTCAACAACCTATGTTATGCAACAAGGGGCATCTACTACTGCGTTAGTTCTAGTCATTCCGTCTATGGATGCTACAAAAAGTAAAGAGGTAATGGATAATCAAGAGTTTCTCAAGATGATCAAGAAGAGTGATTTTAAGATTGTGGATCAGCTAGGTCAAACTCCTTCGAGGATTTCGATCCTGTATTTACTCATGATCTCGCCCGCGCACAGATCGGCTTTGCTGAAGGGTTTGAACACTACTACTGTAATGCACAATATTTCTGTAGAACAGTTTAATGGTGTAGTCACAAACATAACTACAAGTCAGTATTTGGGTTTTAACGAATCAGAATTTCCTCTTGAAGGTACTGCCCATAATAGAGCCTTGCACATATTAGTAACTTGTATGGACTCTTTGTTATCTCGTATTTTTATGGATACCAGTTCTTCTCTCAATATGATGCCTAATGGCACATTGAGTCAACTACTGGTAGAAGGGAGCGAGATAAGGCCAAGCGCTTTAATTCTTAGAGCTTTTGACGGTTCTTGAAGGCAAGTTATTGGCGAAGTGGATTTACCCATTAAGATCATACCGCATTTGTTACCATTACTTTCCAAGTGATGGATTTCAATCCTGTATATAGTTGCTTATTGGGTTGACCCTGGATTTATGCCGCATGGGCAGCTACTTCTATATTGCACCAAAAACTGAAATTCATGTTTGACGATCAAATGGTCATCATTTGTGGTGAAGAAGATTTTCTAGTAAGCGAGTTATCATCCTTCCGATATGTCGATATTGATGAAGGCATAGCTGACGTGTCGTTGTAATGTCTTGAATTCAAAGATGTAAGCTCCACTTCTGTCAATCTAGGTAAATCACCGAAAATGACCATGTCATATGTCTAGAGGGCTAAAGAGACCATCGAGAAAGGTGCATTTTCTGGCTGAGGGAAAATCCTGAATGTGGTTGAGAAGCATGATCGTTTTGGACTGGGTTACTGTCCCGATCAACAAGCTAGCTCACGTGGTCAAAAAAAGTGCAATTTGATCAAATTCAACAACATTGGATTCCAAGAGGGTGATATCATATCAACTATTAATGATGTTGGTCCTAGCAACCAAAGTACAAGCTTTGTACATAAATGTTCACCTGGTTTCAAGCTCAACAATTGGACATCTACTATGGTTCCCATGGTTTTTTCTCGCAAACATGAAATGCATTTTTCTTTCCTGTTCCCTCGTCCTCGCCCGAGACGAGTGTATAGCTTGTAAAGGGCCTCCCGCTTTTGAAACATTATGTGATCAATAAATAAAAGTTTTTTTGCATTCAAATCATTCTTTCTTTCTTTCTTTATTTTGCTTTTTCACAAATAATAAATGACAAGTTTCTTTTATTTTTCACCTTTTAAATAGCTCATTCTAAACATAATTCATAAACATGCAGAGCAAATAAATGCAGTGATAACAACATGGTAAACATCCGTTGTAATTCCGGGGTTCCAATTAACCAAGCCGAAGAAGATGGTGGGGAAGATTGTGAATTATCGGCTGAACTAGCAAGGCTCCTTGAGCATGAGCAGAAAGAGATTCATTCATACAAAGAGTCAGTGGAAGTTATCAATCTTAGTACTGATGATGTCAGAAAAGAAGTTAAGATTGGGGAATCTCTCGCTAAGCATGTACACTCCGAGTTGGTCAAGTTATTGAAAGAGTATGTTGATACTTTCGCCTGGTTTTATCAAGATATGCATGGGTTGGATACCAACATCGTTGAACATCACTTGCTACTCAAGCCTGAATGTCATCATGTCAAGTAGAAACTCAGAAAGACCATACCCGACATGGCACTTAAAAATCAGAGAAGAGGTAAATAAGTAGTTTGATGCTGGGTTCCTAGCCACTTCCGAGTATCCTGAATGGACTACCAACATCATCCTAGTTGAGAAGAAAGATGAGAAAGTTAAAATGTGTGTGGATTATAAAGATCTCAATAAGGCAATCCCGAAAGATGATTTTCCTATGCCTCATATTGATGTCTTGGTAGACAACACTGCTCAGTTCTCTAACTTTTTGTTTATGGATGGTTTCTCAGGATATAATCATATCAAGATGTCCCCAACTGATATGGAAAACACTACTTTCATCACGCCTTAGGGTACACATTGCTACAAAGTCATACCATTTAGTTTGAAAAACGCAGGGGCCACATACCAACGTGCCATGACAACCCTCTTTCAAGATATGACCCATAAAGAGATTGAGGTTTATGTGGATGATATGATTTCCAAATCCAGAACTGAAGATGATCATCTGGACCATCTGAAGAAACTGTTTGACAGACTCCGAAAGTTCAGATTATGGTTGAATCCAGAAAATTGTACCTTTGGAGTTTGATCTGGTAAAGTGTTGGGCTTTATTGTGATTTAGAAGGGCATTGAAGTTGATCCTAACAAGGTTCGGGAAATTTAGAACATGTCGCCTCCCAAAACAGAAAAAGAAGTATGTGGCTTTCTGGGCCGACTTAATTATATATCCATATTCATTTCTCATCTGACGGCTACTTGTGAACTAATATTCAAATTTCTATGAAGAAAATCAATCGGTTGAATGGAACAATGATTGTCAAGAAGCTTTTGACAAAATATAAAAATATTTGCAAGAACCACCATTCTTGATAACTTCGGTTCCTGGTTGGCCTTTAATCATGCATCTCACTATTCTCGATGAATCAATGGGATGTGTATTGGGTCAGCATGACGACACTGGCAGAAAGGAACATGTAATTTACTATCTAAGCAAGAAGTTCACTGATTGTGAGATCAGATACTCACTATTGGAGAAAACTTTTTGTGCTCTAACTTGGGATACTCGACGCGTAAGACAATATATGATTTTCCATACTACTTTATTGATATCCAAAATGAATCCAATAAAGTACATTTTCGAAAAGCATGTTGTCTCATGACGAATTTCTCAGTGACAAATGTTGTTAACTGAGTATGACATCCAACATGTTACCCAGAAAGCGATAAAAGGGAGTGTCTTATCTGAATACCTTGCTCATCACCTATGGAGGGTTATCAACAAATAAGTTTGACTTTCCTGATGAAGATGTTTTGTTCATCAGAGATTATGAATCTCCAGAGTCTGATATAGGACCTGATCGGGAAAATAGCAAGTGTACTATTTTTACCAATTGTAGTAATAAGGGAAAAGTCCCAAGTATCGATTTCGAGGACTGCGTAGTAATTAACGGAACTTTTAGGATTCAATTGAACAAAAGGTCTAGTGGGTTGTTTGGTAGCAGAGTAATATCACAAGTAAATACAGACTTAATTAATCAATCTAAGAACAGTGTTAGGGGAGTGGAGACTATACGAGTAAAGACCCTGTATGATTATTCTACTATACTAGTTATTAACCTTAATTTATCAGTTGGCCACTTTAGTTGCCTTAATTCCTTAATGGAAACCCTTTGATGATTTTCCTGTTCACTAATTCCTCAGTGTCCCTGAAAAACATCAAGCAATAGTTCTGACCATAAAATATGTGATACGGGATATCCTCATTCCTAAGCAATATCGACCGTGATACTATTTTGCAAAAGTGTTAGGTTGACTTTCCAGACTAACGCCTAAGCACCATTCGAATTCTACTTTCCAATATGAATACGAATAGGATTAATGCAAAATCAAATATATTAAGGTAAAAACATGGTTCTCATAGAATAATTAAACAAACGTCATTACATCGCATTAAGGACCACCCCCTAACAACTTGGGGTTTAGCTACTCATGTTCTTCATAAACATAAAAGTAATTAGACTTAAAAAGGAGAAGATCATTACAATGCACGTTGAACTCCTTGGATCATCAATTGCTTCCGCTTTTGATCGATCCTCTGTTTCCAGCCGAACTCTCCTCTCAGTTGTCAATCCTAATCTCTGTTCAAAAAGTGTCTTTTTACTTTCTAAAATGTGCCTCTTATATCTAAATTCAAATTACATAGCGAAATGTATCAAATGCCCTTCGAAATAGGTCTGACAGCAAAAAAACAGAAAACAGAGAAATTTCATGTTCAGTGGCCCTGACACGGGCCGTGTTGTGCAACACGGGTGGCCGTGTCAGGCTGCTGGCTTCTTTTGGGGCGTGTTCCTCTCCAAGGGCTGCAACACGGGCCGTGTTGCATGACACGGGCACCCGTGTTGCAAGTCTGAGTCTTCTTTTTCCATCTGCCTTGGTCCACCCGTGTCTGCCAGCCGTGTCCTTCATGACACGGGCTGTGTTGTGCAACACGGGTACCCGTGTTGCAGCTCTGAGTTCCCTTTTTTGCCTTTTCTTTTCCTCCGAATGCGGTGCGATTTTCGTGCTATCCATTCCTGCCAAAAACACACTAAAAGAAACCAAATCAAACGCACCAGCGGCAAAAGCAACATAAACTTAAAAATAAGACTCGAAGACACACAACTACGAGTAATGCAGATAATAACAACTAAAGCTTCGAAAACTAGATAAAAACATTGCGAAATTAACCACAAACAGCGTTTGAAAACACAACTGAAATCCACCGATCAAACTTCCCCGAACTTGAACTTTTGCTTGTCCTCAAGCAACAAGCTCACCAACCCGAACTTAATATCTCTTTTTTGTTTTTTCATAACGGAACCGTCCATAGAATTGTGAGTTACGGTGATAATACTCATACTTGAACTTCTCATTCCAAGTCCCCTAGGATTTATCTCGGCTTTTCCCTCAAAACAGGTAACCTGCAAACACTAGACTGCGGTAAACCACAGACCTCAGTCTCCCTATGGGTAACCTCTCCGACTATGCTTTGTACTTAAGTCTTCTTTTTCGATTTTCCTCCCTTTCATTCGGACAATCACTATATGGCTTTTATGATTTTCCTCGTGTGCACAAGATTTATCAATCTTTTTCTGGCACTGTTATTCTTTTTGAATGGCTTTCAGGTTCGACCGCCGTTGGGCTGAATAACCGGGTGAGGGTTACCCAACTTAGAAGGATTAGTCGCCTACTTTCCCCTTTTTGTTTGTTTTTTTTCTCTGTGCCTTAACTCTATATTTTTCATTATCCTTGCACACACGATTATTTTTGATGGAGCCTGATTGTCAAAATAAACTACTCAGGGGTACTTCTCAGATCAAAGCACTATGGTACAAATCTACACGTCGAACTCGTTCCTCTTTGGGAAACCCAGGGTGTTGGCCTTTTACCTATCTCTCAAGATTATCCCAATTTCATCCTCACGGTTCTTTTCTGAGTATTCTATATACTTTCTCATCACCTCACTCAGCATCTTCACTCAATAGTTCCCCAACCAACAATTTTATTAATTTTATTAGCTCAATGTCAGGGGGGTCTTCCTGTGGATCGCTATCATGTTCTCAAACCAACACTGGACTGGAAATTAAATAGACAAATAACTGCAACAGAATTGAAAACACACAAATAACATAAAAACACAAATAAAATAAAACACAAATAAAATACCCCCACACTAGAATTCAACAGTGTCCTCACTGTTGGAACACTAGTAGCAGGGGACTCACAGAGTTCATTGTTGCGGAGGTTGGTCACGCAACATCATCTTCCGCATCCATTCATGCATCTCACCGATCAACCTGCCTTGTCGGATTTGCTCATTCCCTTGTCTTGTCTGCTCCTCGCCTTGCCTCGTCTGCTCACTTCGGAGATGGCACATCTTATTCTCCATCCAGTCCCATTCTTTTTTAGATAAGCTCCACGAGCCTGAGCCTGATTCCTGATGGGGTGAAAATCGAGTAGGCGGTATAGGCGTTTCTTCTACTTGATCGCCTTCATCCTCAAAGAATTATGCACCTGTACCATCATAAAATTGGTCTTCTTCATCCTGCAGGGGGCTCTCATATAGCCAGTTATTCACATTTTGAATACTAATAAAGTCAGGGGCAGGTAAAGCAAGGAGATGACTGTTTCGGCTTACCAAGGAATAGTAATTATCAAAGACACGAATCATACCTTGGGCAGTCAGTGTGGCAAGATCTATTTTTGTCTTACCTGTAACAGTGGGTTCCTCTCTCAAGAGAGCACCATGGCCAAAGTGATTCGCGATTTGAGTAATCATACCGCCTACACTTATTTTGCCTGAAGGTGCATTCGCAACCCTCTTCAGGTGATCAGCTGCAAAGGCAGCTACATTAATGAGCTCGTGATTGGCCATGCCGTACATGAAGTACAACTCCCTCTGAGTCGCTACCCCTGTGTTGTCACCCCTGCCGAACAGTGTATATGCCAATCCCTTTTAAGCGTACCTGAAACAAGGGTTATGGATACAAGAAGCTTTTGCCGCTTTCGCGACATAATCAGTTCTGCCTGTAATAGCCTTCCAAAAGTCCCCTGCACTAAAATTTCCCGGAGGGGCTCCGGGACCAAAATTGGGGAGCTTCAGAATATCTCCCAATTCGGCTATGGTCAGGCTATGGTCAGTATCAAATAACCTAAACCGCAGTGTACCATAATATTCTTCCTCCACCCCCGTCCACCTGTGCTTCAACTAAAATTCTAAAGTGCTCAAAAATTCAACAGTTATGCGCTCATAAGTTGGCGCTTCTAATTGCATAAATTCTAACATCCCCAGAGTGTGAAACATCCTATGGACCTCTATTCTCAGCCCTAGATTATCAAGCGTAGTGTTACAGATATACCTTGTGGGCGTGAGTTTACGCTTGATGATGTTAGAGTACTTTTTCTGATGATCCGGGTCTTCAAAGAGTATGCCGTGAGGGTTCGCCATACGGTGTGCTCTCTTTCTGGGGCGTGAAGTTTCCGCCACTGCTTTTCCGGTATCTCTACGAGGAGGCATTCTGAACCTGCAAAACACAAACAACACAGATGGTTCGAAAAATTTCGAAATCCCTGTTAGTGAAAAACGAAACCGTAGAATTAATCACAATGATGAGTAGAGTGTTTTTTTGAAGGACGGAAGTGGTTCCGGTGAGTGGGTGTGGTAGATAATGAAGCTTTTGTGTAGAGAGGGTTATGGAGGTTAAGGGTTTTGTGAGGGAGAAGAAGGAGGAAGATGAAAAAATGATAGGAATTGTGTGGTGGGTAATGATAAGTGGGGGTTAAAGTGGTGGGCCCCACGGGGTAAAAATTGAAAAATCTGACCGCGCCTTGCAACACGGGCACCCGTGTTGCTCCCCCTGTAGAATATATTTTTTTTCAAAGTCACGCCTCTGCAACACGGGCCGTGTTGCTCCACTGGTCCACATGTTTTTCCAACTTCCTCATTTCTGTCATGCTGGGCCTGACACGGCCCGTGTTGTACAACACGGCCACCCGTGTCAGGGTGCTGCTTTTCATATTTTTCTTCTCCTCTGGTCTCCGACATTTTCTTTCACCGATGAACTGCGAGTTTAGCAAAACTTGTTAAAACAAAAACAAAATGAAAACGTGTAAATGAAATACGTGGGTTGCCTCCCACGAAGCGCTTCGTTTTACGTCGCCTGGCTCGACGGTCCGTCATCGTATCATGTGAGATGAACGACATCGTTGCGATCCTTCTGTTGTCCCTCGTAGTAAGGTTTCAGACGCTGACCATTTACTTTAAAAATGTCTCCATTTGCTGGATTTTTCAGCTCAACTGCTCCGTGCAGAAATGTCTTATGTACTACAAATGGTCCCGACCATTTTGATTTAAGCTTTCCCGGAAATAGTTTCAGTCGGGAGTTGTACAACAATACTAATTGTCCTTCCCGAAATTCTTTCTTCTGAATACGTCGATCATGCCATTTCTTTGCTTGATCCTTGTACATTTTTGCATTCTCATACGCCCGGTTCCTGAATTCCTCTAGCTCATGGAGTTGGAGGGTTCTGGACTCTCCTGCTCTGGTGAGGTCTAGGTTAAGAACTTTTGATGCCCATAGTGCCTTGTGTTCTAACTCTAAAGGCAGATGGCAAGCTTTACCATAGACCAGTTGGTAAGGGGACATACCAATGGGTGTTTTGTATGCAGTGCGATACGCCCAGAGAGCGTCGTCCAGCTTTACTACCCAGTCCTTATGGGATGCACGCACTGTTTTCTCTAATATCTGTTTGAGTTGTCGATTTGACACCTCGGCTTGCCCGTTGGTTTGAGGATGGTATGGAGTAGATATTTTGTGCTTCACATTATACTTAAGGAGTAGCTTTTCCATGAGATGATTTAGGAAATGAGTTCCTTCATCACTTATAAGGGCCCTCGGTACTCCAAACCGCGAAAATATGTTCTCCTTCAAAAATCTGACCACTACTTTAGCATCATTTGTTGGTAGTGCCACTGCTTCTACCCATTTCGAAACATAGTCAACTGCTACCAGTATATAGTGTTTTCCAAATGATGGTGGGAATGGTCCCATAAAATCAATCCCCCAAACATCAAACAACTCTACTTCTAACATGGAATTCTGCGGCATCTGGTTTCTTTTCGAGATATTTCCCGTCCGTTGACATCTGTCACATTCCTTAACTACGTTCTGGGCATCCTTGAACAAAGACGGTCAATATAACCCTGATTGGAGGACTTTGGCTGCGGTGCGGTCGCCACTGAAATGCCCTCCATAATCTGAATTATGGCATGCTTCGAGCACCTTCCTTTGCTCGTTTTCCAGAATGCATCGTCTGATCAGTCCATCCACCCCTTTCTTGTAAAGAAACGGGTCATCCCATAAGTAGAACCTGCAGTCATGAACAAACTTTTTCCGTCTGTTAGAATCAAAATCGTCGGGTATGAGACCCCCGACTAAATAGTTGGCGTAATCAGCAAACCAAGGAACACCATGAATAACCAGGATGTGTTCATCAGCAAACTCGTCCTTTATCGGTCGCTTTTCCTCGTTTTCTTGAATCAGTGACATTCGCGAGAGGTGATCAGCTACAGTATTTTCACATCCTCTTTTATCCCGAATCTCCACATCGAATTCTTGGAGAAGAAGGATCCATCTCAGCAGCCTGGGCTTTGACTCCTGTTTAGCAAAAAGATATTTTAACGCAGCATGGTCAGTATAAACAATCACTTTAGAACCTAACAGTTATTGCCTAAATTTGTCAAAGGCATACACCACCGCTAGCAACTCCTTCTCAGTAGTTGCATAATTCATCTGTGCTGGGTTCAAAACGTGACTCGCATAGTAAATAACATGCAAAAGCTTCTCTTTCCGCTGCCCCAATACAGCCCCTACTGCGATGTCACTGGCGTTACACATGATCTCAAACGGCAGCGACCAGTCTGGGGCTATCACAATTGGTGCTGACACCAACTTATTTTTCAGGTTCTCGAATGCATCAGCACATTCCTTATTGAACACAAACGCTGTTTCCTTGACTAACAAGGACGTCAACGGTTTAGCTATCTTGGAGAAGTCTCTTATGAACCTGCGGTAGAACCCTGCGTGACCCAAGAAGCTTCGGATACCTTTCTCGTTTACGGGTGGTGGTAACTTGGATATTACTTCCACTTTTGCTTGATCAACTTCGATCCCTTTATGTGAGATTTTGTGACCAAGGACGATGCCCTCTCTCACCATGAAATGACATTTTTCCCAATTCAGGATCAAGTTACTTTCCTGACATCTCTGCAAAACAAGTGACAGGTTAGTTAAACAATCATCAAATGATGACCCGAAAACTGAAAAATCATCCATGAAGACTTCCATATGTTTCTCGAGCATATCCGCAAAAATGGAAGTCATGCATCTTTGAAATGTGGCTGGAGCATTACATAACCCGAATGGCATTCTCCTATAAGCAAAAACTCCGTACGGGCATGTGAAAGCTGTCTTCTCTTGATCCTCCGGCGCAACCGCGATTTGGTTGTATCCGGAGTATCCATCTAGAAAGCAGTAGTAATCGTGACCAGCCAATCTTTCTAACATCTAATCAATAAAGGGCAACGGGAAGTGATCCTTTCTGGTGGCTAAATTAAGTCTCCTATAATCAATGCATACCCTCCAACCAGTGACGGTACGCGTAGGAATCAACTCATTCTTGTCATTAGTCACCATAGTTGTACCTCCTTTCTTAGGCACCACGTGAACAGGGCTCACCCATGAACTGTCGGATATAGGATAGATAAGCCCAGCATCCAATAATTTCACCACTTCCTTTCTTACGACTTCCTTCATAACGGGGTTCAGTCTTCGCTGGGGCTGCACAACCGGTTTATGGTCCTTCTCCATAAGGATTTTGTGCATGCAAACTGTAGGACTTATACCCTTTAAGTCTTCTATTTTCCAACCAATAGCACTCTTAAATTTTTTTAGAACCCCAATCAGTTATTTCTCTTGGACACTTTTCAAACTGGAGCTGATAATGGCGGGACACTTTTCCTCGGTGTCTAGAAACACATATTTGAGATTTTCCGGCAGTTGTTTCAATTCTGAACCTTTAGGCTTTTCGTCATTACCCTCAAGCTCTATAGGTTGTCGTAAGTCCTCCCATCGGTGTGGTCGGGATCCCCTTTGGAATGGTCGAGTGTCCAACATTTCGACTACCTCTTTGTCATTCTCATCTACTTCTTTGTCTTCCTTAAAGATTGACATGCTTAGCACTCTCTCCAGGGGCAGTTGGGTCACACTCTCCAAATGTTCGCTCTCTACGACCTGTTCTAGCACTTGTATGTTGCTGCTGGTGCCCCGATCCTGTTTATGCTTCATGGTATTACTAACATCAATTTTTAACTCCTCGTCATATACTTTCAAGGTCAGGGTGCCGCCTTCCATATCTATCATGACTCTCCCGGTTTCCAAGAATGGTCGGCCCAAAATTAACGGCATTTCTTCATCTCCCGGCATCTCTAGGATCACAAAATCAACCGGAAACACAAATTTATCTACCTTAACTAGTACATCTTGAACCACTCCATATGGCCGTTTAACTGAATGATCAGCAAACTGGAGGGTCATCCGAGTGTCTTGAACCGCACCGATATCCAATTTTTTGTAGATAGACAAGGGCATGAGGCTAATACTTGCTCCCAAATCAATTAAAGCTCTGTTGAATGACCTATCGCCAATAGTGCATGGGATAGTAACAGCTCCACTGTCTTTCTTCTTGACCGGAATCTTCAGACCCTGCAAAATAGCACTACAAGTTTCCGTTAGAATAACAGGTTTGGACTCACTCGTCCGCTTCTTAGCAATGATGTCCTTCATGAATTTTGCATAGGTGGGCATTTGTTCTAGTGCCTCCAACAACGGAATGTTCAGCTCCAACTTCTTAAACAGCTCCAGGAACTTCTCGAAATTCTTCTCTTGCTGTCCTTTCTTCTTATTTCTTGAGGGGTATGGCAACTTGATCACCGGTTTCGGTTCTACCACTTTTTCTTTAGTTACTGGTACCGGTGTTACCACTTCTTCCTCGACTGTTTCATTCTCTTTAATTTCCAGCTCCACTTCAATCATCTGATCATTTAGTTTCGTTTCCTCTTCTCCTACTTCCTTGGCTTTTCCACTTCTTATTACTACCGCCTTAATTTGGTGGTGATCCTTCGGATTTGGTACTGTGGCACTTGGAAGTGTACCCGACGCTTGTGAACTTGCTAGCTGTTGGGCAATTTGACTTATTTGTACTTCAAGATTCTTTATAGATGCTCCAGCATTCCTGAAGTTACTCCTTGTCTCTTCTTGAAATTGAGAACTTTGGGCGGCCATTTTCTCAATGGCCACTTCCCAATCAGCTTTTCGAGGCGCTTGTGGTTGATATTAAGGTTGGTACGGTGTCTGCTGGTACTGTTGTGGCTGAGGTTGCTACGGTTGTTGGCCTTGAACCGGTTTTTGCACATTACCTTGTTGATCTTTCCATGAAAATTTTGGGTGATTCTTCCAACCAGGATTATATGTGTTGGCGTAAGGATTGTTCTGCCTCAACATATTAATCTGTTCCACTTGCTCTTGAGTTGCTACACAATGCATTGTAAAGTGTGGCCCACCGCATATTTCACAAGGTGCTGCTTGAACTGGCTCAACCTGTGCCACTACCTGAGTTTCAACATTCATTTTCTTTAACCTTCTCTCTACCTCAGCAGTGATCTGATCCTCCATTTAAACAACCTGGTCTGCCAGCTTCAGATCAATCTTACCTTCCGGTTGGTTTACCGTGCGATCATACAACTCAAGGTGCTCGTTCGCGGCGATTGCTTCTATGATCCTTCTGATACCTGTGGCTGTTGAGAAGTTGGTTGAACCACCGGCAGCAGTATCTATGAGCTGTTTCGTTTTGAGTCGTAATCCATTCACAAAGTTTTGCATCTGCTCCGTGGCGTCCAGGTTATGAGTAGGACATGCTGTAAGACACCTCTTAAACCGCTTATATGCATCCCCTAAAGATTCTCCTTCTTTTTGCTTGAAGTTGACAATGTCGTATCTTTTTCGGATGAACACTGAGGCAGGGAAATACTCATTCAGGAACGCAGTTTCCATCTCTTGCCATGTTGTGATACTCCCAGCGGGAAGCGAGTAAAACCATTCTTCCGCATCATCAGTGAGTGTGAACGGGAACATAACTAATCTCTTGGCCTCTTCGGAATGTCCTTCTATTTTCAGCGAGGTGGTGGTTGTGAGGAATCTCTGAAGATGTTTATTTGCATCTTCGTTGATTCTTCTGGCGAACGGCTTGCTCTCCAACTGACGGATGGTGGAAGGGTGTAACTGAAAATGCGCAGCATTCACCGGTTGATTCACAATGGTCATCTGGTTCGGTTGAGCATTGGCCCCTCCATAGTCTCCTAGAAGTCTTTCAGGCTGAGGTGGATTTCCAGCCATTTGAACAGTCTCAGGTGGTGTCTCTCTCTCTTCGGAGTCGCTCTGCACGGATATAATTTCCTTTATTTCTTCCAGTCTTTTAACTTTATCTAATCTCCGTCTTTCGTGTAATGCTCGTTCTGGTTCTGTATCAAAAGAATATTTAGCTGAGGCCTGACCTCGCATACACAATTAGACAAGCGTTAGATAATAAACGGATAAAAGTTATGCAGTAAACAATAAAATTTTAGTCGCAGAGCAACAAAAGGTCAGTGGAATTTATCAATCTTAGTACTGATGATGTCAGAAAAGAAGTTAAGATTGGGGAATCTCTCGCTAAGCATGTACACTCCGAGTTGGTCAAGTTATTGAAAGAGTATGTTGATACTTTCGCCTGGTTTTATCAATATATGCATGGGTTGGATACCAACATCGTTGAACATCACTTGCTACTCAAGCCTGAATGTCATCATGTCAAGTAGAAACTCAGAAAGACCAGACCCGACATGGCACTTAAAAATCAGAGAAGAGGTAAATAAGTAGTTTGATGCTGGGTTCCTAGCCACTTTCGAGTATCCTGAATGGACTACCAACATCATCCTAGTTGAGAAGAAAGATGAGAAAGTTAAAATGTGTGTGGATTATAAAGATCTCAATAAGGCAATCCCGAAAGATGATTTTCCTATGCCTCATATTGATGTCTTGGTAGACAACACTGCTCAGTTCTCTAACTTTTTGTTTATGGATGGTTTCTCACGATATAATCATATCAAGATGTCCCCAACGGATATGGAAAACACTACTTTCATCACGCCTTAGGGTACACATTGCTACAAAGTCATACCATTTAGTTTGAAAAACGCAGGGGCCACATACCAACGTGCCATGACAACCCTCTTTCAAGATATGACCCATAAAGAGATTGAGGTTTATGTGGATGATATGATTGCCAAATCCAGAACTGAAGATGATCATCTGGACCATCTGAAGAAACTGTTTAACAGACTCCGAAAGTTCAGATTATGGTTGAATCCAGAAAATTGTACCTTTGGAGTTTGATCTGGTAAAGTGTTGGGCTTTATTGTGATTTAGAAGGGCATTGAAGTTGATCCTAACAAGGTTCGGGAAATTTAGAACATGTCGCCTCCCAAAACAGAAAAAGAAGTATGTGGCTTTCTGGGCCGACTTAATTATATATCCATATTCATTTCTCATCTGACGGCTACTTGTGAACTAATATTCAAATTTCTTTGAAGAAAATCAATCGGTTGAATGGAACAATGATTGTCAAGAAGCTTTTGACAAAATATAAAAATATTTGCAAGAACCACCATTCTTGATAACTCCGGTTCCTGGTTGGCCTTTAATCATGCATCTCACTATTCTCGATGAATCAATGGGATGTGTATTGGGTCAGCATGACGACACTGGCAGAAAGGAACATGCAATTTACTATCTAAGCAAGAAGTTCACTGATTATGAGATCAGATACTCACTATTGGAGAAAACTTTTTGTGCTCTAACTTGGGCTACTCGACGCGTAAGACAATATATGATTTTCCATACTACTTTATTGATATCCAAAATGAATCCAATAAAGTACATTTTCGAAAAGCATGTTGTCTCATGACGAATTTCTCAGTGACAAATGTTGTTAACTGAGTATGACATCCAACATGTTACCCAGAAAGCGATAAAAGGGAGTGTCTTATCTGACTACCTTGCTCATCACCTATGGAGGGTTATCAACAAATAAGTTTGACTTTCCTGATGAAGATGTTTTGTTCATCAGAGATTATGAATCTCCAGAGTCTGATATAGGACCTGATCGGGAAAATAGCAAGTGTACTATTTTTACCAATTGTAGTAATAAGGGAAAAGTCCCAAGTATCGATTTCGAGGACTGCGTAGTAATTAACGGAACTTTTAGGATTCAATTGAACAAAAGGTCTAGTGGGTTGTTTGGTAGCAGAGTAATATCACAAGTAAATACAGACTTAATTAATCAATCTAAGAACAGTGTTAGGGGAGTGGAGACTATACGAGTAAAGACCCTGTATGATTATTCTACTATACTAGTTATTAACCTTAATTTATCAGTTGGCCACTTTAGTTGCCTTAATTCCTTAATGGAAACCCTTTGATGATTTTCCTGTTCACTAATTCCTCAGTGTCCCTGAAAAACATCAAGCAATAGTTCTGACCATAAAATACGTGATACGGGATATCCTCATTCCTAAGCAATATCGACCGTGATACTATTTTGCAAAAGTGTTAGGTTGACTTTCCAGACTAACGCCTAAGCACCATTCGAATTCTACTTTCCAATATGAATACGAATAGGATTAATGCAAAATCAAATATATTAAGGTAAAAACATGGTTCTCATAGAATAATTAAACAAACGTCATTACATCGCATTAAGGACCACCCCCTAACAACTTGGGGTTTAGCTACTCATGTTCTTCATAAACATAAAAGTAATTAGAATTAAAAAGGAGAAGATCATTACAATACACGTTGAACTCCTTGGATCATCAATTGCTTCCGCTTTTGATCGATCCTCTGTTTCCAGCCGAACTCTCCTCTCAGTTGTCAATCCTAATCTCTGTTCAAAAAGTGTCTTTCTACTTTCTAAAATGTGCCTCTTATATCTAAATTCAAATTACATAGCGAAATGTCTCAAATGCCCTTCGAAATAGGTCTGACAGCAAAAAAACAGAAAACAGAGAAATTTCACGTTCAGTGGCCCTGACACGGGTCGTGTTGTGCAACACGGGTGGCCGTGTCAGGCTGCTGGCTTCTTTTGGGGCGTGTTCCTCTCCAAGGGCTACAACACGGGCCGTGTTGCATGACACGGGCACCCGTGTTGCAAGTCTGAGTCTTCTTTTTCCATCTGCCTTGGTCCACCCGTGTCTGCCAGCCGTGTCCTTCATGACACGGGTTGTGTTGTGCAACACGGGAACCCGTGTTGCAGCTCTGAGTTCCCTTTTTCGCCTTTTCTTTTCCTCCGAATGCGGTGCGATTTTCGTGCTATCCATTCCTGCTAAAAACACACTAAAAGAAACCAAATCAAACGCACCAGCGGCAAAAGCAACATAAACTTAAAAATAAGACTCGAAGACACACAACTACGAGTAATGCAGATAATAACAACTAAAGCTTCGAAAACTAGATAAAAACATTGCGAAATTAACCACAAACAGCGTTTGAAAACACAACTGAAATCCACCGATCAGGACCCAAACCAGGGGCGCGATGGACGCTCGTGTTCGATGGTGCCGCTAATGCTAAAGGTCGTGGAATTGGTGTTATCCTCATTTCTCCGACATGTTTTCATCTTCCCTTAACCGCTAGATTATGCTTTGAATGCACCAACAATATGGCTGAATATGAAGCATGCATCTACGATATTAAAACAACAGTTGACATGAGAATCAAGATTCTTGAGGTCTGCGGAGATTCTGCTTTGGTGATTGGCCAAGCCAGAGAGAACTTTGTAACTCGGGATTCCAAGCTGGTTCTATACCAAAAGCACATCGCGAAATTGATTCCCTATTTTAATGAAATCTCTTTTCATCGTATTCCTAGGGAATAAAATTAACTAGTTAATGCTCTTGCCACCCTGACATCCATGTCTAAATTCAAGTGGAAGAATGAAGCTCCTTCTATCCACATTGATCATTTGAGAGAATCAAAACACTGCTTAGTAATCGAGGAAGAGTCTGACAACAAGCCTTGGTTCTACGACATCAAAAGATATATGGAAAAAACAGAAATATTCTGAGGGTATCACTATCACTGACAAGAAAGCTCTCAGATGGCTTTGCGCCAAGTTCTTCTTGAGTGGTGGTGTATTATACAAGAGGAATTATGACTTTGTGTTGCTCAGATGCATGGATAGACATGAAGTAGACACAATCATAAGGTCTATACATGAAGGTTGTGAGGGTGTACATGCCAAAGAGCCTGCCATGGCTAAGAAGATCCTTTGAGCTAGGTATTATTGGACGATAATGAAGGTAGATTGTTACAACTTTGCCAAAAAGATGTCACAAGTGCCAGATCTATGATGACAAGATCCATGTGCCACCAACTCCATTGAATATTCTAATTTCTCCTTGGCCCTTCTCTATGTGGGGTATTGATAGGATTGGAATGATCGAGTCGAAGGCTTCCAACGGTCATCGCTTCATTCTAGTTTCTATCGACTACTTCACCAAGAGGGTTGAAGTTGTTTCTTACACAAATGTTACACGCCAAGTGGTTTCCAGATTTATCAAGAAAGAGATGATTTGTCACTATGGTATTCCTAACAATATTATCTCTGACAATGACAGCAACCTGAACAACAAGATGATGAAGGAGTTGTGTCAAGAATTTAAGATCGAGCACCACAAATATTCACTATATCAGCCCAAGATGAATGGCACCTTCGAAGCAGCAAATAAAAACATCAAGAGGATTGTTC
Organism: Lathyrus sativus; assembly: GCA_963859935.3. NCBI lineage: Eukaryota > Viridiplantae > Streptophyta > Magnoliopsida > Fabales > Fabaceae > Lathyrus > Lathyrus sativus. The sequence continues at coordinate 607,551,822 of OZ012739.1, forward strand.
ATAAAATGGTCAAGACTTATAAGGATTGGCACGAAATACTTCCCTTTACACTACATGGCTACAGAACTTCAGTTCGTACTTCCACTGGGGCAACTCCGTATTCACTTGTGTACGGTATGGAGGTTGTTCTACCCATTAAAGTTAAAATTACTTTGCTCAAAGTCATTATGGAAGCAGATCTCGATGATGCTGAATGGGTTCAATCTAGATACAACCAGTTGAACCTTATCAAAGAAAAGCGCCTAACAACTGTTTTCCATTTGTAGCACCCCAAAATTTTCCCTCACCTTTTTCTAACCTTAACTGGCACTTATTTCGCACTCATTTGCATCATCATTAGTTCATAGTTCATGATCATACTTTGCATTGATCTTCTAAGACATGGGATCAGGAGTTTCTTTGAATCAGATCATCAAGTATCAAGCTTACGTTCTTTTCAAGAGTTTCCAAGCATCAAGAGCCTAGGGTTTCATCATTCTTTTGATTCAAGTTGGTTGGAAAACGTATATTCAGCCAACTCAAGATTAGGGTTTGCCTCTCATCATAAGTCAGTCTTATTAGGGACGATGGCATAATTTTGAGTCAAGTGTGGTTGTTCAGTCGCGATCAAAATTAAATGGAAGTTTGGCCTAATCTTGGTCAAACCATCAACAAATTTCTCCAGTTGCAAGTTATTTCTCCCATTGGTTTATTTTTTACAATGGTGCACACCTTAATTTAAGTTGTCATGCGTGGAGGTTATCAGGTTATCAAATATTGGTTTCTGAGAAGTTTGGTCCAAAAGTCAGGATCATCATGGTCATAGAGATTGGCTCATTCAAATGGTTGTTGCTTCAATTACAAGTTGTCCAGTGATTCAGAAGTGGGTACATTCATCTTTTAGTCAGAAGTTGGAAAAAAGTTTGAGTTTGGATTAAATTCAGTCAAGATGTACATCGGTGGAAATATAGATGGAGAGTTTATTCAAGTTCATTCCGGATTTTATTCAATAACTGTTTTCTCATCTAATTCCATCCATTATCCATTTCCATATTCAATTCATGCCTAAATTCAAATTATCATTCTAAACCCATTACCAATTTCATCCATTTCATTTCTGGTTATCCACGAATATCTAAATAAAATCCACTTTTATTTTATTCAATCATTTCTAATATTCATTGTTAATATCATTAACCATTTTATTTCATTCTTTAAACTAATTTAATCTATTTCTTAACTTCATTTGTTTACTATATTCATTTACAAAATCCATTGTACAAAAAAAATCCACAAAAATAAAGGCCCGTCCATCAGGCCCATTACTACAAAAGATTACATACAAAGACAAAAATTCTGCACATAAAACTCCACCAACCAACACATTGTACCAGAAATAAGACCTACATGTTTTGCTACAAACATAAGCCATGCGCACTACATGCCAAATCACACCAGATCATAAAAGAAAAAATTCTGCAGCCAAGGCCCTGCTACAACATTTTCACCGAAATGAAATGTAATCGTACCTGCTATACAAACCACTACTCGGTAGACTTGCACAAAAGAAGCACAAAAACACACAACAATAAAACAATGTACATACAACACAAAATTGCCAACCACGCGACTAAACGTCCAAAACCTGCACAAGGCTAGCCACTACAAGACGTGTTGTTAAAAAAACAACAGAGGGAGATAACAAAAGAGGGCAGCAAAAAGTGGGGTGGAGATTCGTTTTTAAAATGAAGAGGAGAGAAAACGAAAAAACAGGACAATACCTACAACTCCAATCTTCAACCTTCTAAAGAATCTCCTTCTTCTTACCATTCTCAGACCCTCAACAACAACCACTTCCATTTTCCTCTTCATTAATTTAATCCTTTCCTTCATAACCTTCAAATAAAGACCATCTCCAAACCTTTGCACAACCAAAACCTCATTTCATAACACAAAACCATTCTTCACCATTCTTCAAATTTCCCTTAACGTTATAACCTTCTAACTCTTTTTCACATTAATAACTCGCACCAAGCAAGTTACTACACAATTGAAATCGACGCTTCCACACACCAGGTAACCTTTTCGTAGCGCCGCTACGTTAGAGAAAGATACTGACCCAAAAAGCAAAGTGATTGAGTGAGAGACGCGGGCAACACGGTGAGAGGTTAAGGACCGAAGGAGAGAGTGAAGAACAGAGTATCACGTGAAAAGAAGATTCACGTTACCGTCGCGAGAATAACTGAGGAGAAACAACAAGGCGTGGTCCTTTTTATTTTTTTTCTTACCCCGCGACGCTACGATAACAGAGGAATAGCAAGATTGAAATTGTGAGGTGGAAGAGAATGGGCATACGGTGAGCTGGAAGATAAGATTTGTTTTTTAGATGTCAAGTTTTTGCTTTTAGAAGTTGAAATAAATTTTACCTCATCTTCACATCGGGCTTCTAAGTCCAAGACTCTTCAAGGTCACCACACCCCACATCACTCGCCTCGCCTCTTTTGCCGCGTGAATCTTAGGCCCTAGCCTCAGCCCACGTGCCTATTCTGTTCACACTCCCAAGGTTACCGCTGCACCCTCTCCTTTTGTTTTTTTTTCCTTTTTTAGAATTCTTAGTTTTATTTAATTTGGAATTAGTTCTTAATTAGAGATTAGTGGAATATTAATATTTTAATTAGTTTCTATTCTTTAATTTCAATATTAGATTTAATATTAGTATTATATTTAGCATTTCATTTAGTTTTAACTTAGGATTTAATTAACTTAGTTTTTTGGGTTAGCTTAAAATTCGATTATCATAGAATTATATTTTGATTAGTTTTATTTTATTTTAGATTTAAATTTAAATTAATTTGAGATTTAGAGTTTAACTTTAGAAATTAAATTTTGTTTGGTTTTTTTTAGAAATTAGAATTGAAATTTAATTTTAGTTAATTTAGAATTAGATTAACATTAGAATTTAGTTTTGATTTTATATTTTAACTTTAATTTAGAATTAGGTTAGGATTAATGTTAATTGGAGGTTCACTTTAGAAATTAGATTATAATTTTAGGATTAACTAGTTTTAGTTTTATTAATTTAGATTTAATTTTGTTTAGGTTTTTACTAATTAATTTTAGTTTTAATTAACTTTTTTTAGAATTATTAATTAAATTTGGTTTATTTAATTTAGGAATAACTCTTAACTAGATTTATTTTGATTTAGGTTAATTAGAATTAGATGTTAGAAATTAATTTTGACTTTTCACATTAGCTTTGATTTGTTTGATTAGCTTTATTCTTTTCTTGATTTTGGTTTTAGTTGCGGTTAATTCTCGAGTGCGTTCGTAAATATTTCTTTAATGATACTTGTGCATATTTGCTTTAGTTATAATTTGAGTTTTAGTACTTGGTGTTGTTTGTGATTGCGATGCTTCGTGTTTACTTGTTGTTTACCTCTTGTTTTCACACGATCGCTTAGGATTCCTAACTCAAATTAATTTCCGATTAAGTTTGAGGTAGGAGAGACATTAGGCTTTCAATCCAAGCATGATAACATTAGGTAGTTTTCCCTCCTAATCCTGATTTTAGGGCCACTTTGTATGATAACAGTTAGGGTTCAGTTTCCCCTAGACTTTCCGTGCGTCTGTCTTTTCTCATCTAAAGTTCCTTCAAGACACTTAATAAATAACGATAAACATCGTACTTTACGAGCCTTAAGTACATGGGAAATGATGAGTGGGGGGTTTCTCCTCGCTTGTCTAGAGTGTTTAGCGTACGCCCTTTGGGCGATATGCGACGTGTTTGCTCTTGTGTCATAGTCTTTAGTGCGACCTGAGTCTCAAACTAACTCTAATTCACTTCACTAAAACTAAAAAACCAAATTCAAATCTTTTATCCTTCGGGATTGTTCTTCAAACCATTTTCAGAAAATAGTACGTTGTTTTTCCGTTCTACCGCAAACATGCATCGTCCCTAACTACTGGAATGGAGATTTAACGTCGCTAATAAAAAAATACTTAACCAACCAGTGGTCTAGTTCACCCGAACTACGTTTGCTCTGATTTCTCATATCATATAAGGATACGTAGGCACAAGACGGTGATGTCTTGGCGAGCAACCTTCCCCCCATCACCCGTAGTTTCCCGAACTACGTTCTGACTTTTCCATTGCACGAGGGGATATGTAGGCGTAGAGCAGCGATGTCCTATCGAGTCTCTTCTTTACTTTTTTCCCCGTTTAGCAGTAGCTTTCAGATATCTCTCACCCATAGATTAGACAACAAGCCTAGATCCCATTGAGTACAATGAACGTGAGGGTGCTCATACCTTCCCCTTGCGTAACCGACTCCTGAACCCAAGATTTGGTTGCGATGACCTTGTCTTTTCCCGTTCTTCAGGTTTTCTTCGATCGTTTCCTTTCCCTCTCTTTGGGACAAATAACATTCTGTGGTGACTCTTCTGTTTTTTTCAGTCAACCCTTTTTCGCAGTTGCGACACCATTGTCAATTGTATTAGAGACGTATCAAACGAGCTTTTGACAAAAACGTTCTCCCTCGAGCGTTCCACGTAGGTGAACTCGTGCTCAAGAGGTATTCTCCTGTTCACTCAGATCCACGCGGCAAGTGGACTCCCAATTACAAAGGAACCTTTGTTGTCAAGAAGGCCTTCTCAGGCAGAACCCTGATCCTCACCACCATGGATGGGGAGGAGTTGCCATTACCCGTGAACTGCGACACAGTCAAAAAATATTATGCCTGAAAAAATGATGATGAATAAAAATCCCGCTAGATTGGCATCCGCGTGGACAATCTAGGCAAAAATGGGTGTTCCGATGGACCAAAAAAAATAAATGTCCATGCAAAAGTTAGGGACAAAACAAAATAATAATAATAATAATAATAATAATAATAATAATAATAATAATAATAATAATAATAATAATAATAATAATAATAATAATAATAATAATAATAATAATAATAATAATAATAATAATAATGATAATAATAGCCCACTAAGTTGAAAAGCCGAAAGGGCAACTTAGGCAAAAAAATGGGTAACCCGGTGGACCAAAAAATATAATAAAATATCCAGGCAAAAATTTGGAATAAAGGCATTTGACTGTGAATACTTGAGCCTATTTTCACTATAGATGGACCTCAGACGGTAAATAATCAGCCAAATTATCATCAACAGACGCCAAGTGTTGGAACCAAGACTTACAGTGGATGGTGGTCAATATTGTAATCAATGCGAAATTTAATTTTCCATTGCCATTTACTTTGTTTTTCAATTTATTGTAAATTTCCTTATCAAGGATTCTTACATCCTTGTACACACCTTATGTACAAATATTTTCATATTCAATAAAATGCATACTTTGATTTTGCATTTGTCTCTTTTCAGTATTTTGTTTGCAAAATGAACAATTACTTATGATCACATAATGCTATACCGCAAAATGAGCATTGAGAATAATAAAAATATAAATCAACCAGGAAAGAATTATGCATTGCATGCTTTACTGGAAATCCTTAAGGGATGATCGGTAGTCTCCATTGCATGCTTGATCCCCAACAGGTACCGTTATAGTTCTTTGGAAGGTTTGTTTACCTTTCATTTCCCTAGTAGAACTGTAATTTCCCCAAGTAGAGGCATGTTTGTTCTTCCCCAAGAAGAGTCTGTTACTTGAAGATCACTGATGGTTCCTTCATTCCCTAGCCAGAGTCAGCTATGATTGGAAGGTTTCTTCATCCATAGCAACAACATTGGTAATAGTTTGGTGTTGCACCCTAAAATTTCCCCACCAATTTCCTAGCATTGACTGGCTTTTGTTTCGTTTTCATCTGCATATCATTTAGGTCGCATTTTGCCCGTGTTATCAGCCGGATTGAATTTATCAGGATTTTAGCCGCATTGCTCGCGTTTCAAGTGATTCAAATCAATTCAAATAAGAAGTTCAGTGTCGAAATTGAACGAAAAGTCGCTCTCCTCTTGATAATTCAATCCATGTCGATAATATCGGTGCATTTCGGTGTTCGCCCATTTTTCCATTGCATTTTTGCATTTTTATTGCTATTTTTGTCTTATTTTATTATTTAGAATAATTTTTGTTTTATATTTAATTATGTAGAAAATATTTTAAATAGGAATAGATGTTTTATTTTTAATATAGATTTTATAGGTTAGATTTTTTATTAATTTTTAGAATATAGTTTAATTTGATTTTATTAGGTTTTTATATATTTTCTAGAATTTAACCTTTTATTGTTTTTAAAATAGATTTTTAATTGGTTTTATTTAGAATTTTATTTGGTTTAGATTATTTCTTTTTTAAAATAGAAAATAGAAATAGATGTATTTAGGGGTTATTAGGATTTAATTAGGATTAGTTTATGTTTATTATTAATAGTCAGATTTATTTAGTTATAGGTTTCTAATTAGTTAGTAATTAATTAAGTCATTCCTTTTGAGTCAGCATTAATTATCGGTTTAAGTCAACTTTAGTCATTTAATTAATCATTAATCAGTCTTTAATCAAGCCATCAGCAGCCAAGACACATGTCACATTCCTATAAATTGGGTCACTATTCATTGTCCCCCTCCTTGGGGACTGAAAACCCTAGCCGCTACAGTACCCTAACCCCAAGAACTCTAACCCTAAACCTAGGTCAGCCGCCCTTAACTGTTCACTCTCTTCTTCTTCATTAAACCGACCGCCGCCACCCTGTAACCATCATCAACACCAGAAAATTCATCAATCCCGCCGGAAACTTCAACGTGTTCATACCACCGTTTTCCGGAAATCATCATAATCTTCATCAACCTTCAAGTTTTCCCCAGATTTCTTCATATATTCATCCCAGCCTTCATACGCATTCATCATCTTCATGTTTTTTCTACAGAAATATTCACAACTTCATACAAAACCTTCATCAATGTTCATCAACTTTTCCAAGAATTCATGCAATCGTTCGTCAACCTTTATGAATCCACCCAGAAACTCATCCACGATCATCAATTTTTCCAGATCTTCGTTCATATCTTCATCTTTTCCAGAAACTCTCGAACATTCATAACCTCAACCCAGATTTATAACCAACAACAAGCAACAAACCCATGACCAAATAGCCTAGAGCTGAAACCCAGATTTTCACACTTTCAATCAACCCATCATTCAGTGCCTCTCATCATCATCAACCAACATCATCTTCAACTCGCTTCATCAAAATCTTTGTAAACTCTTCGAACCAACCATTTCGCCTCACATCTTCTTCATAACAAATCACCTCCCACAAACCCATATGTCATCTCTCAGACCCAACAACACATCTCCAGATCCATCAACAAACTTCAGATCTTCAACATGCATCTCCAGATCGTCATTCCTTCAATCATCTTCGTAAGCATTTTCCTTATATCTTCAACGAACATAGTCATTCACAAGCGCAACCTGGCGTCAATCTCTTCGAAGACCATAAGTTCTCAACAGGAAGTGGAGTTCAGCTTGAACTTTGAGTTTGATCGGTTGGATTTTTTTGTTTGTTTCCATTTGTTTGTTTGAACAGGAGAAAAGGTTGAACAGAGAGAGTTGAAGAAGGAGGGCGTGAGAATTGAGGAAGGGAAATTTGAGAACTGGAGATTTGTTTTGTGATTTTGATTTGGGAGTTTAGGGAGGAAGAAGCAAGGGACAAACAGAGAAGAGTTGAGACGGAAAGAGGTTGGAGCTGTGAAAACGGCGGAGAGGGTTAGGGTTTCGTTTGCCAAAGTGAAGTGAGGGAGACGATGAGCCTCGTGGACTCCCTATTTGGTCAGTTGGTTGTAAGGCCCAATCTTTTGTTTCAGGTTATACCCCCGTGTATTCCTCAATGCACCCCCCCCTTGTTCCTTGATATTTTTTTGTTTTTGATGTGGGCCAAGCACAACTGTTTTTTTACTTCTGGATTATCACCCCCTGCTGGACTATTACACCCCCTGTTTCTTTTTCTTATTTTTCTTAACCTTTTTTATTTTAATTTTGATTATTATATATTATTATTATTATCATACTGTATATATATTATTATTTTATGTAATATATTTATATTTTATAATGTAGTTTCTAAAAACAGTTATGTATTTTGTAAATATATGAGTTTTAGTTTTTATATATATATATATATATATATTATATTTCTAACTTTTTCTTTTAGAGTTTTTGCTATATATTATGTTCTTAGAAGTTTATATTATTTTCTTTTAAGTTTTAGCATATTTCTTTTAGAAATTTATTCATATTTTCTATTTTAGAGTTGAATTCTATTCCTCTTTTGTCATTGGGCATTTTGTCCCATTTTCATCTATTTTGGTCGATGATGAGACCTCTATTATTTTTCTTTCAAATTATTGATAAAAAACGATGGATCTGAGACCAACTTTTTCTCCTCTTTCTCATTTTCGACTTTATTTCATTTCATCCGTTTTGGTCGATGACGACATTTTCATAATTCATTACCAGTCAAATTATTGATGAATAATGTTGGATCCGAGACCACCTTTTTTTCTCTCCTCATTTTTTTCCATCTTTTCGATTTTATTTTGACTTTTGGTGATCGATGAAGTCTTGTATCCGCAAGGCGAGATCCCACTGTTTTGGTCCGTGCGACACGATTCAATTGGAGAACGATCCTCAATATCGTTTCTCTATCTTGTCCATTGCATGGAAATCAATATGCGACGTCTTAAAGTTTGACTTCCCTTATAAGTCGAGCTACAACGATTTAGTTGATAGCGGTGTTGGCATCCTCTTTTATGTTTATGATTATGAAATCAGTAGGGATATAGAGTTGACCTATACGTACCAAAACGTTTTCTAGTATCCCTATCGGGAACTTAACAGAACAATCAGCTAGTTATACAGACATCTTTGTTGGTCTTAATTCTCCCATATCAAGCCTTTTGCATATGGCCAAGGGCATTAAGCTAATACTGGCTCCTAAGTCACACAGAGCTTTGTCTATGACAAGTTTTCCAATTGCACAGGGTATGGATAAACTACCTGGGTCTTTCATCTTAGGAGGCATTTTATTTTAGACTATCGCGCTACACTAATCAATAAGCATAATGATTTCGTTATCCTCGATCTTTTTCTTATTGATAAGATTTCTTTAAGAAACTTAGCATATGAGGGAATTTGGGTGATAGCTTCTATAAAAGGTATTGTGATATTCAATTATTTCAGAAGTTCAACGAATTTCTTGAATTGCCCCACATTTTTAGATTTACCAAATCTTTGAGGATATGGAATGGGAGGTTTATAAGGTGGTGAAGGCACATATGGTTCTTCTTTTTTCTGCGGCCTCTTGGTCACTACCTTCTTACTCCTTTATGTTTTGTTCATTTTCCTTTTCAGTTTCCTTCTCAGTTACTTTACCAGGATTTTGATACATAGCTGGATTCTCAAGTCTCAGGTCGGTTGGTTCCTACAATTTTGTACCACTTCATAGTATGATAGCATTTGCATGTCCTTTTGGGTTAGATTGCGGCTGTTCAGGAAATGTGCCTGTAGGAGCAGCAGTAGGTGCTTGTTGTTGTGCCACTTGCGAAATTTGGGTTTCAAGCATTTTGTTGTGAGTGACTAAAGTGTCTACCTTGTTTGCTAATTGCTTAATTTGCTCACTAGTGTGTATGTTTTGATTTAGGAAGTCTTTATTTATTTGAGCCTGGGTGGCTATAAAGTTTTCCATCATTATTTCAAGGTTATATTTCCTAGGAGCATTTTGAGCAGCTACGACAGGTTTCTGATATCCTGGTGGTACAACAGGTGCTTGTCCAAGTGCATACAATGCATTGTTGTTTTTGTACGAAAAGTTTAGATGGTTTTTCCAACCTGGGTTATAGGTATTTGAGTAAGGGTTTTCTTAAGCATAATTCACTTGGTCTGTGGAAACTCTTGTCAAAAGTTGACATTCAGGGGCAGCGTGCCCAGGAACTCAGCATAACTCACGGTTTAGAGCTACGACAGTTGTAGGGGTTATAGTCAAATTTTCAATCTTTTGAGTGAGAGCATCTACCTTTGCATTGACTTGGTCAAGACTGCTTATCTCGTACATACCACTTTTCGTCGGAGGTTTCTCTACCAAGGCTCTTTCACTTCCCCACTGATAGTGGTTTTGAGCCATACTTTCGATAAGTGCATAAGCCTCATTGTAGGGTTTATCCATTAGTGAGCCACCTGCGGCGGCGTCTTTTGTCAACCTTGTGTTGTATAAGAGACCGTTGTAAAAGGTATGGATGATCAACCATTCTTCTAGACCGTGATGTGGGCAAATCTTCATCATGTCCTTGTATCTTTCCCATGCTTCAAAAAGAGATTCATTATCCATCTGTTTGAATCCATTTAATTGGGCTCTTAGCATGGCCATCTTGCTAGGTGGGAAATATCGTGCTAAGAACACCTTCTTCAACTCGTTCCACATAGTGACAGATGCGGACGGTAGAGACTAGAGCCATGCTCTAGCTCTATCTATTAATGAGAAAGGGAAAAGACGTAATCTTATTGCTTCAGGGCTGACACCATTTGCTTTCATTGTGTTTGTGTATTGCAAGAATACTGACAAATGTAAGTTCGGATTCTCCGTGGGATTTGTAGAAAACTGGTTTTGTTGTACAACAGACAACAATGAAGGTTTTAGTTCGAAGGTATTTGCCTCAATGAGAAGAGTAGCAATACTGTTATGTGGCTCATCCTGCGAAGGGATGAAATAATACTTAAGAGGTCGATTCTGAGGTTTGTCAGCCATAGGTATTGGTAATTTTGGAAAAGGAATTTCAGATGGTGGAAGGTTATACTTAATTCGGAATTCGTTAATTTAGCATCTTAAATTAATAAAACGCTCTATGTCGAAAATCGGTTGCTCAAGCTTCTCACCTTTAGAGCGAGTGTTTGGCATACAATCGACGATATAAAATAGGGAAATAGTTGCCTTAGTTTATATTGTGCAACACTAAAGTTACGGTATCGACTTAATTGGTCCCCGACAACGGCGCCAAAAACTTGATCGCACTTAAGTATATCTAACTGCTTCGTGACTGCAAGTGGACAGTCTGATCATGTAGTTTTAAAAGATTATCGAACCGAAAGGACCAAGAGACGATCTACCTCTATCTAATGCTACTATGTAAAGCTAATGCTACTATGTAAAGCTAATGCTAATGTATTTCTAAATTTAGGGTGTGAGTAAGAAAATAAGTGCATAATGAAAATCAAATTAAATCAAGGTAATGCGAAATATTGGTATATAATCCTATCAATCATCGGGAGTTCAGTAATTCCTGGGCGTTTAGTTTAAAAAGACAAATTGTTATTCTGTAGAAAATACTCATTTAAAAGACCTTATCTCACACTCTCGTGTTTATTGACTTAGACTATACTCTCAAATCATAATGAAGGCTCTCGCTCTCTCATTTGTACTTAAAAACACTTTTTGAAAATAAGTAGATCCAAATAAACCTTAAAGCGCTCTCGCTGTATTTAAGCCTAATGTTCAGTTTCAACTATCCGGTTAAGACCTCAAACTATTGCTATATTGATCTTAACCTTCATTACCTTTTTACTCTCGTAAAAAAAGTTATTAATTTATTAAAAGAAACTGAGACCAGAAGAATTAAATCTGTTAAATTCACGTCACGATTTACTTAACCCCCTCCAACCGATCGTAATTACATACTAATACTAAGAGGTTTAGGCAGACATGGCTTTCATGCTATTACTAAATCTAATCTTAATGCTAAATAGAAAACATAAGGGATGCATAAAAAATATAATGATAAAAATAAAAGCAGATAAAATGAACCTAGCAATTTGAAGAACAGAAAACATGGATTTGATTATGGAGGCCGACTTCCAGTTCAGTACAATATTACAACCTTTGAATCAATCCTAAAACTAACCGACAATTGTTTACCAGTGTGAAAAACAATTGTCTTACAATATTATTCTCTCTAAAAATTGCAAAGAAAACTAAAAACAGAATGCTGAAAAAATAAAGCGAAACAGGAAAATCCTAAGTGCCCCCCTTTTCCCAAAACTGCATCTGGTATTTATATCTGGTAGTGAGTGACGGTTACACAAGAATTGTGGCTGAAACGAGGAGTAAAACATGGAAAAAATGCAACCAGGAGGTTGAGAAAAAGTAGGGTAGAAGTGGAGAAAATATAGGGAGGAAGTGGCAGACGCCACTTCTCTTTCTTTTAGGAGTGGCAGTTGCCACTCTCCTACTTTATAGGAGTGACACTCGCCACTCCCTTCTCCCTTTTGGAGGTGGCACACGCCACACTCCCTCTTGTTGGCAAGGTGGCGGGCGCCACACCCAAGTGGCAAGTGCCGCTTGGTGTGTGGTGTCCCCCACCCCTTTTTTCTTTCCTTTCTCTTTCTTTCTTCTTCTTTTCTTTCCTTGGTCTTTTCTTCCTCTTTTCTTTCCATTTCTTTCATTTCTTTCTCCTTTTATTTCTTTAGTCCATATTAATGATAACCTACAAAACACAAGAAAACAAAGGCGTAATCAAAGATAAATCAAATAAAACAGCAGTAAACATAGATAAAATTTCATGTAAGTCAAGTCAAATATCCGATATAATTTCACGTTATCAATGTATTAGATGAATTTTGTGCAGGGAAACACTAATTTCTGATTTTTGATGAATGAGTATCCCAAGGTGATTTAAAATTTATGAATGGAGTTCAGAGGTATATTTGAGTGTCTTGAATCATATCCCAAGGTTGAAGATCATGTACTCATCAAAAATCAAAGATATGGTTGACTTTCATCAAAAATCCTAGTTTGTGGCTCAGATGCATTTGAGCTCTTGCATTGTTTATGAATCAAGTTCTTTGGATTAATACAATCATGTGAATAGACTAATATGATGTATTTGAGGTCTTTGAAACATATCTTGATGTCTTGGATCAGGCCTTGCTCCAGAAGTCATCTTAGGGGTTGAATTAGGTAAAAACCCTGATTTGGTGACACATATGATCTTGAGGCTTGATCAACTTGAAACGATGTAATATTGTCCTTGGTTATTGATGAATGGAATCTTTTCATCTCCATGGATGATTGAGGGACTTGATAAGTTGAAGATCATGTCAATTCTTGATTGATCCTTTGCCTGAATCCTGTGTAGGGTCTAAAAACCCTAATTGGAGATTATAATGAAGCAAACAGTAATCTTGACTTTCAAAAAATTGGTTAGTGATGCATAAAAGTGTATGCGTGAGATGAAAATGATGTGGGTATCTTGGGGTCAAAATTAGAGTATGTCACTTAGTATGTGGAACCCACCAACACTTTCATCGATCGGGTCAAAATCAAGGCTAGATGGGGGTTTAATGTACTTTTTTTATTACATAAATATTCCCTTCCATTATTATTTATTTATTTATATTTATATTTTAATTATTAATTAAATATAGCTTTAATTATAACAATTATTTTTATTTTTATTATTTAAACACATAATTAAATATAAATAATTATAACCAATTAAAATTAATAAAAATGATTAATATTATATTAATTATATTTAAAATTTACTCCCTCAGGTCCTTTTTATAAGGTACACTTCACTTTTTTAGTTTCATCAAATAATTAATGTATATGGACTGTATTATAGACTAGATACATTAATTATTTTATGAATCTAGAGAGGTGAAGTGTATCTTATAAAAAGGACAGGAGGGAGTAATTCAATTATAATTTAAAACAAATAGAATACATTTATAACATTGTTACCCAACCAATGGGCGGTTCCTCTAATTAGTTATACATTGTCGCCCTTTCAATAGGCGGTTCCCAGATTTTTTACAAGTTTCCGCCAAAGCAATGAGCGGTTGGCTTGTAACAAAAACGAAAATTCTTTAAAACGATGGTACTTTGGTTGTTTTTCCACCAAAAGCATGGCAGAAAAGTAAAAAATAAATTACTTTATTGGCATTCATCATTGGCCTAAATCTTTGATATATTACTTTATTTCTTAGATCACAAAGTTATTATGCGTCATCCTCGGACAATTCATGTTTGTTGTGAATTTTTTTTATTGTAAATTATTTTTTCACCTAAACTCCACCTCAACCACCCTTCTTTTGCAAATAACACCTAAATTAGAACCAACATATCAATTGCTTCACCCCAAAATTAACCAAATAGATTTATTTTCCACCTTGTACAGTGTGATAGCCTGATTTTTTACCCAATTTTTGATCATACACATCCAAAAATGTTTTACTAGAAAACAAATTATGCTATTTAATTTAATATACCCCGCTATAGAGAAATCACTATTTGTATTTGAATTTAATTAAAATGCACTGACAGTGTAAAAGGATTTTACACTGTCAGTTAATTATAGACGTTAGATGTAAAAAGAAGTTTGACTTTTAAATAATTTATAATGTAATGCGAACGGATGATGGTGATGAATTGACAGTGTAAAATTTTTTACACTGTTAGTGCATACTAATTAATCCCTTTATATTTATTTTTAAAAAGAAATAGCATAAAAGAACAAGAAAGATATATAATGTAAAATTATTGCATCCATTAGATGATTCACTTAAATAAATTACAATACTTTTAAATAAAAACAAAAGCTATCATGGCTCAGGTTTGATATTATCATTGGCCACCTAAGAAAGCTTTTCAACTACGGTATTTGTAAAGGAAATAACTTTCAATGTCACTGGACCTGAAGCTATCAAAGGGGAAATCACATTCCCCCCAAAAACATTTGTTTCAATGATAGACAAGGAAATCGCCAATCTTGCTTCACTCTCTAGTTTTGGCGGTGGTAGAATTGTCCCAGATATAGAGAGAATATCAAACCTCCCATGAATTGTTGTAATTCCTCCATTAGACTGAGGAAATCTGGCTTTCTCCACCACCCCATCTCCATTAATTATGCTAATGGCCCTCTTTTGACGCCTAGAAAAATCAAATAGACGCTTCAATATGTCAACTCCATCATTGATCTTAATAGTGTGAAATTTGACTCCGTTGTGGTTGTCACCTGCTAACATGCCAAGCATCTTTGACTTGTTCTTTGATCCTATAGGACGCCCACGAGTGCGTCGACCAACATTAGGAATGTGTGTTTGTCGTTTTGAGTGCGGTCTTAAGAAAAGGTGAAACTCAGGCCTTCTCTCACCGTCGCGGACAGAGGTTGTCCCTTGTTTTCCACTCATCTTCACTTGTTTGTTTATATTTGCCTTGGCTTGTTGTCTTTAAATACTTGTGGTGATGACCCTAAGATGAATATTTTATTTTAGTTTTTTGACTTTGGTTTTTTTAAAATAAAAAAAATTCAATGTTTTAGGCATAAAATAATGTCACATCAATTTACAATGACCAAACTCTAAAACGTGTTCCGTTACTTTCTTTATATTTATTCCACTCACGAGATTTATTCACATATCCTTAAACCATCATTATTAGTTAGTGCATTATATTTACATACTCTTTTTGACCACTGTATTTCACTAATTCAAACAAACAATATATATATATATATATATATATATATATATATATATATATATATATATATATATATATATATATATATATATATATATATATATATATATATATATATATATATATATATATATATATATATATATATATATATATATATATATATATATATATATATATATATATATATATATATATATATATATATATATATATATATATATATATATATATATATCCACCGTTCCTCCAATTTTGAGCACAAGCACTTTAATTAAAACGCTCTTTAGTAATTTTTATTCTTTTTGTACACTTTTTTGTATTTCTATGTAATATAGATAAATTAGTTGATAATTCTGCTAGTTTTAAATTGTTATCTTTTATGGACGCGTATTCGGGTTATAACCAAATATCCATGGAAAAAAGTGACAAAAGGTACATAGCTTTCATGACCGAATCGGGCAACTATTACTACAACATAATGCACTTCGGCTTGAAAAACGTTGTGCTACCTACCAAAGAATGATGAACAAAGTCTCCCAACGAGAAATCGGGGATATGCTTGAAGTCTATATGGATGACATGATCGTGAAGTCCCACGAGGAATTCGATCACACGACCCACTTGAGGAAGGTCTTCGAGCAGGCCAGAAAGTATAGGATATGCTTTAATTCGAAGAAGTGCACATTCGGAGTACGAGCGGGCAAGTTCCTTAGTTTCTATCTAACCGAACAAGGAATTGAAGCTAACCTCGACAAGTGCAGAGCCTTCTCTGAGTTCCCCACGCTGAACTCAAAGAAGTCCATCTAGTCCCTAAACGGGATGCTTGCACAGCTGTCCCGCTTCATGGCCAAATCTGCCCAACACGCCCTCCCCTTTTTCAAACTCATCTGCAAGGAGGCAGCTTTCGAATGGACAGAGGAATTTGACAAAGCCCTCCTCACCTGAAGCAAGCTCTGTCGGAGCCACAAATCCTCTCTCGTCCAGATAACATGGAAACCCTTTATCTCTACCTCATCGTTGCAACCGAGGATGTCAGCACCGCCCTCATTCGTGAAACACCAGATTGGCAGAAGCTCATCTACTTCATGAGCAAGGCACTGCAAGGACCAGAGTTGAGGTACTAATAGATTAAGAAGTTGGAAATAGCCTTTATCAATGCTGCGAGAAGACTGAGGCACTACTTTTTATCCCACACAATCGTGATACGCATGGACCATCCCGTAAAGCAATTGTTGGATCGTCCAAATATGGCTAGCAAGATCCTCAAATGGTCGCTGGAGCTGTCCAAATTTGACATCCAGTATGAGAGAAGAAAGGCCCTCAAGGCCCAAGCGCTGGTCGACTTCGTCGCAGAAAGTACCTTGCCTGACTCCCTAATTAGTGGTGCCTGCAAATGGATTATCTTCGTCAATGGAGCATCTAGCTTGGAAGGGAATGAGGCAGGTTTCATCCTAGAAAATAAGGAAGGAATCCTCATCGAAGTATTGCTCATGTCATCCTTCCATACTTCTAACAACCAGGATGAATACAAAGCTTTCCTTGCAGGTCTGTGCCTCGCCGAAGACTGGGGGTGAAAGAAGTCGTCATCTGTACCGATTCTCAGCTCATGGCCCTCCAAGTCCGGGGAGAATACCAGGTCAAAAATGACAACCTATCTGAATACTTGACCCTGGTGAAAGAAAATATGACAAAGTTTACCTCAGTAGAAGTGAAACATGTTCTCTGCGAACACAACGTCCAGGTGGACGATGCCCGACGTACTTCCACGACCTAGCATTGAGAAAGCGTCTGCGACCCTTGACGTGCACGTCGTCGGAGACAGCCATTGTTGGATGGTCCCCGTATACAATTACCTCGCCAAGGACGAACTACTGTCTGACCCCAAGGAGGCCAGCATAGTGAGGCGCGGAGCCTGCTTCTACGTCCTGCTCGAGAGCAAGCTTTACAGGCGAGATTTCCCATCCTCTATTTAATGTATCGAGATGGTCTCCCATGTCCTACGCGGGATCTATAAACAAATTAATACACATCACCTCACGGGGAGATCCCTCGTCAGGAAAGCTCTACGTGCAGGATATTACTAGTCAACTATGCAGCATGACACGAAGGAACACGTGAAGAAATACGACAAGTGCCAACGGCACGAGGACATGCACTTGGCATCGCCCAATGAACTCAAAGCAATGTCCTCCCTGTGGCCCTTCGCTTGGTGGGGCCTGGACATCCTAGGACCGTTCGTCGTAGGGTTAAATCAAAACAAGTACCTGATAGTAGGCGTAGACTACTTCACCAAATGGATAGAAGCGAAGGCTCTAGCCAAAATAATGCCTCACAACATACTTTGTTTCGACAAGCCAAACATCCTTGCCCTCTTCGACATTCCCCAAGCGATCGTCACCGATAACGGGACACAGTTCACAGACAAAAATTTCTAGGAGTTCTTCGCCCAACTGGGAACTAAAAAACACTTTGCGTCTATCGAGCATCCCCAGACTAATGGGCAACCCGAGGCAGTAAACAGAGTAATCCTACTAGAAGAAATGAAGAAGCAGTGGGTCGAGGAGCTACACAACATGCTCTAGGCCTACCGTTCTACGCCCCATTCTTCAATCGAGGAAACCCCTTTTTGTCTGGCATACGGGACAGAGGCGGTGATCCCCATTGAGACTCATGTGCCTTCCAAATAGATTGAAGCACCCCTAGACGAGGAAAGGAATAGTGAGGCGCTGATGAAGGAGCTCGATCTCGTCGAAGAGGTCCAATCAGGAGCAGCCCTCTGCAAAGCCTCACTGAAACAAAAAATCACAATCAGGCATAATGGTAAAGTTATACGACGAGTATTCCAACTAGGCAGTCTCGTCCTAAGAAGGAACCACAAAGATTCCCGTGAAGGAAAACCCGCTGTGAACTGGGAAGGACCCTATCGTGTTAGAGAAAAAAAACAGAATGGGGCCTACTACCTAGAACACCTTAACAAGGAAGAACTCACTCGACCATGGAACGCCAAAAAGCTGAAACAATATTATAGCTAAGGCCTTTACTGTCGGCATGCTTCGCCCACGTGACGAACATAATGTACCAATCATAGTTGCGCATTCAGGTACAAGCGTTGCACCACCAACATAAATCTAAGCAGGATCTTAGTCAAGAAAGAACAAAACCTATTGACCGGAAAAATAGCAAGTGTACTATTTTTACCGATGTAGTAATAAGGGAAAATTCCCCGAATATCGATCTCTGGGGACTGCGTGTAAATACAAGTTTTATAATAATGCAATTGAACAAAAATTCATATGGTTATGGTTTGTTTCTTTAGAGTTATCAAGCCAGAAGGCAAAAGCAGTAAAATAAAGGTTTTGGACAGTTATGAGAAGCATGCTAGGGTAGGGTGTATGAAAAGTCTTGTAATAACCTTAATCCTAAATTTTTAGAAATCACTTCTCAATTCAATCGTTATCGGTTTTAAAGATTAGTTGACTCTAATTCCTTAGTAGAAAACCCTTTGGTATTCTCCCTATGCCCCAATTCCTTGGCGGTATAGGAACAGTACCAAGCAATATGTTTTATCTAAAACATTACGGTTACTATAGGGTATCCCCATTCCTAGGAAATATCTACTATAGTATTATCGTATAAACGCGTTAACAATTGTTTTTCCAAACCTAAGGTTAACCGTAAATCATATTCCCATTTTTCAAATAAGAAAAGCCGTAAAACATTATACGATAACAACGATGATTAGAAAGCAGTGAAATATATAATTCAAGAAACCAAAGGTTATTACAGAGTCAATTCAGGGACACCCCCCTAACATTGGGGGGTTTAGCTACTCATAATAATAAAACTAAACTCAACAATAAAATTCAACATTACAAGAGAATTGGTTGCTTTGATCTTCAATCGCTTCCGCTCATGAGGATCTTCCGTTCCCAAATCCTTGATCGCTATAATCTTTCTCGTGAAATTTCCCTTATGTTCCAAAAATCCCTTCTCTTTTGTCAAAACACATATCAAATAGTCTCAATTCAAACTCAGTACCAGGGAAATGCCCAAAATACCCTCAGGGATCACAAGTGTCAAAAATACAAGAAAAATAGGGAATGAGGCGTTTTAACCAACACGGGTCGTGTCAGGCAACACGGGTGGTTCTGTTGGCTTTCTGATATCATTTACGCGTGATTTTTCCAAGTCCCAGGTGTCCTAACACAGGCCGTGTCAGCTGACACGGGCGGTCGTGTCAGCTCCCTGGTTTCCACTAAAACTTGTCTTTCTGGGCACTTCCTGACACGGGCCGTGTCAGGTGACACGGGCGGCCGTGTCAGGCTCCTGGTCCACTTCAAAGCTCTTCCAAATTCTTGTTGTTTTTCCCCAGTTTTCGCTCTGATTCTCCTATATTGTATACCTGAACCTATAAATAGTGAAAACACCAAACCAACGCGTAAAATGCAATAAAAACAAATAAAATTTGACAAGATATAACCAATGATTAACAGAAACAAATGGTAAAATCACGTGTAAAAACCACTGATCAAACTCCCCCAAACTTAAACCATTGTTTTTCCTCAAGCAAAAAGCTTGGATAAAAACTTTCAAATCAAACAGCACCTCAAGTGAAGGGCTCAGGACGTAAAGTGTGCCGATACTCATACGTGAGTCTTAGTTCTGATCGGCTTAAACCAGCTCTCTTGGTACTCATTCGTTAATGAAGTCATTACTTAAACATACACCGCAGTACAATCACGGACCTAAATCCCCCTTTCGGCCACCTCTCTAAGTATGCTTTGGGCTTAAGTCTTTTCTTTGATTTTCTACCCCTTTCATTCGGATAATCAAATTAAGGCGTGTACAATTTTGCTCGAGACTTTTTCTGTGGCACCTTTATTCTTTTTTCTCGCTCACAAGCGCTTATAAGTCCACTTTGGGACGACTATAGAGATTCAACCTCCGTTAGGCTAAATAACCAGGTGAGGGTTACCAAACTTAGAAGGACAAGTTGTCTTTACCGTCATTATTCAACTTTTTTTTTTGGTGCCACAAGTCATTCTCAAAATCACTATGTACAATTCTTTTAAACATGTCGGACTATCACAATGAACTAATCAGGGAATACTTCTCAAATCCAAGTACTATGGCACAAATCTACACGTTGGACTCGTTTCCTTACTCTGGGGAACCTAGGGTGTTCAATTTATACTTCAATTTCCAAACTTTCCCAAGTTCCTTAGCTCAAACTCCTCTTCCCTTGAACTCTAAATACTTTCTTGACTACCTTACACACTTAACCTTCACAAGAAAAAATTATGGTCTTCCTATGGGGCTAATTTGACGTGATTTTTACCGAACTTAAATAAAAAGGTACTTAAATTGAGAATTCAAAATGGTAAAACCTCCCCCAAACTTGAACTGAACATTGTCTCAATTTTCAAGAACAAGAGAAGACGAGGTGTACTCACAGAGATCCTCACAGAGGGGTTGACAGGTAATGCAGCAACTCGTTGCTGCTTCCACGTTTTTCCTTGCAAACTCTCGTTTGTTCCTGCAAGAACAATGGCCACAAAAGAAACAACATCAATTCTTAAAATCCGTGGGTTGCCTCCCACGCAGCGTTTAATTTAACGTCGCATGGCTCGACGGTCGACTCCCCATTGTTATGGGGGGTACTTTACCCTCCACACTCTCTTGCTTGACTTCTTAGCAACAAAATATGTGGCAGGTTCAGAGATAAGAGAAACATGAAGTGGTTTCGATCGTTCTCCCTTCTTAATAGTGTTGATCTTTCCAACAGAAGGTTTAACATCTTTCTCCTTACCTTTCTTCCTAACCTCTAGAGCTTTTAAAGTGATTTCTTCATCAAAGGATTTCAAAGTGATCGTACCTTTTTCCACATCAATATTGCACCGGCTAGTAAGCAAGAACGGTCGACCAAGTATGATCGAAGTCTCTTCATCCTCTGGTATATCCATAATTTGGAAATCAACTAGGAACGTGAAGTTATCGATTGTCACCAGTACATCCTCTGCTAGCCAATATGCCATCTTAGTTGTGTGGTCGGCAAACTTCAAGCTTGTTCCCGTATCGCTCACTTTTCCAATATCTAACTTTTTGAAGATCGATAACGGCATGAGACTCACACTAGCACCTACATCAATTAAAACTTTCTTAAAAGTTCTATCTTTTATAGTACAAGGGATTACCACTGGTCCAGTATCCTTCCTCTTGATGGGGATTCTCTTTTCTTGTGATATTTCCTTACACTGCTCAATTGTGGTCTTAGGTTCTTCACCTACTGATCTCTTTTTACCTATAACCTCTTTCATAAGTTTCTTGTACAAAGGCATTTGCTCGAGTGCTTTAAAGAACGACATGTTGATTTCCAATTTGTTGAACATAGCACTGAATCTTCCAAAGTCTTTCTCTTTTTGATCCTTCTTTGTAACTCTTTGAGGAAATGGTAGTTTGATTTTCGATTTAACCTCCTCTTTATTTTTCTCTCCCGTTGGTTTTTCAGATAGTACAACTTCTTCTTGTTCTTTCACTTTTTCTCTAACCTTAAGTTCCACCTCTATGCATCCATCCTCCTTTGTTTCCTCGTCTTCTATCGTTTTCTGATTTCTTGTTGTGACAACATTAATACTCTCTTGATTTTTCGGATTCGATATTGTCGCACTCGAGAGGGTTCCTTGAGCGTGTGTTGAGAGGTGTTGGGCTATCTGTCCCATTTGCGACTCAAGATTTTTGATGGAAGTTGTGTTATTCCTTTGAACATTACGGGTCTCTTCTTGGAATTGGATACTTTGAGCTACCATTCTTTCAATAGCTAACTCATATTCTGCTTTTTGAGGAGCCTGTTGATATTGTTGCTGACTTTTCCAACCTGGATTGTATGTGTTGGCATAAGGATTGTTCTGCCTCAACATATTAATTTGTTCAACCTGCTCTTGAGTTGCCACATAATGCATGGTAAAGTGTGGTCCACTACATATCTCACAACTCACAACTTGGAAAGGTTGAACTTGAGCTACCGTTTCAGTACCCACATTCATTCCCTTAAGCCTTCTTTCCACTTCAGCTTTGATTTGTTCTTCCATATTCATAACTTGATCCGCTAGCTTCAAATCAATCTTACCCTCTGGTTGGTGTTGCACCCCAAAATTTGTCCTCTTTCAAGGCTTGACTCATTTCTTCATTTCTTTCAAATTCAATGACATAAAGGAAATCCATCATGAATTCAAGATTAAAGGCAAGAATATTATAAAGAGAAGTTTTGTGACATTACAAGAATGTCATTTGTTGCAAGATTTTCAACTCTAAGTAATGTTTAGAAATTAATTTATTTCTAATACTTCATTCAAGTCTCTAGTCAAATTCATGTTATGGTAATGCCACACCAAGTCTACATTATGCTTACAAACATCCAAGAAACATGCAAGGATTAAATCAATATTGGAATGTTTTAGGACCAAGAGTATGCATGTTTAATCATGGCAAAACAGTCCCATGCAAGAGGTGACAAATTTCTTCATGTCACAAGATCACATGTCACAAGACCAAAGGAATAACATGTGACAATGCTTCTACATATCAGAATTTTCAAAATGTTGTAAAGAGTTGGTGGCATTGACCAAGAGGAGTTGTCCAAACACAAACAAACAAAATGGGTGCAAGGCACAAGGTGCTGCAGCAAATAGCATAGGAAAGTAGTGCAGAAAATGCAGCATAGCACCTTGCATGGAAATGGAAAGAAAGAGAGTGACACGAGAAAAGGTGGCAAGAGACATTGCCCCATGAAAAAATCTGATGTTTGGGGGGAAGAGAAAACCCTAGGAGCTGAGATAAGAGGAGGGGGCTGTAAACAAAAGGATTCATTCATTCAACATTCATTTTCTACACACACTTGCAAAACCAGAAAATAGAGAGAGCAAAATAATACCCTAAAAAACAGAAAAATAGGAAGCTTTGCAAACCAAAAAAAGAGAGTGATATAGAACCAAGAGGATCATTAAAAAACAAAACCTTCACAACATAGAGAGAAGAGGAGTGAGGTACATTCAACCAAGACCAAGGAGGACTTGCAAGAAGGATAGAAAGCTCTTGGGTATCCATTTCCTCCAACCTTTCTCTCTTTATATTTTTGCTATTTACATTCATCTCGTTTACTCTTTTATGTGTTGTTGTATTGTATGCATCATGTAAGGTTCTAAGGGACTAAGAAACCTTTTGAAAGAACCACAAAAAGAAGCAAAAAACAAGAGAAAAGTTTGGATTTTTCTTCTGGTAGCCCAACACGGGCCGTGTCACACGACACGGCCGGCCGTGTTGCATCCCTGTGTGGCTTTTCAAAGCGTAAAATGCCCAGAACACATGACACGGGCCGTGTCACACAACACGGCCACTCGTGTCACACAACACGGGCCGTGTCACACAACACGGCCACCCGTGTCACACTTCTGTTTGCCCTAAAAAATCATTTTTCTCCCAGACCTTGCAACATGGCCACCCGTGTCACACTTCTGTTTGCCTCAAAAACCCTAAGTTTCCTGGAACTGTGACATGGCCCGTGTCACACAACACGGCCGCCCGTGTCAGACCCCTGTTTTTCACGTTTTCTCGACTTTTTTACCTCAAAAAATTTTTTCTCAAGGAGTTCGCCCGTTTTTTTTGTGTTTTGTTTTTTTTAAGCCGGTTAATCCCTTGTGATTGTTTGGTTCTTGTGCATATTTATTGTTGGTCATTTTTGACCTTTGGTTCTAAAAACCATTTTCAAGAAAACAAACTCTCGATTCTCATCGAGCCATTTTTGACCTTGTAAGCCGATTGCCTTGCGCGTCGCCATCGACCTTGCTCGCTTCACCTCAAACCTTTTTAAGCAACTAAAACACTTGACCCAACGTCAAGCGGATTTTCTCAAATAATGGTTAAACCAACTCACCAAATTTAACAAAACGATAAAGTTCACTTTGTATTGAACTAAAGAGAGAGAGGATTGAGTGTAGACTTCTTCCTCTCCGAGTGTCGAGATGCTCACTGTAGTGTGGGTGGTTTTGACACTCGTCTTTCAATACGAAGATGTTTTCATCCACACCTTTTTTCTCCTAAAAAAACCTCGGCCCCGTACCGAGTGCATTTTCAAAACACTTACAATAAATAAATCGATTCTCTTTGTATTGAACTAAAGAGAGAGGATTGAGTGTAGACTTCTTCCTCTCCGAGTGTTGGGATATTCACTGTAGTATGGGTGGTCTCGATACTCGTCTTTCAATACGAAGACGTGACTTTTTCCGCCACCTATCTCCCTCTACAACTTCTTTCCGCAACCTTTGTCACCTAAAAACCTCGGTCCCGTACCGAGCGCATTTTTAAACTCTTTTCATAACAAAAATTTGAATGGTCGTGGAGTGGTTAGGCGTAGGCCTTCTCCTATCCCGAGTGCTGACGTTTACCGTAGGGTTCTCTGTCACAAAAGCACTTACCATTCAAAACCAAAAACACCTTAATAAGAGAATGAAGTTCTCTTTGTATTGAACTAAGGAGAGAGGATTAAGTGTAGACTTCTTCCTCTCCGAGTGTCGGGATGCTCACTGTAGTGTGTGTGGTTTTGATACTCGTCTTTCAATACGAAGACGCTATGTTCGCCACACCATTTCATAACAAAAACTTTGAGATAAAGAATTGGGTACTACCCGTAGGGGTTACTATTCGAGGACCTATCTCGCCCCTAAAAAACAATCCAACAAATCAAATGTGACATCTTGCCTCGCATGGCGAAAACTTATCTTTCGAAAAGGATATGATACGTCCATTCTACCGCAAACAGGTAACGCCTAAGTCTCCAACGAGCGAGCAGCAATACACCTAACTGCTAGAATGCATACGATAGCATCATCCATAAAAACATTAACAAATCGTAGGCCGAACTACGGCTGCTCTGATTCTTTACTTTTTCAAGTAAAGATACGTAGGCACAAGGGCCACAATCCTTGCCGAGCACATTCCCCCTTATATCTGTAGTTCCCCGAACTACGTCGACTCTGATTTTCTCATGTCTATCGAGAATACGTAGGCCTAGGACCGCGAAGTCCTACCGAGTCCATTATTTCTCTTTCTTCCCCTGTTATCTCTCTTTTCCCAATTTCTAACCTTTCCCTCTATCCTTTGGAACACTCTTTTATAGCATAATTTTTAAGCAAATAAATCACACACGACAAACAAATGGTTCCCATCGAGTACAATGGATGCGAGGGGTGCTAATACCTTCCCTTCGCATAACCGGCTTCCGAACCTGTTCTTGGTTGCAAGACCATCTTATCCGCTCTTTTCTTGAGGTTTTCTCGATATTTTCCTTTCCCCTCATGGGATAAATAAAATTTGGTGGCGACTCTTCTGTCCTTTTTCTTTTCGCCCTCCCCGTCGTTGCGCGTATTTTTCGAGTAGCGACAGTTGGTTCACAGTGCGATCATACAACTCAAGATGTTCATTGGCGGCAATTGCTTCTATGATCCTCTTGATACCAGTGGGTGTTGAGAAATTAGTTGAGCCACCGACAGCAGTGTGTATAAGTTGTTTTGTCTTGAGTCGTAAACCATTCACAAAGTTCTGCATCTGCTCAGTGGCATCCATGTTATGAGTAGGACATGCCGTCAGACACCTCTTAAACCTCTTATATGAATCTCCTAGAGACTCCCCTTCTTTTTGTTTGAAACTGACAATGTCGTATCTTTTTCGAATAAACACTGAAGCAAGGAAATACTCGTTAAGGAATGCAGTTTCCATCTCTCGCCATGTGGTGATACTCCCAGCTGGAAGTGAATAGAACCATTCTTCCGCATCATCAGTCAGTGTGAACGGAAACATAACAAGTCTCTTGGCTTCTTCGGAATGGCCTTCTATTTTCAAAGATGTGGTAGTCGTTAGGAATCTCTGTAGATGCTTGTTTGCATCTTCGTTGATTCTTCCAGTGAAAGGATTTCTCTCCAACTGGCGAATTATGGAAGGATGTAGCTGAAAGTGTGCCACATTCACCGGTTGATTAACGATGGTCATCCGGTTTGGTTGAGCATTGGCCCCTCCATAGTCTCCTAAAAGTCTCTCTGCTGGTGGGGGATCCGCCATAGCTTCAGTGTCTGCTTCTGATTCTGAACCTGACTCTGAATGAACAAAAACTCTTTCTTCTTCTGAAGCTAATAGTCTAGCTTGCCTACGTCTTTTGTGCAGAGTCCTTTCAATTCCTGCGTCCAAAGAAAAATTAGCTGAGGGGTCTCCTTGCATGAAAATGCTAGACGCAGATTAGTAGTAACAAAATAAAAATAAAAAAACTAAAAATAAAATTTTGGTCGCAGAGCAACAAAATTTCAATTGAATTATACTTGAACTTATATTCTGGCAGTCCCCGGCAAAGGTGCCAAAAACGTGACCGGAAAAATAGCAAGTGTACTATTTTTACCGATGTAGTAATAAGGGAAAATTCCCCGAATATCGATCTCTGAGGACTGCGTGTAAATACAAGTTTTATAATAATGCAATTGAACAAAAAGTCATATGGTTATGGTTTGTTTCTTTAGAGTTATCAAGCCAGAAGGCAAAAGCAGTAAAATAAAGGTTTTGGACAGTTATGAGAAGCATGCTAGGGTAGGGTGTATGAAAAGTCTTGTAATAACCTTAATCCTAAATTTTTAGAAATCACTGCTCAATTCAATCGTTACCGGTTTTAAAGATTAATTGACTCTAATTCCTTAGTAGAAAACCCTTTGGTATTCTCCCTATGCCCCAATTCCTTGGCGGTATAGGAACAATACCAAGCAATATGTTTTATCTAAAACATTACGGTTACTATAGGGTATCCCCATTCCTAGGCAATATCTAATATAGTATTATCGTATAAACGCGTTAACAATTTTTTTTCCAAACCGAAGGTTAATCGTAAATCATATTCCCATTTTTCAAATAAGAAAAGCCGTAAGACATTATACGATAACAACGATGATTAGAAAGCAGTGAAATATATAATTCAAGAAACCAAAGGTTATTACAGAGTCAATTCAGGGACACCCCCTAGCATTGGGGGGTTTAGCTACTCATAATAATAAAACTAAACTCAACAATAAAATTCAACATTACAAGAGAATTGGTTGCTTTGATCTTCAATCGCTTCCGCTCATGAGGATCTTTCGTTCCCAAATCCTTGATCGCTACAATCTTTCTCGTGAAATTTCCCTTCTGTTCCAAAAATCCCTTCTCTTTTGTCAAAACACGTATCAAATAGTCTCAATTCAAACTCAGTACCAGGGAAATGCCCAAAATACCCTCAGGGATCACAAGTGTCAAAAATACAAGAAAAATAGGGAATGAGGCGTTTTAACCAACACGGGCGGCCGTGTTGGCTTTCTGATATCATTTACGCGTGATTTTTGCAAGTCCCAGGTGTCCTGACACGGGCCGTGTCAGCTCCCTAGTTTCCACTAAAACTTATCTTTCTGGGCACTTCCTGACACGGGCCGTGTCAGGCTCCTGGTCCACTTTAAAACTCTTCCGAATTCTTGCCGTTTTTCCCCGGTTTTCGCTCTGATTCTCCTATATTGCATACCTGAACCTAGAAATAGTGAAAACACCAAACCAACGCGTAAAATGCAATAAAAACAAATAAAAAGCGACAAGATATAACCAATGATTAACAGAAACAAATGGTAAAATCACATGTAAAAATCACTGATCACTCATGCCCGACGGCGGTCCCTTGACCGAACCCGCAGTCACCAATGTACCATGAAAGGAAGAACACCTAGCTCGCTATGGGAAGTTCATGCCGTGAACTCAGGCTACAAACGTGACCTGAGCTCCGGTACCTTTCCCGGAAGCTACCCTGACCTTTCGACCCGTTCCCCTCACTATCGAACATCATTTATCGAGCATACCCCGAAACACAATAATCAATCACTAAGGTATCTCATACGACGAGCATTGGGCAGCGTATGACACTTAAAGAAAATTTAACAAAGTATAAACATGCACAAAAATAAATATTAACATAAAACGGCCATAAGGTCCGCAATTATGCGTATTATATTAAAAAGGGGCCAGGCCCCATACAAAAATAAGTTACAAATAAACATGGCGCGCAAGCCAAAGTTACAAATAAAGGAAAGGTCATTGCTCCGCCTGTTGAGGATCCTCTTGGGCTGCCTGCGCATGCTCCTCGCCAATCTGAAGGAACTTGGGGACGACTATCCTACCGCCTACAACATTATAGAGAAACCCAGTGCCCTCGGTGGATAACTCGACATCGGGATTCACAGCCTCCAAATGTTCCACGACATTCTGAAAGGCTTCCTCACCATTAGCCATAATTGTTCTCGGCCTGGGTAATACGTGCGACCAACTCCACCCAGGTAGTCAGCTTCTTCACATCCTCGTTTTCATCCTCGACAGGGGTAGTAGTGGCTTTTAGCTGCTCGACCAGATCTTCAGCAGCTTTCTTTTAGGCGACAAGGACATCCTTCTCTACGGACATTTCCTCCTAACACTTCTTCACAACCTCCTCG
Organism: Lathyrus sativus; assembly: GCA_963859935.3. Lineage (NCBI taxonomy): Eukaryota > Viridiplantae > Streptophyta > Magnoliopsida > Fabales > Fabaceae > Lathyrus > Lathyrus sativus. The sequence continues at coordinate 607,580,833 of OZ012739.1, forward strand.
ACGGCCCTTACCCGATCCTCCTAGGACTTTTTAGCCTTCTCTTCTAGGGCCGCCACTACAGCTTGAGCTTTCTTCATCTTAGATTTGTGGGTGGAACCCTCTTTGGTGTAGATTAGCACCATCTCTCTTGAATCATCATTAGAGCGGAAGCGTCCTGAGCGAGCATGATCCTTTTGTTCGTACGATCTATCTCCTCGAGCTATAGGGACTCCGCCTGACGAATTACCAAAGAAGACCCCTCAAAGAACCTCTTGTAATGCAGGCACGGGGGCAACTCGAACATTCTTTTCTCTCTTTCGTTGCTGAGGTCCACAAACACATTTATACGTAGACATTTAAGCCTCAAGCTCACACGCAGGGTCAAGGACTGGGCGTCTGGTGGGGTGGACGAGGAAGTCCCCGACCCGGTCTGAGGAGGAGGCGCTCTCTGACTGAGACGACTCTTCCTTATTGTCATGCCTCTCTTCATCTTACCTTGAGTGTTCTCCACCATTCGCTCCTGAGCAGAAGGCATATTACCTGCAAAATAATAGACACGTTAGTACACGAAGAAAGAAACAACTAAGATAAACTAAGGAAATGAAAGACTACCCAAAAGTTCTAAATCCCCCACACGAGTGCTACACTCGAGTAGCTCTTTCGTGTTAATATATTGGGCCTCCAACTGAGGCCCCCTATCTTCCTCGTAAATAATATTCCCAGCACGAGTCACACACTGGGTAGGGAGAAATTCGTCCATAAAAGCCACCAGCTTGACATAGCTGGCACAATCATCATCCCCCAGATGATGAGGAGTGGCAATGTATTTGTCGTTTGAGCGGGTAAAATGGGCCCCACTCCAACAAAAAGGAAACTGGTACAGCCTCCGGGCAACCACTTTGTCGTGCCGTCTACCAAGTCTTCCCCGTGTTACCGTCGAGACCTTCCAGACGAAGGTTGAGTCAATGGCCGCCTCCGGCACGGGCTCAATAACATAGAACCTTTATTTGAAAGTCCTGATGGACTTAGAAAAAGGTTTGAACAACTTTCTCCCCTACTTCAGGGAGACCCAGCCATATTTCCTCCTCGATACCTGTCGCTGGAGGTGGAAGACGGTGAAGAAGAGGGGGAGAGTAGCCCCAATATCTAAAAACTCACATACTAGCTCGAATGCCCATATAAAGGCAATAGAGTTCAGGTGCAGCTGCGAGGGTGCTAGGTCTAAATGCATGAAGACTGCCCTCTAGAAGTATGAAAAGGGAAGCCTTAGCCCTATCTCCTTGAAAATGTATTCGTACATAGGGAACCTTTCCCCGTATGGTGAAAACATACGATCGTCTTCTCTGGGGAAGTAGACCTTCCAATCTTCTTCGGCCTCCATCATTGTAAACACATCTCCAGCGTACAAAGCAAAAAAGGAGGCGTGCTCCCCTGACTCGGCCATAGACCATTCCTCGGTAGTGGTCCTCGAAACGGGAACTTCCCTAGCATCAGGAGGCGTGGAAGTGTCATCTCGGTGTCTTCCGAGGAGCTCTCCTCGGACAAATCTCTCAAGGTCTCTTCTTTGGCTTCGTGCGACATTTCCTTTTCCTGAAAAGCAGAGGATAAAAGTGAATTCGATGACAGAATCAAATCCACCCTTCCACCGCTAGTCAAGTGAAAGGGCACGCGAAATCCTGAGGACAACATCCCCGACCTAAGCCCTATTCAAATGGAATAGTCAACAAACAAGGAGGTGCTCGAGAAATCTCCCTGGTACACTCGGGGAAAAGCCCCCTGATACAGAACCCAGAATCTCCATTGAGAGGCCACCGGAAAGCTCATAAGCACATTGGAAATCCGCGGTTCCCACCGGCGTTGAACGTTCCGTATTGCAACAATATCAGGATAAGCTAAATCCTAAGTTTCTAAATCATAAGCTCTTAAAAGCTTCAGCTACACCGGCAACAGAAGAAAGTGGCCAAACCACCGTGTGCCACCAACAGCCATCGAAAAACAGCCTTAAATTACTTTATAACAACCCTAACCGCATGCATTTTAAGAAACATAATATCATGTACTTACATGGTCGAGGACGTGATTCTGGGTTCGAACGGTTCTGGCCATTGAAGGTACGGCGGTCGGTCAGAACTAGATGGAGGCGAGTGGCAGAATGCTAAGACAGAGAGCGAAGGTAGAGAGAAGCAAAAAGTGAAAATGAGCAGCTTCTCGCTTTATTTATAGGCAATCCATAACATGTGCACGAGCACGCGCAACTAGGTGCATCATCATGACCCTAGCCTAGCCATCATTATGCATTAAATGTGGCACACGACTCGAGGTACGCATGGCACTTCACCTCTTCAGATCTCATCAATCGTTTGTCTCCCCGTACCTCGAGCTCCTTGACAAGCAGTATAATAGGTCCTCGGGCACAAGGTAACAACCTCATCTCTACAACATGCGATGACCTTGCCCGAAGTGCGAACTATCCTTAAGTCATCACTCCCATACTCGGGAGCAACGACTTAGGGAGTTACTATCTAAAATGTTGTAAAACTATATCTAAAAATCTATCATCCTTAATATTTATAAAATATATCATTTTATCTAGGTAAATTAAAGCTATATATTAAACTTAAATAAGGCATAAAATCAACTCCAAAGAAAAAAGTTAAAATGGCCCCCTTTAACTTTTTAGGTTATTGGGGATATCAGATGGCTGGTGAGCTCTGGTTTTGTTAGAAGTCTAAGTTTTAAGTCAGATAAAAATAAAAAAGACATGGTCAAAATTTGGGGTACGACAGTTGCCCTTATTTAGTCAGTTTTAAATCAGAATGATGATGGTCAGCCTTCATCTTCATGAAAAGGAGATGATTAAATATAGAGATGGACCTAAATTTTGACCATAGAGTTAGTAGACTTTGGGGGTAAACAATAATTGACCAATTCTTGATGATACCCTATTGATTAATTTCAGCCCATCCGGGTGAAACTTGCATACGATTTCTATGATCATTCGATCATGTTACTGAAATCAGGTAGGACTCTAACGATCCTATAATTGTTATTTGATAAAAACCGCATAGCACCCCTTATGAAACCTCTGATAAAACCCCTTAATTATACTCTTGAAGAAACCCATTATACTCTTGATGAAACCCCTGAATTGGACTCTTGATGAAATCCTTGATGATCCTGCTAATACCCCTGATGAAAACCCCTGATGAAACCTTGATGAAACCCATGAATTATACTCTTGATGAAACTCCTAGATTATTTTGATGGAACTCATCCCTTGTGAGGGATAGGTTGCTAAGTTGGGGATATAAGAGGTAAAAACCTGCTCACTGGTTGGTAGCGATCATTCGGGGTGATCTACTACTGGATAGATTATCTTGAAGACTCATAGTGAATGAGCTTGTTGGGGAAGTCCTTTATTGAAAAGGCGTTTGGGGGAGTGTTACTTACTGGGGAAGGCTAATAAGCATCTCGACTCGGGGAATTGTACTGGTATAGTTGGGGATTGGATCTCTAAGAGTGACCACAACTCCTATGTCATGTATGCATGTTTTGAATTTATATATGTTTTTATGCATGATGCATTATTTGGGTTGACACCTCTTTTATGATATCTACTTGAGTTGTATGACTTTGTGAGAATCGGTGTTTTTGTGAAATTCTAACTCTCCGACCTTTAAGACTTTGATAATGTTCAAGGAACGGACCACGGTGCTCTTGATATCTGGGGACGTGTTATTAAAAGGAATAAACTTTGATCCTGATTAATTGTAACCATTGGTTTTGGAACCCCGCGTATTTCTTGGGATGCAATGTTGAAAGGATATGATCCCTTTAATGTTTCGAGATCGAAGTAAAATACGTTTTCAAAAGCTTTTTCATTATGCCTGATGCTTCAGCGCATTATTCACAAATAATTGATATTTTGTAATCAAGCGGAAAGATCTAAGAAACAAGGGAATAAGGCTTGAAAAACAAACTTTATTTATTGAGAAATTTTGCCTCTAAATGAGCGATAGTACATCAAGAAGCAATGAGAAATAGCAATGAGAAATAGATTTATTCATATTCTTATTGAATTCAACACAAGTTGTTATCCCTAAATCTTCGAGGTCATGATACTTCGCTTTTGAACACGATGGTTGGATTGATTTCTTCTGTCGGAGTTTGATCGCAACTTTATGAGTCGAGCGGATTATCTAACTGCAAGTATACAATCTATCGCGTAGTTTTAAAAGATATCGAACCCACAGGGACTAATAATCAATCTACTGTTATCTATTGATACTGTATAAACCTAAGGCTAATGATTTTTTTTTTGGATTTAAGGAAACTAAAACTAAAATTAAAACTAAAATAAGATTTAAAAAAGTATATCAGACAAAAGAGAACGGAATATGGATTCCATGGACCTTAGGGACTCGGTAATTCATTGGTGTTAGTTTACGATTAAATTAATGTCATTAGAAAATACTAATTTAAAAACTCTATCTCGCACTCACGCGCTACATATTGAAGCAACACTCTCTGACCACTAGATTTTGCTCTCGCTCGCCCATTTCAATCAAAAAGCATTTTTTTAGAAAACTAAATAAATCCTAATTGATACCTAAAGCGCTCTCGCTGTATTTATGATTAATGCCCAATTTTCACTGTTCGGTTTAATCCTCACACTCTCGCGCTATCGGCTCGAACCTTTATTTGTTTTCACTCTCATGCAAAACCTTTTGAATTAAAGTTAAAAATTAAAGCCAGAAGAGAAATTTATGAAAATTTAACGCCAATTTTATTACCGAGTCCCGTCGAAACGACGATCCTCACATACCATATTCAAAGAGATTTGGCCGAACATGTTTTGAAACATAAACATAAAAGTCAAGGCAATTGAAATTAAGGACAGCATGATGAATAAACTAAAATGCGATAAACGGAAATATAAAGCAATGATGTAAAAACTTGAATTAAATTATGAGTACTTCGCGTGCAAGGAATGGAAACAAAATAACTTCAAATATGTCGACAGGATTATGATCCAAGAGTACAATATAAAGCTTAAAACTAATGGTGTGATAACCTCTCAATGTAAGAGATTATCACTTTGAAAGTAATTTTTGCCTAAAACTAAATTGACAGAGCTTCCACGCACAAACTTGGATGCTCAAAACTAAGAAAAACTGCTCTTATATAGTGGTCTAATGTTGCATAACTGCTTTAAAACGTGTAGAAACTGTTCAGAGAATGTAGGAAAGTGGAGGAGAATGAATTCAATTTGTTTTCCATGATCTGTTGATTCTGTGTGTTCATTGAAAACGCCATGAGTCCATGGAGAACGCCATGGGCTTAAGTTACTTATGATGTAGATGAGGTGTATGGCAAACGCCATAAATCAGTAAATTCTGCCAAAAACTTCACTTTCTTTCTCTTTTTTCGGTTTTCTCGCATGGACACTCTATATTTGATAAGTACCTGAAATGTAAACAAAATATAACACAATAATATGATAACATAATAAAAATACACTAGATAGAATGTGAATCGGGTTGGAATATACAATATGTTTTCATGTTATCAAACTCCCCCACACTTAAACCTTTACTTGTCATCAACTAAACTACTAGACAAATGAAAAACGTTGTAAAACTTTGCAGCAGGTAATAATAAGACACATGAAAAACAATGCACACAAATACTCACTCTAGGCTATACATTCCACTTTGGCTAAGATTGTTTTGATCGGTACTCTCTCGCACACTAAGGATATCGTAGGAACATAATTTTTGGTTGTGTAGTTCTAAGCCTTTCTCCTATACAAACCAATCTAAATCATATCATTATACCTAGGACTAATTCACTCATCCCTCCTTTGTCCCTTTTCATTCTAGCACAATCACATTAAGCTCGTTATCCTTACACACTCATGGTAGGATAGCCTGTTAGTGTTTATGATCTCATTTTTTTCTTTTTCTTGCACATTGGCATAAGTATCAACAAATGAAAGAATTTGCACCGTTGGGCTAAGAGATCCGGTGAGAATCACCTAACTTAGAAGGAGCACTTCTTTCTATTCATATTTGTTTTCTTTTTAACTTTCTTTTCAAGCCCGAGATCATACACTTATTTGCATCACCTTCCTACTTAGTGTGTGCTTAGGTTGGTGCTGACTGCTCAATAAACTACTTAAGAACTAATAAAGGGTGAGAACTTAAGGTTATGGTATAACAAGTACTCAAATCAAATTTCATAATCAGGAGACTTAAGGTGTTAAAATGATATCGATTTTGCGGATTTGTCCCAAGTCTTCACTATCTATCCTAAACTTCATCTATAGCCTAAAACTTTCAAAAGGTGTACTAAATTTTAGAGTCAAAATTTTCGTTATGGCTCAAGAAAAGGGAAAATTAATAAACAATGAAAACCATGCATAAATGACTCGACAACACATGCTAATGACTCGACAAATACTGAAACAAATAAAATTCTAAAAACATAAACTAAGCTAAGAAAGGAAAATCTAACTACAAAGCGAATAAAAATAAAGCAATAAAACTCCTCCCCACACTTGAACCAAACATTGTCCTTAATATTTTGATACAATACGGAAAAAGAGTAAAAGAACCTGAATAGAGAGCTCAGTAGCAGCCTCGTCCTCGTCCATATCTGCCTCTACCCTGCTGAGAATGTGGCACACCGACGTTCTGCATGTACTCTAGCGAATCTATCATCCCCACACACAATCCTGACATCTCCTCGATCAGGTCCTCCATGTTATGTTATATGCTCCAGTGTAATCATGTTGTTGCTCCTGTATCTAATGGATAGTAGCCATCATTTTGTCCTAATGCCTTTGTACGCTTCTAAGCAACAAGTCACGCTCGGCGTCTACATTGTTCCGTTGTCTCAGCTTGCTAAGGACATTGTTAAGTGCGGTCGTAATTGTGGAGTAGTTGTATTCCTTACGAGATTGATACCCCGATGAGGTACCTGCAAAAGAATAAAAAAAATCCATGTGTAATGTGTGTGCTTGTATAAGTGTCAGTCGCATATGTGGGAGTGTCTCGCTCCATATGGTCGTACTCATCGTCAGTAGAACCACCCTCAGTATCCTGCATGGGAATGTTAGTTTGGGTAGAATGACTAGGCTTAGGAGCGGTCAAGTCATAAAGCCAATTGTTCTGGCGTTGCACATTAGTACATGCGGAATAAAGTAAAATAATGCTTCAGGTAGCGCATTTATTAATCATTAAACCATACCTACCATATTGCCTAGCTTTAACCAGACGCATGTTCCAGCAGGTCTCTAAATCAAGAAGAGGTTTATCGAGGGGATCAAGGGTCGCAAGCTCTCTGTCAAGGCTCAAAGCACGGGCTATTGATGTGGTTGAAACCTCTAGTAACAACAGACTACATGTGCATAAGCATAAACGGAGTCAGGTTGACTTGTGCTTATGTAAGTGCACCATACATGAAAAATAGCTCCTTAGAATTCACCTTTCCATTATTCACCCGACCAAATAAAGTGTTTGCTAAAATGTGGTATAGGTAACAAATGGTCGGGTTGTGAATCGTAGTGGATTTGAGGCCTTCCCAATCGGTGGTGCTGTCGCTACTAGAAAATCGGCGCCGGCTACGACAGAAGAGTCGCCATCGTGCGTTATTTATCCCACAGGAGGGAAAGGAAACGCTCAGAGTAAACCTAACGCAAAGAGGGAAAGGAATGGTCATCGCAACCAAATCTTGGATTCGGGAGTCGGTTACGCAAGGGGAAGGTATTAGCACCCCTCACGTCCGTCGTACTCTACGGGATCCACGCTTGTTTTCTATCTAAAGGTGTGTTATTCTATCTACTCTACAGGTCTGGGTTAAAAAGAAAAGAAAATGACTCGGCAAAGTATCGCACTTTATGCCTACGTATTCCCGTCTGGAACGAGAAATCAGAGTCAACGTAGTTCTCCTAACTACGGGTAAGGAGAGGGAGGTTGCTCGCTAGGATATCGCATCCTATGCCTACGTACTTTCATACAGCATGAAAGATCAGAGCAAACGTAGTTCGGGCTACGGAAGACACAAGCTTGTCTTGAAGGTGAGATATTACTTAGAAGGGGGGGTTGAATAAGTATGGAAAATTAATACATGAAAATAATCACACAATTATTTTTATCCTGGTTCGTTAAACAACTACTCCAGTCCACCCTTCCAGAGTGATTTGCCTTTCTCAACAAGGACTTAATCCACTATTAAATCAAACTGATTACAATAGTATCACCTAAGAACTATAGTTCTTAGTCTTCTCAAGAGCTACTGATTCACACTGAATCCTCTTAAGGAAAATCCTTTACGAACAATGTAAATTAAATACAAGAGTTTTTAATGCTTCTATAAAGCTATAATCACAACAGTGATTTTTCTCTTAAGTTTTAAGTACAATGATTCTATGAAGAATAAGAATGAGAGCTTATGGAATATGTGATTTCTTTTCAGCAAGTGTGTAGCACTGAAGAATGAAGTGAGAGACTCCTTTTATAGGCAGCTGACTCATGCACGTTGAAAAGAGAGTCCAAAAGGTCTGAGCCTTTTTGTCTTCACATGTACTGACCTTTCCTTGAAATAGATGGCACAGATAAATCCTTTTTGTCTGTGTAAGTATGTCTAGCACAAATAAGGAAAGAGACGTTGAATGATTCCAACGGATACATTCTTGAAAACACTTCTTCAGTTTCAGCAAGTTCTTCAGAGTTTGAATGGATCAGAGTCTTCTGATGAGATTCAGAACTATGCTGTATCAGAGTCTTCTGCAGCGTGTGTGCTTCTAGCGTGTAGATCATCAGAGCATCTTGACACAGAACTTCAGTACATTGCAGCGTAGGTACTTTCAGAAACTTCTGTAGATCAATGCTTTGAGAAACTCTTCAATCAATATTCTTCTATACTTCTGATGCTTCAGCTTCAGATGCTTCTGATTATCTTCAGATGTTTCTGACTATCTTCAGATGCTTCTGACTCAGAATGTTCTGGAGCTTCTTTCTTCAGATCCTTCTGGAGACTACGCTCAGGATCTTCTGTAAGGAGCAAACAGATTCTTCTGTAGGTTGCATCTGGCGCTTCAGAGTCAGAACAACTTCTTGTATTCAAGGCAGATTTGCTTCTAGAGAGTTAATATAATTTTAATCTGCAGCAAAACTCTCAAACAAATTTTAGAGTATATAATTCTTAAATATAAATTTCCTAACAGTTATCATCAAAACAAAGAGTAATTATTAAGAACCAATCTGTGTTCTAACAATCTCCCCCTTTTTGATGATGACAAAAAGTATCAGAAATTTTATTTAATTGAACACAAAGAATTATAACTCCCCCTGAGATGATGAATCTCCCCCTGAGTTAAATATGAAAAAAAATAGAAACTTCCCTTTTTATCTTGAGTAATCTTCAGAGTCAGATCTTGTTTGTCTTGTAATAATCAAGGGTCAGACTATCTTGCAGATATGAGATTCAGAGTTTGATAAAAGATAAATGATCTGAGGAACTCAGAGGTTCTTTTATAGAGGGTTCTTATCACAAGTTCTGAAATAGTCAATTTAGATATTAGAAAGAATAGATATGTCTGAAGATTCATTCTAGTGAAATTATATTAAATAGTTCAGATCTTTATTTTCTCCCCCTTTTTTGTCATAAGCAAAAAGTAAAAACTTTTAATAAAGACAATTAAAAGGAATAAAAGCAGATAATTCAATGGAGAATAATAAACTGTTTCATTCAATCATAACAGAGCAAAAAGTACATCAGAAGATATAACAAAACATTCAGATGCAAAAACAACAGATGCACAAACATGAGAAAAAATCTAAGTGTGTTTAGACAAAAGCATCTTCAATAGGTCTGTGATCTCAGATTGTGATTGCTCTTGCTTTGACATGAACTTAGTGATTGTCTCATTCTTCTCATCTTGTTTGGACATCCATTCTGACATGTCCTCAGATTTCTTGTCTTGCTTCGCCATTCAAGATCTGATTTCAGATTGACCAGCTTCCAGAGCAGCAATCTTGTTTGCCAAATCTGGATTTTCTGTCTTGATCTCTGATGATGGAGGTTCTGTATCCTGAACAGAGTCAATTGCCATTTGTTCTGGAGATCCTGAAGAGGGTTCTACCAGAGTCATAGTTAGTGTAGGGGCAGTTGGTTCTGGTGGAGGAGGAGGTGGAGGAGCATCCAAACACAGCAGAGGTTCAGTCTTGTTGACAATCCAGAATTGAGTTCTTTCAGCTCTGAGCTTTGCATCATCAGAACAGATGTTCTTCAGATTAGAAGCTACAGTGTTGAATCTATTCAGAAATCCTTTCCAGATGATTTCAGTCTCATTTGCATCCATAGTTTCAGAACATCTTCTCTGAACAGTACCTAAAGACATTTGTATTTCTTGCAAAAACGTTTGAAATAAATGTTCAATATTAAGTCTGGGTGGAGGTTTAAGCAAGGTTTCCAGAGTCATTTGTTTAGGTTTTGGAGTTGGTGGTATCAATGATTTAGGAATGGAAATCAGAGGAGGGGGAACATATGGAAAGAATGGAATTTCTGGTTTCTGAGGAAGGGATCTGTTTAAAGCATTAAGCAGATTTGGTTGAGGTCTGGTGCGTGGGTAAACATCATCAAAGACTGCATTAGAGTATGGTAAGAAAGCAGAGTTTGATGGTTTATCAGATGCAACTGTGTTGTCAAATGCAGGATGCAGAGCTGAAACAACAGCTTTACCATATGTAGCAGAAATGGGGGCTAAGGATCCTTCATTTTCCATAGATTGAATATGTGAAAGGATTACAGATGGAAGGGTTGGTTTGAGTTTAGGTCTCAGAGGTTTCAAGGGTTCAGAGGGCTCAACTCTATCATAAAAATCTTTAAGTTTGAAACCATAAGATAAGTTATGATATAGAGAAGACACTTGAGCACAAGAGATTCCAGATGATGATGGATTAGATGTAGGAACAATCATCTCAGATGAAGGTACAGGTGGAGGAATAGGTTCTGGAATGGTAGTTTTGGTAGGTACAGATGATTCAGGTTCAGGGTCATGAACAGGGTATTTGTCAGATGGATTAATCAGAAAGTCAGGATGAATTTCTGATTCAGATGAATTTGAAGATGTTTCAGGTGTACAAGAGGTAGAAGAAACTTGAAACACTGTTTTTAATGGAGTGATATCAAGAACTTCTGTCTCAGGGATATGAGATGGTTCTGAAGGGATATCAGGTTGTTGAGATGGTGGTTCAGATGAAACAGGAGCAGAAGTTACCTTAGAGGGTTCAGAAGTAACAGTTGCTACAGGTTCAGAAGATGGAATTTGTGATGGTGGAATGATAGAGTCTTTTTGTGGTTGATCTTCTGTGGTTTGTTTTTCTGGATGTTTTTCTGTTTGTGGTTGAGCAGATTTTTGTGTATCAGAATTTTGTGGTAGTTCTGATGGTTGTGGTTCTGGTTGTTGTGATTCTGTTGGTTGTGGAACAGTTGGTTGTGGATCTGTTTGTTGTTTTTCTTTAGGTTGTGGTTCTGATGGTTGTGGAACAGATTGTGATGGACGTGGAGTGAAGTGTTTGATGTGTAGTTTTGGTTGAGGTGGTTTTGATACAGAAGCAGTGGGTTGTTTCTGAGGTGATACAGAACTGGGGGCAGCAACAGATGTTGTTCGAGTGACAGGGGGTTTGGGAACAGACTTAATAGAAGAATCATTTATAACAACATTTTTAGAAGAGACAGAAGCTTTAGTACCTTTGAGTTTAATCCTTTTAGCAGAGACAGCTTCTCCAGAATCTTTTCTCTTCAGAAGATCCTTGGGTTTCTCAGCAATCTTAGCCTTCTTCTGGACAGGTTCAGATTCTGCTGCAGGTTGAGGTCTTTTCCTCTGAAGTGGAACTTCTGCTTCTTCTTCTTCTTCTCCTGCATCTGGCAGGGGTTGCTTGACAAGTTGAAAAACATTGGCAGGAACAGGCACTCCTTCCCTTTTGCATTCCTCTATATACATCAGAACAATATGTCTAGGTTCTTCAGCAAAGAATAGAGGGAAATCTGATACTGGAATCCTTTTATTCAGATCAGACATGTTTAACTTCTTTGGAGCAATGGTAAGTTCATCTACAATCTTGAGTCTCAGAAGGCTCTTAGCGTTCAGAGGCTTTCCCATAATGAACTCTAGTTCCTCTGTTACACCAGCATCATACAGAGCAGCCACTAAACCATTTTCAGTGAGAAGATCTGAGAGCAACCTTCCAAAAGGTATCCAATTCCTGATCTTCTGGTTCTTTTCTTTCACAGATTCTCTGGATGCGTTTATGTGATTCCACAGATGCATGAACAATAAGTAAGGCAGATCTACCTTGTTGCTCTGACTCAGGCAGTACATAAAATAGATCTGTTCATTGTTGACATAATCTGGGGAATTTGTTGATTTTCTGTGATGAATGCATCCCATGAATATCTTGGCCCAGATCTTGTAATCTGGCTTCAGATCTTTGAATCTGTTAGAGGCTTGTCCAGCAGTCATAACCTCTTCATAGACTTCATCCATATCAACACGTCCAACTGGCAGATGTGAAACACCATCTATTTCTTCATAACCAATCAGTTTTCTAATTAGATCCTCTGTGATGATGATCTCCTTTCCCAGCACAGATGATAGAATAAACTTTGGATACACAGATGCATGAATCCAGAATTCCTTAACAAGCAAAGGGTAAACTGGTCCAAACAGTCTATCAAAGTATTTCACCCAACCTTGAGCTCTAACAATGGAGCGAAAGTCAAACCCATTTTCAGCTAGTGAATCAAATTCAACCATGGATTCACACAAAACTTCTAATTTATCCACTGGTGTGAGAAGAGTTCTCTGAGGAGGAATGTATGGATTAGCACCTAGATTATCTGAAGTTACAGCAGCCATTGTTGATTGAAACTGAGCAGTTGTTGATGAAGAAGACGCCATTGAAGAATGCCTTTTAGAACACTTAGGTTTTGAGTTTTTGTGAAGAGAGAACAAGAGATGAAAATGTATATAAATTCTGAGAGTGAAAAGTGTGAAAGTGAATACACTTCAAGTATTTATACTAAACACATAGGCACACCAAAAGACAGAAATAAAGCACGTTTGAGCAGCATTAAATGAAAAGAATAAAATCATTTCAAATAATAAATGCTTCTGACAGATTTGGGGGGAAAACCAAGAATTTTACTATTCAAATTTCACCTCAAATGTCTTTTCAGTTGTCCACACGCCACCTCTTCAGATTTTGTGGAACACGTGTTTGCTTGCATGCTGTTCTGAATTCTCTCAAGAAATGAAACGTTAGCCACATTCAGATCTTCTAAAGATGGTCAGTTCAGATTTTCACATCAGAAATAATAATCAGAATAGAATAAATGAACAGAAGAAATACTTCAGATCATTAAACATTTTGCATCTGAAAGGTTCCTTCTGATAAATATTACTCTGGACAAAAATCCATACAAATATTTTTCAGAATGAACTTAAATCTATCTTCAGCAAGGGGTTTTGTAAAAATATTTGCCCATTGATGATCTGTATCAACAAAGGCTAAATTTATGATTCCCTTCTGAACATAGTCTCTGATGAAATGATGTTTAATTTCTATATGTTTTGCCTTAGAATGCAAGATTGGATTTTTTGACAAACATATAGCAGAAGTATTATCACAAAAGATAGAAAGATTACTCTCATAGATTTGATAATCTTCTAATTGACTCTTCATCCAGAGCATCTGAGTACAACATCCAGCAGCAGCAATGTATTCTGCCTCTGTAGTTGATAGTGCTATGGTAGGTTGCTTCTTGCTGTACCATGAGATCAGATGACTTCCAAGAAACTGACAGCTTCCAGAAGTGCTTTTACGTTCAACTCTGTCTCCAGCATAGTCAGCATCACAGAATCCAACTAATGAAAATTCATCAGATCTTCTGTAACACAAACCCATGTTAGCAGTACCTTTCAGATACCTTAGAATCCTCTTAACAGCTGTTAAGTGTGATTCTCTAGGATCTGATTGGAATCTAGCACATAAGCAGACACTAAACAGAATATCTAGTCTAGAAGCAGTCAAGTATAGAAGAGATCCTATCATACCTCTGTAGAGTTTTTGATCTACCTTCTTACTTACCTCTTCCTTACCTAGAGTGCTTGTAGGATGCATTGGAGTCTTTGCCATTTTGCTATCAACCATGTTGAACTTCTTCAGAAGCTCTTTAACATATTTGGTTTGATGTATGTAGGTGCACTCTGGAGTCTGATTGACTTGGATTCCCAAGAAGAATCTCAATTCTCCCATCATGCTCATTTCAAATTCTTCCTGCATACATTTAGCAAACTCCTTTCCAAGCGTAATATTTGTTGATCCAAAAATAATGTCATCTACATAAATTTGACAAATCAACAGATCTTTCTTAACAGTTTTACAGAATAAAGTTGTATCCACTTTTCCTCTGATAAAATTTTTCTTCAGAAGGAAGTTGCTCAACCTCTCATACCAAGCTCTGGGAGCTTGTTTTAATCCATAAAGGGATTTCTTTAATTTGAAAACATGATCTGGAAAGTTTTCACTTTCAAAACCAGGAGGTTGGTGGACATATACTTCTTCTTCTATAATTCCATTAAGAAAAGCACTTTTAACATTCATCTGATACATAGTGATGTTATTCTGTGCAGCAAAAGAAATAAGAAGGCGTATAGATTCTAACCTTGCCACTGGAGCATATGTCTCAGTGTAATCAATACCTTCTTGTTGACTGTATCCTTGAGCAACCAGCCTTGCCTTATTCCTTTCTACTTCTCCCTTTTCATTCAGCTTATTTCTGAAGACCCATTTTGTTCCAATAATATTAAATCCTTTAGGTCTAGGAACCAGATCCCATACTTCATTTCTGGTGAATTGATTCAGCTCTTCTTGCATAGCTATAATCCATTCATTATCTTCCAGAGCCTCATCTATAGATGCTGGTTCTATTATTGACACTAAGCCAAATAAAGAAGATTCAGAAGTTCTGAGAAATGATCTTGTCCTTATTGGATCATCTTTCTTTCCAATTATCACATCTTCTGGATGAGAAGATTTGATTCTGGAAGAAGATCCTCTGATAGGTGGTCTATCAGAAATATGCAAGTTGTTTAGTTGAGAAGTTAAAGGTGTAGCATCTGGAGTTGCTTCAGATTCTTTGATTTTTGCCTTTTCTGCCTCTGATCCTTCAGAGTCTGTGAGAATCACTTCTCTATCTGCAGAACTTTCAAACTGCTTTGGCTTTTCAGAGCCAAGCTTATCATCAAATCTAACATGAATAGATTCTTCAACAATCTGTGTTTTAGTATTGAATACTCTGTAGCCTTTAGAGCGTTCAGAATAACCAAGCATGAAACACTTCTGTGCTTTGGAATCAAACTTGTTCAGATTATCTTTAGTATTAAGCATATAACAAATACATCCAAAGGGATGAAAATAAGAAATGTTAGGCTTTCTGTTTCTCCACAATTCATAGGGAGTCTTTTCCAGAAGAGGTCTTACAGACACTCTGTTCTGAATATAACAAGCTGTGTTAATTGCTTCTGCCCAAAAATGTTTTGCCAGATTTGTCTCATTGATCATGGTTCTGGCCATTTCTTGCAATGTTCTATTTTTCCTCTCTACAACTCCATTTTGTTGTGGAGTTCTAGGGCAGGAGAAATCATTTGCAATGCCTTTTTCAGAAAAATATTTTTCAAAATGTTTATTTTCAAATTCTCCACCATGATCACTTCTGACTTTAATAATTTTGGAATCTTTTTCAATCTGGACTTGATTGCAGAAGTCAAAGAACACAGAATGAGACTCATCCTTGTGTTTTAGAAACTTTACCCATGTCCATCTGTTGTAGTCATCTACAATGACTAACCCATACTTCTTTCCTCTGATGGATGCAGTTTTCACTGGTCCAAACAGATCAATGTGAAGTAATTCCAATGATCTGGAGGTAGACACAACATTTTTTGATTTAAAATGAGATTTTGAAAATTTACCTCTTTGACATGCTTCACACAGAGCATCTGAGTTGAACTTCAATTTAGGAAGTCCTCTGACCAGATTGAGTTTATTAATCTGAGATATACGTCTCATATTAATATGCCCCAATCTTCTATGCCAGACCCATTGCTCATCATTCACAGATAAGAGGCATTTTACATTTTGAACTTTCAGTCCTGAAAGGTTAATTTTATAAATGTTGTGTTTCCTCTTTCCACTGAATAGGATAGAGCCATCCTTTTGACATACAGCTTTACAACATTTTTGATTTTTAAATTTATTTCCTTCTGCTCAACAAGTTCTGTTTTCAGAAGATCAATCTCAGATTCAAGATTGCTTTTCAGCTTCTTGTATTTGAGTTTGATGTTCTTGTAACTTTTAAGAACTTCTGTTAAAACTTTAATGAGTTCTTCTTTGGTAAGTTTGGCCATTACCTCTTCTGCATCATCATCAGATTCAGATTCTGATTCATATCCAGAGGTACCTTCCTCTTGATCCTCTGTCCTGGCCATCAGTGCAACGTTTGCACATTCTTCTTCTGATTCAGAATATGACTCACACTCATCTGAGTCATCCCATGTTGCCATCAGAACCTTTTTCTTCTTGTTGAACTTCTTCTTAGGTTTTTCTTTCAGAAGTTTAGGGCAGTCATTTTTGTAGTGCCCAGGTTCTTTGCACTCATAGCACACCACTTCTTTCTTGGCAGATCTTCTGTGACTAGAAGATTCTTTTCTGTTGTCAGATCTTCTGAAGTTGTTAAACTTCTTTCCCTTGTGCTTCAAGAGTTTGTTAATCCTTCTGGACAGCATGGACAACTCATCTTCTTCTTCAGAAGAAGATTCTTCAGAGCTTTCTTGAATAACCTGCAAAGCTTTAGCAGTTTTGTTAGATTTTAAAGCTATGGATTTACCTTTATCTTTCTTCTGGGGTTCATCTTCCTCCAGCTCAATTTCATGGCTTCTCAAAGAACTGATAAGTTCTTCTAAGGAGATCTTGTTCAGATCTTTTGCCATCTTCAATGCAGTCACCATTGGTCTCCATCTGGTGGGAAGACTTCTGATGATTTTCTTGACATGATCTGACGTTGAGTAGCCTTTGTCCAGAACTTTCAGACCAGCTGTAAGAATCTGAAATCTAGAAAACATAGTTTCTACATTTTCAGAATCTTCCATTTTAAATGCCTCATACTTCTGTATGAGTGCCAGAGCCTTTGTCTCTTTAACCTGAGAGTTTCCCTCATGAGTCATTTTGAGTGATTCAAACATGTCATGAGCAGTATCTCTGTTAGTAATCTTCTCATACTCAGTATGAGAGATTGCATTAAGCAATATAGTTCTGGCTTTGTGGTGATTCTTGAAGTCTCTTTTCTGCACTTCAGTCATTGATTTTCTATCAATCTTTTTGCCATCCTCTCCAGTAGGATGTTCATATCCATCAATGACCAAATCCCAAAGATCAGCATCATACCCAAGAAAAAAACTTTCTATTCTATCTTTCCAATAGTCAAATTTTTCTCCATCAAACATTGGAGGTTTGGTACTGATCCTATCCCTCTCTTCATATTTATTGTTGATATTTGACATTGAATTATCAGCCATGATAACAAATAAATATATAGATCAAAGTATATCTCCTCTGGATCTTTACTGACACTGTTAAGTGATAGCACACTCAGAACCGGAGCTCTGATGCCAACTGAAGGTGAGATATTACTTAGAAGGGGGGGTTGAATAAGTATGGAAAATTAATACATGAAAATAATCACACAATTATTTTTATCCTGGTTCGTTAAACAACTACTCTAGTCCACCCTTCCAGAGTGATTTGCCTTTCTCAACAAGGACTTAATCCACTATTAAATCAAACTGATTACAATAGTATCACCTAAGAACTACAGTTCTTAGTCTTCTCAAGAGCTACTGATTCACACTGAATCCTCTTAAGGAAAATCCTTTACAAACAATGTAAATTAAATACAAGAGTTTTTAATGCTTCTATAAAGCTATAATCACAACAGTGATTTTTCTCTTAAGTTTTAAGTACAATGATTCTATAAAGAATAAGAATGAGAGCTTATGGAATATGTGATTTCTTTTCAGCAAGTGTGTAGCACTGAAGAATGAAGTGAGAGACTCCTTTTATAGGCAGCTGACTCATGCACGTTGAAAAGAGAGTCCAAAAGGTCTGAGCCTTTTTGTCTTCACATGTACTGACCTTTCCTTGAAATAGATGGCACAGATAAATCCTTTTTGTCTGTGTAAGTGTGTCTAGCACAAATAAGGAAAGAGACGTTGAATGATTCCAACGGATACATTCTTGAAAATACTTCTTCAGTTTCAGCAAGTTCTTCAGAGTTTGAATGGATCAGAGTCTTCTGATGAGATTCAGAACTATGTTGTATCAGAGTCTTCTGCAGCGTGTGTGCTTCTAGCGTGTAGATCATCAGAGCATCTTGACACAGAACTTCAGTACATTGCAGCGTAGGTACTTTCAGAAACTTCTGTAGATCAATGCTTTGAGAAACTCTTCAATCAATATTCTTCTATACTTCTGATGCTTCAGCTTCAGATGCTTCTGATTATCTTCAGATGTTTCTGACTATCTTCAGATGCTTCTGACTCAGAATGTTCTGGAGCTTCTTTCTTCAGATCCTTCTGGAGACTACGCTCAGGATCTTCTGTAAGGAGCAAACAGATTCTTCTGTAGGTTGCATCTGGCGCTTCAGAGTCAGAACAACTTCTTGTATTCAAGGCAGATTTGCTTCTAGAGAGTTAATATAATTTTAATCTGCAGCAAAACTCTCAAACAAATTTTAGAGTATATAATTCTTAAATATAAATTTCCTAACAGTTATCATCAAAACAAAGAGTAATTATTAAGAACCAATCTGTGTTCTAACAATCTCCCCCTTTTTGATGATGACAAAAAGTATCAGAAATTTTATTTAATTGAACACAAAGAATTATAACTCCCCCTGAGATGATGAATCTCCCCCTGAGTTAAATATGAAAAAAAAATAGAAACTTCCCTTTTTATCTTGAGTAATCTTCAGAGTCAGATCTTGTTTGTCTTGTAATAATCAAGGGTCAGACTATCTTGCAGATATGAGATTCAGAGTTTGATAAAAGATAAATGATCTGAGAAACTCAGAGGTTCTTTTATAGAGGGTTCTTATCACAAGTTCTGAAATAGTCAATTTAGATATTAGAAAGAATAGATATGTCTGAAGATTCATTCTAGTGAAATTATATTAAATAGTTCAGATCTTTATTTTCTCCCCCTTTTTTGTCATAAGCAAAAAGTAAAAACTTTTAATAAAGACAATTAAAAGGAATAAAAGCAGATAATTCAATGGAGAATAACAAACTGTTTCATTCAATCATAACAGAGCAAAAAGTACATCAGAAGATATAACAAAACATTCAGATGCAAAAACAACAGATGCACAAACATGAGAAAAAATCTAAGTGTGTTTAGACAAAAGCATCTTCAATAGGTCTGTGATCTCAGATTGTGATTGCTCTTGCTTTGACATGAACTTAGTGATTGTCTCATTCTTCTCATCTTGTTTGGACATCCATTCTGACATGTCCTCAGATTTCTTGTCTTGCTTCGCCATCCAAGATCTGATTTCAGATTGACCAGCTTCCAGAGAGTTAATATAATTTTAATCTGCAGCAAAACTCTCAAACAAATTTTAGAGTATATAATTCTTAAATATAAATTTCCTAACAGTTATCATCAAAACAAAGAGTAATTATTAAGAACCAATCTGTGTTCTAACATGTCTGACAATTTTTATCTCCTTCTGAAAAGGGTTTTCCTGATTAAAGGTCCAAGAGGACAAAAGCAGAGTTTGAGTTTTTTACGAAAGAAATGTTTTTAGTCTGTTTGCAACTTGTACTGCACTAAAGACTTGTGATCTGAGAGTGACTATGCCGCATGTCACCCTAAGGGTACCATACTAAGCAACCAGATAACTGAAGAGTGACCCTCAAGCAACCTTTTCTCAAATAGCTTAAGGCTCGTAACGTACAACACACGTTATCCTTATTACTGTGTTTTTGAATTGTTTGAGATGAGAAAAGAGAGACACCCTAAAACTATGGTTGAAAGGGAAACTAACCTAATGTTATCATGCATGGGTCAAAACCTAATGTCTTCCATAATTTCCTCTTGCACAGAGGAAATCAGAGATCCTAGGGGATAAACAACAAAAGACAGCAAGCAATTACAGTAAACGGTAAATAGTATGCAAGGCAGCAATACCAGAAAGGCAAGAGAGAAAACAATAGGCAAGAGGAGACAAGCTCCAACTCAAACCTAGAGGGAATCAACACAAGAAAAAGGACAATACAGAGAAAAACAAAAGACACAGAGGAGGCAGCCCAAGTAGCAGCAACTAACTCTTACAGCAAACAGCAACAACAGCTTTAAACAGCAAAGTTGGATAGACAACAAAGTTGGATAGACAGCAAAGTTGACAGCAAAGGCTTCATCCTCAAGAAAGCTTCTATCTTCAAGCTCCAACAATCACACTCCAAGAGGAAGATTAAACATCAAGATCAAGTTATAATGTTAAGAAACTTAATGACAACCAAAGGAAATCACTAAGAGCTCAACATTGCAAATGAAAGGTATCCTCAAAGTTCTACTCACTTGGGCATACCACTCATCCCTCCTAAGGAGATATGGAGCTTCCCAATAAGGACTTTATGTCATTGGATGGAATAGAGGCAAACAATGCACTCTATGTTTGAAGAAAGAATCAAAACTAAGTCTAAGGCACTTCCTAAAACCCTAATTTCCTAAGCTCCTAAAAAAGCTCCACAAGAGGAAAAATCCTTCAACTCCAAGCTCCAATATTCAATCCCAAGCATTCTCAATGAAACCAAAAGCTCCACCAAAAAGAACTCAAGCTTAAACCCACTCCAAAGTAGCCAACCAAACCAAACAATCCAAAGCACTCAAGAGAGGAAACCACAAGTACAATCCACTTGTAAAATATAACAAAAATAGGAAATGGAGTTGCAAAATTCTAATAAAACTCCTAGGGGAACATACATGTTTGAACAGCCTAGGGTTAAAATATTAAAGCCTAATTCAACTTCTAAGTCACCTAAATAAATTCTATATTGAAATGTATCAAGGTAATCCACAAGTTTGGAAAGGCTCTAATCTCAACACCTAAAACAAAACCTAACAATTTTTTTTAAATTCTAATAAAAATCTTGAGGGAACATGAATATCTACCCTAAAACATACTAAAAAATCAAAGCCAAACTCATCACCAATTGGAAGAACTAAATTCAACAAAAAAAGATGGTCAATTATGCAAAAATAAAGAACCAAAATAAAATGAGAAAAATCAAATTAAATTGAAAGATGCATGAAATTGTATTTTTTTTTTTAATCCCAGAAAATCACAAATTTCATAAGGATCATGAGGATATTTTTAAAATAATTTTTGGATCAAAATTGGAATTAATATGATTTTTGGAATCAACAAACAATTAAAATAAAACAAAATGAAATAAAAACAAATTAAAAACAGAATTAAACATGGATGGTTGGATCAGGAGACTAGTCAAAGATCTGGACGCGCCACAGCTTGCCACCTCATTTATTTAAACGCAGCGTTTTGCTATCAGAAATTCAAAAACAACTTTAAGTCATGTGCGTTGGATCTTGGCTGTAGTCAAAGGTCAAGTGATGATCCAAGGGTCCATGACTCATCTTCTCCAAATCTCAGGCAGGCCAGGTGGAGATCCAGGCTGGTGGTTCATGGTGGCCGGAGAAGACTCCGGTCGTCTTCTCCGGCGAGAGTCCAGGTTCAGGCAACCAAAAATAACAAACTATACACCAAATCCACTCTGTTTTTCACGTACATTCTAAATCTATCATCAAAATCATCCAATTCTTAACAAGTAAGCAAACACGAATCAAAGTTCAGAAATGGCATCATCCACAACTCTCACTAAACTCAAAACTAATGGTATAGAAATCATCCTCATGTTGCCTACATCATCATGATCTAATCATCTTGCTACAAAGCCTCATGAATCAAGAGATTCAGGTCCAAACAGATCTTACATATCATCTTCAATCATCATCAATTGAGTCCAAATCAAGCCTAAAACGATCTATGTCATGTCTAGATCCTAACCACAAGTTCAAAACTAACTGAATCATGCTAAATCATGCTGAATTTTGAGAGATGCAAACCTGGTATAGATCTTGAAACAGATGTACTTAGAGCTCGTGGCTTGCTTCCAAATGCTCCAGAAACTTTCAATGATCCACAAGGAAGAGATTGCACACCTCAATTTGGCTTGAATTGGTCTGAATCTGAGAATCCGATTTGAACTTGCAGTTGAGAAAATTCAATTGATCTTACTTGCTCTGGCGCGAAATGATGCTCAACCTTGATCTGAACTCATTCTAATCAATATATAGAAGAGTTTCATGGGCTTTTGCAATGTGTTTGAAGCCCAAATTCGTGTATCCAATTTTCTGATTTGCTTGCAAGTTCATACACCAGTCGTGCTTTGCAAGCTTTTCCTTGGTTCTAGAAGTTTCTCACACCTTGCACATGTCATTTAGAATGAGTTTGGATGGAGAAATTGGCCTGAATTGCCTTGTGTATGATCTTGCATATGTAACTTACAAGTGAAGTAACAACATTGAAAGTCATGGAATTATACCTCAAATCAAAAATGTAAAAATACCAAAGTGTTCAAAATGAAATTTCCAATCAGAAAATGTACCCATTTGCTTGGTTTGAGGCATCTAGCACAAAATCCCATTTTTCCCTCCTTTCCATATTTGAATTTTCTTCATTTTCAAACCATTTCAAATGACTTTTTGATATGAACCAAACCAAACTCTCATGACCACTTGTTTGCACTCAAAAAATCATTTTAAGCAAGTTCCATGTTGAACAAATTTCCATTTGAAGCTTGCAAGTTGGAGATTTTGGCCCATGCTTGAAAATGACCTATAATCTCACTTTCCCAAAATACCCCTGACTTGTAAACCTCATAACTTGAGTTCTACAAATCAGATGGAATACTTCTAGTACAATTTAGAAAGCTAAGATCATTAGGAACAACGTTCATGTTGACCAAAAGTTCAGGTGAAACCTCCTTCTATGTCAAAAATAGCCTTGAAGTCAGATGATTTTCACAGACAAATTTCAGAAGCATCTGAGGACCTGTAACTTGTCTGGGCCATAACTTGAGTTCTATAAATCCAATGGAGGACTTCTAGTACTCAAATTAAAGGTATTGAGATGCTATGCAAGTTTCATGTTCGCCAAAGATCCATTTGAAACTTGTATCTTGGTTTATGTGGCCTTGAAGTTAGGCACTAAACAGGGTAATTTGCACTGAAAC
Organism: Lathyrus sativus; assembly: GCA_963859935.3. NCBI lineage: Eukaryota > Viridiplantae > Streptophyta > Magnoliopsida > Fabales > Fabaceae > Lathyrus > Lathyrus sativus. The sequence continues at coordinate 607,604,252 of OZ012739.1, forward strand.
CCTAATTTAGCAACTTCCCACATTCTTGATTCTTATTGATTTGATCTTGGCACAACACCAAAAATGTCTTATCACATCATTTCATTAACTCCATGACCTCAAAGTAGGCTTTTATACTCTTCAATTGCACAATTGACCTAGGGTTGATCCAGATGAAACCCTAATTGCTTGCACCTCAACTGTGGCTATTGCATTTGACATAATGACTTGATTTAGCTCCAACATGGCTCTCTAGGCACTCCATGAGCTCTATACACATCTCATATTCACCTCATGCTTCACATCCCACTGATGGTCCTCAGCTGATCAAGACCTCCCACCACCTCCTGATGACTTGGATGACTTCTCAAGCTTGGATGAGATTTCTTGCTAGGCTTCTCTTGATAATAATCACACTTGATCCCCTTTTGGATGAATGATATGCCATGATATGAAAATGGTAGAACTATGCAAATGATAATGCAATGAAACATAAACCAGGTAAAAGATGTTGAGCAAATTTTGGGGTGCAACAGGTGGCCTCACCAGTAACTTTTTCCCAAAATCGGAACGCTTCAATATACCAATCTCCCTCCAAGGGTCCCTTGCATGCAAAACCATCTTCCTCATTCAAGGATGATTCAAATTTTTTCCTTCACCAATCACATGTGAAAGATAGAGTTTAAACTATTGGTCAGGGTGAGTTCACTGTTCCTTAAGCTGCAAGTTTCTCTGCTTTCAAGACTCACCAAGAGAAATTAGATTGGGGTTTTCCATGGAGAGAATATGCAATTGGAATTCATCATATTTAGGGTTTATGTGACCCTATACCCTTCAATGTCATTTTCTTAAAGGTTCTTAATGTCACTAAGTGGTTAAGGTTTCACCATTGATTTAACTGAAAAGCCTTTGAATTAGGGTTTTCAAGCGACTGCTTCATCAATGTGCATTCAAGGCAAGAGAGTTAAGGTTTTTCATCTTTTGTGTTTGAATATTGATAAATGTCAATTTTATTTGGACTTGAGAATGGAGATTTGGTTTAGATATTTTTGAGGAGAGGCAGGCCATGTTTCCAATTTGATCAAGGTTGGTTAAGAGACACATTTGAATGGACTCCTCAGTAAGCAAATTACTCGAAGTTCAAGGCATTATCATTTGGTTTCCATTCGATTTTGAGTCATATTTCAAAATGATTCTAGATTATTTTTGGCATGTCCCAAGTTACTTTAAAGTCATGTTTCGAGTGGTTTAAACTTATTTGTAAGATATGGTTAGAGGATTTGTTCCAAGCTTTGTCTTGGTTTATTTCTATTTTTCAACCGTGTTTACAAGTGATTTCAAGCCATAATTGGAAGCCATGACTAGAGTCTGTGCCATGAGTGAATTATTTCAAGTAGGTTTCTAAAATAAAAGCTTTATTACAAAAAATCACAATTCCATTGACTTAGTTTACAAATAAGTGGCAAAAGATTCTAAAAGTTGCAAGGTACAAGTTCAAGTCAAAATTATCCAAATCCTTTCCAAAGGTCATGCCAAGATCGTAAGTTGAAATGAGGATAGAATTACAAGCAAATGGTGTTACTTGAACTTCAAGGTATACAAAGTGAATACAATGCTACATTGTCAAGTTCAATTTCTATTCAAATTCTTAAGTTTCAAGAATCAATCTTATGTCCAAACTCATGTCCAAATTCATGTTCAAGATTTCAATTTTTAAGCAAGAAGGATATTTAAAGAAAGCTACATGGTTAAAACATGTTAAGAACACTCTATTTACGTTACATCCAAGGTCTCATGAAATACCAAAATCAAGGCAAGCATGCTACAAAACAAGTCTCATATTGGATGAAATACTTAAATTACAAATTCCAATTAGTTTCAAAGAATAAAGTACATTGGCTACAAAATGCAAATTCTAACAACATCAAATGTTATAAGACCTAAAGTGGCCATTTTTCCATTGATTGAATTCAAGGTCATTAAAGTGAGTACTAATACAAAGTTTAATTTACATAAGTACAAGCCTTAAAGCCTAACCTTACAAGTCCATGATAAAGAGATTTGTATAAAAAATAGCCAACCCCGACCTTATTTTGTAACACGTCCAAGGTGTGTTTTGTTTCACTCTGATTCAGCCTCTTCATCATTTACAAGCTTCATGATCTTCAACCAAGCCAAACCTATGCATAATAAAAGTTTTAAATTAGAATGCACAAGCAATTCAAATTCAAGTTCATGCCATTATCTATCCCAACAAAAGTTTCATGACATAAAAAGGGAGAATCTCACATTCAACTCATTAAGACCAGGTTCTAATTTATAATCCCAAGAAATAAGAATTTTCAAAATCCAAACATGTTCATAATCATTCATGACAAGATCACTTAATAATTCCAATTTAATTCATCTACATGACCAAATCTATTTCAAATTCTGCTATAACCAAACAATTCATATCTCAAGGAATGAAATCAAGATCAGTTCATCACACAAAATCATATTTCATACATAAACTCACCCAAGTCAGAACTCACATGGTATATCTATTTATTTTCGTGCAATATTTTAAGCAAACTCATGTCACATTTTTAAGAGCAGACCAAAACCATTCACATTCCACATGAATCAATTTAAAATTATGTCAAAAGAGAGACCACCAAAAGAGTCCAAGTACGAGCAGACAGAAAGGTCAGAAACAATAGGATGTAGAAAGTTCAGACATAGCGTACAAGAGTGTAGGAAAAAAACTCAGAATAGCAGGATACATAAAAATGGAAAAAATACTCAACAACCAATTTGATTCCTCTGATGCCTTCCCTATTCATCAACATACAAGCTCAGAAAACCCTAACCCTTCCCATTATAAAAAGCAACAGTAACAGTAGAACAGAGGGGACGAAAAAAAGACTCAGGCGGCAAGATTTCTAACGAGTTTCAGGACACAAATTCAAATATCAAAAGAGAAGGAAAAGGAGTTTGAATCATTAACAAGTTCAGAAGGAAAGCTTCTTACCTGGATTGATCTTTGCTCTGATAATGATCGGAGAGGTAAACATATTCCCCTTCATGTTTCTCGCATATTTAGTGCATCATAAAATATTATTTACAAACCCATTTGCGATTGCCTCTAAAACTGTCATCCTCCACTGTTATTTCCTGGTTTTCGAGCCGAGTGAGAAAGAACAAATTAAGGTTGGAAGGATCCACGGAAGTTCTGAGTCAAAACACGGTGAGAAATTGATTTAGAGGAGAAGAATGGAGGAAAACAAATTCGAGAGAGTGTAGCTAGGGGTGTGCAAAAAAACCGGTTATTGTTAATCAAATTTGTATCCAAATTGTTCCACTTTTAAAAATCCAAACCAAATGCTAAAATATAAATTTGGTTATTCATTTTGTTATCCAAATATAAACCGGTTTCCATGTGGTTTAGTTATTGGTTATCCAAATTTCATTATTTGTTAAATTAATATGTTTTTGTCTCTTTTCATATTTTATCATATACACGTTATAAGCTAATTTTATATTTTAAACCAAAAGATTCAAAATTTTGTATTTCAAAATGAAAAAAAAAATTGTTTACAAATTCTCTAACTACCTAAAATGGTGTACTAATACTTCACAAATTATATGGACTTTTATCAGTTAATTATATGAACTTTCAGTAATTAATTATATAGATCTTAGTGCATCGAGTTTGATTTGGCATGTGCAAGAAAATGTACCAAAACTTGACTGGTTGGATTTGACTCTAGTTTTCATTTATAAACCTCAAAGTTCATTAAAGCTTATGAAAAAATAATTATAAATATTATAGATTTCTCCACAAATAGATAGAGGTTTTGAAATATACAAATATATGTATTATAAATATTAGTTATCATTTTAGGTCCATATAATTTGCTGAAATTTTTTATTTTAGAATTTTTTATTTTCAATTTTAATTTTAATTTTTAGATTTTAAAAAAAAATTATATTTATTTTCAAAGAAAAAATATATTAAAATCTAAGTATTTAAATTTAAAAATTGATATAATTTTAAAAAAATTAAATTTAAATTTAACTAAATAATTTAGATTAAAATCAAAATTCATTTAGAACCCGTTTAGAACAAGTGGTTTGGTTTATAAACCATAACTATAAAAATGGTTTGGTTTATAAACCATAACCATAAAAATAGATTGGTTCATATTAAATGATATTCATGCGCACCCCTAAGTGTAACGATTTGAGGGAGGGAAGGTTTGAGATTCATGGTTCGATTGGAGAGGACGGTTGTTGAACGTGTTCATCCATGTTTATGTTGAGCGTGTTTTTACCTTTGATGTTGAAGAGGCAGTTAGTTTTTGATTTAGGATTCTGATCTTTCAATCTGAACCGGATTTGAGCCTAGACGGTCCGACCCGAATTATTATTATTAGTTTTTTTTACCCAACTCTGATTTGCACTTGTTTGATGTCAGCTCATGTTTCTTGCTTTTTTTTCTTAAACAGTTTTTTTTTTAATTTTTTTTATTATTCATTAATGACTTCTTAATTATCTTTTATTTTTTAAGATTAATTTTTAATTCTACTCTTTTTTTTTATATTAATATAAAAACTAACCAAAAAGATTTAGTTTTTTTTATAACTTTTAATTAGTTTTAGATTTAGTTTTAATTTTTAGATCTGGTTTTAATTCTACCCTTTTAATTATAAATATGAAAATAAAAAATAGATTTATCTTTAATTTTAGAATTAGTTTTTTTTTTCTAAAATGAGTTTAATTTTAGAATAATTTTAAAATTAGTTTAATGAGTCTTTTTTTTAGAATTAATTTAATTTTTAGATTTAGTTTTAATTATTAACCTAAAGAGAAAATAACTCAAAAAGAATTAATTTCATATTAATGTTTTAGAATAATTTTAGAATTAGTTGTTTATTTTATTTTTAAAATGTCTTCAATTTTAGAATAATTTTAAAATGTTTTAATTATGAGAGAGATGGGAGGTGTCTTGAATCTACGGATGGTGTTTAATAGGTTGTATTCATTTATTTTTATTTTCTTTAATATGACAATTAATGGAGTTTTAAGATTAGAATTGATAATGATTTTACAGAAAAAAGAGTGTATATTCGAATAGTCGGATTCATCATATATATATATATATATATATATATATATATATATATATATATATATATATATATATATATATATATATATATATATATATATATATATATATATATATATATATATATATATATATATTAATTAGCATAAGATCTCATTTGGGTATTAAAAATAATAATATATGGGTCATGATGTACGTTTCCAAGGCAACGTGAGGATCTAGTTTTTTTTTATACAATTATTTATTCGTATATGATGACATTGTTTTTTCTTTGGTGCTCTTATTGTCATTTCCTTGATACACGCGTGATAGCTATGAGTAGGGGTTGGCTGGTAGTATTAATAATATTTTAGGTTTTTTTCTTTAATTTAATTCATATTGTTTAATATTTTTGTATCATATTAAAAAAAAATATATATATTTTATTATTTATTTATTTATTGAAACTTATGATTTAATTTTATATCGAAAAGTACATTTTAGTTGTTTCTAATCAAATTTTTCTTACATGTTAATTGGATACACCTTGTAAATATTCAAATTATTTTCACAAATTAATTAAACGAAAAAGAGAGAGTTTAGAGTCTTTTATTCTCTTTCCCAAATATTTGGACGGGAGTCTTCGAGGCCTCTTTTCGATTGTTTAGGTATGAGGAGTCTTCCTCACACTCAAGCAAACGACTTCTCTAAAACCCTTCATTGTCTTGAACGCAAACTCAAACCTCGATCCATGTCGGGCATTTTCTTCAATTTAAACTAAAACACTTAATAACTATTAAACACCTTCTCAATAAATGATGAAAAGAGAGTTGGACAGCTATCTTCGATTGTTTAAGTATGAGGACTCTTCTTCACACCTGAATAGCCGTCATCTTTAAAAGATTTATAATACACTTCACATTAAACTCTTTATAATAAACTGAATCAAAACCATTTTCTCAATAACTTAGGTGAAAAAGAGAGAAAGAGTCGAGTCTTCGATTCACTCCCTCGATTACTTGGGCCCAAAGAGTCTTTCTTAAGTTTCAGGTAATCGTTATCCATTTAAAATACTTAAACTATATCAAAATCCTTTCACAACTAAGGCTGAAAAAGAGAGAGAGTCGAGTCTTCGATTCTCTCTCCCGGTTATTTATGACCGAGGAGTCTTTCTTAAGCATTCAAATAATTGTCATCCAAATGAATAAATAAACACATTAAACCAACTTCTCGCCTCCGTGCGATCAAATCTTTTCAAAAGGGCATGTTATTTCCGTTCTACCACAAATAGGTAATGCCTAACACTCCACGAGCAAGCAGCAAAACACCTAACTGTTAGAACGCGAACTTTAGCATTTTCCATAAAAAAACACCAACAACTCGTAGGCCGAACTACGACTGCTCTGATTTCTCATACCTGTTGAGAATACGTAGGCATTGGATTGCAAGATCCTAGCGAGCAACCTCCTCTCTTTTTCCTCGTAGTCCTCTGAACTACGGATGCTCTAATTCTTCACTTCTTTTAAGCGAAGGTACGTAGGCACAAGGCCCCCAATCCTTGGCGAGCACCCTAATAGAAAAAACACTCATTTCTCTTTAGAAATCTAAATCTGTTTACCTTACCTTTCAGCTTTATTCCTTTAGAAGAAAACAAACAATATTAGCTAAATTTACCACGAATTGAATTAAGAGGTTCTCGTTGAGTACAACATACATGAGGGATGATAATACCTTCCCCTCATGTAATCGACTCCCGATCCCAAAATGTGATTGGGATGACCATGTTCTTTCCCCAAGGTTTTCTCGATGTTTTACTTTCCCTCTCTTTGGGATAAATAAAATTCAGTGGCGACTTTGTATGTTTTCCGCGTCCATCGTAAAGGTCGTTACCATTTTTTAAGGTGCGACAAGTCTAACGTAAGTGGAGCTTCCTAAAGTGCAGAAAAATGTCATTGCTAAGGTCCCTACCACCTAATTAAAACTATCTAACAGACCTAAACTACGTAGAGCAGATTTGTCAGCATACTTTGTTGGATTTACCGCATGTCGGAAATGCTTGCCATACCTCTTTCTTTGTTTCTCGCCGTCTTCATCCTCTATAAATGTGATACCCATAAAATCTACCATTGTCTTGTTGCTCTTGCTACTCTAGGAGGTATGATGGAGAGTTTTGGAAAGGAATGTGAGAATTGGGGAAGAATGTGAGATAAATATGGTAGTGAATGAGTTTTAATAGATGGGTTAATGTAAGTTTAAAGGTTATGAGATAGAGGGAGCATGGGAAGTTGAATGAGCAAGTGCATGCAGTGGATTTGGAAGGAAGAATGTCAAAAATCGTGTGAAAATGGTTTAAAAGATTGTGCTTGCCATGGGTATATCAATGGTGACCGCCATTAGGCCTGTGGTGAACGCCACAGACTTTAAATTACGCTGTTTTAAAAGTTATGCCCATGGCGAACACCATTAGCCATATGTCGAACACCATAGGCTTTGGACACATGAATTTTTAGATCATTGAGGTATTGTATAATTAAAAAAATAAAAAGGAATAACACAAAGAAATAAAAATAAAAAATAAAAGATAAAAATAAACATTAAAGCAATAATAAAAATGAATAATTGGAAATAACTAAAAAGTTGCATCGCGAAAAATGAAAAATTATGGATTGCCTCCCACACAGAGCTATGTTTTACGTCATCAACTCGACAAAAAAATTGAAAATTAACTGCAAAAATCAAAGAAAGCATGGAAATCCTAAACTTAGAAAAGCAGTAAAAATACTTTCCTTTCCCCACACTTAAACGGGGCAGTGTCCTCATTGTTCAAGCAAAGGGAAAGAAATAAGGTAAGATTCAACAACATATCAGTCACTTTGACTTGTATCATGCTCGAAGAGTCTTCTCATGGAATGCACCTCTTGATAGATGTAGTCAAATTGGCCATTTTCCGCGTCCATAAAGCCATAAAAGTCTCGCCAAATGGTGTTAACATCATCCCTAAGAGTAGCAACTTCGGTACAAAGGGTGTTTAATGCAGTAGTATGGTCTACGAGAGGTGTGGTTGAGGCAGAAAATGCAAATGAAGGAACATCAAAAAGACTATCGGAGCAGTACTCATAAGCTTGAGGGGTATCAGGTGGTGTAGGTGACTCCTTCTGACCTTCTAAGTCATACAACCAAATTATCCCTATTGTGCACACTGGTCCTCTCATGATTAGGCAGGGTGAAATGATGTACCACTTGGTTGTCTACCAGTAGTTTGAACACATTTGGCCCTATGTTTCATAGGAAAAGGTGGTTGAAACAAGAGACTACATCCATTGGTCGGATACCTCCTAAAGGAGCTAGGGTTGACAGTGGTGTTCTAAGACCAATGGAAGCAGCTATAATGGTAACAAGACCGCCTATTAGAATCGGTCCTTGTGTGGCATGTGCAATCCTATCCATGTTAGCAAACATAAAGGTTGCAACATTAATAAGCCTAGATTGGAAAACACAAAAGATAAGGAATAGTTCATCCATAGACACAACGGTAACGTTTTCTTCTTTCCCAAAGAGTGTATAAGCTAGGATCATATGAAAGTACCTAATGGCTGAGTTGTGTATAGTGTTGGAGTCCATGGAATTTGGTTCAGGGTGGTAGTCTCTAGAAATGCTATCCCAAAAGTAGTCAAGCTTTATATCCATATAACCCCCCTCTTGTGCTTCTGTAATAATGTCAAGGTAACTAGAAAATCCTAAGAGGTTAGCAATCTCATGATGTGCGAAGCAGTAAGTATGCCCAAACAATCTAAAAGTATCTAGTCCTTTATTGAACCCCAACCCTCGGTTAGGATCATAGAAAAAGGAGGTCAAAAACTCAAGAGTCAGCTTACAGTGAGTACAATATCTTCTTCTTACAGCAAAACTATCCCATCCAATTTGGCCAAGCATAAAACATACACTCTCCCTAATCCTTAGGGTGGTCATAGTCGATCCATCTAGAAACATAGTTAGTTCCATCTCCCTCTGAAATAAGACTTCATAACACCGTCTCTGGGCTGTGTACTTGAAAGAAATCTCCATATAGTCTATGTTATCCATCTCTAGAGTTAATAATAAAGCTAGCTTTCATGGTGTCCTAAAAATAGACATGAGCAAAGTTAGTACTGATCAAAATATTAAATATACTGCTTATTATATTGAGGGAAAAATAAGAATCTAAAATCTATGGGTTGCGTCCCACACAACGCTTCATTTAATGTCTGTAGCTCAACACTTTCTAAATAAAACTATTCTTACGGAAGAGCAGGCAACTCTTCTACTTTGTAATTCATGTAGTAATCTCTATTTTCTACACTTTTGTAAGGTTTGAGTCGTTGCCCGTTTACAATGAATGCCTCCTTCAATTAACTCCTTATTTCAATGGCTCCATTTTGAAAAATACTTTGATAACCTCAAAAGGTCCAGACCATCTAGAACAAAGTTTGCTTGGAAATACTTTCAGTCGAGAGTTGAAGAGAAGGACAAGTTCTCCTTCATTGAAATCTCTTCTTGTTATGCATTTATCGTGCCACTATTTAGTTCTCTCTTTATAAATTTGGACATTTTCGTAGGCGTTTAATCTCAATTCTTCTAGTTCATGAAGATCTAGAACTCTCTTCTCTTCTGCGACCGTATAGTTCGTGTTAAGGGTCTTAATGGCCCAATAAGCTTTATGTTCAAGTTCAACCGGCAGGTGGCATGATTTACCATAAACTAGCTTAAATGTAGTGGTTCCTATTATGGTTTTGTAGGTCATCCTATAAGCCCATAAAGTCTCATTAAGCTTGGAAGACCAATCTTTCCTAGAAAGTTGCAACAATTTTCTCTAATATTTTCTTAACTTCTCTATTTGAAATCTCAACTTGCCCACTCGTTTGTGGGTGATAGGGTGTCGTTATTCAGTGTCGAACTTCATATTTGAGTAACCTTATTTCAAAGATATTTGAAATGGAATGTGAACCACTGCCACTAATGATGAGTCTTGGCACACTAGAACTAGGAAAAATAGTATTCTTAAATAGTTTAATAATGACTCGTGCGTCATTTGTAGGAGAGGTCATAGCCTTGATCCATTTGGATATGTAATCAACAACAACGAGTATGTATTTGTTACTGAAAGAAGATGGGAAAGGTCCTATAAAGTCAATATGTAACACCCCGTTCCCCAAAACAAAATAAAATAATTAAAATAAACACATATCAGAGTTCCTCTCCCAAACGGGATGTCACAATTCACATCAGAATTTCACAAAACATTTTTCCAAATTAATTTTCAATAAAGTTGCAGCGGAAAAATGAATATAGTTTGTCGTAACACAAAACAACATATATACATCATCCATATCATCAACATCATCATATGTACAACAATCGGCCAATTGCCCAAAATACATATAGTATCATCAACAATCATCACTAAACAGGATACGCCACAGGGGCACACAAAATCAACAGTAACCAATAAAACTCCCAAAAGACCCCGGTGTTACGTATCAGAGCAGTCCTACGGAGACACCACAATCCAAGCTAGCTAAACACCTGGATTATCTATACTTCTGAAGAAGCACATACTACAACAACAGCAAAGGGGTGAGATTCACGATCAAATAATAATGGTATAGTTGTACATGAAATAAAAGGCAGAAAATCATATAAATATCATTTCATATACAACACATCTGGACCTACTGTCCCATCATCAATCTCAACATAAAATCATGCAACACATGCACACCCACACAACCCATGAATATGCGGTACCGACTCACAACAACGATGGGCACCGGGCCATCAACCCTCCACACAGGAGCACACATCAATGATGAGCACTTGGCCATCAACCCTCCACAAAGGAGCACAGGCGCCGATGGACACCTGTCCATTACCCTCCACAAAGGAGCACATGCACCGATGGACACCTGGCCATCACCCTCCACACAGGGAGCACATCTCCGATGGTCACTGGGCCATCACCCTCCATAAAGGGAGCATCACACTGATGGACACTGGGCCATCACCCTCCTCACATGGAGGACATCATCAACGTCCCCCACTTGGGACACGAGTGGTCGCATACACTCCATCCGAGCAACGATCCAAATCCCGTCCACACACTAAGCAAGACACTATGCATAAACACATAGCACACACAGTGCACACGACCCCACTGGTCCGTCGCATCATAATATGCATACATACACAAGCACACAAAGTGCATCGATCCTACCGATCAACTCGCTACACAACATATCACATACAATGCACACAAGGCGTGCCGGTCCTACTGACCCAAATATATCGCACAACAGCATATAATGCAACGCATAAACAGCGTATCGATCCTACGGATCCACTCATCATAACACATCACCACAACGCACTCAAGGCGTGTTGATCCTACTGGTCCACATATCCCACACACTTAGCACATCTCACAAACACAGCCACACTTGTCGAGAATTAACACATAATCCCCTGATTATGTCTAAGGCGATAAACGCCGGCTACACAACCCTACAACCTTCAACATACACTCGCCTCAGCTCTCCAGCAAGCTCATCATCAAACATGCCCAACAAGGGTCCAAGTCTACAAAGGAAACAACACAAAACAGCAGCAAAAACACAAACTGTTGTCGGGCTTGATGGCACATTCGCCGGGCGAAGCCCCGCAGCGAACACTCGCTGCCATTCGCCTAGCGAAACCTCTGGCGAATCCAGACATAAGCTTCTACCAGCACTCGCTGGCTAGTTCGCCTGGCAAAACCTGGCAAAGGCTCGCCCCCTCATTCGCCCAGCGAATACCTGCGTACTTAGAAAATCCCACGCAGCAGGAACAACAACCTGCCCCGATTTTTCCCGATTAAATCGAAACTTACAACCAATAACATATTACCACTTAGTACGGGGTCTATTCCCGATTCTATCCGACAAATTGTCAACTCTACTCTAGAAACCAACTTCTGGCTCAACTTCGAAATTACCCGGAAGCTCCAAAACACTCAAACAATCGAACACAGCCACCTGCAATGATTCCAATACGATTCAACATAATAATAACAACATCAATATCATGCATTCAATATCATATTATCATATCCTATAGGGATTAGGGATTTCCCCCCTTTCTACCAATTTTCATGCAAAACCATTTAACCGTTAAATTCTCCCCCCTTACCTCGAATGTAGTCGAATGATGATCAGTTTCCCGAATCTTCAGCCTTGATGCCCTCTTTGCTCAAGCTCTCTTGATCGTTCACTTCTTCCTCCTTCTGTGTTCGTACTTTCCTTCCTTCTTCTATTTTTTCCAAAAATGGCAATGTTACCCCTCATCCCAAATAATCCTCTTTTAATCCAAAATAAATATAATTCTCTTAATTCTTTTAATTCACTAAAATCCAATTAATAATATTTTCTCATTTATATTAATATTAGCAATAATAATGATAATAATTAATAATAATTTTTACATTACTATCAATTATCACATTTTACCACAATTTATTAATATTATGAGTTCTTGACCTTCCAAAATAATTCTCAAAATACACCCGCGAGTAAAATAATCACAGAAACCAAAAATAATTAAAATGGGCGTTACAACTCTCCCCCACTTTAATTATTTTCGTCCTAGAAAATACCTGATGGAAACAGCTCTGGATACGCTTCTCGCATCCTGCTTTCCAATTCCCAGGTCACACTGCCACCTGCAGCACCTCCCCAAGCTACTCTCACCAACGGTATCTCTTTCCCTCTGAGTCGCTTTATCTTGCGATCCTCGATCCTCAATGGCAACGTCTCCACAGTTAGATTCTCTCTAACTTGAACTTCATCCCTTTGAATCACATGAGACGGATCGGGTACATACTTCCGAAGTTACGACACATGAAACACGTCATGCAAGTTCGAAAGCTCTGGCGGCAACGCCACCTTATATGCCACAACACCAATCCTCTGCAAGATCTGATACGGCCTGATAAACTTCGGATCCAGCTTCTTGGACTTCAATGCACGCCCAACATCAGTCACTGGGTTAACCCTCAAGAATACATGGTCACCCTCATTAAATTCCAACTCTTTCCTGTGGTTATCATAATAACTCTTCTGTCGATCCTGAGATGCTTTCATCTTTTCACGGGTCATCTGCACTGTCTCAGTAGTCTGCTGCACCAACTCTGGTCCCAACACAACACGCTCACTCGACTCATACCAACACAAAGGAGTCCTGCACCTTCTACCATAAAGAGCCTCAAACGGTGCCATCCCGATACTGGAATGTTAACTGTTGTTGTACGTGAACTCTACCAAAGGCAAATGAGTATCCCACGTACCACCCTTCTCCAACACACAAGCCCGCAACAAATCCTCTAAAGTCTGAATAGTCCACTCCGACTGACCATCCGTCTGCGGATGATAAGTTGAACTCAGCTTCAACTCGGTACCCAAAGCCTCTTGTAAACTCTTCCAAAATACAGAAGTGAACCTCGGATCTGTATCCGACACAATACTCAACGGCACACCATACAGCTTTAGAATCACTCGAATGTAAATCTCTGCAAGCTTCTCCAACGGAAAACTGATACTGATCGGTACAAAGTGTGCAGACTTCGTAAGCCGATCCACAATCACCCAAATGGCATCAAATCCTCTCGTCGTATTCCGCAAACCTGTAACAAAATCCATAGTAATACAGTCCCACTTCCAAACTGGAATCTCTAACGGTTGCATCATCCCAAAAGGTCTCTGATGCTCCACCTTCGCTTTCTGACATACCAAACAAGCATAAACATAACGAGCAATATCCTTCTTCATGCCCGACCACCAAAACAACTTTCTCAAATCATGATACATCTTCGTAGCTCCTGGATGAACACTCAGGCTACTACGGTGCCCTTCGTCTAAAATCGACTTCTTCAGCTCATCATTATCCGGTACGCAAATTCTGCCCCGAAACCTCAACACACCCGCATTATCCAACTCGAAATCACTACCGGAATCACTCCCGGTTTCCCGCATCAAATCCACAAGTTTCACATCCAACTTCTGATGTTCTCTTATCATATCCAAGAAATCATTCTTCACTTGCAATTTGCCCAACATCACACCACCTGTAGTAAACTCATAAACCATGCTCAAATCCCAAAACTGCTCAATGCTCCATCTCTTTTACCATCAAAGCGGACATATGAATTGTCTTCCTGCTCAACGCATCCGCAACCACATTCTCTTTTCCTGGGTGATAACTCAAACTAAAATCATAATCTTTCAAGAATTCTAGCCATCTCCTCTGCCTCATATTCAACTCTTTCTGGTCAAATAGGTACTTCAAACTCTTGTGATCACTGAACACCTCAAATCTCGAACCATACAAATAATGTCGCCAAATCTTCAACACAAAAACCACCGTAGCCAATTCAAGATCATGAGTAGGATAATTCCGCTCATGCACCCTCAATTTTCGTGAAGCATAAGCTACCACTTTCCCATCCTGCATAAGAACTCCGCCTAATCCCATCTTAGACGCATCACAATATACCACAAAAGGCTCACTCGGATTCGGTAACACCAACACCGGTGCTGAAGTCAATCTCTTCTTCAGTTCCTCAAAACTCTTTTCACAAGCAGCATCCCACACAAACACTTGATCTTTCCTCGTCAACTGAGTCAATGGCAAAACCAATCTAGAAAAGCCTTCAATAAATCTTCGGTAATAACCAGCCAAACCCAAAAAGCTTCAAACCTCTGTTACCGTCTTCGGCGGTTCCCACTGCAAAGCCGCACTAACTTTCGAAGGGTCTACTGAAACACCATCACCAGAAATAACATGCCCCAGAAAACTCACTGTCTTCAACCAGAACTCACACTTCAACAACTTAGCAAACAACTTGTTATCTTTCAACACTTGCAAAGCAATCCTCAAATGTTCCGCATGCTCATCCTCAGTCTTAGAATAAATCAGTATATCATCAATGAACACGATAATAAACTGATCCAAATAATAATGGAAGATACGGTTCATATACTCCATAAACACTCCCGGCGCATTAGACACTCCGAAAGGCATTACCGCATACTCGTAATGTCCATATCGAGTCCTAAACGTCGTCTTCTGAATATCACCTTTTTTCACTCTTATCTGATGATAACCCGACCTTAAGTCAATCTTACTGAACACACAAGCTCCCGCCAACTGATCCATCAAATCATCGATCCTTGGAAGAGGATATTTTTTCTTGATGGTCACTTTGTTCAACTAACGGTAATCAATGCACAACCGCATGCTACCGTCCTTCTTCTTCACTAACAACACTAGAGCTCCCCATGGTGACACACTAGGTCTGATAAACTTTCTATCCAGCAACTCTCCAATCTGAGTCTTCAACTCGGCCAGCTCCACTGCCGACATCCTGTACGGCGCCATAGAAATAGGCCTCGTACCAGGAACAAGATCAATACTAAACTCAACCTCTCTCTTCGGAGGCAACTCAGTAATATCATCCGGGAATACCTCCAAAAACTCATTCACCACAGCTAACTCATCCAACAACGCCTTGTTGTCAGCCGACAGTGATGCAAATAAAGCAAACACATGTGCTTCATATTCCAACAAGGTTCTCAATTCCTTACTAGACAAGGAATCTGCCAAAGCTTCCTCTTCTGGAGTCAAAAACAATAACACTTTCCGAAAACAATCGATGTACACTCGGTTGAACTCCAACCAGTTCATGCCCAGTATAACATCCTAACCACCAAGTGGAAAACAAATCAAATCCACACCGAAGTCTCGACCAAAAATAGTCAGTAGACACTTCAAACATACTAACAAAGTAGTCACTGAACCAATCGAGGGAGTTTCAATAGTCATCCGCCGCTCAAGAGTAGTCGGCACCAAACCTAACCTCTTCACACAATCAATAGAGATAAACGAGTGGGTCGCACCCGTATCAATCATAGCAGTCAAAGGAATGTTATTGATAAAACAAGTACCTTTGATCGAACGCTCCCCGTCTTCCGCTTGAGTTCCCACAACCGCAAACACTTTACCAGCAACGTGAGGCGCCTGAGGCCTCATTGGCTTCTCACAATTAGTGCTAATATGGCCTTTCTCGCCGCAATTATAGCAAGTAGGCATATTAGTCCTACAATCTGCCATCATATGGCCCGACTTCCCACATTTGAAGCACTTCTTCGTCTCTGGAGGACAATCATTGGCACGATGACCCATGCCACTGCACCGGAAACACTTCGTACCAGCAGACGCCCTTCCCTCTCTAGGCTTCCTATCAGTAGCACCCTTAAACTTCCCCTTACCAGTCGGAACACTGTAGGGAGTACCACCAAACCTTTGTTTACCCTTACGGTCACATGCAGCCTTGTAATGTGAAATCCTTGCACGGTTATCATTATTGTAAATCCGACTTCTACTTACCAATTCAGGATAGCTCCTGATCTTCTGACACGCAATTCCCATCTTGATCTCTGGCCTCATCCCATTCTCAAATTTCAAGCACTTAGAAGTCATAGACTATGGGGACAATACTGAGCCAACTCCTCAAACTTAGCCGCATACTCGGCCACCGACATGCTGCCCTGTTTCAATTCCAAGAATTCCACCTCTTTAGTGCTTCTAATATGTTCTGGGAAATACTTCTCCAGAAATCCAGATCAAACCACCTCCCAAGTAATCGGAGTCCCCGAAGCCTCCATCCTCTGACGACAATTATCCAACTAGGCCTTGGCCTCTCCTTCGAGCATGTGAGTACCGAACCTCACCTTCTGCTCGTCACTGCACCCCATGGTCCTGAAGATCTTCTCTATTGCCTTCAGCCATTTCTGAGCAGCTACCGGATCTAAAATCCCACCTTCAAACTTTGGTGGCTTGTTGCTCTGGAACTGCGTCAAGTCTCTGAACTGAGCACTCGCAGCCAGATTCTGATTGGCCACCACTTGTGCCATAGCCTGCATAGCTGCAGCCAATGCCACATCATTCCTCCCAGCCATACTACTCAACAACAACAATCAAGGTTAACAGAAAACAACCACACTCTATCCTACGGACAGACTCAAACACACTACACTAGCCGGATGGATCGACCTGCTCTGATACCAACTTGTAACACCCCGTTCCCCAAAAAAAAAATAAAACAATTAAAATAAACACATATCAGAGTTCCTCTCCCAAACGGGATGTCACAATTCACATCAGAATTTCACAAAACATTTTTCAAAATTAATTTTCAATAAAGTTGCAGCGGAAAAATGAATATAGTTTGTCGTAACACAAAACAACATATATACATCATCCATATCATCAACATCATCATATGTACAACAATCGGCCAATTTCCTAAAATACATATAGTATCATCAGCAATCATCACTAAACAAGATACGCCACAGGGGCACACAAAATCAACAGTAACCAATAAAACTCCCAAAAGACCCCGGTGTTACGTATCAGAGCAGTCCTACGGAGACACCACAATCCAAGCTAGCTAAACACCTGGATTATCTGTACTTCTGAAGAAGCACAGACTATAACAACAGCAAAGGGGTGAGATTCACGATCAAATAATAATGGTATAGTTGTACATGAAATAAAAGGCAGAAAATCATATAAATATCATTTCATATACAACACATCTGGACCTACTGTCCCATCATCAATCTCAACATAAAATCATGCAACACATGCACACCCATACAACCCATGAATATGCGGTACCGACTCACAACAACGATGGGCACCGGGCCATCAACCCTCCACACAGGAGCACACATCAACGATGGGCACTTGGCCATCAACCCTCCACAAAGGAGCACATGCACCGATGGACACCTGGCCATCACCCTCCACACAGGGAGCACATCTCCGATGGTCACTGGGCCATCACCCTCCATAAAGGGAGCATCACACCAATGGACACTGGGCCATCACCCTCCTCACAGGGAGCACATCATCAACGTCCCCCACTTGGGACACGGGTGGTCGCATACACTCCATCCGAGCAACGATCCAAATCCCGTCCACACACTAAGCAAGACACTATGCATAAACACACAACACACACAGTGCACACGACCCCACTGGTCCGTCGCATCATAATATGCATACATACACAAGCACACAAAGTGCATCAATCCTACCGATCAACTCGCTACACAACATATCACATACAATGCACATAAGGCGTGCCGGTCCTACTGACCCAAATATATCGCACAACAGCATATAATGCAACACATAAACAGCGTATCGATCCTACGGATCCACTCATCACAACACATCACCACAACACACTCAAGGCGTGTCGATCCTACTGGTCCACATATCCCACACACTTAGAACATCGTGCGCACATCTCACAAAGACAACTACACTTGTCGAGAATTAACACATAATCCCCTGATTATGTCTAAGGCGATAAACGCCGGCTACACAACCCTACAACCTTCAACATACACTCGCCTCAGCTCTCCAGCAAGCTCATCATCAAACATGCCCAACAAGGGTCCAAGTCTACAAAGGAAACAACACAAAACAGCAGCAAAAACACAAACTGTTATCGGGCTTGCTGGGACATTCGCCCGGCGAAGCCCCGCCAGCGAACACTCGCTGCCATTCGCCTGACGAAACCTCTGGCGAAGCCAGACAGAAGCTTCTGCCAGCACTCGCTGGCTAGTTCGCCTGGCGAAACCTGGCAAAGGGTCGCCCCCTCATTCGCCCAGCGAATACCTGCGTACTCAGAAAATCCCACGCAGCAGGAACAACCTGCCCCGATTTCGCCCGATTAAATCGAAACTCACAACCAACAACATATTACCACTTAGTACGGGGTCTATTCTCGATTCTATCCGACAAATTGTCAACTCTGCTCTAGAAACTAACTTCCGGCTCAACTTCAAAATTACCCGGAAGCTCCAAAACACTCAAACAATCGAACACAGCCACATGCAATGATTCCAATATGATTCAACACAATAATAACATCATCAATATCATGCATTCAACATCATATTATCATATCCTATGGGGATTAGGGATTTTCCCCCTCTCTACCAATTTTCATGCAAAATCATTTAACCGTTAAATTCCCCCCCCCCCCCTTACCTCGAATGTGGTCGGATGATGATCAGTTTCCCGAATCTTCAGCCTTGATGCCCTCTTTGCTCAAGCTCTCTTGATCGTTCACTTCTTCCTCCTTCCGTGTTTGTGCGTTCCTTTCTTCTTCTATTTTTTTTCCAAAAATGGCAATGTTACCCCTCATCCCAAATAATCCTCTTTTAATCCAAAATAAATATAATTCTCTTAATTCTTTTAATTCACTAAAATCCAATTAATAACATTTTCTCATTTATATTAATATTAGCAATAATAATGATAATAATTAATAATAATTTTTACATTACTATGAATTATCACATTTTACCATAATTTATTAATATTATGAGTTCTTGACCTTCCAAAATAATTCTCAAAATACACCCGCGAGTAAAAAAATCACAGAAACCAAAAATAATTAAAATGGACGTTACACAATACCCTACACATCAAAAACTATAACTTCTAAGATACCCTTTTGAGGCATCTTGTCGTGTCTAGAGATATTCCCAGTGTGTTGGCATCAGTCGCAATTGATAATCGCGTTGTGGACATCATTCCATAGGTTAGGCCAAAAGAGGCCATATTGTAATATTCTTGCACAAGTCTTTGACGTGTTTGCATGCCCTCCATAGGGTGCAGTATGACAATGGGATATTATGTTGTCTACCTCCTCCTCAGGGACATAGCGACGGAAGATATCATTGGTGCCTCTCTTTAAAAGAAGGGGATCATCCCAATAATAATGTTTTAAATCATGGAAAAGAATTTCTTCTGTTGGTAAGTTAATTCGGGTGGAAGCACTCCGACTGCTAGGTAGTTGACAAAGTCAGCATACGAAGGCATTATGGGTTTAGTAAAGACTGCTTCCATGACTTCCTTATTTTCTATGTTAGGATTAATTTGAGAACATTCAATTGTTTCAGTTAAGTTATTTTCTAACTGGGCTATAAGTCGGTCATAGGGGAAACCATCGTTGATGGGTGTAACACCCCAAATTTAATTCGAATATTTTAATTAATTTATTTAATTGAGAATATTCGTATTTTGGTGGTTTTGGGTGGTTTTGTGGATTATTGGGAATTATGCATTTTTGGATTATTTATTTAATTAATAGTATACAATATGGAAGTATTAGTATTAATATTAGTTAAAATAAATATAAGTGAAATAAGGGTAATTTGGGCATTAAGAGGAGTTAGTAAGGGTGTTATGGGAAAAGCCCAATTGTGTGGCCCAAGACTAGGTTTGACAAAAAGGAATTCTTAAGGGAATTAGGATTCATTTTTTTAACCGTGAAAAGTATTGAGGCTAGAGCTCTGAGGAGAAGATTGGAGGCATAAGCTTTGAGAGATTCCTTGAAAGATTGAGAAGGCTTCGATTGACAATTAAGGTATGGAGAGTATAGCTTTTCATGATTTTCCATGTGTAACTTTCGATGTAATTATGGTTAATTTACGGGTTTAAGGGTTTTATGGAGAATTATGAGAAAAATGGATTTTTGGCCTTCGTGGCCTAAATCTATTATGGAGATTGTAACCTAGGGATTTTAAGGGTAGAGATGAGAAATAGTGATCTTTGGCCTTCGTGGCCTAAACCTGTAATTGCATATCTAACCGTGAATTAATTAGGGAAAATGGAAACCTAGGCCTTCGTGGCGAAAACGCTGATTGAACTTTGTCTGACCCTGAAGGAATAGGAATATTTGAATGTGAGTAACTCTAATGCCTTAGGGTGTAATTGAAGGAAAATTTGTGATTTAGGACATGAATATGTTACGGGATTGGCCTAATAAACCGTAGGTTTTGTGCCTTTATTGCCTTAATACCTTAGGGTTGATTTAAGGATGTTTTGGAGGATTGGGTAAGTGAATTGTAGAGCTTTTAAAGTGATTTGGAGTTCTGGTGCGTATCCGAAATTGCTGTCATCGCACGGTTCGCCTAGCAAAGAATCCTTCGCCTAGTGAACCATTTTGTTCCCAGACTCGCCTAGTGAAGAATCCTTTGCCTAGCAAAGAAACTCACCCCAGACTCGCCTAACGAACATGCCAGCGAACGTAGCAGAGTTTCACGTATGTTGATCGTATGCAGCGATGCCTTGATGTTTGATTCTGTGATTTCTGTGTCGGATTAACATGAGTTGGACTGTGAAGTTTATGTGATTAATAGGCGATAGTATGAGGATTACCGCGAGTATAATTATGAATTGATGTGTGATAATATGTGATAATATGATGAATTAATATGAGTATGACTGTGAGCGCTATGTGATTTGTACATGATTATATGACGATTTTCTATGAGGTATTGATGATGATTATTATGATGAATTATGATGACATGATGTATGATAATGATTATTATAATGAACTATGATGACATGATGTATGAAGATGATTATCATGATGAGTTATGATGACATGACGTACGATGATGATTATGATGATGAGCTATGATGTTTGATGATGATGAATATGATGAATGATGATGCACCTATGATGTTATTATGAGGATGATTTGTGACGTGTGCATCATGCATTCATGTGCATCCGGACTTCGGTTCAGGTACTCGATTACTTTGGCTTCAATCTCACTGTGTGGATGTGAAGTGTTTTGATGTGCTCCGGTTCTCTAGTAGAATCGATCCTATTGATGGGGATCTATGGAGGGTTGATGACTCAGTGTCCATCGCGCTATGATGATTGGTACCACATGCATTGAGTCCTGTTGCATTTTGCATTTATGAGTCTTTTGTATGAATTATGATGTTGTGGCCATCGAGGCCTATTGATGAATGTGAATGTGTTTAATATGATTACGACGCCATTTATATGTTGATTTTTATGCATTGATTATTATGAATTGTTTTACTCACCCTGCCTGTTTGAATGTTACCTCCACGTGGGTAACGTGCAGATGACCAGGTTTAGCCGTGGGCGTCGTCGAGGATTATTTTTGAAGTCTTTGAGTTGTTAGCCTTTTGGTTAACTTAGAGGGTCTTGCTCTAATATGTAACATCAGGTTGGGAACTTTTGAGTTAAACTATATACTGTTGAGTTGTTTTGCTTATTTTCCCTGATGAGGAAAACCTGGACTTATGCCCTTGAATTCCGCTGTTTTATGCAATTTGATGTATTTTAGGAAAACCCGTTGTATACAGAGCATTGACTTATTTTGAGCTATTGAGAAATGTACACACTTTGAGGTGATTTTTATTGAGTTAAATATTTTACTCTGATTTATGTAAAAAATGTGCCTTTTAATTGTGGGTAGAAAAGGGTGTTACATTAGTGGTATCATAGCAGGTTGGTCCGTCCGGCCAAGTTGTCTAATGTTATTTGTTCCCTTGTATGCAACATGTGTGTGAAAACACTCGGTACCCGTTTGTTTTCTAACCTTTGTCTGCAGATGTGGTAATGAAACAAGTGGGGGAGGAGCTTGTGCTTCTCCAAGATGCTGCAAGTGTGGAGTGGCAGCTCAGTGTGTTATTGAACACTCTTATAGTTTGGTAAAGATGGTTTATGTCCCATCATGATTTTTGGCTGTCTATTGAAAAATTGAGGAACTGATCACCCTTAATCTCTTGTGGATAGTGGACGGAGTCATGTTTGAGGGGATATACGTGTCTTGCAAGCTTAGATGGCGTGTGCAGTGAATTGTTTTGAGTTAAGCTAAGTGCTTACAAGTTATTTTGATGAGTCAGTACGGGATGGTGCTGAAGTGGTTATTTTGATGGGAACCTTGAGTGTTGATGAAAGTGAGGAAGTTGGTGGTTTTCCAATTAATTGTGATTGTCCAGGAGTTTTCCTAATGAGATAAGTGATTTACTACCAGAATGTGAAGTGGAGTTTGCGGTCGATTTAGTTCCTAGAACTGGTCCGATATCGATGGCTCCATATAGTGTGTATGCTTTGGAATTGAAAAAGTTGAAGAGTCAACTTGAGGATTTGATGGATCAGTTGGTTGTTGCAGGTAAGATAGATGGGAGATCTGGGTATCATCAGATTCATGTGAAGGCTAAAGATATTCAGGGGACTTCTTTTAAAATAAGGTATAGACAAGATGAATATTTAGTAGTGCCATTTGGGGTGACTAAGGCACCATGTGGGTGTGTGGAGTATATGAACGATATTTTCCATACTTATTTGAGCGAGTTGATGGTTGTGTTAATTAGTGATATTTTGGTATATTCGAAGAGTAAAGAGGACCATGATGAGCATCTGAAAATTTTGTTATCAGTGTTGAAAGGGAAGCAGTTGTATGCAAAAACGGTCAAAGTATGAGTTGGTTGGAGGAAGTAAGTTCCTTGGTCATGTAATCTCGAGTGGAGTTATTATGGTTGATATGTCAAAGGTTGAAGCTGTATCGCAATGGGAAGCTCCAAACCTGTTTTGAGATTAGGAGTTTTCTTGGGTTGGCAGATTATTACCGGAAATTCACTGAAGGATTTTTCCAAGTTATCTTTGCCATTGACGCAGTGGACTAGGAAGGTTCAAGATTTTTTTTTGGATGTGAAGTGTGAAGAAAGTTTCTAGAGCTTTTGAGGATGGTTGACAACAGCTCGTGTTTTAATTTTTCCGAATCCAGTAGAACTATTTGTTGTATTTTGTGATGCTTTGTTGATGGAATTGGGAGATGTATTATTGCAACATCAGCGAGTCTTAGCTTATGCTTTTAGGCAACTTAAAGTGCATAAGAGGAATTATTTGACGCATGATTTAGAGTTTATTGTTGTTGTGGTGGTTGTGTCAAAGCTTTGGAGGCATTATTTGTTTGGTTCGAGATTTGAGATGTTTAATGATCTTAAGAGCTTAAAGTATTTAGTTGATTAGAAAGATTTGAATATAGGACATAAGAGATGATTGGAACTTTTGAAGGATTATGGTTTTGGTTTGAATTACCATTCGGGTAAAGCAAACATGGTAGCTAATGCATTGATTTGGAAACCTTTACATATACCGATGATAATGGTGAAAGAGTTAGAACTGATTGAGCAATTTTGAGATATGAGTTTGGTTTGTGAAGAGACTTCTTATGGAGTTAAGCTTGGTATGTTGAAGCTTACTAGTGGAATTTTTGATGAGATTCGAGAAGGTGAGAAACCTGATTTGAGTTGGTAGATCGGTTGGATGGGATGAATCAAAGTCGAAGAGCTGAATTTTGGATTATTGGAAATGGTATCATGGGATGTCGTGGCAGAGTTTGTGTTGCAGATAGTGTGAGTTGGATAAGAGTATTCTTGAGGAGGGACATTTAAGTGGATTGAGTATCCATACCGGTGCTATGAAGAGGTACCAGAATTTGAGGGAATTGTTTTGGTGGCCGAGTATGAAGAAAGAAGTGGTTGAGTTGTATGTGATGGTTAGACTTGTCGAAAGTCGAAGATTGAACATCAGAGACCGTCGGGTCTGATGCAACCGTTGAATATTCCAGAGTGGAAATGGAATAGTATTTCTATGCATTTTGTGTTGGGTTTACCGAAGGCTTTAAAGAATATGATTTGATTTGGGTAATTGTGGATAGCTTGAGTAGATCAGCTCATTCTTAACAACGAGGATTAATCATTCTATGTTGAAGCTAGCTGAGGTGTATATTGAGGAAGTTGGGAGTTGGATGAGATACCGTTGAGCATTGTGCCCAATAGGGATCTGAGATCTTCCTCGAGGTTTTGGGAGAGTTGCAAGCTCTTTGAGTACTAAGTTGAGGTCGAGTTCTACCTATCATTTGCAGATGGATGGACAGACAAGAAGAACTATCTAGTCTTTAGAGGTTTTGCTGAGAGCTTGTTTATTGGATCAAGGTGGATTAGGGGATAGTCATTTGTCGTTGATTGAGTTACCTACAATAACAATTATCATTCTAATATCGGAATGGCACCGTATTAGGCTTTGCATGGTAGGAGGTGTAGGACTCCGTTGTGTTGATATGATTCAGGCGAGAATGTTGTACTCGGACCTGAGATTATGCAAGAGACGACTGAAAAGATCAAGATGATCCAAGAAAAGATGAAAGCGACGCAGATTCGTCAGAAAAGTTATTATGATAAGAGGAGGAAAGCACTTGAATTTCAAGAGGGAGATCATGTATTTTTGAGAGTTACGCTGGTAACTGGTGTTGGCCGAGCTTTGGAGTCTCGAAAGCTCACACCTTGATTTGTTGGTCCGTATCAGAGTGGCGCAGTGGAAGCGTGGGAGAAGTAGCATGTTAGAATGTTTTACCGCTGTCGCTTGTGAAATTGCATGAGGTGTTTCGTCTGCCTAAGTTGAGGAAGTACACTGATTCAGATGAAGGGTGTACAAGTGAGAGATAATCTGATTGTTGAAGCGTTGCTAATTCGGATTGATGAACGAGAAGCAACTGCGAGGTAAAGAGATTCCCTTGGTAAAGGTATTGTGGGGAGGACCAGCTGGAGAAAGTTGGAATTGGAAGCGTTGAGATCAGTTGAGGGAGTCGTATCCGACTGTATTTCCTTGGGGTAATTTTCGAGGGCGAAAATTCTTTTAAGTGGGGGAGAGTTGTAACACCCCAAATTTAATTGAAATATTTTAAATAATTTATTTAATTGAGAATATTCGTATTTTGGTGGTTTTGGGTGGTTTTGTGGATTATTGGGAATTATGCATTTTTGGATTATTTATTTAATTAATAGTATACAATATGGAGGTATTAGTATTAATATTAGTTAAAATAAATAGAAGTGAAATAAGGGTAATTTGGAAATTAAGAGGAGTTAGTAAGGGTGTTATGGGAAAAGCCCAATTGTGTGGCCCAAGACTAGGTTTGACAAAAAGGAATTCTAAAGGGAATTAGGATTCATTTTGTTAACCGTGAAAAGTATTGAGGCCAGAGCTCTGAGGAGAAGATTGGAGGCAGAATCTTCAAGAGATTCCCTGAAAGATTGAGAAGGATTCGATCGACAACTAAGTTATGGGGAGTATAGCTTTTCATGATTTTCCATGTTAACTTTCGATGTAATTATGGTTGATTTACAGGTTTAAGGGTTTTATGGAGAATTATGAGAAAAAGGGATTTTTGGCCTTCGTGGCCTAAATCTATTATAGAGATTGTAACCTAGGGATTTTAAGGGTAGAGATGAAAAATAGTGATCTTTGGCCTTCGTGGCCTAAACCTGTAATTGCAAATCTAACCGTGAATTAATTGGGGGAAACGGAAACCTAGGCCTTCGTGGCCAAAATGCTGATTGAACTTTGTCTGACCCTGAAGGAATAGGAATATTTGAATGTGAGTAACTCTAATGCCTTAGGGTGTAATTGAAGGAAAAATTGTGATTTAGGACATGAATATGTTATGGGATTGGCCTAATAAACCGTAGGTTTTGTGCCTTTATCGCCGTATGACCTTAGGGATGATTTAGGAATGTTTTTGGGACATTTGGTAAGTGCATCGTAGAGCTTTTTGAGTGATTTGGAGTTCTGGTGCGTAGCAGAATTTGCTGTCATCGCACGATTCGCCTAGCGAACCATGTTGTTCCCAGACTCGCCTAGCAAAGAATCCTTCGCCTAGCGAAGAAACTCGCCACAGACTCGCCTAGCGAACATTGCAGAGTTTCACGTATGTTGATCGTGTGCAGCGATGCCTTGATGTTTGATTCTGTGATTTCTGTAACGGATTAGCATGAGTGGGACTGTGAAGTTTATGTGATTAATAGGCGATAGTATGAGGATTATCGCGAGTATTATTATGAATTAATGTGTGATAAATGTGATAATATGATGAATTAATATGAGTATGATTGTGAGGGCTATGTGATTTATACAGGTATGACGATTTTCTATGAGGTATTGATGATGATTATTATGATGAATTATGATTACATGATGTATGGTGATGATTATTATTTTGATTAACTATGATTACATGATGTATGAAGATGATTATTAGATGTGCTAACTCGGTAATTCAACTATTGCCTTAGTATCATGCCACGTAGGAAGAATTTAAAGTTTTTTTACAAAATTTTATGAAAATGACTAACTAAACTAACAGAACAATTTTTAGAGGACTAAAATGTAACGTTTATTGGATAAAAGATTAAAGTGAAATATGAAATTAATGTACGGTTATAGGTTTTGTCACTAAAGAATTAGGATTTTGAACATATATATAAGAAATTCAATAACCAATGTTAAATTAGAAATTTAAAGTTATAATCAGATAAAATTCATCTGAAGTTTCTTTTCTTTCAATAAGTCTCTAAAATATTATGTTAGTATAATTACTTTTAAAGGACAACAATGAAGGACTAGCCAAACATGTTGGAAGACGGAAAACAATAACCTTAGTTAAGGAAATTTTCTATTGGCCTAAGCTAAAAATGTTGAAAGCATTTTAAATAATTCAAATGTTGTAACTAGTTACAGCATAAGCAGTTTCACTTTTGAGTAGTAGAAGAAGCTAAAATTTTAAGTTGTAACTGGTTAATCTCAGACGTTAACTAGTTATCACTAAAGTTGTAATTTTTATTGTCAACTGTAACTAGTTAACTAAATGGTGTAACTGATTACTGAAGGTGAGAAAATACTTAGAAGAGGGGGGGGGGGGTTGAATAAGGATTTAGAAAATATTAAGGCAATAAAAACACAAATATTTTTATCCTGGTTTGTTGAACTCAACTAATCCAGTCCATCCTATCAAGAGTGATTTGCCTTTCTCCACAAGGACTTAATCCACTATAATCAAACTGATTACAATATCAAACACTAAGAACAATTGTCTTAGTCTTCTCAAGAACTACTTACCACAACTTGGTCTTCTCAAGGAACTTTTACAATCAAATGTAAACTAAACAAGTGTTTAAATGCTTCTAAGAAAGCTATATCACAACTGTGATTTATACACTTAAGATTAAGAACGTATGAAACTATTCAACAAATAAATAATAATTTGTATGAGAGCTTTGAGAGAGTTTTCAATGAATTTGTCAAAATATGTCAACTTAAGAAAGTTGTTGAAGGCTTGCTTTTATAGACTTAGAAGTCCAAGACGTTGCAAGCTTGAAGACCGTGTACTGCAAAGTAGTTGTAGCCTTTTGTCTTCACATGACTTGACCTTTCCTAGAAGTAGAACGTTCAGACAAATCCTTTTTGCCTGAGTTCTTGTGTCTAGCATAAAAGAGGAAAGAGTCGTTTGGCATAACCAACAGATATAACTTTAAATAATCTTCTTCAACAAGTTTCTATTTCACAGCAATCAACATCAGAGCCTTTAGTGATCAGAGTCTTGATGTTCTCAGAGTTTGTTGTATCAGAGTGTTGCAACAAGTGTGCTTCAGCGTGAAATTAATCAGAGCAGAGTTTGGAGATCAGATCCTCAGTACATGCAGCGAACAGTACTATCAGAGTCTTCTAAAAAACAATGCCTGAAACTCTTCATACAAAGTCTTCAGTCTATGCTTCAGATGCTTCTGTAGCTTCTGCTTCATAGTCTTCTGTAGGCAGCGCTCAGAGTCTTTTGTAGAGATGCTTCTGACGCTCAGAGTCTTTTGTAGAGATGCTTCTGACGCTCAGAGTTTTGTGTAGTTCAACGTTCAGATCCATTTTTGCTTTCAGAAGAATATTAAATTTAATATCTGCAGCAAAAAATACTTGAACAAATTTAGAGTATATAATTTCTTAATACAAAATTTCATTAGTGTTATCATCAAAACATAGAGATATAACTAAGAACCAATCTGTGTTCTAACAATCTCCCCCTTTTTGATGATGACAAAAACATAGGAAATTTTGTTCAATAAAGAGATAAATATAACTCCCCCTGAGATTATGAATCTCCCCCTGAATTGAATACTAAGAAAGAATAAAAACTTCCCTTTTTGCATGAGTATCCTTTTTAGAATCAGAGCCCGAATGTTCAAAGTTAGAGCTTGATTTGGATGGACGTTTCAGAATCAGAGCCTGATTGGTTAAAACTTGACCTGGGGATCTCAGAGTTTCTTTAAAGAATTTTGTCAGATTTATCATTATAGTTCTGAAAGACTCAAAATTCATGTTAGTTATGATTTGATATGTCTGAATTTCATTCAGGTAAATTTTATTTGAACAGTTAGAATTTCATTTTCTCCCCCTTTTTTTCATAATCAAAAAGAAAACTTTTAAAGACAAGTAAAAGGAAACAGAGAGAAAAGATATAATCATATAGAGAAAACATTCAGATTCATTCATTCAAATATTCAGATACGAAAACATCAGATGAGAAATTCAAAACAAGTGCTCAAACATCAGATAAAGAAAACAGAAATCTAAGATTGTTTGGAGAGAAGCATCTTCAGAAGGTGGGTGATCTCAGAAGATGATTCTTCTTGTTTGGACATCCATTTCTCAATGTTGTCATTCTTCTGATCTTGCCTTACCATCCAGGACTTTATCTCAGATTGACCAGCTTCCAGCACATCAATCTTATCTTCTAAATCTGGATTCTCTTTCTTGATCTCAGAAGAAGTAGACGGAGTAGATTCAGATGCAGGAGCAGAAGCAGAGTCAATTACCATTGCAGAGTCAGATTCTGGAGGCACAGATTCAGATGTTTTGTCCATAATCATCAGAGCTAAAGGATTTTCTTCCAGAATGACTTGAGAAGTAGATCCTTCAACAGTAGCAGACACTCCAGAAGATGAAGGGGCATACTCAAGAAGCAGTGTAGGAGATCTGGTAACATTCCAAAGCAAGGTTCTGGTAAGCTCAACGAATCTGATCTTCGCATCATCAGAGCAGACACTCTTCAGATTTGAAGCAACAGTGTTGAATCTGGCAATGAACTTATCCCAACATTCTTCAGAGGCTTCTGGATTAATGCTTGAGAGACATTCCTCTTGAACAGAATTAAAACTCATCCTTATTTCCTTCTTGAAACTAGCAAATAAGGCATCAACATCTAATCTGGATTTGGGTTTAAGGTAGGTTTCCAGAGGTGTTGGTTTGGGTTGTTCTGGTGGAGGTGGTATGGTGAAAGTTGGAATGATGAACAGAGGACGAGGATAAGAGGGGAAAGAGGGATGTTCAGATGATGAAGTGACATTAGTGAATCTGGATGATGATGAAGTGGGAAATAGAAATGGTTTGAAACTTGATGCAGAGGGAATGACATCAAATGGGGTAGAAGTGTATGGGGTAAAAATAGAGTTATGAGAAAGCAAAGGTTCTGATGGAATGATGTCTAGTTGTTTTGTAAGATAGGTTTGAAGAACAGATGGTAGGATAGTTGAAGAGATGGGTTTAAATGGAGTGGTAGGGTCAGATGCTTCTATTCTGGTGTAAAAGTTTTTAAGTTTTAGACCAGAGGGAAGGGGATTAGAGGGATAAGGTTTGGAAGAAGTAACAGGTACAAACTCAGAAGTTCTGGGTTCATAGCCTCTGAGAGAGGGTGGTGAGTAAACTTCTTGTGGTAGGTCATATTCAGATGAATCAGATGATGGAGATGAATGGCATGATGTGGAAGAGAGTTCAACCAACGTGGTTAAGGGTTGAATATCTAGGACTATAGAGTCAGGTATAAAGAGTTCAGATGGTTGGATTGATTCTGGTTGTGGTTGTTGTTGTTCAGTTTCTTGTGGAGTTGGTTCTGGTTGGTTTGATTTTGGTGGATTAGAAGTTTGTGGTTCTGGTTGGGTAATTTCAGATGATTTTGGTACAGGTGTTTGTTTGTCGGATGGGGGAACATCAGATGGTTTAGAAGGTGTTGGTTCAGATGTATACTTTTCAGATGGAGTTGCTAGAGATTGAGTTACAAATGGTCTAGCAGAAGGTTTCTTAGGTTTAGAAACACGAGGAAGAGAAGGTGAAGGTGATGGTATAGGTTCATGAAGAGTTTGATCAGATGTTAATACCTCTTTTACAGTTTCCAGAATCTCGTCTAGACTTGCCTCTGGAGGATTGATCTCTTGCCTCTTAACCTTCTTAGGCTTGACAGCAACAGCTTCACCAGTAGTCTTCCTCTTGGGTTTAAAAGGTTATTCTGCATCAACCTTTCTCTTCTTCTTATGTCTGGCCTCATAAAGATCTGGAGCAGGTTCTCCTGCCTTCTGAACCAAATTTGCTGGTAGAGGAATTCCTTCATTCAGATACAATGTGATGTAATCCAGAACAATCTCCCTTGGTTCATTAGCAAAGAACATAGGAAAATTTGCAACTGGAACTCTTCTTTGAGTGACCTCTTCAGAGTTGAATTTCTTTGGAGCAGAAGTAACCTCTTCTACAACTTTCATCCTCTGAAGGCTCTTCCCGTTCAGAGGTTTTCCAACTGCAGAAGCTAACTCTTCCTTCATTCCATCTTCAACCAGATGACCAACAAGACCATTCTCAGTCAAAATGTCTAAGATAAGTCTACCCATTGGAATCCAGTTCCTCAGCTTCTGATGCTTGTTTCTGACCTCTTCCCTTGACTGTTTAACATGGGTCCACAAATGATTAAACAGAAGATATGGCAGATCCGCCTTGGTGCTCTGACTCAGATAATACATAAAGTATAGCTGATCAGTGTTAACATAATCTGGAGAATTAGAGGATTTTTTGTAATGAATGCAGCTCATGAAAATCTTAGCCCATATTCTGTAAATTGGCTTCAGATCCTTAACCTTGTTAGAAGCTACTCCAAATGAGCAAACTTCTTTATACACTTCAGTCATATCCACACGCCCAGATGGTAGATTAGTGACTCCATTAGTTTCCTCGTATCCTATGAGTTTCCTTATCAAGTCTCCAGTAATGATAATTTCTTTGCTCAGAACAAACAAAACTATGAACTTAGGGCAACAAGAAGCATGTATCCAAAATTCCTTTACCAGACGAGGGTAATCAGGTCCCATCAACCTGTCAAAAAACTTGGTCCAACATTGTGCATCAACAATGGGACGAAGATCATACCCATTTTCTACAAACAATTCAAAGTTGACAATGAACTCACACAAAACTTCCAACTTGTCAACAGGTGTGAGTAGTGTTCTGATAGGTTCATTAAATGCAACAACACCCATTTTTGATGAAGAAACATCAGCCATTGAAGATTGGAACTGAGCAGACGTTGAAGATGAAGTAGCCATGGAAGTTCTTGAAGTTTTAGGGTTTCTGAGATGTTTGGGTTTGAGAGAGAGATGGAAGCAATGAACCAAGAAGAAATGCATACAATGTGTGCGTGAGAGTGAAAAATGTGAAGTGTGTAAAATTGTGGCATTTATAGAGGAAAATAGGGCACACAAAGGTCACACGATCAGCACACTTGCAATTAGCATTTAATGAAAAGAATATAATCATTTCAAAGCATTAATGATTCTGACAATTGGGGGGAAAACAAGAAACCAACCATTCAAACTTTACCTCAAACGTCTTTTCAGTATTGTGCACTCCATCTTTTCAGATTCTGAGTTACACGTGTTTGCTTGCATGTGCTTCTGAAAACTCTTTGAGAAATGAAACGTTAACCAACGTTCAGATCCTCTGAGACTTGTTAATTCAGATACACACAGATATAATAATTCAAGAAATTAAATAAATGACAGATGAAATACTTCAGAGTTTAAACATTTTGCATCTGAGAAAGTTGCTTCTGATAAATATTATTCTGGACAGAATTCCATACCAATATTTTTCAGAATAAACTTAAACTTATCTTCAGCAAGGGGTTTTGTGAAAATATCAGCCCATTGATGATCTGTATCAACAAAGTCTAAGTTTATAATACCCTTCTGAACATAGTCTCTAATGAAGTGATGTTTAATTTCTGTATGCTTAGCCTTAGAGTGTAAAATCCTATTTTTAGACAAGCATATATCAGAAGTATTATCGCAGAATATAGAAATATTACTCTCAAAGATCTGATAGTCTTCTAGCTGACTTCTCATCCAGAGCATCTGTGTGCTACATCCAGCAGCATCAATATATTCTGCCTCTGTAGTTGATAGAGCAATTGTAGGTTGTTTCTTGCTCTACCAGGAGATTAAATTTCTTCCCATAAATTGGCAACTTCCAGAAGTACTTTTTCTTTCAACTCTGTCTCCAGCGTAATCAGCATCATAGAATCCAACTAGTTTAAATTCATCAGATTTTCTATAACACAAACCCACATTAGAAGTACCTTTTAGATACCTTAGAATCCTCTTAACAGCTGTTAAGTGTGATTCTCTAGGATCTGATTGGAATCTTGCACACAAGCATGTTGCACCCCAAAATTTGCCCAACAGTTCTTTACCTAGCTTATGTTTCATTGCATTCACATTAGCATTATCATTTGCATTTCATTGACATGTATACAGGAGATCAAGAGGTATGAGTACCGATCAAGATCTATACAAGAGTTTGAAGCTAGCTAAGAAGCCTATTCAAGTGTTCAAGGGTTGACATCCTTGTCAGAGAAGTTAAGAGATCCTCAGAGAGAGTGGTTGAAACCAAGGTTGTGTGCCTCCTAACTTGAGAGTTGTGGGAGCTCCTCAGATGATTCTGAAGCCAGGAAAGGGGACTTGAAGCCTTGAGATAGCTTATGAGATGTCTTGAAAGCCATCATGGATCCTAGATAGGTCATTGTGTAAGGTTAAGAAGACTCAGCCATGAGTGGTGCAGTTAGGGTTTGACTGGGTCGACCCTAGGTCAACTGATGATTTGAGGAAGGTTGAGACCTAATCCAAGAGCCATGTGATCATGGATTGATGCATTGAGATTCTATAAGGATGATTCCAAGGTCAACTCATCATGATTGAAGAGTTTGAGAAGGTTCAAGCTAGGGTTTCTAAGGCTTGACAGTGTAAAATCCCCTAGTTTGATCCCTATCTTCAAGGCAGTTTAGCTCAATATGTGATTGTCATCTCATCTTTCCCCCAACATGAATGTTGTAGAGAATGAGCTTAGCTTTAATTTTAGTACTAGAAGTCCTTGATAGGATTTGTAGAACTCAAGTTATGACTTTGACAAGTTACAGGTCATCTGAGGTATGTGAATCTGGGGGCTTGAAAGTTACCCAACTTGCATCAAATGTTTGCCCAAGAAGGATGATTCCTATGAACTTTTGGTCAACATGAATGTTGTTCCTTATCTTCTTATATTTCTAGAGATTACTAGAAGTCCTTGATAGGATTTGTAGAACTCAAGTTATGGCTTTTACAAGTCAAGGGCATTTTGGTCATTTGGAGATTATAGGTCATTTCAAGCATAAGGCCATAACGCCTATTTCCAAGCTTCAAATGGAAAAATGTTCAACATCAAACTTGTTCAAAATGATGTTTTAAGGCTAGTAAGGAGGTCATGAGATGTTGGAAATGCTTGTAGCTCAAAATTTCAAAAATGACCTAAAATAAGGGTATAAGTTAAATGAACCAAAGTTGAAAATTGATATTTTCAATCTACACATCCAAAACATGGCATGTAATATATCATTTTGACTCTAGAAAACATTTTAAGAACATTGGTTTAGCCACATTTTTGAGTTGAGGCCTAATTTGTGGAGTTGCTTTGGAAAGTACTTGCTTACATATTAAGTAACATGTGCAAAACATAGAATCAAGGCATAACCAAGAGCCTTTGCAAGCTAAACTCTTTCAAAATGTCACTAGGGGAGAAATTGGAGGAGAATGGGATTGATTCCAAGCTGCAAACAGAATGGTGCATATCATGATATGTGATTGAAAATCTCATGACATGAGAGATTGAAACTCTCATTAGAAGGATCTAGAGGGTTCTAGATCACTCATACATCATCTATATATTGAGTAGAGATGATCCAATGCAAAGGTTGGTGATGATTGAAGGAGAAAGCATAGATTGAGATTGAGATTTCTTGGCTTGCAATTGAATTCGGTTTCACAAAATTCTTCACTTTCCATCCATTTTCTTGATTGAAACTTCTTCCATGGATGCTAAGGAGTGATTCCAGACCATAATCCAAGGGAATTCATGGCTGAATCGTGTATGAGCAATTGAATTTTTCCATCTGCAACTCACCATCGGATTTCAAGATTTCAGGAGCTTTCAACCGGTTATTTTGCATACAGAAGCAAGGAGAGGGTTCATTGATCGTGTCTGAAAGATTGGAGAGCTTGAATTGGAGGTTTAGTGCATCTGTTCATCCAAGATTTTCAGGTTGGTAACTTTCTTCCTCTAGCATAAGTTAGGTAGAATCAAGATGAATTAAGGTGTTAGTTGCATTGTAGAACGGTGTAGGAAGGTTTTCAGACCATTACTTTGAGAATTAGTGACCAATTTAGGGTATTACCATTTTCGGTTGAGAATTGGATATGGTGAATCTTGAGGATTTAGGTTGAATTAAGGGCATGAATGAGTTCGTGAGGGAATTTGGGATAAGTTTCATGTATTGACCATTTGCAATGGAGGATCCTAGAGAGAATTAGGGTTGAGGAAGATGACCGGAGCACCACCGGTGGTGGTCGGAGCTGGATGCGAAGTTCAGAGGTTCAAAAGGTAGGAGATGACTCTGGGACCATCAGATCTTGGTTTGACTTGGACTATGACCCTCATCCAACGACCACGTTTTAATCTCAGTTTGTGAAGGATCTGAATTAATGAAACGCATCGTTTCATTTGAGTGCTAAGTCTGGGCTTAATGAAATAACCACTATCCACACCCCCCTGATGACCCAACCCATGGTTTGAACTGATTTTAATTGCTATTGGCACCGCGCGTGTGTTTATTTTAATTGGATTTTCATTATTTTTTTCATTTTGTTCATGGTTCTTGAAAAATTCATAATAAATTGAAAATTAATCCAATTAACCCCATTCTTTTTGCATTTTACTCATGATTGAGTCTAGTAATTTTTAGATAAAAAATATTTTCATTTCATACATTTTCTGATTTTATGGGAATTTTACATTTTAATTGATATTAAAATGGTTATGTTTGATACATAATTTTGTGGAATTTTGTTTGATCATGTGGTGATGACTTTGATCCTAATTTTTTGTGTGTGATTAGGTTAGACATGTATGCTCCCATAGCATTTTTCTCACATTTTTGTGATGAAAATAGGTGTGCTTTATAGATTGATATTTAGGAGCTCCATTTTTAGAGTTTTAGGTTAGTACCTTATAATGTAGAATTTATTTCTAGGGCTTATTTGATGATTTGATCTCTGGAATTAATGTGGTAGAGTCATGATTGACCTAGGTTCCCTTAGGAGTTTTTGTAGAAATTTATAGGATAGTTTCCTATTTTTGGTTGATTTTAGTTTAGGTGCTAGTTTTAGATGATTCTAGGGCACTAATTCAACTAGACTAACTTCTTTAGTTCCCTTTGACTAGGGTTTTTGTTTTGTTTGCCTTTGGTTGAGATTGAAGACAAGTTGAAGACAAGGTGAGGATGCTTGAAGTTGCTTGAAGTTGCTTGGAGCTAGGAATTGCTTGTGCCTGAAGATGTCTGGTGAAGATTTAGGAGATAGAGGACATATGGAGAGCCTTATGATTAGAATGATTTCTTTCACAAACATGGAAAGCATCTTGTACTTCCATTCCTCCCAATGACTAAAAGTCCTTCTCAGATATTCACATCCCTCCTTTGGAGGGATGAGTGGCTTTATCTGGGAAGTAGAACTTTGAGGGAACCAGTCTCTCATAATGATGAACCCTTACAGGCTTCCTTTGGTTGTCAGTAAGCTGTTTATCATTTCCACTCATCCTATTAAATCAATTGTCTTCTGGTTTGAGTATCTTGAAAGATGTTGGACTTGAGTTTGAAGATGAGGACTTCACTGAAGAGTGTGGAAGAGGATGATTCCTTGAGCATTGCCATTGCAGCTGAAGCTTGAAGAACAAGAAGAATAAGTTGATGCTTGTGAAGAAGATCCAATGGAGATTGAGTGAAGAGATGAGGCTTGAAAAAGAACTGAAGGATGAAGTTGACACTTCCAGGTGATTTAATATTACTCTGAGAAGCTGAAGCTTGTAGATGAGGAAGACCAAGTTGATACTGATAAAGCAAAGAGAGCTGAAGCTTGAAGACTAAGTTGATGCTTATGAAGGGGATTCAGTTGAGATTGAGTGTGGAGCTGAGGCTTGAGGAATAAAGGATATGTTGACACTTACACTGATGCTTGGGGAGCCTAAAGGAATCAAGTTGATACTTATAGTTAGAAGCAAAGCCTGAGGGTGGAATTGACTAAGGAGCTGAAGCTTGAAGAAGGAGGATAAGTTGAAACTTATGTTGATGGGTTGAAACCTGGAGAAGCCAGTTGATACTTGGCATGAAGGGTGATTGAAGTCGGAAGACTGGGTTGCTGTCAGAAGAGCTGAAGCTTAGAATTGAAAGAGAGAGGGGTTGATCTGCTTTCTTTCTTGTCTGTTTTCTTTTCTGTGCTGCTGTGACTTGTTTGACTTGCTTGATGCATTAGAATAAGTCCATATTTAGACTGACTCTAAGCTAGAAGCATGATTGCACTAGAGGTTGAGTTGCTCCCTCTGCTTGTATTGTTACTGTATGGCTTTGCTTGCGGGTATTCGGTAGAGCCCAGCTCCCTTGCCCATGTGGTTTGTTTGCTTGATAGCATTTTATTTTATATTCTGTATGATTGCAGTTGCTCCTATCTTGCTTGATAGCATGTTTCCTCTGTATGATTGCAGTTATTCATATCTGGCTTGAGGTTGAGATGAGCTTGTGGAGGCTGATGCCCCACACACATTTCCTCCCTCACTTGCATTGCATGCATTTTACAGTCGTTTACCGTTTATCTGTTTACTGTTTGAGCTGATGCTTTATCTGTTTCTATGTATCATTGATATGATCCCTTAGGACTCTCATTTCCTTTGATAAGGAAGTGATGATAGAACTTTAGGTTGAAACCTATGCATGATAACTTCTAGGAGTTCCCTGTTTCAAACCTTAACTATAGGATGAATCCTTGGCATGACAACAGTAGGACTCGATAGTTTCCCTTTAGTTGAGCCCTTCTCTTCTCATCTCAAAACAGCTTAAGATACAGTAATCATGAATGATTTCTTTCGTACGTTACGAGCCTAAAGCTATCTGAGAAAGGATTGTTGGAGAGTTTCTTTTCAACAGTCTGGATGTTTAGTATGGTACCCTTTGGGTGACATGCGACGCATTCACTCTCAGGTCATAGTCTTTAGTACGATTGAAATTGCAAACACAATAAAAAACACTTCTTTGGTAAAAGACAGAAAACAAACTTCAAACCTTTTTGCCCCGTGGGCCCATAATTCAAAGGAAGCTTTTCTGAAGAAAAGAGTGTCGTTAAACTTCAGTTCTACCGCAAACAGGCTTTGTCCCTAACTGCTGGAATTGCTGTTTAACCCTACTCGATAAAACAGATGAATCTGAATCCCCGTAATCCGTATTACCCCAAACTACGTAAGCTCTAATCTCTCATACCTGTTGAGAGTACGTAGGCACAATACTGATGTATTGGCGAACCACCTTTCCCGTAACCCGTAGTTAGTCGAACTACGTTGACTCTGATTTCTCATTCTCTGATGAGAATACGTAGGCATAAAGCGCGACGCTTTGCCGAGTCATTTTTCTTTTCTTTTCTAAACCATCCTTGATAGGTAGATAGATAAAACCAACCCGTCCAGTAAACACAACAAGCGTGGATCCCATCAAGTACGATGGACGTGAGGGGTGCTAATACCTTCCCCTTGCGTAACCGACTCCCGAACCCAGACAACGGTTGCGACGACCTTGTCTTATACCTTTTTTCGTCAGGTTTTTCCGATCGTTTCCTTTCCCGTTCTAAGGGATAAATAACGAAAGGTGGCGACTCTTCTGTTTTTCCGGCACCTTATTTTCGCGGAAGCGACAACTGGCGACTCTGCTGGGGACTTGATAGTTTCCTGGGATCCGACGTCCCGTATGCGAGTCAGTTTGGGGATCCAACGTCCCCTGCAAGAGTCAATCTTAGCGCTTGTATGATTACTTGTTGGGTTGTGTTTATTTATCGCATTTTATTTCCCGCACTTTATTTTCAGTATGATATGATTATCTATGCTGTTGTGGGAGGGGCATTCTGATGAGTGAGAAGCCAAACCCAGACTTGAGTGAACATATCATTAGTTGTGGAAATTAGTGGGTGCGTGCTTGCTTGGCAGGCACTAGTGTCTCATGAAATCCACGCTCAGACGAGGTTCTCCCGGTTGACTTCTTTTTCAACCCTTTGGGTTGAGGGGGTTGTTGGTTTGGAGGATTGTCGACTCTAGGGACCGATCATTTGGGATTCGGCCGAGTGAGGCCGCTTCATGAGCTGGTGATGCCACACCTTCTGGGTATCGTATCACCCCTCTTGAATGTCTGTGACGCTGATGACCGCATAGGATGCCGAACTTGAGTCAGTTTAGGTCCATACATGTGAGCAGGGTTGGGTTTATTGCAGGAAACCTTGACCTTCAAACTACCTGGTTTTCTTGACAGCGAATCAATTTTGATTGGGATCTGAGGATCTTATTATCAGATGTATTTGTTCTTGACAGAGCAGGTTTATGATGGGGATCAGAGTATCTCATTATCAGATGTTTGTTCTTGATAGAGCAAAGTTTTGGTCCTGTATCAGAGGTCCTTATTATCAGATGTTTGTTCTTGACAGAGCAGAGTTTTGGTCCTGTATCAGAGGTCCTTATTATCAGATGTTTGTTCTTGACAGAGCAGAGTTTTGGTCCTGTATCCGAGGTCCTTATTATCAGATGTTTGTTCTTGATAGAGCAGAGTTTTGATCCTATATCAGAGTTCCTTTATCAGATGTTTGTTCTTGACAGAGCAGAGTTTTTGTCCTGCATCCGAGGTCCTTATTATCAGATGTTTGTTCTTGACAGAGAAGATTTATGGTCCTATGTGTGTGTGTTCTTGACAGAGCAGATTTGTGGTCCAATACCGGGGTTCTCTTCTTGTCAGATATAGTGGTTGTTCTTGACAAAGCAACATCATGGTTTTGTTGATACAGAATCTCCACAACACAGTTGCCTTGAGCTCCTACTGCATGATTGCATTCTACATTGCTTTGCATACTCATTTGCATTCCATTAACGTGTGTCTGTGTTGCAGGTACCGTTTCCCCCCGATTCAGGATTTCTGGCCTTCTGTTGTATTGTTATGGGTTCTCTGAGGAAGACCGTGGCTTACAAGCTCCCTACCCCCTGATGTGGTCCAGCTGACTGGTTTGATCGCTTTAGCTGGTGATTCTGTGAGAGATGAGTTCAGAAAATCTTACGGCAAATTGCTCAGTTTGGTTCGTAAACCTTCTGCGTTCGAGTTGAATGGGTTGCACGCTCTGCTGCAGTTCTACGATCCTCTGTTGAGATGCTTTACTTTCCAGGACTTTGTTCTCGCACCCACACTAGAGGAATATGCTGATTTGTTAGGTGTGCCTATCAAGAGGCAGATGCCTTTTATTCATATGGATGCTGAGCCTAATCTGGCTAGTCTAGCCCTTTCACTTCATCTGGATGCCTCCGAGTTGGTGTTGTCTAGTTGGAACAAGGTTCCTGGTTTCTCCTTGCAGTTCTTAGTGGGAAAGGCTCAGCAGTACGCCAAAGACGGATGTTGGGTCGTGTTCAACGCCATTCTCGCTCTGTGCATATATGGCATCATTCTGTTCCCCAATATTCCCGACTTTGTAGACTTCGACGCCTTTCGCATCTTTGCATCAGGGAATCCAGTTCCTACCTTGATAGGAGATGTCTACCATTCCATCCACTATAAAAACGAGAACAGGAGGGGCAAGAATGTCCCGTGTTGTGTGCCTTTGCTTTATAAATGGCTTGATGGTCATCTACCCAAGAAGGGTCCCTTTGTTTCGTTTGCAGCCACATCTGAGTGGTCCGAGCGTTTGATGAGTCTATCTGTAGAGGATATTGACTGGTTTGACAGAGATAGGTTGGGTACCGAGATTATCTTTAGCTGCAGCGGGTTTCCGAACGTGCCTCTGATAGGCAGGAAGGGCTGCATAAACTACAATCCATCTTTGCTGGTCCGACAGTTCGCGTATGCTTTGAGAGCTCCGCTGAAGGATGAAGAGGTACAGGAATCTCTGTACCTCACTGGTCTTCTAGAGGGGGATATGTTATCTAAGCTTCAGCGTGCTTGGAATAGTATCAGTAAGAGGGGAAAACCATTGCTGGGGAAAAGCAATAGTCAAGCCTACGCTCCATACGTGACGTGGATCAGAGCCAGAGCAGATGCTATAGGGATGCCGTTTCTTTCTGCCAAGCCAGAAAGCCCTTCAGTGATCGAAGAGCCTACTACCGTGCCCTTTCAGCAACATAATCAAGTGTTAGCTGAGAGAGATGAATTAAAGAGGGCAAATGAAGAACTGGAGAAAGAATTGGTGCAGC
The DNA here is from genome assembly GCA_963859935.3 of Lathyrus sativus. Classification (NCBI taxonomy): domain Eukaryota; kingdom Viridiplantae; phylum Streptophyta; class Magnoliopsida; order Fabales; family Fabaceae; genus Lathyrus; species Lathyrus sativus. Next base: position 607,645,738 of record OZ012739.1, read on the forward strand.
TCAGAAGCGAGAGAAACGAATCCGTTCATTCCTTCAAGAGGCAGACAGAGCTGGTGAACCAGTTGGGGACAAATTTGACTAAGCAGATAGCCGAGCGTGAACGCATGGGCCGAGACTTCAAAGCTGTCAACGATGTACTGGCCACGAAGAAGCAGCACTTGGACGAGGCATATCGGAGGATATCCAAGTTCAACCAGCACTGGAAGGCCACCCTAGCCAACAGGAAAGAGCGAGAGGATAAGCTGATGCAACATATCTCCAAGCTGAAAGCCCAGGTGAAGGCTAGTGAGAAGAGGTTTGATGAAGAAACCGCTCGCATATATGTCGTCGAAGGCCAGCTCAACAAAGCTCTCGCTAACCTGAAGGAGCGCAAACTGACGTTTGAATCCAAGAAGCGGAAGTTAGAAGATTGTTTCGGCGAAGGAGCGTGGGAAGATTCGGTCGAAGGTATTCAATACACTATTATGCAGAGAGAGTTACTCGTCGAAGGGTTACTCACTCGGCTTGATCATCCAGAAGCGAGGAATTTTTTAGAAGAGTTTCGCGCCCGTGGTCGTACTTGACTATTTGTGTTCCTTTTGTTTGATCATTGTTGGATGCTGACCATCACCAGGCTTGTTGGTTGAGGTCATGCTATTGATTCATCTTGTACTCACTGATGTTGTGTACTGCCTTGATGGGCTTTCTTTATATATATGAGATGTTATTTCCACGACTGGACTCGGACTTCTTATTATTAGCACTGGCACTCAGTGATCGCGACTTTCTATGTCTAATACAACCTAACTGCAAGTGCACAGTCTATCGCGTAGTAATAATAGATATCGATCCCACAGGGACTCGTAATCAAACTAGTGTTCTCGGGAGTTACTATGTTTAGCTAGGTAGAATATGTTTAAGGGAATAAGATTTGTCACTAAAAGGGAGCTAAGAATACTATTTAGATTATAAATGATTGAATCGATACGTAGTAATTGTGTTCTTCAGGGATTTGATAAGTTACTGGTGTATGAAATAATTTTCAAAGTTTATTTAAGCAGAAAATGGAGATTTGAAGACTCTCGCCTCACGATGGTTATTGACGCTAATCATAATCCTAAGGGCCAAACGTACACTTTCGTATCCCGTTCGGGGTTAAAATCATTTTTTGGAAATCTCTAAGTTCTAATTCGTTTTAAAGTGCTTTCGCTATTATTAAAATGAATGACTAGTGTTTACTATCTGACCTTACCGCAGCTTTCGCTTGTTGGTTCGTATCTTAATTAATTTCCCACTTTCGTGGCAAAACTACTTTTAAATAAGTTCTCGCTTTCGCGACGAAGTTTATTCAGTGAATCAATTTTAAACACTCAGACCGTAAATTACTTTTTTGAAAAGAAAGTTTTTCAACCAGTTGTTATCAAATCCCATTCGAATTATTACTACATATTGATTACCTAAGTTTAGCTAGACATGGATTTGGGAAAGATAAAACATAAATAAAAATAATAAATAATGATTTGCATTATAATAAAACTGGAATCGATTGAAATGAGAAACCTGTAAATATTCCAATTGGCCTTTGGGCAGATCCTCCACAGATGTTGGCAGGATTCTGGTCTTTATGCCAAATTGATCGTACAATAAAATAAAAATTATAGAAGAATGAAAATGGGAATACAGGAAAGGTAAAGAGAAACAAATAAGAATATAAAACTGGAAAATATGCTCTGGAAATAAATTCGGCAGCACTTCGTGGTATGAATGCAACACCCTTTTTGAAGTCCCCTGCTTCCCTTTTTATAGAAGTGGAATCCCAACGGTTATCATTGAAGGTGATGGACTTTGAGGCAGATAATTTAGGGAGTCATGGTCCACTCTGTGGGAATTGGAACTGATTCTTTAACGTGTAATTGGAGTGGGGCGTTTTTGCCTGCATGACGGTCGTCACAAGGTATGACGGTCGTCACCCGTGTGACGGTCGTCATGAAGCTGTGACGGTCGTCACATCAGCAAAAACAGCTTCCTGCGCTTTTCATTGTGTTTTCACTCCTTTTTCGTCCATATTTCATCTGAGATTGCTTCTTTTCTTCATGTTGCCTTGTTTAGACGTGATTGTTGAATACCTGCAAAACATCAGACAAATAACACGGAAATAACCCGCAATCGGATCGAAAACGGTTAAACTTTAGTTGAATTATGCATAAAAATATCTATATGATTTCGTGTTATCAAACTCCCCTAAGATTGAATCTTTGCTTGTCCTCAAGTAAAATGTGAAAAAGTCCGCAAGCACGAGGCAGCTTCTTCGTTCGCAGAGTAGGGAAAACCGGGATTCTTGGTAGGAACAAAACGAGTATCATGACGACACTGGACTACAAGTCTTCAGAGGTCTCCTTTTTATGCAAATCGGTCCCAGTCATGCTACTGTAGCTTGGTGTCAAGGTTCTCGCGACAAGTTCACCCTGTTTGTTCTAGCGCAATCACATTAAGCCCGTTGTCCGTACACTTTCATGGCAAGTCGACCTGTTAGTGAGTATGATCTCATTTCTGTTTTTGATCTTCTTCATTGATCATAAGCTTATGTCATTGATTTTTCAATGAGTTTTTCGTGCCGTTGGGCTAAATGCTCGGGTGAGGAGCACCTAACTTAGAAGGAAACATATCTTATATTTTTGGGCTATTTAGCTCTCTTTTCATGATTTTTCATCTTTTTTGGAGATCATACACTTATTTGCATTGGTCGCTTGCTTAGAAGTGTTTTTAGGATGGTGCTGACTGCTAGTATAAACTACTTGGGGTTGAGTTTGCGTAGACACTTGAGACTTTGGTACACGTAGGTAGTGAAACCGACTTGCATAAACTAGAGATCTAAGGTGTCTGGACGATACTGGTTTTGTTAGAACTGTTGTTTCCTCGGAGTTTCAAAACTTGTTTTGAACTCGGTTGCATTCTCGTGATGCTTTTGCTTTTGAGGAACGAACTAAAATTTTTGTTTACGTTGAATAATGTGGGGATTGTTTGCGTAACGGGAAAAATATATAGATGAGCTTTATTTGCTAGAAATAGAAAGTGTTAAAATAGAAATTACGAAAATTCAAAGTGCAGTGAAATGGAAATGAAGGGAATAAAGGAAATTTAGAGTACAGTGGAATGGAAATAAAGGCTCCGCTCCCACACTATCTCGATCAGTGTCCTCACTGATTCTTGAAGCATGCGAGAGGGAGATACAACTGAAAATGAAAATACAAATAACTGAAATATAGTAAACAATGAAGGAAAAAAAATGGAAATCTAGTCACGGCCTCTGTCACGTCCGCGCTGGCATCCTCTGGCTCTGGCAAGGGCTACTCTGTCCTCATAACTCATAGCTCTGGTGTGGTAGACGGTGTCTCGGAGTCCTTCGATCTGCAAGGTCAGATTCTCCAGGCTCTCAGTGATAGTAGCTTGGCCGGTATGAAGTTGTTGCATTTGAGTCCGCTGCCAAGCTTCGAACTGGTCAGCTCGCTGATTCTGCTGCTGCAGCATCGCGAGTATCTGTGCCTGCTGGTCTAGGGAGCGGCGGAGGTCCTCTTCTGTGTAGTCTGGCACGGGATGATGGCGGCGGCGGTGAGAGGATGTACCTTCTGGAGGAGGAGGCTGCGATGCCTGTGGCTGCTCGGACCTGTCCAACTCAGCTTGGATTTCATCGTCAGAACCGTGAGTGTGATCCTGAGTAGGAACAGCGGCAGCAGGAGGGGCAGTGAGGTCGAACAACCAGTTGGTACGGTCCTCTGGGTGTGTGCAGGTGCGGGACGGAAGGATGATGCTTCGGACGGTCTTGCCACGCACTACCGGATGGTATTTGCCGTCAGCTCTGGAGCGGATAAGATGAGAGGCTCTGCAGTGGTCGGTGTCTAGGAACACCGAGGGGATGGAATGGAGGTGTTGGAGGCGGTCACCAAGGTTCATCCCAAGTGCAATAGCAGTGACAATCCCGCCAAAGTAGAATGGCTTCGAGCCACGGTTGCAGTTGGCCTGAATATGAGCCAGCAGAAACGGAGCAGCGTTGACAGGCTCATTGTTGAAGACGCAATGAAAAAAAAAGAGCTCTTTTGAGTTCACTTTGTGGTTGCTGTCTCTGGCGAAAATAGTGTTGCTCAACGCTCTGTGAAAGTACCGGATGGTTGGGTTATGGATATGAGTGGCGTGCAGGGAGTCCCAACCATCGGCATTGATGTCGGTCAACTGATACCACAGCGCGAAAGCTTCGTGTTGGAACTGATCGGTGATGCGGCGGTGAGCATTGTCGCCGCGAGGTAGCTGTAGAATGCTGGCAATCTGATTTTGGTTCACCTGGTAGTTGACGCCAAACATCCGGAAGCATGCGGCACCTGTGTGCTGGTTAAGTTCGCCGCTGCTTGTGACGTAAGTGAACGAACTCAAGAACTCAAGAGTGAGTTGTTCGTATGTTGGTTGTGGGTTGGTGCAGAGGTTTCAGATGCCTGCTCTTTGAAGCATCCAAGTTACGCCTTCAAGGAGTCCGAGCTCCGTAAGCGATGGAAGGTGCGGATAATGAGTCGGCTGGAGCGACCTCTGATGAAATGCAATGTAGTTTGCTCGTTGTCTTTCGCCTAAGTCTCCTTCACTGAAGGTAATGTTGCTGATATCTGGGGTTTCTGCATTCCTTGCCATTGTTGGAAGATGGAGAGGTTTCTAAAGATTGGGGTTTTTCTGCAGAGAGGAAAGAACTGACAGAAGTGTGGTTTGGAGGTTGAGATTTAAGTTGAAATATAGAGTTCAATGTGGGGAGGACGAAAATTCGTAGTGGGGTAGAAGTTAGGATGATTGGAAGTGGTAATGGGGGAAGTGGAAGAGAACACGAACCCTGTTTTATCAGATATCAGTTTTTGACTGCGTGACGGTCGTCACGTAGGTGTGACGGTCGTCACCCGCGTGACGCTCGTCATGAGGCTGTGACGGTCGTCACAGCAGCAAAATCTGCAGAACGCAGAATTTTGCTCTGAGGGCGTTCTCGTAGTGACTTTAAGGCTTAGTAATGATAATATAATGTAATTGAATAGCCAACAAACAACGGATAATGCGAAAATAGAATAATTGCATAAAAACTAGAATTGAAATAACATAAAATTGAAATGATTGTATGTAGTACATAAAGAAAACTAACAATGCTAAAAATCCAAATGATTAAATGAAACGAAACTAGACTAAACTAAACTGAAACTACTGCTAAGATCTAGTAACTAATCTTTTCGTGTCTTCAACTCATTGAACTTCCGTGCGTAGTAGTCGAGTTGGTCGCAGACTAAATCCATGAAGCCTACCAGTTCGCTGTGCATGCCTGCGATGTCAGCTTTTACATTAGTCAGAGCTGTATCAACGTCGTCCAATTTGAGTAAAACGGTATCCATTTTGTCGGTGGTCTCCTCAGGGATAGGCTCAGGATAAGTGTTGTAGTGTGGAGGAGTCGTCGGGTCTACTTCAGCTTCGAATACAGCATCCTCATAGTACATATAGTCGTGTGCCTCAGAGATGTGGTCACTGTCATACATATAGTTATGTGGTGTTGACTGTGGTGAAGGAGGTCCCATAGGCTCATCCAATTCATAGAGCCAGTTGTCCTTGTTGTGGATACTTGTCATCAGATGATCAGGAAGTGTAAATAGCTGTACTGGTTTTTCGTTAATAAGGTACTCATACGGTCCAGGTCCCATAGTTCCTAAGATGCGCCTGTTAAAGCAGAATTGTATGTTCATGGGTCGGATGGTGCCAAAACGAGTGCTGGCATTTAAGTGGAATCTAAGGCCAAGCTCGTGGGCAATCATTGTTACTAGGCCTCCTATAAGGATAGGTGTCTGAGGTTCCAGCGTTAGGCGTTTGAAAGACCTCATCATGAAAGGCACTGCATTTACTGTCCGTCCCTGAGAAGCACAGAACATGATGAATAACTCCTCTTTAGATACTGCAGTAATATTTTCTTCTTTTCCAAACAAGGTGTGAGCTAGTATCTTATGGAAGTATCTGAAGGCTGGGTTGTGTATGTCATCATTGTACATTTTGTCTGGTTCAGGGTGATAGTCGCCTGTGATCCTACCCCAGAATTGATCGGGTTGAAAATCAATATCGTCATCTTCTGCACTGATGAACACATGCGGTCCGCTAGGGAATCCTAGGAGGTTAGCTAGTGACATCCGGCTATTGGTTTGGTCCATTCCAAACAATCGGAAGGTAATCAACTCTGTGCTGGATCCAAAACCATAATTGGGTATGTATCTGAAAGAACTAAGGAATTCATAGGTAAGATCCTTATCGGTAGCGAAACGTGTTTTCAGAGCAGTGTTCTCCCAACCCAGTTGATTGAACAGGTATTGAATGCTATCCGTGATCCCTAGTTTATCCATAGTAGCCTTATCATAATAAAGCGTTAAGGCGAATTCTCTTTCGGTCAGTGCTGCAAATCTTGCCTTTTGAGCTAGTCCTCGGAAGTGAACCTTTGTGAAGTCGTATTCGGCCATACTCGCAGATAATTCGGAGAAAACAGAAGGAATGTTTTGAAGGCTTTTTTTTTTAAATCCTGAAAAGTTTAGAACAGGAAATTGAAGTCAGGATTTTTGGAAACGAAAAGCGGTAGAAACAAAAGACAAAAGAGGAAAAATAAAATAGAATATGAAAACAAACGAAAGTAGAAAGTAGTAGTAATTATAAGTTTAGAATTTTTGTTGGATTTTCAAAGTGGACTTTTAAAGAAAAATGAAATACAATAACGAGGGAAATTTGAGTTGCCTCCCAGTAAGCGCTATTTTTAACGTCTAAAGCCTGACGATAGCTTGGTGAGAAGCTATTCGGGTGTCTGAGCTGGAAGCTCAAGCAATGTTATATTGCTGACTTGAGGACTGTTGTCGTTCTTATTGTAATGTTTTAGACGTTGCCCGTTTACGATAAATGGTGCATTCGTCTTATCGGTAATTTCAACAGCTCCACTCTGAAGTACTTTAGTCACTTCATAAGGTCCAGACCACCTAGATTTTAGTTTACCTGGGAAGAGTTTTAATCGTGAATTAAAGAGCAATACAATGTCTCCCACACTGAATTGTTTCCTGATTGAACGTTTATCATGCCACTTTTTAGTTCGTTCTTTGTAGATACGGGCATTTTCGTAAGCGTCTAATCGAAGTTCTTCCAACTCGTGTAAGTTCAAGATTCGCTTTTCTCCTGCCTCGGTGTAGTTGAAGTTGAGTGTCTTAATGGCCCAGAAGGCCTTATGCTCTAATTCTACAGGGAGATGGCAGGATTTACCGTAAACCAATTTATAGGGGGTAGTACCTATTGGTGTCTTAAATGCGGTCCTATAAGCCCATAAAGCTTCTTGTAGCTTCGACGACCAATCTTTCCTTGAGGTAGCGACAGTCTTTTCCAAGATCTGTTTTATTTCTCTGTTCGAGACCTCTACTTGTCCGCTAGTTTACGGATGATAGGGTGTAGCTACTCGGTGCCGGACTCCATATCTAGAGAGAAGTTTATCGAATATTCGTGATATGAAGTGAGATCCGCCGTCACTAATGACGAGTCTTGGTACACCGAATCTAGGAAAGATTGTGTTTTTGAAGAGTTTGATTACTACTCGTGCGTCGTTTGTTGGAGCAGCTATGGCTTCTATCCATTTAGACACGTAATCGACAGTGACGAGTATGTAGTTATTACCAAAAGAGGATGGGAATGGTCCCATGAAATCTATTCCCCAGACGTCGAAGATTTCTACCTCTAAGATTCCTTTCTGAGGCATTTCATTGCGTCGTGAGATGTTGCCAGTTCGTTGGCATCGATCGCACTTTTGCACAGCGATGTGAACGTCTTTCCAGAGATTAGGCCAGAATAAGCCGGCTTGGAGAATCTTAGCGCACGTCTTGGATGTACTAGCATGACCACCATACGGTGCTGAATGGCATTGGGAAATAATATTTTCTATTTCTTCCTCTGGGACACAGCGACGATATATGTTGTCGGCCCCTCTCTTGAAGAGTAGAGGTTCGTCCCAATAATAGTGTTTCAAATCATGGAAGAATTTCTTCTTTTGCTGATAAGTAAGATCCGGTGGAAGCACGCCCGCAGCGAGGTAATTAACGATGTCAGCATACCAAGGTAATGCGACTTGGGCATAGACTGCTTCTACGGCTTTTTCAAATTCTGGATCTTCCGAGATTGAGTTGGGTGTGTCACTTTCTAATTTGGCTATCAGACGTTCATACGGGAAATCGTCATTTATCGGTACTGGTTCATGTCTGATGCCTTCTATTCGGGATAAGTGATCTGCAACAACGTTCTCGGTTCCTTTCTTATCTTTGATTTCTAAGTCAAACTCTTGTAGTAACAGGATCCATCTCAATAGTCTTGGTTTGGCATCCTTTTTGCTTATTAGGTACCTTATGGCAGCGTGGTCTGTGTATATGATGATTTTTGCTCCTACTAAGTAAGAACGGAATTTGTCAAGCGCAAATATAACTGCTAGAAGTTCCTTTTCTGTGGTAGCGTAGTTCATTTAGGCAGGATCTAAGGTTCTACTGGCATAGTAGATAGCATGGAGTTTCTTGTCCTTCCTTTGTCCTAGAACTGCGCCTACGACATAATCACTCGCATCGCACATGATTTCGAACGGTAGTCGCCAATCGGGTGGTTGCATGATTGGTGCAGTGATAAGGGCTGATTTCAATGTTTCGAATGCTTTTAAGCAGTCGTCGTCGAAGACGAACTCAACATCTTTCATTAACAGGCCGGTCAGAGGTTTTGTGATTTTCGAGAAATCTTTTATAAATCTTCTGTAGAAACCGGCATGTCCTAGAAAACTCCGTATTTCTCGTATGGATTTTGGAGGTTGGAGATCTTTTATAATCTCTATTTTAGCTTTGTCTACCTCGATTCCTCTATCAGATATGACGTGTCCTAGAACTATTCCTTGTCGGACCATAAAATGGCATTTTTCCCAATTTAGGACGAGGTTTACTTTTACGCAACATTCTAATACCATTTCTAAGTTTTGTAGGCATCCTTCGAAACTTTGTCCACATACCGAGAAATTGTCCATAAATACTTCCATGATGTCGTCTATGAAATCTGCGAAGATTGCCATCATGCATCTTTGGAAGGTTGCTGGAGCATTACAGAGTCCGAACAACATTCGGCGGTAAGCAAAAGTACCATAGGGACAGGTGAATGTAGTCTTTTCTTGGTCATCAGGATGAATGGGAATTTGGAAGAATCCTGAATAACCATCTAGATAGCAGAAATATGAATGTTTGGCTAATCTTTCCAACATTTGGTCTATGAAGGGTAACGGGAAGTGATCTTTGCGTGTAGCTTTGTTGAGCTTTCTATAATCAATGCACATCCTGCTTCCAGTCACGACTCTTTTTGTTATTGATTTGCCTTTTTCGTTTTTAACTACTGTGACTCCTCCTTTCTTCGGTACGACATGAACTGGGCTGACCCATTCACTATCGGAGATCGGATAGATGATTCCTGCATCTAGCAATTTCTTTACTTCATCTCTGACTACAGTGCTCAGGATGGGGTTCAGTCTTCTCTGATGCTCTCGAGAGGTTTTAGAGTCTTCCTCTATTGTAATTCGATGTATACAGATCGAAGGGCTTATACCTTTTAGATCGCTTATGTTATAGCCTAACGCGGTGGGGTACTTCTTTAGGACTTCTAATAGCTTTTCAGTTTCTGGTTGTCCTAAGTCGGCGTTGACTATCACTGGTCTTTTTAGTTCATCGTCTAGAAATTCATATCTAAGGTTTTTGGGTAGTGTTTTGAGTTCTAAAGATGGGTTCTTCGGACCTGGCATATGGTTTGGGGTCAGTGCCAAGCTTTCGCTTAGGCTATCGTCTTTATACGGTTTACGCCAATTATCGTCTTCAGAAATATCGGGTATTTGAATCTTTATTATTTCTGAATACGTGGCCTCTTCATTTTCAAGTTCTCTTATGCATTCGTCAATTTCGTCCACTAAATAGCAGGTATCGTCTATTGCTGGTGCTTGTAAGAACTTGGTGAGAATGAACTCTATCTTTTCTTCTCCTACTTCGAATGTTAGCCTTCCTTTCTTCACGTCTATAATCGCTCCGGCTGTAGCTAGGAATGGTCTTCCTAGGATAATTGGGGTTACAGTGTCCTCCTTGATGTCCATGATTATGAAGTCGGTTGGAATGTAGAATTGTCCTATGCGTACTGGAACGTTTTCCAGTATTCCGACGGGGTATTTTACTGATCTGTCAGCTAATTGTACGGACATTTTGGTTGGTCTGAGGTCTCCCATATTCAGCTTTTTGCATATAGATAAGAGCATAACACTGATACTGGCTCCTAAATTGCATAGAGCTTTGTCTATTACGAACTTTCCTATGACGCAGGGTATGGAGAAACTACCTGGGTCTTTTAATTTAGGAGACATGCGGTTTTGAATAATAGCGCTACACTCTGCAGTAAGTGTAACTGTTTCATTATCCTCGATTTTTCTCTTATTCGACAGGATTTCTTTGAGAAATTTAGCGTATGAAGGCATTTGAGTTATCGCTTCTGTAAAAAGAATAGTAATATTCAGCTGTTTAAGGAGCTCTACAAATTTCTTAAACTGTCCTGAAGTTTTGGAGTTTATTAATCTTTGAGGATAAGGGATAGGTGGTTTATATGGCGCTGGAGGTGCTTGAGTTTTTTCACTTGCGGTATCCTCCTTCTCGTTGTCTTCCTTCTTCTCTAACTCGGATTCCTTCTCTGCTTGTTCAGTTGGTTTTTGTTGCATGGCTGAGTTTTCGGTCCTCGGATCGATCGGTTCGTCCAATTCTTTTCCACTTCTTAGTATCACAGCATTTGCTTGGCCTTTTGGATTCTGTTCGGGTTGTCCAGGAAATGTGCCAGCAGGTGCGGCAGCAAAGGCTTGTTGTTGAGCCACTTGTGATATCTGAGTTTCTAACATTTTGTTGTGGGTGGCTAAAGCGTCTACTTTTCCTGTCAACTGTTTAATTTGCTCGCTAGTATGTATGTTTTGATTCAGGAATTCTTTGTTTGTTTGAGCTTGAGTTGCTATGAATTTTTCCATCATCAACTCGAGGTTCGATTTCCTAGGTGCATTCTGAGCAGCTGGTTTTTGATATCCTTGTGGAGCAGTAGGCATTTGCAATGCATTTTCGCTTTTGTAAGAAAAGTTTGGATGATTTCGCCAACCCGGGTTGTAGGTATTTGCGTAGGGATTTCCTTGAGCATAATTTACTTGGTCTGGTGGGATTCCGACTAGCAATGGGCATTCGGGTGCATTATGAGTGGTGCTTCTGCATAACTCGCAATTTGGAGTTACTGCAGCGATAGTTGCAGTGGGGTTAACGGTCAGACTATCGATCTTCTGTGCTAGAGCATCTACTTTAGCGTTGAACTTTTCAAGGCTGCTGATCTCGTACATCCCACCTTTCGCTGTGGTTTTCTCAGTTGGAGTGCGTTCACCTCCCCATTGGCAATGGTTTTGTGACATGTTTTCTATTAATTGATAGGCTTCATCGTATGGCTTATCCATAAGTGCACCGCCCGCGACAGCGTCTATTGTCAATCTAGTATTGTATAGAAGCCCATTATAGAAAGTATGGATTGTCACCCAGTCTTCTAGACCGTGGTGAGGACATGTTCTCATCATATCTTTGAATCGTTCCCATGCTTCGTAAAGAGATTCAGTATCTTTCTGTCGAAATCCGTTGATTTGAGCTCTAAGCATAGCAGTTTTGCTTGGCGGAAAATATCTCGCTAAGAAGACGTTCTTCAATTGCTCCCACGTTGTAACGGAGTTGGATGGTAACGATTGTAACCATGTCCACGCTCTGTCTCTAAGAGAGAATGGGAAAAGACGAAGTCTTATCGCGTCTGGAGTTACTCCATTTGCTTTCACTGTGTCTGCATATTGTACAAACTTCGTTAGATGTTCGTTCGGATCCTCAGTTGCGTTTCCTGAGAATTGGTTTTGTTGTACAGCCGACAACAATGATGGTTTCAGCTCAAAATCATTTCGGGTAATAGCTGGGGCAGCAATGCTACTTCTAGGCTCCATCTGAGATGGTGTAGCGTACGCCTTCAGCGGTTTGTTTGGAGGTCCTTCAGCCATCTCTGGTTCTTCTTCTTCTGATTTGGGAATGGGAGTGAGAGGTTCGGGAGTGTTATGTTTGAGTTGTTTGAGTTGGTACTCAATGATTCTACTTCTTAAATGTAAGAAGCGTTCTAGTTCTGCGACTGAAGGTTTTACGATATCGCCTTGCGGGCGATTTCTTGGCATACAATCGACAGAACTAGTAAAGGAAAAATGAAAATTGTTAACCTAGTCTATACGGTGTAATAGAAGGTTACACTATTGACTAAACGGGTCCCCGGCAACGGCGCCAAAAACTTGATCGCGACTTTCTATGTCTAATACAACCTAACTGCAAGTGCACAGTCTATCGCGTAGTAATAATAGATATCGATCCCATAGGGACTCGTAATCAAACTAGTGTTCTCGGGAGTTACTATGTTTAGCTAGGTAGAATATGTTTAAGGGAATAAGATTTGTCACTAAAAGGGAGCTAAGAATACTATTTAGATTATAAATGATTGAATCGATACGTAGTAATTGTGTTCTTCAGGGATTTGATAAGTTACTGGTGTATGAAATAATTTTCAAAGTTTATTTAAGCAGAAAATGGAGATTTGAAGACTCTCGCCTCACGATGGTTATTGACGCTAATCATAATTCTAAGGGCCAAACGTACACTTTCGTATCCCGTTCGGGGTTAAAATCATTTTTTGGAAATCTCTAAGTTCTAATTCGTTTTAAAGTGCTTTCGCTGTTATTAAAATGAATGACTAGTGTTTACTATCTGACCTTACCGCAGCTTTCGCTTGTTGGTTCGTATCTTAATTAATTTCCCACTTTCGTGACAAAACTACTTTTAAATAAGTTCTCGCTTTCGCGACGAAGTTTATTCAGTGAATCAATTTTAAACACTCAGACCATAAATTACTTTTTTGAAAAGAAAGTTTTTCAACCAGTTGTTATCAAATCCCATTCGAATTATTACTACATATCGATTACCTAAGTTTAGCTAGACATGGATTTGGGAAAGATAAAACATAAATAAAAATAATAAATAATGATTTGCATTATAATAAAACTAGAATCGATTGAAATGAGAAACCTGTAAATATTCCAATTGGCCTTTGGGCAGATCCTCCATAGATGTTGGCAGGATTCTGGTCTTTATGCCAAATTGATCGTACAATAAAATAGAAATTATAGAAGAATGAAAATGGGAATACAGGAAAGGTAAAGAGAAACAAATAAGAATATAAAACTGGAAAATATGCTCTGGAAATAAATTCGGCAGGACTTCGTGGTATGAATGCAGCACCCTTTTTGAAGTCCCCTGCTTCCCTTTTTATAGAAGTGGAATCCCAACGGTTATCATTGAAGGTGATGGACTTTGAGGCAGATAATTTAGGGAGTCATGGTCCACTCTGTGGGAATTGGAACTGATTCTTTAACGTGTAATTGGAGTGGGGCGTTTTTGCCTGCATGACGGTCGTCACAAGGTGTGACGGTCGTCACCCGTGTGACGGACGTCATGAAGCTGTGACGGTCGTCACATCAGCAAAAACAGCTTCCTACACTTTTCATTGTGTTTTCACTCCTTTTTCGTCCATATTTCATCTGAGATTGCTTCTTTTCTTCATGTTGCCTTGTTTAGACGTGATCGTTGAATACCTGCAAAACATCAGACAAATAACACGGAAATAACCCGCAATCGGATCGAAAACGGTTAAACTTTAGTTGAATTATGCATAAAAATATCTATATGATTTCGTGTTATCACTCAGGCACTAGGATCGGGGGAAATCTCCCTAACGCACAGACACACGTTTGCATTCGCATGAAGCATTTGCATAACGAGCACTTTGTCGTTTTTTCCTAACCCTTTTGTGTTTTCAGGTTGTTTCAGGTTGTTCCAGGATTGATCAGAGACCTATCCACCGCTATCCGACCAGAGCAAATCGAACCAGAATCATGGAGCAAGTGCAAACTGATGTTCAGGAACTCCGCGAAAGAATGGATCGCTTCATGGAGCTCATGCAAGCGGTCGCCAATGGCCATGATCAGCTCAGAACCTTGGTTCAGCCTCTGATTTCAAGGGTCGATAGCAATGGCGTACTCCATGGTGGGACTGTGCCTACCCCCCACCTGTGGAAACTCCTCAGAATGGCATCCACGTGACCGGGGGGAATGGCGGTGCCAACGGCAATGTGATAGCTAACATGGGACTCAACGGCAATACGACGGGCGTCGGTAATGGGAATTTCGAAGCTAACGTCAATGTTGGGCTGGGCAACGGCACTGCGGGTGTTGGAAATCTGTTCGGGCCTCAGTCGTGGTTAGAAGACCGTCAAGACAATGTGTTCTCTCAGAGAGGTGCTGAAGGGGAGCTGACTGTTGAAGCACGGCTAAGGTTCAAGGAACTCGAGGATAAGATGAGGAACATCGAGAACCAGAACACCATGGGCGTTGATATGTCCAAGTTGGGACTGATTGCTGATTTCAAGGTGCCTCCCAAGTTCAAGGTACCTGACTTTGAAAAGTATAAGGGCACCACTTGCTCTCGCGTCCACCTGAGATCATATTACAGAAAAATGTCAGCTCATTCTGATGACGAGAAGTTGCTGATGCACTTCTTTCAGGACAGTCTGTCCGGACCATCCCTCGAATGGTACATGAGTCTGGAACCTACCAGTGTACGCACGTGGAAGGACCTTGCTGAAGCATTTGTGCAACACTACCAATACAATAGTGACTTGGCCCCGAACCGAGTCCAACTGCAGAATCTGTTGCAAAGGAACAACGAAGGGTTTAAGGAATACGCCCAGCGGTGGCGTGAATTGGCAGCCAGGGTTCAGCTGCCGATGGTTTAACGTGAGCTTGTGCAGATGTTCGTAGCCACCCTCCCAGGGGTTTACTATGAGAAATTGGTCAGCGGTATGTCTGGAACCTTCTCAGATCTCATTATCACGGGTGAGCACATTGAAAATGGGATCAAACTCGGGAAAATTCAAGGTGATTCATCCTCAGCTGGAGGAGGCGAAAAGAAACCTTATAGTGGCAAAAGACGGGAAGGGGAAACGAGCGCCGTGACCAACGTGCGAAGGAAAGGAAAGGGCCCTCACCAACAGGTGGCCAACATAACTATCCCGGCAGTCCCACAGCCACAGCAGCAGCAACCGAATCAACAGGGGTATAGAAAGTATCAGAATCGGGCACCTCTGTCGAGTCGTCACCTCGAGACACCGCCCATGTCGTACGCGCAAATATTACAGACATTGCTTCAGCTACAGTTGATCCAGAAGAGAACCTTGGCTCCCTTGACAGGGGCACCTCCGCCAGGTTATGACGCGAATGCAACTTGCGAGTTTCACTCAGGGGCACCAGGCCACACAATAGAAAACTGCAAAGCCTTCAAGCACAAGGTGCAGGACATGGTGGACGCTAAGATCATCAACTTCTCAGATAATGTGCCAAACTTCACGAAGAACCCTATGCCGAATCATAGGGGAGGTGGAGTAAACGCCATTATTGTAGACGAGAGTTTGGATTTGTTGACTGACGTCAGAGATTTGAAGACACCACTTAGCTTCGTTAAAGCTAAGCTGATGAAAAGAGGTTTCTTTCCAGGTTGTGGAGAGCTGTGTATGTGTTGTGCGACAAGTCCTGATGGATGTGAACAGTTGATAGAGGGGATTCAAAGTCTGATGACTGAAGGGATCTTACAGTTTAGCCGGAGGGCCGAAGGTGGATCGGGAGAGGTAATGCTGAAGCAAGATGATGAGGTTGCCACCATCACTATCCCTCGCCAGACGGTAACTATTTCTGCACCCAGATCGCCCATGATTACCATCACCAAAGCTGGGCCGATACCCTTCGAAAGCACTAATGTCGTCCCATGGCATTATGGGGCAGAGGTCTACTGCAATGGACAGAAGTTGGAGCTAGAACCTTTTGGGTCGTCTGTGGAGAATCTTGCGGGAATCAACGGAATTACTCGCAGCGCAAGAGTGTTTGCACCACCTGAGGTCGTGGCAGACAAAGCGGACAGAGCTGATGCAACCGATAAAGGGAAGAGTAAAGACGTCGAAGAGATCCCGCGTGGGGTAGAAAAAGACTTACTTGTTAAAGACGCCAAGGAGTTTATGCGGTTGATTAAAAAGAGTGACTACAAGATCATGGATCATCTCCATCAAACACCCTCAAAAATCTCCATCCTGAACCTGTTGCTGTGTTCTGAGGCACACCGCAACGCGCTGCTGAAGGTGTTGAACGCCGCATATGTACCACAGGAAATATCGGTAAACCAGCTGGAAGAGGTCGTAGCCCACGTGAATGCTGGAAATGGGTTAGGGTTCACTGACCTAGAGCTGACGCCGAAGGGGAGGAACCACAATAGCGCTCTGCACATCGCGATAGAGTGTAGGGGAACGATTATGTCCCACGTGTTGGTGGACACGGGGTCATCACTCAATGTGCTTCCGAAGAAGGCATTAATGAAGTTAGATACTCGTGGAGTGATTTGCACACCCAGGGATCTGGTTGTGAAAGCGTTCGATGGAACCAAACGACATGTTTTCGGGGAGGTGACTTTGCCAATCCAAGTCGGGTCGGAAACATTCGACGCGATCTTTTACATTATGGACATCATGCCTGCCTACAGCTGTCTCTTGGGCCGGCCATGGATCCATTCTGCGGGTGCCGTGACCTCCATGTTGCACCAGAAGCTCAAGTACACTGTCGGAGGTAGCATCGTGACTGTATGTGGCGAGGAAGACATAATGGTGAGCCATTTGTCGTCCTTCAAGTATGTTGAGATGGACGGGGAAATCCACGAAACCCTATGCCAAGCGTTCAAAGCTGTTAAAGTCAAGGACGTAGCTCATGTAGTCACTGAGAAGCCAGAGATGACTCTCTCCTCCTTCAAGGAAGCCCGGGCTGTTGTCCAGGCCGGATCTACCCCAGGCTGGGGGCAAATTTTGGAGATACCTAACAAGCAAGACAAATTTGGGTTGGGATATTCTCCTGCGGCTGAAGCCTCTTCTTCTAGCAGTGCATCGCGAGGTAAAGGGCCGATCCAGTTTACCAGTGGTGGGGTGATATTTGAAAGCATCAACGCAGTGTCTGGAGACAGCGGAGATAGCGACTGTGACTTAGACTCTTGGATCCAGCCAAGCAAGCCAGGCGAGAGCCTCAACAACTGGTCCGTCAAGGATATCATCCAGATGACAAGCGAAGAGTAATGATTTACTTTTTCCAATCATTGTACAACCCTATGTCCTACCCGGGGCATAGTGGTTTTATTGTCAGGGCCTTGTTTGATTATGTACATGCATTTTATCAATAAATCAAAAGGCGTTTTTCTTCGTATTCAAATGTTGTGATCTCTGTTATTCCTGTTTTATATTTGTTTTGAAAAACAATAAAATGGCAATGGGGTTTGTGCTAACCTGCATATCCTTGTTTTAAGCTTAACCCTTGTTATTGTAGGATCTACATAACAAAAGACATCGACTCTGGACCTTCTACGACTCACTTCGACTTCGATTGCCCGATCCATCAAGCCGAAGAAGAGATTAATGAAGATGAAGACCTTCCTGAAGAGTTGGCCCGCTTGTTGAAACAAGAAGAGAAAGTTATTCTGCCTCATGAAGAGGAGATCGAGATTGTGAATTTGGGTTCTGAAGAACTTGTCAGGAACGTCAGGATAGGGGCTGCGTTGTAGAGTGATGTAAAGCAGAGATTGGTCGAGATGCTAAGAGAGTATAGTGACGTCTTTGCTTGGTCATACGAAGATATGCCCGGACTTGATACTGACATCGTGGTCCACCACTTGCCGCTGCGAGAAGATTGTCCTCCCGTTAAGTAGAAGCTTAGGAGGACGTGACCAGATATGGCCGTTAAGATCAAAGAAGAAGTGCAGAAACAGCTTGATGCTGGCTTCTTAGCGGTCACTACTTACCCTCTGTGGGTCGCCAACATAGTGCCTGTACCGAAGAAGGAAGGTAAGGTACGCATGTGCGTCGATTATCGGGATTTGAATAGGGCGAGCCCTAAAGATGATTTCCCGCTGCCTCATATTGATGTGTTGGTCGACAATATAGCTCAATTCTCCGTGTTTTCGTTCATGGATGGCTTCTCCGGTTACAATCAGATCAAGATGGCGCCGGAGGACATGGAGAAAACTACGTTCATCACTCCTTGGGGAACATTTTGCTATAAGGTAATGCCTTTCGGTCTAAAGAAAGCAGGGGCCACTTACCAACGAGCAATGGTAACTTTGTTCCATGATATGATTCATCATGAGATGGAAGTCTATGTTGATGACATGATTGCGAAGTCCCAAACGGAGGAAGGACACCTGGTCAATTTGCTGAAGCTTTTTGAGAGGCTTAGGAAATTCAGGTTGAGGCTGAATCCTAATAAGTGTACTTTCGGAGTACGGTCCAGAAAGTTACTGGGGTTTATCATGAGTGAAAGAGGCATCAAGGTTGATCCTGCGAAGATAAAAGCAATACAAGAAATGCCAGTGCCAAAAACAAAAAAAGAAGTTCGTGGTTTCTTGGGCAGAATAAACTACATTGCAAGGTTTATCTCTCAGCTCACGGCCACGTGTGAACCGATGTTCAAACTGCTGAAGAAAGATCAGGCGATTATCTGGAATGAGGACTGCCAGAAGGCATTCGATAAGATAAAGCAGTATCTACAGGAACCTCCAATCTTGATACCCCCAGTGGCCGGACGGCCATTAATCATGTACTTGACAGTTCTTGAGAATAGTATGGGGTGTGTTCTCGGTCAGCACGATGAGACGGGCAGAAAGGAGCATGCCATTTACTACTTGAGTAAAAAGTTCACAGACTGTGAATCTCGCTACTCGATGCTGGAGAAGACGTGTTGTGCACTAGCCTGGGCTGCCAAACGTTTACGACAGTACATGCTCAATCACACGACCATGCTAATTTCGAAGATGGATCTGATCAAGTACGTCTTCGAGAAGCAAGCGCTTTCGGGCAGGATTGCCAGATGGCAAATGGTGTTGACGGAATATGACATTCAGTATGTTTCCCAGAAGGCCATCAAGGGAAGCGTATTGTCTGAATACCTTGCCGAACAACCGATCGAGGATTATCAGCCGATGAAATTTGAATTCCCTGATGAGGATATCATGTTTCTCAAAGCGAAAGATTTCGATGAACCGTTGCCCGACGAGGGGCCAGATAGGAAATCCCAGTGGAAATTGATATTTGACGGGGAGGTTAATTCTTACGGAAGTGGCATTGGGGCGATCATCACGACTCCCCACGGATCCCACATCCCGTTCACTGCGAGACTGACGTTTCCAGTCACCAATAATGAAGCGGAGTACGAAGCATGCATCATAGGTCTAGAAGAGGCAATTGATTTGAGAATCAAGAACCTAGATGTATATGGTGACTCGGCGCTTGTAATCAACCAGATTAAAAGGGAGTGGGAGACTCGTCAATCGAATTTGGTGCCATACATGAACTATGCCAAAAGGCTGCTTCCGTTCTTTGATCGAGTGGAACTCCATCACGTGCCCAGGGCCGAGAATCAAATGGCTGATGCCTTAGCCACGTTGGCTTCGATGTATAAAGTCAATTTTTGGAATGAAGCTCCAAGGATTGTCCTTTCTCATCTTGATAGACCTGTATTCGTCTTTACGATCGAGGAAGCCTCCGACGGTAAGCCATGGTTCCATGACATTCAGACCTTCCTTATGACTAAGGAGTATCCTGCGGGAGCGTCAACCCAGGATAAGAAGACTCTGAGGAGGCTGTCTAGAAATTTTTATCTCAATCCTGATGGAGTTTTGTATAAAAGAAACCACGATCTCGTGCTACTCAGATGTGTAGATGAGAAAGAAGCGAGTATGCTCATGGAAGAAGTCCATGAAGGCACATTTGGTACACACGCCGGTGGGCACGCTATGACAAGAAAGATCCTGAGAGCAGGATATTACTGGCTGACGATGGAATCAGATTGCTTTAAATTCACGAAGAGGTGTCATAAGTGCCAGATCTATGCTGATAAAGTTCATGTGCCGCCGTGCCCGTTAAATGTCATGTCCTCCCCGTGGTCGTTCTCCATGTGGGGCATCGACATGATAGGCAAGATCGAGCCCATTGCATCTAACGGTCATCGCTTCATTCTAGTAGCTATCGACTACTTCACCAAGTGGGTGGAGGCAACCTCATATGCTAATGTGACAAAGCAGGTGGTGGCTAAATTCATAAAGAGGGACATCATCTGTCGATACGGAATTCCCGAGCGGATCATTACTGATAATGGTTCGAATCTGAATAACAAGATGATGAAGGAGTTGTGCCAGAGTTTCAAGATTGAACACCACAACTCATCTCCTTACCGGCCGAAGATGAATGGCGCCGTTGAAGCGTCCAATAAGAACATCAAGAGGATTGTTCAGAAGATGGCTGTGACCTACAAAGATTGGCACGAGATGCTGTCATTTGCACTGCACGGTTATCGTACGACGGTACGTACGTCAACCGGGGCAACTCCTTTCTCCTTGGTGTACGGTATGGAAGATGTCCTACCGTTAGAATTGGAGATCCCTTCTTTGCGAGTTTTGGTTGACGTGAAACTCGATGAGGCAGAATGGGTTAAGAACCGACTAAACCAACTCAGCCTAATGGACGAGAAGAGGTTAGCATCGATTGCGTACGGTCGTCTGTACCAAAGCCGAATGAAGAAAGCTTATGATAAGAAGGTGCGTCCTAGAAGCTTTCAGACGGGTGATCTCGTCCTGAAGAAGATTCTTCCTCCACACTCCGATCACCGGGGCAAGTGGACTCCCAATTACGAAGGTCAGTACGTCATCAGCAAGGTCTTTTCGGGAGGAGCTTTGTTGTTATCCACGATGGATGGTGAAGATTTTTCATCCCCGGTGAACGCGGACGCAGTTAAAAAATACTTTGCTTAAAAAATGACCCGCTGGAAAGAAAAAGAGTATCCAGGCAAAAATGGGGCATCCCGGCGAACCATAAAAAAGGAAAAAGGTTCGGACAAAAATTAGGGATATAAATTGAAAAAATGTACACCCGCAAAGTCGAAAACCCGGATGGGCGACTTTGGAAAAAAAGGGTATCCCGGTGAATCGAAAACCCGGAAGGGCGATTCAGGCAAAAGTTAGGGATTTGAAAAAGCAAATGACTGCGTTCCGCGTGTGGACTTTCATTGTTTAGTGGTTTGGAGGACCTGAGGTCCGTTCATCTGAATCAATCTCTTCTGAAGCTGAAGCCTCGGAGAAGTATCGAAGTCGAGTGGGTCATAGAGGGATCAACTCATGGTGTTCGTCTACGCCTCGTTGCCGACATTTGTATATACTGATGTATATTTATGTTTATATTTGCGCAGCTTCCTCATTCCAGGAGCTTGCATCTGTTGTAAAACATTTTTACCCATTCAGGGGTTCGTTATCAATAAAATGTATACTATTCAGCAATTCTGTTTGTCTGTTTAGCATTTATCTGTTTTGTTTGCGAAGGAAGAACGCCGATGTTTTTGATAAAATATGCATACATAAACTTACTGGCCTAGGCCACTGATTGTTGAAACAATGAATCACTTGAACATTATCGCAAGATGATAACCTTGATAGATCCCTTTGAGAAGGGTATTTTGTCTGTTTGTTTGTGTTGCTGCAGGTGTAGCATATTCCAAGCAGTGCGCCGCGTGCGTTCCCAAGCAGGATGATTCCTCCGTCTCCAGCAAAGTTCGGCAGCCTCTCCCCGCAGAGGCTGAACGTGAGACCGTCAAGCGTTGATACGTCTCCCCAGGCAGAGAAGATTCTCTCCCCAATCAGATGCATCCTGAAGGAACGGCATCTCCCCAGCTGAGTCAGGCGCCGAAGCGTGTGTTCATCCCCTAGCACCGGGTCACAAGTGCAGGTCTCGTAGGAGACTATCCACTAAAGTGTGCAACAATTGATAGTTCCAGGCTGAAGTCTCCGGCAGAATTGAAATTCCCCCACAAAGTCGTACTCTCCCTAGGAAGCAGGATGATCCCTTCTTCCCCAGCCGAGTATGCAAAACCCCAAGAGAGCCGAGTCCTTGGAAGGCAGTTCGGGCCATGATTGGTTTGCCCCCAGTAGAGTGTTGAATAGCTGATGTTGTATTTCCCCGCCAGAGTCGTTACCTCCCGGAAAGCTCTGGCCGCGAATGTTGTTTATTTCCACGATTGACATCGCTTTCCTCAGTAGGTCCAGGTTCTCGTAGAGCTTCATTCCCCTGCAGCAGTCAACTGAAGTTTGCTTCCCCATGCGGAATCCGATTGAGAGCGGCGTGACCTTTTCTCCGTGGCAGGATGATTCCTCCCCCCCACCAGAGTGGTTCTTTCTCCTTGACAGAAGGATTCTCCCTTCAGCATTTATTTTGCTGACGGGATAGCAGCACTTTGCATGATTGCATGGCATTTATCATAAACGCGTAGCATTTCCACCGCGTGGAGCATTGCGTCATATGCATACTAAACATGAGCTAGGTCATTACCGTTCTTATTTTGCAGGTGTTCCTCCGCAGAGTCGCTTGCTCAAGATGATTCTTGAATTCCCCAGCAAATTCGTTCGTCCAAGATGATTCTTGGAATCCCCAGTGAAGTCGCCAGAGTGGGTTGCTCAAGTGGACGCTTAGAATCCCCGGCAGAGTGTTTGCTCAGGATGATTCCTGAAATCTCCAGCAGAGTTATTGGTTCAGGATGATTCTTGAAGTCCCCGGCGGAGTTATTTGTTCAAGATGATTCTTGATTTCCTCAGCAGAGATGACTCCCCAGAATGATTTTTGAAGCCCCGAAGCAGAGTTACTTGATAGTTCTCCAGAATCCCCAGCGGAGATGTGTCATCCCCAGCAGGTTTCCGAACAGTGAAGTTGAAACTTCCCTTGAAGACTTGATGATTGAAGTCCAACCGTATTGACGAAGCAGTTCTCTCAGCCAAATCAGAGTTCCTGATGGCAGAAGTTTGGATATCCCCAATTGGTTCATGATTGACCGAGAATGCTACTCCCGACTTGCCGACGAAGTCCGACTGATGCCCAAAAATTTCTTTGAATGCCCGATGGCATGATTAACTTGATTGTTGACCTGATGAGTCCCGAGGAATGTTGATGCCTGACGGCACGACCGACCATGTATCGCCGGTTACCGTGTGACCAATTCTCCAGCTAGTTGTCGTGCAGCTAATATTTCAGTTTTCGAAGATTTGTTCCCATCAGAGTATCGTGTACTTGTGCAGTTGGCAAATTTCCGGGTTTGTTGGTATTCAACCGTCTCGTACCTTGATAGGTTTAGAGTCGTTCGCTTCTCACCCAGTCAGGTTCAAGCCGTTTGAATAGGGGCAGCTGTTGCACCCCAAAATTTTCCCAACAGTTCTTTACCTAGCTTATGTTTCATTGCATTCACATTAGCATTATCATTTGCATTTCATTGACATGTATGCAGAAGATCAAGAGGTATGAGTACCAATCAAGATCTATTCAAGAGTTTGAAGCTAGATAATAAGCCTATTCAAGTGTTCAAGGGTTGACATCCTTGTCAGAGAAGTTAAGAGATCCTCAGAGAGAGTGGTTGAAACCAAGGTTGTGTGCCTCCTAACTTGAGAGTTGTGGGAGCTCCTTAGATGATTTTGAAGCCAGGAAAGGGGACTTGAAGCCTTGAGAGAGCTTATGAGATGTCTTGAAATCCATCATGGAGCCTAGATAGGTCATTGTGTAAGGTTAAGAAGACTCAGCCATGAGTGGTGCAGTTAGGGTTTGACTGGGTCGACCCTAGGTCAACTGATGATTTGAGGAAGGTTGAGACTAATCCAAGAGCCATGTGATCATGGATTGATGCATTGAGATTCTATAAGGATGATTCCAAGGTCAAATCATCATGATTGAAGAGTTTGAGAAGGTTCAAGCTAGGGTTTCTAAGGCTTGACAGTGTAAAATCCCCTAGTTTGACCCCTATCTTCAAGGCAGTTTAGCTTAAGATGTGATTGTCATCTCATCTTGCCCCCAACATGAAGGTTTTATAGCATGGGCTTAGCTTTAATTTGAGTATTATAAGTCCTTGATAGGATTTGTAGAACTCAAGTTATGACTTTGACAAGTTACAGGTCATCTGAGGTATGTGAATCTGGGGGCTTGAAAGTTACCCAACTTGCATCAAACTTTTGCCCAAGAAGGATGATCCCTATGAACGTTTGGTCAACATGAATGTTATTCCTTATCTTCTTAGCTTTCTAGAGAGTACTAGAAGTCCTTGATAGGATTTGTAGAACTCAAGTTATGGCTTTGACAAGTCAAGGGCATTTTGGTCATTTGGAGATTACACGTCATTTCAAGCATAAGGCCATAACTCCTATTTCCAAGCTTCAAATGGAAAAATGTTCAACATCAAACTTGTTCAAAATGATGTTTTAAGGCTATTAAGGAGGTCATGAGATGTTGGAAATGCTTGTAGCTCAAAATTGCAAAAATGACCTAAAATAAGGGTATAAGTTAAATGAACCAAAGTTGGAAATTGATATTTTTAATCTACACATCCAAACCATGGCATGTAATATATCATTTTGACTCTAGAAAACATTTTAAGAACATTGGTTTAGCCACATTTTTGAGTTGAGGCCTAATTTGTGGACCGTCTTTGGAAAGTACTTGCTTGCATATTAAGTAACATGTGCATAACATAGAATCAAGGCATAACCAAGAGCCTTTGCAAGCTAAACTCTTTCAAAATGTCACTAGGGGAGAAATTGGAGGAGAATGGGATTGATTCCAAGCTGCAAACAGAATGGTGCATATCATGATATGTGATTGAAAATCTCATGACATGAGAGATTGAAACTCTCATTAGAAGGATCTAGAGGGTTCTAGATCACTCATACATCATCTATATATTGAGTAGAGATGATCCAATGCAAAGGTTGGTGATGATTGAAGGAGAAAGCATAGATTGAGATTGAGATTTCTTGGCTTGCAATTGAATTCGGTTTCACAAAATTCTTCACTTTCCATCCATTTTCTTGATTGAAACTTCTTCCGTGGATGCTAAGGAGTGATTCCAGACCATAATCCAAGGGAATTCGTGGCTGAATCGTGTATGAGCAATTGAATTTTTCCATCTGCAACTCACCATCAGATTTCAAGATTCAGGAGCTTTCAACCGGTTCTTTTGCATACAGAAGCAAGGAGAGAGTTCATTGGTCGTGTCTGAAAGATTGGAGAGCTTGAATTGGAGATTTAGTGCATCTGTTCATCCAAGATTTTCAGGTTGGTAACTTTCTTCCTCTAGCATGAATTAGGTAGAATCAAGATGAATTAAGGTGTTAGTTGCATTGTAGAATGGTGTAGGAAGGTTTTCAGACCATTACTTTGAGAATTAGTGACCAATTTAGGGTATTACCATTTTCGGTTGAGAATTGGATATGGTGAATCTTGAGGATTTAGGTTGAATTAAGGGCATGAATGAGTTCGTGAGGGAATTTGGGATAAGTTTCATGTATTGACCATTTGCAATGGAGGATCCTAGAGAGAATTAGGGTTGAGGAAGATGACCGGAGCACCACCGGTGGTGGCCGGAGCTGGGCGCGAAGTTCAGAGGTTCAAAAGGTAGGAGATGACTCTGGGACCATCAGATCTTGGTTTGACTTGGACTATGACCCTCATCCAACAACCACGTTTTAATCTCAGTTTGTGAAGGATCTGAATTAATGAAACGCATCGTTTCATTTGAGTGATGAGTCTGGGCTTAATGAAATAACCACTATCCACACCCCCTGATGGCCCAACCCATGGTTTGAACTGATTTTAATTGCTATTGGCACCGCGCGTGTGTTTATTTTAATTGGATTTTCATTATTTTTTTCATTGTGTTCATGGTTCTTGAAAAATTCATAATAAATTGAAAATTAATCCAATTAACCCCATTCTTTTTGCATTTTACTCATGATTGAGTCTAGTATTTTTTAGATAAAAAATATTTTCATTTCATGCATTTTATGATTTTATGGGAATTTTACATTTTAATTGATATTAAAATGGTTATGTTTGATACATGATTTTGTGGAATTTTGTTTGATCATGTGGTGATGACTTTGATCCTAATTTTTTGTGTTTGATTAGGTTAGACATGTATTCTCCAATAGCATTTTTCTCACATTTTTGTGATGAAAATAGAGGTGCTTTCTAGATTGATATTTAGGAGCTCCATTTTTAGGGTTTTAGGTTAGTACCTTATAATGTAGAATTTATTTCTAGGGCTTATTTGATGATTTGATCTCTGGAATTAATGTGGTAGAGTCATGATTGACCTAGGTTCCCTTAGGAATTTTTGTAGAAATTTATAGGATAGTTTCCTATTTTTGGTTGATTTTAGTTTAGGTGCTAGTTTTAGATGATTCTAGGGCACTAATTCAACTAGACTAACTTCTTTAGTTCCCTTAGACTAGGGTTTTTGTTTTGTTTGCCTTTGGTTGAGATTGAAGACAAGTTGAAGACAAGGTGAGGATGCTTGAAGTTGCTTGGAGCTAGGAATTGCTTGTGCCTGAAGATGTCTGATGAAGATTTAGGAGATAGAGGACATAGGGAGAGCCTTATGATTAGAATGATTTCTTTCACAAACATGGAAAGCATATTGTGCTTCCATTCCTCCCAATGACTAAAAGTCCTTCTCAGATATTCACATCCCTCCTTTGGAGGGAAGAGTGGCTTTATCTGGGAAGTAGAACTTTGAGGGAACCAGTCTCTCATAATGATGAACCCTTACAGGCTTCCTTTGGTTGTCAGTAAGCTGTTTATCATTTCCACTCATCCTGTTAAATCAATTGTCTTCTGGTTTGAGTATCTTGAAAGATGTTGGACTTGAGTTTGAAGATGAGGACTTCACTGAAGAGTGTGGAAGAGGATGATTCCTTGAGCATTGCCATTGCAGCTGAAGCTTGAAGAACAAGAAGAACAAGTTGATGCTTGTGAAGAAGATCCAATGGAGATTGAGTGAAGAGCTGAGGCTTGAAAAAGAACTGAAGGATGAAGTTGACACTTCCAGGTGATTGAATATTACTCTGAGAAGCTGAAGCTTGTAGATGAGGAAGACCAAGTTGATACTGGTAAAGCAAAGAGAGCTGAAGCTTAAAGACTAAGTTAATGCTTATGAAGGGGATTCAGTTGAGATTGAGTGTGGAGCTGAGGCTTGAGGAATAAAGGATAAGTTGACACTTACACTGATGCTTGGGGATCCTGAAGGAATCAAGTTGATACTTGTAGTTAGAAGCAAAGCCTGAGGGTGGAATTGACTAAGGAGCTGAAGCTTGAAGAAGGAGGATAAGTTGAAACTTATGTTGATGGGTTGAAACCTGGAGAAGCCAGTTGATACTTGGCATGAAGGGTGATTGAAGTCTGAAGACTGGGTTGCTGTCAGAAGAGCTGAAGCTTGGAATTGAAAGAGAGAGGGGTTGATTTGCTTTCTTTCTTGTCTGTTTTCTTTTCTGTGCTGTTGTGACTTGTTTGACTTGCTTGATACATTAGAATAAGTCCATATTTAGACTGACTCTAAGCTAGAAGCATGATTGCACTAGAGGTTGAGTTGCTCCCTCTGCTTGTATTGTTACTGTATGGCTTTGCTTGCGGGTATTCGGTAGAGCCCAGCTCCCTTGCCCATGTGGTTTGTTTGCTTGATAGCATTTTATTTTATTTTCTGTATGATTGCAGTTGCTCCTATCTTGCTTGATAGCATGTTTCCTCTGTATGATTGCAGTTATTCATATCTGGCTTGAGGTTGAGATGAGCTTGTGGAGGCTGATGCCCCATACGCATTTCCCCCCTCACTTGCATTGCATGCATTTTACAGTCGTTTACCGTTTATCTGTTTACTGTTTGAGCTGATGCTTTATCTGTTTCTATGTATCATTGATATGATCCCTTAGGACTCTCATTTCCTTTGATAAGGAAGTGATGATAGAACTTTAGGTTGAAACCTATCCATGATAACTTCTAGGAGTTCCCTGTTTCAAACCTCAACTATAGGATGAATCCTTGGCATGACAACAGTAGGACTCGATAGTCTCCCTTTAGTTGAGCCCTTCTCTTCTCATCTCAAAACAGCTTAAGATACAGTAATCATGAATGATTTCTTTCGTACGTTACGAGCCTTAAGCTATCTGAGAAAGGATTGTTGGAGAGTTTCTTTTCAACAGTCTGGATGTTTAGTATGGTACCCTTTGGGTGACATGCGACGCATTCACTCTCAGGTCATAGTCTTTAGTGCGATTGAAATTGCAAACACAATAAAAAACACTTCTTTCGTAAAAGACAGAAAACAAACTTCAAACCTTTTTGCCCCGTGGGCCCATAATTCAAAGGAAGCTTTTCTGAAGAAAAGAGTGTCGTTAAGCTTCAGTTCTACCGCAAACAGGCTTTGTCCCTAATTGCTGGAATTGTTGTTTAACCCTACTCGATAAAACAGATGAATCTGAATCCCCGTAATCCGTATTACCCCGAACTACGTAAGCTCTAATCTCTCATACCTGTTGAGAGTACGTAGGCACAATACTGATGTATTGGCGAGCCACCTTTCCCGTAACCCGTAGTTAGTCGAACTACGTTGACTCTGATTTCTCATTCTCTGATGAGAATACGTAGGCATAAAGCGCGACGCTTTGCCGAGTCATTTTTCTTTTCTTTTCTAAGCCAACCTTGATAGGTAGATAGATAAAACCAACCCGTCCAGTAAACACAACAAGCGTGGATCCCATCGAGTACGATGGACGTGAGGGGTGCTAATACCTTCCCCTTGCGTAACCGACTCCCGAACCCAGACAACGGTTGCGACGACCTTGTCTTATACCTTTTTCGTCAGGTTTTTCCGATCGTTTCCTTTCCCGTTCTGAGGGATAAATAACGAAAGGTGGTGACTCTTCTGTTTTTCCGGCACCTTATTTTCGCGGAAGCGACAAAGCATACACTGAATAAAATGCCAGGTCTAGAAGCAGTTAAGTATAGAAGAGATCCAATCATACCTTTGTAGAGTTTCTGATCTACTTTCTTACTTACCTCTTCCTTACCAAGAGTGCTTGTTGGATGCATAGGAGTCTTTGCCATCTTACTATCAGTCATGTTGAACTTCTTCAGAAGCTCTTTTACATATTTAGTTTGATGAATGTAAGTGCAATCTGGAGTTTGGTTGACTTGAATTCCCAGAAAGAATCTCAATTCTCCTATCATGCTCATTTCAAATTCAGCCTGCACACATTGAGAAAACTCCTATCCCAGCGTAACATTTGTAGATCTAAATATAATATCATCCACTTATATTTGAAAAATTAACAGATCTTTCTTAAATGTTTTACAGAAGAGAGTTGTGTCCACTTTGCCTCTGATAAAATTTTTCTCCAGAAGAAAATTACTTAATCTTTCATACCAAGCTCTGGGAGCTTGTTTTAAACCATAAAGAGATTTCTTAAGTTTAAAAACATGTTCTAGAAATTTATCACTTTTAAAACCAGGAGGTTGGTGAACATAAACTTCCTCTTCCATAATCCCATTTAAGAAGGCACTCTTAACATCCATATGATATAGAGTGATGTTATTTTGTGCAGCAAAAGAAATGAGTAAACGAATAAACTCTAACCTGGCCACAGGAGCATAAGTCTCTGTGTAATCAATTCCTTCTTGCTCACTATAACCTTGAGCAACAAGCCTTGCTTTGTTTCTTTCAACTTCTCCTTTTTCATTCAACTTGTTCCCAAACATCATTTCTTGTGAATTGATTGAGCTCTTCTTGCATGGCAATTATCCAGTCATTGTCTTGCAAAGCTTCATCCACTGAAGTTGGTTCAATAACTGACACCAAACCAAATAATGATGCTTCAGATGATCTGAGGTAGGATCTTGTTCTTATAGGGTCATTCTTTTTTCCAATGATCACATCCTCTGGGTGAGAGGCCTTGATTCTGGAAGATGATCCTCTAACATTTGATTCTTCAGAAATATTCAAGTTGTTCATTTGAGAAGCTAAAGGAGTTGCATCTGGCGTTGCTTCTGGCTCTTTCACTTGAACCTTTTCTGCCTCTGAGTCTTTAGAGTTTGTGAGAATTACTTCTCTATCTGCAGAACTTTCAAACTGCTTTGGCTTTTGAGTTCCAAGCTTATCATCAAATCTAACATGTATAGATTCCTCCACAATCTGTGTTTCAGTATTGTATACTCTGTAGCCTTTAGAGTGTTCAGAATACCCAAGCATGAAACACTTATGTGCTTTATAATCAAACTTGTTTAGATTCTCTTTAGTGTTCAACATATAACATATACATCCAAAAGGATGGAAATAAGAAATGTTGGGCTTTCTGTTCCTCCACAATTCATAGGGAGTCTTTTCCAGAAGAGGTCTTACAGACACTCTGTTCTGAATATAACAAGTTGTGTTTATTACTTCTGCCCAAAAATGCTTTGCTAGATTAGTCTTGTTGATCATGGTTCTGGCCATTTCTTGCAATGTTCTGTTTTTCCTCTCTACAATTCCATTATGTTGTGGAGTTCTAGGGCAGAAGAAATCATGAGCAATGCCATTTTCATTAAAATATTTTACAAAATATTTGTTTTCAAATTCGCCACCATGATCACTTCTGACTTTAACAATTTTAAAATCTTTTTCATTCTGGACTTGTTTGCAGAAGTCAAAGAACACAGAATGTGACTCATCCTTGTGTTTTAGGAATTTAACCCATGTCCATCTGCTATAGTCATCCACAATGACTAATCCATACTTCTTGCCTCTGATGGATGCAGTTTTCACTGGTCCAAACAGATCAATGTGAAGTAACTCTAATGGTCTTGAAGTTGAAACAACATTCTTAGTTTTAAAAGAAGATTTAGAACATTTTCCTTTTTGACATGCTTCACAAAGAGCATTTGAGTTGAACTTCAACTTAGGAAGTCCTCTGACCAGATTGAGTTTATTAATCTGAGATATACGTCTCATATTAATATGCCCCAATCTTCTGTGCCATATCCGTTGCTCATCATTAACAGACATAAGGCATTTTACGTTCTGAACCTTAAGTTCTGAAATATTGATTTTATAAATGTTGTTCTTCCTCTTTCCATTAAATAGGATTGAGCCATCCTTCTGACTAACAGCCTTGCAACATTTTTGATTAAAGATTGTTGTGGTGAAAATTATGATACCAAGCTATTGATTAACTTGAATCTTTAATTCTTAAATTCACAATCGGACTTTAGTTTATCCAAAGGAAAGGTCTAAAGAAAGAAAGAACCCTTTTCGCGATGTAACAATAACGCTAAGAGATTCGGGGATCGGGGGTTGGTTATGCATAGGGTAGGTATTTCACATCCTAAACATCTGTAGTACTCTACATGAACCTTTTGTTTGATTGCATGCTAAGTTTGGTAAATGTTTGCTAAGGTTTGGGGTTGGGTAAAGGTATAGGTTAAAACCTAAATATAGTTTCTAAGCTTGCTCGCAAAGACATCGCGTCCTCTGCCTACGTATCCTAACCAAGATAGAATAAGAGCAATCGTAGTTCACCTCACTAGGGATGAAGAACACTTGATTATGATCAAAGTTCAAAGGGGAACAAACATATCCATGCTTGTGTAGAGTTTCACGAAACTCTCTAGATCTATGTTAAAACACTCAAGAGGGGAGTAAGTAATCATTATTATGATTTTTACATAGAGTTTACAAACTCTATCCTAGGGTTCTAGTTGAAGAAATACTCCTAGTGATGGTGGTTCTTTTAGACTTAAGGCAAAGTCTAATGGCTTATATGTTCTAACTTAACTAAGCTAGGGTTTAAGATGACTTTACAAAGTCAAGGGAGGGTAATAAACTATTCAATGACACAAGGGACAATGGAGAGACTTTTCCTTTGGAAGGAGAGAGAGAGAGAGAGAGAGAGAGAGAGAGAGAGAGAGAGAGAGAGAGAGAGAGAGAGAGAGAGAGAGAGAGAGAGAGAGAGAGAGAGAGAGAGAGAGAGAGAGAGAGAGAGAGAGAGAGAGAGAGAGAGAGAGAGAGAGAGAGAGAGAGAGGAGAGAGAGAGAGAGAGAGAGAGAGAGAGAGAGAGAGACAACTTGGATGAGAACTAAAAAGTTCCATCACTTGGGGAAGAAATACTTAACAAAGCAAATGAACAATTAAACAAGATGAATAAGATTACAGTCAAGTAAGCATGCATATCACAATAGGCAAGGATCAAATAATACAAATGGTTACAACCGATAATCAAATATCTTAACAAAGATGGAAGCAATAATCATGCAAGTAAGTCACAACTTAAAAGGATCATGTTATAAATTCAAAGTATAACAAATGTAACAACATTTAGGCATTGATGACAATCAAATACGCAAGGAACGATCGCAACAGTTAAACTCAAGATTTTAGGAAAGGAACAATAACTCATGGTAACAACCAACAAGAAAATGAAATCTCAACATGTTAACAATCATAAAGAAATCAAATACCAATAAATCTCACAAGATAAAATAAGCATGGCATAAGGGAAATTTAATCGAGACGTAAGGTAACGACCTAAGAACGAATCTACTAACAAGCAAGCAAAAAGCATTGTAAAAAACAAGCAGCTATGAGATTACAATCCATTTAATACAACTAGACATCACAATGAAAGAGTTGCAAAAAGTACAGGTTGAAAATAATGAAATACGAATAAGTTATGAAATTTCGAAGTTTGATTGTTTTTTATGAAAATAAAATAACAAGCACATAAAAAAGTGGCATGGGTGGGGATTGAACCCATGCCCTTGGTGTTTACAAACACAACAACCAACCACGGGGCCACTATGCACGCGCTGGTAATGAAGATGGAAGAAAAGAAGAAAATAATTCAATTACAATTGAAAAATAAAATGCCCAAAAAGAGTTGATCCCAAGGATCGAACTCATGGCTGGCAAGTGAAAGGGTGATATGCGCGCAAGTTGATTCCCACTGGGGTGGCTGTACATCCAAGTACAAAGCCACCCCCATAAATAGATAAGGCAAGTATTCATGGTTTTCTAGGAAAGTTTAAAACAAGTGGAAATGCAACATGCGTTTTGATTCATAACTTGGTCAAATCTTAATCTTTTTTGGTGAAATTTTAGCCTAACTAGACTGTTTTTTAACAAGGATCAAGATGGTGTCCATGAAATTTTGAAATGAGGCTTCCAACTAAAAACACGATGCAGGATGCAAGATTGACATTTGAGTTGCAATTTGAAAACTACTACTAGCTATGAGTTCAAATACATCAAAAATATGATGCACACGAGTCATATATATCATAACAGAAGTATTGCACATCTAGGGCTCAAACATAAACCAAAAGAATGGAAAGTGGTACATGAGTTGCAACTGAGGTGTGAGAATGAGGCAAACTGTCAAACAGAATGGGAAGGTTCAAATCTTCTTACACATACAAAGCCTAACATCTCTAAACATGCTAAATGATGAGGATCACAAATGTTCAGGCAGAAGAGTATAGATGGCATGACATTATATTAATGAACTTGTGAAAAATGGATGAAACTTGGTACAAATGGGAATTTTCCTTCAAAAACACAATGATAAAAATGACTTTCAAATCACAAACAGATTGTTGACAATTAACACAGATAAACAATTAATCATACACAAGTGTGGCTAATCCAACTGTGGAGATGGGAGGAACAATGGCTGGCCAGCAATAGCAGCCAACTGCAGGCTACAAACAAAGGGCCCTGCTACATAGACTCAAACAGCACACCAAACATGAATGGAATAACACTTTTATCAGAACAGAATCAATATAAGCATGAAGTTTAAAACATCTAGAATGCAATGATAAACAAGAAGATCATAATGCCAAGATTACACACCAAAACACAACTGTTATGCCAAGAAAAATTTGGAGAAAAGTGCAAGTTTGAAAGTCAAATCAAGGAGCAGACATAATTGAAATAAACAGACCTTGCATACATCCCCAAACATCATATAAAGTGTGTCTACACTTCAAAATTAGCCTCAAACAACATAGAATTGAAAGTCACCTATCAACTGCTCACTTAACACACAAAATGCACAATTTGAAACCAAACAAGATTGGAACAGCTTTGAGATTCAAGGGATATCACATACAACTCTCAAATATGATTATGAAGGAGTCTATCACTTGGAATTGGTCATGAAATGCAAAACAACAAAAAGGTTCTCAAACTGCAATTGTAGAGTACAATAGGTGAGGCAGACTGTCAAGCAAAGATGCATAGCATACACAAAGATAAATGGCTCACATACACACAAATCCTAAGCACTATCAAAGGTCTAATGCTAAAAAGCTGACCTAAAACAATTCAAACAGAAAAAGTGAGGTGGGTGGCAGTGGTTTTCAAAATAGTTGCAGCAAAATGGTACAAACTGGTCTAGCTGTGAATAAGTGGTCTTGTGTTAAAGGGATAACACATACACATCAAAAATGTGAAGATAAATGAGTCTCAACTCAGAAAAACCATCATATTGCAAGCAGGAAAGAATTTGGTATATTCATGGTGTGTTTTGGCTTGACAGTGCATTTTGAAGGTGAGATGAGAAAGCCAGTGAAAACAGATCAAAAAAGACAAGATGCACACATCTAAATCATGACAAAGGATGAATTTCAACTCAAAATCTAGGCATATGCAAACAGAACAGCAACTTGGTATGTTCATGGCAGATTTTAGCTCAAAAAATGCATTTTGCAAGGTGAAATGAAGAAAGCAAGTGAACATAGATCAAACAGAATATGCTAACAGATGAGAACATGCTCAAGAAATGGATTAAAACATTACCAAACAGAATATGACATTTTAAGCTCATGAATATGCAAAGAACCAAACTCAAGTATGCAGCAAGCAAGTTCATGGCAGTTGGGAAAGTTTGACACCACATACAATTTTCAAACATGTAAGACATTGATTCTATGCACATAGATTAAGTAGAAATCAGTTGAAACAGAATATGATATATTGGTGGTATCAATGAGGTTTTGAGAATGCAGTTGGAAGTGAGAAACAGTTTTGAGCAACTAGGGAGATTTTGAACTTACAAGTACAACACACAATCTCAAAACATATTAATAAATGAGTCTACTACTCAAAAACAAATAACAACTGCTCCAAACCCGAACTGGTATACCTATCCAACTTTGACAGCAAAACCACAAAATCTCATAACTAGCCCTAACAACCAAACTTCATGTTTTCGAGACTTTCAACAAGTCTCAAATGGTATAAACATCACCAAAACATATCAAAACAACATTTAGACACTTTGAGGTGAAACATGGCAAGCATAAACAAATCAACACCAAGACTCATGATAATGGCATATCAAATGTAAGGCAAATAAATCACAACTTTGAACAAAGTTACACTAGATTCATACATGATCTAGGGGGTAGGGGAATCTCAGGAACAACTTACAAATTATCCAAATATCACCAATGAACAAGGTTTGACAGTTCTAAAGCAAACACACCAAATTTTAATGTTTAGATCCTTAAAACTACCATATAGACAAAAATCTTCATAAACAAGTTAAACATAATATCAAAGTACCATATTGGTAACACATCATCAACATGTGATTCACAAATGAAACACTTTAACAAAAGCAAGTATCATAACCATAAGACATGAGTTCTTGACAAAGAACTAAAATGGGGCAGCAAGACTACATTTCCACAAAATCACTTCAAAATGATAAAACATGACAATGTATGATTAATAAAGAGTTTGAATATCACATACCTCTTGTAGACAAGTCTTGAGCAAGCTAAGAAGCTAAGAAACCCAGAGACCTTATTTCTTGGCAAAGATTTGAAGCTTGCTTCCTCTTGAAGCAATAAACCACTTTTCAAGACAGTTAGAGTTGTGAAGTTTCCAGCTGGTTTTTTAGAGTCTGGATAGTTGAGATATGATGTATATGAAGTGTTGATAGTGTTGGAATGGTAGAAAATGCCTCAAGTAAGGATTTGGCTTTCAAAGTGCAAGAAAGTCAATATACTAAGGTGTGAAGGTTGACTTTTGTGAAAATGATGGTTTTAGGTGGTTTGAGTGTATGGACACCTTCTACACAATGTTTATGGATTGTGTAAATGGTTTTGGGTGGCTTGGAAATGGTAGAACTGAGTTTGAGCAGAGTTTTGCTCAAGACAGCTTTTTAGTGAAAATGGAAGTTTTTGAAAAACAAGATTCTTGAGGAAATGAAAGAGAGTTGAGAGCTATGATTTCTCTTGGTTTTGGAGAGTGCTCTGGTGTGTCTAACATCAATGAGGATGCCTCTATTTATAATGAAAGCAAGGGTGATGGTAGATTTGTACTTTTCAATTTTGGAGGGAGATTATGAAGCTTTTAAAGTGAATCTTGCCAAGATCTTCACATATCAGTTCTAATGGCTCAAGGTAGGTCAGAAAATCAAGTGGAGAGGTA
Source organism: Lathyrus sativus (assembly GCA_963859935.3). Taxonomy (NCBI): domain Eukaryota; kingdom Viridiplantae; phylum Streptophyta; class Magnoliopsida; order Fabales; family Fabaceae; genus Lathyrus; species Lathyrus sativus. The sequence continues at coordinate 607,682,297 of OZ012739.1, forward strand.
CATTAAGTGACTGAGGTGAGCTTAGGGTGTAGAGTGAGCAGCTGCAACAGTCCTTGGGTGAAAAGTTTCTCTTTCCTCTTACACATTTGATTATTTTATTCCAAAATGCTTGCAACTTGCCTATCTCTCTTCACATCTCTCATTTCTCTGCATTTTACTTCATGCGCACATCTAATTATCATATTGGATCATGATCCAAGGGTCAAGGATAGTTCAAGTTGTGGAAATTTGAATTTTGAGAAGTCTTGACATAGTGGTTTCAAGTGTTGGCAGCCCTAATTTCCATGGTTCATAACGTTCTGCTCACACATGCTATTGAGGAGTTCTACCACAGTTTAGAAAGCCCTTAAGTAGCTCTATAACTTTCATGTTTTGGAGATTTCCAAATTCTAGATGGAACTAGGTTGAAAAACCCTTCCAAGTTGCTGAAAAAATCACTTAAAAAGGCTAAATAACTTAGAATTTTTTTAAGTTATTTCCCTTCTTGAAATGAATTTTGTCATAACTCCAAATCTATGCATTTTTTGACCATGGACCACTTTGAGGATTTTGTAGGACTTGTCAAGAACTTTCCAATGAGCTTTGAACCACCTCATTTGGATGTGTGGTTGAGGAGTTATGGTCTTGCCCCTTTCGAAACCCTAATTTTCGATTTTGCAATTACTTCCTAACCCTTGATCCAATGGTCATGAAATTTTATGGGAAGGTGTAATATGACATAAGGAACATTTTTTACTCACATCTTGAAGTCAAATTCCTTATTGTTGAAGAGTTGACTTTTTGGTCAATCGTTCGATCAATCGGTGACTAGCGAGTCGACTGTTGGGGCTCCGGGTATTCTGAGGACTTGACACTCTTTTGATGGACTTTAATAAGCCATAGGAGCTTAATGGACCTTGATACCACCATTGAAACACTTTTCAAATCAAAAGTCAAACTACAGTTGACTTTTCCTGATCGAAAACCCTAATCGGGTATCTTGAACTGCACTGTTCTCAATTCCCGGGTGACCACCTCAAATTGGATTCATACTTGACCCAATGTAGTATTCTTGATCTTGTTTATGGTTGAATCAATCTAAAACATTGATTGATCAAACCATTGAAGCCTCGATTTTGACGGTACGGAACCCTGATTCATCTGCATCTTGACAAAGATAAACTTGCAATGGGTTAAGGTTAGTTAATTAAATGGATATGATCCTAAAATGATGATGAGGATCTAAGGGGTCAAAATTTGGGGTGCAATAGATGCCCCTATTTAAATATCTTCACTAGATGGTAATGAGAGATGACAATCCTCATAGAATCATAGTGGAAGGTATTTAAATATAGCAAACCAGAAATTTTGTCCCTTAGATCCGATGGTATGCAAAAGGAAGAATGCAAATATGCCATGAATCTAAATGATGTTTTATGATGCTTGAATGCAAGACGAATTCAGACACACGAGCAAGAATAAAAGAATGGCAATACGACGAGTAACCACTCACGAGGGACCCGACACACTGGGGAAAGATTCAAGATTAAGTAAGCAAGATAGTTCAAACATGACTAAAGATGCTCGTTCGAGGAAATCTTTCACACAGGGGACACAAATTCCACTAGGGAATACACATCTTCATTGGGGAAAGGAGATACGAACCTCACTGGGGATAACCAGATGAGGAAGCCCACCGGGGAAGATGGCAATTCTTCACTAGGGAAACGACAGAAAAAGAAATGCAAACCATACTGGGGAAGAAACCCATTGGGGAAAACTTTGCTGGGGAACAAAATCATTGGGGAAGCACAACTTCACTGGGGGAAAAGACGGAATGAAGACACGAATCTCATTGGGGAATACCAGATGAGAAAATTTTCCTATAACGAAGAGTTCAAACAGGATCCTCAGGAAAAGGTTAGAAACAAGACCGGGTGTACCGGGGAGGTTAGTATCCACTAATTCTCCGAGACTTGACTGGAAAAGCAAAAGCTTCAACTAGGGAGACTGGTGATGACCAGAATAACAAATAGTTTCAAGTGGTGCTAGCCTCAACTAGACCTATTGGGGAGGATGGTGATGACCAATCCGAAGTTCGGTTTTCAAAAAGTGCTAAGTACCACTAGACTTCCTGGGGATATGGTGACAACCAAATTGAAGCTCCAATTACAATTGGGAATTCCAAACAATATCGATAAAACAACAGGACTTCGGCTGGGGAAGTTGGTAACAATCAACTTTCGGCACTGATAACGATTAGTTTTCAAGCAATGCCAGTAAGTACTGGACTTAGAGGGGACTGGTGATGACCAAATCAGGGTATACCAATAAAAATTGATTCTTGGATAATGCTAGTAACCACTAGATTTAACTGGGAGAATTGGTAACGACCGAGTCCAAGGAGACCAATAACTATTGGATTTCCAAAGAGTTTGGTAACAACCAGACCAAAGTGATGATAACAATCTGCTTTAAGCGATGCCAATAATCATTGGACTTAGGCTAACTGGTGACGACCAAATCCAGGGGTATACCAATAACAACTGGTACTGGATACTGCAAGTGAAAACTAGATTTCCCAAACAATGCTAGTGACCACTAGACTTAGAAAGATTGGTAATAACCGAATCAAGAGGTACCAATAACAATTGGATCTGAAGGTAATGCTAGTAACCACTAGATTCAGAAAGATTGGTTATAACCAAATCAAAAAGGTACCAATAACAATTGGTTCCAGGCGATGCCAATAACTATTAGACTTTTAGGGAATTTTGGTGACGACCAACTCAAGTACCAATGACCATTGGTTTTATAAGGCAATACTAGTAACCACTAGATTTTTAGCAAAGATTGGTGAAAAACGAATCAAAAGGACTCCAATAACGATTGGTTGGCTTTATAACAGAATCAGTGACGACTGGGTTTGGAAAATTGTTGGTGACGACCAAAATAAGACACCGAACATAAACGGTTCTGAACAAATGCTAGTGACTACTAGTCTTTCAAAGATTACTGGTGACAACCAACTCAGAGATAAACACGGTAACAACCGTCCATTTGTGTAAATCAGATACTGCTAGTCACCACTAGCTTCTTAGAGAAGATAGGAAACCCCAGGATGTCAACTTCAAAGCGAAATTGCAGCGACAGATTAAAGATAAAGGTAACGACCAAAGGATCTCAAAGGCAACAACCATACAAACAGAGACCAAAACCAAAATGCAAACAAATATGTATGCTCGTATGATGCTGTATGTAAAATGCAGACCGACCCGCAGGAACAAAGGAAAGCAAAACAAGGAAAACATAGAGAGAACTCGTCACACTGAGTCTCAATTGCTTCAAGTCAGGCGAAACTTCCTCTTTTGGCGTAGATAACGATCTTTCCAATAATATCCTCGTAATTTTGCAGAGGAAAAGTCTTGTCTTAAGAGCCAGAATTGTTGTCGGACGCATCTAGTTTGGTCAAAGGTGACAACAAATTTTCACAACTTTGAGTACTGTGTAATGTTATCAGATTACCTCTAGATCTCTTCAATTGTTTTGTCAAATTGTGTTTTCTTTTTAAAACAAGACTTAAGTTTTTCAAAACATTTTGCTTTCAAGAAAATTCTTATTAACGAATAAGTGAAATTGCATAACAAAAACAGAAGATCATAACAATGATTGGCCAAAATCTGATTTTATTTATAGACAAGAACTTTACAAAGGGCAAAGCCTCGGGAACTTTATACATTTGAAAGAATGGAAAACAGAAAGGTTTACAGAATCCCATAATAATCCGGTCCTCCTAACTATTAGCTTATTTGCTTCGCTGCTTCTGACGAGAATGACAGACGTTGATCTTTCTTCTAACAACTTGCGCAAGACTTTGCCCCGGCGTTCACCAGCTTTTAATCATTGGGTTTCCATCTTGTTGAAGCACTGGAATCTCCTTTCTAGGTCTTCTGCTTTAGGCATAGTACTTTCTCACTGCATCTAAGTTGATGGGATACTTGAGTTGTTCGCCGTCCATGGTCTCCAGAATTAGAGATCCTCCGGAGAAGACAGTTTTCACAAAAAATGGGCCATCGTAGTTTGGCATCCACTTGCCGCGCATATCCATTTGAGTTGGTAGGATTTTTCTAAGCACAAGCTCTCCTTCCCTATACTTTTTGGGACGAACCTTCTTGTTGAATGCTCTTATCATTCTTTGTTGATAGATTTGACTATGACACATGGCCGTCATTCTTTTCTTATCAATGAGATTCAATGAGTCGAACCTTTCTTTTATCCATTCGTCTTCATCAAGCTTTACTTCCGTCAATATTTTTAAAGAAGGTATTTTGACTTCGATGGGTAGCACAGCGTCCATCCCATATACTAAGGAAAATGGAGTTGGCCCTGTTGAAGTTCGCACTGATGTTCGACATCCATGTAGAGCAAATGGTAACATCTCGTGCCAATCCTTGTAGGTTATGACCATCTTTTGTACTATTTTCTTGATATTTTTGTTTGCAGCCTCAACTGCGCCATTCATCTTAGGTCTGTAAGGAGACGAATTGTGATGCTTGATCTTGAAATCGTCACAGAGTTCTTTCATTGTTTTGTTGTTTAGGTTCGACCCATTGTCAGTGATGATCTGGTGAGGAATACCGTATCGACATATGATATCCTTTTTGATGAAGCGAGCAACCACTTGTTTTGTCACGTTCGCATACGACGCTGCTTCCACCCATTTGGTGAAGTAATCAATTGCGACAAGGATGAAGCGATGGCCGTTGGAAGCTTTTGGCTCGATTGCCATAATCATATCTATGCCCCACATTGCAAAAGGCTATGGTGATGTCATCACATTGAGAGGATGCGGAGGGGCATGCACTTTGTCGGCATAGACTTGGCATTTATGGCATTTTCGAGCGAAGAGGATGCAATCTGTCTCCAAAGTTAACCAAAAGTAGCCTGCTCTTAAATTTTTCTTAGCCATGGTGTGGCCGCTGGTGTGGGTGCCGAATGTTCCCTCGTGTACTTCAGTCATTATGAGATTTGCCTCCTTTCCATTGACACACCGGAGTAAAACCATGTCGTGATTTCTTTTGTACAAGGTGCCATTGCTGATGAAGAATTTAGATGACAATCTTCGTATTGCTCTTTTGTCAATTCTGGACGCGTCAACGGGATATTCTTGATTTTGAAGAAAGTTCTTGATGTCGTGGAACCACGGTTTCTCATCAGTTTCTTCATCTATTGTCATGACATATGCAGGTACTGTCCTTCTTTCAATGCGGATCAGAGGTGCCTCGTTAACAAACTGGACCTTCCACATTGATGCCATCATGGCTAATGCATCAGCAATGTGATTTTCCGCTCTCGATACATGCTTGAAGGTAATTTCATCAAAATATTCAGCCATCTCCAAGATATGAGTTTTGTAAGGGATCAACTTTTCATCCCTAGTTTCCCATTCTCCTTTGAGCTGGTAGATCACCAAAGCAGAATCTCCGATCACTTATAAGATTTTGATGCAAAGATCGATAGCAGTTTCCAACTCTAAGATGCAGGCTTCATACTCGGCTATGTTGTTTGTACATGAGAGGCAAAGTCGGGTTGTAACGACAGGATACCCTCCAGTTAGATTTTTCAAAACAGCTCCGACACCATGTCCATTCTTGTTTGACGCTCCATCAAACATCATTTCCCATCGGGATCCAGGCTCGGGACCTTCTTCCGGACCAGGCTCTGGTTTTGTGCGTTGAATATACATCACATCTTCATCAGGAAAATCAAACTTGAGTGGTTGATAATCCTCCATTGGGTGTTCTGACAAGACACTTCCCTTGATAGATTTTTGAGCAACATACTGAATATCGTACTCTGATAAGAGCATATGCCATCTGGCCAGTCTTCCTGTTTGAGTTGGCTTCTCAAAGATGTACTTGATGGGGTCCATCTTAGAAATCAGCATTGTGGTGTGACAAATCATGTACTGTCTTAGACGCTTGGCGGCCCATGCTAAGGCACAACAGGATTTTTCCAGGGGAGAGTAACGACTCTCGCAATCGGTGAACTTCTTGCTCAGATAGTAGATTGCGTGTTCCTTCTTTCCGGACTCGTCAGTCTGGCCTAAGACACAGCCCATTGAATCTTCTAGTACTGTCATATACATAAACAAAGGTCTTCCAGGTACAGGAGGAATCAACACCGGAGGCTCTTGAAAATACTGCTTGATTTTCTCAAATGCGGCTTGGCAGTTTTCGTTCCACACCACCGTCTGATCTTTTCGTAACAACTTGAAGATCGGCGTGCACGTAGGAGTTAGATTGGTGATGAATCTGGAGATGTAATTCAGACGTCCGAGGAAGCCTCTGACTTGTTTCTCTATTTTAGGAGCAGGCATCTCCTGGATTGCTTTGACTTTGTCGGGGTCTACTTCAATTCCTCGTTGACTAACGATGAAACCAAGTAACTTGCCTGAGCGAACCCCAAAGGTGCACTTTGCTGGATTTAACCTCAGTTGATACTTTCGGAGTCTCTCAAATAGCTTCAACAGATGATCCAAATGGTCTTCTTCACTTTGGGATTTTGCAATCATATCATCCACGTATACTTCAATTTCTTTGTGCATCATATCGTGGAAGAGTGTGACCATGGATCTCTGATACGTTGCCCCTGCATTCTTCAAAACGAAAGGCATGACCTTATAACAATAGGTGACCTAGGGTGTGATGAAGGTTGTCTTCTCCATGTCAGCTGGATCCATTTTTATCTGATTATAACCAGAAAATTCTTCCATGAACGAGAGTACTGTGAAGCTGGCTGTATTATCCACCAAAGTGTCAATATGCGGTAAAGGGAAATCGTCCTTCGGACTTGCCTTGTTTAAATCCCTGTAATCAATGCACATCCTGACCTTGCCATCCTTCTTTGGGACTGGTACAATGTTTGCCACCCATTCTGGATATTTGGATACTGCTAAAAAGCCTGCATCAATTTGTTTCTTGACTTCGTCTCGGATTTTAAGAGCCATGTCTGGTCTTGACCTGGGAAGTTTTTGTTTGACCGAAGGACACTCTGGCTTCAGGGGGAGCTTGTGCATAACAATGTCAGTATCCAACCCTGGCATGTCTTGGTAAGACCAAGCAAATATGTCGACATAATCTCGGAGGAGTGCTATCATCCCACTTTTGATCTCTGGCCTTAATGATGCCCCAATCTTGATTTCTCTTTTTTCTTCTTCTGATCCCAAGTTGATGACCTCAGTCTACTCTTTGTATGGCTGGAGATAAACATCTTCGTACTCAACCATTCTCTTCAACTCTTCTAGGACTTCTAACTCTTCAGCATTCTCTTCTTCAGCTTGAAAAACAGATGAACCACTAGTAGAAGGAGCCGAAGGATCATAGGATTCTGTGGTGGATGGAGGTATTCTGCATGTTTTGTTTTTAGGAACAATTAGACACACACACACACAGACATGTAGATGAAGGGTTGTTTTTTATTTTTCAAAAAGATTGTCGTTTTTCCTTTTAACAAAAGAGTGAAAATGATGTGCAGAATAATAAACAAGAGTTTTAACAAAAAAACTTTTTCATTAATGATTTTCAAATTGCAAAGTGGCCCAATACAAAATAATTCGCAGGCCTTGGGCAAGACCAGGAATTTTAAAGAAAACATAAAGCTAACAAGCAAAATGAATTACTCTAAAGGTAAAAAGACGGGAATTTCCACAGCCTCCCAGTTGCGCAAAGATGCTCCTCCCCTAGTTATTAGATGATCAAGATTACCATCTTCATCTTCAGCAATGATGGCGTTGATTTGTATTCCGCCACTGGTAAACATTTCCTTCAAAGACTTCTTCTTCATGGTGCTTTCCCCTGGCTCGCCTTCTAGAGTTGGTTTGTAACCCAACCCTTGTCGATCGTTTTTGGCCCGAGCGTTGACTTCGATGATCTCCCCCATCCCAATGGGATTCCAGCTTTCAGTGCCGCCTTGATACTCTGAACAGAGGTGAATGATGGCCCGCGATTTATGTCTGATTCGTCGACTAGAACAACGTGGGCTATTTCTAGTGCTTGAAAGGCTGTCTCAAGGGAATCTTCGTCAGCTTCAATATACCGGAATGAGGACAAGTTGCTTACCATTAAATCCTCTTCTCCATGAACAATGACCAACTGGTCATCCACAACAAACTTCTCTTCTGGTGGAGAGTAGAAGTAATAGCACCAGCTGCATGGATCCATGGCCTTCCCAGTAAACAACTGTAGACCGGATTAATATCCATCACCTGAAAGGTGACTTCAAAGATTTGTGGTCCGATCATGATAGGAAGATCAACCTCACCTATCACAGCTCTCCTGGACCCATCGAATGCCTTCACTACGAGAGATGTCGGCCTCATGGTAGCGCCCTGGTAAGCCAGCTTGGCTAGTGTCCTTTTTGGCATTACATTGAGCGCTGATCCTGTGTCAACAAGAACCCTGGACAACGTATCTTCTTTACATTTGATCAACACATGTAGAGCACGATTGTGCTTACGTTTCTCAGCTGTCAGATCGTTGTCGTCAAAGCTTAGCGTGTTGCAGGTCGTGATGTTTGCTACAATGGAGTCAAATTGACCCACTATAATATCTTTGGTAACATGGGCTTGTGTCAAGATTTTGAGCAAAGCCTGGCGATGCGCCGGAGAGCTTAAGAGTAAGGCCATGACCGAGATCTTAGATGGTGTCTGATTTAGTTGGTCCACCACCCTGTAATCACTTCTTCTGATGATTCTCAGGAATTATTCTTCATCATTCTTGAGGCTTTCTTTTCCTTTGACTAAAGGCTCTTTAGTGACAATTGCCCCTGGAACAGATTTTGGGGGAACAACAACTTTTGGAACAGGAATTGTTGGCGGAGGAGCCATATTGTATGTCCGCGGTTGGTAAATGCGACCACTCCGGGTCATCTTGCTCCCACCAGCAATGTTAGCTACATTTGCTGGCTTCCTTTCTTTAAAGATTTTCTTGCACCATGAATGGTCCTGCTTCGGTGTTACAGCCCTTAGGTGAGGTTTGGATCCTCCCCTTGGTTCAAATCTGGCTTGTCCTCTCCCGAATTTCGGGGGTGCATCGTCGCGGAATATCGGCCGGACGTTCTTGTAGTTGTTGTTGTTATTATTTCTGAACACAACTCTTTTGTTGGGCTCTTCTGGCATGTTAAACACGGGTTCAATGACTGCCACGTCTTCCCCTTTCTTCCTTCGAGCAATTTCTATCATCCCTTGTTCGACCATTGCTCGAATGTCTTTTTTCACAATGTCACAACCTTCTGGGTTCAGCATGCATTGTTCGCAGTTTTCGTGAGATGTCTTAAGCGCCAATGCTTGAGCGAGACGTCTGTGTAGGTCTGCCAATGGCACCTTGATCTCATCAATAGTAGTGACTGTCTTATCTTCTGACCCCTCACCTTCTTCAGTAATGGCATTGACTCCACCATGGTTTGGCAGAGGGTTGTTCTTTACATTTGGATGATTATCTTCAAAGGACAGAATTCTTTTTTCAATTAATTCACGAACGAGGTGCTGAAGTGCGAAGCAACCTTCAAGATCATGGCCTGGAGCGTTCTCGTGAAATAAGCAGCGAGCGTTGGCGTTGTAGTAGAATGGGAGTGGATTAGGTGGAGCACCTAATTTTCTTGTTTTGACCAACCCTATTTCTATCAACATGGGGAACAGATCAGTGTAACTCATGGGAATAAGCTGTATTTTTGGCTTATTTGCCTGGTAATTTGCCCTTGGAGCCCTGTTTTGAGGTTGTTGACCTTGCGGCTGATGATATTGTTGTTGATTGTTAGAGTGATATTGTTGCTGATTTCCGGAATGATAATGGTGCTGATTACTGGATGCCCCAGGCTGGGGACCCTGCTGTATATGATGATGGATGGTATTTCTGGCGATGGCTTCTGGAATTTTACGCCTTTTTCCCATATGTGATCGCACTTACATCCCCCTCTTTCTTTTTGTGAAAATTGTTGACCGGTTTTTCTGCTGTATTGGCGCTTGAATTAATATTTGGAGTAGCCACTTTCCCACTCTTTAAGCCTGCTTCAACCTTGACCCCTACTGCCACGATGTCAGAGAAGTTGGTTGTGACGCTGCTGATTAGTCGTTCATAGAATTCTGGCCTGACCGTATCTACGAACCAGTTTGCCAATTCCTTTTCAGTAAGGGGGGCTCCACTTGAGCTGCAGTTCCGCGTCATCTTTGCGCGTATTCCTTAAAGGTTTCAGTGCTCTTTTGTGTCATGCTGAGGAGCTGAAGACGGTCTGGAGCTAAGTCCATGTTGTACTTATACTGTTGAATGAAGGTGTCCGAAAGATCTTGGAAACCATGGATGTTTGCTTGATCTAAGCTGAGATACCATTTAGCTGATGCTCCTTTGAGATTGTCCTGAAAATAGTGCACCAACAGCTTGTCATTTTCAATATGCGGAGCCATCCGCCTGCAGTACACGATTAGGTGCACCTTGGGGCATGTAGTCCCCTCATATTTGTCGAACACTGGCATTTTGAATTTTTGGGGAAATACCAAACCAGACACAGGTCTTTGGTGTCAGACCCAAAAACGTTGCTTCCTTCAATGGTCCTCATCCTCTTAGCCATAATGTCCATCTCTACCCTCAGTTTTTCGTGCTTTTCATCCTCGGCTTCAGAACCGTCAGGTATGTCAAAGATTGGTTGTTGATTGTTGAAAACAGGTCGCACTGTAGTGGGTCCACCCGCCTGAGTGAAAATAGGATTCCTGATTGTCGAATCAAACAGTGGATTAAGACTTGAAGATTGTATATTGCTGAATGGTGGCACAAAATCCCGAGACATGCCATAGGGAAATTCTACAGTGGTAACTAGAGCTACTGTGACATTGGCCGCTGCTGTGGCGACTTCGGAGATTACCGTAGACTGTGTGTCCATCTTTGCCTTGATTATATTGAGAACTTCCATAATCTGGCTGACGTTACCCTTGATTCCTTAAATGTCATTGTCCGTCTGATCGAACCTCTGTTCATTATATGTCATCTTCTTCTGAGCTCTGGATCGAGTGTTGTATCTGTGAGTATTCAGCGTGACTCCTTCTCTCTTTTCTCTGAACAAGAACAAAGGATGAGCTGCGGAACTCAGATGCCAGACCAATGCAGGATGAAATGCGAATACAAATGTAAATGCAAATGCACAAACCATTCAAGGAAAAGCAAATTTTTGTTTACAAACAAAAAGAGTTAGAACAACATGTAACGACATGCTTAAAAAGAGTTTTTTCATTGATAGCTGGAAGTCTATTATAATAGATGGCTCTTGCTGAAAAGCAAGACCTTTCTTACAAGAAGTGAAAATAAATGCAACATTAGGATTACAATCCTTTTAGGAAAAGCAAGGAAATGGTGAAACAACAATCATTCTAACAAGATGATCCTTCTCCTTCTTGGACTTCAACATGAGCTTGGTCCTGGCGGATGATTTCCCACAGGTCTTTGTTCTCTTGTTGCACTTTGATCAAAGCATATTTCAGCTCTTCCCTAGTCGTGGGGACCTCAGGTTCCATAGTTATCTCATAATCATGAGTATAGAACATGGTCAAGGTTATTTCTTTCGATCAAAGCAAGTACCCTCTGGAAGTTAAACAGCTTGCATTCTCCATTGGAGTTATACCTAAGAGATGAGGATCTCTCTGAGCGTATTGAGCACGGGCTTCCAGTTCAGGGTTGCGACCAGTTTCGCAGAAGCAAGGTCTCAGCAGTTCCGGTTCGGGCTCTGGCCCGGTGGGATACCGATATTGACGCCGCGCAAGAACAGGATTGTAAGTGATGACCCCCTTCGTCCCAATGAGACGCACATTGGGGAACTCTCCATAACTGGGGATCATGACTAGATCACCAAGGTTGATGTCATACCATGTGATGTCATAGTGCCTGAGAGTGATGAGCTTAGAAATCCATGCGCTTTTGCTGGGAAGCCTCCAAAGGATATGAGTCCTGGGTAGATGAGAGGTAAACCACCTGTCAAGCAGTGCGAGGCAACACGAGAACTACCCGAGATCGTACAAGATGAAGCGGTGGATGACCATATAGGTATCCGCCAGTATCTCGTTTACTGGATTTTTGATGATGAAGAGACGGATTGCCTCCTCACTGATGAAGTCATAACGGCTTGGGAAGAGATACAACCCATATATTAGAAATGCCAGAATTGCTTCAAAAATGCCCAGATTTCTATTTTCATAATGATATTCGGCCATCTCCATTAGAGGTTCTGCCTCCATTCCGTACCATCCTCCTTTCGCTTTCATTGGTGGTAAATCCTCTTGTTTGATATGTAGGGCTTTAGCCAAATCCCTCCTCTTCGGTTTTCCATAAGGAAGTGTGAAAGTCCATGGAATCTTCAAATAGTCGGTGTACTCCTCTATGGTCGGGAGTAGCTGAAAGTCTGGGAATACGAAGCAGTGGTAGGTTGTAGAGTAAAACTCAACCAAAGCCTACAGCATGGGCTCGTTGACCTGAGCACTTATTAGTGGTAGGAGGTCTCCATATTTGGCAATGAAAGCAGCAGGGTTTCTGACAAGTCTTGCCAACATCCTAAGATGGCCCAACCTTAAATCCAGGAACAGAAGCATGTCTCTTCTCACCATGTTGTTGTCTGCAAAAAGAAAAGTTTGAATTTCCTTGAATGGTTAGAAGAAATGCAAATGCAAATGCGCATGGTGTCATGGAATTCAGATATTTACGAACATCAAAAGTCGTCATTTCATTGATCAACAAATTAGGATTACAAAATATTGTTTCCTCTTACAAGAGTTTTAAACATAAACAACAGCTAAATGAATCCTAACAAGGTTCCCCTAGCAGTCTCAAGTTGAGCTTCTCGATTTCTCTTCCCATTTGAGCCTTCTCAAAAATGAGCTTGTCCACAATTAACTTCCATGGAGTAGACCGAGGCTCATAAGGTTCTTCTTTTACTTTCCTCTTCTTACAAGAGAGTACTTCTTCGTCTTTCAACTAGAGCTGTTTCTGGAGCTCCGCATTCTCTTCGATGACTACTTGATACTTGTGCTTCCAAGCTTCTTCAGTTTGTTGTGCTTTGACTAAAGCAATCTTCAACTTTTCTTCTTCAGACATGAAGACCAAAGGGCGTTCTTCCTTCAAAACCATAGGCTCTTGCTTAGGATAAGGCATCCTTAGCGTGATGGCTCTCTTTCGAACCCATTAGAGGTAAGGTTCCAAAGAGACACAGTTAAGTCTTCCAAGATCCTTTTTCCCTTTATTGTGTAGATGCTTCCAAGCCTCTAGAATCTTCTCTTTTAGCTCTTGAGTATCTTTTTCTTCTTTGAAGAAAATGTTTTCCACTTGAACACTATTGGGCTTGTCTTTCAAAGGGTATCCAATTGTCGGCGGGCGAGGATTGGATTATAACTGATTCCTCCGTTGGCACTGAGAAGAGGTACACTACCGAAATCCCCACAATTATCGATGCTCATTGTCCCATCATAGTCACGACTATACCAATCAATATCGGAGTGGGTGAGAGCCATGATCTTTTGTGACCACCATCCTTTCTTTGGATCCCAAAAAGCGGTTAGCTTTGGGTAAGTGTGAAGTGAACATTTGTATAACAGAGGAGCACAACAAGTAATCATCCCTCCATTGTGAAAGTTCCTCAGATGAATAGAATGGTATGTATCTTCTAGCAAGGTAGGCACATAATTCTTCTTCAAGAAAATTTTAATGGCATTGAGGTCCACAAAACTCTCGAAGCTAGGGAACAAAAAGATGCCATAGATGAGAAAGGCAAGGATATCCTCGAATGCATCCATGCTTAAATGATCTGCATAATACTGAGCTTTCTCAACCAAGAACTCTGCTTTTAACCCAAAAACTCCTCCTTTTGTAATCAGATTCTTTTTAATATCAACCAATCCCAAACGTGTGGCCTTGGCAATATCTTGTTCTTTAGGGTCCTCCTCCATGATTGGAAAAGGAGAATCTTCAAGAACGGGCAATCCAACCAACTGAGAATACTCTTCTAATATGGGCACTAGCTGATAATCAGGGAATGTGAAACACTGGTAGAGCGGATCATAAAACTGGAGAAGAGTAGAAAGGAGTCCACTATCCATCTTTATCTTTAATAGTAACAACAGCTTCCCATACCTGCTTTGAAATCCTTCTGGATCTGTCACTAAGGTGCTCAACCTTTTCAAGTCATCTAGGTTAAAACCCTTGTAAGTGTACTTCAAAGTTTTCTTTCGCTATTCATAACGACCTCTGATGTTTACAAACAAAAAAGTCTGAGTTCCATGAAACCATATGATGATATGATGTTATGAATACAAAATGCGCAAACACAGGCAAATGCAAATATCACACATATGCACACAACACAAGCTTAGGTTTAAGGACGAGCGTGGATCCAAGGTCTACCCATCCCCAAGGATTGTACTATGGATTGATTTGTACCTGCCGAACGAGTTCTACAAAGTTCCCAGAGTCATCAACCCATCTTTCGGATATTATCAACTTCCCAAATCACTTGGTAATCGATAATATTCTCAAGAGAATCTCGTCTGAGTGTAGTATCGCGTATCAACTATTTTGGAAATACTTCCTTATAGCCATCGCACTACGTCCTAATAAGGCCAAAGTGGGGTAAAATGTATTCTAAAAGTCCACAGTGTCATGGGCTCCTTCGTTGAAAGTAGCATTGTTTTCACGAATACTCGATCAACAATACTAAACTTTCAAGAGGGCCTACACTGAGCGGTGGTTTCTCAAGTTAGCTTGGTCGGGAATCAACTCCCTATAAGCCTTCTTGAATATACCACCATCCTATCATAATTGCACTCAAGTCCGGGTATAGGACCGTCTCACCACTCAAGTCACCCAATATCCAACAATCAAACAAATATATTGACAAATATACATGTTAAGCAAATATTTACAAATATAGCATGCAATTAAACAAAATAGGCTAAACCCTCAAGTTAAGTAAGCTTCCCCAGTGAAGTTGGCATTTCTGTTGCGGTGAGAATTATGATACCAAGCTATTGATTAACTTGAATCTTTAATTCTTAAATTCACAACCGGACTTTAGTTTATCCAAAGGAAAGGTCTAAAGAAAGAAATAACCCTTTTCGCGATGTAAAAACAACGCTAAGAGATTCGGGGATCGGGGGTTGGTTATGAATAGGGTAGGTATTTCACATCCTAAAAATCTGTAGTACTCTACAAGAACCTTTTGTTTGATTTCATGCTAAGTTTGGTAAATGTTTGCTAAGGTTTGGGGTTGGGTAAAGGTATAGGTTGAAACCTAAAGATAGTTTCTAAGCTTGCTCGCAAAGACATCGCGTCCTCTGCCTACGTATCCTAACCAGGACAGAATCAGAGCAATCGTAGTTCACCTCACTAGGGATGAAGAACATTTGATTATGATCAAAGTTCAAAGGGGAACAAACATATCCATGCTTGTGTAGAGTTTCACGAAACTCTCTAGATCTATGTTAAAACACTCAAGAGGGGAGTAAGTAATCATTATTTATGATTTTTACATAGAGTTTACAAACTCTATCCTAGGGTTCTAGTTGAAGAAATACTCCTAGTGAAGGTGGTTCTTTTAGACTTAAGGCAAAGTCTAATGGCTTATATGTTCTAACTTAACTAAGCTAGGGTTTAAGATGACTTTACAAAGTCAAGGGAGGGTAATGAACTATTCAATGACACAAGGGTCAATGGAGAGACTTTTCCTTTGGAAGGAGAGAGAGAGAGAGAGAGAGAGAGAGAGAGAGAGAGAGAGAGAGAGAGAGAGAGAGAGAGAGAGAGAGAGAGAGAGAGAGAGAGAGAGAGAGAGAGAGAGAGAGAGAGAGAGAGAGAGAGAGAGGAGAGAGAGAGAGGGAGAGAGAGAGAGAGGGAGAGAGAGAGAGAGAGAGAGAGAGAGAGAGAGAGAGAGAGAGAGAGAGAGTGAGAGAGAGAGAGAGAGAGAGAGAGAGAGAGAGAGAGAGAGAGAGAGAGAGAGAGAGAGAGAGAGAGAGAGAGAGAGAGAGAGAGAGAGAGAGAGAGAGAGAGAGAGAGAGAGACAACTTGGATGAGAACTAAAAAGTTCCATCACTTGGGGAAGAAATACTTAACAAAGCAAATGAACAATTAAGAAAGATGAATAAGATTACAGTCAAGTAAGCATGCATATCACAATAGGCAAGGATCAAATAATACAAATGGTTACAACCGATAATCAAATATCTTAACAAAGATGGAAGCAATAATCATGCAAGTAAGTCACAACTTAAAAGGATCATGTTATAAATTCAAAGTATAACAAATGTAACAACATTTAGGCATTGATGACAATCAAATACGCAAGGAACGATCGCAACAGTTAAACTCAAGATTTTAGGAAAGGAACAATAACTCATGGTAACAACCAACAAGAAAATGAAATCTCAACATGTTAACAATCATAAAGAAATCAAATACCAATAAATCTCACAAGATAAAATAAGCATGGCATAAGGGAAATTTAATCGAGACGTAAGGTAACGACCTAAGAACGAATCTACTAACAAGCAAGCAAAAAGCATTGTAAAAAACAAGCAGCTATGAGATTACAATCCATTTAATACAGCTAGACATCACAATGAAAAAGTTGCAAAAAGAACGGGTTGAAAATAATGAAATACGAATAAGTTATGAAATTTCGAAGTTTGATTGTTTTTTATGAAAATAAAATAGCAAGCACATAAAAAAAGTGGCATGGGTGGGGATTGAACCCATGCCCTTGGTGTTTACCAACACAACAACCAACCAAGGGGCCACTGTGTGCGCGCTGGTAATGAAGATGGAAGAAAAGAAGAAAATAATTCAATTACAATTGAAAAATAAAATGCCCAAAAAGAGTTGATCCCAAGGATCGAACTCATGGCTGGCAAGTGAAAGGGTGATATCCACGCAAGTTGATTACCACTGGGGTGGCTGTATATCCAAGTACAAAGCCACCCCTATAAATAGATAATGCAAGTATTCATGGTTTTCTAGGAAAGTTTAAAACAAGTGGAAATGCAACATGCGTTTTGATTCATAACTTGGTCAAATCTTAATCTTTTTTGGTGAAATTTTAGCCTAACTAGACTGTTTTTTAACAAGGATCAAGATGGTGTCCATGAAATTTTGAAATGAGGCTTCCAACTAAAAACACGATGCAAGATGCAAGATTGACATTTGAGTTGCAATTTGAAAACTACTACTAGCTATGAGTTCAAATACATCAAAAATATGATGCACACAAGTCATATATATCATAACAGAAGTATTGCACATCTAGGGCTCAAACATAAACTAAAAGAATGGAAAGTGGTACATGAGTTGCAACTGAGGTGTGAGAATGAGGCAAACTGTCAAACAGAATGGGAAGGTTCAAATCTTCATACACATACAAAGCCTAACATCTCTAAACATGCTAAATGATGATGATCACAAATGTTCAGACAGAAGAGTTTAGATGGCATGGCATTATATTAATGAACTTGTGAGAAATGGATGAAACTTGGTACAAATGGGAATTTGCCTTCAAAAACACAATGATAAAAATGACTTTTAAATCACAAAAGATTGTTGACAATTAACACAGATAAACAATTAATCATACACAAGTGTGGCTAATCCAACTGTGGAGATGGGAGGATCAATGGCTGGCCAGCAATAGCAGCCAACTGTAGGCCACAAACAAAGGGCCCTGCTGCATAGACTCAAACAGCACACCAAACATGAATGGAATAACACTTTTATCAGAACAGAATCAATATAAGCATGAAGTTTAAAACATCTAGAATGCAATGCAGTTACAAGAATTATCTCAGGCGGAGAATGAATCCTTTAGAGGGTATGTGCAGAGATGGAGAGAATTCACTGCTCTTGGGTACTTTAAAGGGTCATTACTATGATATATTCATTAGTGGCGGAACATTAAACTTTGCTGACTTAATGATGGCAGGAGAACGTGTTGAGAGCGGACTCAAGAATGGAAAGATAAGAGACATTCCCTTTATCTCAGTTGAGGAAAATGGATCAGTTGTCAGTTCGCAAGAAGAATGGGAGAAAAGAAGGGATGTTATCCCAGAATCTTCAATATCTTAGGGTCAGTTTTTAGACGTTTCAAGTGTTCAAATCCAACTGTCATACCGTCATCAGTCGCGTCAGCAAGCTCGACGAAGACCAAGGAAACCTGAAAGGCAGTTTACTCAGCTACCGGTGTCGTACAGTCAGTTGTTGTCGGATTTGGTCAGAGGTGGGCTGATAGTGCCGAAAGAGACTAATCCAATGATCCCGCCATACCCTCCAGGCTTCGATGACAACGCCCGCTGTGAGTACCATGTTGGGGCACATGGGCATTCAACAGACAATTGTAAGGTGCTTAGGAGCCAAGTTCAAACTCTGTTAGACTCTAACAGGTTCTCCATCACGCCTCAGGGTATTATTCAGATCAATGATTCCCCTTCATCCAGCCATGAGGGCATAGCAGTTCTTGTTATGGAAGGATCCACCGAGAGTGTGTGTTCTGAAGAGTTTCAAATTGAAGGCTCAGTTGAATATGAGGGAAGTTGCTAGAAGGTTTTTTGTGCCGACTTCCGCATCTTTTTTCTTTGCTTACGTGATTAGCTTCTGTTCATCGCTGTTTGCTGACCATCACCAGACTTGTTGGCTGGGGTCATTGTATTTTATACTCGGTTGTGCTTGTTTGCTTCTTTTGTTGGTTTTGCATAGTTGTGTGAGGTGTTTATCTTCGTGTTTATAGCTTGGGTTTTCTTTGTCTTGTTGTAGATTTGTGTTTGCTTTCTGCATTGCATTCTCGCATAACAGGTAGCTCAGGAAAGTGGGTCTTATTTCTTGTATTTCGTAAGTTTGTTGCAGGAATCCCCGCAGAGTTATGGAGCAGGTTCAAGCTGAATTGATTAAAGTCCGAGGCCAGCTAGGGCAGATTATGATGGACATGCAAGAGTTGCGTCTGGATCAAAAGACACTCAGAGAAGAAAACCAGCAGCTGAAGACCCAGGTGGGCTTGATCATGGAGGTGATAAAGAATGTGCTCAGAAAAGAAGGTGATCAGCTACCTGAGGCCGCAGAAAAAATGCTTGTTCCGCTTGTGCCTGTGGAACCTGTGCCAAGGTGTGATAAGCCTCAGGGATCTCCTGCTCGACGTAGAGCCCTAGAATTTTCTCGTCAACAACTACAACCCATCTCTCAGGACAGTTCTAAGGTTAAGAGGTATGCTCAGAGGGTAAGATCATGTAACAGAACCTTTGACCAGATCCCAATGACATACGCTCAATTGCTGCAAGTCTTGCTTCAACTCCGATTAGTCGAACTTCGGATTCTGGCTCCACTTACTAGCAAACCACCGCCAGGCTTTGATGCAAATTCTTTTTGTGATTTCCATTCTGGGTCACCGGGGCATACTGTGGAGAGATGTAAAGCTTTTAAGCATAAGGTTCAGGACCTAATTGAGTCAAAAGCAATTGAATTCATGCCGAGCGGCGTAAACGTACCTGATGGTCCTATTCCAGCCACTGCCAAAATGATGGATGTTTCTGTTCTCTCACCCAAAGCTGCAGTAGGTCAGGAGTATATCCTACATTCTTTGGCATCAGAATCCCCTTGTCCACAGTTGCTGCATGTTCCTGGGTCAAGCATGAGAATGAAAGCGCCTGAACAAGGAGGGTCCTCATTGGTTCAAACCCAGTCTCCGGATGTTTCTGCCGTTCAGAGTCCACGACCTTTTGGGTCCTTCCAGCAAAACTATCAGCGCTAGAATCGGATTAGGCCTCACAACAATTTGAAAAGAAGGAATGCCCCCCTTCATCCGGTGCCTATGTCGTACAGCCAGCTGCTGCTGCATCTAATTCAGAATTCTTTGGTGGAGCCCAAAGCTCTCAAACCGGTGCCAGAACCTTACCCTCCCGGGTATGATCCCAGTGCTCTATGTGGATATCATGGAGGATCCATGGGGCACTCGAATGAGGATTGCGAAGCTTTTCAGGCTAAGGTACAACAGTTGATGGACAGAAGGTGCATATCCTTCCTAGGAGGAAGGTTAGTCATACACGTCAATTGCTTATCTGCTTGAGTTTGAAGACTTCAAGGGGCGCATCCCTCAGCAACAAATCAATTTGAAAGCCCAATTTCCAAGAGCTGGCAATTTTCGTTTTATCTTGTCATTTCTTTATATTTGTAGTTTCTTTCCTGTTTAAATGGCAATCTTGTGTGTAAAACTTGTTTGTTTTCATGTGATAATGATAATGGAATGAGTATGCTTGTTTTGTTTAAATCCATTCATGTTCACTAATTGTTTTTACAGATATCCAATGCTTGGTTAAGCAGAATCCGGGGAGGATGACGAAATTGAAAGACGCGTAAGCTTTCGATTGTATGCTTTTGAAACTGAATCTTGCTGATGATGTACAGGCATTGTTTCAAATCCCTAAACACCGGAGATATAAGGAAGATAATCCCTTATCAACCCCTTTGAGCCCAGTAGTAGGAGTTTCTTTCTGATAACGAAAAAACCCTTAATCTTAACCTGGGGCGGGGTAGGTGGCAGTTAATTCGACTAAACATCTAAATTGCAGGAGGAGTGTACCCGTTCGAGGATCAATCACACCCCTATAGGTCGTACCTAAAAAAACCACAATGGTTAAGCTTCAGGAGTGAGGCGGTCACATTATTCCCCAAAGAGTCAGACAACCAGTGTCACACGACTTGTCCAAAAAAGAAACAAAAAGAATCAAAAGCCCGCTGAGTCGAAACTTGAAAACAAGTGGCTTAGGCAAAAATTAGGGCATCCCGCTGGACTTCAAAAGAAACTCAAAAGAGTCAGTCCAGGAAAAAGTTAGGGAAAATAAAAAAGCTAAAAAATGAAAAGGATTACAAAAGAAAAATCCTCGAATAAATACAAGTCCTGTGACCCTAAGTGTCAAAGACGAAGAGTGAGTGACTGTCACTCCAAAAAAACTCGCAGTTTCTCGAACCGTCGCTCCTGCCCTTCAACCTTTAAGAGGTGAACACTAAGGTCGAATTAGCTGAACATAGGATTGGAGAACATCAAGGAGAATGGGTGGGTTAAAATAAATTTTGAGCCTTTATCCTTTCCTTCAAAACCTTGAACCTGACCACGTTACAACCTGAAAAAGTCCTAATTGAAGCAGGTTTGTTTCGAAAGTATACTTCGGTAAAGATCGCGTCAAAACTGACTCCTAAAAGGATTCTTCTTACCATGTTGGTATTGATGTTGATATTCTGGTAATTGATTTGTTCATTATGTGCCGTAAACTATTTTTCCCTTTCTAGTGAACAGATTGGATTTCAAAACTGTCATAGGCGTTGCATTTAATATATCTTTTATTCTAAACAACCTGTTTTACTTGCGAATAAGCACTTGACAACAGAAAAGTTTCCTACAGTGGAAAGTCTGATCAGGATAGAATGTAGAACGCCCGAATACTCCGTGAGCCGGGGTAAGCTATATCAAATGATCCCTAGTGAAGTCAGTCATCCAAAGTCAGTTATTCTGAGGCAATCAGGTCGAGATTCGGTAAATCTCTCGAAGCCAAAAATTCTGATCCACTAATCATCCAATCAGGGGCAAGGTCATGGCAAGACTAGGGCAGTCCATTCCAAGAAGTTATTCCTGACTCAGAGGACATTTAATCTGAAGCACCTCTTTGAGGTTCAAGTGTTGGGGCAGTTTATCTTGATCCGTCAAGGTATAAGAATTTTCAAATTTTCCTTTCGAGGAACATCCCCACAGAGATCCCACAGGCTGGGGCAAATCAGAAGCGAAGGAATTGTTCCTCTCCGTGTCATCAGAGCTACTCGAAGCTACTCAAGCAGGTTCAGCTAATCTTCAAGTTCAAGACGAATGTCAGGAAGTCGTGTTACTATCCCTTGACCCTTCAACCGAAAACCTTTGAATTCAGACAGGATATTTCCCAGCGTCAGTTGTACCTGACCCTTTGCAGATCATGTTCTTAAAGTCCAATCATCATTGGCACGTATAAGCTATCCCCAGCAAAGTCCAATCATACTGGGCACATCCGGTTATCCCCAGCGGAGTTGGCTTCGTCTTCAGCATTTATTTTGCTGGATATGCTATTATCCAACTTTCCCCGGCAGCCCGAACCTGCATCTGCATCTTTGCATATAGTTATCATATTTGCATCATCTTTGCATTTCATCCTCAAATGCGTAGCATTTCCATTTCGTATGGAGCATTACGCCATAAAAATTCAAACATACGTATATGCATGTGAAGCATAAACCAGTTTCTGTCAGCCTTTCGTGGCAACTTGAATCACTCTTCAATCAGCACAGGGGCATTTTATTTAACGTTCGTGTTCAGACAGCTCAACGGTTTACTCAGGTTTCAGATTATATGTCGGTTATGCTTTGTCCATCAGTCATTTGTTGATGACAGACTTTTCTTTCCACCAGTTCCTATCGACGACGTGTTTCCCCAGCATGGTTTCCTCTCGTCTATCATTAGACGATGCGAGATTTGGATATGATGTTCCTCTCGTCTATCATTAGACGATGTGATAGTTTTGGATATACATTTTCATGTCGTCTATCATTAGATGATGCGAGATTTGGATATGATGTTCCTCTCGTCTATCATTAGACAATGTGAGTTCTGGATATGGTTTTCTCTCTGTCTATCCTTAGACGATGCGAGTTTCAGATATGGTTTTCCCTCCGTCTGTCTTTAGACGATGCGAGGTTTCAAGGCGATCTTTCAGATATGGTTTTCTTTCTGTTTATTGGACGAGATGACATTTCAAGAGGGGGTTTTCATGGCTGTCGATTCTTATTGACGTCAGGGCTCTTTGAAGAATGTTAGGATTCCCTAGTTGTCGATTCTTATTGATGACATGGCTCTTTGAAGGTGGTTTTCTTCCTATCAGTTCTTATTGATGATGTGGCCCCTTTGAAGATATTTTTCTTTCCATCAACTCCTATGGACGAAAGGATTCTGAAATTTGATGGGTGGTTTTGAAGTTTATTGACGCGGTCTATGGTGTCTTCCTGTCTATCTTTAGACGATGTGAGTATGGATATTTTCTTTCTGTCTATCTGTAGACAATGTGAACCTTCAGGATGGTGTCTTTCCGTCTATCTTTAGACGATGTGAGTATGGATTTGGTGTCTTTCCGTCTATCCTTAGACGATGTGAGTATAGTTTTCTTGCTGTCTATCCTTAGACAATGTGAAGGGATCAGGTACATGTTGATCCAGCTTTCAGTGGTGACTTTCCGTCTATCCCTAGACGATGTGAGTATTTGGAGTCTTTCCGTCTACCATTAGACGATGTGAGTATTGATATTTTCTTTCTGTCTATCTTTAGACAATGTGAACCTTTCATTGGTGTCTTTCCGTCTATCCCTAGACGATGTGAGTATTTGGAGTCTTTCCGTCTACCATTAGACGATGTGAGTATTGATATTTTCTTTTTGTCTATCTTTAGACAATGTGAACCTTTCGTTGGTGTCTTTCAGTTTACTATTAGATGATGTGAGTATTTGGTGTCTTCCCGTCTATCCTTAGACGATGTGAGTATGGTTTTCTTTCTGTCTATCTTTAGACGATGTGAACCTTCGTCTATCTTTAGACTATGTAATCTTCGGATAAGGTGTTCATTATCGGATAATCATTGAGCTTGTTGCTGTTGCAACTGTCTGTATTCAGTTTTTTTGGAGGGTTTTGTTCCCCAATCAGAGTTTTGCAGTTTATTTATGCGGTTGGAAAATTTCCGAGTTCTTTGGTATTCAACCGTCTTTTACCTTGATTGTTTGAAAGTTGTTCTCTTTTCATCCATTCAGGTTCAAGTCGCTTGAATAGGGGCAACTGTTGCACCCCAAAATTTGCCCAACCTTTTTCTGGCCTTGGTTTATGTTTCATTTCATTGATCTAGCACATTGCATTGCATAGCATTTTGCATTTACAGGGGATCAGGAGAAGTGTTCTTAGCAAGAGAGGAGTATCAAGGGTTTGTATTCAAGTCAATAGGGGGGTTATCATCATCAGAGATAAGTCAAAGGCCTTTGGATAGGCAGGTAAGTGTATGTGGTTCACCTCTTGTCTAAGAGGCCATTTGAAGGTCATCTAAGGATCACAAGCCCCTGATTATGGAGGGAGGTTATCATTTAATCTCATTGAAGACCTTGTAGGTCATTGTAGAGTTCATTCAAGTGTTTGTACTAACTTTGAAGAGCTACAGTTGAAGATGGTGCAATTAGGGTTTTCATCTGGTCAACCTTAAGTCAACTGTGAAATTGAAGGAGATTAAGACTCAATTCCAAGTCTTTGTGGTCATGGAATATTGTGTTGAGATACATAAGATATCATTTCAAGACCAATTCATCAAGAATCAAGAGTGTGAGGAGTTACTGGATTAGGGTTCTGAGTGTAAAATCCCTTATTCAGTGCCTAACTTCAAGACCACCTATCTCTAGATACAAGTCTCATCTCAACTTTTGACCAACATGAAACTTGTAGAGCATGTTCTTAGATTTTGTTTGAGTACTAGAAGTCCTTGATTGTATTTATAGAACTCAAGTTATGATGCTGGCAAGTTACAGGTCCTCAGATGAATGTGAGTTTGGTCAACAAAAGTCAACCAACTTCCAAGCCACCTTTGACCTAGAAGGATGTTTCTCCTCAACTTTTGATGAACATGAAAGTTTTTCCTCATGATCTTAGCCTTCCAAAGAGTACTAGAAGTCCTTCATCTGATTTGTAGAACTCAAGTTATGAGGCTTGCAATGCAGGGGTATTTTGGGAAAGCAGGATTACAGGTCATTTTCATTATGGGTCCATTTCACCACTTTGCACACTTCAAATGGAAATCTTTCCAACTTCAAACTTGCTCCAAATAGGGTCAGTTGCTCAACCAAACATCAAGGCATCAAAGGTTTAGCTTGGATTGAAGGATCCTTAATGAAATTTCCATGAAAAAGGGCTTAAAAGGGAAAAACCAAATTTAATTCATTTGAAAACATTTTGTACCAACCTTGTGCATATTTTGAGTGCCAAACACATTTGAAACACAATTCCATCTTTAGATTTGAGATTTGAATGCATCTTGGTGACCATTTTCAATCTTTCTTCAAGATTAAGTAACATATCAAAAACATGCCAAAAGACCAAATCAAGGAGCCATTCTCAGCCCTTTGATCAACCAACCTCAGATGCAAGCAAAATGAGCCATTTTTACAGCTAGACAAAGTGAATTTCGTGCATTATTCAAATGGCCATGAAGTGAAAAAGTGAAAATCCAATTGGGCTTAAAGAGAACAAAATTGGGCCTTTTCTCCATCTGAATCCATCATATTTAATCCCAGGATTCTTCACATGCCTTCAGAACTCGTTTTGGTGAGCATTGGAGTGAGAAAAGATTGAAAAAAAGTGAGAGAAAAGTGAAATTTTTTTTTTGCATTTCATTGAGTTTCAATCAAAATAAAACATCTAAAAACATTCCTTGAGTTTCATAGAACATTTCTGGATAGTTTCTTTTAAGCTTTGCTAAAGAAACAAGCTTTATTGAAGCTTTTCTTTAGGTTTCTTTTCTTTCCTTTTTTTCTCTCTGTTTATGCATCTATATCACGCCATTTTTATATATTTGTGACCTATGTTTTGTGTAGATGGATTCTGGTATGGTGTTGTGGTTGTTTGTGATAATTTTTACTATATGCTCAAAACTTGTTGTTTGCGTTTTGTGTTATTCTTGAGGCTTTTTGTTTAATGGAGCTCGTACTCATGATCTACGTGAGTAGTAGATCATTTTTTACTTTTATTTCATTGATTTTGGTGACATTTTGATGCACCTGCGCAACCCACAGTGGCCACACGGCCGGAGAAGATGACCGGAGGTGGCTCCGGCCACCACCTGGTTCTTCCCTCCATTTCCCTTTTCAAAAGGTAGAAGATGATGAGGTGGCTTGCTGGCGTGCGTTGGATTGTTTTATTTTTCAGTTCAGTGGTCAGGATTAAGACCTATGGGGCACTCACGTGGACTAGTTGCACACAATCACTCAGAGTTTCGTTTTTTATTTTAATTTTGGTTGATCCACGTGTGTGGATGTGAAGCCTTGGATGTGTTGACTTCCTGATCCAACGTGCCTCTTTGCTTTCCACCATAAACGTCTGTTTGACCTAGCACATTGGATCACACTTTTTTATTTTATTTTCTGTTTGGATTGGGCTTGCTATCCACACCCCAGCGCGCTGATCCATTTGGTTTTGAACTGTTCTGGGTTGCTATTTGCACCCAGCTTTTATTTATTTTCTTTTTGTTTTATTTTATTTCTGTTTAGATTTAAGTTATTTTAAAATACTTCCAAGTATGATAAAATCCAAAAAAAAATATATTTTGGATTCCTTGGGATGTGTTGAACCCCAAATTTTGACCCCTTAGATCTTCATCATCATTTTAGGGTCATATGCATTTGATTATCTAACCTTAACCCATTTCAAGTTTGTCTTTGTTAAGATACAGGTGAATTAGGGTTCCGTACAGCCGAGAATCGAGATTTCGAGAGTTTAATCAGTCAATGTATTGGATTGATTGCCCATGAAAAAGGTCTCCACATTATAAAACATACTCCATTGGATCAAGTATGAATCCAATTTGAGGTTGTCACCCAAGGATCAAGAACAGTGCAGTTCAGGATACCCGATTAGGGTTTTCGATCAAGAAAAGTCAATTATAGTTTGACTTTTGATTTAGATGGTGTTCCAATGGTGGGATCATGGTCCATAGAGTTCATATGGCTTATTAAAGTCTACTCAAGAAGTTTCAAGGCCTCAAAAGACCCCAGAACATCAACAGTCGACTCGGTAGGCATCTATCGATCGTTCGGTTGACCGAAAAGTCAACTCTTCACTCATAAGGAATTTGACCTCAAGATATGAGGCAAAAATGTTCCTAGTAACATATTACACTTGTCCATGAAGTTTCATGACCATTGGATCAAGGATTGAGGAGTAATCGAAGAATCGGGAAATTAGGGTTTTGAAAGGGGCAAAACCATAAATCCCTAACCACACATCCAATTGAGTTTGTTCAAAGCTCATTAGAAAGCTCTTGACAAGTCCTGAAAAAGTTCCACAGTGGTCCATGAGCAGAAAATGCATAGATTTTGAGTTATGACCAAATTCATCACAAGAGGGAAAAATAACTTATAAAAATTCAAAGTTATTGGCCTTTTTAGGCATGTTTTTCAGCAACTTTGAGAGGTTCTTTGACCTAGTTTCTTTGGGAATCTGAACCTCATGAAAAATGAAAGTTGTAGAGCTACATGAGGGCTTTCTAAAATGTACTAAAACTCCTCCATAGCCCTTATGAGCTGAGAGTTATGGATCCAACAAGATGAGGTTTCAACACTTGAGTCCAACACTTTCACTTTTTCACAAACTCATCCTTTGATCACTTAAGCTATTCTCAGCCCTTGGATCATGTTTTTATATGATATTTAGGGAGTATAATGAAGGAAAATGCAGAAGAAGTGAAGGATGTGAAGGAAGAGCAAGTTGCAATAAAATAATCAAGAAATTCAAGAGAGGAAAGAGAAACTTTTTGGCTCAAATTTGTAGCAGCTGTGACATCTACACTCTATGCTCTATTCAGTCACCTCAAGTCACTCCTTCCACTTGATTTTCTCCTTACATTGAGCCAAGACAATGATGTATGCAGTTGCACCAAGATCTTGTACAAGATTTCTTCAAAATCTCCCTCCAAAAGCCAAAATGCAAATCTGCCCTCACCCTTCATTTTTCCTATAAATAGAGGATCCCTCTATGTTACTCCTTACACCAGAGCACTCTACAACCCAAGAGAAACTCACTTCTCTCATACTTCCTTGCATTTTCTTACAAGTGAAGAAAACCACCCCAAAAATCTCAAAAAATCTGTCTTGAGCAAAACAGCCTCCAAAACCATTTTCACTCAACCAAAACCACCACAAACCATCCACACAATCCAAAAATGATGTGTGGGAGGTGTTCAAGCCTTTAAACCAGAAAAAAATTCATTTTCCCAAAAGTCAACTTTCAACCAAGAAAAGCTTGACTTTATACTCAAAAATCTGCCAAAACACATACCAGGCCTGTTTTGATCTTTGTAAACCTCCAAACACCTTAGGTTTATGGTATATCAACTGTCCATAACCTAAAATCTCATCATCATCACTTATTTCAAGTTCTGGTCCAAGATCCACTTGTTTACTTCAAGTGCAAGAAAGGCCATCATTCTCACCAAGGCATTCGATTTGGATTTCATTTGGAGGCTCCAAGGTTTTCCTTCTATATTTGCTTGCTTGGAAGTCTACAAGAGGTTGGTAGCTACTATCTCTTTTTCTAACTGTCATGAACATGAGTAGTATACATTAGTTGTTACAATGTGCTTTATGTGTATGTGTAGTTCATGTTTGAATCTGTCACATTTTGCTTGCCTAATCATTAATGCATTTTGTTCTTATAATCCTTATGCAATATGTTATGTGGCTGTGTGTTAAGCCTTGAGGCCTCTTAAGTGCTATTGTATGTCATGTATGAACTTGTAAGGATAGTTGCATTGTCATGCCTTAATGTTGTTTGGTTCTGTTTGTGAGAATACTAATTTGTTTCTGTTGCATTACCAATTTTATATCATGATCATGTTAGTTAACATTTTGATTTAGAAACCCTCATATAGGTGTTTATGTGATGTTTGTATTGTTTAAAACTAGTTTGGTTCTTTGTTCTGCAGTAGTTTTGTTCTTGCATTTTTCAGCCCATGTGCACTTTTCAACCAATAAGTCATTTTTTATTCTACCATCTCTTGAGATCATTTGTGTGTTTTAGCTTGGTCTTTAATACATTTTGAACTTGCTTGCAAGTTTGTGCTGCCTCTTTGAACTTGTCAAAGGTCATTGGAATGACTCATGAGAATAATGAGGACCAATACCTATTTTTGATGTCTTGATGATTGTAACTGTTATAACATGTGCTTTTAGCTTGACACTTGCCTTTTGTTATGTTAAGTGTGCCTTTATATTGCTTTGAGATTTTCCTTGTGTTTGACTTGTGTTTGTTAACATGAGAGCCTTGTTACCTTGAAGTCATGTGTTATTTTTGGCACTGTGATATTTGCATCAATTGTTGTTTTTCTTTAGGTCTATATGGCATGACTGTTTTCAAACTTGATATGTTCATATCTTATTAAAGTTGTTGCCTACCATTGTCCCTTGTTGCTATGTTTGTTAACATGAAGTATGATATTTGTTGGATCCTGTTTGCTAGATAGTTGGTTTTGTTTCATCCCTTGCATCACTACTGTCATCACTTAGGCACTAGGATAAGGTTGTGGTTGTAACATTGTCTTGTTCACATTTTGTTTACATTGCCAACATTGATGAACCTGTTTGTCTTGAAGCCTTTGGTATGAATCTGTTGTGAAATGCTAATCAGCCTCATTGGATTAATTTTTGATTACTTGCATTCTTGTGTCATGTGTTTTCTGTTGAAGAACCAACTGCCATGATGACTTTTTTAAGCTTGCAACTGTTGTATGCATTAGAGGTATTAGGACTGTTTGTTGATGTGTGCCAGCCTTGCCATTTTGTAAAACTCATGCCTGCTGCCAACTACCTAGGTTCATTTGAGACTGTCATAGCACCACTTTTGTTGTAGGTTATCATATTGACATGTGTTTGTAAAATGATTTGTGCATATAGAACTAGGGCTATTCATTGATCTTTGGTATTGTCATATATTGATGTCATAGTCGTTTAAATTCATGAATGCTACCATGATGCTTTGATTGCTTTTTCAACTTTGTCAAGTTTATGCTACTATGATCTTTTTTCAACTTTGTCAAGTTTATGCTACTATGATCTTTTTTAAACTTTATCAAGTTCATGCTGTTATGATTGCTTTTTCAACTTTGTCAAGTGGTGCTGCTTTGATTATTTCCCATCTCTGTCAAGTTTGCATTTGTGATTTGTTGGTAACCAAGAGCATGCCATTGTTAGTGCTGATTCCCACCTTTTGCTACTTGCTGCTAGCTTTGATTTTCTTGTTAGAAATCTGTCTAGGTCCTTGTTCCTATGGTTGTAACCATCATTTTTTTCAAGGCTTGATTTGAATTTGATATGTTTGGCATGATTTTATTTTAAATACCAACTGCTGTTGTTATGTATGAGTTTTACATGTTGGATCAATTTGTTTATTTTGCTAGTCATGAACACAACACTGCTAAACTGACAAGAGTAGACCATGTTGTTTGAACTGATACAAATTTCTTAGGATGTTTTGCTTTTGTAAAGGCATTACAGATTTGCATATGTGTGGTTTGTTTGAAATTTTGCTTTTGCTTGCTATATGTTTTGTTGTCATGTTCCTATTTTCTGTTCCAACTCAGTGTGCCACCAATTGTTGTTAAGTTCTTGCAAGATGTTTGATGTGCATGAATCACTTTCTGTATGTTGTTTAAAGTTGAGAATGTAGGTTGCATAATGAACTTTTGCTCTTCTTGCCAAAACAACATTTTAAGCATTCTTGTTCACATCATAACAGTCCATATACCAAATTCTGTTTGGGGTTGCCTTTGCATGATTTTTGCATCCAAATTCCATGAACAATGTATTTAAGACTTATGCATACCATTACATAGCCTTAATCCTTGCTGTCATGAGCTATAGATGTCCTTTTGCATTTCACAAGCTCCACTTTGCATTGGCCTTCGAATTTTAAGTTGTGTGCTTTATTTGAAAAAAACTGAGATTGCCATTGATTTCCTTGTTAAATTTCACATGAGATAGACTAAAATTTTGTTAAATTTGGTTGAGTTTTGAGTGATTTATGGTTTTGCCGTTTTCATGTTTTGGCTTGTTCTTGTGTTCATCTTGCCTTGCCCAGCTTTTTCACTTTGTTAAGTATTTAAGTTATTTGGGGTGGAATAAAACTTGGATGTATCGCCACCCAAGTGGTTAAGCCTTCGCTCTCATACGCCTTGCAATCACTATGACCTGGGTTCGATCCATTGTGGAGACCAACCCTTTTATTTATTTTCATATTTGCCTTGTTTTCATATTTTGTGTATCTTTTTCCTCCAATAAACAAGCGTGCGCCTTGGCTCACTTGGTAAGGTTTTAAGTTGGCATCCATGAGGTGGTGGGTTCAACACCCACCAAGAGCCTCCCTTTTTTTACTACTTATTCCTTTGTTTTTTATTTATTTGTTATTAAATTTCTAAAAATCATAGCTTCATCAATTTTTGTTATTTTTGATTGGTTCTTTTTGCAACTATCTCGTATTTGTGCATATTTTCATGTGGTACATTAATATTCTAAAAATCTCTTTTTTGAAAACAACTTTGCATTGAAAATGTTCGTGCTTCTTTTAGGGTTTTTACCCTCCTCATCATTCTAAACTTTTGATTTCTTTTTCTTAAAGTTTGTTGTTGTGCTTAATGTGAGTTTTTGTCAAACCTTTTGTGCACGTAATTGTAATTACATTTTGCTTGTGAGCATTATGATTGAGTCATTTGATTTCCATGTGACATCCCCATGAAGTTATAACTTGTTTGCATTGGTTGTTACCTTCATCTTTGTCAAGATATGCTTAGGTCTTTATCTTTCATTAAGTCTTGTAAGAACTCATCTTTGCTTGCCTATTGTAATATGCTTGCATGTTTTGGTTGTGACCATCTAGTTGATTGAAATCATTGATATTGTGATATCCTTATACCATGTTTTGGTTGTAACCATTCATCCTATTTGTAACCATATCTCTTTGTATTCATCATGTTTGAATGTTTATGCTTTGTTAAAGTTTCTTTTCCCCAAGTGATGGAACTCTTTAGTTCTCATCCAAGTTGCCTCCCCTTCTATCCTTCCAAAGGAAAGTCTCTCTATTGACCTTTGGGTCATAGATAGCTCATTACCCTCCCTTGACTTTGTTAAGTCATCCATACACTTAGTTAAGCTAGAATATATCCATTGGACTTTTCTTAAGTCTAAAAAGCCTACCCCTTGTTAGGAGTGTTCTTTCAATTAGAACTTAGGATAGAGTTTGTTAACTCTATGTAAGAATCATGGATATGATTACTTACTTCCCCTTCTTGAGTGTTCAACTTAGATCTAGAGAGTTTTCTTAAACTCTACACAAGCATTGTAATGTTTGTTCCCCTTTGAACCTTGATCATAATCAAGTGTTCTTTATCCCTTGTAAGGTGAACTACGATTGCTCTGATTCTATCCTAGTAAGGATACGTAGGCAGAGGACGCGATGTCTTTGCGAGCAAACTTAGAAACTATTTTTAGGTTTTAACCTTCACCTTTACCCAATCCCAATCCATAGCAAACATTTAGCAAACTTAGCATACAAACAAACAAAATGTTCCTGTAGAGTTCTACAGGTGTTTAGGATGTGAAATACCTACCCTATGCATAACCAACCTCCGATCCCTGAATCTCTTTGCGTTGTTGTTACATCACGCAAAAGACTCTTTCTTTCTTTAGACCTTTCCTTTGGATAAATTAAAGTCCGGTTGTGAATTTAAGAATTAAAGATTCAAGTTAATCAATAGCTTGGTATCAAGATTCTCACCACAACAGAAATGGCGACTTCACTGGGGACGCTTAAACTTGAGGGTTCAACCTATTTTGTTTGATTGTATGCTATATTTGTGAATATTTGCTTAACATGTATATTTGTCAATATATTTGTTTGTACGTTGGATATTGGGTCCTTTGAGTGGTGACACGGTCCTATACCCGGACTTGAGTGCAATTATGATAGGATGGTGGTATATTCAAGAAGGCTTGTAGGGAGTTGATTCCCGACCAAGCTAACTTGAGAAACCACCGCTCAGTGTAGGCCCTCTTGGAAGTTTAGTATTGTTAAACGAGTATTCGTGAAGACAATACTACTTTCGACAAAGGAGCCCGTAACATTGTGGACTTTTAGATTACATTTTACCTCACTTTGGCCTTATTAGGACGTAGTGCGATGGCTATAAGGAAGTATTTCCGAAATAGTTGATACGCGATATTACACTTGTACGAGACTCTCTTGAGAATATTGTCGATTACCAAGTGATTTGGGAAGTTGATAATATCCGAAAGATGGGTTGCTGACTCTGAGAACCGTTTAGAACCCTGCTCTACAGGTTTGAAAATCCATATTACACACCTTTTGGGGATGGGTAGACCATGGATCCATGCTCGTGTCCTTTAAACCTAGGCTTGTGCTTGTGTGCATATGTGTGATCTTTGCATTATTGTGTTTGTCCATTCTTGCATTCATAAACATCATATCATAAGGTTTCATGTAACTCAAACTTTTTGTTTGTAAACATCAAGGTCATTATGGATGGTAAAAGGAAGAAAACTTTGAAGTACACTTACAAGAGTTTTAACCTAGATGACCTAAGGAGGTTGAGCACCTTGGTGACAGATCCAGAGGGGTTCCAAAGCAGGTATGGGAAGCTGTTGTTACTATTGAAGATAAAGATGGATAGTGGACTTCTTTCTACGCTTCTCCAGTTCTATGATCCACTCTACCATTGTTTCACCTTTCCCGATTATCAGCTAGTACCCACACTAGAAGAATACTCTCATCTGGTTGGATTGCCCATTCTTGAAGAGTCTCCTTTTTCGATCATGGAGAAGGACCCTAAGGAGCAAGATGTTGCCAAAGCTACATGTTTGGGTTTGGTTGATACTCAAAAGAACATGACTACAAAAGGAGGAGTTTTTGGGTTAAGTGCAGAATTATTGGTTGAGAAAGCTCAATACTATGCAGATCACTTGAGCATGGATGCCTTCGAGGATATCCTTGCCTTGCTCATTTATGGTATCTTTCTGTTCCCTAGCTTCAAGAATTTTGTGGACCTCAATGCCATTAAAATCTTCTTGAAGAAGAATCCTATGCCTACTTTGCTAGCAGATGCCTATCATTCTGTTCATCTGAGGAACTTTCATAATGGAGGGATGATTACTTGTTGCGCTCCTTTATTATACAAATGGTTCACTTCACATTTTCCTAAAGCTAACACCTTTTTGGATCCGAAGAAAGGTTGGTGGTCACAGAAGATCATGGCTCTCACTCAGTCCGATATTGATTGGTATAGTTGTGACTATGATGGAACAATGATCATTAACAATTGTGGGGATTTCGATAATGTACCTCTTGTCAGTGCTAATGGAGGAATCAGCTATAATCCAGTTCTCGCCTGTCGGCAATTGGGATACCCTTTGAAGGACAAGCCCAATGGGGTTCATGTGGAAAGCATTTTCTTCAAAGAAGAAAAGGATAGTCAAGAGTTGAAAGGGAAAATTCTAGAAGCTTGGAAGCATCTGCACAAGAAAGGGAAAAAGGATCTTGGAAAACTCAACTGTGTCTCTTTGGAACCATACCTCCAATAGGTTCGAAAGAGAGTCATCTCGTTAAAGATGCCTTATCCTAAACAAGAACCTATGGCTTTGAAGGAAGAACGCACCTTGGTCTTCATGTCTGAAGAAGAAAAGCTGAAAATCGCTTTGGTCAAAGCACGACAAACAGAAGACGCTTGGAAGCACAAGTATCAAGTGGTCGTCGAAGAGAATACAGAACTCCAGAAACAACTCCAATTGAAGAACAAAGAAGTAATCTCTTGTAAGAAGAGGAAAGCACAAGAGGATTTGATTTCTTCTAGTCCTCAGTCTACTCCGTGGAAGTTAATTGTGGACAAGCTCGTTTTTGAGAAGGCTCAGATGGAAAAAGAGATCGAGAAGCTCAACATGAGGCTTCTAGGGGAACCTTCTTAGGATTCATTAGCTTTTGTTTAGCTTTATGCTTAAAACTCTTGTAAGAGGAAACAATATTTTATAATCCCATCTTGTTGATCAATGAATTTAAGTCTATAACGACTTTTGATGTTTGTAAACATCTGAGTTCCATGACACTGTGTGCATTTGAATTTGCATTCTCATTTTTCTAACCATTCAAGGAAATTCAAACTTTTCTTTTACAGACGACAACATGGTAAGACGAGGCATGCTTCCTTTCCCGGATTTAAAGTTGGGCCGTCTTAGGATGCTGGCGAGCCTTGTCAGGAACCCCGCCGCCTTCATTGCCAAGTATGGAGATCTCCTACCATTGATAAGTACTCAAGTCAACGAGTTCATGCTGCAGGCTCTTGTTGAGATTTATTCTCCAATTTACCACTGTTTCGTCTTCCCAGATTTTCAGCTGCTTCCGACCATAGAGGAGTACACTGATTACCTGAAGATTATGTGGACTTTCACAACTCCTTACGAAAAACCAAAGAGAAGGGATTTGGCCAAAGCCTTACATCTCAGGCCAGAGGATTTACCACCTATGGAAGCAAAAGGAGGATGTTATGGAATGGAAGCAGGACCACTAATGGAGATGGCTGAATTCCATTATGAAAATAGAAACCTGGGGATTTTCGAAGCCATTTTAGCCTTTCTGGTATACAGCTTGTACCTCTTCCCAAGTCGTCATGATTTCATCAGCGAAGAGGCAATCCGTCTCTTCATCATCAAGAATCCAGTAAATGAGATACTGGCAGATACATATGTGGTCATCCATCGCCACACCTTATATGACCTCGGACAGTTCTCATGTTGTCTCGCATTGCTCGACAGATGGTTTACCTCCCATTTGCCCAAGACTCACGTCCTTTGGAGGCTTTATAGCAAGAGTGCATGGATTTCTAAGCTTATCACTCTCAAGCACTATGATATTACCTGGTATGACCCCAGCCTTGGTAATCTAGCTCTGATTCCCAGTTATGGAGACTTCCCCAATGTACCTCTCA
Organism: Lathyrus sativus; assembly: GCA_963859935.3. NCBI lineage: Eukaryota > Viridiplantae > Streptophyta > Magnoliopsida > Fabales > Fabaceae > Lathyrus > Lathyrus sativus. Next base: position 607,718,129 of record OZ012739.1, read on the forward strand.
TCGGGACCAAAGGAGTCATCACCTACAACCCCATTCTTGCTCAGTGTCAGTATGGGTATTCAACTGGGCCCGATCCCGAGCCGGAGCTGCTAAGACCTTGCTTTTGTGAAACTAGTTGCAACCCCGAACTGGAATCCCGCGCTCACTACGCTCATAATGATCCTCACCTCCAGGGTATAACTGCAATGGAGAACATGAGTTGTTTAACTACCAGAGCTTACTTGCTTTGGTCGAAGGAAATAGCTTTAACCATGTTCTACACTCGTGATCACGAGATAACGATGGAGCCAGAGGTCCCCACGACTAGGGAAGAGTTGAAGTACGCTTTGATCAAATCACAGCGTGAAAATGAAGACATGTGGGAGATCATCTGCCAGGATCGAGTTTGCGTTGAAGACCAAGAAGGAGAAGGATCATCTTGTTAAAATGATCATTGTTTCACCATTTCCTGCTTTCCCTAAAAAGGATTGTAATCTTATGTTGCATTTATTTTCGCTTCTTGTTGTAAGAAAGGTCTTGCTTTTTAGCAAGAGCCATCTATTGTATTAGATTTCAATTTATCAATGAAAAATGCTTTTTAAAGCATGTCGTTACATGTCGTTCCAACTTTTTTGTTTGTAAACAAAATTTGCTTTTCCTTGAATGGTTTGTGCATTTGCATTCACATCTCATCCCGCATTGGTCTTGCCTTCGAGTTCCGCAGCTCATCCTTTGTTCTTGTGTCAGAAGAGAGAGGAAGTTCACGCTGAATTCACACAAGCACAATACTCGGGCCCAAGCTCAACGCAGAATGGCAGATAACGACCAAAGAATCGACCAGATCGACAACGACATTGAGGGGATTAAAGACAACGCCAGTCATATCATGGAGGTCCTAAATATGATTAAAGCAAAGATAGATACACAGGCTACCGTAGTTTCTGAAGTCGTTACAGCAGCAACGAGTCTTCCCATCGCTCTAGTCGTGACAACCGAGTTCCCATTCGACATGTCCATGGACTTCTTACCTTCAATCAACAATCTTCAATCAACCAGCTTTCAACCGCAAGGTTGTCCAATGGCGACAAATCCCATTTTTAATCAAGCAGGGGGACCAACTCAAGTCCTACTTGTGTTCAACCATCAGCCGATCTTTGATGTACCAGACGGTTCTGAAACACAAGATGAGAAGCACGAGAAGCTAAGAGTGGAAATGGACATCATGGCTAAAAGAATGAGAGCCATCAAAGGAAGCAATGTTTTCGGGTCAGATGCCAAAGACATGTGTCTGGTGTCCGGTTTAGTATTCCCCCAAAAATTCAAGATGACTGTGTTTGACAAATACGAGGGAACTACTTGTCCCAAGGTACACCTGATCATGTATTGCAGGCGGATGGCTCCGCATATTGAAAACGACAAACTGTTGGTGCACTGCTTTCAGGATAGTCTTAAAGGAGCATAAGCTAAATGGTACTTAAGCCTGGATCAAGCAAAAACCCATGGTTTTCAAGATCTTTCAGACGCCTTCATTCAGCAGTATAAATATAACATGGATCTGGCTCCAGACTGCCGTCAGCTCCTCAGCATGACACAAAAGAGCACTGAAACCTTCAAAGAATATGCGCAAAGATGGTGCGGGACTGCTGCTCAGTTGGAGCCACCCCTTACTGAAAAGGAATTGGCAGACTGGTTCGTAGACACGGTCAGACCAAAATTCTATGAGAGACTAATCAGCAGTGTCACGACCAACTTCTCTGACATCGTAGCGGTGGGAGTCAAGGTTGAGGCCGGTTTAAAAAGTGGGAAGGTGACTACTCCAAATACCAATTCAAGCACCAGTGCTGCTAAGAAGCCGACCAACAACTTCCATAAAAAGAAGGAGGGGGACGTAATTGTTGTAACATATGGAAAGAAGGCGCAAAGTTCCAGGAACCATCGCCAGCAATATCATCCGCCATCATACATAGCAGCGGTAACCCCTGTTTTTCAACAGTCATCGCAGCAGGGTCCTCAACATGGGGGATCCAGCAATCAACAACAGTATCATTCTAATAATCAACAACAGTATCATCAACAGCAGGGCCAGCAGCCTCAAAATAGGGCTCCAAGGGCAAACTACCAGGTGAATTGGCCAAAGATACAACCTATCCCAATGAGTTACGCTGATTTATTCCCAATGTTGATAGAAAGAGAGTTGGTCAAGACAAGGAAATTAGGTGCTCCACCTAACCCACTTCCATTCTACTACAATGCCAATGCCCGCTGTTTATTCCATGAGAACGCTTCAGGCCATGACCTTGAAGGATGCTTCGCGCTCCAGCACCTCGTCCGAGAGTTAATCGAAAAAAGGATTTTGTCTTTTGAAGACAATCACCCGAATGTAAAGAATAATCCCCTACCAAATCATGGTGGAGTGAATGCTATTACTGAAGAAGGGGAAGGGTCTGAAGCTAAGACTATTACTACCATTGACGAGATCAAAGTGCCATTGGTGGAACTACATAAACGTCTTGCTCAAGCATGGACACTTAAAACTTCTCATGAAGATTGCGAACAATGCATGTTGAACCCACAAGGTTGTGACCTTGTGCAAAAGGATATTCGAGCAATGTTGGAGCAAGGAATGATAGAGATCGCTAGTAGAAAGAAAAAAGAAGATGTAGCGGTCATTGAACCTGTGTTCAATATGCCTGAAGAGCCTAGCAAAAGGGCCATTTTCAGAAATAATAAGAACAACAACAACAAAAGCGCCCGGCCAGTGTTCTGCGACGACGCACCCCTAAATTTGGGAGAGGTCAAGCCAGATTTGAACCAAGGGGAGGATCTAAACCTCACCCAAGGGCCATAACACCAAGACAAGATCATTCATGGTGTGAAGTAATTTTCAAAGAAAGAAAGCCAGCAAACGTAGCCAATATCGTCGGTGGGAGTAAAATGACCCGAAGCGGTCGCGTGTACCAACCAAGAGCAAATAATGCAGTTCCTCCGCCACCAGTTTCCATTCCAAAAGCTGCTGCTCCTCAAAATTCCATTCCAGAGGAAGTTGTCACTAAGGAACCTTTTGTCAAAGGAAAAGATAGCCTCAAAAATGATGAAGAAGAGTTTCTACGGATTATCCGACGAAGTGACTACTGGGTGGTAGATCATCTGAACCAGACGCCATCTAAGATCTCAGTCATGTCATTACTCCTGAGCTCCCCAGCGCATCGCCAGGCTTTGCTAAAGATCCTTACGCAAGCCCATGTGACCAAGGACATTATAGTGGGGCAGTTCGACTCCATTGTGGTGAATATCATGGCCTGCAACACTCTAAGCTTCAATGGCAATGATCTAACAGCTAAAAAACGCAAGCACAATCGTGCTCTGCATGTGTCAATTAAATGCGAAGAAGATACATTGTCTAGGGTGCTTGTTGATACAGGATCTGCGCTCAATGTGATGCCGAAGAGAACACTAGCCAAACTGGCTTACCAAGGCGCTAATATGAGGCCAACATCTCTCATGGTGAAGGCATTTGATGGGTCTAGAAGAGCTATAATAGGGGAGGTTGATCTTCCTATCATGATAGAACCACAAGTCTTTGAAGTCACCTTTCAAGTGATGGACATCAATCCGGTCTATAGCTGTCTACTGGGGAGGCCATGGATACATGCAGCGGGGGCTGTAACCTCTACCCTCCATCAAAAGATGAAGTTTTTTATGGATGGTCAGTTGGTCACCGTTCACGGAGAAGAGGATCTGATGGTGAGCAACCTATCCATATTCTGATACATTGAAGTTGACGAAGATTCCCTCGAAACAGCCTTTCAAGCGCTAGAGATAGCCCATGCTGTTCTGGTAGACGAGTCTGATATAACTCGCGGTCCATCCTTCACATCTGTTCAGAGTGTCAAAGCTGCGTTAAAAGCTGGAATCCCGTTGGGATGGGGAGAAGTCATTGAAGTCAACGCTCGGGCGAAGAACGATCGACAAGGGTTGGGTTACAAACCAACTCTAAAAGGCGAGCCGGAAGAAAGCGTCATGAGGAAAAAGTCATTAAAAGAAATCTTTATCGGTGACGGAATAAAAATCAATGCTATCATTGCTGAGGATGAGGATTGTGATCTAGATCATTTGATAACTCGGGGAGGAGCAGCGTTACACAACTGGGAGGCTGTGGAAATTCATGTCCTTTTACCTTTAGAGTAATCCATTTTGCTTGTTAGCTTTGTGTTTTCTTTAAAGTTCCTGGTCTTGCCCAAGGCCTGCGAATTATTTTGTATGGGCCACTTTATGATTTGAAAATCTATGAATGAAAAGTGTTTTTGTTAAAACTCTTGTTTATTTCTTGCTTATCATTTTCACTCTTTTTGTTAAAAGGAAAAATGGCAACTCTTTTTGAAAAAAGTAAAAGCAACCCTTCATCTGCATGTCTGTGTGTGTGTGTGTCTAATTATTCCCAAAAATAAAACATGTAGAACACCTCCATTACCCACAGAATCCCGTGATCCTTCAGTTCCTTCTACTAGTGGTTCATCTGTCTTCAAAGCCGAAGAAGAGAGTGATGAAGAATTAGAAGTCCCAGAAGAGTTGAAGAGGAATGACTGAATACAAAGATGTTTATCTCCAGCCGTACAAAGAGCAGAATGAGGTCATCAACTTGGGATCCGAAGAAGAAAAAAGAGAAGTCAAGATTGGGGCATCATTGGGGCCAGAGGTCAAAAGCAGGCTGATAGCACTCCTCAGAGATTACGTCGACATATTCGCTTGGTCTTATCAAGACATGCCAGGGTTGGATACCGACATTGTTATGCACAAGCTCCCCCTGAAGCCAGAGTGTCCTCCGGTCAAGAAAAAACTTCGTAGATCAAGACCAGACATGGCTCTTAAGATCCGGGATGAGGTCAAGAAACAAATTGATGCAGGCTTTTTAGTAGTATCCAAATATCCAAAGTGGGTGGCAAACATAGTACCAGTCCCAAAGAAAGATGGCAAAGTCAGAATGTGCGTCGACTACAGGGATCTAAACAAAGCAAGTCCGAAGGACGATTTCCCTCTACCACATATCGACACTTTGGTGGACAACACAGCTAGTTTTGCAATATTCTCGTTCATGGACGGATTTTCTGGTTATAATGAGATAAAGATGGACCCGGCAGACATGGAGAAGACAACCTTCATCACACCCTGGGGCACCTATTGTTATAAGGTCATGCCTTTCGGTTTGAAGAATGCAGGGGCAACATATCAAAGGGCCATGGTCACGCTTTTCCATGATATGATGCACAAAGAAATTGAAGTGTATGTGGATGACATGATCGCAAAGTCTCAAAGTGAAGAAGACCATTTGGATCATCTGTTGAAGCTATTTGAGAGACTCTGAAAGTATCAACTAAGGTTAAACCCAGAAAAATGCACCTTCAGGGTTCGCTAAGGCAAACTACTCTGTTTTATCATTAGTCAACGCGGAATTGAAGTAGATCCCGACAAGGTTAGAGCAACCCAAGTGATGCCTACTCCTAGAACAAAGAAACAGGTCAGAGGTTTCCTCGGACGTTAGAATTACATCTCCAGGTTCATCTCCAATCTAACTCCTACTTGCACGCCGATCTTCAAGTTGTTACGAAAAGATCAGATAGTGGTATGGAACAAAAACTGCCAGTCAGCATTTGAGAAAATCAAGCAGTATTTACAAGAACCTCCGGTTTTGGTTCCTCCGGTGCCTGGAAGACCATTATTCATGTATATGACCATACTAGAAGATTCGATGGGTTGTGTCTTGGGCCAGACTGATGAGTCGGGAAACAAAGAGCATGCAATCTACTACCTAAGCAAGAATTTCACTGATTGCGAGAGTCGTTACTCTCCCCTAGAGAAAGCCTGTTGTGCTTTAGCATGGACCGCCAAGCGCCTAAGACAGTACATGATCTGCCACACCACAATGCTGATTTCTAAAATGGACCCCATCAAGTACATCTATGAAAAACCAGCTTAAACGGGAAGATTGGCCAGATGGCATATGCTCTTATCAGAGTATGATATTCAGTATGTGGCTCAAAAGTCTATCAAAGGAAGTGTCTTGTCAGAACACCTTGCAGAGCATCCCATGGAAGATTATCAACCACTCAAGTTTGAGTTCCCTGATGAAGATGTGATGTACATTCAGCGTACGAAACCAGAACCTGGTCCTGAAGAAGGTTCTGAGCCTGGATCCTGGTGGGAAATGATGTTCGATGGAGCGTCAAACAAAAACGAACATGGCGTTGGGGCTGTTTTGAAAAATCCAACCGGAGGGTATATTGCTGCAACAACCCGACTTTGTTTCTCGTGTATGAATAACATAGCCGAGTATGAAGCCTGCATCTTAGGATTGGAAGCTGCTATCGATCTTCGCATCAAAATCTTGGAAGTAATCGGTGATTCTTCTTTGGTGATTTATCAGCTCAAAGAAGAATGGGAGACTTAGAGATGAAAAGTTGATCCCTTACAAAACTCATATCCTTGAGATAGCCGAATATTTTGACGAGATTACCTTCAAGCATGTACCAAGAGCGGAAAATCACATCGCCGATGCATTAGCCATGATGGCATCAATGTGGAAGGTCCAGTTTGTTAACGAGGCGCCTCTGATTCGCATTGAGAGAAGGACAGTGCCCGCATATGTTATGACGATAAATGAAGAATCTGATAAGAAACTGTGGTTCCACGACATCAAGAACTTTCTTCAAAATCAAGAATATCCAGCTGACGCGTCCAGAATCGACAAAAGAGCCATACGAAGATTATCGGCTAAGTTCCTCATCAGCAATGGCACCCTCTACAAGAGAAACCACGATATGGTTTTGCTTCGATGTGTCGATGAAAAAGAAGCAAGTCTCATAATGACTGAAGTGCACGAAGGAACATTTGGTACCCATTCCAATGGCCACGCCATGGCCAAGAAGATTTTAAGGGCTGGTTACTTTTGGTTAACTCTAGAGATGGACTGCATCCTCTTCGCTCGGAAATGCCATAAGTGCCAAGTCTATGCTGACAAAGTGCATGTTCCTCCACATCCTCTCAATATGATGACATCATCATGGCCTTTCGCAATGTGGGGCATAGACATGATTGGGGCAATAGAGCCAAAAGCTTCCAACGGCCATTGCTTCATTCTTGTTACAATTGATTACTTCACCAAATGGGTAGAAGCAACGTCGTATGCAAATGTGACGAAACAAGTGGTTGCCTGCTTCATCAAAAAGGAAATCATCTATCGATACGGTATTCCTAACCAGATCATCACTGACAATGGGTCGAATCTAAACAACAACATGATGAAGGAACTCTGTGACGACTTCAAGATCAAGCATCACAATTCGTCTCCTTACAGACCCAAGATGAATGGCGCAGTCGAAGCTGCAAACAAAAATATCAAGAAAATAGTACAGAAGATGGTCATACCTGTTGTACCCCAAAATTTGCCCAACCTTTTTCTTTAGCTAGCTTTTGTTTCTTTGCGTTGTTCTAGCATATTGCATAGCATATCATTTTGCATTTGCAGGGGATCAAGAGTGTGTAACAAGAGGAATGTGGCAAGTTTTTAAAAGTTTGTAAATAAAACATAAAAAAAAATCCAATTGAAAAATAGAAATGCACATGGTAAGTGTTGAACCCACAACCATTGGGTCATAAGTATAACACTTTACCATCTCAGCCACATATGCGCGTGTGACAAGCAAAGGAAGGAGAAAGGTATATGTTAAAACAGGATAAAAGCTAAAAAATAAGGAAAAATAGTTGATCTCCACAAGGATCGAACTCTGGTCAAGGAGCATGCAAGGTGTTTGAGCACATAGGTGACAACCACTGGGGTGGCGATACATCCGTGTATTATGCCACCCCAAAATATAAATGAACCCTCATGTTCAAACATTTATGGGCAAGATTGACAAGCAACATGGCCACATATGTGAAGCTTCAAACTTGGGCAAAACAACATCAATTTTAGCAAACTCAAAGTCCATTTTGTGTGATTTTTAGCAAGGAATCAAATGGCATTATCAGTTTTCTCAAATCATGTGTGTACATTAAAACTCGATGGCAAATGCAAGAGGAACCTTTGAGATGCATTTTGGAAATTTGAGTTAAACATGTTTGCAAGGCATTTGTTACAAGATATTTTTGCATACAGCCTGTTAGCTCCTCAAATCATGCCAATAACTGTCACAGCCCCATACCTCCCTCCAAAAGCAGCTGTCATTTCAGCTACTGCATAGCCCTATGGGTTGTTGTCCTTGCTTCTTCATACACCATTGATTCAAAAACTTTATGAAAGATGCAAATTTGTCCTTCATTTTTCACCTTGGTACAGCTTACCATTTTTACCCTTTCACTTGGTATTTAAGCTAAACAATAGCTTGAAAAAACCCTAATCAGTAGCAGCCACCATTCTGCATGGAGAAAAACCAGAGCTTGTGCTTTGAAATCCTTCAAAAACACCAAAAAACTGCTTGTTGCAAGCTGCATACCAGCAGCCCTTTCAATCATCCAATCACCATGAAAATCATCCACACAACCTCAAAATGATGTTTAGGAGGTGGTCCAACCATTAAACCAACCAAAAACACCTTAACTCAAAAAGTCAACTATTCACACCATGAACATTGACTTCTCTGCATAAAACAGCCACACACACTGTCTATACCAGTTTTGAATACTTTGACACCTTGAGCACCTCCTATTTATGTTTTACCAACTATCCAAGTCCTTAAAGAACAACTAGTAGTCCTTTTCCTCAAACTGTCCTCAAAAGTTAACTTTTGCTTCAATGAAAAGTAACTTCAAAGCTTGCAAAGAATCAACTTGTAGAAAAGCTGCTGTGGAGCTTGCATCAAAAGGAGATATCTTGCTCAAAAGGGATCCTCAACTAAAGACTTCTAGCACACTTTAAAAGTCTTCAAGAGGTATATGATTTCAAACTCACTCATTATGCATGAGTTTAGAGTACATTTTCATCATAATAGGCTGGATGTGGTTTGTGTTTACTGTCATGAAGTTATCGCCACCATGTGAAACTTGTGTTGAGATGACTTTGGATGTTTGACATTGTCATTTTAAATTTCCTTTGATTGATACTGGTCTTTGGTTGCATATTGTGAACTCTCATGTTGGAAATATACATTTGTGTGATAATGGTATTGTGATGTCAAAATACTGCAGCTGTTATGTTTTTATTGAAGTTTGGTGTTGAGTTCCTTACTCATGTTGGGCCACTTATGTGTTTGGTCATTAATTCAAAAGTTGTTAGCTCAGGATAAGTGGAAGCATTCTTGTTAGGATGACCAGGTCAAGTTGAGTTTGGTGTGGAATTTGTGTATGTGTTTACCCTGTTATGTTTGCCTCATTGTTTTGGATTTTGGTTGAGGCCAGCCTTGACCTATCCTTGCTAGCATCACAGGCCATATTGGACAATTTCTCACTTTGACATTTTGCTATCAGTTTTTGTTAAGTGTGGCCAGCCTTTTATGCTATAAGTTTTGTTTTGAGTTTTCTTGCAACATATGTATGAGTTCTTGTCTTGATGAAGTAGTTAAGAGACTGTCACACCAGGGCTGTTTTCTTTTAAGACTTGTTGCAACTGCCATAAGGACCTAGTTTTGGATGTTCTGAATGTGTGATGAACAAGTTGTGTTGAGTTATGACTCATTGGAAGAGCATGATTGGTTTTGTGTTTATCATGTGGAAAATGCCTCTATACATGTCATGTTTGTTTTTCTGTTTGGATTAGGTTGTCATCATGATTTTACTCTAGGGCTCTTGCTTAACTGTCTAGGTCTAGCTTCCTTGTTGAATTTGTGAATTGATGAACCCTTGTTGTGTGGACCTTATTGCTTTTGTTTCTTGCTGTCATGAGCAACAGTTCTCTTTTGAGACAGTGAACTTGGAGTGATGTTAATATTTTGTTTCTGTTCAAATACTGTGTTGAAGTTTAGTTTTTTGCTTGCTGAGATGAACTTTATTTGGTGTTGGCATTGTGATGGTCAAACTATTACTGTCATGAGACTTGAGGACTGACTTGTTATCTTTGGCCTTCCATACATGTTGGACTTGTTATGCTGCTAATAGGCTGCAAGAGTTGTTTTGATTCCTGTTTGAGTTTTTGCTTTTGTAAAAAGGCAGGGTAGGAGATTTCATCATGTGTATTTGAACTTTAATCTATTGATTATAACCTTGTTGTCCAAGTCATTGAAGTTGTTCTTGCTTGGAGGCTGTCATTATTTTTCTGTTAGGAACATTTGGTTTTGTGATAGATCAACTAGTGTGTAGGTTTGTATCTTGAACATGGCTTTGGCTAGTGTTTCTCATTTGTGAGCTTAAACCTTGAATTTGCCCAGCTTAGCATAGTCATACCAGGACTGTTTTTTGAGACTTGTTGATTTAAACTTGATGTAAGGGAATTTTATGTTGGACCTGTTTGTGCCAAGAACATATAAAGGATCAGTTGCTGGTTGTTTTAACTCATGCCAAGTTTGAGTTGCAAAGATTGATGACCTAGTGAGATGTTGGTTACATTTTGCTCACTGTCAAGGGCTTGTTGGGAGAGTGATCAACTTGGACTGCAGGGGGCATACAAGTTGATTCATAATTGTTGGCTATCAATTTTGTCTTGGTTGTGAAATTTGAAACTGTCATTGAGGTAAGTTGAACATTATCATGATGGTATGACTGATCTGGTGTGAGCTTGCTTAAACTATGCCACTTTTGCTACTGTGAGTTAATGTTGCATTAGGCTGGAGTTTGTGTTTACTTTTGTTGAGTTTGTTTGCCATAGGAGATTTTGCTTTGAATTGATGGTTGAGACTGTCATGATAAATGTTGGGACTTGTTTGCACTGAAATTAGTTTTTTTGGTTTGTTGATGAAGTGAACTTCATTTGATTTTAACTTGGTGTTTGGCCAAGCTGCTGCTGTCATAAGGTTTCGTGTAAGGTTTTGTGATACTAAGTTGTTGCTCATTCTATTTTGGTATGCTTAGCACATTTTTATCATCTGCAACTCAAATTCCATTTCTTGTTCTGATGTGTTTTAAACCAAATTACTTGTTAGAACTCATTCAATGCCATATTTGGGACTTGCTCATATCAATCCCTTGCTCTAACTGCATCTGTTTGGATCCACTGATTGTCAAATGCATTTCCAACTTCACCCTTTGCAACTCACATACCAATGTTTGGCTCTGATGCATTTTGAATGAACTTTCTGCCAGAACTCATCCAACATCATATTTGAGACTTGCTCAAACTCTCATTTGATCCTAATTGCATCATTTTTTATCCATAGACTCCAAAACGCATTTCAAAACTCCATCTTGCATCTTCATTCGAATTTTTGTGTGTGTGCATAATTTGTGAAAACTAGTAGTGCCATTGTGTTCCTTGTGAAAAGTTAGTCAAGTTAGGCTAAAAGTTTGCTCAATTTGGTTGAGATTTGAAGAAGTTAGAGCGAAATCGTTTGTGACATTTCTTGCCTTGGCCTTGCCTAGTCTGCCCAGCCACTCTGTTTGTTTTGGCTCATGTATTAATGGGGTGGAATTGATACACGGATGTATCGCCACCCCAGTGTTTGTAACCTTGCCTTGCATTGCCATGTACCCGTGTTCGAGCCCTGCTGGGGCGTTTTTGCCTTCCATTTTTTATTTTTCATGCTTTTAATATTTTACGTTTTCCTCCCATTTGTTTTCACTTGTGATTGAGTGCTAGAACTGGTTTGTTGTGTAGCTTGCAACCCCAAGGTCTTGGGTTCAAGCCTTGGGGGGGGGGGGGGGGGGCACTTTATTTCTTTATTTTTAGCACTTAGTTTTGTTTTATTTTTTTCTTATTTTGTTCATTTCTTATTTTACTTTATTTTTATTTTGTTTATTTAAAAATAATCTCAAATATTAAAAATCCAAAAACATCTTTCCTTAATGTTTAGTTGTGGTAATTATTTTTTGTTCTTCTTCTTATTTTTAAATCTTCATTTTATTTTCATTTTATTAACGAATTAATGTGTTTTCTCTTCCATTTTATTTTATCATTTTATTTTCTTTCTCATTTCATTTGTGAGTGAATTATTTAGTGTTTACTTGACCTTTGGCCATGATCCCCCTAGGATTCCTAGTCTCTCCGTTTAGGATGGGAGTAGGAGAGACATTAGGTGTTCAATCCTTTACATGATAACATTCGGTTAGCTTTTTCCCTTCTATGTCAATCTTAGGATCACCATTGCATGACAACTTTAGGTTTGGGTTAGTCCCCCTTTAGTACGTCTTTCTCTTCTCATCTCAAAACAATCATAAAACACCTAATAAAGGTTAATGAATATTGTACGTTATGAGCCTTAAGCTACTTGGGAAATGGTTGTTAAAGGGTTTCCTTTCAATGGCTTGATTGTTTAGTATAGCACCCTTTGGGTGATATGCGACGCATTCACTCCTAAGTCATAGTCTCTAGTGTGATATAAATTGCAAACCAATTCAAAAACACTTCTTCTCTAAAAAAACACAAAAACAATCATTCAAACTTCTTTTTGCCCTTTGGGGCCTTTAACCTTTGGAAAATCATTTTCATAACAAGAGTGTTGTTAACTCTTAGTTCTACCGCAAACGGTAACGCCTAAGTCTCCCATGCTCGAGCTGCATACACCAACTGCTAGAACTACTTGTTAACCCTACTCGTTTAAAAACAATTGAACAAACATGTGTTCCCGTAGTAGCCCAAACTACGTTTGCTCTGGTCTTTCATACCAGATGAAAGTACGTAGGCACAAGACGCGATGTCTTTGCGAGTAACCTTCCCCACGTTTCACCCGTAGTTAGTTCGAACTACGTTGACTATGACTTCTCATTTCATATGAGATATGTAGGCACAAAGCGTCGTTGCTTTGCCGATTCATTTCTTTTTCTTTTACCCTCAAGCCATTAGTTAGATAGTTTCAATCACCCTTTTAGACTAGACAACAATCATGGATCCCGTCAAGTACGACGGACGTGAGGGGTGCTAATACCTTCCCCTTGCGTAACCGACTCCCGAACCCGAGATTTGGTTGCGACAACCGATCTTATCCCTCTTTTCTTCAGGTTTTCTCTGAGCGTTTCCTTTCCTTCTCTTGGGATAAATAACGCACGGTGGCGACTCTTCTGTCATTGTTGGCCTCGATTTTCGCAGTAGCGGACAATAACCTACAAGGACTGGCACGAGATGTTACCATTCGCTCTGCATGGATACCGAACATCAGTGCGAACCTCAACAGGGGCAACTCCTTTTTCCTTAGTGTATGGGATGGACGTCGTGTTGTCCATCAAATTCAAAATACCTTCTCTAAAGATCTTGATGGAAGCCAAGCTTGAGGAAGACGAATGGATAAAAGAAAGGTTCGACTCATTGAACCTCATTGATGAGAAAAGAATGACGGCCATGTGTCATAGCCAGATCTATCAACAAAGGATGATAAGAGCATTCGACAAGAAGGTTTGTCCCAAAGAGTATCGGGAAGGAGAGCTTGTGCTTAGAAAAATTCTACCAACTCAAAAGGATATGCGCGACAAGTGGATGCCCAACTACGATGGCCCTTTCGTTGTAAAAACCGTCTTCTCCGAAGGATCTCTAATTCTTGAGACCATGGATGGCGAACAACTCAAGTACCCTATCAACTCAGATGCAGTGAGAAAGTACTATGCCTAAGACAAAAAACCTAGAAAGGTGATTCAAGTGCTTCAGCAAGACGGAAGTCTAAAGATTAAAAGCTGACAAACGCCGGGGCAAAGTCTTGTGCAAGGTGTTAGAAGAAATGTCAACGTCTGTCATTCTCGTCAGAAGCAGCAAAGCAAATGAACTGCTAGTTAGGAGAACCGGGTTATTACGGGATTCTGTAACCCTTTATAAAATGAAATCAATTATAAAATTAATAATGCCTTTATTTAAGCCACTTTATTTGAGTGTCAATTTTATATATATAAAAAAAACTTATTAAAAAAACTTTATTTTTATCTTTTATTAAATGAAATACCTTTGATTTTAATATATAATACTTAAAAAAACTAAAACACAATGGGCCAAAAAAACCAAACGTAGCAAAGCCCAGGCCTGAGGGAGGTTAAGCCCATTCGTATCCACAATGGTTAGCAACAAGATGGAAGGGAAGTAAAGAAGAAAACTTTATGAGTCTAATCTTCATTCTCCCTCGTTCACCATAGCCCTTTTCTTTGTGAATACGTCGTCGATAACGTCTACTTGGTGCATAGTTTCCCTTCGTCTGATCGCGGCTCGACTCTGGCCATCTCTTTCTTTAATGATGCTTGCTTACTCGTTCATCTCCATCTCGATTATGGTACGGTTCGGATAACAACAACAATCCTGACAACATGGTTTCCAATCAAGAGGAAATCAAAGGGGACGAAAATTACACAACAAAGAAGTAACTAAATAAAGCGAGATTAAGAGGAAAGGGTAGAAGAACGTTACCCCACGGCGTGATTGATCGATGTCTCCGACGACGACACAAGCTTATTTCTTTCAACTTTTATGCAATCTTTCAAGGTTTGTTGTGAGAATCTTTTGAATTTGTGGATTTTTACCGATGTTCTCTTTTTTGGAATTTTCTATGTTATGCTTCAGTTATGGATTGAATTTTTGTAGTTTGTTGAGTTGTGACTCCGTACGTCCCCCTCTTTCAACTCTCTTGCCCCTTTTAAAGATGAAACAATAACGAAAGGACTTGAAGTTGTTTGGGGACCTGTCTTAAAATCTGATAATTCCTTTCCAATTTCATTTTGGCATATCCGAGTTTACTCCAGGCTGAAATAGGAGTTGTGATATTATTTCCCTTTTTATCGAACATGCTCAGACATGTTCTGATTTCTTTCCTGATTCACTTTTATCATTGAATGCTTGGTTTGATTATAAGTGGTGACTTGAATGAGTTTCCTCCCTTTGTTATTTTTGGAACTAATTCGAAATTTTGGAAACTGTTTAGAAAACATGTGCAGCGATTTCATGACAAAGATGCTTTTTCCCTTTTTATTCCAACATGTATGAACATATCTCCTTATTCTATTCAAATACCTTTTGAATTCTTTACTCAAATAATTTTATTCGCAACAAACCTCTCCATAGGCGAACAGAAGGATTTGGTGTACTATGTGAAGTTCAACCTAATTAGAGGACTCAATTGGCTTCTATGCCTGAAATTCCGGATTGGTAGGCATAATTGTTAAATATAATTCATAGTATAAACAGATTTGGTTTGATATGATTTATATTAGATTTGATTTTGAATATTTTGGGCCTTTTATGTTTTGGACTTTTGTAAACCTAAAACTATAAATAGGGTGCCTTACTTTGTATTCAAAACATAGAACAGATTTCACAGTTGCATAGTTTAGCAAGTGAAAGTTCAATAGCAATCAGAAATCCCACAGTTTATGGGTAACACAATTTTCTCCAAATATTTCTTCTCTCATTCTTCTCTTTCTTGCTGTTTGTTTTTTATTATTTTCTTTTGTTGTTTGTTTTTTTATTATTTTCTTTTGCTGTTTATTTTTTATTATTTTCTTTTGTTGTTCTTGATAACTCTTTACTTGTTATCACCATTACTATCATATTGTGGGGTTGTTCATCAATCTTGAGATCAAGGTTGAAGGGAATTCTTCATAGGGTGTGAGGTGAATTTCCAACATCTGGTATCTAGAGCTTCGGTTAAGAGATTCAAGGAAGGAAGATAGTGATGGCGGTGAACTATCCGAACGACAACTTTCCGACGACCCTGCAAATTCTCAAGAAAAACAATTATGAAAATTGGTGTAAGCAGATTAAGGTGATTTTCTGTTATCAAGATCTTTGGGATCTTATGAAGGACGGAGTAACATCGCTTGGGGAGAACGCAACGGAGGCGGAAAAGGCTGCGCACAAAGAATTGAAGAAGAAGGATTATAAAGCACTCTTTATAATTCATCAGTGTGTTGATCCTGATAACTTTGAAAAGGTTAGTGATGTTGATTCAACAAAAGAAGCATGGGAGATTCTTGAAAAGTCGTTTGGAGGCGCAGAGAAGGTGAAAGAGGTGAGGTTACAAACTCACAAGAGAACCTACGAGTTGCTTCAGATGGAAGACAACAAAAGCATTATAGATTTCTTCACCAGAGTTACAAAGTTGGTGAATCAAAACAAAGTATATGAAGAAGCGCTAACGACGAAAGCAGTTGTCTCAAAGATTTTGAGATCGTTGGCTCCAAAATTCGACAACATGGTAGTTTCCATAGAAGAGTCGAAAGATCTGTCAGTATTGACGAAGGAAGAGCTTCAAGGGACTATTGAGTCTCATGAACAGAGGATGGCTGAGAGAGCTATAGGAAAGTCAAAAGATATGGCTTTGCAGGCGCAGTCAGAAAAGGAAAGAAAAGGAAAAGGTAGCTGGAATGGCAACAAAGGAGGAAACCAGTCGAATCATAAGAAACCTTAGAACCAAGGCAACCAAAGAGGTGGTGCTGCAGGAAAAGGAAGAGGTGGTGGTCGAAAGATAGACAAAAGCCACATCCAATGTTTCAATTTCCAGAAGTATGGTCATTATGTTAGTGATTGTCCAGAACGAAAGAGAAATCAAGAGACTGATGCAAAGCTGGCGAAACATGAAGAAGAAGAAGAAACATTGCTAATGGTCACAACAAAAGATGAAGAAAGATTCCAAGATCAGTGGTACTTGGACTCAGGATGCTCATCACACATGACTGGAAGGAAAGATTAGTTTGTCAACATGAAGCCCTCGTCGAAGAACCCAGTGAAGTTTGCAAATGACAACACTTTAGCAGCTGAATATGTTGGTGATGTTCTGATTATGAGGAAAGATGGCAAAAGGTAAACAATTTCCAATGTGTTGTACATACCAGGCATGAAGAGTAATTTGCTCAGTATAGGGCAGCTCGTCGAAAAGAACTACAAGGTAGTTGTCGAAGACAAGATGATGAGAGTTCTCGACGCAGGTGGTAGATTAATCTTGAAGGCTCCAATGTCTCAGAATAGGACCTTCAAGATTGAACACAATATGATGGAGCACAAGTGTCTAGCAACTGCAGCCAGCAGAGATGAGTGGTTATGGCATTTTCGACTAGATCATCTCAACTTTAATGACATCAGAGAACTGAAGAAAATAAATATGGTTTCAGGATTATCAGAAATCGACATTCCAAGTGAAGTCTGTAAGGAGTGTGTTCAGTCGAAACAACACAAGAATAGCTTTAGCAAGGATTCAAGAAGTAAGTCGAAGGCAATACTTGAAGTCATATAATCTGATGTATATGGTCCAATCCAGGTAGATTCGATTGGTGTCAATAGATACTTTTTCACGTTAATAGATGATTACAGTTGAAAGTTGTGGACTTACCTCATCAAGAAGAAAAGTGATGTGATTGAGGCATTTTCCATATTCAAGTCCATGGTCAAAAGACAGAGTGGTCGAAAGTTGAAAATTCTGAGGACTGATGGTGGTGGGGAGTATGTGTCAAAAGAGTTCGATACACTATGTGTAAAAGAAGGGATTGTGCATGAGATGGTGTCACCCTACACTCCACAGCAAAATGGGATTGCAGAATGAAAGAAAAGAACCATCATGAATATGGTGAGAATTATGTTGAATGGAAAGCATCTACCCAAAGAAATATGGGGAGAAACAGTTTCAACAGAAACATATATATTGGAAAGATATCCGACGATGAAGCTTGAAGGAATCACACCAGAAGAATGTTGGTCTGGTGTCAAGCCTAGTCTCAGTCACTTAAAGGTGTTTGGATCTATAACACATAGAGATGTGCCAGACCAATTGAGAAGGAAGCTTGATGATAAGTCGAATAAGATGATCTTAATAGGATATCATTCGACTGGAGGTTACAAGCTGTTCGACCCAGTGAATAAGCAGGTAGTGATCAGCAGGGACGTGATCATAGATGAGCTTAAAGAATGGGATTGGACTAATAATGCCAAGGAGGATTCAGTGAGAATCTCTTTTGAAGAACCAGCCACTGAAGTCGAAATAGAAGTTCGACAGGAACTAGTTGCAGATGAAGCAAGTTCAAGCAGACCTCGACAAATAAGACACATGCCTGCAAGGTTGCAAGAATGTGTAATTACATCAGATGATGTAGTCGATGAAGAGGGTGAGTTGGTACATTATGCTTTCTGCGCATATGTCGAACCAGTGAATGCAGCTGAGGCATTGAAAGATTCAAAGTGGGTGAAAGCAATGACTGAAGAGTTGGAGTCCATCGAAGTCAATGATACCTGGTCACTTGTCAAATTGCCGCAAGGCAAGAAGGAAATTGATGTGAAGTGGGTTTAGAAGGTGAAGGTAAATCCTAAAAGAAAGTAACTCGACACAAGGCGAGACTTGTGGCGAAAGGATTTCTTCAGAAGGAAGGAATCGACTTCGATGAAGTATTTGCACCTGTTGCTAGAATCGAAACAATCAGGTTGGTTGTTGGTCTAGCAAATATGAACAACTGGTATACATGTCATATGGACGTGAAGTGTGCATTCCTTAATGGCCCCTTAGACGAAGAAGTTTATGTTGCACAACCAACTGGGTTTGTGAAACAAGGCGAAGAAAGAAAGGTGTACATGCTTCATAAAGCCCTATATGGACTTAAGCAAGCTCCAAGAGCTTGGAATAAGAAAATCGACAGCTTCTTAAGGGAGAAGGAATTTTTGAAGTGTACAACTGAGTATGGAGTATATGTAAGAAGAAGTAATGGCGAATTGCTTATACTATGTCTCTATGTTAATGATTTATTGATAACAGGGAGTTGCAAGAAGGAGATCGAAGATTTCAAACATGACCTGAGTAAGGAGTTTGAAATGTCAGACTTGGGAAATCTCTCATATTTCCTTGGCATCGAACTCAACAAGACAAGTAGATGTTCGATGATGCACCAAAGAAGATATGCAGGTGAAATACTCAAGAGATTTGAGATGCAAGATTGCAACCAAACTTCGACTCCAGGTGAGCCCAGATTGCAATTGTCGAAGGATTCAAATGAAGATGATGTCGACCCAACCCAATACAGAAGACTTATTGGGTCACTTAGGTACCTTTGTCACACAAGGCCTGACTTAGCATACAGTGTTGGTATGGTAAGTAGATTCATGCAGAAGCCAAAGGTATCACACCTAGCAGCAACGAAGAGGATATTGAGGTATCTGAAAGGAACTCTCGACTATGGAATTTTGTTTCCAGTAGCTGATGAAGGAAAATAATGCAAAATTAGTGGGATATACAGACTCCAGTTGGTGTAGTGATGTTGAGGATCAAAAAACCGCAGCTGGGTATGTGTTTATGTTAAGTGGTGCACCAGTTGCTTAGAATTCGAGAAAGGAACCAGTAGTGGCATTGCCATCATGCGAAGCAGAATATATAGATGCTTCTCTTTGTGCATGTCAAGCAACTTGGATGGTGAATTTGGTCGAAGAAATCACAGGGAAGAATCATGGAGCAATTACCATGAAGATAGACAGCATGTCAACTATCAACTTGGCGAAGAACCCAATAGCTCATGGTCGAAGCAAGCACATCGAAATGAGGTTCCATTATCTTCAAGAGCAGGTAGCATAAAGGAGGATGAAGTTGGAACACTGCAGAATTGAGAATCAGGTTGCAGATATCATGACGAAGGGAGTGCAGGTCGAAGCCTTCAGAAGACTAAGAGCCATGATGAATGTAGACAATTTAGACATAATGAATTAGGTGGTGTGTTAAATATAATTCATAGTGTAAACATATTTTATTTGATATGATTTAGATTTGATTTGATTTTGAATATTTTGGCCTTTTATGTTTTGGGCTTTTGTAAACCTAAAACTATAAATAAGGTGTCTTGCTTTGTATTCAAAACATAGAACAGATTTCACAGTTGCAGAGTTTAGCAAGTGAAATTTCAATAGTAATCAGAAATCCCACAGTTTGTGGATAACACAATTTTCTCCAAATATTTCTTCTCTCATTCTTCTCTTTCTTGTTGTGTGTTTTTTTATTATTCTCTTACTGTTCTTGATAACTCTTTACTTGTTATCACCATTACTATCATATTGTGGGTTTGTTCATCAATCTTGAGATCAAGATTGAAGGGAATTCTTCATAGGGTATGAGGTGAATTTCCAACAATAATGAAATACAATTTCTTCTTTGATTATGGTTTTCTTGAATTATTCTAGACTCTCGTCATTAGTTTCTTTTGCAGGAATCTGGGCTATGCTTGTGGCATGCGTTGTGGCCTAAAACGGGAGGCTCAGAATTTGTCACAAATTAAAAACAATGTCATCCACCATTTGTAGGTAATCATGAAGATCGTTTAACTTCAGAAACTAGTATTGTTGTTGATTTCTTGTTGTTATGGACTGATTGGTTTTCCATTTCTCACCTTTGTCAGCTTTGTAAATCCTATTTCCACTTCTCACTGTCGATATCGGCCTTGCAAATCTTCTCGTCAACCTCTTTGTCAGCCATAACATTACTAAGTTCAAATGCAGAGGTGAAGTTGTTCTGATCCTGTCTTATTTGATGAGATTTCCATTTTCTCATTGTTGTTCAATACTGTTTTAGAATCACTGATGACAACGACTTTGTCCGCTTTATGAGGTTACCTATGCTTATGTGTACGCCAGTGTGAGATTCTAAACTTTACTTGATAGACACTGAGGTTATTCGAAGAACCCACGACTTGGTTTGCTGAAGGTTAAGGCATCTTACAAATCTTCACCGGTAACAATAGTTTGGAGACATCAGGAAAAAGTTTGTCTTCTGTTGGTAAGCATTCCAAGCCATAGTTTGTTATATGATTCGCATAATCTGAACCGAAACCAAGTTCAAATACTTATCATGGGTTTGAGTAAGATGAGTGAGATTTCTTATTGGTGATGATTCCTCATTATTATTATCTTGAAGCTTGGTTTGATATTGTGGAGAATGTCAGTAGTTTCTGTAATTCCAATGCAGCTAGAGTCTTGATGAAAGTAAACATGCTCCTTGATGCTTCCTGTTTACTCACGTTGTGCATTAAAGCTAATAAAATTTTGTTTGTCTAATTTTCAGGTGTACTGTTCATGGCGATTGAGGTTATTTAATGGGCTAATGGGTGTACCGACGGTTGAGATTTGTGTTCGTAGGCGGTGGAGTAACTTTATATGCAAAGAATGGTGAAGAGCAAAAGAGGTTGTCAGGATAGAATCATGAAGGCCTTTCTTGTTTAGGATGATGTATTGCCTTAATGTCGATGGTGTAAATTTTGGTACAATGTCATGTTGAACTCCATGTGGTATGCTTGGGGTACTTTCTTATGAGATACCATTTACTCTCTCGTATTACTTTGTAGATATGACCACGTAAATTTGTATGGATAGATTAGAACTCTTATGGCATGAGGTCGTCCCCTTTCTTCAACCTCGAAAATTGTATGGGTCTTTATCCTTCTTTGTAGAAAATTCTTGAATTGTAATGTATTTGAAATTATGAAATTTGATGAACAATTCCAAATAAATGGCTTTGAAGTTTCAAACACTTTGATCTTGTACTACACTTCGATTTTTATAAGAAAAACGTGAACCAAATAGCGACCTGGACCTTGCATTGGGTACTTGAATTTTTGAATTACGGACCATAAAGTCTCAAATCTTGAAGTCTTAGGATAAAAGAGGGATGATGAAATTGGATACTTGAATTTTGGATTGTCTTCGATTATAAAATTCTTTTAGTCTTGTATTCACTTGAGCTTATGGATATCGTAACTTAAACTAGAATTTGAATCTTGTAGCTTCCAATATTTGAATGATGAATTAAAACTTGAACCCTATGACTTGGATTAGAACTTCGCCCACTTGAATCCAGCAAAGGTCACGAACCTTGAGATTTTGGAAGTAAACTTTATGGAGCTTTATTCTTCTGGGATCTTTTAATCACACGAAATGTAGTTATGCAAAAAAAATTCCTATGGACATTTGGGATGGTGAATGTATCACGGCTATGTTATTGGGCCAAGGCTTCTTTGGGACAACGTCCAAGGCGAACATCATATTATAACTAAATTTGAAATACTGTGGCCCAAACACTAAGGCCCAACAAACTCAAATTTGAGGTCACTGCACCGTATCCTCCAGAATGAATTCACAAAGATCCTCAACTCTTCTCGCCCAATATCAATGGAAGAAAAAAACCTAATGAAAGTTCCGAGAAACCTGCGCACCCTTGTTAGTCATTAAAGCATGCACACAAGCACCTATGCAAAAAAAAAACTATGTGGTAGGATGCACGACAAGGTGGGATCTAAGGGTCAAAGATTAGGGTGTGACAAATATGAAACCCTTGAAGCTCAATAAAGTCATGATGTTGAGAATATCTCCTTACTCTTTTCTTTGATAACCAAATCATCTTCTTGAGAAAGATCAAGAACCCTTGATCACATGCCTTAGGAATGACGCAATGCATAAATGAAGATGCAAATGGAATTAAGCATAAGTCAAAGAAGTTAAATAAAAGGAGAGCAAATTTTGGGGTGTTACATTCCTAACGACTTCTCCAGTTCGTTAAGCTTGTTTATAAAGATCCACTTAGTTCCAATGATGTTTTTCCTTTGAAGTTTTGGAACAAGATCCCATACATCATTTCTCTGAAATGGATTTAGTCCATCTTGCATAGCTATAATCCAACCATTATCAGTTAAAGCATCATCAATAGAAGTAGGCTCAATTAATGAAATAAGTCCAAGCATTGAATGATCATTTTTGAAGGAAGATCTAGTCCTCAGTGGCTCATCTTTATTACCAATTATTTTCCCTTCTGGATGAAATGCTTTATATTTAAACGGTTTTTTTGGTTGAACCGAGGCTTCAGTGACATTCTGAGCAATCACTGAATCAGTAACTATAAAACCAGTAATTGTATCTTCAGTTTCTGCAGCATCTAGTATTTCTTCTGATATAGTAATAGATTCTGAAACATCATCCTCCATACATTTTTCTTTAGGAACACATACCACTAGTTGTTCTTCAGAACTCTAGATGCCTGCAAAGATAACATTTTGGGCCATAGATTTTGACTTGTCAAGGTCAGATATTTTGTCATCAAATTTAACGTGCATAGACTCTTCAGCCACTTTAGTTTCCGAGTTATACACTTTGTATGCTTTTGATCATTCAGAGTATTCCATAAAGATACCCTTTTGAGCTTTAGCATCGAATTTCTTTAGGTAGTCCTTACTATTCAAAATGTACAAGTATATCCAAATTGATGAAAATAGGAAATGCTTGGTTTTCTACCTTTGAATAATTCATACGATGTTTTATTCAGAATTGGTCTAATATAGATTTTGTTCTGAATATAACAAGCAGTATTAATAGCTTATGTCCACAAGTACTTAGAGAGTTTATTTTCATGAATCATTGTTCTAGCCATCTCTTGTAAAGATATGTTCTTTCTCTCAACAACCCCATTTTGTTGTGGAGTTCTGGGAGAAGAGAACTCATGGATAATTCCATATCTTTCACAGAAGAACTCAAACGACTCATTTTCAAATTCTCTCCCATGGTCACTTCTGACCTTCAAAATATTTACTTTCATCTCAGATTGTACTTGAATTTAGAAGGTGCTAAAAGCTTCGTATGTCTCATCTTTAGATCGAAGGAACTTCACCCATGTCTATCTGCTAAAGTCATCAACAATAACCAAACCATATTTCTTTCCACTGAATGAAGTAGTCCCAATAGGGCCAAACAAATCAATGTGAAGTAATTCTAAGGGTCTATAGGTAGAGACAATGTTTTTGTTCTTAAAAGAGGTTTTCACAATCTTTCCAACTTGGCATGCTCCACAAAGGTCATCTGAGTGATAATCAATGGCAGACAGCCCCTTAACAAGTTTTTTCTTGCTAAGTTTAAAGATTTATCTCCAATTAGCATGACTTAACCTTTGATTCCAAATCCATTTCTCATCACTCACTGTCATTAGAAAAACGACCTTCTGATCAGCCTATTCAGAAATATTGATTTTATAAACATTTCCCTTTCTTTTCCCTTTGAATTCAACAGTTTTATCAGCATTAACAACAGAGCGAACATTTTTATTAAACAAAACTTCACAACCACTACCACACAACTGTCTTATACTTAGTAGATTACGTTTAAAGCCATCTACCAGCCAGGCTTTATTAATAAGAGTTTGTGAATTACCAATGGTACCTGTACCAATGATTCTTCCTTTCTGACCTCCTCCAAAACCCATATTTCCCTCCTCTTTCAGATTCAGGGTTTGGAACATATGCCTCTCTCCAATAATATGTCGTAAGCAGCCACTGTCCAGGTACCAGGATTGACTTTCCATCCCTTCCTTTGGACATATCTGCAGCAAAGATGATTTGAGATTTAGGTACCATATGTGTATGAGTCCTTTTTTGTTAGTTTTAACATATTCTTTTCTTTTTTCTCCTTTTTATAAGTAAGAAGATTTAGCTTCACTTCAAGCCTTTTGGATGGAATTATTTTCAATCTTAGTTATAGAATTAGTCTTAGCCCTTTATCCAAAAGTGTTGGATATTGTGGATATCAGAATTTCTGAGTTATCAGATTCTGATATTGCAATACCTTTTAACTTCTGATCAATAGATTCAGTCATATTTGTAACTTTCATAGTACTGGCAGCAGGAACAAAATAGTTACTTAACACAATTTGAGTTATGCTAGATGAGCAAGAATTTGGAAGAAATTCTAATGAAACATCAGAGCTAGAACATTCTTCATCATATCCTAAACCTTTTCTGAAGATCAAGACAATCATATTTGTAGTGACCAGGCTTGTTGTAGTTGAAGCATATTCTCTCCTTTTCTTTTTCTTTGAAATTGAATCTCCTATTACTTTTGGGAAATTTTTTTATTTCTTCTGGCCATTTGTTGAATTCCTCTGATGAAGCAAGCCATGTTGTCATCATCAGATCTTTCATCAGACTCTTCTTCAGAAATTTCATCATGTTTAGTGCTCTTAGAAGATCTTTTAGATTTTTCACTAGATTTTTCAGAAGTATATCTCAAGGCAATAGATTTAAGTTTCTTTGAAGACTCATCTCCATTTAGTTCAATCTCATGACTTTGAAGATTGTTGAATAGACTCTCAAGAGACAGCGTATTCAGGTCATTAGCTTCCTGAATAGTTGTTACTTTAGGTATAAACTTATGAGGAAGACTTCTCAAAATTTTCTTCACATGAGCTGCTATTGAATAGATTTTATTCAGAACTTGAAGGCTTGATACAAGAGTCTGAAACCTGTAGAACATAGTTTTAACATCTTCATCATCCTTCATTTTGAACAGCTCGTACTTCCGTACCAACAAGTTAGCTTTTGCTTCTCTAACTTACTGATTTCTTTCATAGGTAGAGGATGGAGATTCAAATATAGTATTTGCAAAAGACTTATCAATTATTTTCAAATACTCAGTATGTGGAAGAGCATCCACCAGAATACCCGTGACCCTATGATGTTTTCTGTAAAAAAAAATTTGAGCAGGAGTCTGAGTTTTTCTGTCAGATACCATACCAACACTATCAACAACAATTTCAATAAAATATTTGAGTATATCCCATAGTTCATCATTGAGTCCAATGATATACGTGTACATCTTTCTTTTCCACCATTCAAAATTAGTGGAGTCACCATTGAATATATGCGGTTTAGTAGAGTAATGATTTCTCTCAAATCTACTGTAATCATAGGGAACTCCCCATCCTGAGGCACTGGCATTAGTATCCTTAGTAGCCATATTTTTCTCGTTGGATATTTGATTCTACCATTGTTTAAGTGTTATGTACAGATATTTCTCTAATGCCAACTGAAGGTGAGAAAAATACACAAGAAAGGGGGATTAAATTGTGTTTGCAAAAATAATTTTACTTCTGAACCAGAATTCAGATTCTAAACCTGAGTTCAGAATCTGATAAATGATGCAGCGGAAAATGAAACAGAAGTAAAGCAAAATAGCAAAGAACATACAACAGTTATCCTGGTTCCTCTCTTAATTGAGAGTACTCTAGTCCCCTTGTCTCGCAAGAGATTTTCCACTATAATCAACCTGATTACACTTGATTATACACACCCGCATAAGACTTTCTTTGCTCAGACCTCCAGTCTAAGATTTTCCTGCTTAATCAACACCTGATCAAGACTTCCTGTTTATATCCTTATATCCTAAAACTTTCCTTGCTAAAACCACATGGTTCAACGCTTTCCTGCTTAGACACATTGTCTAAGACTTTCCTGCTCAAGCCTACAACAAGAGACTTTATCTAAACTAAACTGTTTAGAAAAGGAATAACTTACAACAACACTTGATTAACAATCAAAAGTGCTCAAATATAATACAACATATTTTTAAAAAGGATTCTTAAACTATACAAGAATAATAACTCTTAACATATTTGCTTCTGATATGCAGTGCGTGCATTTCTCAGTTGTAGTTATAGTGTTATTTCTTGAGTTGATCTTCAAATCTTTTACTCCTTATATAGCTGAAGAAACTTAGTCTTTGGAGCATCCACAACAGTCATAATCAGATCAAATCTTCTAGTACATCTTCTTTTCCAATAAAGTCGGTGTTGGAACTTTCAGTCAAGGAAATATCCTTAGAACAAGGCCTTTGTCCAGAGGACATATCTATGATTCAGGTACAACACAGTCCGTTGAGATAATATCAATATATCTCGAGTCCCGTATTAGCAGAACTGAGTTGAGACTACTCTGTTTCAGAGGTAGCCATAGCACGCTTCTGATTCTAGAGTGTACTAGCACATGCTTTTTGATCAGACTCTCTCATGAGTGTATAACAAGAACCAAACCAAATTCATTTCTGTGTCAGATTCAGTTTCACCAACTAAATAAAATTCTGCATACATAAACTAGCTAGTTAGAAATCCTAATTGTTTTTCAAATACTTTGTCATTATCAAAACTTTTGAGGATACATGGTATGAACCAAACTTGGCTCAACATACTTAACACCACGGATAACGCGGGGGAGGAAAAAATGTTACTTAGCACATTTCCTCAATAATTGAGTAATTTTAAAATTATGGTTTCTCTATTATAGTTAGTTTTCATGTTTTACCAAATACTAATTATGTATGCTTATATTGTTCATTCAAAGAATATTTTCAATTGATAATCATATTTCTTCTGACGAATATGGTAACTACACTGTGTTCGTTACACTATCCACTTGATTATATGATGCAACAAATTATTACTAGATAACTTTATGTTTATGAGAATTTTAGTAATATTTTATGTGACTTTATAATCAGCTTAGTATGTAATATTTTTAAATCATTTTCAAGATACATAGTACCGGCCCTGAGGCAGGGCAAACAGGCCTACTGCCCAGGACCTCCAAATATTGGAGCCTCAATTTTTTTATTTGGATAATTATATATATCGAGTCGAACAAATAAAAAATAAGCTAATAATAAAAATCATTTTTATTCCAAAACCCATCAACTTCTTTCATGTTTCCAAAATCAATTTTATTCCAAAATCCTTTAACTTATCTCACGCTTCCAAAACCAATTTTATTCCAAATCCCCTCAGCTTCTCTCACACTTCCAAAATCAATTTTGTCACTGCTTCAGCTTTACCTTTATTGTTTCACCTTCACTGTTTCATAGCTTTCTCCAATCACGTTTTCTTCTAATCAGGTTTTCACTATCCTACTTTAAGGTGTGTATTTCTTTCTTTCTTTTTCTTCTTTACTTTTTTGGGGTTGAAAATAAATATAGATTAAAATTGAAATAGAATAAAGGTGTATTGAATAAATTATTCGGGTAGAATTAGATTACTGTAAAATTGAGGTAGTAATTGTTTTAGGTCAAATAGTTGTATTTGTATAGAACAAATAGAACAAATAATTTTTTAGATAGTAATTATAACTTGTATAAAATAGAACAAATAAAATATTGTAACATAAACTTTTACTATTTATTAAATTTATCATATAGAACAAAAGATACTGTAAGTTGTAATAGGTAATTTTCTATAGCTTGTAATAATAATTTTCTAAGATAATGTAATTGTATTAGGTACTTTAACTTGTAATAATAATTTTCTATAACTTGTTTTAGATATTTATATTATTATTTATACAATATAAAGACTTGATTTAGGAATTTACTTCAAAAAATGCTAGAATGAAGACTTTTTTTATGTTGCTAGAATATATTTTGATAATATTGATTAGAATATGACTTTTTTGTTATGTTAGTTGCACATATAAATGACTTTTTGTTGTTGTTGATGTTATTTAAATTTTACATAAATGATGTCTTTTTTTAAATTATATTTTTTACTATGGATCCTGTTTTATTATCCGCCCGGAGCTCTAAAAAGTCAGGACCGACCTTGAATATGCAATATTGTGGAGAGACATCATAGGTTGAACAACTCTATAAAAAAGCTCGCATTTTGTGAGTACAAGGTAAGTGGATTAATTGTGACATTCAATTATATATATTATTCTGGCCTGGGCCCCGGGCTGAACTATGCTGGCCCAGCCCAATAATGTTCCACCAGGCCCTATCCAGTCCGGGTACCGCGTCGGGCACAAGATCCCCGACACGGCAGATAGATCTCCCAGCGAGGAAGAACCGTCCCAACCACGCCGGGCAAGAGAATCGCCCGCACAACCAAGCACAGCCCTCAGCGGGCGGTATTCCCCATGTCGTCGAGCAAGACCCCATGCTCTCCCACGTCCACGTGTGCTCCCCTTCTCGGGGAGAACAACGTGCCTCCGGAGAACCTCGCGAGCCCTCCTCCACGGGGAGAACAACGTGCCATGCTCACGTTCTCCACGTGCTCCCCTCCGCGGGGACACGTCATCCCCCAACTGCCCACCTCCGAAAGAGCATGTCAAACTCACTTTCCGGAGACCACGGGACAGTTGGACTAGGGTGAAGACCACGTCCTGGTCTTCATTACGCCACGTAAGCCCTAGCAGTCACCTGAGTTGTGCCTGACCATCCAGCCCAACACAAGTGACCGTTGGCCCAGCGCTGGGGTCTCTCTATAAATATCCTCTTCCTTAAGAGGGTCAGGTAATTCACTTCTTACCCATTTTTCTGTACTTTGCTCTCACTCTGCCCAATTTCTTACTTTGGCATCGGAGTGTCTTGCAGGTACACCCCCCTTCTCCTCCTCATCACCGGTGAACAGGTAGCAGTCCAACAGCGTGTGGCCAGCCCGTGATCCCCTTCTGATCAGGTCAGATCATATATATATATATATATATATATATATATATATATATATATATATATATATATATATATATATATATATATATATATATATATATATATATATATATATATATATATATATATATATATATATATATATATATATATATATATATATATATATATATATATATATATATATATATATATATATATATATATATATATAGATATAGATCCCCAAATAACATATCCAAATTATAAGAAATCCTATCGAGGCCACTATTGAAGAATTTACACCCTCTAATTTTTTATTTTTTTCTAGTATGTAAATAAATCGCGAATATGGTCCAAGTAATAAAGGCCCAAGTTTCCTTTGGATCCCAATTCCAATAGGAACCCCATGCCTCGTTAGCCCATACTGCTCCTGAAAGAATATCTACCGTTAAAAAGAGAAAACCCATACTAATAATACGATAACCCCAACGATCCAATTGTTGAATAAATTGAGACCTATAATAATTTCTAGAAGAAGAAAAATAAGTTTTTCGTAAAACATTGTTTCTTTCATTCCTATTCATGTATTTGATTTCAACAAAATCAACTTTTATATATATATATATATATATATATATATATATATATATATATATATATATATATATATATATATATATATATATATATATATATATATATATATATATATATATATATATATATATATATATATATATATATATATATATATATATATATATATATATATATATATATATATATATATATATATATCAGAACCTCTCAAACTTTTGAGAGAACCTGTGAAAGAAGTTGAGGTTATCTTCAGTTGTATCGTGAAATTTTATCAAAGGGCCCTATCAAATTAAAAAAAAAAGTATTTAATTACGGTTATTTATACCAACTATTGTTATAGATAGAGTGCAAAATATTATAAATCATACGATCACTTGGTTTCAAACTCATGACCTTTCGCTTTATATCACAACAGTTGTACACTTTGATCTTTGTAATATATAGCGCGCTATCTAGTTTATCACAATGGTCCTACGCTCGTGGTGGAATGCATCATACATATAATCACACCTTACCTCACAACGGTAGCTAGGACGTGGTTGCATCCCTTTTCCAACCGTTATCATAAGTGTTTTTCGTAGTAGTGATAGATTCATGGGGAGATCGAAGACGTCTCACCAGGCAGCAGTCAAGAGGATCCTAAGATTATGGGTGGCAAAATGGGTCACGCGCCTCTCCTTAAGCCTGCCAAAGAAAAGGGACGGGACGAGCAAGCCACCAAGTGAAAATGGGCTTAAAAATCTAGCCCACCTATTTTTTTATTTTTTTTATTTTTCATACTTTTAATAGATTAATAGACTTATTTTTATATTTCAATTACATTTTTCACTTATTTTTTAGAACAATTTTTTATAAAGCATCTTTTTAAAAAATTTTATTTTAAAAAATATTGCATATATTTACAAATAAATATATAAAATAGAATCACCAACAAATATTCTAAAATATAGTTCAAGTATTAGTCTTCAACCAATAAAAAAAATGATTTTAGTGTTTGATAACTACATAGGCGGGACAGCCCGACCCTTTTTTGGCGAGCTTAAGGTGGAGCGAGATTAAAGCGGGGCGGGTTAGGCGGCTAGGCGGACACAGAAGATTTTCTTTCCCGCAGTAGATACGAGCAGAAAATGCAATTTGCTTGATTTTACCGATTAAAATTAGTGCGAAGATAAAGATGATCGAAAGTCTACAGCTGGATACATCTTTATATTCGGTGCAACACCAATCTCATTGTTCCACTCTCATCTCATGAGGCCGAGTTCATTGTCGCTTTGTTATGTGTGTGTCAAGTTGTGTGGCTTATGAATCTATTGGAGGAGTTAGGTAGCATTGAGAGTGAAGTTGTTGTTGGAATTCAATCACAACTTATGGAGAATTTCTTCAATCTTCATCTCAAGATTGTTATCAATCACGCAATGACAATAAAAAGAAAAGATTGAGAAAGAAAGAAAATAACGTTGCTGAAGAAGAATATTTTCTGCTTATTTATTCGATTGCAACTGCAAATTCGATAAATATAATGTTATGAGTTGTGTTTACAAAATAAGAGTTGCTTCATATTTCTAGATTTAGGTTGGCTTGTATCCTAAACCAAATCTCAAAAGTATAAAAGTTCAAAATAATTAACATAACTAAAATAGGTATAAGTCAAAATCCTGTGTAAAACAACTTTTTCGACACTTCGACACACTAATACAACTTGACATTTAGATATTTCGGCATAAAGAGTTACATTCTTAACCGTTGTTATACTCCTAATTGACAAAGTTTCCGCAATTATATATGCTTAAAACTAAAAGTCATAATATATAGTTATATTATGAAAAATGCTATTCCTACACCCTTTTCTACACCCAATACTTACACCGTATGCACTATTCACCGTATTTATACGGTGAACAGTGTTTTTTTAATTAAAATAATATATTTTTTTAAAATATTAATTTTTTTTTAAAAAAATATTTATTTTTAAAATTTATTTTATAACACAAATATAAGATTGCGCATTAACCAACTTCACAATTGCATTAACCACAAAAATCTACATTATTAACCAATTATTTTACCTATAATTTATTAACCACTTTTACTACTTCATTAACCAATAAAATACACACTATTAACCATATTCTGGAGAATTTGTTCAAGTATTTGTGAACAGTAATTGAGGTGTAGGTGTAGAAATGGGTGTCAAGATAGCAATCCTGTTATATTATATATGCATCTTCCAGTTCCTAAAGAACGTTACTATGTGTTTTGTTCTTGGACTACCTCAGACTCAGCAACAAAAGTATTCCATAATAGTAGGCGTATACATGATTTCGAAAATTACTCACTTGATATCATGTGAGAAGGCTAATGATGTTGTCTAAGTTACAAACTTGTACTCTAAGGAAGGAAGGAAATGGTGGAGAGAACACTTAATCATAGGGATGAGTAGCGAACGATCTTTCCGGTGGTAAAAGAGCAGTAAATCCAACAGAATGATTTGGAGACGGACGTGTTTGGTTTGGCCATGCCATGAGGTGAAGTTGAATCGTCACATATTGATCTATTGCAGAAACGAGAAGGTCCTTAATTTCAGCATGGTCACAACAATGTACAAGACCATCAGAACAAACACTTGTAGGTATTGTGCTCTTGTCATCTAACCGAGATATCACGAGAAGGAAACCATTCGCAGTTGCTTCTTCATGGAGCTCTCTTAACCCACCGCGATCTGCAGACGTGTCCTTTGTCACCGAATAGATGCACACAAAGCCCTGCAATATGTACTTGCATTTCGTAAGCAACTTCTTATAAAGTTTAGTTATTTAGAAGTTACTAAAGATTTTGATTATGTACCTCTTCGGTTCGTTTGATTTCCATTCCAAAGCGTGCTTCGTTTGGTTGAGGGATCAATTCAATTGCAATTTCTTTTAGTCCAGGTAGAAACCATAGCCTTATACCATGAATTAGTTGAGTAGTGTAATGGATTTGTTGGTTAGAAAAGAGATTGGTGTTTTCCTGTGTTATACAATAAGGTTTAAATGCAGTTATGATTTGTTGCTTCAATATTAATGAATGTGCAATAAGAAACTTGAAGAAAAGGTATACATGTACCACTACCTTAGGTGGAATTAGTTCCGTTTGGATATTGACAAAAACAAGAGGGACACCTGAAGAAATTGCTGCACTAAACCAGGCCATGCACCTAGCCGTAACGGCATCGATACAGTGCTCACTGATGAGTGGCATGAATAGAATGGAGCTTACAACTGAGGAGCTTTGATGAGGCAGATAGGTTTTTACTTTCATCTTCCAATCAAATTTTATCGCATCTCTGCGGAATCCTTTGTCCTCCGTGTTCATTACTCTCCTTGTCATAACTGCGAAAAATGAAAGAAAAAAAAAACATGTTTTTAGAATGTTAAATTTTGGGTAAAAAAAGTTTTATGCAATCAGTTAATCATAACGGTTAGATTTTTATACCTTGCAGTTCAATGCACTGGTTTATTGTTAGATCGGCTAAATCTGCGATATGTCTCTGATCTGTTAAGGCTTGGATAGTATACTTTCTTCTAAGAACAGAAACTTTCTGTTGAACGATAAATGTCTGCAGTTTCATCAAACTATCACCCCTTCTAACCTTAACCCATATGGACTCGGCGCAACTGTTGATCTTACCAAGCTGTGAACTAAGCTCTAAACTAGTCTTTGCATGCAAAAAGGTTTCATCGGCAACGTCGATGTTTTCTGTTGAGAATCCTTCAATGATGTCTCCTGGTAATGGCATGGTCTCATCCCATTCATCAGTTATGTTTTGCTTCACTTGTTTTACACAAACAAGTGTTTGATCAGATGCAGCCATTTCCTCCTAGGATATGAAACTGGAAAGTGAATCTAAAGTTATGATAGTAAAATGTTGATATGAATCATAGTTAAATATGCGTAGATAAGTGTTTTTCCATAAAAAGCCGTTGATGAAAAGCTTCAATAAGATCCTTCACAAGGTTTCTATAATATTCTTTAAGCTGTTTCAACAAGAAATTGGAAAATGGATCCAAATGAAATGTGTCTATATGCTTTTAACATGTTCTAATAAGACAAATACCAATAGGCCATGTTATGGCCGGCACAGAGTTCTCCTTAAATCTAAATTTATTGTCACCCCGACCAATCTATCTAAAGCATCTTTTCTCCATAACAATTGAATCAAGCACTATTTATGCTGCTGATGGGGCGGCAATGTCGTCGGCATATAATATGTTCGCTACAATGTTCAATCATATCTTCTTTAAGCCTGCTAATTTCCTATTCAGTCCTAGCCCTTGTAGCTGAATCTTGTCTTTCCAATCGAGTTTTTAGTAAGAGGACAAACACTTTTTTTATTAGGTGAATCACATGTTACACCTTTTTGGAAATGATTCTTAACATAAAATGATATATGACTGAAATGTGTTTTATCTAACAAAACATTAGTGTTTAAGAGCTTTAAAAAATATAATTTTCTTAACATTTCTCATATTAATAATGTTATTTTGTCCAAATACTTTTTATTCTTAAATACTTTTAAAATTATATTTATGAAAGGTTGTGAGGTGTTGAGTGGAAAACTTCTAACTGTAACTATAATAATTAAAATTGGATTGTGTTACTGATATAATACATTTAGTTGGTTAGTTAGGTAGATAGTTTGTTATCCTTACTTGGATTACAAGTAACCAACTTTATATCTATTTGTGTATAGTGTAAAAAAGTAACATTTTTTCAATACAAGTACCTCTCTCTTTCCACCCAAGTGCATTAGCACTAACAAATTGGTATCAGGAGCTTTTGATTCGTTCTTCTTGATTAAAAATTCAAGAACTGAACATCGGTGATTGTGTTTACAGAGATTGTGAATCGTATTTGCTGCAAAGATGAATGGTAACAATGATATTCTCAATTCTCTTCCAATTCTTGATGGCAAAAATTGGATTCGATGGAGAAAACAGATGCAATCAATGTTTGGTTTTCATGGAAACCTAGAAGTGGTTACTAATGGCGTTCCTGAGTTTGCTAACAATGTAAGCAATGCTCAAAGAATCATTCACAGGGATGCCAAGAAGGAAGATTGCAAGGTTGCGTTTTGTATTCAATCTACAGTAGAGACGGTAAATTTTGATCGAATTTCTCATACAAAATCGACGAAGAAAGTATGAGATATTTTTGTCAAGTATTATGAAGGTGGTGAGAAGGTTAAAGTTGTCAAGTTGCAGACACTACGAAGACTATATGAGTCACTGCAGATAGGAGAACATGAAAAGATTGTAGGCTATGTCTCGAAGGTGCATAATCTTATTCATCTCATGAAAGATTGTAGTGAAGTCCTAAATAATAAGATGATAGTTGAGAAAGTAATCCATACATTGACCTTTCTGTTTGATCACATTATCATAGCCATTCAAGAATCCAACATTCTTGAAACCTTGAAATTGAAAGTTTTAATTGATTCGTTGGAGGCACATGAGTTAAGCATTGCCAAGAGGAAGGGGGTTCAAGAATCGGTACAAGCACTACAAGCCCAGACATGGAAGAAACATGGTGGTTCCAACAAGTTAAAGGGAAAAGGAGACAAGACTCAAAGTAAGAAGTATTGGGTGAACCTTCAAAAGCATAAGGTTGACGATAGGACTTCTGAATCCTCGAAAAGACAAGAAGGAACCTCATATCAGAAAGACAAACAAGATAAGAAAAGCGTGCAATAAAATAACTGTGAAAAGTGGGGTCATTTGGCCAAGAATTGTTGGTACAAGATAGATAAGGGAGCGGAAAAAGGAAAGGATGATGAAGGAGAAAACCTTGCACAACAAGATTCAGAGGATTCTAAAGGTATGATGCTTATGATTGCAGTCGCAGATGAGCATGTCAACTCCAAGATCTAGTTTCTCGATATGGGTTGCCTGAATCATATGACTAGTCAAAGAGTATGGTTAATAGATTTCGACGAGTTGAAGAAGAGCAAGGTCAGGCTTACAAATAATAGCTCGTTGCAAGTAGAGGATACAAGTAACATAGTTATTCAAAGGTATATTGAAGCAAAATGTATGATCAAAGATGTACTCTATGTATCAGGAATGAAATGTAGTCTGCTAAGTGTTGGACAATTAGCCGAAAAAGTTTTCTTAGTAGTTATGAAAAATGGAGCCTTAGAATTGTTCGACACATAGAATAATTTGGTCTTAAAATCTCCTCTGTCAAAGAATAGGACATTTCAGACAATAATCAGTTTGACTGAGGCACAGTGTCTAAAAACAGTTGTCAACCATAAGCATAACTGGTTGTGGCATTTGAGGTTTGGCCATTTGAATTTTAGATCACTCAATCAACTGATTACTCAAGATATGGTAACTGGTATACCAAGTCTTATGATGCCCAACAAACTCTGTGATGGTTGCTTAGTATGGAAGC
Organism: Lathyrus sativus; assembly: GCA_963859935.3. NCBI lineage: Eukaryota > Viridiplantae > Streptophyta > Magnoliopsida > Fabales > Fabaceae > Lathyrus > Lathyrus sativus. The sequence continues at coordinate 607,754,379 of OZ012739.1, forward strand.
AATCCATAAAGTATTTCGTCTCGAGTATGCCAATGAGATACTCCAACATACTAGAAGTAATATATTCATATGTATGTGGTCCATTTGAGGATCATACCATTTGTGGAAACAATTATTTTTTCTCATTTGTCGATAAGTATAGTTGAAAGCTTTGGATCTACGTGATTAGGTACAAAAGAACAAGTAATTTCAATCTTTAAGGGATTCAAAACACTTGTTGAAAACTAGAGTGAAAAGAAGATCAAAGTTTTGAGGACAGATGGATGTGGCGAATACACACCCAAGTTATTTGAAGAGTTATGTATAGAACATTATATCAATCATAAGGTAACTGATGCTTACACGCCTCAACATAATGGAATAGCAGAAAGAAGAAGTAGTCAACACTGTTGTTTATATTTTGAACAAGTGCCTTGTAATACTCAAGAATTTAATTAATTTTTAAAATCAAATTATCTGTATTTTGTTTAACTAATTGGTATTTAGTTTACTTTTGATTAAATATGTATAGTGAGTTGTATGTGTATGAGGGGCATTGGCGGGGGCTAGTGATAGCATTGGTGGGGTGGTAGAAGAATTAAAATAATAAAAAAAAAAAATTAGAATAGATGATTGTTTTTAATGAATTGAAATAAATAAGAAATAGTGAGAATTAGTGGAGTTAGGACTGAATTGACATAAAGATAAATAGAGGGAATAAGGTGATAGAAGAGATAATATGAAGGGAGGAAAATATAATTATTAAGGAATTGGAATAATTAGGTTTTTAGAATAAAAGAGGTCAGACCTAGAGTAGTCAGTATGTGAAAAAAGATTTTTTTTAGAGAAAAAGCAAGAATAAGGCTAGGGCTTGAAAGAGGAAGATCTCTAATCACAAACCTTGATCAATTCCAAATTTTGAAAGAACCTAAGGTAAGGGGAAAACTGACTTCTATATGGATGTTTAGCATGAAAGGATAGAGAAGGGAGATCCTTACTCTCATTAGGGTTGTGTAAAATATGTTTTGATGTGTTGTTGATGTGTTACAATCTGAAAATTTGATTATTGATTGTGTTAATTATGTGATTATTGTGTTTGAATTCATGTACAAATTATTTTGTTTATGACTATACGATTTTCTTCCATTGTTGGATATTTGAAGCTTTGGACATGAACATGAATTGATGAAAGTGATAAATGATTTGGGGTGTCCAATTGTCATGATCCATGACTGATATGTGCAATGTAATATGTTTGATTATGGTGATAATGTTGTGTACTATTCGATTCGTGTTATGGGGTGATTGAATATGGTAATAAACATTTGGATGATGCATGAGGGATAATGAATGAGGGACATGAAGATCATGTGTGAAAACTGGGAATTTCTGGAAATTTGACCTATCTCAATCGATTGACATCATATGAAAGGTTGTGAGGTGTTGAGTGGAAAACTTCTAACTGTAACTATAATAATTAAAATTGGATTGTGTTACTGATATAATACACTTAGTTGGTTAGTTAGGTAGATAGTTTGTTATCCTTACTTGGATTACAAGTAACCAACTTTATATCTATTTGTGTATAGTGTAAAACAGTAACATTTTTTCAATACAATTACCTGTCTCTCTCTCTCTCCATCCAAGTGCATTAGCACTAACAAATTGGTATCATGAGCTTTTGATTCGTTCTTCTTGATTAAAAATTCAAGAACTGAACGTCGATGGTTGTGTTTACAGAGATTGTGAATCCTATTTGCTGCAAAGATGAATGGTAGCAATGATATGTTAGAACACAGATTCGTTCTTAATAATTACTCTTTGTTTTGATGATAACTGTTAGGAAATTTATATTTAAGAATTATATACTCTAAAATTTGTTTGAGAGTTTTACTGCAGATTGAAATTATATTAACTCTCTAGAAGCAAATCTGCCTTGAATACAAGAAGTTATTCTGACTCTGAAGCGCCAGATGCACCTCACAGAAGAATCTGTTTGCTCCTCACAAAAGATCCTGAGCGTAGTCTCCAGAAGGATCTGAAGAAAGAAGCTCCAGAACATTCTGAGTCAGAAGCATCTGAAGATAATCAGAAGCATCTGAAGATAGTCAGAAGCATCTGAAGCTGAAGCATCAGAACTATAGAAGAATATTGATTGAAGAGTTTCTCAAAGCATTAGTCTACAGAAGTTTCTGAAAGTACCTACACTGCCAAGTACTGAAGTTCTGTGTCAAAATACTCTGATGATCAACACGCTAGAAGCACACACGCTGCAGAAGACTCTGATACAGCATAGTTCTGAATCTCATTAGAAGACTCTGATCCATTCAGACTCTGAAGAACTTGCTGAAACTGAAGAAGTATTTTCAAGAATATATCCGTTGGAATTATTCAACGTCTCTTTCCTTATTTGTGCTAGACACACTTACACAGACAAAAAGGATTTTTCTGTGCCATCTATTTCAAGGAAAGGTCAGTTGATGTGAAGACAAAAAGGCTCAGACCTTTTTGGGACTCTCTTTTCAAAGTTCAGCTTGCATGATTCAGCTGCCTATAAAAGGAGATCTTCACTTCATTCTTTAGTGCTACACACTTGCTGAAAAGAAATCATAATATTCTAAAAGCTTTCATTCTTATTCTTCATAGAATCTTATTGTACTTAAACTTAAGAGAAAAATCATTGTTGTGATTATAGCTTTATAGAAGCATTAAAAACTCTTGTATTTAATTTACATTGATTGTAAAGGATATTCCTTAAGAGGATTCAGTGAGAATCAGTAGCTCTTGAGAAGACTAAGAACTGTTGTTCTTAGGTGATACTATTGTAATCAGTTTGATTTAATAGTGGATTAAGTCCTTATTGAGAAAGGCAAATCACTCTGGAAGGGTGGACTGGAGTAGTTGTTAAACGAACCAGGATAAAAATAATTGTGTGATTATTTTCAAGTCTTAATTTTCCATACTTATTCAATCCCCCCCTTTCTAAGTATTATCTTACCTTCAGTTGGCATCAGAGCTCCGGTTCTGAGTGTGCTATCACTTAACAGTGTCAGTAAAGATCTAGAGAGATATACTTTGATAATTATATTTACTTGTTATCATGGCTGATAATTCAATGTCAAATATTAACAATAAATATGAAGAGAGGGATAGGATCAGCACCAAACCTCCAATGTTTGATGGAGAAAAATTTGATTACTGGAAAGACAGAATTGAGAGTTTTTTCCTGGGATATGATGTTGATCTATGGGATTTTGTCATAGATGGATATGTACATCCCACAGATGGAGATGGCAAAAAGATTGACAGAAAATCTATGACAGATTCTCAGAAGAAAGACTTCAGAAATCACCATAAAGCCAGAACCATATTACTGAATGCTATTTCACATACAGAATATGAGAAAATCACAAACAGGGAGACAGCTTTTGATATGTTTGAATCCCTTAAAATGACCCATGAGGGAAATTCTCAAGTTAAGGAGACAAAAGCTCTGGCTCTGATCCAGAAGTATGAGGCTTTCAAAATGGAAGACCCTGAATCTGTGGAAGCCATGTTCTCCAGATTCCAGATACTCACTGCTGGGCTGAAAGTTCTGGACAAGGGATATTCCACGTCAGATCATGTAAAGAAAATCATCAGAAGTCTGCCCATCAGATGGAGACCAATGGTGACTGCCTTGAAGATGGCCAAAGATCTGAATAAGATCTCTCTAGAATAACTCATCAGCTCATTGAGGAGCCATGAGATTGAGCTTGAGGAAGATGAACCTCAGAAGAAAGATAAAGGTAAATCTGTAGCATTAAAATCTAACAAAACTGCTAAAACTTTGCAGGTCATTCAAGAAAGCTCTGAAGAGTCTTCTTCTGAAGAAGAAGATGAGTTATCCATGCTGTCCAGAAGGATTAACAAACTCTGGAAGCACAAGGGAAAGAAGTTCAACAACTTCAGAAGATCTGACAACAGAAAGGAATCTTCTAGTCACAGAAGATCTGCCAAGAAAGAAGTGGTGTGCTATGAGTGCAAAGAACCTGGGCACTACAAAAATGACTGCCCCAAACTTCTGAAAGATAAACCTAAGAAGAAGTTCAACAAAAAGAAGAAGGTTCTGATGGCAACATAGGATGACTCAGATGAGTGTGAATCATCTTCTGAATCAGAAGAAAAATGTGCAAACGTTGCACTAATGGCCAGGACAGAAGATCAAGAAGAAGGTACCTCAGGATATGAATCAGAATCAGAATCTGATGATGATGCGGAAAAGGTAATGGCTAAACTTACCAAAGAAGAACTCATTAAAGTTTTAACAGAAGTTCTTAAAAGTTACAACAACATCAAACTCAAATACAAGAAGCTGAAAAGCAATCTTGAATCTGAGATTGATCTTCTGAAAATAGAACTTGTTGAGCAGAAAGAAATAAATTTAAAAATCAAAAATGACCTTGATAGAACTCAACAAGAATCTGATTCTGAGACTAAGTCTAGTGAAAATATTTTAGAAAAATATGACTCTAGTTTTCAGAGATTTCTCACTAAGAGCATAGACAGAAGCAAAATGGCTTCCATGATCTATGGTGTTAGTGGAAACAACAGAAGAGGCATTGGATATGAGTCTTCATCTGGAAGCAATCCAAAACCTGTTGACAAACGTTTCATCAGGAAGACACATCCGTATTCTCAATTCAAATTTGGTCACTTGAATGACATAAAACACACAAGCTCTGAGAAGAGTAATTATGTGTTTAAACCTAAGGCAAGTCAGAATAAACATTATGTTGCAAAACAGAAGTTTAGACTAACCTACAGACCAACTAACCCCAAAGGACCCAAGAAGATCTGGGTACCTAAAAACAAAATAATTCCTGTTGCAGATGTTCTTAGCAGCAAGGTCAGGACACCAATCATGGTACCTGGACTCTGGATGCTCACGACACATGACAGGAGAAAAGTCTATGTTCCAAAGCCTGGAACTTAGATCTGGAGGGGACGTGAAGTTTGGAGGGAACCAGAAGGGCAAGATCATTGGATCTGGCACAATTGGAAATGGTAAACTTCCCTCCATTACTAATGTTTTACTTGTTGAAGGGTTAAAACATAACTTATTGTTCATAAGTCAATTAAGTGACAATGGTTATGATATAACTTTTAATCAAAAATGTTGTAAAGCTATTAGTCAGAAGGATGGCTCTATCCTATTTAGTGGTAAGAGGAAAAACAACATTTATAAAATAAATCTTTCAGAACTTAAAGTTCAAAATGTTAAATGCCTCTTGTCTGTGAATGAAGAGCAATGGGTCTGGCACAGAAGATTGGGCCATATTAATATGAGACGTATATCTCAGATTAATAAACTTAATCTTGTCAGAGGACTCCCTGATCTGAAGTTCTCTTCAGATGCTCTTTGTGAAGCATGCCAGAAAGGGAAGTTTTCAAAAACATCTTTCAAATCAAAAAATGTTGTTTCTACCTCTAAACCATTAGAACTACTTCATATTGATCTGTTTGGACCAGTGAAAACTGCATCCATCAGAGGCAAGAAGTATGGATTGGTCATTGTTGATGACTTTAGCAGATGGACATGGGTAAAGTTCTTAAAACACAAGGATGAGTCACATTCTGTGTTCTTTGACTTCTGCAAGCAAGTCCAGAATGAAAAGAATTTCAAAATTATAAAAGTCAGAAGTGATCATGGTGGTGAATTTGAAAATAAATATTTTGAAAAATATTTTTCTGAAAATGGCATTGCTCATGATTTTTCCTGTCCTAGAACTCCACAACAGAATGGGGTTGTAGAGAGGAAAAATAGAACTTTGCAAGAAATGGCCAGAACCATGATCAATGAGACAAATCTGGCAAAACATTTTGGGCAGAAGCAATCAATACAGCATGCTACATTCAGAACAGAGTTTCTGTTAGACCTCTTCTGAAGAAGACTCCTTATGAATTGTGGAAGAACAAAAAGCCCAACATTTCTTATTTTCATCCTTTTGAATGTATTTGTTATATGTTAAACACTAAGGAAAATCTGGGCAAGTTTGATTCCAAAGCACAGAAGTGTTTCATGCTTGGATATTCTGAACGCTCTAAAGGCTACAGAGTATACAACACTGAGACACAGATTGTGGAAGAATCCATTCATGTCAGATTTGATGATAAGCTTGGCTCTGAAAAGCCAAAGCAGGTTGATAACTCTGCAGATAGGGAAGTGGTCTTTATTGACTCTGAAGTTCCAGAAGCAGACAAACTTCAAGTGAAGGAACCAGAAGCAACTCCAGATGCTACTCCCTTAACTTCTCAGATGAATAATCTAAATATTTCTGAAGAGTCAACTATCAGAGGATCATCATCCAGAATTAAAGCTTCTCATCCAGAGGATGTCATTATTGGAAAGAAAGATGATCCCATCAGAACAAGATCCTTTCTAAGATCATCTGAGGCGTCTCTGTTTGGACTAGTGTCAGAAATTGAACCATCTTCTGTAGAAGAAGCTCTGCAAGACAATGATTGTATTATTGCCATGCAAGAAGAGCTTAATCAATTCAGCAGAAATGATGTATGGGATCTAGTCCAAAGACCTCAAGGATTTAATATTATTGGTACAAAATGGGTATTCAGAAATAAACTGAATGAAAAAGGAGAAGTTGAGAGGAATAAGGCAAGGCTGGTTGCTCAAGGATACAGTCAGCAAGAAGGTATTGATTACACTGAGACATATGCTCCAGTGGCAAGGTTAGAATCTATACGCCTTCTTATTTCTTTTGCTGCACAGAATAACATCACTCTGTATCAGATGGATGTTAAAAGTGCCTTTCTTAATGGTATTATAGAAGAAGAAGTTTATGTCCACCAACCTCTTGGTTTTGAAAATAAAAAATTTCCAGATCATGTTTTCAAATTAAAGAAATCTCTATATGGATTAAAACAAGCTCCCAGAGCTTGGTATGAGAGATTGAGTAATTTTCTTCTGGAGAAGAATTTTATCAGAGGCAAAGTGGATACAACTCTATTCTGTAAAACCATAAAGAAAGATCTTCTAATTTGCCAAATTTATGTAGATGATATTATTTTTGGATCAACAAATATTATGCTTGGAAAGGAGTTTGCTACATGTATGCAGGCAGAATTTGAAATGAGCATGATGGGAGAACTCAGATTCTTTTTAGGAATCCAAGTTAATCAAACTCCAGAATGCACCTACATACATCAGACAAAGTATGTTAAAGAACTTCTGAAGAAATTCAACATGTCTGACAGCAAGGTAGCAAAGACTCCAATGCATCCTACTAGCTCACTTGGCAAAGAAGAGGTAAGTAAGAAAGTAGACCAGAAGCTCTACAGAGGTATGATTGGCTCTCTTCTTTATCTTACTGCTTCTAGACCTGACATATTGTTCAGTGTTTGTCTGTGTGCTAGATTCCAATCAGATCCTAGAGAATCACACTTGACAGCTGTCAAGAGGATTCTAAGGTATCTGAAAGGTACTTCTAATGTGGGTTTGTGTTACAGAAAATCTGATGATTTCAAATTAGTTGAATTCTGTGATGCTGACTATGCTGGAGACAGAGCGGAAAGAAAAAGTACTTCTGGAAGTTGTCAATTTCTAGGAAGAAATCTAATCTCCTGGTACAGCAAGAAGCAACCCACAATTGCACTTTCAACCACAGAGGCTGAATACATTGCTGCTGCTGGATGTAGCACGCAGATGCTCTGGATGAAAAGTCAACTACAAGATTATCAAATTTTTGAGAGTAACATTTCTATCTTTTGTGATAATACTTCTGCTATATGTTTGTCCAAGAATCCCATTTTACATTCTAAGGCAAAACATATAGAAATTAAGCATCATTTCATCAGAGACTATGTTCAGAAGGGAATCATAAATTTAGCCTTTGTTGATACAGATCATCAATGGGCAGATATTTTTACAAAACCCCTTGTTGAAGATAGATTCAATTTTATTCTGAAAAATATTGGTATGGATTTTTGTCCAGAATGATATTTATCAGAAGCAAATTGTTCCAGATGCAAAAATGCTTAATTCATCTGAAGTATTTCTTCTGTTCATTTATTCTATTCTGAGTAATATTTCTGATGTGAACATCTGAACTAACCATCTTTAGAAGATCTGAACGTGGCTAACGTTTCATTTCTTGAGAGAATTCAGAACAGCATGCAAGCAAACACGTGTCCCACAAAATCTGAAGAGGTGGCGTGTGCACAACTGAAAAGACGTTTGAGGTGAAATTTGAATAGTAAATATCTTGGTTTTCCCCCCAAAACTGTCAGAAGCATTTATTATTTGAAATTATTTTATTCTCTTCATTTAATGCTGCTCAAACGTGCGTTATTTCTGTCTTTTGGTGTGCCTATGTGATTAGTATAAATACTTGATGTGTATTCACTTTCACACTTTTCACTCTCAGAATTTACATGCGTTTTCATCTTTTGTTCTCTCTGCATAAAAACCCAAAACCTAAGTGTTCTAAAAAGCAATCTTCAATGGCGTCTTCTTCATCAACAACTGCACAGTTTCAATCCACAATGGCTGCTGTAACTTTAGATAACCTAGGTGCTGTTCCATATACTCCTCCAAAGAGAACTCTTCTCACACCAGTTGATAAACTAGAAGTATTGTGTGAATCCATGGTTGAATTTGATTCTCTGGCTGACAATGGGTTTGATTTTCGCTCCATTGTTAGAGCTCAAGGTTGGGTGAAATACTTTGATAGACTGTTTGGACCAGTTTACCCTCTGCTTGTTAAGAAATTCTGGATTCATGCATCTGTGTATCCAAAGTTTATTTTATCATCTGTGCTGGGAAAGGAGATCATCATCACAGAGGATCTGATTAGAAGACTGATTGGTTATGAAGAAACAGATGGTGTTTCACATCTGCCAGCTGGGCGTGTTGATATGGATGAAGTTTATGAGGAGGTTATGACTGCTGGACAAGCCTCTAACAGATTCAAAGATCTGAAGCCTGATTACAAGATCTGGGCCAAGATCTTCATGGGATGCATACATCACAGAAAGTCAACAAATTCCCCAGATTATGTCAACAATGAACAGATCTATTTTATGTACTGCCTTAGTCAGAGCAACAAGGTAGATCTGCCTTACATTTTGTTCATGCATCTGTGGAATCACATCAATGCATCTAGAGAATCTGTCAAAGAAAAAGGCCAGAAGATCAGGACTTGGATACCTTTTGGAAGGTTGCTCTCAGATCTTCTCACTGAAAATGGTTTAGTGGCTGCTCTGTATGATGCTGGTGTTACAGAAGAACTAGAGTTCATTATGGGAAAGCCTCTGAACGCTAAAAGCCTTCTGAGACTCAAGATTGTAGATGAACTTACCACTGCTCCAAAGAGGTTAAATATGTCTGATTTGAATAAGAGAATTCCTGTATCAGATTTTCCTTTATTCTTTGCTGAAGAACCTAGACACATTGTTCTGATGTATATAGAGGAATGCAAAAGGGAAGGAGTGCCTGTTCCAGCCAATGTGTTTCAACTTGTCAAGCAACCACTGCCAGACGCAGAAGAAGAAGAAGAAGTTCCACTTCAAAGGAAAAGATCTCAGCCTGTAGCAGAATCTGAACCTGTCCAGAAGAAGGCTAAGATTGCTGAGAAACCAAAGGATTTGTTAAAGAGAAAGGACTCTGGAGAAGCTGCCTCTGCATCTGCTAAGAGGATTAAACTCAAAGGTACTAAAGCTTCTGTTATTTCTAAAAATGTTGTTATTAATGATTCATCTATTAAGTCTGTTCCCAAACCACCTGTCACTCAAACAACATCTGTTGCTGCCCCTAGTTCTGTCTCACCTCAGAAACAACCCACTGCCTCTGTATCAAAACCACCTCAACCCAAAATACACATCAAACACTTCACTCCACGTCCTCCACCAACAGAACCACAACAAACAGAACCACAACCATTAGAACTATCACAAAATTCTGATAAACAAAACTCTGCTCAACCACAAACAAAAAATCAACCAAAACCTTCTGATCATCCAGAAAAACAAACCACAGAAGATCAACCACAAAAAGACTCTGTCATACCACCATCAAATACTCCATCTTCTGAACCGGTAGCACCTGTTACTTCTGAACCCACTAAAGTAACTTCTGCTCCTGTTTCATCTAAACCTCCTTCACAACCATCTGATATTCCTTCAGAACCATCTCATATCCCTGAGACAGAAGTTCTTGACATCACTCCATTAAAAACAGTGTTTCAAGTTTCTTCTACCTCTTGTACACCTGAAACATCCTCAAATTCATCTGAATCAGAAATTCATCCTGATTTCCTGATTAATCCATCTGAAAAATATCCTGTACATGAACCTGAACCTGAATCTGAATCAACCTTACCTGCTAAAACTTCCATTTCAGACCCTCTGCCTCCACCTGCACCATCATCTGAGATGATTGTTCCCTCTACCAATCCATCATCATCTGGAATATCTTGTGCCCAAGTGTCTTCTCTTTATCATAACTTATCTTATGGTTTCAAACTAAAAGATTTTTATGATAGAGTTGAGCCTTCTGAACCTTTGGAACCTCTGAAACCAAAACTCATTCAGGCCCTTCCATCTGCAATCCTTTCATATATTCAATCCATGAACAATGAAGGATCATTAGCCACCATATCTGCTACATCTGGTAAAGCTGCTGTTTCAGCTCTGCATCCTGCATCTGATAACACAGTTGCATCTGATAAGCCATCAAACTCTGCATTCGTACCATACTCCAATGCATCTTTTGATGTTGTTTACCCACGCACAAGACCTCAACCAACTCTGCTTAATGCTTTAAACAGATCCTTACCTCAAAAACCAGAAATTCCATTCATTCCATATGTTCCCCCACCTCTGATTTCCATCTCAAAATCACTGATACCACCCACTCCCAAACCTAAACAAATGACTCTGGAAACCTTGCTTAAACCACCACCCAGACTTAATATTGATCATTTATTTCAGACGTTTTTGCAAGAAATACAGATGTCTTTAGGTACTATTCAGACAAGATGCTCTGAAACTATGGATGCAAATGAGACTGACATCATTTGGAAAGGGTTTATCAAGAGATTCAACACTGTAGCTTCTAATCTGAAGAACATCTGTTCTGATGATGCCAAGCTCAGAGCTGAAAGAACTCAATTCTGGATTGTGAACAAGACTGAACCTCTGCTTTGTTTGGATGATCCTCCTCCTCCTCCACCAGAACCAACTGCCAACGCATTGACTATGACTCTGGTAGAACCCTCTTCAGGATCTCCAGACCCTATGGCAATTGACTCTGTTCAGAATACAGAACCTCCATCATCAGAGATAAAGACAGAAAATCCAGATTTTGGAAACAAGATTGCTGCTCTGGAAGCTGGTCAATCTGAAAGCAAATCTTGGATGGCGAAGCAAGACAAGAAATCTGAGGAAATGTCAGAGTGGATGTCTAAACAAGATGAGAAGACTGAGACAATGACTAAGTGGATGTCAAAGCAAGAGAAATCACAATCTGAGATCACAGACCTATTGAAGATGCTTTTGTCAAAATAATCTTAGATTTTTTTCTCATATTTGTGCATCTGTTGTTTTCCATCTGAATGTTCTTGTTATACCTTCTGATATTTTCCAATGTACTTTTGCTCTGTTATGATTAAATGAAACTGCTTGTTATTCTCCATTGAATTATCTGTTCTTGTTTCTTTTATTTGTCTTTATTAAAAGTTTTTACTTTTTGCTTATGACAAAAAAGGGGGAGAAAATAAAGATCTGAACTATTTAATATAATTTCACTAGAACGAATCTTCAGACATATCTATTTTTTCTAATATCTAAATTGACTATTTCAGAACATTTGATAAGAACACTCTATAAAAGAATCTCTGAGTCTCTCAGATCATTTATCTTTTATCAAACTCTGAATCTCTTATCTGCAAGATAGTCTGATCCTTAATTAATTCAAAACAAACAAGATCTGACTCTGAAGATTACTCAAGATAAAAAGGGAAGTTTCTATTCCTTTTTCATATTTAACTCAGGGGGAGATTCATCATCTCAAGGGGAGTTATAATTCTTTATGTTCAATTAAATAAAATTTCTGATACTTTTTGTCATCATCAAAAAGGGGGAGATTGTTAGAACACAGATTGGTTCTTAATAATTACTCTTTGTTTTGATGATAACTGTTAGGAAATTTATATTTAAGAATTATATACTCTAAAATTTGTTTGAGAGTTTTACTGCAGATTGAAATTATATTAACTCTCTAGAAGCAAATTTGCCTTGAATACAAGAAGTTATTCTGACTCTGAAGCGCCAGATGCACCTCACAGAAGAATCTGTTTGCTCCTCACAGAAGATCCTGAGCGTAGTCTCCAGAAGGATCTGAAGAAAGAAGCTCCAGAATATTCTGAGTCAGAAGCATCTGGAGATAATCAGAAGCATCTGAAGATAATCAGAAGCATCTGAAGATAGTCAGAAGCATCTGAAGCTGAAGCATCAGAATTATAGAAGAATATTGATTGAAGAGTTTCTCAAAGCATTAGTCTACAGAAGTTTCTGAAAGTACCTACACTGCCAAGTACTGAAGTTCTGTGTCAAAATGCTCTGATAATCAACACGCTAGAAGCACACACGCTGCAGAAGACTCTGATACATCATAGTTCTGAATCTCATTAGAAGACTCTGATCCATTCAGACTCTGAAGAACTTGCTAAAACTGAAGAAGTATTTTCAAGAATATATCCGTTGGAATTATTCAACGTCTCTTTCCTTATTTGTGCTAGACGCACTTACACAGACAAAAAGGATTTTTCTGTGCCATCTATTTCAAGGAAAGGTCAGTTGATGTGAAGACAAAAAGGCTCAGACCTTTTTGGGACTCTCTTTTCAAAGTTCAGCTTGCATGATTCAGCTGCCTATAAAAGGAGATCTTCACTTCATTCTTTAGTGCTACACACTTGCTGAAAAGAAATCATAATATTCTAAAAGCTTTCATTCTTATTCTTCATAGAATCTTATTGTACTTAAACTTAAGAGAAAAATCACTGTTGTGATTATAGCTTTATAGAAGCATTAAAAACTCTTGTATTTAATTTACATTGATTGTAAAGGATATTCCTTAAGAGGATTCAGTGAGAATCAGTAGCTCTTGAGAAGACTAAGAACTGTTGTTCTTAGGTGATACTATTGTAATCAGTTTGATTTAATAGTGGATTAAGTCCTTGTTGAGAAAGGCAAATCACTCTGGAAGGGTGGACTGGAGTAGTTGTTAAACGAACCAGGATAAAAATAATTGTGTGATTATTTTCAAGTCTTAATTTTCCATACTTATTCAATCCCCCCTTTCTAAGTATTATCTTACCTTCATGATATTCTCAATTCTCTTCCAATTCTTGATGGAAAAAATTGGATTCGATGGAGAAAACAGATGCAATCAATGTTTGGTTTTCATGAAAACCTAGAAGTGGTTACTAATGGCGTTCCTGAGTTTGCTAACAATGTAAGCAATGCTCAAAGAATCATTCACAGGGATGTCAAGAAGAAAGATTGCAAGGTTGCGTTTTGTATTCAATCTACAGTAGATACGGTAAATTTTGATCGAATTTCTCATACAGAATCGACGAAGAAAGTATGAGATATTTTTGTCAAGTATTATGAAGTTGATGAGAAGGTTAAAGTTGTCAAGTTGCAGACACTACAAACGCAATATGAGTCACTGCAGATAGGAGAAGATGAAAAGATTGTAGGCTATGTCTCGAAGGTGCATAATCTTATTCATCTCATGAAAGATTGTAGTGAAGTCCTAAATAATAAGATGATAGTTGAGAAAGTAATTCATACATTGACCTCTCTGTTTGATCACATTATCATAGCCATTCAAGAATCCAACATTCTTGAAACCTTGAAATTGAAAGTTTTGATTGATTCGTTGGAGGCACATAAGTTAAGCATTGCCAAGAGGAAGAGGGTTCAAGATTCGATACAAGCACTGCAAGCCCAGACATGGAAGAAACATGTTGGTTCCAACAAGTTTAAGAGAAAAGGAGATAAGACTCAAAGTAAGAAGTATTGGGTGAACCTTCAAAAGCATAAGGTTGATGATAGGACTTATGAATCCTCGAAAAGACAAGAAGGAACCTCATATCAGAAAGACAAACAAGATAAGAAAAGCGTGTAGTAAAATAACTGTGAAAAGTGGGGTCATTTGGCCAAGAATTGTTGGTACAAGAAAGATAAGGGAGCGGAAAAAAGAAAGGATGATGAAGGAGAAAACCTTGCACAACAAGATTCAGAGGATTCTAAAGGTATGATGCTTATGGTTGCAGTCGCAGATGAGCATGTCAACTCCAAAATCTAGTTTCTCGATATGGGTTGCCTGAATCATATGACTGGTCAAAGAGTATGGTTAATAGATTTCGACGAGTTAAAGAAGAGCAAGGTCAGACTTACAAATAATAGCTCGTTGCAAGTAAAGGATACAAGTAACATAGTTATTCAAAGGTGTATTGGAGCAAAATGTATGATCAAAGATATACTATATGTATCAGGAATGAAGTGTAGTCTGCTAAGTGTTGGACAATTAGCCGAAAAAGTTTTCTTAGTAGTTATGAAAAATGGAGCCTTAGAATTGTTCGACACCTAGAATAATTTGGTCTTAAAATCTCCTATGTCAAAGAATAAGACATTTCAGACAATGATCAGTTTGACTGAGGCACAGTGTCTAAAAACAGTTGTCGACCATAAGCATAACTGTTTGTGGCATTTGAGGTTTGGCCATTTGAACTATAGATCACTCAATCAACTGATTACTCAAGATATGGTAACTGGTATACCAAGTCTTATGATGCCCAACAAACTCTGTGATGGTTGCTTAGTAGGGAAGCAATCAATAAAGTATTTCGTCTCGAGTATGCCAATGAGATACTCCAGCATACTAGAAGTAATATATTCATATGTATGTGGTCCATTTGAGGATCATACCATTTGTGGAAACAATTATTTTTTCTCGTTTGTCGATGAGTATAGTTGAAAGCTTTGGATCTACATGATTAGGCACAAAAGAACAAGTAATTTCAATCTTTAAGGGATTCAAAACACTTGTTGAAAACTAGAGTGAAAAGAAGATCAAAGTTTTGAGGACAGATAGATGTGGCGAATACACACCCAAGTTATTTGAAGAGTTATGTATAGAACACTATATCAATCATAAGGTAACTGATACTTACACGCCTCAACATAATGGAATATCAGAAAGAAGAACGAGTCAACATTGTTGTTTATATTTTGAACAAGTGCCTTGTAATACTCAAGAATTTAATTAATTTTTAAAATCAAATTATCTGTATTTTGTTTAACTACTTGGCATTTAGTTTGCTTTTGATTAAATATGTATAGTGAGCTGTATGTGTATGAGGGGCATTGGCGGGGGCTAGTGATAACATTGGTGGGATGGTAGAAGAATTAAAATAATAAAAAAAAATAGAATAGATTATTGTTTTTAATTAATTGAAATAAATAAGAAATAGTGAGAATTAGTGGAGTTAGTACTGAATTGACATAAAGATAAATAGAGGAAATAAGGTAATAAAAGAGATAATATGAAGGGAGGAAAATATAATTATTAAGGAATTGGAATAATTAGGTTTTTAGAATAAAAGATGTTAGGTCTAGAGCAGTATGTGAAAAAAATATTCTTTTAGAGAAAAAGTAAGAATAAGGCTAGGGCTTGAAAGAGGAAGATCTCTAATCACAAACCTTGATCAATTCCAAACTAAAATTTCATAACATTTTACTAAAATAACATGTTATTTATCATAATAAAATTTTACATCAATAGAATTTTAAATTTAATGACATTAATTAAAATTTTGATACATTCTTTGATTCAAATAAAAAACATTAAACAAAAATAATGAATAATAAAGTAAGTATTTCTCTTTACATTAATTGAATATATTGTATATATTCATGTGTACAAAGTGTGTCCCTTGATCCAATTGTCCAAGATACTTAATCTAATTGTGAACCACCGTTACCCTAACAATCCCAAATAATGTCTTAAGAGAAACAAATTGGAAGGATGATCTTCAGGTTGACGCATTAAGTTAGAAACATTTTGTATAGAGTTATTCATTTTCATGTATTCAACACCACAATGCTCAAGAGTAATACTCCTTTCATTTTTATGTATAAGTAAATTTTAACATTTTAAATTTATTAAATAATTAATGCATCTAACTTATATATAGTCTAAATATATTATTTATTGAATGAATTTAAAAAGTTAAAATTTACTTATAAAAGATAATGGATAATGGAGAGAGTAGATTGAAAAAATGATCTTCACAAATACTCTAAACACACCATAAGTAAATTATATGGCAATCTTCCATGAACACAGTTGTTCAATTAAGAATAGTTTCACATTAATTCTAACTATTTAATCAAATAAGTGACCTAATAAAAAAATATTAACAAACCACAAAATTCTAAAACAGAAAAACTGAATATATATACAAAAATAATGATTCTTTCACCGTAACCTCAAAATAAAACAGAAAAACTTTAATTAAAATTATAAAAGTTGAATTAATTTATACCTTGAGACATGTCAAAATCTCAAGAACTTTATCCTCTTGTATCCCAAACTTTTGAAACATATACTCTTCAAAACTAAATTCATAAAAATTGAATAAATAAATTTTATAAAATTGAATCCAAGTGTAATCACATATATTATGATTTCAAAAATCTTAAATTTTTTTTTCAGTCATAAAATCTAAAATCTACAACTAAAAGAGTAAAGAGTATAATCTAAATCTACAAATATCAAAGTTAAAACTTCATAAGTTTTTTGAATAGGTTAGATCTTCCTAAACTTGCAGACCAAAAACAAAAGTGTATAAAGTAATTTTAAAGTTGGATCTTCATAAATTTCTTGAGGTGGAAAGACATTGTTGAAAATGATGGGGCCGAAGAAAAAACGGATTAGAGATTGAAAAACCTGTTTGAAGGAGATAAATTTGTGAAAAAAATTGGAGAGTACGGTGATGAAAGATTGATGGTGAAAATACTATATTTTTATATACAATGATGATGAAAATCAAAATAGAGAAAGAAGGAGAAGAGAGAAATAAAGAGAGGTGTATATCAGCTAGGGCTGAAGTGCAACATTTATACAACAACATTGTTAAAATTTAACAGAAATGATCCATATAAATTTAAGAAACTTAAGACAAAGGTTTAATACATAAAAAAAAACTAAAGGAAACATCATATTAAATTAAAGGAGCAAAGAAAGCCTTAAGCCATATTAATAAACATATATCCTATCGCCTCAAATCCTACTGGTGGGTTGGCTTCCGATGAGCTGACCAGGAGTCTAAATTCAATGAATAAAACCAAGGCTTAGTAATATCTATCCAAAACACAATAAAGTGAAAAAAATATAAGAAAATGAAAGCTTTCGCAATATCGTCATCACTATTGGGATTGAAATCATTCAACTTCACCCACACTCGAAACCGAATCTCCAACCCCTTTCTCTCCAACACTCTCCCCTTACTATTTCCCAACCGCCAATTCCACTCCCGCCCTTCTCCGATCATGGCTTCTGCTCCATTATCATCCATCCATTCCGAACTAGCACGTTCCCCACCCGCCATTCCCATGCCCACTCCACCTCTCACCAAGTTCAACATTGGTCTTTGCCAACTCTCAGTAACCTCCGATAAAGACCGAAACATCGCTCACGCTCGCTCTGCTATTCAAGACGCAGCTGCAAAGGGGGCGAAGCTTGTTCTCTTACCTGTAAGCTTTGTTGTTTTAATTATCCTGTTTACGAAATTTTGATTGTTTTAAATTTAATTGATGTTTGGAATTTGGTATTTGTTAGGAAATTTGGAATAGTCCTTATGCAAATGAGAGTTTTCCTGTTTATGCGGAGGATATTGATGCGGGTGGTGATGCTTCTCCTTCTACTGCTATGTTGTCTGAACTTGCTCGTTTGCTGAAAATTACTATCGTTGGTGGTTCTATTCCTGAACGCTCTGGAGATCGCGTGTATAATACCTGCTGTGTGTTTGGTACTGATGGAAAGCTCTTGGCAAAGCACCGGAAGGTAGTGGTTGTTGTTTGTCTTTCATGGAAATTTAGTGTCAGTTTTCCATGATCAAAGTGTGGAAGAAAATTTATTGTTCTTCTGTTTGCCTAAATGATTCATTAGCCAAATGTCAAATTTAGGGGAGCCTGTTTAGGCCTGCCCCGTAAAAGCATGAAAAAAAACTGACAGAATTTGGATTGTGAGTCATAAGTGAATCAGTATTAGTATTTTCTGCTTTATTATGTAATTTCTGATGTGTTGGTGGTGTCTCTACAGATACATCTGTTTGATATTGACATCCCTGGGAAGATTACCTTTATTGAATCATTGACTCTCACTGCCGGGGAGACTCCAACAGTTGTTGACACAGGTCTAACATGTACTTTCAACACAAAGTTAGCCATATGTTTCCCAGTTCTACATGTTTCTGTATAGATGCACTCTTTTGTTTCGTCGCGGTGTTTGAAATCATGTAAATGAGTAATGTATATTCAAACTACAGAAAGAAAATGATACTGATATTGAATGGCTGCAAATAACAATGAAGAGATGAAAACAAAAGCTGCTTTGTCATTATGGCTGTACTGTTGAATTAACCTTTTGATCTTAATGTTTAGCTTCTTACACTCTTCCATAGGTCATGTTAATCTGGATGACATTAACTTAAGCGCAGTTAGTAGTTGAATTTCTCTATGGGGAACAATTTTGTTGAAAACTATGTCTCTGTTGATTTTGATGATTATGTTCACTTATTTGGACTGTGTTTTATATAGTTTTGGGTAGGAACGTTTATGAAGAAATTTGTTTGTAGAAGAGAATACATTTTCTGACTAGCATGTACCTTAAGTGTGGTCTAATTTTTAATTTTTTATGATTATTGTTTTTTCTTGCAATGGATCCTTTCCATGTTTTAGTGAACTAATTTTAATAATGGGATGATTCCTACAGAGGTTGGACGCATTGGCATAGGCATTTGTTATGACATTAGGTTTCCAGAACTAGCAATGATATATGCAGCAAGAGGTACGTATTTTCCATTCATTTTCTCAGAAACTATGAATCTTGTTCCGCGTGTATTTGGTTGAAAGTGATTTTAGTTTTCCAATGTATTTCATTCATGCCTCTGAAGTTCTTTTACCATGATGGAGTAACAATATTTTTTCCTTTGTGATGAAATTGGTTCAGATACTTCAGTGTAATTCTTTTATTAGGGTTATACTAAAAGAAACTTAAAATTATTCTTTGGTATGATATTGCGTTCCCTTTATTATGTAATCTGTCAATTATGCATATAAGCTGTATAAGCTGTGAAGCCTGTAAACTTTGATTGAGATTAATTCTCTAGTTGAGTTGGTTATTTTTCAAACTTGCACTGCATCATTCTTATTATTTTTAATTGTTCTTTAGCTTTGGAGTGATAGAGTTAGTGCATTAGCAGTTCATTATCTGTTAGCTTTCTGTTTCTGTTACAGTTGTAACAGTTAGTTAGGGCCAGCTGTAACAGTTAGTTAGGGCTTTTCTGTTACAGCTCACTCTATATAATGAGTGTTATTGTATCTTCTTCATTATGCAATACAATGAGAATTTCCTAACTGTTTTCCCTAACTGCATTATGCAATTCTATCATGGTATCTAGAGCTTCTTTTTCGATCCAGTAGAAAGCTTCCATGGATTCTCTGTTTCCGTCGTCACATATCAAGCTTTCACATCTAATCTCTGTCAAGCTTGATGATAAGAACTTCAAGCAGTGGAAGCAACAAATCGATGGCGTTGTTCGCAGTCACAAGCTGCAACGATTTGTCACCGTGCCGGTGATTCTTCAATGCTTTCAGTCTGACTCTGATTCTGCACTTAACGGCGAACACCGCGTATCTTGATTGGGAGCAACAAGATGCGCTCATCTGTAAGTGGCTTCTATCCACCATCTCTGATTCGCTTCTTCCGAAGCTAGTGGACTGCAAACACTCATGGCAGGTGTGGACTGAAGTTCATCGCTACTTCAACACCTTACTCACCACCAAAGTGCGTCAACTTTGCTCAGAACTGCGTCGCCTCGCCAAGGGATCACTTACGATTGAGGAACTCATGGTTCGTGTTCGCGAAATCAATGAATCGCTGATTTTGGTTGGAGATCCTGTTCCTCTTTGTAACCTAATCGAAATCGTTCTTGATGCACTTCCTGAGGAATACGGCTCCATTGTTGCCGCTGTGAACAGTAAGGAAGAGCTAGGTTTGCTAGAGGAGCTTGAGTCGTCTCTTCTTGCGCATGAATCACGATTGGAGAAGCATCGCAAAGCTGTTATCACTGAACCAGCGTCGGTGAACTTGACGCAGGTTCCACCGTCACCGTCGCCGGCCACCACTGAACCGTCTAGCACTGGTGCCGAATCGTTTCCTCAAGGTACTAGTCATGTCACTGTTAACGCAGAGAATAATGGCTACAACGCACGTGGTGGTCGTTTTGGCCGTGGAGGTGACCGTTTTGGCCGTGGAGGAGGTCGTTTTAGCAAAATGCAATGTCAAATCTGCCACAAGGCTGGACATGATGCGTCAATCTGTTATCATCGTTATTCCAACTCCAATGCTGCCATGTTTTCCCCTCAGAGATCTTCCTTCAATCCATTCACGATGATTGCACGTCCCATGTATCCTGCCTCTTTTGGATATGCAGCTCCTAGATCAGCTCCTCCACGCTCTCCCATGCCTCAAGCTTTCATTGCAGGTTCAGATCCTAGTTTCAGCAATCAATGGTGGTATCCCGACTCAGGTGCGTCTCACCATGTTACTCCTGATGCTTCAAATCTATCTGATTCGATTTCAGTGCCTGGATCTTAGCAAGTGTTCATGGGAAATGGCCAAGGTTTGTCTATAAACTCTGTAGGTTCTATGCAATTTCCCTTACCTAACCATCCTAGCATGTCTTTCACCTTACACAATCTTTTACTTGTGCCTCATATCACCAAAACCTTATTAGTGTGAGTAAATTTGCTCAGGATAATCTTGTCTTCTTTGAGTTTCACCCTCAGTTTTGTCTTGTCAAATCACAGGCTTCATCTGAAGTTCTTCTTCGTGGCTTTGTTGGAGCTGATGGTCTGTACTAGTTTCCCAATCCAACTTCACAACTGTCCAAGTCCCTTAATACATGTGTTTCTTTGTCTTCTGATAAGTGTAATCTTAGCAACTTTGGGAATCATGTACTGAATCCACATGTTACATACAATTGTACTTCCTTATGTACTAATGATTCTTCTATGAATAAAACTAGTCCTGTTTGTCAATTGTCTCCTAATGTTAATGTTGCTACTTATGATATTGCTTCTCTTCTCAGCATGTTAATTTACCTACATCCGTAGCTACTAGCAAATATGTTTTGTGGCATACACACTTAGGACACCCTCACCATCATGCTCTTGCTGAAGTGTTGAAACTATGTCACCTTCCTATCCCTTCAAAACCCCCAGCTGAACTATGTGCTGCTTGCTATTTAGGCAAGTCTCACAGGCTTCCCACCTCCTTATCCACCACAGTGTATAATCAACCTTTTGAATTGGTTGTTTGTGATCTATGGAGTCCAGCTCCTATACAATCCTCAGGTGGTTATACTTACTTTCTAACCTGTGTTGATGCCTACTCTAGGTTTGTTTGGGCTTTCCCTCTTAGGCTTAAGTCTGACACTCTTACTCAATTTATTCAGTTCCAAAAGATGGTTGAACTTCAGTTTAATTGCAAAATTAAGAGTGTGCAGAGTGATGGAGGGGGTGAATTCAGACACTTTACTAAGTACCTCACTGAATTAGGCATGATTCATAGGTTTATATGTCCTCACACCCATCATCAAATGGTATAGTTGAACGCAAACATCGTCACATTGTGGAAACTGGTCTTACTTTATTAGCACAGTCCACACTGCCCTTAAAATTCTGGGATCATGCTTTTGTTACAGCAGCCTACCTTATCAATAGACTTCCTAGCCTTACACTTAATAACCGCTCCCCTTATTCCAAACTGCTTAACAAACCACTTGACTATTCAGTACTGAAAGTGTTTAGCTGTTCTTGTTTTCCCTTCCTTCGTCCCTATTATTCTCACAAACTTGATTATAGGTTTCAGGAATGCATATTCCTAGGGTATTCTACTGCTCATAAAGGGTACAAATGTCTTGCTTCCAATGGTCATATCTACATCTCTAAAGATGTACTTTTCATGAATCTAAATTCCCTTATTCCTCCATGTTTTCACCCTCTTCTCCCATTGCTTCCAATTCTGCTCCTTCCACTACCTCATCCTGGTTTGTGCTAGCTAGCTCATCAGCTTCTCTCCCTATTCAGCATGTCAGCCCTACTCTCTCTGCCAATACTGTCAATTCCAATGCTGCCAATACTGTCAATTTCAATGCTGGTTCCATTTCCTCACCTGGCCCTTCCAGCCCTATTGTGCCACCTGTTATGTCTAGCTCTCCTGCTTCCTCTTCCCAGTCTACTGTTTCTCCTGGTCTTATACTCTCAGATCTAGCTGAAGCCAGCACCATATCACCTTCATCTTCCCTTGATACTACACCTACTGCCAGTCCTGTTCCTGTTACATCTCAACCTGTCATTAATCCTCTCAATGTCCATGCAATGCAAACTAGAGTCAAAAGTGGTATTTCTAAACCTACCACTATTAGTCAGGCCTTGACTGCTCCTCATTGGTTTCAGGCAATGAAAGATGAGTATCAGGCTCTTTTGAGGAATCAGACCTGGACTTTGGTGTCACCATCTGTTTCCAGAAAATCTATTGGTTGCAAATGAGTTTTTTGTGTCAAAGAAAATCTTGATGGGTCCATTAACAAGTATAAGGCCAGGCTAGTGGCCAAGGGTTTCCATTAGCAAGCTAGAAGTGATTTTACTGACTTTCTCACCTGTTGTGGAGCCTGTCACAGTCAGAATTGTTTTGACTCTTGCTGTTACTCACAGGTGGACAATTCAGCAAATTGATGTTAACAATGCTTTCCTCAATGGCACTCTTGAAGAGGAGGTGTTTCTGCAGCAGCCACCTGGATTTGAGGCTCCTGACAAATCTCTTATATGTAAGTTGAATAAGGCAATTCATGGATTCAAACAGGCACCTAGGGCCTGGTTTGACAAACTCAAAAGTGCCTTACTGCAGCAGGTATTTCAAGCTAGCAAATGTGATTCCAGTCTGTTTCTGCTCCACACTGGCAGCCTCACTATTATGATCTTGGTTTATGTTGGTGATATAATCATCACTGGGAATTCTGCTCCTTTCATTACATCTCTGATCAATAATCTCAATGCTGCCTTCTCTCTTAAACAGCTGGGTAAACTGGACTATTTTCTGGGAATTGAAGTCACTCATCTACCTAATGGCTCTTTGCTTCTCTCCCAAATTAAATACATCAGTGATTTGTTAGCCAAAGTTAACATGACTAATGCAAATGGCATGCCCACTCCAATGGTTTCCAGCAGCAAACTGTCCAAAGTTGGCTCCAATGAAGTTTCTGATCCCACTCAGTTCAGGTCTGTTGTTGGTGCTTTGCAATATGCAACCATAACAAGACCTGAAATCTCCTTTTCTGTGAATAAGGTCTGTCAGTTTCTGTCCAATCCATTGGAGGAACATTGGAAGACTGTCAAAAGAATATTGAGGTATTTAAGTGGCACTCTTCATCATGGACTTCTCATTCAGCGTACACCTGCTCAGCAGCCTTTGACTTTGCTTGGTTTCTGTGATGCTGATTGAGCATCTGATCCGGATGAAAGACGGTCTACCTCAGGGGCATGTGTTTTTCTTGGTCCTAATGTTGTGTCTTGGTGGTCTAAAAAGCAACAGTTAGTGGCCAGATCAAGTGCAGAGGCAGAATATCGTAGCATGGCCCAACTAGCTGCTGAAATAATCTGGATTCAGTCACTTCTTAAGGAACTGCACTGCCAGTTTCAAACTTCAAAGATCTTGTGCTACAATCTAAGTACAGTCACTCTAGCTCTTAACAAGAGTCTTGTTGTGGCTCATGTTCCAGTTCAGGATCAATGGGCAGATGCTTTAACTAAGCCTCTATCTGCAGTAAAGTTTCTTCCTCTTCGTGAATAAGCTAAGGGTGTTTAACAAACAAAGTCTGCTTAGGACACCCTCCACTTCTAAGGGGGAATGATAGAGTTAGTGTATTAGCAGTTCACTATCTGTTAGCTTTCTGTTTCTGTTACAGTTGTAACAGTTAGTTAGGGCCAGCTGTAACAGTTAGTTAGGGCTTTTCTGTTACAGCTCACTCTATATAATGATTGTTATTGTATCTTCTTCATTATGCAATACAATGAGAATTTCCTAACTGTTTTCCCTAACTGCATTATGCAATTCTATCCTGGAGAACTTACAGTATTCATCTTTTAACTTCAGGTGCACACTTGATCTGCTATCCTGGGGCTTTTAACATGACAACTGGACCATTGCATTGGGAGTTATTGCAGAGATCAAGGTAACAAATACAATGTAATGGTCATTTGAGAACCTGAAGCAAATACTATAGTATGGATTCTTTGAAATTTTATATCCTTATATGGTTGATTTTAAAATATAAAATAAAAATGGTTTCCAAAATGCTAGTTGTTCCTGAATAATGTGCTTGTAGAATAGAAAAAAAAAGTATTTTGTTTAAAGGTTTTCATGGTGCAAACTATGTAAGTTGAAATGCAGCAACAGGAACAGAGGAACAAATCAGAATACACAAAATGGAGATAATAAATTGAAATGCCGCAACAGCTAAAAACAACCAGTGCCAAAATAACAGGCTGTCGTATTAGCCTCAGTTACATCAATCATATTAGACTGATAGTTCACTGAACCATATATAATTTGCAATAGGAATTTTGTACCAATATGACCTTTGTTGTAGGAACAATAAGAAACTTATGATCATACTTAGCAGTCAGAATATATAATGGTGTCATTTTATTCTCTGTTTTTCTCCCATTTACTCATCTTGACTACTCCTTATCTTTGGCGCTAGAAACTTGTAATTTTGTTTTTGAAGATGTTGATTAAACAAAAATGACTGATCTACATTCCAGTTCTAATGTGTTTTTTGCTTTTTCACATGCAGGGCTACAGATAATCAGGTAATGGCCCTAAAATTTTGAAACTTCTGTGTATTTTTCGTCAAAGTATACCAACTCTAAATATCATTTATTTGATTTGTGGAGTTCATGATCTGTGAGCCAAATAAATGATCTTAAATAAGAAGTTTCAAGTTGGGGAATTATTTACCCTGGATAAGAAATCGAGAAAAGAAACAATCAAACCTAAAACCCCTTAGTAATTTGGCATGAATGTGTTATAAATTTTAGAAAGCAGGTACTCCTCTATATTTGTTCTCTGATTTTTCCGTCTAGATTGACGTATTTATAGATGAGCCAGCCATATATGTTGGAGAGACTGCATGGCTCCCACACATCTCAAAGGGAAAACAATAGTAGAGTTGGGATTGGGAAAAGTTATTTTCCTTAGTATTTTACAGTTGAATTGTTGGGATTGGTGAAGTTGATTGTGTGATTAAAGCAGGCTTGTATAGGGGTCTCTTCCCATGGGATTTTACAGTTGAATTGTTGGGATTGGTGAAGATGATAGCGTGTTTAAAGCAGGCTTGTAGTTAGGGGTCTCTCTCCATATTATAACCATAGATTAGTGTGAATTGCAAAGTTTTATGCTCTGAGAAAGACAAGTGAATGCTTACAGAAATTCATTTCCTACAGCTATATGTGGCAACCTGTTCACCTGCCCGGGATAATGGACCTGGTTATGTGGCTTGGGGTCACTCCACTCTTGTTGGTCCAGTAAGTATCTCCTTTATGTTTAGTTTTCCTTTGATATTATTGCTAGTTAAATGTAATGATTATGCACATTGATATTATTGTATGTTCTATCTTTAATAGACATTAAGTCACACCAACTTACTGTGAAACATATGAATGTGGCAGTTTGGGGAAGTTCTGGCTACTACAGAACACGAGGAGGCAATCATTATAACAGAAATTGATTATTCAATATTGGAGCCGAGAAGGTTTACTTTCCTTCAAACTATAATATCCTGCTCATGTATAACATGTGGTTGCCAGTGATATATCAATTAATCATTTTAAAACATTATTGTGATTTGATTACTCAGGACAAATCTCCCTGTGACTAAGCAACGAAGGGGTGATCTTTACCAGTTGGTAGATTTGCACAGACTGAATTCCCACTGAATCAAACGGCCGTTCTAAAATTGAGACATCTGCATAATTACACCTTGTAAGAAGCATGGGCATGCCATCTTTTGTGGTCGTTGAATGCTGTATTATTGATGATATGAAACCCAAACTCCTGACTGCAGAAATAAATAAAGGAATCTGAACTTACAATAATTGTTTGGTGTGTTGTTAATAGTGATCATGGTTACTAGCATTTGTTAAATAGGAAGTTAGACATTGCTTGGCCTGTGAGAAAATATATTAACATGGCCTATGAGCGGTATGTTATCACTTGTTTTTTTATGACATGAATTGCATCGTCTTTATGATCAATGATTCCACTATAAGGAACCGGTTATATGTACCACAGCTGCCATATTCACAGGCCAAAATGGATTTAAGGTTCTGAACTTACAATTTGCAATTGCATCCTTTGGAGGATGCTTGCACAAGTTGTGAATAAACTCTTGATGTGATGATTCTGTTTTAAATATACTACCCCTTAAATTTGACAAAATGTGTATCATACTGCCAAGTTAGTAGACTCATGCATCTTGCATCATTCAGATTTCAGGAGATTTCAGGGATAGGCTCATATGTTGTTAATAGGCCAAACAACTATTTGTTGCTATACTGGAGAAATTTTAAGCCGGAGTGGTGTTGAATATATTAGCAACATACTCTTTAACCTATATTTTTTTTAGAATTTCTTAATGCACCTATATTTTTCGAGAATTTCTTAATGCATCCTAGATTTTTTTATTGCACCACGTGAATTTCTACAAATATCTTTTGTTTTTGGAGATGTATCTTCGGTCACATCACTTGTGCACTCAAGTAAGATCATTTTGAGAGGAGTCTCCTATGTTGAGTTATTTTATTCCAGAGATGCATCTTTAGAACATTTTAAGAAATATCTTAATTATTTAGCAGTTAAGTAGAAATTTCGGAGATAGAACTTCAAAAATATGGGCTACATTTTAAAATTTTCTGTCACCTTTACATGTAAGATATTTCTGGAGATGCATCTTCGAAAATATCTGATAAAGAAATCAGTTGCATGATCACACATCCATTGTTGACATACTTAGTTTTCAACCAAACCCTTTACCCTAAAAATCCTTCATTTTCAACCCATTTTTTAACTCCAAATCTCCATCATTTTGGTTCATCACATCATAGGGAGTAAAATAAGATAGAATTTCAGATAAACATTTTTCTTTTTCCTCTGCATTGCTCACATTAATCTTTCATTTTTTCTGAAAAAAATTACGTCATTCTGCAGCACCAGTAGTAGCGCTTATGTTCTGTTATTGTTTTAACTGTTTTTATTAGATATGGTGCATCTTGATGTTTTTCCAAAACAAATTGTTTCTCCGAATGTTTAAGGTTTTCTTGTGAAAGCGGTAGATATTGGCAACGACTTTAAAAACAAGCAAGAGTTTGAATCTCGTGATAAAATGTTTCAATGGATTCATATGGAGCCTCTAAACTTGGATTTGGTGTGGTTATCGGTAGGTCCGATAATGGTTCGGATAGAAGATGCGCCTTTGTGACAACGATGTGCGAAAAAACGGGAAATATCAAACTCCTCTTTGGAATTTTAAAAGAGACGACATATGTACAAGAAAATGTGAGTGTTCGTTCAAGGTTTGTGGTTACATATTGTCAAACAAAAATTGAAGATTTAATGTGATATGTGGTTTGTATAACCATAATTTGTATTTAAAATTAGCCGGTCATCCCACCGTCTGTCGGCTCAAGCCGGAAGAGAATGAATGTGTTCCAGACATGACTTTGAATCTTGTTCAACTGAAAAATATACTTGCAACATTGAAACGGAAACGACTTGACAATATATCAAATATCAAGAAAGTGTATAATATTCGGTACTTCACTAATAAGGCGCATAGGGGGAATAGAACTGAGATGCAACAATTCTTGAAACTGTTGGATGATAACAGTTATGTGTCTAGGTACCGAACATGCGGTGATGGAGTTACTATTAGAGATATTTTTTGGACTCATCGTAAGTCTATAAAATTGTTCAACACGTTTTCTACGGTGCTCATACCTGATTCAACCTACAAGACCAAAAAGTATAAACTTCCATTATTTGTGATGGTTGGTGTTACCTCAACTGAGAAGACATACTCTATTGGTTTTACATTTCTTGAGTGTGAAAAAGAGGATAATTTAACTTGAGCATTAGTGGTGTGTCAGTCACTTTTGAAGGTCCAAGGTGAGATGTCTAAAGTGATTGTTACCGACTGCGATACCACATTGATGAGAAGTCGGGTTAAACCTAGAGGTGACAATTAAATCCATTAAGGCAAAATCCATCCAATCCATCCATCAAAAAATCCATCCAATCCATCCACCACACAAAAAATAAGTTAATGGATTGGATTAAATCCATCCATTTATATGCATGGATGGATTCAATCCATCCATTTATATGCATGGATTGATTCAATCCATCCCACATATTTTAAGGATCCAATGGATTATTTTTATTTTCGTTAGATTTATTTTTTTAAAATTAGATTTTTTTTAAAATAATTAAAAAACTATATATTTTTTTTTGAAATTTTTTTTTTAATTTTTTTGAAAAAAAATCTATTTTTTTTTTCAGAACAAAAAACTGATTTGTTTTTCGAAAAAAAAACGACTTTTTTTTTTGGAAAAAAAATCAGTTTTTTTTCAGAATAAAAAACTGATTTGTTTTTCGAAAAAAAAAATTTCTCGAAAAAAAAGCCGACTTTTTTTTTGGAAAAAAATCGGTTTTTTTTCAGAATAAAAAACTAATTTGTTTTTCAAAAAAAAAACCGACTTTTTTTTTTGGAAAAAATCGGTTTTTTTTTTCAGAATAAAAAACTGATTTGTTTTTCGAAAAAAAAAACCGACTTTATTTTTGGAAAAAAAATCAATTTTTTTTTCTGAAAAATCGGTTTTTTTTTTCAGAATAAAAAACTGATTTGTTTTTCGAAAAAAAATAAATTTTTTTCTCGAAAAAAAAACCGACTTTTTTTTTGGAAAAAAAATTAGTTTTTTTTTTCAGAATAAAAAACTAATTTGTTTTTGAAAAAAAAATTATTTTTACGAAATTAAAAAAAAAAGTTGGATGGATGGATATCCATCCATTAAAAATATGTTAATGGATGGATTGGATGGATTTTATTTTTAATGGATGGATTGGATGGATTTTATTTTTAATGGATGGATCGGATTGGATAATTTTAATAAAATTTTAGTGGATTTTAATGGACTAATGGATTGTTTTAATCCATCCATTAGCAATCCAATCCATATCCATCCAATCCATCCATTTTGCCACCCCTAGTTAAACCCGCAGTAGGGATGAAACAAATAGACTCCGAAGATGGAAAATGGTGAAGGTGGGTGTGGTTGTGAAAAAAAATAATGGATGCATGAAATCGTATAATAAATTCTTCCACAAAAGAACTATATGCCGATTATGTTATTCATTTCAAGAAAGTGTGTGAAAAGTATCCAGATTTGTTGGAATATATTTGATCGTACCTGATCAGAAGAGATTATTGACTAGCCATGCGTTGTCGATCTGAAAGCTGCTCACCGGAGGTAGGGAGGAGGAGTGGGGTGTACCTGCAAGACACTCTGATGCTTAAGTGAGTAAAAAACCAGAGTGGGAGCAAATACAGAAGTTAGGTGTAGAGAATGGAATACCTGACCCTCTAGTGAAAAAGTGTATTTATAGTGAGACCCCAGTGCAAGGCCAACAGTCACTTGTGTTGGGCTGGATTGCCATGCCCAACCCAAGTGACTGCTAGGGCTTACGTGGCGTAGTGAAGACCAACACGTGGTCTTCGCCCTAATTCAACTGTCCCGTGATCTCCGGAAGGTGGGCTGACCAACTCTTTTGGAGGTGGGTAGTTGCCTGATGATGTGTCCCTGCGGGGGGAGCACGTGGAGAACGTGGGGAAGACATGTTGTTCTGCCCGACGAAAAAGATGTCTGCCCAGCGTGTTTGGAACCGTGCCCGACTTTGGGGGATTTGGGCCTTGTTGGACCTTCCCCACACCGCGTTAGGCTGGGCCTGCCCGATGGATGGGCAGGTGTGGGCCCACTCCAGAACAGGAGCCCCCAAGTCGTAGCTCCGATGTGAAGGAGCAATGACTTGATGATAACTGCGTCGGAGACGAAGAAGGACGAGGATGAAGCTTCGCTGGACTACCGTGTCGAGGACACTAGGAAGCGAGGATCTTGAGCTTGTCAGGCTATCAGGTCGAAGAGGTGGAAGATTGTCAGACGCCTGCTTGCCCGTGTTCGAATGGGAGAACGAAGGGACGTGACCATTCGTGGTGGCCACGTGTCTGACACCCATTGTTCCACTTAGGGCGGCTATTTTAGGGCACTCGAGTGCCTAGGGGCGCTTCGAGTCCCGTGTTTATAAATAGGCAGGTGGCTGCCCTTTTTCCATTTTTCGACTCGCTCACTATCGTACGTGATATTTGGATCTCCCGTACACGCAGTGTCGCGCAGTACCGCCACCGTATCGTCTGCCGTGCATTCCGCCGTCTCTACTATACCCAGTAAGTTTTCTACTTCTTCTCTTCCGTTTTCTTAATTTCGACGTCCTCTGTTGTGGATATGATGAATGTCCCGAGGAGAGTGTGGGTTCTCCGGCGAATACGGAGGGATCCCTTTGACCTGGGATGAAGGTCCCGAGGTCACCAAAGGCATTAGGATGAATGTCCCGGGGACAGATGATAGGGTATGGGTGAACTCCCTGGGACGTAGAATATGGCTAGATGAATACCTCGAGGACGTAGGTTAGGGTTAGATGAACGCCCCGGGGAAGTAGGACCGGGTTAGATGAACGTCCCAGGGACGTAGGATATCTCCAGATGAATATGTCGGAGACGTTTGCAGTTGGCGCGCGGTCGTGTTGCCGTCGAGGAGGAGTCTGAGTCGTCGTCGTCTCCCTCGCCCTTTCACTTGATTTATGGTGGAAGGGTGAATTTGATCTTGAAAACGTCGAATTCACCATTTTCTTCTGCTTTTCAGGTGAACATGGCCGCGCGGGCAACAGGAACCATGGAAGTTGACGTGGAGCCAGAGTCCCCGGTGGCCCCGCCTGTCGAGGGTCAGGCCTGATCTGTCGAGGACTGGGTCACAGAGGAACCTTTAAGCACGCCATCCTATTTTGTCGATAACGATGTCAGCGCCTTTGCGACTATCGAGGATCGTTGTGAGGGCTCTTCTGTGAGTTGGAAAGCGTACCGGCCACGGGACCATCACCGGATATGTTCGAGCTACGGGAAGATAAGGTTTCCCATGTACAAGTTTTGCTTCCGCGAGACGGGTCTTCGGCTACCCTTCACTGATTCCCAATTGGGTGTTTTCGACTGGTTAAAGCTGGCACATTCTAAACTGCACCCCGACGCTATAGCTTTCTTTCGGGCATATGAGCTCACCTGTCGGTATTTGGAGATCGGGGCCACCCTTACCCTGTTCTTTCGGTTTTACCACCTGCAAAGGCAGACAGTGGATGGCCGACAAGGACGGGTGTTGTTGAAGCAGTCGAGGAGGCTTTTCCGGGCGTACATGGACTCTGTCCGGGATTTCAAAGAACGCTTTTTTGTGGTCCGACCTGTTTCTTTTGAGGCGTGCGCCTCTTTGTACCAACGTGAAGCCCGGGAAGTGAACGGGCAATGGGAGGAAGTCATGGTGCTGAAGGTTCCCCTGGATTAGTCGGAGGAACACTTCCGGGGGGCACATATCAATATATCGTGCGAGCAAGGACCATGGACGAGGAGGACCGGGTGGGTTATCAGAGGCTGGTGTCCTTCGTAGCCAGTTTTACCCCGACCAAGCTCGTGACGCCCGATGGGAACTTTATCCTCGACGGCCGAGGGAATGTTCTCTAGCAGGCGAGGCTCATAAATACGAAGGCTTTGCTCGAGTGTTCTTCCGACGAGGAAGCTCTGCGTTTTCTGGGTAGCGGGCGGCATTCTGCCAATATCTTTTGTCCTTGTTTATCCTCGTGTTTGCTAACTCTCTTTTGTTTTGCAAGCAACATGTCGACTATGAAGGAGCGTGTGAAGAAGTTGGCGTCCTCTAGGGTCACGACCAAGAGCGGAAAAGGGAGGGTCGCCCAGGTGATGCAGCAACCCCCTGTCGACCAGGGTGGAAAGGGTTCCTCATCTTCTCCCTAGGACAGTCACTCCCCTATGTCATAAGGGACCCTGAAGCGGGTGAGAGTCCACGGTCCTGATACTGTTGTCGATCTCACAGAGGGTGGCACCGAGGAAGAGTTTCTTATCCCCCCATGTCATCAGCATCCTGGTTTCTTCCACGGGGCTAGGTCACCGGCGGTGTCGGTCTCAGAAGCTAAGGCGGTCCTCGGGGCAAGTCGGGATGCCTGAAGATAGATGCTCACTGAGGACTTGGTCGCGATGATGTGGGTCTTCTCGACTGCTTTGGTCTTAAGCGATGAGGGTTGTTCTTCAGTCAAGCTGGACAAATTGCAGGGGAATCTCACCTTTGCTGAGTCGAGGTTGACCAAGCTGGCTGATGAGTTGGATCTGAGCAGGGAGGAGAGCGCGACGCAATGCAAGAAGAGCACTAAGGCTGAGGAGCGTCTGAAAGCTGCTGAGGAAGAACGGTCGAGGTTACAGGCTCGAGTCGAGGAGCTGGAAACTTCCATTCGTCCTGTCGAGGACGAGACTGACGAGAAAAGGCTCCTGCTTTCCCGAGATGATTTGCTGGGCAAGATTCATGAGCTCGAGCAAGACTGTTTGGGGGCTGTCGAGGTCGAGTTTTCTAGCATTGTGGAGCAGCTCAGGGTCGTGAATCCCGAGGTTGCTTTGATCACCGAAGGGATTGGGCCCTACCACCAGGTCGTTGATGAACGGGTGGTTGTGATAGGTGCTGAAGAGGATGACGACAACATGCCCGCTGAAGAGGTCGAGCGAGGTCAACCAGAGATCTATGTTTTTTGTGTTCTCGGGCCTGCATGCTCGTAAGTTTCCTGACCTGCGTGCCCATTTTGTTAAGTCATTTTGTCGGGCCTGCGTGCCCTTTTATTGTAATTTTTGAACAGTTGGGCTAGTTCCCTCGATTGTATAATGACTTTTGTATGCAATGATATTTTCTTTTTGCTAAGTGTGTGCTCGTTTATGTATGGCCCTTTGTATGCTCATATGTTTGTATGGACCTTTGTATTCTTATATGTGTATTTTTGCAGGTTTGCATGGCGGGAGTAGTAGCTCGACGTTATTTGTTGTGTCCGGTAGTGTAGGGAACTGGCCAGGTGACCGGGGTTGGTACCTGGTCGGTCAAGGAGATGGACCGCGGTCGTGGTCCTAGCTCCGCGGCGTGAACGTCTCATCGCGAGCTGGGTGTTCTGCCATCTCGGTACGACGGCGGTGGCTCTCGATCGAGGGGTCCCCGTCGAACAGAGTACCTTGCCCGCACACACAAAAGGGCAGGCGCTTGTTATCATTGAGTTTTTTGGGAGACGCATTTGTACCAGGTCACACTCTCGTGATCGCGAAGTTGTTCGTCGCGGGCAGTGTTTAACTGTATTACCTTTTGAGCTTCTCAACATTCCACGGTCGAGCTATCCCATCCCCGTGTAGGTTTTTGTGGTAGTAGGCCCCGTGTTCCGTTTTGTCTCGGACACGATAAGGGCCCTTCCAATTTGTGGCGAGCTTGCCCTCGCACGAGTCTTTCTGGTTTTTTCGCAAGACCAGGTCGCTGACCTGGAAGTCCCTTCTTATGACTTCTCTGTCATAGCGAAGGGCAATTTTCTGCTTTAGCGTGGCTTCGCGAAGAGCTTCCCCCGAATGGATCTCTTCGACCAAGTCGAGTTCCTCTCGGAGGGCCTCGTCGTTGGCCTCTTCCTCGAGGGGAGATTCGGTCCTTCTGGATGACTCCCTTATTTCTACCGGGATTACTGTCTCGATTCCGTAGGTGAGTCGGAAAGGGGTCTCTCCGGTGGTCAAGTGGGACGTTGTTCGGTAGGCCTAGAGCATGCCGTGGAGCTCCTCGATCCATCTTTTCTTCATGTCACCGAGTCTTCGCTTTAGACCTCGTAGGATAACCCTGTTCGCGGCTTCTGCTTGACCGTTCGCTTGTGGGTGCCCAACTGAGGTGAAGTGATGTTTTGTCCCGAGCTTGGTCACGAAATCTTGGAAGTTTTTGCTAGTGAACTGCGTCCCATTGTCGGTCACGATGGCCAGAGGGACGCCGAACCTGACGAGGATGTTCCTCTTGTAAAAGCGGAGTATGTTGTGCATCGTGATCTTGGCTAGGGCTTCGACCTCGATCCATTTGGTGAAATAGTCGACGCCAACTATCAGGTACTTGTTCTGATAGGAGTCTATGGTAAATGGACCGAGGATGTCCATTCCCCACCAGGAAAACGACCACGAAGAGGAGAGGGTCTTTAGCTCGCTCAGAGGGACGAGGGCATGTCCCCGTGCCTTTGGCACCTGTCGCACTTCTTCACATGCTCCTTAGCATCCTGCTGCATCGTCGGCCAGTAGTATCGTGCTCGTAAGGCCTTTTGGGAGAGAGACCTTCCCCCCAAGTGATGAGCGTTGATGCCCTCGTGGATCTCTTGCAGGATGCTCGGGGACTAGGCTTTATCAACGCACTTGAGGAGAGGGATTGAGAAGCCTCTTTGGTACAATCTCCCCTTGAGCAGCACATAGGAGCAAGCTCGATGTTTGACCGTGCTGGCCTCCTTCACGTCGCCGGGGAGGCGACCAGTGCTAAGGTAGATGTGTACCAGGGCCATCCAATAGTCGTTGTCCCCGACGGTGTTCACCTCGAGCGTTGTTTTTGCCACTTTCATGCTGGGACGAGCGAGGACCTCCTAGAAGACAAATTTGTTCCTGCCTTTCTTCTTCGTACTTGATAGCTTCGAGAGGACGTCCGCCCGGGTATTCTGCTTACGGGGAATATGTTGTACTTATGCAGAGTCAAAACTCTTCATTTGTTCCCTTATAAGGGCCAAATATTCGGCCATGTTGTCGCTCTTGGCCTGGTACTCGCCCCAGACCTGTGGGGCGACCAACTGCTAGTCTGTGAAGGTTTTTATCTCCTTGGCTCCGAGGTCTTCTGCTAGGCAAAGTCTGACCAAGAAGGCTTCGTACTCGGCCTGATTGTTCGTCGTCGGGAAGGCCAAGGTAAGAGAAAATTCCATGATCGTGCCTTCCTTGTTTTCCAGGATATTGCCCGCGTCGCTCCTCGAGGAGCTCGAAGCGCCATCGACGAAGATGATCCACTTGTGGGCTCCGGGGGTTGGTTCAGCAGCGGACATCATCTCGGCGACGAAATCGGCTAGCACTTGGGCCTTGAGTGCTTTCCTTCCTTCGTAGACGATGTCAAACTCGGAGAGCTACAACGACCACTTCAGCATGTGCCCCGACATGTCGGGCCTACCGAGCAGCTGTTTGATAGGTTGTTCGGTTCTGACGATTATGGTGTGGGCTAGGAAGTAGTGCCGCAGCCATCTTGCCGCATTGACGATGGCCAGAGCGACTTTCTCGATCTGCTGGTACCTCACTTCAAGGCCGTGGAGGGCCTTGCTCGTGAAGTAGATAGGCTTTTATCCGTCAGAAGTTTCTCGAATCAGCACGGCGTTGACGGCCTCGGTGGAAACGACCAGGTACAGGTAAAGGGTTTCCCCGACGTCTGGTCTCGTCAGGACCGGTGGCTCCGACAGGACGCGTTTGAGATGGATGAGGGCTTGTTCGCACTCCTCCGTCCATTCGAACGCGACCTCCTTTCTTAGTAGCTTGGAAAATGGGAGGTCTTTTCCAAAATACCGGGTCGAATACCGGGCTTCCGAAATAAAATTTGCCTCTAGGAGGTCTTTTACAGCTTTTTCAGCAACCACCAAATTTTCGGGGGACTGCCTATGCCTACGTTGTACTACGGCCTTCACGGCTGGGTTGATGGAGAGTTGGTGGCAGGAGACCTCGGGGTCAAGGCCAGGCATCTCGGCAGCGCTCCAGGCGAAGAGGTCTGCATTCTCATGGAGGCAGGCTTTCAACTGCTTCTTCTCCAGGTCGGGCAATCCAGCTCCAATCTTTATGCTCCTGGCCGTATTGTCGCCGAGGGCTACTAGCTCGAAGTCCCCGTCCAGAATGGGGCATGTTGGGTGGAAGGGCTGCCTGTTGACCGCTGGAGGAGCGTTCTCTTCTTCGTCTTCGTAGTCTTGTTCACTAGGGAAGCGACAGTCGAGGTCCACGGTGTCGACGTGGTCCTTTGGCCTATTCTCTTGGACGAGCGGAGGCTTGGTCGCTTTAGGAGAGGGACCGATCATACTGAGGCCCTTCATTGCTGCCTCGAAACATCTCCGGGCTGTCTCTATGTCCCCGTTGAGGGTGACAGCGGCTCCCTACCTGGTGTAATACTTCATCTTAAGGTGGACTGACGATGGCACTGTGGTGAGCTCTGCCAGCGTCGTCCTGCCTAAGATGTCGTTGTACATGGATGGACACTCGACGACCAGGAAGAGGACGTTGATTTCCTTGTCCGTCTCATGTGCCCTGAAGGTGACCTTGAGCTCCACGTATCCCCAAAGTCTCGTTGTCGTCCCGTTGAACCCCTAGAGGTTGGAGCCGACATAGGGGGTCAGGTTGGTCTCGTTGAGCTACAACGTTGAGAATAGGTGGGTATACATGATATCCACCAAACTCCCTCCGTCGACCAGGATACGGCGGGCCTCAAAGTTCACCATTTGTGCCCAGACCAGAAGGGGAATGACAGAGTTGGGGGCCCCACCGGGAAACTCTTCGAGTTAGTACATGATTAGGTTAGACCGCCAATGGAACTTGTCGAGGGTGCTCATTTTTCCAGAGCTGTTGCTCATCAACTCGTCAAACTTCCTCTTCACGAACCCGATGGAGAGCTTGTTCGGGGCTCCGCCTGAGATGACCATCGCGGTGGGGAAGTATTCCCACGGGCTGATAGGGCGTATTGGTTCTTTGGGCAGCTGGTGCCCAGTTGGGAGGATGTGTTCTCTCAGGGGGAACAAGTCTTCAAGTCGACTTATGCTGAGGGCCACCTGCAGCCCGAAGTCGTTGGAGGGAGGAGGGATGTCCTCGACCCTTTTGGCTTCGTGGGCCTCTTGTCGAGGGACATCTCCCCCCCGGTGTACCTCTTCAAGTGCCCATCCTTAATGAGAATCTCGATTGCGTCCTTCAAGTGGATTTAATCCTCGGTGACATGCCCGTGGCCACGGTGGAATCAACAGTATTTGGACTTGTCCATGTTGGCCTTGTGGGGTGCCAGCTTGGGAAAACAGACACCTCCCCTGACGAACTCTGAGTTGGCGCACTCCTCCAGGATGCGCTCACAAGAAGCGATGAGGGTTGTGTACTCAGTGAAGTGGCCTGCGGGGCCCTTATACTCTCGAGGCTCCCGGGAACGATCATCTCGTCATTGATCTCCCCCTCGTCGGGGGGCCGATGCTCTTTCTTCCCGGGCTCTGCGGGGGGCTTCACGGTTATGGGAGCCTCAGGCTAAATTAACAGCTTCAGTCTCCTCGTACCGGATGTAGTGGCGGGCTTTCTCGAGGAAGCCTCGTAGGGTGGTTCACTGATGGATAGCCACGACCTCGTAGAATTTGGAGCCGCGACATAGGCCTTGCTCCATGAGGTAACACTTCATGTCGTCTGAAGTTGTCACCTAGGCCGCCTCCCTCGTGAATCTCTTAATGTAGTTCCTAAGAGGTTCGTCCTGGGCTTGGATGATCGCGCCTAGGGAGGCCTCTATCTTCGGATGGCGTCTGGACGCCGTGAAATTTTGTGAGAAGAGATCCTTCAGGACCCTCCACGAAGTGACGAACTCGGGCTCCAGGCTTTTGTACCAGGCCATGGCTCCCTTCCTAAGCGTCGTCGGGAAGAGCCTGCACTTGATGGCTCCTCGAACATTCCGATAATCGAGCATGGCCTCAATATCTTCCAGATGGTCGTCTAGGTCCGAAGTGCCGTCGTAGGTAGAGAGCACGGGCGGCTTCTCCATTCCGTGGGGGATGGGGGTATTCTTGATTTCCCGCGATAGGTGGGTCCTGTGGTTGTCCTCGTCACTGCGGAAAGGGGAGCGTGAAGGCGAAGGATTGTGCCAAGGGGCTTGATTACGACCCCCGACCTCTTGCTCGTGGCCTTCGGTCGGTTTCTTCTTGGGGTCGGGGAGCGCCTCTCCTTCCGGGGAGGTGATTGGTCACGCTTCTTGGAGGCCACGGGTTGGGGCCTCTCCCATTGTGGTCGGCGCCCTCATTGACGGGGAGAGGGACTCTGAGAGTCCTCGCGTTGGTTTCTCTGCGGGGGAGAGCAAGGTGAGGTATCATGTCCCAGTATCCCGATGCGCTCGTTCTGCTGGAACAACATTAGATTAGTCTGGTTGATGGGTGCGAAGAGGGCAATCATCGTCGGGTCCGCCCTTGCTGGTGTGGGGACGGGCTGGAAAATAGTCGGGTTTCTTGCCCGAGGGGCGACATGGTATGTCGCGTCCTCAGATAAAGGGGAGGCAGTCCGACCATCCCTCGCGTCAACCTTACGGACGTGGTAGGGCCCAGCCTGGTCATCACCGTTGGTGAGTGGGGAAAAGGTGGAATTGTGGACAACATTATCATGACGTGGGCTGGTCATGATCTCGGGGATTGATCCGCTGTCGCGCGCGGATCAACACGAGTAGTTTGGAAAACGGTAGTTTAGCGACAATGACTCGAGTCGTATCGTAAGGATTCTTGTAGTGATTGACCAATAAAGTAACAGTTATGGGGGGTTTGGATTTTTGATTAAGAGAAAAAAAATTGAAAATAAGTGATTATCAAAATAAGCTGAAACGGTTAATCTGCTATTTTAGTTTCCCAACTTATCATCGATCCTAATAATTCCCAATTCCTAAGCGAATTCTATCCCCTTTTCGATTATAATAACAATCAAACAAGCGCAATTGATATTATACGAAACATATTCCTAATTTCCGAATTAAGCAAACAGATAAAATATAGTAACAGTGAATTAAGCAAACACGAGAAATATACGCGGATTAAGCAAACGCGATTAAAGTATAAGAACATGCAATCATCAAAATAAATCAATCATCCCTAAGATAATTCGAATTAATAAAACAAGATATCATAGAGAAGAATTGAAAGGAAATAGATTTTATTGGAAGAATTGAAAGAACCTCAAAGTGTCGGCGGAAACCGATTACAGCAGATTAACGTGAAGGAATTAGTTATCCATAATTCGTACAAAGCTTCCTATTCTTTCCGTGAATAGTGAATGAATGAATAGTAAAACGAGGTTTCTCCTAAAAAGAAAAACAAGGGATCCGGTTCATAACCCAATTGGGTCAAAAACATAACCCAGATCCAAAACATGACCTAAAACTAAAACAAATTCCTAATGCTGTAACTTCAACGAATATTCTGGGAAAATGTGCTCTGGATTTGACTTCGACTCCAACATAAAAGTAGTAGCTCTCTCTCTTAGCTTTCCAACGATTTTAAGAACGCCTCAAACGGATTCCCGGAACTCCAGTTATGATCGTTTCCGTGCAGACTGCTAAAGCTGAAAAATGAAGTGCGAAAATCAAATTAAACCAAAAATAAAATAAAATATAAAAATATAATAAAACATAAGAATAATCAAAATAAAGTAAAAAAATGCCTAAGTAAAAATATAGGAGAATGTGCATAAAGACGCACTGATCAGGGATTGATGTTGGAAGCTTTGGTTCTTCTGCTCGGAGGAACGAGGAAGCTTTAGGTTCCCATAGACGGCGCCACTGATCGTACTTGATCAAAAGAAATTGTTGACTGGCCATGCGTCATCGATCTGAAAGCTGCTCATCGGAGGCAGGGAGGAGGAGGGGGTGTACCTGCAAGACACTCTGATGCTTAAGTGAGTAAAGGACCAGAGTGGGAGAAAATACAGAAGTTAGGTGTAGAAAATGGAATACCTGACCCTCTAGTGAAAGAGGGTATTTATAGTGAGACCCTAGCGCAGGGCCAAATGTCACTTGCGCTGGGCTGGATTGACATGCCTAACCCAAGTGACTGCTAGGGCTTACATGGCTTAGTGAAGACCAACACGTGGTCTTCGCCCTAGTTCAACTGTCCCGTGATCTTCGGAAGGTTGGATGACCAGCTCTTTCGGAGGTGGATAATTGCTGATGACGTGTTCCCGCGGGGGGAGCACGTGGAGAACGTGGGGAAGACGCGTTGTTCTGCCTGACGGGAAAGACGTCATGCCCGGCGTGTCTGGAACCGTGCCCGACGTTGGGGGATTTGGGCCTTGTTGGGCCTTCCCCACACAGTGTTAGGCTGGGCCTGCCCGACGGATGGGCAGGTCTGGACCCACTCCAGAACAATATTGAAAGCACAATTCTTGACCAGGTGAAGGAA
This sequence comes from Lathyrus sativus, assembly GCA_963859935.3. Classification (NCBI taxonomy): domain Eukaryota; kingdom Viridiplantae; phylum Streptophyta; class Magnoliopsida; order Fabales; family Fabaceae; genus Lathyrus; species Lathyrus sativus. The sequence goes on from OZ012739.1 coordinate 607,795,108, forward strand.
AAGATAGCTTATGCGTGGACTTATAATGTTAGACACCATGGAAATATAACAACTAATAGAGTCGAGTCTGCCGATGCTACTTTGAAAAATTGGTTGGGAAATAGTAAGAGGGATTTGTGTAGAGATTGGGACTCTGTGAGCCACATGATTCAAAATCAGCATAATGAGATATTAGAATTCGAGAGATTGAACAACAATGAAAAAGATCAAATGCACAAAAGTCGAATGGGGTACCACCTATAGATTTAGTCGACGACATATGTTTTGATTCGTTTTAATTTCTTATTTAACCAGACAAATAATTGTATGTAACTGCGTCTCAATATAAACGAAGTGTTATATATTCACGTTTTGTTCATATTTTGTCTTTATGCATTTTTTATCTTCCCCGTAACAACATTTGTGTTTTTGCCAATGAAATAATATGTTCTGTTTTAGTGTTCTATTTTTAAACTGGTCCAGGACAAGTTCCAAAGATGCATCTCCGGAACAAGATAATAGGGTGTCGTTCCGGATATGCATATGTGGAACAAGATAATAGGAAGCCGTTCTGGAGATATATATACAAAATTAATATGCCAGTTAATGAATAATCCAAATTGATCTATGACTTCTATAAATTAAGGTGATCTAATGTTAGATTTCACACAAACTGAAAATGTCTCAAATGTCACAAATAAACATCTATTCGCATGTCTCAAATGTCTCATTCTTCAACTCTACACACGACCAAATGTTCAAACTCACTGACTTCACCTTCCTTGAAGATATCGAAGATGAAATCCGCCATCTCCTACCTTACAGAGATAATTGAAAGATTGTGAAGCTCGAGTACCGTTCACCATCGATTGACAATAGAGGAAAGATTGAGTTTATCAAATTTGAGCTCAAAACACAAGCAAATGTTAGGGTTATGTGGAATAGGTATTTCAATTTCGAAAAGAAAGTTCCACTAAAGTAGGAAGCGACGCCACAATGATTGGTCAAAGATATTCCGAAGATGTGCAAGCGTCCACTGGAATATTGAAATATAATATTGCATTTTATGTTGAAATCATCATTGTAATGTTTATTTTATGTTATGAATGTCAATTTCATTTTGGAAAATTACTTTTCTGTTGAATCTGATACTGATGTGTCTCCGAAGATGTAACTACGAAGTTATTTTAGAGATGCATCTCCTGAATAAATTAAACAAAAAAATGTGTAACTCAGAATGATCTTTGTTGAGTGTGTGTTGGGGTGCGCCCGAAGATGCATCTCTGGGGACATTTATGGAAATTCACATGGTGCATTAGAAACATCTAAGGTGCCATAAGACATTCTTTATTTTACAACTTGTTTTTTTACTAGTTATTTCACGAGGGTAATGCCAAATTCTCACAGAACCCACATGAATGATGAAAACGGGCCATGTCTCAGAGTGGATGACATCACTAATTGCACTTCATGCTTGGCTATTAGAGGGTTCCTCTTTCAGACCTTACATGTGCATTTCACACTCTTGAAAACTCGAACCTAAATCACATTAGAATGTGTTATTCTAAGATCTACCATATTTTACTATAAATTTTTTTTGGAGATGCATCTCTAAATATTGTGCGAAGATGTATATCTGAGCACTCAATACAATGATATTCTGCATCCTTTGCTACACTCTGGTTTTTAAATAAACTAATAGTATTAATTTTATTAGTATTAGTTTCATTAGTTACTTTTGGTTGGACTCATGGTGTGGTGAATCTTTGATCAATACGCTGCAAATCCCTCATATTCTGCATCCTCTACTACACTTTAATGTCAGGTGTTTTATGTCTAATGCAAAGTGGACACATTCAATACACATAAATAAAATATTCAGATAATTAACACACAATGTTCAATCATTTTGTTTTTTTATTTATATTTATTTATTAAATTTTAAACAATGTGTTGAAAAAAGGTATTTGAAATAAACTACATAATTATTTATGTTTATTTATTAGCTATTCTTTGAGTTAATTGAATATTAGATAGTTTAATAGAATATACTAGAATTATTCACAAATAAAAAAAATTCAAAATAATACAAATACTATACATTGAATTTAATGTCAAAATTCTCTTATGGAAAATGACTAAAATTTAATGTCAAAATTCTCTTATGGAAAATGACTAACCCTTAGTTGGAATTGTTAGTGTACAAGGTGAAGAAGATGAAGATGGACGAAGAAAGAGAGAGAAGAGAGAAAATAACAAACTTCTAATACTCTTGAAAAACAGTTACAAAATGGTTACTCCACTTCACTGGTTATGCGCACTACTCATTGCTCAGTGTATGTGTGTACAATTATTGATAGCTACACTATCATACATACACAAACAAAAGTGTCACGTAGGATAAATACTAAAATACTGAATTATCCTTCAAAAGCATCTCTTAATTCATGATTTAACTAATCAAAACTAACAACATCAATTCCACCCTCAAGTGGAGAAATTGATCAGTCTTGATCACACTTGATATGTATCCATAACACCTGTAATATATTCAAATTCATAGGTTGACAAAGTAACAAGTGGTTGCTAATTGGAACATCAAGAAATAGGACCTCCCAGATACTTAAACAAATATCCAGAAGTACATCTTTCGTCAACTCTATCTCCACACCAATCAGAGTCTAAATAACATATCAGTTTTGAATTATCCTTTTTCTACAGAAGGAAACAAAACTCCATACTTCAGAATCTCCTTGATATACCTCTGAATCTTAACAGTAGCTTAGTAATCAGACCACTTCAGTTTATTCATAAACCTACTCACTATTCTAACTGCATAACAAATGCCAGTTCTAGTATTACACAAATACCTCAGAGAGCCAACCAACTTCTTGAAAGTTATAGCATCTACATCATCACCCTCAGGATTAGAATCCAATTTGTGATTTGTTTTTGAAAGTGTGACAATAGCCTTATAATTTACCGGCTCGAATCTCTTCAGAAGCTCAAGTTCATGCTTCAACTGATGCAAAATAATACCCTTCTCAGAGTACATAAACTTCATCCATAGAAAATATGTCATATTTCCTAGATCAGTCATCTCAAACTCATTCATCAAAACCTTCTTGAACTTAGCTATCTCATGTCCGTAACTCCCTGTTAGCAATATGTCATCAACACAGAGATACACTGGAATCGTATTGCCTTCAAGAATTATGCTGAGCATAAACGCCATACTCCATCTCACACTTTCTGAATCCTTGACACTTAAAAAATGAATTAATTTTTATATTCCAAGCTATAGGAGCTTGTTTTAGTCCATACAATGCTTTATGTAACTTGTACACCATCCTTTCCTGATTCTTTTTCTCAAATCTAAGGGGTTATGACACATATACCTCTTCTTGCAATGGATTGTTCATAAATGCATATTTCACATCTAAATGCATCCGAGGTCAATTCCTATTAACAGTTATAGCAATCATTAGTCGTATTGTCTCATGTCTCACTACAAGAGCAAACACTTCAAATTAATCTAACCCAGGTTTCTATAGAAATCCTCTTGCTACTTACCTTGCTTTATGTTTGCCAATTGATCCATTTGGCTTTATTTTCACTTTAAAAACCCATATGATGCTGATGGCTCTCTTGTTCTTTGGAAGATCAGTTAACTCCCAAGTCTTGTTTCTTTCTATAGCCTCAAGTTCTTCTTTCATGGCCTTTAGCCACACTTTCTTCTTGAGCTCTTCTTCAACGCTGACTGGTTTAAAGTCTACTAACATGGCACACTGAATGACTTCTCCTTCAGAGTCTACTTCAGTATTATGCAACATGTCAAACTATGAAAATATCCTTGGTATGTTTCTGATTCTTTATGGCCTTTGAACTTATTCAGAATCTTCTTCGGAAGTTGGAACAATATCAAATGCTAGAAACCCGAAAGTACCATCTTCAGAGGCATGAACACCTTCCTAGTCTAGAATATTCCTAGAGTTTGGATCTCCACTAGGGTCTGAATCACCATCAGAATCTGGATTAGAGTCAGATTCACCTTCTAAGTCTTCTTTAGCTTCATAGTCACCTTCAGACTCTGACTCATCTTCAGACTTACCTTCAGAATCAACTTCTGTTTCTGACTCATCTTCAGAACCTTCCCAAGAGTTGGATTGAGATTTACTCCAATCCCACACTTCTAATTCTTTTACAATGATTTCTCTGCTGAATTCAACCTTGTTAGTAACAAGATAATAGAGCTTATAAACACCTGTAGTGTGGTACCCTACAAGCAGCATAACTCTGCTTCTGTCATCCAACTTCCTTCTCTTAACATCTGGGACATGTTTGTAACACACAGAACCAAACACTTTCAAATGAATCACACTTTTCTTATCCCCAATCCACTTATCTAAAGGAACAATTTCCTTCAACTTCTTGGTGGACACCTGTAGAGCATATATGCTGCAGTAGCAACAACTTCTCCCTACAAGGTGTGAATGAGCTTTTTCTCCTTCAGCATGCTCCTTGTCATATCAAGCAAAGTTCAGTTTCTTCTTTTAGCAAGACCATTATGTTGAGGAGTGTATGGAGAAATCTCCTCATGCTCAATTCCATTCTCCTCATTGAACTTTTTGAACTCTGTAGAGTTATACTCACCTCCATCATCAGTTTTGAGAATCTTCAGAGTCTCACCATTCTGATTCTCAACCTTGATTCTGAATTTCTTAAATTCAACAAACACCTCATATTTATACTTTATAAGGGATACCCACGTCATCCTTATGAACTCATCCAAAAATTTCACAAAGTATTTATTTCCACCAAGTGAAGGAACTGTAAATGGTCTACACACATCAGAATGCACCACACTCAAAATATGCTTTGCTCTTGGAGGCATTTCAAATGAAAATGGAAGTCTTGGTTGCTTCCCTCTCATTCACATTTTTCATGACTTCTCTGGCTTCTTAATTGTAGGAATTCCATGTACCAACTTCTTCGAGTTCCAATGTCCCAAGCTTTTGAAGTTCAAATGATCAAATCTTTTGTGCTACAACTCACTTTCCTTCACAATACTTGTCACGCTAAGGCATTCAGAGTCTGCAGTTTTAACATTCACTTTGAATGTTATATTCCCTCCCTGTTTTAATTTCATAATCAACTTTTGATTTCAGTCATACAACTTCAAAAGATTGTCCTTCATGGTAACTGAAAAACCTTTCTTAATTAATTTGTCTACACTCATCAGATTGCTTTTCATGCCAGACACATACCACACATTCTGAATTAATGTTGTTTTATCATTATTCAGAACTACTCTAACATTTCCCACACCTTCAGCTTTAAGGTATTTATCATCGGCACATATGATATTTTTCCTTTTTCTAAAGTCAAAATCAATCAACCATTTCTTATTTTCAGTATGATGATTTGAGCTGCCAGTGTCCATATACCACTAGTTTGCCAAATACGCATCATCATATTCAGAAGGCATCAATAGCACATATTCATCATGAGAATCTCCTCTGGCTACATTTTCTTATTTTGACTTCCTTTCCTTGTTTGACCAACAATCAACATCGAAGTGGCCAAACTTCTTACAACAGTAACATTGAGCCTTTCTCTTTTCATACTTCTCCTTTCCCTTTTGAGCATTCTTCTGCCTTTCAAGAGTTGAGGTTTCTGACTTCTGAATACTATTAGATATCTTCGTGGCTTCTGACCAAGACTATCTGAAATTTTTTATACTAGAAGCTGCTTTCAGAGTCTGGTATTCTACCTCTCTTTCAGAGTTTCTCTCAGTCAAACACAACTCGTGTGCCTCTAGACTGATTTCTAGCTCTTCAATTCTCATTATGTTAAGATTCTTAGAATGTTCAATCGCTACCAAAAGATAATAAAATTGAGGAGTAAGAGATCTAAGTACCTTCTCAATGATCCTTTCACCATAGAGAGTTTCTCCACACGAATTCATCTCATTTGTGATCATAATCACTCTAGAGATGTAGTCCGATACCTTTTCACTGTTCGATCTTCATGCTGAGATTCTCATATTGCTTACATAGAGACTGAAGCTTCACCTTACTCATTGATGCATCATCGTCGTAGCACTGTACAAGTGTGTCCTACTCAACCTTCGTCGTCGTCGAATCAACGATTTTCTTAAACACGTTCACATCCACACACTGATGGATGTAAAACAACGCCTTCTGATCCTTCTTCCTCAGATCATGCTGAACATTCCTTATCGCACCTGTTGCATTCTCCGGACGTGCAATCAAAACGTAACAATCGCTGACAAGATCAAGAACATCTTAACTGCCAAACAACACACATCTGAATCATCCACCAATTCTAGTTCTTGACGTCAAACACTGGAAGCTTAGTGCTCAGAATACCATTTTTGTTCATCTTTAACCTTGTACAGTTCACTCAGATCTTACTAAACATTAGTGTTTCCTAATCCCACATAATTAAGAAATGTGATTATGTTACGATTCCGATAAAAAGAATTCAACATGAATTCAAGAAACGAAATCAATCACACAACGCTTCACCTTTCACTCGTGTTTTCCTGTGGATCCGAATCGGAGCTCTAGATACCAATTATTGGTGCACAAGGTGAAAAAGGTGAAGATGTACGGAGAGAGAGAGAGAGAGAGAGAGAGAGAGAGAGAGAGAGAGAGAGAGAGAGAGAGAATAACAAACTTCCACTACTCTTGCAAAACGATTACAAAATAGTTACTCCACTACACTGGTTATGCGCACTACTTGCTGCTCAGTGTGTGTGCGTATGTGTGTACAACTATTGACAGCTACACTAGAATATTAAATTATCCTTCGATAGGAATAACTAAAACAACTAAAATAGAGGAGTTCAAATCAACAACTGTTTGAGTTGAACCTCTAGACTGTAGCCAAGACTTAGCTATAATATTTGTCCGGAAATACATATCCGAATACGCCATATTTTTTACAAACTCTCATTCCATAAGTATGAACAAAGTATTGTGAGGCAACTGTTCTAATCACTCTCATAAGACGTCGGGTCTTATAGAAATGATCTTAACTATCTGTCTTATATAAAACACAACAGACATTATTTCAGATATTCTCTGGTTCACACATCCTAACTATTTTCTCTCTCATTCACAGACTTAAGCAACAGAATATTAATTTGCATGTTTACTCCGCTTTGTCATACCATAAATTCATTCCACAAAATCATAAATTAAATCCATTCAATCTACACATATCTCTGTTTCAGCACAGATCAACAATTTAACCAATAAACCTATCATAATTCTAAAATGTTCTAAGCGAACTCATAGAATAATCATAGGATTTATTTGTTAAAACAATTAAACATATGCATACCGGGACGTGACATGGGCGGACATTACAACATTTAACGTCACACATCATTGTAGACTGGATTTTGTGGAAGGACTCATTTGACAGAAATGAAAAAAGTTGATAGAGAATTTTACTATTATATTTGTTCGTAAATTAAAAGAATAGCATATAGTTTTCACTCAATTATTATGTTTGGTAAAGGGGTAGTATAAGGAATAAGCAGCAAGTCAGTCGATGATATAACTAAACGTACGTGTGCCATGTGCCTGCTTGTACGTTTGTACTCACTGGAAAGTGATCTCAGATTATCAGGTACGTTCGCATGCCCTGTCAGTCACGTGGAACATATTACCCTTGCCCACACTCATGCTGTGTCATGTTTGAGTTTTCGATCCGATCCAGAAAGAATGGTTAAAGCCGCGGGAGTATTTAAATTCCAGTGCTCACTGCAGAAACAACAATATGTTCTTTTCACAGCACAATTTCTTTCTTTTGCTGGATAATTAATAATCTCTTATTGCCATTACAACATACAAGGCTTAAAAGCTTGCTTCAAATCGGTCATCACGTTTGTTAAGGCTGAATAAAGAGACCAAATGGAAGAATTTTTCTGAACCATTGGACCTTTATCTCCAATATAGGGTACAGTTAAGGGCGTGTGGGTCATGTATTTAATTTATGTCTAACAAAGTTTATGTCGCGAGGGAACTATACATAAAGAAATCCAAATGTTGCAAGTCATGTGATCTTGACAAGTATTATGGGGACAGATCCTTGATGTCCATATCAGTGGTGGGGATGTGAGATTTGCAGTATAAATTCTTGGTGTCTAACTTCGATCTTTCCTTTTCAGTATAGTTAATCATGGTGTTTTTCTTTCCATATCTATATATAAAGTTATTATTTATGCACGTTACAACAACATCGTGACTTAGAGGAATCGGGTTATATGATTGTTGACATCTCTTTACATTTTATAGAGGATGAGTAGGTTATGATAAATGTTAGATGATTAATTTAGATAACACAACTTTGGAGTTGGATCTCTTGTGTGACTAAATTAAGATTGAGAATTTTTTATTGTATCGTTATGTATTTTTACTTAATTATGTGAAATTTCGCACATGTCTTTTGATTTTGGAGATACATCTTCAAACATACTTAAAGTTTAGAGAACGTTAAATATTTTGAAGATATATCTCCGAAACAATTTGGAGTATAAGTCGCGTCAGACTCTTCTTTCCTCTCATTTTACAGTTTATTCACACACAACTCAAACTCACCCCAAACTCTTTTCAATACACTTCAACTTCATAAAATCACCAAACAAGGCTAAAAGGAACATCAAACATCATCAATAACATAATTCAACATCATAAAAATCATAAATTTCAGGTAACTTTTTGAGTTTTCAGATAAATTTTGATTTTTAGTGTAGATGTGTAGAAATCAATTATTAGGGTTAGAAATGCGTAGGAATCACATGTAATATAGTTTAGACTTAGTTTATAACTTATTTGTTGGCTCAAAATGGTGATCAGATCATGTTTTTTCAACTTGAATAAGGCACATTACGCCATTGTCGCGACCTTTGAGTTGCAGAACTTTTCAGAGATACATCTTCGGAGTAGTTCAACATTTCATATACTTTGGGAATTTTCGGAGATGCATCTCTGGAACTCTTCAAAGTTTATAGTTTTATGGTGTTTTCGGAGATGTATCTCTGGAATTGTTCAACGTTATTGTTTTTTGGTGTTTCTGAAGATACATCTCCAGAATTTTCTGCAATCTGTTTTTTTAATTTATAATTTTCTTGTTTGTGTTTTTTGTTTGCGTGCACTAATAATATGTCTTACTTTATCTTACAGGCATAATGTTGACAGAGTCGACAGACATAGACATTATGGGTTGCTCAGCACACATCTGTTCGGCGGGATCGGAGGCAGCAGGTACCTCTGGTCAGACAGAGGCGTCGACTTCTTGGGCGCCGTCTACTTCTGGAGGTCGTGCTTCACCTCATGCCACTCCATCTTAGGTCACTCCACCTTCTTATGCTTCCTGTAGGAGACGTGATTCACCATCAGATGCATCACACCCCCCATCCTTCTGTAGGCATCAGAATTCACCAGTGCCACCTCCTACGAATCAAGTGCCACCTCCCGTTGATGATCCTGCTGATCCAGTGCCACCTTCGGAGGGTGAGGCTATTGCGGATGCCGAGGCAGAGGGTTTTGGAGAAGGTCTATCTAATTTTTTCTTATATACTTCCTCTGTATCCAGACCACATTGCCAGACATATCTGAGACGAAGAGGTAGCAATAGTTGGATTTTTGATTTATTTTTTACATTAATTTTAATTCATGACATTGATTATTATTGGCATTGATTATTTTTGGAAAATTTCAGGTGCATGCTCCCCAAAAGTTTCTTAACCATGGAAGGAAGATTCCTGGCTTGTCTCAGTTAAAGGAGGATTGGTTTCAGTCTGTTCTGTTATTATCTGGCCTGAAGAACTTATGCATGACCGGGTACAACCTGGTCAACCACGGGATGCTTAATGCATTCGTGGAGAGATGGCATTCTGAGACCTCTGTGTTTCATCTCCCGCATAGTGAGATGTCTATAATAGTAAACTATGTCTCGTCTTTGTTACATATTTCAATTAGGGAAGATTCCTCGATAATGGTAGGATGACCAAAGATGAGGCAATCGAGATGATGGTAGAGCATCTAGGGGTTGATCTAGGGAAGGCGATGAAGGAGGTGGACATGACCAGGGGTGCTCATGCTAGGTTTGAGTTCGTAAAGAGAGATATGATGATGAGATCGTTGCTGCACAATAGGCTCATGGTGATGATGAGCAGGTGGTAGTACACAAGGCTCGTGCTTTGAGGGCATATTTTCTTTTTTTGGTTGACACTTGCATATTTGTGAACACGAGTGCCACCTATACTGATGTTGCATACCTCCGGTACTTCTTGGATCTCACTCGGATCTATGAGTAGAACTGGGGTGACTTACCTGACCTATTTGTATTCGAGGTTAAGAGATGGATGTAGGTGGAAGATGAAGCAGGTCATAAGCAGCGTGACACTATTGGTAGTAATATTTCTTGATCCTTGATTTTTCTTTGTTATTTTCATTTGATATTTGCGAAACCATTGCTGATAATGCTTGATCCTTGAATGTTTTTTTACTTTCATTTCATGCACGGATCTTTTAGCACTTCCCGCGCATCAATGGCTGAGCGAGTGTAGATGAGTACACTGAGGACATGACCCGTGCTTGTGCTTTTATTCCGCTCAGAGAGAATCAAGCAGTCGAGCCTTTCAGAGTCTACCTTGATCGTTTGGTTGCTAAGGACATGCACTTCAACAGCTACGTGGATCACCGTCAAACACGACCATTTGACGAGATATCATTATACTCTGGATGGTTAGCTTGTGGACCGCGTTTCACTGTTCTTCACCTGCCCGAGTGCGTCATGCGGTAGTTTGGGTACACCTAGACCATCCCCAAACACCTTGCTGTCTCTGCCCCTCTTGTCTTGACTCATAGACAAATAAAATAGATGTTTTCTTATTATGAGAGCCATCTGGTTTTGGAGGAGGCCCTAGCTACCATACCGTCGAACAACTGGAGCTACATCGACGGATATATCAGGTGGTTCTTTAGGATGTCACATCCGTACATGGTGCGAACTGCTCTAGGAGATCCGTCGAGACCAGCTCATCAGGATATACTAGATGAGAAGTAGGCTCAGCTAGATCATACTAATGATGTCTTACCTCAGTTTCGTTGTACAATGGAGATTGTGTTGGAAGGCATTGACAAGGGTATCTTTTCTGAGAGGTCTGCTATTAGGCAAGTCCTGAATGTCATGGTGGTGGAGGCACATAGGGCACTGTTGTACCGGAGACATCACCGGAGAACAGGGGGATCAATGGCCTAGGAGGTAAAGGAGATGTTGTTAGGCACACCCAGTAGTAGTTTCTTATTATTTTGTTGTATTACTATACTCTCAACTTTATTTTTACGGTTTTATCACATTTTGGATCTCGATTGTACGACATTTTCTACATTTATTGTTATACTTCATCCAGTATTAGTCTCTTATTATTTTGTACGTCTATTTTTTTATTTGATCATGTGTTATACTTCATCTGAAAAAAATACACAACTTATAGTAAAAAACAACTTGTTCTGATACACTTCAGAGATGTATCTCCGGGACATTACCAGATATGCATCTCTGAAACAATTCAAATATAAATGGTGTCTGAGTGATATGTTTTGAATGTTTAAAATGGTTTCGGAGATGTATCTCCGTAATATGTCAACGTTTATTCAGAAATAGGTGTGTCCAGAGATGTATCTCCGAAATCAGAGGGCGTATGTGGAAGTTCACATGGTGCATTAGAAACATATAAGGTGCAATACGAAAGTCTCATCGTGATTTATGTAGTGCCATAACATCTCTATAATAGGCTTAAGGATAAGTGATTATCCTGGTAGTCGAGTTTGAGATATGTGAGTCACCTTAATGGAGCATGCAATTGTACGTTGATGTGGGTAGAAGGGTAGTGAGAAATTGTGTTGTTTAGTTAGGGAACCAGCATAAATTAATATTTCATCTCATGTTGTTGTATTATTTTTAAAATAAATAGGTGGTTAGATTGAATTTTCAATAGACGACTTGACAATGAAGACTCGTTGGATTATATTTCTGTTGTAATGAAGAATTTTGTTTGATAGATTATGTATTAGTTAAAATTGTTGTATTGTGAGTCAATGAAATCATGTTGTAAAAATTTCATCTGATCTGATTCTAGACTTCAATTTTCTAATGTATCTTAAGTTAATGAAGTAATTATTATGCTAGACATATAACTATGGTGTTATATTTTTGATATCAGGGTAGGTCGATTCATAACCTATCCATGGTAAATTTGTGTCAAATAAAATACAAGGTTATGGAAAATCTCCTATAGGTTCTTACTTTCATTCTATAATCTTAAGTCTTAGTAGCTTAATATTTAGTAGTCGAGAACCAGAAAGGAGTAATGGGGTTAAGAAAGGCAAGTATGAATCATATTTCTAGGAGATAGAAACCTAGAGACTCAATAGAGGTCATATTTTTCTAATGATTGAGAGACAATTGAACATTCAAAAGAATAGTTTAGGGAACTTTACAACTAAAGGGAGACTGTGGTGGGACTTTTGCAAGCTTATGAGCCCTAGGGAACAGTGCAGTCAAAAGGAGGAAGTGTATTGATCTACTTACCAAGATTTCTTGTTTTGCAAATTAAGGAGAAATTGTTGGTTGTCTGACATGAAAGTAAAAATAGGTTAACTCATAGCCCAATGCCTAGTATGCTTACTGATGAAAACCAAGCGTCAAGGACTAGGGATATATTGCAAACCATTGTGAATACTAGAGTGGAGATGGGAAGATATTTTCATGGCATATTTGGTCTACCTCAAACATGATGAGTACGGTTTGATTAGGTAGAGGTAGACAGATTGACCAAGTCAACTCATTTCTACCGGTCAAGATCGCCTTCAAGGCACTTCAAATAACTAGAGGGTTATTGCAGAGCTAATGAGGTTGCATGAAGGTGTCAGTAAGCATTATGATAGACAAAAGGGCTTGAAGTTCATCTCATGCTTTTGGGGGAAAATGCACCAAGTCCTTGGGGGATCTGCAACTAATAGAGAGTTAGTAGGTTAACAATGAAGATGAGACACCCTAGAGATGCAGGAATGAGCCACCAAGTCGGATGGATGACCCGTATCCATATAATCCAAAATAACTTTTGATGGAATGTGCAGGGTTTGAAGTACATGTAAAACCCATTCTATGGAACCAATGAGGGAGTAATTAGGAGATGAACTCAATTGACAAGAGAATAAATTAACTAGTCAAGGATGCATATGCGAGCCATTAAGGTTAGAGGTGAGTATCACCTAGATATTTTGGTAGTTTTTGAAACGAGGAGTGTTGTCTAAGGTGTTAGAACACAGATTTATGTTCAATATATCTCATTGTTTTGATGATAACATTAATGAAATTTTGTATAGAGAATTTATATACACTAATTTTGTTCAAGTGTTTATTTATTTCAGATATCAAAATTAATATTATTCTGGAAGAAAGAACGCCTCTGAACACCACAGAACGAAAAAGGTTCTGAGCGTCAGAAGCAACACATCAGAAGACTCTGATCTTCTACAGTGACTCTGAGCGAAGCTAAGAAGAACTTGAGCAAAAGACATACGTAAAGCTTCAGAAGACTCTGGAAGTACTCAATGCTGTAAGTACAGAAGTTCTGATAAGCAAGTATGCTCTGATAAGGATTTCACGGTTAAAGCACTTTGCTGCAAACTCTGATAGAGAAACTCTGATTGAGTTAACTCTGACCTGAACAACTAAGAACATCATCAAAAGTTCTGATGCAAGACGTTCTAAAAGTTGGTGAAGAAGATGTTGTTCAAATAAAGATCCGTTGGTATATTCCTTATCTTATCCTAAACGGCTCTTTCCCCATTCGTGCTTGACACAGGATTTCAGACAAAAAGGATTTGTCAGAACATTCCTCTTCTGAGAAAGGAAAAGTTAAGAGAAGACAAAAAGAACAGAATGCACAGTCTTTGAGAAAGGATTTCAAAGTACTATAAAAGAAAGCATTAGTATCACTTCAAAGGTTGACATAACTATTGACAAATTATTCAAAGCACTCATTCAAATATTCTTCAAGCTAGAATAGTTTTCATTTTCGTTCTTTAACTTGTGTAAAAATCACTGTTGTGATATAGCTTTTTAGAAGCACATATTAAACACAATTGTTAGTTTATCTTTTGTAAAAATATTTCCTTAAGAAGACCAAGTTGTGGTCAAAATTTCTTGAGAAGACTAAGACAATTGTCTTAGTGGTTTACACTGTAATCAAGTTTGATATAGTGGATTAAGTCCTTGTTGAGAAAGGCAAATCACCTTGGTAGGGTGGACTGGATTAGTTTGAGTTCAAACGAACCAGGATAAAAATACTGTGTTATTTTTCTATCATCTTAATTGTGTTAAAACCCTTATTCAACCCCCCTTCTAAGTGTTTTTCTCACCTTTAGTTGGCATCAGAGCTTCGGTTCTGTAAGTGCTCTCATTTAACCGTGACAGAAAAAGATCCTGTTGGGAAAAACTCTTAATCTCTTGTTCTTTATTCATCATGGTTGCCGAAGCTTCAAATTCAAATTCTTACAACAACAAATATGATGATAGAGACAGAATAAGTACCAAACCTCCCATGTTTGATGGTGAGAAGTTTGATTACTGGAAAGATAGAATATAAAGTTTCTTTCTAGGCTATGACGCTGACTTATGGGATTTGGTTACTAATGGTTATATTCATCATACAAATGATGAAGGCAAAAAGGTTGACAGAAAGTCTATGTATGATCGACAGAAGAAGGAGTTCAGAAACCATCACAAGGCAAAAACCATTCTATTAAATGCAATATCTCATACTGAGTATGAGAAAATAACAAATAGAGATACTGCATTTGATATGTTTGAATCTCTAAAAATGACGCATGAAGGAAACTCCCAAGTAAAGGAGACAAAAGCCTTGGCGCTCATTCAGAAATACGAGGCCTTCAAGATGGAGGAATCTGAATCTGTAGAAGCTATGTTCTCAAGGTTTCAGATTCTAACTGATGGTCTAAAGGTTCTGGAAAAAGGTTATTCTACTGCTGATCACGTCAAGAAGATTATCAGAAGCTTTCCGACAAGATGGAGACCAATGGTGACAAAACTGAAGCTTGCAAAGGATCTGAATAAGATCACTCTGGAGGAATTGATCAGTTCCTTAAGGAGTCACGAGATTGAGCTAGAAGAAGACGAACCTCAGAAGAAAGGTAAGTCTGTTGCACTAAAATCTAACAAATCTGCTAAAGCTTTGCAGGTTATTGAAGAAAGCTCTGAAGATTCTTCATCTGAAGAAGATGAACTGTCTTTGTTATCCAGAAGGATAAACAAACTCTGGAAGCACAAACAAAAGAAGTTCAGAAACTTCAAGAGATCTGATCAGCATGGCGAATCTTCTGAACATAAGAAATCTGGAAAGAAAGATATAGTGTGCTACGAGTGCAAGGAGCCTGGCCACTATAAAAATGAATGTCCTAAACTTCTGAAGGAGAAACCCAGAAGGAAGTTTGAAAAGAAGAAGAAGGTTCTAATGGCCACATGGGATGATTCAGATGCTTCTGAATCTTCATCAGAATCAGAAGATGAATGTACTAATGTAGCACTGATGGCTGACGTGGAGGACCACAAAGAAATTGCTGAATCTGGATCAGAATCAGATTCTGAGGAGATATTTTCTAAACTTTCTAGAGCTGAACTTGGTGAGAGTTTATCTGAAATTCTTGAAAGCTACAGCAAAGTCAAACTCAAATACAAGAAGCTTCAAAGTTGTCTTGCATCTGAAACTGATCAGCTGAGATCAGAAGTTGCTGAGCTTAAAGCAAACAATCTTAAAATGAAAAATGATTTAGAAAAAGCTCAGAAATCTAACTCAGATCCTATATCATGTTCTAAATTTTTTTAGAAGAGTATGATTATAGCTTTCAGAAGTTTCTGGCCAGAGGCCTAGATAGAAGCAAGATGACTTCAATGATCTATGGCGTAAGCAGAAACAACAGAAAGGGAATTGGATATGAATCACCCTCTTGGAAGGATTTAAATCCAAAACCTGTTGATAAACTGATCATTAAGTATTCCCCTCTATATACTCATTTCAAATATGGTCATTTAAATGATATTAAGCACACACGTCCTGATATGAACAAACCTGTGTTTAATAAACCAAAATTCCATCAGAACAAGGATGCTCTTAAGGGAAAGAAATTAAGAAAGAATTTCAAACCTATTAACCCTAGAGGGCCCAAGAAAATATGGGTACCTAAGGACAAAATTATTTTTGTTGCAGATGTCCTTAGCAACAAAGTTGAGACACCAATCTTGGTACCTGAACTCTGGCTGCTCGCGACACATGATGGGAAGAAGGTCTATGTTCCAAAGCCTGGAACTTAGAACTGGAGGTGACGTGAAGTTTGGAGGGAACCAGAAAGGAAAAATCATTGGCTCTGGAACTATTGGCAATGGTAACCTTCCTTCCATATCTAATGTCTTACTTGTTGAAGGATTAACACATAATCTATTGTCCATAAGTCAATTAAGTGACAATGGTTATGACATAATCTTCAATAAAAAATGTTGTAAAGTTGTGAGTCAAAAAGATGGCTCAATCCTCTTTAATGGGAAAAGGAAGAACAACAATTAGAAAATCAATCTTTCAGAACTTAAAGTTCAGAATGTAAAATGCCTTTTGTCTGTTAACGATGAGCAATGGGTCTGGCACAGAAGATTGGGTCATATTAGTATGAGACGTATATCTCAGATTAATAAGCTCAATCTGGTCAGAGGACTTCCTCAATTGAAGTTCAACTCAGATGCTTTTTGTGAAGCATGTCAGAAAGGAAAATTTTCAAAATCTTCTTTCAAAACAAAAAATGTTGTTTCAACCTCTAGACCATTAGAGCTGCTTCATATTGATCTGTTTGGACCAGTGAAAACTGCATCCATCAGAGGCAAGAAGTATGGATTAGTCATTGTTGATGACTACAGCAGATGGACATGGGTAAAATTCCTGAAACACAAGGATGCGTCTCATTTTGAATTCATTGACTTCTGCAAACAAGTCCAAAACGAAAAAGAATTTAAAATTGTTAAAGTCAGAAGTGATCATGGTGGAGAATTTGAAAACAAATACTTTGAAATTGTTTTTAAAGATAATGGCATTGCACATGATTTTTCTTGTCCTAGAACTCCTCAACAGAATGGAGTTGTAGAAAGGAAAAATAGAACATTGCAAGAAATGGCCAGAACCATGATCAACGAGACTAACATGGCAAAACATTTTTGGGCAGAAGCAGTGAATACAACTTGTTATATTCAGAACAGAGTGTCTATAAGACCTCTTATGGAGAAGACTCCTTATGAACTGTGGAGGAATAGAAAGCCCAACATTTCTTATTTCCATCCTTTTGGATGTGTATGTTTTATGTTGAATTCTAAGGAAAATCTGAACAAGTTTGATTCTAAAGCTCAGAAGTGTTTCATTGTTGGATATTCTGAATGCTCTAAAGACTACAGAGTATACAATACTGAGATACAGATTGTAGAGGAATCAATTTATGTTAGATTTGATGATAAGCTTGGCAATCAAAATCCAAAGCAACTTGAATTTTCTGCAGATAGAGAAGTTTTTCTCACAGACTCTGAAGAATCAGAAGCAGACAAAGCTCAAGAAAAAGCACCAGAAGCAACGTCAGATGCTACTCCCTTGACTTCTCAGATGGATAGCTTGCAATTTCTGAAGGACCAAATGTTAAAGGATCATCTAGAATCAAAGCCTCTCATCTAGAGGAAATGATAATTGGAAAGAAGGATGACCCTATCAGAACAAGGTCATTTCTCCGATCTTCTGGAACGTCATTGTTTGGGTTGGTGTCCATCATTGAACCTGCTTCTGTGGATGAGGCTCTGAACGATAATGATTGGATACTTGCTATGCAAGAAGAGCTTAACCAATTCACCAGAAATGACGTCTGGGATCTGGTTCCAAGACCAAATGGTTTCAACATCATTGGAACAAAATGGGTCTTCAGAAACAAGCTGAACGAGCAAGGAGAAGTTATCAGAAACAAGGTTAGGCTGGTTGCTCAAGGATACAGTCAGCAAGAAGGTATAAATTACACAGAGACTTATGCTCCTGTGGCAAGGTTAGAATCTATTCGCTTGCTTATTTCCTTTGCTGCATAGTGTAACATCACTCTGTATCAGATGGATGTTAAAAGTGCTTTATTTAATGGTTTCATAGAAGAGGAAGTTTATGTTCATCAACCTCCTGGTTTTGAAAATGAAAAATTTCCAGAACACGTTTTTAAACTTAAGAAATCACTCTATGGCTTAAAACAAGCTCCCAGAGCTTAGTATGAGAGGCTGAGTAATTTCCTTCTGGAAAACAATTTTGTCAGAGGAAAAGTCGACACTACTCTCTTCCATAAATCAATTAAGAAAGACATTTTAGTCTGTCAGATTTATGTTGATGATATTATATTTGGAACTACCAATATTACGCTTGGAAAGGAGTTTGCTCAATCTATGCAGGTAGAATTCGAGATGAGCATGATGGGAGAACTCAGATTCTTTCTGGGAATTCAAGTGAATCAGACTTCAGAAGGTACCTACATACATCAGACAAAGTATGTAAAGGAACTTCTGAAGAAATTCAACATGTCAGAAAGCAAGGTAGCAAAGACTCCAATGCATCCTACAAGCACACTAGGTAAAGAAAAGGTAAGTAAAAAGGCAGATCAGAAGCTCTACAGAGGTATGATTGGATCTCTTATGTACTTGACTGCTTTTAGGCCTGAAATTCTCTTTAGTGTCTGTCTATGTTCTAGATTCCAATAAGATCCTAGAGAATCCCAGTTAACAGTTGTTAAGAGGATTCTGAGGTATCTAAAAGGTACTACTAACGTGGGTTTGTGTTACAGAAGATCTGATGAATACATATTAGTTGGATTCTGTGATGCTGACTATGCTGGAGACAGTATAAAGCATAAGAGTACTTCTGGAAGCTGCCAGTTTCTGGGAAGTCATATGATCTCTTGGTTCAGCAAGAAGCAACCCACAATAGCACTTTCAACAACAGAAGTAGAATACATTGGTGCTGGTGGTTGTAGCACACATATGCTCTGGATGAAGAGTCAACTAGAAGACTATCAGATTCATGAGACTAACATTTCTATTTTTTTGTGATAATACTTCTGCTATTTGCCTTTCTAAGAATCCAATTTTGCATTCTAAGGCAAAGCACATAAAAATTAAGCATCATTTTATCAGAGACTATGTTCAGAAGGGAATTATTAGTTTGAACTTTATTGATACAGACCATCAATGAGTTGATATCTTCACAAAACCCCTTGCTGAAGATAGGTTTAAGTTTATTCTGAAGAATATTAGTATGGATTTTTGTCCAGAATAAAACTATTATTCAGAAGAAAATTTATTCTGATGAAATATGAATAATGTTTATGTTCTGAAGTAATTCTTCTGATTATTTCTTTTAGTACATTATTTATTTTGTGAAACTCTGATCTAACAAGTCTCAGAAGATCTGAGCGTTTGTTAACGTTTCTTATTCTTAAGAGATTCAAAGGCACATCAACATCAAACACGTGTCACATGATATATGAAAAGGTGGAGTGTACTCAATGAGATGTCGTTCTGAGGTACTGTTTGTATTCTCAATTTCTCGTTTTTCCTCCCCACACTTGTCAGAATCATTAATTGCTTTTAATTATTATTTTTTTTATGTGACTTTTTGTTTTCTTTTAATTTATTTGAATTAAATGCTGAACATGTGTAAGTGTGCCCTAATTGTTGCTCTATAAATTCCACAACACAACACATTTCACACTTTACACTCTCTTTCTCTCTCACGTTTATGCATTTCTGTTTACTCCATTGTTTCTTCATCTCCTCCAAACCCAAAACCCAAAGAAGCTTTCGTTATCTCACTTCTTCAACAATGGCAACTTCATCTTCAACCTCTCAACAATTTGAATCAACAATGATTGCTGTTTCTTCTTCTACAATGGGTCCTACTCCATTCACTTCTCCTGAAAGAACTCTCCTTACTCTCGTTGATCAACTGGAAGTTCTTTGTGAGTTTTCTATTGACTTTGAAAGTATTGCTGATAATGATTTTGATTTACGTCCTACTATGTCAACACAAGGCTGGAAAAAATACTTTGACAGACTGGTTGGTCCAGTTTACCCTTGCTTGGTCAAAGAATTCTGGATTCATGCAAGAGTTTTCCCCAAATTCATCATGTCTTCTGTTTTGGGTAAGGAAATCATTATCACTGAGGATCTGATTTGCAAGCTGATAGTGTAAGTACAGAGTATGCCTAAGAGGGGGGGGGGGGGGGGGGGGGGGGGTGAATTAGGCTTTTAGGGACTTTTTCCGGTTTTTCGGTATTCTTGAAATTTTACTGGTTAGGTTCTTGGTGATGAATGCAGTAGGAAGTAAAAGGAAAGTGGACACCAAGATTTATAGTGGTTCCCCTCACAATCCGAGAGTACTCCGCTCCCCTTTCAACACGAAAGAGAGTTTTCACTATTGTTTAATAAAGTACAACCTATCACACCATCAACCGGTGAGGCCTACTATCAAACAATAAAAATCAACAAGTGTACAAGAACAATCCTCTTGTAAACACTCACCCTTGTGTCCAACAATCCTGGATCACAAGTCAAAATACAAGTAATCTATATACTTTGATTTGAGAGTAATAATGGTAATATCAATGTTGAGGTTGATCTTCTCCTTCTGATCAAAATTCACTCTTTTAATTTCAACACAAGTGTTCAATGCTATGCATATGAAAAGATATGATCAATATGAACACTTTTGAAAAGATTTGAAAAGTATTTGAAAGTGGTGAATTTGATTCAAAGAATGTTTTGAAAATGATTATTGGAGGTTGTTTTTTCAATTTGAAAAACTCAGAATTTATATGTGTAAACACACCTTTTCCAAAAGGTATATTTGAGTATAATTCAAAATATGAACTGGTATAATATTCAAACCATTTTTGAACTTGAAACAAAGCCATTTTTCAAAACACGTTCAATGTTAATCGGTTAACACTGGAACGTTATACCAGAATATTTAAAATTTGAAATGGTTAACCGGTTAACCTATATGGTTAATCGGTTAACACTGCTATTTTTCAGAAAAATACTTATAAAAACAATGTTATACCAATTCTAATAGTTTAAAAAATATGCTTATGCAATGTGATCAAATGATAAAGATGTTGAACACTTGTATATCAATTAAATTAATGGATTTTGATATACCATAGCTTGTGTCCAAAACTTGAAAGTTGATCATTCAAATGTTCATGAAGCTTTGAATGTTGATCACTTCCATTCCACTTGATCTTGGTCTTTTGAAAGCGTTTGCCTTTTTGCACAGATGAAATATTCTTGATCTTGATGTTGACGTCATCAAAACTTTGAGACCTTTTAAGACCTTTTATTCAACATTAAAGCTTTTTTTTAACAAGATTTAAAACTCTTTTATTAAAGTTAAAACCTCTTTTAAAGTTTTTTTTCCTTCCAAAATTAAAATCTTTTCTTAAAACTAAAACTTTTTTTTTCTAAATTTAAACCACCTTTTTAAAATTTAAATCTAAGTTTGTAAATTAAAACCATTATTTATTTAAAGTTACTACAAACCTTTTAAAAATCTATATATATCTATATAAAACTTATAATTAAAAACCATTTTTTATAAATTATCATTAGTTTATTTTTTTAATAACTTGAAATTATATTTTTTCTGATGACTAATAATTAAAAACATTTTAATAGCTTATAGTTAGTATTTTTTTTATTTATAGTTAGTAACGGTTTTTTTTTATGATTTATAGTTAATTTAATTTTTAATAATTTGTAATTAAAAAAACATTTAGATTTCTAATTTATGACGTTCCTAACATTGTTTTCCTCAGTTGTGTAGTTTATTGATGCTTTATTTTTTGCACTCCATTTTATAGTTGTAATTTATGCGAGGCAATCGTCGCTCTTATTTCATTATTATTCTTGCATTTTCCAGGGATGTAATTTACGCGAGGCCATGGTCGCAGTTTATTTTTATTTATTTATTTATTTTTTGGGATTTGTAATTTACGTGAGTGATCGTCGCGACGCTTTATCGCTTTCATTACTTTCCGTACTTTATTTCTGCCGTATAATAATTTGCTATATCTTGCATGATTTGCCGTTAGAATCTCCTCCGAAGGAATTAGGTTTAGTCGTTTGACCGCCGAGTCAATAACCCAAATTTTTGACCGTTTCAAACCCTAATAGTTTAAGTGTCCCGCCGTGGACGAAAATACCCTTTATCCTATGTCGCTACTGCGAAAATCGGCGCCGGCTGAACAGAAGAGTCGCCACCGTGCGTTATTTATCCCAACGGAGGGAAAGGAAACGCTCGAAGTAAACCTACCGCAAAGACGGGAAAGGAATGGTCATCGCAACCAAATCCTGGATTCGGGAGTCGGTTACGCAAGGGGAAGGTATTAGCACCCCTCACGTCCGTCGTACTCGACGGGATCCATGCTTGTTTTCTAGTACGGATTGTTATTCTATCTATTCTACAGGTCTGGGGTTAAAAGAAAATAAAATGACTCTGCAAAGTATCGCACTTTATGCCTACGTATTCCCGTCTGGGACGAGAAATCAGAGTCAACGTAGTTCGCCTACCTACGGGAAAGGAGGGGAAGGTTGCTCGCTAGGATATCGCATCCTATGCCTACGTACTTTCATACGACATGAAAGATCAGAGCAAACGTAGTTCGGGCCACGTATGACACAAGTCTGTCTTGATTGCTTTTATCTCCTTCTAAAAAAGGGTTTTTCTGATTATTGGTCCAAGCGGACAAAAATGACGTTTTGATGAGTTTACATTCTTTTACGAAAGAAGTGTCTTTTATTGTGTTTGAAAGATTTATTATGTTTTTCTGTTTGTTTTGAGAAAGAAGAGACAGAACTCTAACCTATGGTTGAAAAGGGAATCAAACTAACCTACTGTTATCATGCATGGGTTAAGACCTAATGTCTATCATGCTCCTCTCTTGCACAGAGAGAAACAGAGATCCTAAGGGATAAACGGAAACAGAAACAATAGCATATACAATAAAGCAGTAAAATGCATGGATGTAGCAGTACAAGCGAGGCAAGGGACTCCCACTCAACCTCGAACCTAGAAAACAACAGGCAAAAGCGAACAAAATTCGCTTTCAACCTTACAGATTAATGGCAAACAATACAGTCAGGGAAATTCAAACAATACATCAAAAATTATAAACAGCAAAAAATAAACAGCAAGCAGCAGGCTTCATCAACATCTGTCTTCAAGTCATCTTCAACCAGCTACAAGCTTCAAGCAAGCATCAGTCTTCATCTTCAAGCCTTCAAGCAAGGTTTCTATCTTCAATCTTTCACTGGCTTTTCTTCAAGTCTCACTTTCCAAGATGAGTAGCAATTAACAGGATGCATTGGATGTTACGCAGTCAATTGCCTACCAAGGGTGGCCTACTGACTGTTAACATGATACAGACAGTTTTCTCTCAAAAGTTCTATCTTTCAAATACATTCACTAATCCTTCCAAAGGAAGGAGGTGGGTATTTAAAAGAGACTTTGAATCATAGAGAAAAAATGGAGGCAAACAAGACCTTCCATGTTTGTGAATCAAGTTCCTATTCTAGAGCTCTACCTAACTCCTAGATCCTATAACCTTCAACAGCTGCCAGCAAGATATACTTTTCATCAACTCTGGAAATTGATCTTCATTCCTTGTCTTCAATGGGCTTCATCAGCAAAGTCTTCAGCTCAAACCCAAACCCCAAGTAGGCCCAATACCCCACACAATCAAACAATAACCCTAGAAAGGGCACACCACACAATCAATCAATTACAGAAAATATACTAAAAATATTAATACAATGGGAAAAATTCTACTATTTATTCTAAGGGATCTATTATGCTTACCCTCAATACCCCTATAGTCCCAGGTCCTAATTCAGTCTAAAAACCCAAAAGAAAATTATTTTGTTATACCTATATTATATTCACAATCCTAATTGACTATCCTAATAGTTTCTAACTAAACTACCTAAAATAAATCCTTAAAAAAATAGTATAAAAATCAGGGGGACACCTAATATCCATATCTAGTTATGCTAAAAAGAATAGGATGAAAATCCTAAAGGAAACTCTCAAACTAAATTCAACAAATAGAGGCATCAACTAAAAGAATTAAAAAAAGCTATTAAATGTAAAAATATGCAAAAAAATATGAAAATGAAATAAAATGACAATTTTATGTTTTCATATTTTTCTAGACAAAAAATGGAAAATGGGGGAAAAAATCTCATTAAAAAATATGCATTTTTCAATTTGTTATGAATTTTTAAAGTTTGAAAAAATTTGGAGGAAAATTAATATGAGAATTGGCATGAGGGGTGCAAGAAGAAATAAAATGCAATTGGAAATGATTTGGGCCCCAGCAGGTGGGGTGCGCCTAGCAGCAGGCGCTTGGGCCCAGTTTCTACCAGAAAAAAAAATAAAAATAAAAAAACTGAATGGTGCGAATAGCAGGCTTTATAGTGCAAAACGAATGGGCCTTGGACAAGGGGGGTGGGGAAATCAAAACGTGTGAAACCCAGCATGATTCACTAACTCAAATGCAGCGTTTGGGCTGCTTTTCCCTCTCCAATTTCGTGCGTGAATGTGGACCGTTGGATGGTCCCTTGGTCAAATGTTCAAGCGCAAATCCAATGGTTCTCATGTTGTCTTCAACCTTTGGATGTTAGGGTTTGAAACTCCATGAAAAAAACTTCCCATGCATGAAACTTCCTCTTCCTTGTTCTCTCTCAATACTCCACCATTTAACACGATTCAAGAACCAAAATCACTCTATTTTTCACGTAGAATCCAACTGTGGCAATGGTTTGTATTAACACTCTCTCTATCATGCTAACCGAACAGTACAACTCCATGTATCCAAACTTTCTTCAATTTTTGACCATCACAAAACTCAACAATCTTTATATATAATTAATCCCTATGCCATGCTGATTAAAACCAACCAAAATTCGTGCATTATCATCCATTAAATAGTGTGTTCTACCTCCATCAAGAATCAACCTCCATTAATGAAACCTCACTAATTGGTCTTAAACTCATCCAAATGAATCACCTAATGGTCTCTAATGGTTTCACAACAAGAATCAATCCTAACCATGCCTAAATCAATGTGTGGGAAAGATTTTGCATACCTTGACCCTTACAATGGTAGGTGTTGGAAAGCTTCGAATCAGGCCTTGTAGATCTTCAAGAATGGTCTCTAAGTGATGAATAATACTCTGCTTGCACAAGATTTGATGGAGATGGCTTGTATCTTCAGATTCAATCCCTTTTGCTCTCTTGCAACTTCACTTGGAAAGCTCCAATCCCTCTACTGGGATGTTTGCCCTAAACCAGGGGATTTTACACAGAAACCCTAATTCAGAAACCTCTCTTCTTCTTGATTTCTCTTGATTCCTCCTTGGCACAACACCACATCCATATCTACATGTCAAATGAGGCATCCCACATCTTTCAAATAGGCCTTGCTGCCCTTCAATCAAGCATTTAACCTAGGGTTGACCTAGGGTTGACCCAGATGAAACCCTAGTTGACTGTCTTCAACTGCAGCTCTTGTAATCACATCAATGACTTGTCTCACTTTCAAAATGGCTCTCTAGGTCTTCCATGATGTCTATATACCCTCCATGGCCTCAATTCATAGCTCACAACTTCTTTGATGATCTTCAAATACCCTCAAGATAGGAGATAGATCCACTGCTTGGTCCATTAACTTCTTAAACTTCAATTTCTTTCTGATGACTTGGATAGGCTTGAATTTGAATAAGAACCTCTTGATATGCCCATAGAGACAAAAATTGAATTTGGTCCCTGGTTGGATGGCTTGTTATGCTATGCTATGCAAATGATTAGACTATGTACATGACTTTTTATGCAAATGACAATGCAATTGAAACATAAACCAAGTGAAGTAGGTTGAGCAAATTTTAGGGTGCAACACCCTATCTTTAGGTCAAAGAGTCGCCGTACTCTGCTATAGGGTTTCCCGCCGTGGAATCCATAATTTCAACCCTAATTTTAATTCAACTTTTCAACATAGAAATAGGAGTTTCAAGACTCCACGTAAGCGTGTCCTTAAGATATGTTTACTCCCCATTGAAACCTTGACCATAGTCAAGAAGTTTCTAACCTCCCTTTCGAGGGGAACTACAATTACTCTGATTCTATTCCCGTCAGGATATGTAGGCACAAGATGCAATGTCTTGCCGAGTAAACTTAGGACTAACCCTTAGGTCTTTTAGGTCACTCTATCCCTTAGGAATATATTTCAAACAGATAATAAAATAAAAAAAACATACAATAAACAAAAGGTTCCTGTAGAGTACTACAGAAGTTTATGGTGCTAGTACCTTCCCTAAGCTTAACCAACCCCTTACCTAGATCTCTCCCCGCATTGTCTTTACGATGCAAAATTAGGTTTTCCTCTTTTGACCTTTTCCTTCGGATAAATCAAAGAGCGGCTGTGAACTAAATATGCAACTCAAATTAATTAATAATTTGATATCATATTCTAACCGCAACAAAAAATGGCGACTTCACTGGGGACCCTCCTAATTTTTAAGGGTTGCCCCTATTTTGTTTATTGTATGATATTTCTATTTTATTTTATTATCTGTATATATTGTACCTTGCTTGGGGTATCTTTTTTGTGAGATAAGTCCTACACCCGAACTTTAGTGACATTATTATAGGAAGGTGATATATTCGACGACGCTTATAGGGAGTGATTCCCGACCAAGCTGACTTGAGAATCACCGCTCAGTTAAGACCCTTTCGAAAATGGTTCGGTTGAACGAGTATTCGTGAAAACTTTTACTATTGTCGATTGGAATTCGTGATACTGGGGACCGTAGTACCTTAACACCACTTTGGCCTTATCTAGGACGTAGTGCAAGGACTATGAGGGAATATTCCCAAAATAGTTGCTACGCGATACTACACTCAAAAGAGGCTCTCTCGAGGATATTATTAACCACCGAGTCAATTGGGAAACTAATAATATCCGAAAGATGGACTGATGACTTTGGGCACCTCTTTAGAACCTTGTTCTACAGGTACAATTACCCCATAGTACATACCTTTTGGGAAGGGTAGACCTTAACTCCATTCATTGTTCCTCTAACCTAGGACTTTGTTGTTTGTGTGTATTTGTGCATGGCATTCATAAAACATCATTCCTAGTTTCAAGGAATTCAACAGTCCTTTGCGAATTCAAAAGTCCTACATTTCAAAGTTTAAAACTGTTTCCAACTTTCCTAAAAAAAGAAATGTTTGCAATCGATCGTTGAAGTTCTTGAAACTATTGCATTGCATTAGCATCATGTCTTGCATGGCATCTTTCCCCGGGTTTCTCATGTCTAGTTGTCTTTATCTTTTAGTGTTCCATTGAGTCGTCAAGTTGATTCCTCGACACAGATATCAGACTAGAGCTAACTATAGAATCCAAATGTTAGAATAAGAGGAACATAATGTGGAGGTCCAAATGGAGATTGATGAGTTGAAAGCAGGCATGACCAGGCTTACCGAGATGCTTCAAGTGTTGATTGCCAGAGGAGAGCCACCTCAGAGGACTGTCATTCAGGAAGTTTCAAGCGCTGATCCACCTCTTGTTCCAGCGCCACCCTCTACTTGGCCGGAGTTTGGTTTACCTCATAACTACTCTCCACCTATTGCATCTGCCGCTACGATTGGTCAGACTTTCAGACCGGTTTTTCAAGCTCCTGTCCTTACCGAGGCCCAACCTGTGGTCCACACGGTTAACCAGACTGTCCAAGCTCCCGTTGAGTACAATGTTGCCGGTGATCAAGAAGATTTTGTTGAGCTTGAGATCACCCGTGAACAGTTTCAAATCATAAACAAGAGACTCCAAGCTATCGAAGGTACTGATTTATTCAATGTTGATGCAGACAATATGTGCCTAGTTTCTGGTCTTGTTTTGCCTGCCAAATTCAAGATTCCTGAGTTTGTGAAGTATCAGGGTCATTCATGTCCAAGAGCCCATCTAGTCATATACTTCCGAAAGATGGCAGCTTACACCAACAATCAAAAGTTTCTCATCCATTGCTTTCAAGATAGTTTGAGTGGTGCTTCTCTTAAGTGGTATATGAACTTAGAGCATAATAGCGTCCACTGCTTCTAGGATCTTGACAAAACTTTTATGAAGCAATACAAGTATAATTTGGACATGGCTCCCGATCGTCGCCAACTTCAGAGTATGTCTCAGAAGGAAAGAGAGTCGTTCAAGGAGTATGCTCAGCGTTGGATGGAATTACCTTCTCAAGTTGAACCCCATATAGCAGAGAAGAACTGACAGGAATGTTCATGGATACTTTGTCTCCTTTCTATTGGGAAAAGATGATTGAGAGTGTCTCTTCAAGCTTTACAGATTTAGTAACTATTGGCCAAAGGTTAGAAGAAGGGTTGAAAAATGGTAAGGTATCCAAAGCTGCCGAATCTTCTAATGGGGTAAAGAAATCCTATGGGAATTTCCATAAGAGGAAGGACGAGCAGACTAATGCTGTCATGACTGAATCAAGAAAGCCTCGCCAGGGATCTCAACCTGTTGTTGCTCCACAGCCAGCTCAGAATCCTCAACGTCCAGTTATTAGACAAGACCAGTATCGAAATAGGAATCAATTTGATCCTATTCCCATGACTTACACAGAACTTTATCCTTACTTGGTTCAACGAGGGCTGATCACTACAAGGGCTTTACCACCCCTCCTAATCCTCCTCTAGTTGGATTTAGGGCTGATTTCCAGTGCGCTTTTCATGAGGGTGCCTTAGGCCATGACTTGGAGCATTGTTTTGCACTGAAGGCTAGAGTGCGCGAATTGATCAGAGAAGGAATACTTGATTTTGAAGATAATCCTCCAAATATCCAGAAAAATCCGTTGCCAGCACATCAAAAGTGAAGCTTCGGGCTGACCCCAGAGGATGGCTCGCTGATTTAATCATTAGGCTTTTGTTTCTCATTGTTTGTATTTTCCTTATTTTATTAGCTGTTTGCTTTTGAACTATGTTTGTACTTTTATATTAATGAACTGAGCATTGCAACTTTTGATTTAATTCATTTTATCTATTATTTTCATCTCTATACTTTATCTTTCAAATGTTTACTTCTTGTCCAAATTCTTGATATGCAAAGATTGGAGGGAGGATGACGAAAACGTTATACCCATAACTGCTGTCAGTATGCTTTCAATCAATCTTTGTTGACAATCTGAGGCATTGTTTCAACTCCTAAACACTGGAGAAATAAGGAAGTTATCCCCTTGTCACCCCCTTCGAGCCTAGAAGTTGGAGTTTCTTTCTTTACAAAAAAAACCCTCAATTTTAACCTTGGGGCATGGGTAGTTCTCAGTTAACTTGGTTGTGTTTTCCTACAATACGCCTTTCATATAAAGGTCGCACTCACAATTTTCCTTTGTACACAACAAGTGTTGAAGATGCTTTTTCTAAAGCCAAAACGCCAATGATGGTTCACCGTAATCATTTAAGATAGGAAGTCTCTTTCTTTCGGAAAAAACAAAATAAAATATAAAAAGTCCGCTAAGTCAAAACCTATGAAGGAGACTTAGGAAAAACTGGGGCATCCCGCTGACTGTAATCTTCACAAAAAAAAAAACAGTTCAGGAAAAAGTTAGGGATAATAAAAAGAGGAGATCTTTAAATCCTTACCCTAAAAATCCTCAATGTCAAAAGAACCATATGTTGTAAAGAAGCAGTGTCTGCCTTTTCATAGGTCCCTTGACTTCTGAACCATCATTGCTACCATCAGTGTAATTCCTAACCTATAGGAACCTGAATGCAAATATGAGTTAACTGAGCATAGGACTGGAGATCATCACGTAGATTGGGTGGGTATAAATAAATTTTTAGCCTTTATCCTTTATTTCATAAACCGTGAACTAGACCACGTTACAACCCTCAAAAGACCTAATTGAAACAAGGATATTTTGAAAGCGTGCTACAACAAGGTTGCATAAGCTGACTCCTAAAGATCTTTGTGAATCATTTATTTTGGTCGTATACCTGTATTAAACTTTGAGCGTCCTGGACCACCGCGTTCTAACCGATGACTCATTTATTTTTCATCTTTCAAAAACAATTTTGATTTCAAAAGTTGCATGAACTTTGCATTACCATGTTTATATGAATATTTTTGTTTGCAAACTGGCTTTCCTCTAAGGAATTTTCAAATAATCGAGAAACTTAGTCAAGTGATCCTATCAGGGGCAAAGTCTTCTCAGATATGGTTTATCCATGAGATTTTCAAGACTCGGACTGGGGCAAACCTTCTGAGGGTACAGTAAAACAATCATTTTCAGAATCAGACAAGCTGAAGCAATTATCAGTTCATTTGTAATGGACAATTTAATCTGAGGCAGTTTACTTGAAAGATCTCCAAGCGGCTTTCCATCCTTCCTACGAGGACCATCAACCTGATTACAATTTAGCAAGTGGCAGTGATCTCTGGGTTGAGGAATCAGTTTTCCAGTCTTGTCATCTTACCAGAAGAGTCGAGCCTTGTCGTCGACATCTGCATTTGCATTTGATCATATCTCATAACATAATTCATATACATATACATTTCATACCTATGCATAGCATGAGTGTTTCATCCTCATTTGCATTTCTCCCGAGGTCGTGTTTTATCCAGGTCTTACCTTGTGGTCGAAGTCCAACTTACTTGGAACCTACCAAACAACTTTGTGTCGTGTCCATCTGATATTCTTCCAGATAGGACATTTTTCTTATCCGATGATTTTCCGGATATGCCTGTTCCTTTTACGTCCAATACTATTCTCATATATTGTGTTTATACCTTTCATTCAAAGCCATTATTGGATGTCTGGTACCATGATTTTAATGTCTCTTTCTGATGGTTTTCCAGATTGAGTCTCGTTGTTCTGATGTTCTTCCAGAACTTCGTTGTTACGTATCTGATGGTTTCCCAGATATTTTCCTTCGATTCTTACGGTTTTCCAGAATCTATCCGATGGTTTTCCGGATTTATTCCTCTTTCTGATGGTTTTCCAGATCGAGTCCTTTATCTGATGGTTTTCCAGATATTTTCCTTCGATTCTGATGGTTTTCCAGGATCTATCTGATGGTTTTCCGGATCTGTTTCTCTTTCTGACGGTTTTCCAGATTGAGTATCTTTTATTTGATGGTTTTCCAGAATCTATCCGATGGTTTTCTGGATATGTTTCTCTTTCTGATGGTTTTCCAGATTGAGTATCTTTTATCTGATGGTTTCCCAGATATTTTCCTTCGATTATGATGGTTTTCCAGGATCTATCCGACGGTTTTCTGGATCTATTTCTCTTTCTGACGATTTTCCAGATTGAGTATCTCTTATCTGATGGTTTTCCAGATATTCTTTTACAATTCTGACGGTTTTCCAGAATCTTTCCGATGGTTTTCCGGATCTGTTCTCTTTCTGAGGTTTTTCCAGACTGAGTTTTTGTTCTGACGTTCTTCCAGAACCCCTTTGTTGCTTATCTGATGTTCTTCCAGATAGGTCTTTAAAACTTGCCCCGTACATTTATTACTTTCCTAAATGTTTCAGATTTACCTTCAGAAACTTGTCTTCATCTCATGCTCCTATAGATTTCGTCCTTTTGTTTCTGGATATAACCCAAGGTTTATTCGATGGTTTTCCGAGTAACTCTGGTATGTTTTAGAGTTCATTCGATGTTCTTCCGGATGTCCCTGAAATTTGTTTCTTTGACCCCGAGGTTATTCGATGGTTTTTCCGAGTATCTCTGGTGTTTGTTTCTCTCTGTATAATCTCTGATGATTCCTGAAGATCCCGCTCGATCTCTTTGCTTAAAGGAATGACCCGGAAATTCCAGCACTTGTCGTTTACCTGATCCTACCGCCGTGTGGATCCTGTGTTACTGTTCGTTCTAAAGTGACAATTGTCGCGCTATTCAACCAGTGCGTCGTATTCCCCAGTGTAGTTACTCGTCGCGTCTGTCCCCTATGTCGTCGTGTCGTCTGCATCCTTGCATTCATCATTCCATTATACGCATCATATTAGATTCATGGCATTGTCAGCATTATAGTTCATGTTATTTTGTCCATATCATTGCATATCACTGCATATAGGGGCCAAATTTTTGGTTATCTATATTTAAATCCCTTTCACCGCGATTTCTCGAGTCTCCGCTGCTCAAATCATCCGGTGAAGCTATTTAAATAGGGGCATCTGTTGCACCCCAAATTTGTCCTACCTTTACATGGTTTCTAGTGCCACTTTATTTCGAATAAACAAAATGGCACAATTAGCAAGAGACCGTGTGTGAGGAGTTGTGAGTGTGAAAGGTCGAGAGTTCGAATCTCACCTTCTTCATTTTTTTTTCTTTTATTTTTATTCTAACTTTTCTATTAAAAATATTAGAAAATATTTTATTCTTTTTATAATATTTTTAATGTTTAGTAAATAAATAGGGTTTTAAGTTTGTTTTAATTTGTTTTAGTTTTGACTAATTCTTTAAGTTGGGCTTTAAAGTGGGCATTAGGTTAGAGTTAACCCTAATTTGTTACCTATATAAACATGAGTTGCATTTGAGAAAAGGGGGAGAAGGAGACAAAAGAAAAAACGGCGGCCGTTCTCACAACTTATCAGAAGAAAGGAGGAACCCACGAACCCAGAAGGAGAAGAAAGGGACGGTTCTTCGAAGAAGAAGACAGAGTTTCCTTCGTTAATCATCATCATCACGACTCAGAGAAGCTCAAGCTCTCATCATTGTCCTCCTTCCGGAACAGCTTCAAATCCCATCTCAAGAATTTGTCGCCGTTACCGTAAGTTTTTCCTAACTTTTTAGATTTAGTTAATATTAAAATGAATTTTCTTAATTAAAACTCTTCTTGAACCAAAATTCTTTTTTTAGAGGTTAGTGCATTATTTTTAATTAAACCATTTTTAAAAAGAAATACAACAAAAGAAACATAAAGCTAGCATTAAGACATTTTATTCAACATTAAAGCTTTTTTTTTAACAAGATTTAAAACTCTTTTATTAAAGTTAAAACCTCTTTTAAAGTTTTTTTTCCTTCCAAAATTAAAATCTTTTCTTAAAACTAAAACTTTTTTTTCCTAAATTTAAACAACCTTTTTAAAATTTAAATCTAAGTTTGTAAATTAAAACCATTATTTATTTGAAGTTACTACAAACCTTTTAAAAATCTATATATATCTATATAAAAATTATAATTAAAAACCATTTTTTATAAATTATCATTAGTTTATTTTTTTAATAACTTGAAATTATATTTTTTCTGATGACTAATAATTAAAAACATTTTAATAGCTTATAGTTAGTATTTCTTTTTTTATTTATAGTTAGTAACGTTTTTTTTTTAATGATTTATAGTTAATTTAATTTTTAATAAATTGTAATTAAAAAAACATTTAGATTTCTAATTTATGACGTTCCTAACATTTTTTTTCTTAGTTGTGTAGTTTATTGATCCTTTATTTTTTGCACTCCATTTTATAGTTGTAATTTATGCGAGGTAATCGTCGCTCTTATTTCATTATTATCTTGCATTTTCCATGGATGTAATTTACGCGAGGCCATGGTCGCAGTTTATTTTTTTATTATTATTTTTTTGGGATTTGTAATTTACGTGAGTGATCGTCGCGACGCTTTATCGCTTTCATTATTTTCCGTACTTTATTTCTGCCGTATAATAATTTGCTATATCTTGCATGATTTGCCGTTAGAATCTCCTCCGAAGGAATTAGGTTTATCCGTTTGATCGCCGAGTCAATAACCCAAATTTTTGACCGTTTCAAACCCTAATAGTTTAAGTGTCCTGCCATGGACGAAAATACCCTTTACCCTAGCTTTAGGTCAAAGAGTCGCCGTACTCTGCTTTAGCGTTTCCCGCCGTGGAATCCATAATTTCAACCTTAATTTTAATTCAACTTTTCAACATAGAAATAGGAGTTTCAAGACTCCACGTAAGCGTGTCCTTAAGATATGTTTACTCCCCATTGAAACCTTGACCATAGTCAAGAAGTTTCTAACCTCCCTTTCGAGGAGAACTACAATTACTCTGATTCCATTCCCGTCAGGATATGTAGGCACAAGATGCGATGTCTTGCCGAGTAAACTTAGGACTAACCCTAAGGTCTTTTAGGTCACTCTATCCCTTAGCAATATATTTCAAACAGATAATAAAATAAAAAAAGCATACAATAAACAAAAGGTTCCTGTAGAGTACTACAAAAGTTTAGGGTGCTAGTACCTTCCCTAAGCTTAACCAACCCCTTACCTAGATCTCTCCCCGCATTGTCTTTACGATGCAAAATTAGGTTTTCCTCTTTTGACCTTTTCCTTCGGATAAATCAAAGAGCGGTTGTGAACTAAATATGCGATTCAAATTAATAAATAATTTGATATCATATTCTAACCGCAACAGTTGGTCATCTGACAGAAGCTGGCATGACAGAAGAAGTAGCTTCAGTGGTTGGAAAACCTCTGAATGACAAAAGTCTCCAGAGGATGAGGATTGTAGAAGAACTTACTTCTGCACCAGATCATATCAACTCTAAAGAAGTCAGCAAGAGAAGGATTCTTGTAGATGATTTCCCTCTCTTCTACGCTAATGAACCCAAGGAGATTATTCTGGCTTACATAGCAGAATGTTTAGCAGATGGAACTCCTATACCAGAGCATCTGATTCAAAGAGCAGATGAACCTGGATTTGATTTTCATGGATAGAGACAGAGGAAAAAAAGGAAAGTCTCAGAAGGAGGATCTTTTAAGCCAAAGAGAAAAGCTTATGGCGAAGCATCTGCTGCAAAGGCAAAGTGTGTCAAGAAACAAAAAGGTAACCCTGCTTCTGCTAGTTTAGATTCTATTTTAGAAACAGTCAAAGAAGTACTAGCATCTGAACCTCCTTCTTATGAACATATTCCCTCACCTTCTCCTCCTCACGACTCTGAACCCATTCCTTATGAACCAGAAAGATCTCAACCACTTTCTTCTACACCCAAACCACATAAAACTTCTAAACACCTACAACCTCAACCATCTGAACCACAATCATCTGTACCATCCACACCCTTATTCAACATACATCAGAAAACCACTCCTGATAAAACCCCAACTTCTGCTCCACATACATCTGAGCCACACCCATCTGAAAACCAACCTTCTGAAATTCCCCCACCTGAAACACAAACTTCTGAACAATAACAAACAGAAACCTTTCCATCTGATCCTGAACCAATGGTTCTTGATCTTCAACCTCTTATGAATGTATATCCAGTTCCCTCTGGATCATCTGAATCTTCTGAATCGTCTGATTCTTCAGATTCATCTGATTCCACTGATTCTGATAGATCTGATTTCATTTCATCTATTCTCAAACCTTTTGTTTCCATCTCTTCTGACCATGATAATGAAACTTTATCATCTGAACCAACCCCTTCTAAACCTCTGTTTGCTAAAACATCATTTGTCCTCACTCCATCTTCTTCATACCCACCTGTTATCTACATCCCTTCTTTTTCCATCCCCTCCACTTCTGAAACCACCAAAACACCTTCACTAGAAAACTATCTGAAACCTAAACCTAGGTTGGATGTTGGTACTTTATTTGCTGGGTTTGAAAAAGAATTAAACATGTGGCTATCTACTATCAAGAAGGAATGCATGTCCAATTTGAATCCTGATGATTCTGAGGCTATCTGGCAAAGATTCAGATCCAGATTTAACTCTATAGCTTCCAATCTTCAAGAGATTTGTACTGATGATGCCAAGGTCAGATTTGCTGAGGCTGTTAGAAAAACTCTTCTGAGAGTCAGCAGAAACCCAATCTTGCTTCTAGAAAACACACCTGCAAAGGACGTGTGTATCCCTTCTGAAGTCTTGGTTGCTTCTGAGACTGCTGAAGTGGTTAGCTCTGAAGTAGTAGCTCCAGAAGTTTCTGCTCCTGCTTCTGAGACTTTTGACTCTGCTCAACCTGCTAACATGGTCATTCAGAATACTTCTGCATCCTTGGTTGTTCATGGTGCCTCTGCTTCTGCATCTGCTCCAGAGTCATCTGAAGTGAAGAAGGAAGACGAAGATCTGCATGCTCAGATTGCTGAACTCAAGGCCAGCAACACTGAGATGAAATCTTGGATGGTTAAACAAGAAAAGACAATTGATGAAATCAAGACATGGATGGAAAAACAAGACGAATCCACATCTGAGATAACGAATCTTTGAGGATGTTGGCTTCTCGTCCTTCTTAGTTTTTCTGTGTTGTTTGTGCACTTGTTTTATCTGACTGTTTATGTTTTTCTGAATGAATTTATTTGTTGCTTTATTGTTTTTCTTCTGTTATTTTTTTTGTCTTAAAGTTTTTCTTAAAAGATTTTCTTTTTGATATGACAAAAAGGGGGAGAAAATGGTAATTTTGATCATTCACATAAACAGTTACCAAAGGCAACTCATACATGATAAATTTCAACTAATCATATTTCTTGAGTATTTCAGAGCTAATAATTCTCATCTGATAAATTCTAAGAATTAACTCTGAACTAAAAGTCTGAGAATCTGCAAGTTTCCTCTGAAGTTGGAAAGAATACAGAAGCTGAAAGGGAAGTATTTTATGTTTTCAGAAGTATTCATTTCAGGGGGAGATTAATATTCTCAGGGGGAGTAATATTTCATTTCTATTTAAACAAAATTTCCCATAGTTTTTGTCATCATCAAAAAGGGGGAGATTGTTAGAACACAGATTGATGTTCAATATATCTCATTGTTTTGATGATAACATTAATGAAATTTTGTATAGAGAATTTATATACACTAATTCTATTCAAGTGTTTATTTGTTTCAGATATCAAAATTAATATTATTCTGGAAGCAAGAACGCCTCTGAACACCACAGAACGAAAATGTTCTGAGCGTCAGAAGCAACACATCAGAAGACTCTGATCTGCTATGATGACTCTGAGCGAAGCTAAGAAGAACTTGAGCAAAGGACATATGTAAAGCTTCAGAAGACTCTGGAAGTACTCAATGCTGTAAGTACATAAGTTCTGATAAGTAAGTATGCTCTGATAAGGATTTCACGCTTAAAGCACTTTGCTGCAAACTCTGATAGAGAAACTCTGATTGAGTTAACTCTGACCTGAACAACTAAGAACATCATCAGAAGTTCTGATGCAAGACGTTCTAAAAGTTGGTGAAGAAGATGCTGTTCAAATAAAGATTCGTTGGTATATTCCTTGTCTTATCCTAAACAGCTCTTTCCCCATTCGTGCTTGACACAGGATTTTAGACAAAAAGGATTTGTCAGAACATTCCTCTTCTGAGAAAGGAAAAGTCAAGAGAAGACAAAAAGAACAGAATGCACAAATTGCACAATCTTTGAGAAAGGATTTCAAAGTACTATAAAAGCAAGCATTAGCATCACTTCAAAGGTTGACAGAACTATTGACAAATTATTCAAAGCACTCATTCAAATATTCTTCAAGCTAGAATAGTTTTCATTTTAGTTCTTTAACTTGTGTAAAAATCACTGTTGTGATATAGCTTTTTAGAAGCACATATTAAACAGAATTGTTAGTTTATCTTTTGTAAAAATATTTCCTTAAGAAGACCAAGTTGTGGTCAGAATTTCTTTAGAAGAAAGATATGAAATACAACCCTCACTAAAGTTAAACAAGAAAATAGTATAACATGCACAATGAATTTGTATGAGGAGATTTAAATATCTAAAGAAGAAATATTAAATTTATAAGAGAAAACTACTTTTTATATATAGATGTTGTTCTTATTACAAACTAATGATTCATCTTATATAGTAATCCACATACTATAAAATGACTGAAACATATTACAAAATACATATAAGCCATGTTATTCCTATTATTGCTCTTGACTAATGTTGCATCTTGCCATAATTAGTTTTGACTAATTATGCCCACAGTATTCGATGCAGACATGTTCACATAAAGAAACCATCTAGGACTCGATGTAGAACTGTTAATAGTGGACTTGGAGTAAGGATATAGGGACATTAATTCACTATTGTACATTAAGATGAACTAAATAGGTAAGGTAAGATGTATCGGCCGATAAAGAGGAGTTGTGATGTTGAAGGTGAGTTGGAAGGGTATTAACTGTTAAAGTGGGAGCATAGAAACCAAGTGGTCCGAAATTAGCTTATCGTCGAAGAATATCCTACCTAAATCTATAGAGAGATAAGAAGAATCCTGAGATCATGCAAGTGTGGGACTATATTGTTGACAGAAAAATA
This sequence comes from Lathyrus sativus, assembly GCA_963859935.3. NCBI lineage: Eukaryota > Viridiplantae > Streptophyta > Magnoliopsida > Fabales > Fabaceae > Lathyrus > Lathyrus sativus. Next base: position 607,833,556 of record OZ012739.1, read on the forward strand.
TAAGGATGTACTCATATATCCTACATCAACAAATATACCTTCTTTTCGATAATCATACAAGGAAAATCCACAGTTATATGCACTCATCATGGAGAACTCATAGGATAACTGACCTTAGCATCATTTCCCAATGGATATTCAAGTGAAGACAATCATACTTGAAGGATTAATACTTTTGTATAGTTCACCAGGATAGAAGGTAGAGTCATGCAAGCTTGATCGATTAGTTTTGAATGATAAGTCAGAGCAAATGGCATGTGTTGAACTTCACTTTGAGGAAATAACAGGATAGAAGGTAGAGTCATGCAAGCTTGATCGATTAGTATGTATCAAAATGTGTTAGGAGATGCAAGAAGTAATTAATTTCCAAAATCTAAATCAAACGTAATAGAGTCTTAAAGCTAAGTTGATCTATGAATATGTGGATATTGGACACTAGAACCAAGGAAGTCATACAATCACATGGTAACATCAGAGTAGTGTAGTGGAATCATAAGAAATCCTCTATACTCAGGGAATATCAATTTATGGACAAAAAACTTTTAGTAGTTGGCAAAATTTAGAATATAATAAATCTAGAAGATTATTCTAATAGGATTATCGAGTCGCTCCCCACTAGATAATGGATACACATGACAAGCAATCGATAGGGTAAATGTCAAAGAAGTATGTTTTCTATCCGTGTGTGTGTGTGTCTGTGTGTGTGTGTCTGTGTGTGTGTGTGTGTGTGTGTGTGTGTGTGTGTGTGTGTGTGTGTGTGTGTGCGTGTGTGCGTGTGAGAGAGAGAAGATGATTACTTCAAGTGGAGAGTGTCTAAAGAACCAGTGGATTAAGACACTAATGATTTACAAGCAGATGTAGGAGACAACTTCTTTACTAGTGAATGGATCGAAAGATTACATTAATTAAAGTTATAAAGAGGGAAAAATGTGAATCCCATGATGTGAATAAGTTGGAAACTACAATGACATAAGTGGATAACATGCAAGGAAATGCTTCCAAAAGGTAACACGTTATTGAATCGTAGTTATCAAGCCAATAAAATATTGTGTCCAATGGGGTTGGACTATGTAAAAATATATGCATGTCTTAATGATTAAGTATTATATAGGAAAAAGAATTAAAACTTGAAGTAGTTCCCGAGGTGTGGAGAGTCCCACTACAAACAGAAGGACAATGGTGCTGAAGATGGTGATGGTGTAATTGGAAATGTGTTCCTTCCAAGGTGATTTGGTACCTACTGATAATTCAAAGGTTCAAGGGATTGTTTTTTAGTGTAAATTACACAAATAATACTAGATGGAATGCATATGAAAGAGTATGTGATGGAAATTTTTTCCATGTACCTGATTCATTGTAATGAAAGAAAATTGATTTGTTGCTTCCAAATTTCACTCTTAAGCCAAGGAAATTTAGGATTAGACTTTTCACCAATGGAATGAACCCGTCTGGTAATTTGAGTACTAACCATATTTCATGGCCTATTCTTCTAATAATTTATAACCTATCTCTGTAGTTGTGCACGAAGCGCAAATATATGATGTTATCGATGATGATTTCGGATCCAAAACAACCAGGGAATGACATAAATGTTTATTTAACGCGATTGATTGAAGATTTAAGCATTTTATGGGAGAAATTTATTAATGTTGATGATATGTATACATGTAATAGCTTTATGTTGTGTGCCATGTTGTTTTGAACAATCAATGACTTTCTTGCCTATGATATTTTTTATGGGTACAATGTCAAGGGACATAAAGCGTGTCCTATATGTGAAGATGATACATGCTTCCACCAATTACAAAATGGAAAAAGACAGTTTACCTTGGGCATAAAAATTTCTAAGACCTAATCATTCATATCATAGATTGCATCAGGCTTTTAATTGAAATCATAAGTTTGGTATCGATCCAAAGCTCTTAATCGGGAAGGAAGTTTATAAAATACAACAAAACTTTAATGTTGTCTTTGGAAAGAAACAAAAGGGGCCCGTGGAGAAAAATATTTGGAAAAATAGGTCAGTGTTTTTTTATCTTCCATATTAGTATGGTCTCGATGTAAGACATTGTCTTAATGTGACGCATGTGGAGAAAAATACATGTGATAGTTTGACTGAAACACTTATAAACATTAAAGGCAAGATAAAAGATACTAAAAAAGATATACGAAATAGAACATATTTTTCCCCAGCATATTGTCGCTACTACGAAAATCGAGGCCGACAATGACAGAAGAGTCGCCACCTTTCGTTATTTATCCCACAGAAAGGGAAAGGAAACGATCAGAAAAACCTGACGAAAAGGTATAAGACAAGGTCATCGCAACCATGTCTGGATTCGGGAGTCGGTTACGCAAGGGGAAGGTATTAGCACCCCTCACGTCCATCGTACTTGATGGGATCCGTGTTTGTTGTGTTTATCTGACGGGTTGGTTATCCATCTACGCTAAAAGTATGGTCTGAAAAGAAAAGAAAATGACTCAGCAGAACACAACAGTTCTATGCCTACGTATTCCTGTTTGGAACGAGAAATCAGAGTCAACGTAGTTCTCCTAACTACGGGTTAAAAAAAGGGGAAGGTTGCTCGCCGAGATATCGCATCTCGTGCCTACGTAATTTCACACGGTGTGAAAGATCAGAGTAAACGTAGTTTAGGCTAACAAGGGAACACAAGTTTGTTCGGAATGTTTTACACGAGTAGGGTTAACAGACGGTTCCAGCAGTTGGTGTATGCAGCTCGCTCGTCGGAGACTTAGGCGTTACCGTTTGCGGTAGAACCGGGAGTTAACAAAACTCTCCTTATGAAAATGGTTTCCAAGGATTAAAGGTCCCAAAGGACAAAAAGAAGTTTGATCTTTGTTTTCTATCTTTTAAAGAAGAAGTGTTTTGAGTTTTGTTTGTAGTCCGTACAGCTCTAGAGACTATGACTTGAGAACGAATGCGTCGCATATCGTCCAAAGGACGTATACTAAACACTCTAGACGATTGAGAGGAGGTCGCTCAATTATCATTACCCAAGTAGCTTAAGGCTCGTAACGCGCTTGTACTAACTTGCCTTTATTATGTTTTTTACTGTTGTTTTGAGATGAGAAGAGAAAGGGTGCACTAAAGGGGAAACTGTCAAGTCCTAATGTTGTCATGCAAAATTGATCCTAAATTTGAAGTTAGGAGGGAGCTACCTAATGTTATCATGCATGGTTAGAACCCTAATGTCTGTCACATTCCAACTTGAACAAGAAGGAAGAGAAATCCTAGGGGAACATGGCAAAGGAAAGCAACAACAAAGAAATAATCTGAAAGAAATAATTGTAAGTAAAATGCATGCAATGCAACAATACAAGCAGAAGGAGACAAACTCGACTTCTAGAGCAAACAAGCGAAATCCAAACAGTAACATACAAGCAGAGGGAGACAGACTCAACCTCTAATGCAAACACATAGATAAAAAGAAAAAACCACACACAAGCAAGGGTAGGAACACCTCAACCCTTAATGCAAACAAGCAGAGGGAGACCCACTCAACCTCTAAGCAGTCATGCTCCTAACCTAAAATATTCTAAACATGAACCTATTCTAATGCATCAAGCAATTCAAGCAAGGAAGAGAACCCAAAATGAGCAATAGGGAAGTCATCCCGGGCTACATCAGGTTGGAGGTGTATGAACACCAGAGTCCATCATGGGCTCAACCTCTTGAGGAATGCACAAAATCTAACCAAATGAAGGATTAGGCTCTCCCAAGAGGGATCTTATGTCAATAGGACAGAAAAGACTGGGTATTAGCCCTAGATATCAATCTAAGGGTAACTGACTATAGTGTATCAACACTGAATGTCCAGCTCAGGCTCAACCTGTTGAGGAATGCACAGAATCCAACCAAGGGAAGGATTAGGCTCTCCCAAGAGGGATCCTAAGAAAAGGACTTTGAGATGGATAACAATATATAAACCAAGAGAATATACCATGCCAAGAATTTCAATCCAAGGCTCAACCTCCTGAGGAATGCACAGAATCCAACCAAGGGAAGGATTAGGCTATCCCAAGAGGGCTTCTTATCAAGACTTGAAGGAGAAAGATAGTATAAACCAAAGGAATGTACTATACTGGGGAATGTCAATTCAAGGCTCATCCTCCTGAGGAATGCACAGAATCCAACCAAAGGAAGGATTAGGCTCTCCTAGGAGGGCTCCTCTTCAAGACTTGGAGAAAGAGGGTATGGCAAAGCCCAAGGAAGAAATCACATAGGGGACAGAGGGCAACACAACACTTCTAAGAAACCCTACAGACTAGCTACAAGGATTCCCCAAGCTAGGGAAAACAAAAGCTCTACCAAGACTTCAACAAGGTTTTAATGAGGTATACCTAACTTCTATTCTATCAAGAAAGGATTTGAAACTTAGAATCATCTAAAGCTCACTGTTGAAGTTCAATTAGGGGAAGCACTATGTTAGAAGCACCCTAAAAACTACCTAAGCATTAAATCTAATTAAAATACTAAATCAACTTCTAAAAACCTATGAATTTGTCTAAGGGATCCTAAAGGTGTTGAGAACCTAGGGTAAAAGGATCAGAGCCTAAATCAACTTCTAAAGTCAGTTAAGAAATTCTAAACCAAGAGGTATCAAATGATGGTTCAAGATGGGAAACTTCTAAAACCCTACTCCAAAACAGAACTTAGAGTTATCTAAAAATAAGGATAAAATTCCTACAATCTCATCAATGAGTCTAAAACCAGCCAGCCAAAAATCTATTTCTAAATCTATACCAAAAAAGCATACAAAAATAAGCAAGAAACAAGGCCAAAATGCAAAATTAAATGAATTCAATAAAATGGAAAAATGCAAATAAATTGGAAATTGCATCAAAATAAAACCTAAGAGTATCAAAAAATCAGAAATTAAATCAGGAGCATCCACATATTTTTGTTATATTTTTCTGATGATTATTCAATTTAATATGAATTTTAGAAGATTAAAGCAATTAAAGAAAAATGAAAAAAAAGAATTAAAGAAAATGAAACTCAGGAAATAACCACAGCCTTAAGATCTATGACTAAGTCAGCTAATCTAATGCTCATGCGCGCGCCACCTCAAAAATGAAACTGCAGCATTTTGATGGTCAAAGGCAAAGTCTCAGGGTGAGTTACGTGCGTTGGATTGGAAGACTAAGTCATCAAATTCAAACAGATCCAATGGTATACACTTCATCTTCTTCATTTGAATCTGAAAGGGGAGGGAACTGGTGCGGTGGCCGGAGAAGACCTCCGGTCGTCTTCTCCGGTGGTTCAACGGTGGTCCAACACGAAACCTTCACCAAAACTCAAGAGACTTGTACGGTTCTCCTCGTTTTCTTCTCCTGATCACGAATCCAAACTCCATTTGCTCTAATTCTCAAAGAACAATTAGATTCAAAGCCTAACAGAAAAATCATCACAATCTAAATCATCACCAAACTTGAAATTCTTGCCATGGATCTTCTCCTCACATCTCAGGGATCACAAATCACTATTCAATTCATCCTAACACCTCAAGATCAATCAGTTTCGAAGCTCAACAGAATTTTCACCATGACCTAAATTGTCTCTAAACTCCAAAACTATGAACTTAAATCCATCTATGATCTTCCCTAAGCCTTAACCACAAACTAAATCATGCTACAACAGCCTAAATCGAGAGCAATTTAGAAAAGTAAGAACCTGAAGTGTAGCTTGAAATTGGAGTGGTTGCAGAGTGAAACTTGCTTCCAGAAAGTGCAGAATTCTTCACTGATGATCACTGAAGCTAACTGAATCCACATTGGCTTTGAAATCTTCTGGAAAAGCAAAACGGATTTTAGATTTAAGAGCTTCAACCTTCAACTGCTGTAACTGATTTCTCCACCAAAATGCTTCCCAAAGTGATCTGGAATAGACCTGAGACTTATATATTATCTGTTTGGATGGTTTACAGGCCCAAAGAAACCCAAACTGAGATATCCAATTTCCAACTTTCCTCCAAAATTGCAACCATGGAAGTCACGAATTCCCTCTGTCTCAGCCTTAAAAATACTTCATACACATTGCACATGACTTATTGAACATGACTGGACCAGATGTAGTCCTTAATTTCATCCAATGGTGGAGCTTGGATGTGTAACTTCACCATGAAGTAACAAAAAGAAAAACCATGAAACATGCTTCAAACTGATTTTTTACCAATGCCAATGTACTCAAAATGTCACTTCCACTCAAAATATGCATTCATTTGCCCTTGTTTGCACACTTGTGAATTTATTTTGAATCTTCTCCTTTTATGCCTTTAATAACCCCCTTTGTCAAATTCCTTCCAACCAACCCTTGTTCTAAGTCAAACCAATACCTCATGGATGCTTGATTGAAGTTAAAATCCCATTTTGAGCAAGTTTTGTGTTGGACAAAACTTCATTTGAGGCTCACAAGATAGTGAAAATGACCCATAGTCCAAAATGACCTATAATCTCACTTTCCCAAAATACCCCTGACTTGTAAACCACATAACTTGAGTTCTACAAATCAGGTGAAGGACTTCTAGTACAATTTGGAACGCTAAGACCACTACCTACAACTTTCATGTTGGCCAAAAGTTGAGGAGAAACTTCCTTCTAGGTCAAACATGCACTGGAAGTTGGTGGATTTTTGCAGACAAATTTCACATTCATCTGATGACTTGTAACTTGTCTGGATCATAACTTGAGTTCTATAAATCCAATCAAGGACTTCTAGTACTCAAATTAAATCTAAGAACATGCTCTATAAGTTCCATGTTGGCCAAAAGTTAAGATGAAACTTGTATCTTGAGATAAGTGGTCTTGAATCCAGGCACTAACTAGGGGATTTTACCCTGAGAACCCTAGTTTAGCAACTCCTCACACTTTGAATTCTTCTTGGATTGATCTTGGAATAACACCTGATGTATCTCAACACAACCTCTCATGATCGCAAAGACTTAGAATTGAGTCTTGATCTCCTTTAATAGCACAGTTAACTCAAGGTTGACCAGATGAAAACCCTAATTGCAACACCCTCAACTGTGGCTCTTCACACTTAGCATAATGACTTGACTGAGCTCCACCATGACCCTCAAGGCACTCCATAATCTCTATCCACATACCCTATCTATGATCCAGGCTTCACAACACACTGATGGTCTTCAATTGGCCCCCCAGTTAGGAGATGAACCACATACCAGCATCCAAACTTCTCTAGAACACAACCCACTTTCTGATGACTTTGGTGACCTCTCAAGCTTGAATAAGACCTCTAGATAGGCTCCTCTTGATATATATCACACTTGATCCCCTGCATAAATGCTAATGCAATGCTTATGATAAGGCTAGAACAATGGTATGTTAATGCCATGAAACATAAACCAAGTAAGAAAAGGTTAGGCAAATTTTGGGGTGCAACACATGTCACACTCTTTTTAAAAAGATTTTTTTTTTTGTGATTGTTTGCCGGGTATCAAAGTTCCCCAATGGTACTCACAAAATTTTAAGAAACTTGTGTCAATGAATGTTCTCAAATTAGTTGGCTTAAAATCTTATGATTGTCATGTCTTTATGTAACAATTTCTACTAGTAGATATTCGTGGCATTCTACCAAAAAATGTAAGGGCAACTATAACAAGATTGTGCTTATTCTTCAATGTTATATGTACTAAAGTTATTGATACTGGAAATTTAAACGAATTGGAATATGATGTTGTAATTATCTTGTGTGAATTAGAAATATTTTTTCATCTATCATTTTTTGACATTATAGTTTACTTAGTTGTTCATCTAGTAATGGAGATTAGAATTTGCGATCTAGTTTATTTATGGTGGATGTATCTGGTAGATTGATACATGAAGATCTTTAAAAAGTGTACAAAGAATCATCACTGTCCAGAAGCTTCGATCATTAAGCGGTACATCACAAAAGAAGCTATTGAGTTTTGTACAAACTATTTGTTAGAAGCAAACTCTTTAGGAATTCCTGAGTCTTGTCATGATGGAAGATATAATGGTAGAGGTATTTAAGGTTTAAATCGTAAGAAGTTTTACCGAGATGTAGTTCTTCAAGCATATTTGTATATATTGAATAACTTTGATGGTGTTAAACCTTACTTCTCTATTCACAAAAGTTCACAAAACTCTTACTAAGGAAAAATTTCCCCGAATGAGTGAACAAATGTTGTTGGCAGAGCATAACAAAACTTTCATAACTTAGTTTAATGAAAGGGTTTCTAAAGATAGTAGTGCATCAGAGACAATTAAATGGATGTAACATATGCCTAAGTTTAATGTAATAACTTGGAGTGCATACAACATTACTAAATATTCATTATATACAAAATCAAAGGATGATCGTAGTACCATACAAAATAGTGGGGTTATGGTTGAAGATGAATCCATGTACTTCTCTAGTTTCAAAAATAACAATATTGTACTAGCATCCAGATCATATTGTGGGGTCATTGAGGAACTTTTTTGAAGATTGATTATGTTACTTTTAAAGTGCCTTTATTCAAGTGTAAGTGGATTGACAATAACATCGCTGTAGAAACCGATGAGTTAGGATTCACGCGAGTTCATCTTCGAAAGACAACTTGTATGAATGAACCATTCATCATAGAATCCTAAGCAAAACACATTTTTATGTCACTGATCGTTCTAACATAAGATGATCAATTGTTCTACAAGAAAATATAATGCTGATAATGATGAAAATCAAGATTAAATTTTGAAACCCCTTCTTTTGCAACACATGTACGTCTCTCATATAAAGAAAAAGATTCAGATGATGATGTGTATGCTATTCATCATGATTATCAAGAGGGGATATGGGAAAACTGGTAAGTAAATATTTTATATCACTTAGTAACACACGCACACACACACACACACACACACACACACTAGATTTGTAACGACCGGTGACAAATAACAAAAGAGAACTTTTAGATGGCTTACAAGACTTTGCATTATGGTTATTGCTTTTGTTGGATAATCATTTGTTTTAGTTTTAATTTGTTATAAAGTTTAAGGTGTACATGTGCCATTTTGGCTTTGCAAATAGTGTAAACAATGAATATTTTTGTTACAATGTTTCTGTTTGAGAAATGGGTAAAAGGTACAATGTTTGTGTTTTAGAAATAGCCATATTATTGTTTTGTAATATGGGTTCAAACTAAAATATAGAAAAATAAAAATTAAATAACAATTTTTCCCCTAGGTTAATATTATAAACCGAGATAATAATGCTTCTCTATTACCTCGGTTTTTCTAATATCGGAGAGAAATGTGCGGTGTGCCATCCACTTTTGAAAAAAATAAAAATGCAGTTGCTCACATCGAACCCATGTGAAGAACACTTTACCTCTTGGTTATTCCAAACCCAAGGGGTAAAGTGGCATGTTTTCATGACGCATTTCGTTACCACTCATGTGTAATCGAGGTTAAATCCTATTCGCGGACGAGGTTATATGTATTTTTTGTTGTAGTGATACATTTTCCTGATTAGTTATGTATTTTCTTAGACATCAATTAATGTTATCATCTATCACTATATTCGTTGTTTATGTCTAAATAACAAGTGAAATCAATTGTATTTTTTAACAAAAGATTTTTATCCGTTTAACCAATACGATAACATTAACTTTTGACATTATTTGTGAATGTTAAACTTAAATCAGTGTCTATAGGTTAGCATCTAACACATGAAAATATTTGATCTAGTTAAGAAAAGTATTTCTTAATATCAGATTAAAACTATTGTAACAAGTTATAAGTAGATAATTCATAACAACCATTAGAATGAAGATAATCATCAATACTAACTAATAACTAGAAAATATATAACGCGAAGATCAAGATAAATATATGAGTGTTTTAATAAATTTAATTGAATTGATTCTCTCATTTAATGAACTAAATAATTTGGTTGGTTTAACCTGTTATAGAATGTTTCACGTTCCTAGTGAACACACATATATAAGCATTCAGTAGTCATTTATTTCATTCAAAGATTTATACTTTTCATGCTTTGAAACTCTCTCTTCTCTAATAACTATTAAATACTTTTTATGTTCTTCTTCTTAGAGTATATGTGTACAATATAGATTTAGAGGATATCAAAGTTTTAAGGCTCCAAAGAAAAATAAGTTCATACTTCTTATCATCCTCCTAAAAGCGAAAGTTTCTTTCAACAAATATCTCAAAGATTTCAAGGAAAAATAGAGTATCGATCAGGTGATAGATGATGTTGGATTGGTTAGAAGCTGAAGGAATGAACGATATGTTTTAAGATCTAAAGATCTTGTAAGGTAAAAGATTATCCTTGTTCCAAAAAAGCTTGAAGTTGGAAATTAGAAAATATTGTAGTTGTGTGGTAGCTAATTTAGTAGTATTTATAATTTTTTTTCTTGTAAAAAGAAAAATACTATTGTACGTCAATCAACATATAATGGAAAAACAATATTTGATGGTTTACTGTCAAAGATTGAACTAAGTTTTTTTGATAAGATTGGATAGGTAAAAGAAAAAGTGGTACAAAATAAGAGAGGGATGTACTATAATTCTCTCAATTGGAAGTAAACTTAAAGAAAGGCAAGTCAAGCCTGTTTTTTACAAAATCTGCCCATAAAAAAGGGGAATCGAGCTAAAATGAATCAAATATAGAATTGTAAGACGTAAGTTAGCGAGGGAATCTGTATAACTATTTTCTTCTTTAAAAACATAGGAAACTACAAAAGAATTTGTCAAGTTATATTTACACAATTGATCCATCCAGTACGAGTTTTCCAGAGACCAATGAACGACGGTTTGAAGGCCTGAACCACAATAATCGAATTTATTTCCATCCAAAATTTATGCCAACCCTTCTCATTGGCAAATTCTATTGCAGCCATAGCACTAGAGAGTTCAGAAATGACAGAGTTAGAGATATCCAAAAAAGAAGAAAAAACACAAAAAAAAGTTTCCTACATGATTTCGGAAAGGTCATAGATTATTCAAAGAAGCTCCATCACAGTAAATTTTAATCCAGCTCCGCGGAGGTGGCTTCCTAATCACCTCAATAAAATGCGGATCCTTTGTTGAAACCCGAGAACTCCTTCAAAATATTAAGCATGGACGAAGATATAGAAGCTTCATAAATAGAAGATTTTGCACAATTGAAAACTTGACCAGACGCCAAAGAGTAATGCTTGAAAGCGGTACTGAGAACTTTGATGTTCGAAATTTTACCTTTGCATAAGATAAAGATATCGTCAGCATAAACAATGTGGGACGAGACTTTAACATTATTAGGACCTGTGATCAAATCAAACTTCCCTGAAAAAACCAACTGAGTTATACTTCTACTCGTAGCATCTTACGCTAAAAAGAACAGAAGATGGGAAAGTGGATCGCCTTGTCGAACTCTCCTAGAAAAATTAAAATAGCCATGAAGAAAACCATTGATTGATATAGATAAGCACGCAAAGTGAAGAATGCTTTGAATCCATTGACAAAAGATAACATTGAAACCAAATTAATTAAGAACTTTCAAAATAAAAGAGTAACTTAAATATCAAATGCTTTGGTAATATCCACCTTCAGAGCAACATTTCCACACTACACTACTACAAAATAGATTTTTCGTAACACTAATTTTACAATGGTCATAGTGTTAATTAAGGTAATAGTTTATTTTTTATACGTTTTTTTTTTGTATTTACTAAAGAATATGTGACAACGGTAATATGTAGCAACCGTAGCAAAAGGTACACTGAGTTAAATGGTTTAAATCTCAGCACCAAAAATTATTCATTTATCATGATAAAAATGTGATTAACCTTGTATATCACCACAATTTTTGTTTACAACTATGATGAAAGGTGATACCTATTTATATATAAGCGAAATTATCTCTAGCTACAGTACATAACAGTCGTCACTCTCAAAACAAAACCTTAACAACTGTTTCATTTGTCTATCTCAAAACGAAACCCTAACAACTATGTCTCTCGTCTCTCTCATATGGAAACCCCAAAACAAAACCATAACATCAAATCTTAGCCAATGAGACTGATCGTACTTGATCAGAAGAGATCGCTGGCCTGCTACGCGTCTAAACTGTCGAATTGTTGACTTGACGGACAGAGGGGGAGTGTACCTGAAACACACTCCGATGTCAAAGTAAGGGACGAGCAGAGTGATAACAAGTATAGAGAGAAAGGAGTAAGAATTAGATTACCTGACCCTATAGTGGAAGAGGGTATTTATAATGAGTCCCCAATGTATGGCCAACGGTTACTATGCGTTGGGCTGAGCTGTCAGGCTCAACGCTGGTAACTGCTAGAGCTGACGTGGCGTCGTGAAGACCAGCACGTGGTATTCGCCCTAGTTTAACTGTTTCGTGCTATCCGGGAGGTGGAGGACCGAATAATTGGGACACAAATAGTTACCTGATGACGTGTCTCCGTGTAGGGGACACGTTAAGAACGTGGGGGAAGTCAGAGGAGCTTCTCGATCTGGATGGGTTATGCCCGACAGTGGGGCAGAAGAGGGCGAGTAGGGCATATATAAGGATCCTGCTCGACGGCCGTTGGTCCGTGCCCGACGGGAGAAGATGTTCTGTCCGACATGTCTCTGCCCGACGACGAGGTCTTATTAGGCCTTCCAACCTGGTGGGGTTTGGGTTTGCTCGACTATGGGCCAAGCGTCGACCCAGTCCAGAACAGGGTTTTTACATGTTCGTTTTCTATATAGTTTTTTTTTTCAAAAACTATTTCATTAGCTTGTTTCATTATGTTTGAACTTTCTTCTTGTTTTGACTTATAGGTATATATTAATTGGTTTGAGTGTTTTTCCAATCCCTTACCGAATATATAACTTTCTAAAATGCATTAAAAAATTATGATATGATAGATAAAGTTGTATTAGAAAGCAAGTGCACGTTCAGTTCTTGACAATAATTTTTCACACTGTTAACTACATGTTGTTCTTTGAAAGTTAGAGTTTGTTTTAATGATTGTAAGTCTTCAACCACCCATCTCTCCACCACTTATTTTGTTTTCAAAGTAAATAATATTTTGCAAGAAGAACTAGAGGTGAAGGCAGGGGCTGTTGAAGAACTAGGATCATTAAACCAAGTTTTTACTGCCAAAGAATAAAATACAGATAAGGAGTTGAAGAACTATTTTCTAGCATTAAACGTTAACTTATTCTTCTAATATAACTTAATTTTTCATATTATAATGTTCTAGTGTTGATTGAAATGTTATATGTTTGGTGAGCATTGGAGAAATAAGCATTCCACATGATTTATAATAAACTCAGGTCTATATACAACAATGGTTGTTTAGCACATCCGTTGTTAAATATGTTGAATTAAGGAATATCATAATGGTTGTTTAAAGTAAACGTTGTGGTATGTAGCATGCTAAATAGATATAATCACGGCTGCACGTCTGTAGTGAAAAACATCATATATAATATCACACCTTACCTCACAAAGGTTGGACCAAGATGGTGGTACCCCTTTTTCAACAGATATCATAGGTATTTTTTGTAGTAGTTCCAAGCTTTAGTATCAAGCAGATTAATTGCCTCCGAAGTAAGACAAACACAATCCTTAATATTTTTGCCTTGAATAAAACCATGTTGTTCGTGAGAGATAAGGCGCAACATCAAAGAAGCTAACCTGTCAACAATGATTTTCAAAATATTTTAAACTAGAAATTCGTTAACGCTATTGGACGAAACTAATCCAAAGATTTCACAATTTTACTCTTCGGTATTAGAACAATGGTATTAGAGTTGAAGCCTCCAATCGGTAGTGAAAAATGGAAAAGAAAAAACGCTTCACTAACACCAATCTTCGTGATGTCCCAATAATTTTGAAAGAAGGACGCATCGAAACTGTCAGGCCGGAGGGCACTTTCATTGTTCAAAGAGAAAATTGTAGTTGATATTTCATCCAAAGAAGGAAGAATAATGAGATGAGAGTTCATGTTGTCATTCATCAATCCCAGAATAACATCTTCCACGTTAAAAAAAGTCCTGCAAAATAGAAATGTTAGTTGAGAAAATATTTTGAAAATACTTTATAGCATGCGCTAGTTTGGCTCAGTGAGGCTATCTGCTCAATTCATAAGAGTATAAATAGGTTTGAAAGTGCTTCGAATTTTGATTGTTCTACGGAAAAAAGCATTATCACGCAGAAGTAACCTAAGAAAAGCCAACGAAGTAGATGAATGACCTGTAGATTTTGAAGAACATTCCTTTTGGCTTGATTTGTGGAAGCATAAATTGCAGCGGAAGCTAAAAGAGTATTATCTACAATGAAAGAGAAAGCCACCAATTGATCAATAGATTGGATGATAGAAGGATTTATCTTATCCATGAAAAAACTCCATAAAGAAGGTTAAGGTTTATAATTAAAGGCAAAGTGTTGCAAACCTAGCCTAGGAAACAAATTCATTAGAAAATTGTTATAGCTCATTCTGGGCCCAACTATGAAGACGAAATCAGGTTTATGAAGAGTAATTAGTCTCTTTAATGCTAATTTTGATGGAGCATTAGTCACTCCTCTGATATTCCAGAAAAGGGTTTTCATGAGGAAAGAGTCTTAAGGCCTACTTTGGACCTAGTTCCATAATTTTGGGTGGATTTAGAGGAAGAACGATGCTTTTTTTAATTAGTTTTGAAACTGCCAAAGTAAAGGCTCCACTATTAGTGCTATCCTTGCAGGGTTTTTCACAGTTTCCTGAGCTAAAGCTTCCCAAGAATTTTTGAGGAAACCTCTATCCAAATCTCTCTCAACAATAGCAATATTTTCATTGATAACATTATCTTCAATTTCTCGAGTCTTCGCTACAAACACTAAAATCTGAGAATTAGAGTCATCAGAGGGCTGAGAGAACAAAAATATGGTAGATTTTCCCAAGTCTTCGCTACATATGACTAGTTTTTCAAGCGGTTTGACATGGCAAACTCCAAAGCTATCGATACACCAATGCCAACATGTGCGAATCTTAGCCGAGACAAAAGTGGTAAGGAGTAGAGGTGAAAAAGTATCGAGGTATGATTGGATCTCTCCTCTATCTTACTGCCTCTAGACCCGACATTATGTTTAGTGTCTGTATGTGCACTAGGTACCAGTAATCTCCTAAAGAATCCCATTTAAAAGCAGTAAAGCGCATACTTAGATACCTCTCTGGTACTCCAAAGTATGGGCTCTGGTATTCTAAGGGAAATGATTGCTCCTTGGTTGGCTTCTCTAATTCTAATTTTTCGGGATGCAAATCAGATAGGAAAAGTACGAGTGGCACGTGTCATCTATTTTCAAACTCTTTGGTAAGTTGGCATAACAAAAAACAGGTCTTTGTAGCTTTGTCAACCGCCAAAGCGGAATACGTTGTGGTCGACAGTTGTTGTGTAACACCCATTTTAATTATTTAGTCATTTTATTATTATTTTAAATATTATGTGTTGGTGTGCCCTTTGGTGGGGGTGTATTTGGTGATGTTTGGTGGGTGTCCCTAATGTGGGAGGATTATTGGTGGTGTTTTGGGTGAATATAATAATATAGTGTATAATATTAATATTGGTGGGAATATTATTATTATTATTATTATTATTATTATATTTATTATAGTTCCTATTGTTATTAATATTATTATTATTTTGGTGAGATAATATTATTATTATTATTATTATTTTATTAAGTTATTATTATTATTATTAAGTTATTATTATTATTGGGATTAGAGAATTAAAATAGAGAATGTGAGGGGTTAGTAGTTTTTACGATACATTGTGAGAAGTTAGAGAAAGTGGAAAAAGAACGATAGAAAGGAAAGAAGTGAGAAGAACGGAAAAGGGAGCGAAGAACGAAGGAACGGGGGAAAATCAGAATTGGCCAAACCTTGGAGGGTTCTTTCATCGATCAACCGATTAACAAGGTAAGGGGGGAGAAACCTGATTGGGAATGGTTTATACATGTATAGGGTAGTGGGGAGTCCTTAACCCCGTAGGAGATTGATCGATATATGATATTACATATTGATATGTTGTGATTGTTGACTATTGCTGATAATTGGATGTTGATTGTTGATGAATTGTGGTTTTTGGTTAATTTGGCGGATAGGTTGGGTTTACGGGTTTTAGGGAAAATTCTGTGTGACCTTTTGGGATATCGATAGAATGCCTAAGAGTTGAATTGGGAATGTAGTCTAGAAACCGATAAGTTATGATATCTATGTTGTTAGTACTGATGTTAAGAGGTGAATTGGAAGTAGGAAGTTTAACCCATTTCGCTTAGAAAGCACTCTGCAGAACTGTGAGAAATTGGTGAAATCGCAGCATTCGCTGGGCTTCGCCTGGCGAGTGTTGGCGAAGCTTCGCCTGGCGAGTGGAGGCGAGTGTTCGCCTGGCGAGCTGAGGCGAGTGGCAGCGAATAATTCAGAATTAAGTCCCAGACCTAACGGGTAGGAACTTCGCCTGGCGAATGCCAGCGAAGGTTCGCCTGGCGAGTGAATGCTTCGCCTGGCGAATGCACGATAGTTGGAAAGGGGGCTTCGTCAGCAGGTTCGCCTGGAGAATGCCAGCGAAGGTTCGCCTGGCGAGTGAATGCTTCGCCTTGCGAATGCACGATAGTTGGAAAGGGGGCTTCGCCAGCAGGTTCGCCTGGCGAATGCCAGCGAAGGTTCGCCCCGGTTCGCCTGGCGAATGCCAGCGAACGTCGCAGAACCAGAATGTGATTTTTGTGATGTTTTGGCCTTGATGCACTGTAAGGTTGGTGAGTGTGGGATTTAACTTGCGTACTGGTGATAGTACGTGTTTCCCTTGATATTGTCGGTGGACAATTAGTTGAGGTATATGTATGTAGTGATCAGTAGGATCGTGTACCCCCGAGTGGTGGGATATGTTTATATCTTGGTGTTAAAGTATGAACTTGTTTACTATCTGGTTGATTTATATGGTGTTGGTGTATGTTATATCTGTACATATATGCATTGATGTATGATGATATGATCAGGAGGATCGTGTGCACGTTGAGTGCCTAAATATATTAGTTATGCATTGGTGTGTGCATATCATGGTGTTTTGGTGGGATGAATCATGTCTCAGGAGGAGCGTAAGTGATTCATCCGTACTCCTTTGTGGAGAATGGTGGGGGATAGATCATGTCTCAGGAGGAGCGTAAGTGATCTATCCAGGTTCGATTGAATGAACCAACGAGTCGGTACCGCATGCATGGTGTTGAGTTGCATTTTGCATTATAATATGTTATATTGTAATTTGAACAGTAGGTTCGTCATATGGTGTTGTTAGGGGTGAATCTTGGTGTGTTGGTGTGTTGTACTACCTTATTTACATGTATTACATTACCATTATATTTTTGATCATGTTTTCTCACCCCTTTGTTGTTGTTGTGGCCTGTGCTTCTTCGGAAGTACAGATAATCCAGGTGCTTAACTAGCTTGGATATTGGTGTGATTGTCGAGTCTAGGATGCTCTGATACGTAGCACGGGACTTGGGCGTTTTTATTTGTTTTATGTTGAACTTATATTTTATTTCCCTGTGAACGTATCAAACTTTTATTGAATTTTATTATTTAACATTCCGCTGTATTTGGAGAAAAACCTTTTTATAAGGAAACGTTGTTTTTATGTGATATCCCACTTGGGAGAATTGGAACTCTGATTTTGTTTATTTATAATGTTTATTAATTTAGATGATTTTGGGAAGTGGGGTGTTAAAATTGGTATCAGAGCAGGTCGGTCCGTCCGGCCAGTGTTGTTGAGTCGAGTTGAGTCTGTCCTTTATGATGTAGTTGAATATCTTTTAACCTGGTGTTGTTCTTGTTGAGAAGTATGGCAGGAAGGAACGATGCTGCATTGGCTGCTACTATGCAAGCAATGGCGCAGGCGATTGCTAATCAGAATCAAACTGCAGATGCCCAATTCAGGAGTTTGGCGCAGTTTCGGAGCAACAAGCCGCCAACATTTGAAGGAGGAATTCTGGACCCTGAAGTTGCTCAGAAGTGGCTAAAGGCAATTGAAAAGATCTTTAGGACTATGGAATGTAGCGATGAACAAAAGGTGAGGTTTGGTACTCACATGCTGGAGGGTGAGGCTGAAGCCTGGTGGGACAATAGTCGCCAAAGGTTGGAAGTTGCTGGAACTACCATTACTTGGGAGGTGGTTCGGAAAGGTTCTGGAGAAGTATATCCCGGAAGATATCCGAAGCGCTAAGGAAATTGAATTCTTAGAGCTGAAACAGGGTAGCATGACTGTAGCAGAATATGCTGCCAAGTTTGAGGAGCTGGTGCAGTATTGTCCCCACTATAATGTGGAAGGGGCAATGACCTCTAAGTGCTTAAAGCTTGAGAATGGACTGCGTCCAGAGATTAAGTTGGGGATTGCTTGTCAGAAGATCAGGAGCTATCCTGAGCTGGTAGGCAGGAGCAGAATCTATGATAATGATAACCGAGCAAGGATTGCGCACTACAAAGCTGTTAATGACCGTAAGAGTAAGCAGAGGTTTAGTGGTACTCCTTATAGTGTTGCTGCTGATAAGGGAAAACGTAAAGCTGTTGTTGATAAGAAGCCTAGAGATGGGAGAGCATCTGCTGAAGGGAAATGTTTTCGGTGCGGTGGTATGGGACACCGTGCTAATGATTGTCCTAATGAGGCCAAGAAATGTTTTAAGTGTGGGAAACCAGGTCATGTGATAGCTGATTGCAGAGCAACTATGCCGACCTGTTATAACTGTGGTGAGAAGGGTCATATCAGTACACATTGTGAGAAGCCGAAGAAGCCTCAAACGTCTCCGGCTGGTGGAAAAGTGTTTGCCTTGGCAGGAACTCAAGCTACCAGTGATGAGTGTGTGATCAGAGGTACTTGTATTATCAATAATATTCCTTTGATTGCTATTATTGATACGGGTGCAACGCACTCGTTTATTTCTGTAGATTGTGTGGAGAGGATAGGTTTGGTGTCGTCCACTCTGGAGATACAGATGACTATTGAGACACCCTCTATAGGTTCAGTGACTACTTCTTTGGTATGCCTGAAGTGTCCGCTGACTATTTTCGGTAGAGAATTTGGAGTGGATCTGATTTGTCTACCACTTGGTAAGTTGGATGTTATTCTGGGTATGAACTGGTTAGAGTTCAATCGAGTCTACATCGATTGTTTTCGGAAGGAATTGTTGTTCCTGACCCCTGAAGAGGAAGTTGTGGCAAGTTCTTTGTCTAATAAAGAATTGAGGGCCTTGTTGGAAGATGAAACTAGAGTGTTTGCTTTATTTGCAACTTTATCGATGGATAATAAAGTGCCAATGGAGGAATTAGCAGTGGTGAATGAATTTCCAGAAGTGTTTCCTGACGACATTACGGAATTGCCTCCGACGCGAGAAGTAGAATTTGGTATTGATCTTGTTCCTGGTACGAGACCTATGTCTATGGCGCCGTACAGGATGTCTGCAGTGGAATTGGCTGAGTTGAAGTCTCAGATTGGAGAATTGTTGGATAGAAAGTTTATTAGACCAAGTGTATCGCCGTGGGGAGCTCCAGTGTTGTTGGTGAAGAAGAAGGATGGTAGTATGCGTCTGTGCATCGATTACCGTCAATTGAATAAAGTGACTATTAAGAATAAGTATCCTTTACCTAGGATTGATGATTTGATGGACCAGCTGGTGGGAGCTCGTGTATTTAGTAAGATCGACTTAAGATCGGGTTATCATCAGATGAGAGTAAAAGAAGGTGATATTCAGAAGACTGCCTTTAGGACTCGATATGGACATTACGAATATGCTGTAATGCCGTTTGGAGTGACTAATGCACCGGGAGTATTTATGGAGTATATGAACAGAATTTTCCATTCTTACTTGGATCAGTTCATTGTAGTGTTTATTGATGATATATTAATTTATTCTAAATCTGATGAAGAGCATGCAGGACATCTGAGAATTGCCTTGCAAGTGTTGAAGGAAAATAAATTATTTGCTAAACTGTCAAAGTGTGACTTTTGGTTGAAGAAAGTAAGTTTCTTGGGGCATGTAATATCTGAAGATGGAATAGCGGTGGATCCGTCAAAAGTAAGTGCAGTATTGTAGTGGGAACCGCCGAAGACAGCGACAGAGATTAGAAGCTTTTTGGGGTTAGCCGGTTATTACCGCAGGTTTATTGAAGGGTTCTCTAATTTGGCGTTGCCATTAACTCAGTTGACGAGAAAGAACCAAGTTTTTGTATGGGATGCTGCTTGTGAAGAAAGTTTTGAAGAGTTGAAAAAGAGTTTGACTACGGCACCGGTGTTAGTGTTACCGACTCCGAGTGAACTGTTTGTGGTGTACTGTGATGCGTCTAAGATGGGATTAGGCGGGGTTCTGATGCAGAATGGTAAAGTAGTAGCATATGCATCACGGCAATTGAGAGTGCATGAGCGAAATTATCCGACTCATGATCTTGAATTAGCTGCGGTTGTTTTTGTGTTGAAAATTTGGAGACACTATTTATATGGTTCAAGATTTGAAGTGTTTAGTGATCATAAGAGTCTGAGATACCTGTTTGATCAGAAAGAGCTGAATATGAGGCAGAGAAGATGGTTGGAATTTTTGAAGGATTATGACTTCAGTTTGAGTTATCATCCAGGAAAGGCCAATGTAGTGGCAGATGCTTTGAGTAGGAAAGCAATTCATATGGCAGCTCTGATGGTGAAAGAAATTGAGTTAATTGAACAGTTTAGAGATTTGAGCATGGTTTGTGAGACTACTGCAGATAGTGTAATGTTGGGTATGTTGCAGGTAAATAATGACTTCTTGGATATGATTAGAGAAAATCAGAAGTTGGATGTGAAATTGGTAGATTTGATGCCTGGAGTAGGGAGTGACTCCGATAGTGACTTTAAATTGGATAGTACAGGTGTGTTGAGATTTAGAGGCAGGATTTGTGTACCAGATGATGAAGAATTGAAAAAGTCAATTTTGAGCGAAGGACATCGTAGTAGCCTGAGTATTCATCCGGGAGCTACGAAAATGTATCATGATTTGAAGAAATTATTTTGGTGGTCTGGTATGAAAAGAGACATAGCTCAATTTGTGTATGCCTGTTTGACATGTCAGAAGTCGAAGGTGGAACACCAAAGACCTTCTGGATTTATGCAACCATTAGAGATTCCGGTTTGGAAATGGGATTGCATTACTATGGATTTTGTGACAGGTTTGCCGAATACGGCGAGAGGTTTTGATGCTATATGGGTGATTGTGGATCGATTGACGAAGTCTGCACACTTTGTGCCGCTCAATATTAGTTTTCCGTTAACGAAGCTGGCGGATATTTAAATTCGGGTAATTGTGAAGTTGCATGGTGTTCCGTCCAGTATTGTGTCGGATAGAGATCCACGGTTTACTTCGGAATTTTGGAAGAGCTTGCAGGAAGCTTTGGGAACTAAGTTGAAATTGAGTTCAGCTTATCATCCGCAAACTGATGGTCAGTCGGAGAGGACTATTCAGTCGCTTGAAGATTTGTTGAGAGCTTGTGTGTTAGAAAAGGGTGGTGCGTGGGATACTCATTTACCATTGATTGAGTTCACGTACAATAACAGTTACCATTCTAGTATCGAAATGGCACCGTTTGAAGCTTTGTATGGGAGGAGGTGTAGGACTCCTCTGTGTTGGTATGAAACTGGTGAGAATATGGTGCTTGGGCCAGAAATTGTACAGGAGACTACTGAGACAATTCAAATGATTCGTGAGAAATTGAAAGTGTCTCAGAGTAGGCAGAAAAGCTATCATGATAATCGGAGGAAAGAGTTGGAATTCTATGTAGGTGATCACGTATTCCTAAGAGTTAATCCGATGACTGGTGTGGGTCGTGCATTGAAGTCCAAGAAGTTGGATCCTAAGTTCATTGGACCTTATGAGATTTTGCAGAGAATTGGTGATGTGGCTTATAGGGTGGCGTTGCCGCCTGAGTTGTCAAACTTACATGATGTGTTTCATGTGTCGCAATTGCGAAAGTATGTTTCTGATCCATCTCATGTGATTCAGAGAGATGATGTTCAGATTCGGGAGAATCTTACTGTTGAGACGATGCCGTTGAGGATCGAGGACCGCAAGATGAAACAGCTCCGAGGGAAAGAGATACCTTTGGTGAGGGTAGCGTGGGGAGATGCTGCAGGAGGCAGTGTGACCTGGGAGTTGGAAAGCAGGATGCGAGAAGCGTATCCGGAGCTATTTCCATCAGGTAATTTTCGAGGACGAAAATAATTAAAGTGGGGGAGAGTTGTAACACCCATTTTAATTATTTAGTCATTTTATTATTATTTTAAATATTATGTGTTGGTGTGCCCGTCGGTGGGGGTGTATTTGGTGATGTTTGGTGGGTGTCCCTAATGTGGGAGGATTATTGGTGGTGTTTTGGGTGAATATAATAATATAGTGTATAATATTAATATTGGTGGGAATATTATTATTATTATTATTATATTTATTATAGTTACTATTGTTATTAATATTATTATTATTTTGGTGAGATAATAATATTATTATTATTATTATTATTTTATTAAGCTATTATTATTATTATTAAGTTATTATTATTATTGGGATTAGAGAATTAAAATAGAGAATGTGAGGGGTTAGTAGTTTTTACGATACATTGTGAGAAGTTAGAGAAAGTGGAAAAAGAACGATAGAAAGGAGAGAAGTGAGAAGAACGGAAAAGGGAGCGAAGAACGAAGGAACGGGGGAAAATCAGAATTGGCCAAACCTTGGAGGGTTCTTTCATCGATCAACCGATTAACAAGGTAAGGGGGGAGAAACCTGATTGGGAATGGTTTATACATGTATAGGGTAGTGGGGAGTCCTTAACCCCGTAGGAGATTGATCGATATATGATATTACATATCGATATGTTGTGATTGTTGACTATTGCTGATAATTGGATGTTGATTGTTGATGAATTGTGGTTTTTGGTTAATTTGGCGGATAGGTTGGGTTTACGGGTTTTAGGGAAAATTCTGTGTGACCTTTTGGGATATCGATAGAATGCCTAAGAGTTGAATTGGGAATGTAGTCTAGAAACCGATAAGTTATGATATCTATGTTGTTAGTACTGATGTTAAGAGGTGAATTGGAAGTAGGAAGTTTAACCCATTTGGCTTAGAAAGCACTCTGCAGAACTGTGAGAAATTGGTGAAATCGCAGCATTCGCTGGGCTTCGCCTGACGAGTGTTGGCGAAGCTTCGCCTGGCGAGTGGAGGCGAGTGTTCGCCTGGCGAGCTGAGGCGAGTGGCAGCAAATAATTCAGAATTAAGTCCCAGACCTAACGGGTAGGAACTTCGCCTGGCGAATGCCAGCGAAGGTTCGCCTGGCGAGTGAATGCTTCGCCTGGCGAATGCACGATAGTTGGAAAGGGGGCTTCGCCAGCAGGTTCGCCTGGCGAGTGAATGTTTCGCCTGGAGAATGCACGATAGTTGGAAAGGGGGCTTCGCCAGCAGGTTCGCCTGGCGAATGCCAGCGAAGGTTCGCCCCGGTTCGCCTGGCGAATGCCAGCGAACGTCGCAGAACCAGAATGTGATTTTTGTGATGTTTTGGCCTTGATGCACTGTAAGGTTGGTGAGTGTGGGATTTAACTTGCGTACTGGTGATAGTACGTGTTTCCCTTGATATTGTCGGTGGACAATTAGTTGAGGTATATGTATGTAGTGATCAGTAGGATCGTGTACCCCCGAGTGGTGGGATATGTTTATATCTTGGTGTTAAAGTATGAACTTGTTTACTATCTGGTTGATTTATATGGTGTTGGTGTATGTTATATCTGTACATATATGCATTGATGTATGATGATATGATCAGGAGGATCGTGTGCACGTTGAGTGCCTAAATATATTAGTTATGCATTGGTGTGTGAATATCATGGTGTTTTGGTGGGATGAATCATGTCTCAGGAGGAGCGTAAGTGATTCATCCGTACTCCTTTGTGGAGAATGGTGGGGGATAGATCATGTCTCAGGAGGAGCGTAAGTGATCTATCCAGGTTCGATTGAATGAACCAACGAGTCGGTACCGCATGCATGGTGTTGAGTTGCATTTTGCATTATAATATGTTATATTGTAATTTGAACAGTAGGTTCGTCATATGGTGTTGTTAGGGGTGAATCTTGGTGTGTTGGTGTGTTGTACTACCTTATTTACATGTATTACATTACCATTATATTTTTAATCATGTTTTCTCACCCCTTTGTTGTTGTTGTGGTCTGTGCTTCTTCGGAAGTACAGATAATTCAGGTGCTTAGCTAGCTTGGATATTGGTGTGATTGTCGAGTCTAGGATGCTCTGATACGTAGCACGGGACTTGGGCGTTTTTATTTGTTTTATGTTGAACTTATATTTTATTTCCCTGTGAACGTATCAAACTTTTATTGAATTTTATTATTTAACATTCCGCTGTATTTGGAGAAAAACCTTTTTATAAGGAAACGTTATTTTTATGTGATATCCCACTTGGGAGAATTGGAACTCTGATTTTGTTTATTTATAATGTTTATTAATTTAGATGATTTTGGGAAGTGGGGTGTTACATGTTGCGCTCAAGTCTTATGGCTTAAGCAACAGTTGCTCGACTTTAACCTCAAACTTGAGCGTATTCCAATTTTTTTGTGATAACACGAGTGCTATTAATCTAACCAAGAATCTCGTGCTACATTCACGCACCAAGCATATCGAAATTCGACACCACTTCCTTAGGGATCCTGTGGAGAAAGGCGACGTGGTTTTTGAGCATGTTGACACTAAAAATCAACTTGCTGATATCTTTACAAAACCTCTCGCTACTGAGCTTTTCTTTCATATCCGACAGGAACTCGGTGTTCTTGATATTTCAGATCGTGTTTAGAAACATCTCTCACATGTTATATACATCTATATCTATATGTGCTTTGTCCATCTGTTATTTAACAAATGAAGATTTTAAGAGCCATATGTGAGTGCATCTCGTTACATTTGGAGCTAAGGTAATATCCTTCCTTAACTAGAATCTCTCAAAAAAATTGTGTTCATAAAATGTAATGTATCAAAGTATGTGTCATCATTTTAGTGTATTATTTCACTCCTTTGTATGCTTGAAATATGCTTTGACTTGGTATTTATGTCTTATTGTATGCTAAAATGTTCAAAATTTGAAGTTTTGCTGTTTTTTTGTCTGCATGAGTCGACCTATGCAGGGTAGCAGTCGACTCACAAAATAATTTTTTTTTTGCCTGAGACACGGGTATGTTCAGGTCAACCCTCCGGTCGACACATACCCCTTGTTATTTCAAACGTGTTATTTTCAGCACGGTATGCACCAACGCATGGACCTTCCGGTCGATGCATCACGCGAATTCTGTGAAAATTGTCTGCTGAAACTGTTCATTTTTCACTACTTTAATACAATTTAAGTCATATTGTCCATTCAAAGTCATTATCATTAAGACATTTTGCATTGAGCATCGTAACCTACATTAATGCTATCTTTTCTCTTCTTCTCTTCCCAAAACCTAGTATCTACAAAAAGGGGTAAAATCATCATCATTCCTCCATCTTCAAGAATACTCTCTTCATCAAAAATTCTTTCTCTCCAAACTTGCAAAGTGAAAATGTCCACCCAAAGAATTACCGGCAAAAGAGTAAATAGAGCTTCCTCCTCCCATGCAGGTCCATCATCTGTAACCCTACCAGTAACTATTGTGTCCCTTGTACCTTCTCTATGTGCAGAAATCTATGAGAAAAATTTCAGCAAGCGATCTGTAGTGAAGCAGCATGCTTACTACCGAAAGTTTTCCGAACGTATGCACATCCCACAAGTGATTGATATTCTTGATGCTCAAGGGTTCAATAACTTTTTAGAATGCAACACTAAGTACAATGAAGACCTTGTACATATATTCTACACTGGCCTTCAAGGGAAATTTTAAAGCTTCAAGTTCAATACACAAGTAGAGACTACCAAGGTATGTGTGAATGACTTAGTATGGAAAACTCTGTTTGACATGTCACCAGTATCCGCTGAGCCCATCATTAAGGCTACGGATGCTCGTACTATCATTGGCTACGAGCTCAAAGAGGATTTGAACTCAATGTTAAAGAAACCTTATACTGATGATATTGTGGCAAGTGACCTTTTCCCTAAGACGGTCACAACAGGAAAGTTAAAACCAATGGATAGAACCTTATAGTGGATTGTGGCGCGCATCTTGCAGCCAAAGAAAGGTGGCTATTCGTGCGTCGATTAAGCTGAGGTACATTTGATCTATATTTTGAAGAAAAAGATCAAAATAAGTTGGCCTCACTACATAGCAAGTCAGATTTATTCACTAAGAGACTCGGATAGAGGAACTGCTCTCTCGTACGGGTCTTTTATTCAAGAAGTTCTCAGCCATGCCAAAATCGCAGTTCCAGGTATATCGTATAAATATCTGACCTTGGATCAAGAGTTTTTCCAAAAGACTCTTACCATGATGGGATATATTTGGAATAAAACCGAAATTCGTTACAGGTTCATTATCAAGGCAACTACTTCTCGTCTGGAAGAATTAGACGAGAGTGATGACCAGAACGAAGAAGAACAGGATGAAGAACAAGAAGAACAGGTTGGCGGACAACTAATGGAGGCTGATGACCAAGATGATGGTAGGTGGTTTGACCAACCTTCTCCCTCGGATCATGTGAATGACCAAGGGTGGGGCACCTGACAACATACTGGTTGGACATCGTTGGGCGACAACTATATGCCTCAACAACAATCGGAGTATCAAGAAACTCCAAACTGGAGTTATGAGCCTTCATTATTCCCGAATCCGCCACAATAACACTATGATGAACTCTTCGACACGATGAGGACTATGCAGCTTGAGAAACACTCTTTCATTATGGCTCAGGATGAGCGGTTCTCTCAAATCCAAAGCCAATTTCAAACTCACACCAAAAATTTCAATGCATTTTCATCTGGTGTTATGAGAAGGTTCGATGGGTTTGTTGAAACGGAAGTCAGTCAACATAGGGCTCTTGCCACTAGCTTCAACACCCTAAACAGAGCGGTCTTGGAGTCCACTGAAAGAGCCGATGTCCAATTACCTCCGGAGTATCCCTCTCAAGGGCATAGCCATCATTTTAGGGGGAGGAGATCTTGAAGTTTCCTTGCATACTGCATCTTGCATATGATTATCATGTTATAAATGTTGTTATTTATTGTTGCATGGATTATGTACTTGTTTGTGTTTAATTACATTTTATTTCTTGACTAAGCTAGCAAACTTTATTGTTGTTCTATTTGTGCATGGCTCTATTTATCATTCTATTTATATGTTCATTAACTACATTGTATGTGGATGTCTGTTAATGTATAGCCTGTTGCGAGTGTTTTGGGACGTGCGTTCTCTTTTACTTTTATACGAATCATTGACAGGTGTTTCTTTCTTTTTGATGTTGTCAAAGAGGGAGAAAGTATCAAGCACCACAGTAGAACCAGAAACATCACAGGTGAAGACTCAGTATTAACACAAAAGAGTGTGTATGGATGAAGGCATCAAGCAAGGGGGAGGATAACGTGACATATCATACATCCAGGTTCTATTTGTTTTGCCATCATAAAAAAGGGGGAGTATGTGAGGGCAAAGCCTCATATATAGATGTGCTCATTTCGATGGTGTTAAAACTCAGCTCTATAGAAAAATATATGTTGGACGTTGTCACCATGTCGTATTTGCATGTCTTGTCTCTCATAATTCAAATGCTCGTAAAAATCATGATTGTTGCATATAGAGAAAGCCAAATTTGTGTATCATATAGGTCGACCGCTCACTGTTTTGTGTCAAAATTTTGTTATGTCACTTGTTTTTGTGAGTGTATTTTGGTTGTTATGTCAGTTATGTTTGGTATATAAGTTGAGTTGCTATTTCATTTCACCACAACTAAGAAAAACAAGAAAAGTGAAATTACGTGTCGATTTGGTTCTCATCATCTTCATTCTCTTCATAGCATTTCACAACAATTACACATAATCATTTTTGTTGTGCATTGTGCATGTTCGAGGTGATAACGTCCAAAGTCGAAGATTGGTTTATCTGGTTTGGTTGAGTAATCGACAGGTTTTTCTTGAATAAAACCGTTAGGGTTTTGTCTTCCAAGATTCTCAAATTTTGGGGGTTTTTGCATGATTCGTTCCATCACATATTCAGTCAAGTGAAGGTAATCGAAGAGTTAGAGGTTCTGTCGGTTTAGTAACGATAAACGGAGGATTGTGAGTGGGAGTTTCGGGTTCGACACGTGGGTGACTGAAATTAGTCGGACCAAATTTTGAAGATCGAGGGTTGTTCAAAGAGAGTGTCGCAATCGGAGGTTTATTCGCCGCGTTTGAAGTACTTGATTCAACTTGAATCAAGGGGCAAGAAGGACAACAACAAATTGTGTTCGTTTGTTTGATCCCTATTTGCTTCTTGTATAAACATTGACCAACAAGTTATATCTATCTATATACAGGTCTCAATTCTATTGTTAGTATTGAGGGCAGACGTACCCCGAGCGAGGACGACGGGGGAACTGCCTCAACAAATCGTTGTGTCTTTTTCTTTATGCTTATATTGCTATATTTCTGAGTTTTTAGTGCAAACGATTATATCAATCAAATTCTGATTTGAGTTGTGCTGAACTATTTATTAATCCAATTATAATCATTGATTGTAAGAGAAAATTTGAGCACTCAACTCTCAAAACAGAATTCACTTGTAGTGCTCTGCACTCCAAGTGTTTGATAAATTGTGTGAACTAAAACTACTTGTGTTGTCTTTTCAAATTGTCAATATTTTAAAGGAATTGGAACTAGTCACACCTTATAGTGAATATAATCAAATTGAAAATGTGATTGACGTAGTGATTCTCATATCTCGTTTATCAGATTCCATAGGCTTAACGCATATTCGATTTTCTAGTAACCGTTCGTTTTAGACGTGTATAGTTCCTCGGCCTCTTTGACTATTAAACAAATTTTAAAAACCAATTTTTGGTAGCGCCGACTCTATTTTAAACAAGAGATCTATTCAACCCTTCTTCTAGATCTGTGCCATCGTCTAACAGAACATGATCTAGTTTTGTAGAGAAGTGTTGGAGTTGTTTCACCTTATCTTGTTGTAGCTGCCACTACTTCTTATGTTGTTGACTCCTGTGTGAATGGTTCTACCTGATGTGTGGTGCACTAACTATTCTGGTTTGGTGTGTGTACACATGCTAAAGCATCTGACCTGACATTTGGCCCTAAATTGTGTGTGTTATTATTTGTTTTAGTAGTATTTATTGTTTATTCTGACTTAACTACTAATTGGGTGTTTATGCATGACTGACATTATGATTCCATGACTGACTGCGATGGACATTGACCGTTGTGTGGAGCTACATGTGCCTTCTGACTTTGTGCTCTGATTTGTGTTATTGCTTCTCTGATTGCTAATATGGATCCTAAAGCTTGCTACTAGTGGTTCTTTCCATACCTTTGTCAAATTGTGGTAAAAAGAGGGAGTAATGATCATGTGGGATGGGATATAATTTTCAAGATATTCCAGAATGAGGGAGTTGATCTCTTGAT
Organism: Lathyrus sativus; assembly: GCA_963859935.3. Classification (NCBI taxonomy): domain Eukaryota; kingdom Viridiplantae; phylum Streptophyta; class Magnoliopsida; order Fabales; family Fabaceae; genus Lathyrus; species Lathyrus sativus. Next base: position 607,863,162 of record OZ012739.1, read on the forward strand.
GTGTAGAAATCACCTTAACCTTAGTTATGTGCTACTTATGTTGTTGTTGTTGTTATTTTCTCTGTTGATTCTATTAGGTGATATGGTGTGCTACTTGTGCTACTTCATGAAGATTACATCTTGTAGTTGGCCTAGCCAAAATTTTCCAAAGGGGGAGATTATAGTTCCTTTTGTTTGGATGCATTAGGTAAAACAACATATGTACAAGATGTATTGAGGCAACATATGGAACAAGATGTGCCCGCATGTGTTCTAGCATCTGAGTTTATTGCTAAGAAAAGTTGTTCAAATAAAGTGCTTGGCATATTCAGTTAAGCAAGAGTTGTTCAAATAAAGTGCTTGATAGAACCAGTTAAGCAAGAGGTTCTAAGATGCAGCTAAGTTCTTGACAGAACTAGTTAAGTAAAAAGGTTTAAAATGCCAATATGTATCATATTGGCCTAAAGTTAGGGTATTGACTATCTTCAGATGTCCTTCAAAAGAGTGGTGGGGTTTACTTTTTCAGAAGATGCAGAGGTTTTCTTTGGGAAGAAGTATGTGTTGTTAATCCAAAATTAACTTGAAAATATATGGATTTGTTTCAGTCAAAGAAGATTTGATTGGATGTACCTTGAAGGAAGATTTGGTTCAATATTTACTCTACAAAGAAGTCTTATATGAAAAGAGTTATTTTGGATGTACTGATGTAACATGTGGAACACAACTTTCCAACATATGTACTGCAACATCTGGACTCAGACACACATTATTGCAGTTATAGAAAAGAAGGGTGTGCTGCAACATCTGGTCTCTATCAACAGACGTATGTTATTATAGTTGTAGTGAAGAAGGGTGTGTTGCAACATCTAGTCTTTATCAATAGACAGATGTTACTGCAGTTCTGATAAAGAAGAGACACACGTGGAATAAGATGTTCCAATATGTGTGCAACATCTAGCCCTCATAAGGATTAATGTTGAATCTACTGTTGTACACCACTCTATGTTTCAGTAACTTCGCATAGTTGTTAGTTTGTCTTAGCTGGGTTATAAATTCAACCATAAATAGAGTTGTTATTAAATTTTATCACTAGGGGTTAGTGATTGAGAGAAAATGATAGGGGTTCTCATATTTAGAGGGGACACCTAAATAGAAAGTCATTAGGATTAGGGAGAGGCATAGAACTTCATAGGGTTTAGGATTCTTATAAGACTAATTGTTCTAATTCAAAGTAGTGAATTCCACATACCTTTAATTCCTTTTGTAATTCAACATAGTAAAGATTATCAAGAAAATTGGAAAAATGGAAAGAAATCACTGTTGCCCGAGTAACGAATTTTTCATGACTTAAAATCCTACGTGTATGTGATCTTCCCCTACTAAAACATTCCTAGAATAATCAATCTGAAACCTATTTTGAATTTCACCATCATACAACTCACCCATTCTACCTATAGCTTTGTAGAAATTTGTCACATACTTGATATTTCTGCGATTTTGTCCGTTGCTGATGAAACTCTCACTTCTATTTCCTTTATGTCATGCAAAACCCATAAAGTTGTCTTGTCCTTGAGCTTTCGGACAAAAGTGTTTTCGACGTCTAGCCCTAACCTCATTCTATTCTCCTTCCTCCCATTTGTTCCAACTTATCATACCCTAATTTTTCCCCCTAGATCAATAAATTGATTCATTCACTAGACATTTGCTCCATGTATATATCATGACATGCATTTCTTTAGACCTAATTCCTAAAAAGTCAACCAGAATAAAATTTCCGTTTTACAGATGATCGGCTAAAGCCATTTTTAATCGCTTCTAAAATTAACGGGGGGAAATTTTAAGTTCGAGCCTGCAGCTGTCTATTTTATTGATCTACGTGTTGCATAGTTTAACTTGGCATGCTCATTTAATTTTTTTTTCATTTGCATGTGTTTGTATTTCGACCTGTCTGAGCCTTTTCATCTGGGTATTTTTAAGTTTAATATTTAATTTGGGACTGTCTATTTTACTGAACTATACTTCGCGTATATTATTTTCGAGTATTCATTTTATTTTTTCCCATATTCCCGCGTTCGATTTTTATTCATTTTAAATCTTTTTATTTTGTTATTTATTCAAAATAATTGGGAAAAATAATGAGAATAAATAAATAAATTAAGTTTGATTTATTTATTTTTATTTTAAAAAAATGTGATTTTTTATTTATTTTTAAACACATTTTTTATCACCTAAAAATATCTAAGGATAATGTTGACTTTTAATTAAAATCTATCCTAAGAAGCTAATATCAATAGTAGCTATTGGCATTGAGCAAAAGGCAGCGGCGCATCACGTCTTTCACTCTCTGAATTAAAATTCATAAAAAAAACAAAATAAAAATAAAAATAAGAGAGAAAGAAGTCACGTTATTTTTGGTTTATTCATCTCACACATAGCACTCTTTTTCACCGCCTTTTATTTTTCTTCAATAAAGGGAACAACCACATATCCTATTCTTTAATAAATGGTGACCAACCTCACCATTTTACTCCATCAATTGTTCCACACATACACTTCATTTCCTTCTTCTTATTTCCATACAACAACTTTCTCAACACCTTCTTCCACCACCTTCCTTCCTCTTTTCTTGAGACCTCATTGTTTTTCATTCCAAGTGCAGAACTCACCTTTTTCTCTCCATCGCTACATATCCTATTCACCACTGACAACTTTCCTCACTATGCAAAACCCTTCTTCCTTCTGACATCACACCTTTATTCTTCCACCATTCAACAAACCGGCACCTCCTTCGCCAACAGTTTTTGGTCTACACCCCAAATAACCATAAACTCAGTTATGCATAACTTACAACCGTTCAACTCTCACACTACATCCAACTCTGTCTTACAATAGTTGTGCCACCTCTCACCACTCACCAATGTTACTCACAAACCACTTTTCGTGCAACTCAAATTAAACTCCGACGACGCCTCCAACAAAACCACCACTACAACAAGTACCACATTGTTTTGGTTGGTATTCCAATGATCCTTCTGATTGCATTTTTGTTTATTTCTCTATTATTTGATATTCGAAACTGAGTTGAAATGTTAATATTTGTTTGTGTCGTTTCTGTTGGATATTTGTATGGATATGTATGTATTTTGATTAAGTGTGTTTTTCGTGTCGAATTTGATTCTGGACGCTACTGGATTTTTGTTTTGGTGATGTAATATTGTAAATATTTTTTATTGTGATTGTGCTACTATTGTTCTATTTTTTTTGTTACGTTGAAAATGATCTGGATCGGCCTGCAGGTTCAACATGATTTGTATGTTGTAACCCTATTGAATTTTCTTTTGATATAATGATGTAAATATTTGTTATACATGTTGTTTTTTGTTATTTGTTATTGCTCTAAAATTGGATCCGAGAATATTACGTGTGCTCAGCTTGTTTTGTTTATCAACATTGAGTTAAGTACATTTTATTTCAATTGCGATTAGCGTGTCTTTGCGTTAGCATTTCGCTGGATGGTTTTCTTTGGTTTGCGTGCGACACTTCGAATATGTTGTCGTAGATATTAAATTAAAATCTATACACGTTTTTAATGGTTCAACATATTGTCAATTCGCGTTTGCTTTCGCTACTTTGTGTTAGGTCACATGATGTTACTTTAAATTTGATACGATTTGTTACGTTCGGTTTGATTATGATAATCACGCTTCATGGTAGAAGCTTGTTTGTTTAATTCATGTTAGAATACAATGTTTTAATTTTATTACATTTAAATTGGATTTAAATTTTGCGTTTGCAGCTCTGCATCGCATGCTCCCGCGTTACGTGAAATCCATTTACGTCCTCGCAGTGCATTTAAATTAACACGTACATGTTTAATTTTCAATTCATTTGTAATGACTACATATTTTTCAGGATTTTTGTATGCGTCGTTATTCTATTATTTCGTTGTGTGTGTGTGTGCAGTATTTCATTTCGTACAGTTTTTGGCGTTAAGTTACGCCTTCACGTTAGATTTCGTGCCCTCGCGATATAATTCGAGACATTGCATTTCAACTCACGCTTCTCATCATTTTTCAACCATTTCACCATTCAAACCATTTTCAAATGTAAATAAAATGCTTGACCCGATCAGGTTCATTTTCAAAATCAAATAAAAACATTTGATCATTTCAAATATTATGCCTAAATAAGATTTTAAGAAAAGGAACGATTTGGTGTATACCACTCTTTTCCCCGAGTGATTAAATACGAGTTATATAGCTCGACCATTCAAGAATTCGTCATCCGTTAAAACTCTTAACCAAATACATATTGAAGCTCTTTCATAATCAAATCTTGAGTGGTCTCATTTTCATAATCAAATCTTGGATGCATACCTCTGTTAGCTCCTAAATTCAACGCCTCAATTAGAAAGAAGGTATTTAAGACAAAAGGGTAAAAGATAGGTTGAGACCAAAAGAATGGTCGAAAGAAGCAAAATAGTTAAGTCGAAGGACTCACCCAGAAGCCAAGAGTTCGACCGCCTGCTGAGAAGAATGGTTTGTCGAAGGATTTGAAATTTAAATATTGGAGGGAACGGTTTTGCTTGTTGAAAATTGAGGGAGACACGTGTCACCTTATGAGTAATAGATCCATGCATTTGTGACAAGTGGCGGAAGGAGATTAAGGTGGAGGTTATGAGAGGTTATTTTTTATTACTATAAATAGGGTGTCTTAGACGTATCCAAAGTGTGTTGTAATTTACTATTATACAAATTACTCTTGAAATTACTCCAAGTATCCGAGTGTAGAGAAAGCGAGTATTGTAAGAGAATGTACGTGATGTAAACACACCATCTTTTAACTTAATGCAATTTACTTGTTTTTACCTTAAATTTTACAAAGTCTTTTATTGTCTTTATCCCTTTTTCCTCCTTACTTTATTTCTCTCCTTCCTATGCAATTCTTTTCCCTTCGTCCTCAATCTAACTTCACCCCTACCAACAAACTTTCTTCTCTTTTATTGAAAGCCTTAGTTTACCTTTAAATTAACCCGTAGTCGAATAGATATTCTTTTAGGATTCTTTTATCCCAATAATGTTCGAGTGTGGAACTTGAATAGATTCTTAAAACAAAAACAAATCTTTTAGCACATGTCCTAGGATCAATCTGATCGATCCTGTGAGTCACCAAAGTTAGATTTGGAAGTTCATCGGTTGTTTTCCGATTTTCAAGGGAAACAAAATGGCACGCCCAGTGGGACAGTGCTAGAGAATCTATTTTATAAAACTAAACTTATAAAAATTCTGCAGTTATACTGGTCCCTTTTCGTGAGAGGTACATTTTTATGTTACTAAGAAGTGGTAAAATTACCGCTATAAACGAAGAGACGCGATCAAGACGAAGCAGTAAGAACATGGCTACGGATATAAACCAGCCAGATAACTCCAACCAACAAGGAGACGGTTCCAGTGAGGGGATAAGAGACAAGGGAGTTCCCCCTCTGATACCGTCAACGGGAGAGCAAACGGTGCTTTCAGTAAGACCAGTACAGACGCCTTCAGTACCTGGGGTGGGATCGACAGTGATAAGGCCTTATACTCAGCCAGTGTTGGAATACATTGGTCACCAAATGTCGAATCCTCAAATTTTGTTAGGAGGAAGCTCAACGTCCAGGCAGTTTGTGCCCCCTGGTTTTTCACAGTCACCAAGAAACCCCTCATATGGGATGCCCACTGCTATGATGCAAGGGCTCCAAAGTGCACCTCCTATATTCTCAGATCAGGCGATGGCCTCGCCGCTACAAGGGTCAGGTTCAGGTGTGAACATGGGTCGAAACCCCCAAAACCAGAGTTTAGGGTATTCGACACAAGGCCCCAATTTGACCAACACCTCAGTTGCTTGTTTGAGACAGCAGATGGATGAAAGTAACCTACAAATGGTTCAGACTTTGTCACAAACCATAGGTGAAATATTTCAACCATTAATCCAAAATACAACCCAGACCAATCAACAATTGGCGGTACAATTAACGAGATTGGCTGAATTCATGGGGGTACCTCCCTTAACCAGAAACCAAGCCGCAGTAGTGGATGTCCCACGAGACAACTTGGCAAATATGGTAGAAGTCGACGTAGGAAACCAAGGAAGGATAGTCCCTCCGGTAGTCGAAGGGCTTAGGGAAGAGCCTTTGCAAAACCAACCCCGTGGCTTGGGAGAAAGAAATCCAGGAGTAGTGGTTGTGAATCGAAACCAAGACGCAGACAATATAGTCCAGCATGTTCGTCGAAACAACATAGCTGTTGACAATAATCTAGCAGCCATGGTCGAGAGAATTATGGCCAGAAATGGATTAAACACTGGTTTTACCAGGCCAAACTACACTTCACCCATAGTAGACTATATCCTTCAGGCAGAGTTACCTCCTAGGACGAAAGTACCTAAATTCACTAAGTTTTCAGGAGATACGACGGAATCCACCGTCGAACATGTGACTCGTTACCTAATCGACGCTGGAGAGATAGCGAACGATGAAAGCCTTAGGATGAAATACTTCCCAAGTTCTCTTACTAAGAACGCCTTTACCTGGTTCATAACGCTTCCCCCTAACACGGTATGTAACTGGACCCAGTTAGAGCGTTTATTCCACGAACAGTTCTATATGGGTCAGACTAAAATTAGCTTAAAGGAACTCGTTAGTGTGAAGCGTAAGTTTTCTGAACCAATAGAGGAGTACCTTAATAGGTTTCGTTTGCTTAAGGCCAGATGCTTCACGTAGGTCCCTGAACATGAGTTGGTCGAAATGGCCGCTGGTGGTCTCGACTACTCTATTAGGAAAAAGTTGGATACCCAGTACCTAAGGGACATGGCCCAATTAGCCGATCGAGTTCGACAACTCAAAAGACTCAAAGACGAGAAGGCTAAGTTTAATAAAAATAAAAAGGTAGCTTTTGTCGAATATAATGATAACGTCGAAGGTCTGTGTGATGAGTCTGTGAGTTTCGACGATGGTGAAGTGGACCTTGCTGAACTCAAGCAAGGACCACCTTACTTGTGCAAAGTATTGGCTCCCCCACAAGGGAAGAGTTATGTCGAATCTGAAAAGAATGATAGATTCCCAAAGAAAACATATACTTTCGACATCACAAAATATAATGAAATCTTCGATTTGTTAGTTAAAGACAGACAAATGATAGTGCCTCCTGGCGCCAAAATGTCGTCCATAGAACAAAGGAAGAAAATAGGGTTTTATAAATATCATAACTTCTTGGGTCATAAAACATCTCAATGTTTTCTTTTCAGGGACCTTGTTCAGAACGCGATCTAAGAAGGACGTCTAAAGTTCAGAGATAAAGCCGGTGGCCAAATGAAGGTTGACTCAGATCCTCTACAAACGGCAGACGCAAATTACACAGAGCCAGTCGAGGCTAATATGCTCGAAGTTGTCGACGATTATGACTTTTCAATCGAAGTAACAGAGGCTGCTGGAAATCCCATAGACGAAGTTGTAATGGCGAAAGTTACCATCAGCTTCAGACCAGAGAGCTGTGTCGAAATGGAAGTTGATAGCTGTGACCAAAGGGATGAAAACAAAGGCCCAAACAAGAACAATCTGGGTTGGGAGATAGTGACCAAGGAAACGGATGATGACTTCGTTAAGATCGATGAAGCCACCAAAGGCGTGGAGTTAAGCTTGAAGAAGCTTAATCTGGCCAAAGAAATTGAAATTAACATGGTACAAATCACTCAACATGAGGAGGTAGCGGATAGTGAGTCGAACTACCAGGAAACACACACAAGGGAAGCCTACCCAGAGCAGGAGGAATCCATCATTTCTTTTCTTCACCGCTGCCAAGAGAAAGGTTCTAGTGTGATGCTTTGTCCCCGATGCAGCGCCATATTCGACAAGAAGGCTGCACAAAAGCTGGAAGGGACACGAAGGCTGAGGCAAGAAAATGAAAGGCCAAGATTCGACCCTCAAAGAGGCCTTCAGCAAAGATCTGACCCTCGTATAAGGCCTCCTACGAACAAACCCATTGGCTTTAAACCCAGTGCCGAGGCCACTGATGGGAAGTGGACGAAGCCTAATAAGGACAAGCAGCAAGGGCAAAAGAGATGGAAGAACTTCGAAGTACAGCGAGGATCTTCGCTAAGCTATCGAAAGGAATTTCAATCTTCAAAGGCTGCTCATGTGTCAGAAAATTATAAAGGGAAAAATCTCATGTCTCGGTCCCAATGGAGGCGCGAGCAGAGAAGGAGAAAATCACACAGAGAAGGTGCCAATAAAGACCAACCACAATCCATCACCAATATTCCCATTGAACAGGAGGGTCGAACAAAGGCTTTCGGGAAGACACCTGTAGGAAGAAAGTTGTTTCCAACACAGGTTGAAGAACAAAGAAAATCGGCCGACGATGAAATGACCGATAATTTTGATGAAGACTCTGATGATACGTTGGATATTTTGGTCAACATAGTATCAGTAATGCCCAGGGAATTCGACAGGGTTTCTGTAGTTGAAAACTCAGACACATATACGGACTGGGAAATAACGGCTCATAAGCCGGTATGCTATTATGTAATGAACAACGGCTGCGTCGAGGAGCAAAATGCTTTCTTCGAACGGCCAACAGAGGCTATGGAAAACCATCTGAAGCCTATTTATATTACGGCACAAATAGAGAAGGTCCCAGTTAACAAAATACTGGTGGATTACGGAGCTACGGTAAACTTAATGCCGCATTTTCTGTTGAACAAAATTGGGAAAAGTGAGACAAACACCAAGCCACACAACATGGTGCTATCAAACTATGAAGGAAAGGTGGGTTCGACCATGGGGGTCATTCAGGTGAATGTCTCGGTCGGAACCATCACCCGCCCGACTGTCTTCATGGTGGTGGAGACCACTGCCAATTATAATCTATTACTTGGAAGAGAATGGATCCATGGAGTGGGGGCAGTACCATCGTCGATGCATCAGAGGATCGCCATCTGGAGACCAGATGGTATTGTCGAAAACATCGAAGCAGATCAGGGGTAGTTTAAAGCACCTATGAACCATATTGATAGAGGACAGTTTGACAAACATTTGGCCGGTATAGGGCCATGTGAACCTGCAGACTTCGACTTTACACCTAATGACGAAGTGTATTGCTCGTTATATCTGCATCTCGTCGAAGATTTCCGATGGGACAAGGAAGTTCCAGGAGAAAGGTTACCATACCTTGGCGAACTTCCCATAGACCCCACTGGCTGGGGAAGTGAGTTCGATGATGATGACTGAAGCCGCAGTGCTTCAAAGGATTTCGGCCTACATGGCCAAAACTAAACTACAAACGGCCTTGGAGGCCGCTAATAATGAAATGGCTGAGGGAGCCAACGAAAAATCCAAACAAGCAGGTCCAGTTGGGTATTTCGACCCTAAGATTCAATACGAGGGGCAGAGACTCGACGCCATATATGACGATGAGCCTTTGGGTTTTAAAAAGGATCCCTTGGCCAGCGATGTCAAAATGTTGGCGCAAGATCCACTAGAGGAAGTTGACTTGGGAGATGGAGTAATCAAAAGGCCAACTTATATCAGCGCCAGCCTCGACCCCCAACTTAGGGTCGAAACCATTCAGTTGCTACGAGAGTACAGGGATTGTTTTGCTTGGAACTACGACAAAATGCCAGGTCTAAAGAGAGATCTAGTCGAGCATAGGCTACCAATCAAGCCTGGCAAAAAACTAGTCAAGCAGAATCCAAGACGTTTCGCCCCTGAGATCCTCTCAAAAATAAAGGAGGAAATCGAAAGACTCCTCCGATGCAAGTTCATCCGTACAACCAGGTATGTCGAATGGCTAGCAAATATTCTACCAATCATTAAGAAAAGCGGATCTTTAAGAGTCTGTATAGACTTTAGGGATTTGAACTCAACAACCCCTAAAGATGAGTATTCGATGCCAGTGGCAGAAATGCTAGTCGATTGAGCCGCTGGCCACGAATACCTTAGCATGTTGGATGGGTATTCTGGTTACAACCAGATTTTCATCGCTGAGGACGACGTTCCAAAAACGGTGTTCCGTTGCCCAGGGGCCTTAGGCACTTACGAATGGGTAGTGATGTCTTTGGGCCTAAACAATGTTGGGGCAACGTACCAACGGGCGATGAATTCGATTTTCCATGACTACATTTGAGTCCTTTATGCAAATATACATTGATGACATTATGATAAAATCCATGTCAGGAAAGGCTCATGTGGAACATCTGTGCAAATCCTTCATGAGAATGAGGAAATTTGGCCTCAAGATGCCCCTCAAGTGTGCATTATGTGTGCAACCAGGAGATTTTCTGGGTTTCGTAGTCCACAAGAAGGGGATCAAAATTAACCAAAACAAAACAAAGACCATCATGGAAGCGAAAGCGCCATCCAACAAGAAGGAACTTCAATCTTTGTTGGGCAAAATAAATTTCCCTAAGAAGGTTCATATCGAATCTCAGTGGAAAAACACAAGCCTTTTCGCCATTGCTTCGAGCCACCAAAGAGAAGTTCGAATGGACGAGAGATCAGCAAGAGGCTTTCGGCAAGATCAAAGACTACTTGACTCATCCTCCGGTCCTTGCACCTCCATGTCGAAGTAAAAGCATGAGACTGTACATAGCAGCGTTAGAAAAAACTCTAGGGAGCATGCTTGCTCAAGAGGATGAAAGTGGCGTCGAAAGAGCCATTTACTACCTTAGTAGAGTTTTAAATGATGCAGAAACTAGGTATAGTGAGATAGAGAAATTATGCTTATGTTTGTATTTCTCATGTATGAAGTTGAAGCAATATATAAAACCAGTTGATGTTTACGTTTCGTCACATTTTGATGTTATTAAGCACATGTTGTTCAAACCTATTTTGCATAGTCGAATTGGTAAATGGGCATTAGCATTAACTGAGTATTCATTGACTTATAGACCGCTGAATGCGGTCAAAGGGCAAATAGTGGCAGACTTTATTGTCGACCACTCCATAAATGAAAGTACCTTGAACTTTGTTGAACTAGAGCCTTGGAAGCTATACTTTGATGGGTCTAGTCACAAGAATGGGACAGGCATAGGTCTATTGATCATTTCGCCTGACAAAATTCCAACAAAATTCAAGTATAGAGTCGAGGGCCTATGTTCTAATAATGAAGCTGAATATGAAGCTTTGATCGCCGGACTTGAAATTTTGTTAGAATTTGGGGCAACCCAAGTCGAAATAATGGGAGATTCAGAGTTGATTGTAAAACAGCTAACAAAAGAGTACAAATGCGTTAAAGAAAATTTCATCATGTATTTCGTAATAGCTAACAGACTACTCAAAAAATTTGAAGTCTGCACTATTCGACACATACCACGAATACACAATCAGATAGCCAACGACCTGGCGCAAGTTGCCTCAGGATACAGGGTCTCGAAGCAGAACTTGCAAGAGGCAATTGAGGTCAGAGGTAAGGTGGTATCCGTGGGCTTGAGACCATCAGACTTGGAAGTCACGAAATTTGGCTACGCCAACGAGGAAACCTTTGAGGTTTTTACAGTCGAAGGTCTGACAGACAAAGATTGGAGGAAACCTCTGGTCAAATACCCTCAGAACCCTTCAGCGACTACAGAACAAAAGATAAAATACCAAGCACTAAGCTACGTCCTGTTAGGGAATGAGTTATTTAAGAAAACTTCTGAGGGAGTTTTGCTTAAATGCCTCAGTGAATCTGAAGCATACTTGGCATTGTCCTCAGTCCATGGTGGGACATGCGGAGCACACCAAGTACGCCATAAGATGAAATGGCTGTTGTTTCTCCAGGGGATGTACTGGCCTACGATGCTGAAAGATTGCATCAAGTTCGCCAAAGGTTGTCAGGAATGCCAAATTCACGCTGGCATACAGCATGTCCCAGCAAGCGAGTTGCATTCCATAGTCAAGCCATGGCCATTCAGAGGTTGGGCTTTAGACCTTATAGGAGAGATTCGACCTGCGTCTTCCAAAAATCAGAAGTACATTTTGGTAGGGATAGACTATTTTACCAAGTGGATCGAGGTTATACCTCTACCGAAGGTAGACCAAGAAGATGTTATTGAATTTATTCAGAAGTATATCATCTATAGATTTGGGCTACCAAAGACAATAACGATAGACCAAGGGTCAGTATTTACGGGTAGGAAGATGCAGGAGTTTGCTAAAGAAATGGGATTTAAACTCCTTACCTCGACACCTTATTATGCCTAGGCCAATGGCCAAGTCGAAGCGGCAAACAAAGTGATAATTGGCATGATAAAGAAACAGATTGGAAGCAAGCCTAGGAATTGGCATAAGACGTTAGATCAAGTCCTATGGGCATGTCGAACATCCCTGAAGGAAGCAACCAACACTTCCCCTTATCGACTCACTTTCGGCCATGACGCAGTATTGCCAGTTGAGATACACATACAGTCAGTGAGAATTCAAAGACAACATGAAATCCCTCGAGAGATTTATTGGGACATGATGCTTGATGAGTTAGTCGACTTAGACGAAGAGAGATTAAAAGCTCTGGAACTCTTGAGAAGACAAAAGAAAAGAGTGGAGAAATCATATAACAAGAAGGTCAAAGCGAAGACTTTCCTGGTTGGAGATTTGGTATGGAGGGTAATCCTGCCTATGGATCGAAAGGTGAGGTCCCTAGGTAAGTGGTCCCCAAAGTGGGAAGGACCATTCCAGGTATCGAAGGTATTCTTTAACGGGGCATATGAAGTGACAGAGCTGAGTAAGGATGAGAGGATATTAAAAGTAAATGGCAAATATTTAAAGAAGTATAAGCCTGCACTTCGAGAGGTGAAAATATCAACAGAATAATTTTCAAAGATAAAGGGAAGCCATAAATGGTAATTTAAAATATGCCAAAATGGCCTAATATCTTACAAACAAAATAAAAATGGCTCACAAAGGCCAGTATAATCTACTCTATTACAAAACCTAACAAATCAAAAAGGAAGATTCGCCTTCATCTTAAGGTAAGTCGATTTTCGAAGTTCGAGACGGCTTTGGCATTGAGCCTTATCTGTCCTCAGCTGGGCAACTTTAGATTCCAAACGACGGGCTTCCTCAGCGTAGGTGACGGCATGCTCAAGCTCAGTTGTTAAGGAGGATTCGTCGAAGGAAGATAATTCAGTGTTCTTTTTCTTAGCCTTTGCTATCTTACCATGAAGCTTTTTAATCTTTCGTTCCCAGCAGGCGATGTTCGCCTCATTAGTCAGGACCTCTTGTTTATTTTTCTCATTCATTTCTTCCAACTCAGCAATCTTCTCCTCAGAGTCGACAACAGCGCTCCAAGCGGCAGCGAGCCTTCGTCTCAATCTCACCCTCAATCTGGGGCAACAATCGATAGTCTTTATAAACCTGGTCAATCAAGGTACCAACTTCTTGAATAACACTTGCAGCCTCAGGAGTAAGGGATTTAATGTCCACTTTTTGAAGAAGAGCTTTGAGGGGAAGATGGCCGGCAGGGCCCATCTGCAAGAGGGTAAAAAGATCCCCTTTGAAGATCTTTTGCTTAACCTTGTCGAGGGCACTGTCAATTGCTGGCTTTGAGGTTTGCCCTTCGGAGGTCGAAGTACTAGGAGTACGGCTAGAAGAATGACTTCTCCTACTCAACAAAAGCCTGATGTATTGTCGAGGGTTGAAAACCTTCAATGCATCCAGTTCGGCGGAAGTAAGTTGAGTTTCGCCTGGGAAGAAGTTCTTTGGAACATCCTTTGGAGTAGAAGGAACAGGAGTCTTTGTTGTTTCATCAGTTGCATGTTCTTTGACAGAGGCGTCCACGATTTTCAATTCTTTATCTTGGCTGTCCTTTGCCTTGTCGCCATCCTCCTCCATGTCATCCCTAGTGCCTTTGTCACTGGATTCATGCAATTCAAGCTGAAGCTTAGCCTGATCCTCAATGGCTTGATCACCCTCGACAACCTTTTCATCCACATCTACTGTCTGACCCAAAGGGAAGTTGGTCGTATCAGCCAAAGTTGTTTTCCCCTCTGAAGCGTCAACCTCATCATCCACTGTAATGGAATCAACTTGAGGATTGTCGCCTTCATGATAAGAACCGTCAGTCTGAGACTGCTGGGTAGTGGTCTTTGCAGGAGATGGAGGGGCTGTGAAAGAATCAGGTTTATTAATTTTACCGTGAACTCACACCAGAACCCAAGTCAGAAGTGGGATGATAGGTAGGCTCACCTTGGCTATTCAAGGGGTAGAGCGACAGAGGAACCGCGGTGGGATTAGATCGTGAAGTTCCAGCATCATCCTAGAAAAGGTGGACATTAGAAAATATAAAGACTAAAGAATCAGTGCAAAGGCCCAAGGAAAGGTAGATGCGCAACATACCTTGATAGTTTTGTCAGCAGGACTCGAATTGTCACTTTCCATAGGGATAACAACTTGGATTGAAGCATCCCCTACGGGAGTTGGAGTAGGTTCTTGAGGAGGATTGGTAGGTTGATGTGTGTTGGTTACAACAGGAGCGGATGAAGCATCAGGTGCATCCACATCATGGATAATCTTTCTTTTCCTTTTCACTTGAAGACTCTCGCGAGGAGACTTATCTTCATCGTCAGAATCAAGGATGATCTGGGGAGAAGCCCTTTTTAATCTTCTTTGAGGGGTAGGTGGTTTTCGACTAACCTAAAGGCGGCATAAACTGTTGAGAATGAGATAAGGAGGTCGAGATAGTGAAGAACTATGGAAGGTTACCTTTTGATCTTCGTCCTTGACTTCAGTTTTGGTTGTTGGGGCAGCACGTTTTGGAGCAACTGAAAAATAGATGATACTAAAAACAGTTAGCAACAATAAAGCTCAGAGAGGAAAGTCCAAATCGAAGGGGGGTGAACCTTCAAGAATGTCGGATTCGATGCGATCATCTTCGATACTGACATGAAGGTGCCCTTTAAACATATCGAGTATATGTTTAGTCGGAACCACCCGCTGTGTTTTGGGCTTAGACTGCTGTCGAAGAATTTTTATAGTGTCTCCACAAATAAACCAATCTGGAAATGGAGGGGCAAGAGCCACGCCAAAACCAGCGGTTGGTAGTCGAGGGACTTTTGGGGGAGAAGTTTAAAGGCAACCTCATACCGTTTCTCGCGAGGAACAAAAGAGGGAATCTTTAAACTATCCAGTTTTTTGGAAAAATTTTCTTTCAAAGTGACAGCAGCCTCGCGGATGGTTCGACTAACATCATCTGGCCGATAGGAAGTTTCGAAATACTTCTGGAAGGCTTGGATCTCTTTCATATAGGTAGACGTATCTTTCTTGATCTTCTCCTGCACATCAATGAAAGCTTGGTCAATCAAGCGAGTAAAACTAGGAGCGTCAAGAAATTCTGAGGCGTAACGTTTCGAACACCAGTCATAGAAGTTTTGGGAGAAAAAGTAAGAAGGTTCAAAGTGAACAGGTGTGAGGTAGGACTTGTGAGCGTGGCGCGCCAGTTGTGTCAAACAATCCAGAGGAGATAACACAGTAAAAGGGAGAATGATATGTGATTTCTTTTCATACATGCATTTGGGCAAGGTTTGTATTAACCCGAATTGCCTGGACACCAAGTTCGGTTAATAGGCTAGCAAGCTGGAGTGACCTTTAACAAGGTTTAGTTTGTGAATCAGTAGGAGGTGAATGAGGAATCTCTCCCAAATCAGCTTGGATTCCTCTTCTTGTTTCTTTAAGGGAGCAGGGAAGGGTCTAGTAAACCATTCTGGGCCACATTTTCGTTCTGCGAAGGGAGCCATCTTCGCGGTAAACTCATGCCGTTTTGCAAACATATGAACAACACTGGATAAATTGGATCGAAGGGAATGGCCATCCTCGCTAGGAGTAAGTTGAGCCAGGCGAGGCCATTCGACTCTTCTCTCAGCAACTACAGGCGAACGTTCATCAACTTCACCTATGTTGGGAAGACTGTGCTCAAAAGTGGCATTAAGCCACAGCTGAAGAAGCCAAAAGGGGCTCGACAACAACAAGTTTCCATGCCTGTCAGGATCTTTCAATTTACCCGCACCTTCGCCTAAGGCCTCATAAAGACTGGCCAGGATCATTTCACTGAGGCAAATGCCTCTCTTCACATGTAGCTGGTTGGCTAGGACCAGATACTTCCGCGCCACCTACAAGGATTTGGTACAGAATACACAACGGGACAACCACATGGCCAAAAAGGCTATATGTTCTTCATCGTCAACTGAGGTGCTAGTTTTATTATGGTAATGTTGGACAAAAGCTGTATAGGTGTGTTTTGTATTGGCGAAACCAATGTTGTCATGGCTATCGATCTCGGGATCATAAACAAGGCCGTAGGGTTTTAGACCTACAATGGCAGCTACGATGAGTAAAGTGGGTGTCATCATCCCACAAGGAACGTGAAAAGTGTTGTGAGTCCTATCCCAGAAGAATAAGGAAGAAGCCAGCATAAGGGGGCAGTACGAAGGGCCTACCTTCGACATCATGATCAGATCGTAAATCCCAGTGTCCTTCCATTCCTGGGCTTTTACTTTCTCTATTTTCGTCAGCCAGTTAAGATAAAGTTCGGAACCTTTGAAGTAGGGAGTAGCCCTGAATAATCTGGCCCCATCATGAAGATACCTGAGGTCTACATCGAAGAGGCTCAAGCTATCAGGACCATCAGTGGAAATTTTATTAAAGCCTTTTTGCCCTATGGGTTTAGTGGTTCTGTAAGAGGGGAAGAAATCTTTAATGGCAGAGTAGTCAAGACCTGGAGGGGGTAAAGGCCCAGACAGGGCTAAAGGTTTCCCTGCAACAGTAACAGGAATGATTACCTGAGATTCGTAAATATGGCGTTTCTCCTCCGTCAAGGGTTCTCAGATGAACTGTTGATTCTTTACCGCCTGGGCACCGCTCAAGCTGGCAAAGGGAGGAAATGTTGATGCAGAAGTTTGTCCTTTGGGTTGCATTTTCTTCTTTTGATGATCAACCATTGTTGAAGGAAGTAAGATTTTGTTGGTTGGAAGCAGAAAATTAGAGAAAAGGCTAGGAAAGTTGTGAAGAGTTAGAGAAGTTGTAAAAAATGAAAACATCAAAGGGAAATTACTTATATAGTGAATGGAAGACTGCAAGTTTTCATCATTAAGGGGCTAGAGTTAGTGGGCCACGTGTATGCTTGGATGTGGGATGGCAGAGGCAGTAGTTGCAATTCACGTCCCCGAGGTTGGAAAGGTGATGATGGCTCACGATTTTGTTGAGTCCCGAGAAAATAGCCATGATGATAGTAACGTCATAAACGTGCATCAAGGTGGCAGAACAGTAGCTTGCATGCTCATAGCTATCTTTCTTTTTTCTCTTTCATTCCCTTTCACCTTCTCAGACTTGCATTGGTGGAAAGAGTATCAGACGACACTCATGGGGGCAAAGCGGCGTCGAAAGCCAAGCGTTGTCAAAAAATGTGCTTTTCCACAGTCGAAGTTCAAAAGACGTTTTTGGGGGGCAATTTGTTAGCTTCTAAATTTGACGCCTCAGTTAGAAAGAAGGTATTTAAGACAAAAGGGTAAAAGATAGGTTGAGACCAAAAAAATGGTCGAAAGAAGCAAAATAGCTAAGTCGAAGGACTCACCCAGAAGCCAAGAGTTCGACCGCCTGCTGAGAAGAATGGTTTGTCGAAGGATTTGAAATTTAAATATTGGAGGGAACGTTTTGCTTGTTGAAAATTGAGGGAGACACGTGTCACCTTATGAGTAATAGATCCATGCATTTGTGACAAGTGGCGGAAGGAGATTATGGTGAAGGTTATGAGAGGTTACTTTTTATTACTATAAATAGGGTGTCATAGACGTATCCAAAGTGTGTTGTAATTTACTATTGTACTAATTACTTTTGAAATTACTCCAAGTATCTGAGTGTAGAGAAAGAGAGTATTGTAAGAGAATGTACGTGATGTAAACACATCATCTTTTAACTTAATGCAATTTACTTGTTTTTACCTTAAATTTTACAAAGTCTTTTATTGTCTTTATCCCTTTTTCCTCCTTATTTTATTTCTCTCCTTCCTATGCAATTCTTTTCTCTTCGTCCTCAATCTAACTTCACCCCTACCAACAAAATTTCTTCTCTTTTATTGAAAGCCTTACTTTACCTTTAAATTAACCCGTAGTCGAATAGATGTTCTTTTAGGATTCTTTTATCCCAATACTGTTCGAGTGTGGAACTTGAATAGATTCTTAAAACAAAAACAAATATTTTAGCACATGTCCTAGGATCAATCTAATCGATCCTGTGAGTCACCAAAGTTAGATTTGGAAGATTAGCAGTTGTTTTCTGATTTTCAAGGGAAACAACCTCTTTCTTCCCCGAATACTTGGATACAATCCGTATAGCTCGACCATTCGAGTATATTTCTTCCATCCAAAAAAACTTAATCATATCTATCCCTTTCACAATTAATTGGGTGAAAAAAGAACGGTTTTTTGTATACCACTCTTTTCCCCAATTCTTTGGATACGAGATGTATAGCTCAACCACTCAAGCACTCGTCGTCCACTCAAAAATAAACTTCAACCAATCAAACTATCTTTTTATCCTTAGTGATATGTCAAAACCTTTTCAAAATGAAAGATGCTTCATCCATTATGAAATGATGCAAACAAAGATTGGTTCCTACCACATGCAAGAAGTTATAATGCTTTCCGCTCGAATGCAACGAGAACATGACTCTATGAGATTCCAAGGTATGTTGTTCATTCTTACACAATGCCAATGTTGACTTCTCCATGTTTTAGATGGCAAGCAATATTTTTCGCTCGAGTGTGACTAAGGACCTTTCGATAAAATCTACCAACCCACAAACATTTTCTATCCAGAACTACATAGCCTTGTGTTCTCCATCAAACCAGGAGATAGGTAGGAGTAAGATTCAAAGTCTCGTCAAGCACCCTTATACAAAAAAATACTTATTTTTAGTCTTTTTCTCTTTTCCTCTCAAACTTTTAATAACTTGAAGAAAGTAAATAACAAAAGCTAACATTCTAATTGCAAAGCTAACTAAATGATTCTTGTTGAGTACAACAGATGTGAGGGGTGCTAATACCTTTCCCTCGCATAACCGACTACCAAACCTGAATTTGGTTGCGACAACCATTTTATTTTTCGTTTAAGCATTTTATCGATATTTTTTATTTCCTTCTGGAATAAATAAAGTTTGGTGGAGACTTTGTTATCTTTTCGAGCGTGCAAGCGCTCTAGGTATTTTTCGTGTCGCGACACACTCTAGGTGAATTCCCCCACCCCTTTTCTCTTCCCCGCCAAAAAAGAGTTGTTCGTCGGCCACCACATGAGTATTAATTATTCATTTATTTTTTATTTTTAAACATGTTTTGAATATTATTTCATATTCTATTTTAAAATGTGTCAATTTCATTATTTACTTGAAGTGAATAGAAAATAATTTAATTTTTTAAAAAAAGATAAATTTGTTTAAAAATAAGAAGAAATTATTTTACTGTTATGAATCATGATTCTTTTAACGAAATATTTTGAATTGTGATTTTTAATATGAAGAGTCATGTGAGTTGTTAGAAAAGTTGAGAGGAAACTATTTTATTTTAAGTTTAGTATTTTCTGGTCAAATATATTAAATTCAAATTCATTTTGATCTCTTAAATTTTTTATTTACACAAATAGACTTATTGCATTTTATTTATCAACTTGTGTTCAATACAATGAGGAATTAAATTAAAAGTACTACGCATAGTCTAACAATTGGCTACTTTAGCTAATAAATGAGCAACCGAATTCGCTTGGCGCTTAGCAAAATTAACCTCAAAGTTGCGAATACAATGTAAAAGATTCTTTATAGACAAAATGAGTAAGCTGAATTTCGAGCTTCTGCCTCGGTTAGAATGGATTGCTTGAACCACAATTTGGGAATCACTTTCAAGGATTACATAATCTAAGCTGCATCTGGATGACCGCTTTAACTGCTTCTTTCATGGATAAGGCTTCTGCTTCTATGATCTACGTAAGGCTAAAATCTCAAGATATAGCTCCAATAATAAATCTACCGAAGCAATCTCTAATACACCAACCTCTATTAGTTGTTCCTGTCTACGTATTGAATTCCACATTGACATTACACTTCACCCATCCTTCATTAGGCGGATTCTAATGTGTTTGAGGGTTGTGGACTTCGTTATCACTCACATGTATATCTTAAGCTTTAAACCAAGCATGCCAAGTGTGGTAAGCTTGCATACCTAGCTTCGATTCATCATCTCTATCATTATTTCAAATCACATTATTTATATTATTCCAAAGAACCCACATAAAAACTGTAACTCTCTCATAAAAACTGTAACTCTCTCTTCTATCTTCTTTACTACAAATATCAAGGATAAGAGATTTAGCATCATTGAAAATCTGAACACAAGGTTCTATAATAAAAGACAACCCTACTACTTTCCAGCTCATATTAGTTAAAGTGAAACCAAAGAACACATGTCACTCATCTTCCTCGATATTTCCACATAATTGGCAATTTGAGGTGCACTGAACCCAATGATGTATGAGATTAATCCAAGTTAGGAGACAACCATTACACACACGCTGCATTAAATGCTTGGCTCTTGGTGACCCCATAATATTACACAAGCTACAACAATCCCCCTACACATTATGGTTCACCTGATTTGCATAGGATATCCTCATCAATCTATAGGCAGATTTTACACTATAATTACCATTTTTATCTTCTTTCCAAATCCTACAGTCTTCTATCACATCCTCCAAAAGAAGAACCTTTGGGATTTCTGTGAGGGCAAACCCTCATATAGCATACATACTTGAGTTTCGATGATAACAAAACGCGATCATGAATGAATCGCTTTTCTCGATTCTACCTCTACAACAAGTGCAATATTTCACCTCTCATATCCTTCTTATATCCATCTAAATTGTCATATTAAATTCAATATATATGGGAGACCAGTGATCATGACTAAATGCATAAAAACCACAAAAATATGTATTTTTGCAGTTTGGCAGGGTTTGAGTCGACCACAAGTCGATGCATGGTCGACGCATGAGTCAGTGCAAAAGCCCACGGGTCGGCGCACGCCAACCTATGGTCGACGCATACAGTGAAGACTTTTCAATCTATCTAAATCTGCAGGCTATGCATCAACGCATAGTCCTGCTATGGTCGACCGTTCGCTCGTTTATGCTGTTTCTGAAGGCTTTCCACTTTGGGTGAAAAGCTGTTATGTTTGTTGGCTTGTTGGTTACTATATATATATATATATATATATATATATATATATATATATATATATATATATATATATATATATATATATATATATATATATATATATATATATATATATATATATATATATATATATATATATATATATATATATATATATATATATATATATATATATATATATATATATATATATATATATATATATATATATATATATATATATATATATATATATATATATATATATATATATATATATATATATATATATATATATATATATATATATATATATATGTTTTATGTTCTTTTCTCAACAACAATTGAAATTTTGAGTCAATTGTGCAAGAACAAGAAAAGTGAAATAGGTGCTACCAAATCTCTTCATCTACATCCTCAACAATTCACAACACAACAATTACATACAACAATTCTTGTTGTGCTTTGTGGTTCTGTTCAAGGTGATAAGGTCTGAAGCCGTTGATTGGGAATCCAGTTCGGGTTGAGTTTGTAGCAGGTTTTTCTTGAATAAAATCTTGAAGGTTTTACCCTCCAAGATTCAGAGAATTTGGGGAGTTTTGGTACGGATCGTCTCTACCAACTTCAGCTGAGCGAAGGTGATTGAGAAGCGGAAGGTTTCGTTAGTCTAGTAGCGGGAATCAGTGAAGTGTACAAGAGAGTTCTGGGTTCGATTTGTGTGTGTTTGAGATCAGTCGGGCCGAGGGTTTGAAGAACGAAAGGTTGTTCAACAAAGGGGCTGGAATCGGAGGTCTACTCACAACAATCGAAGAACTTGATTCGACTCGAATCAAGGAAGAAGGAGAGAAAGCATCATCAACATCAAGAGAGCTTGTTTGTATATTTTGCTTATCTATCCTTATATAAACATTTCAACTCTACAGGTGATATCTATTATATTGATCTCAATTCTAGATTTAAAATTGAGGGCAGACGTACCCCGAAGCGAGGACGGCGGGGGAACTGCCTCAACAAATCTTTGTCTCCTTTATTTTTATACACTTTCATTTTACCTTTAAAATTTGAGTAATTTTAGTATAAGCAATTCTAGAGTTACTTACTCAAGTCAAAATTCACTTGGAGTGCCTCGCACACCAAGTGTTTGATAAATTGCATAAACCAAAATTCACTTGGATTATTTGCATATTTGGTGGTGATTGTGAAGCATTGGAACTAGTCCTACTTATTAGTGGTAAAATCAATTGATAGTGTGACTAGTGTGTTGAATCTATTTTTGCTCATTATCACTTCCATAAGGCTAGACGCATATTCGGTCTTCTAATAACGGTTCGTTTTAGACGGTAATTTTTCCATGGCCGCTTCCGCAAATCAAATATTTTTAAAACCAATTTTTAATTGGTAGCGCCGACTGATTTTAATTGGGATCTATTCAACCCCCCCCCCCCCCCCTTCTAGATCCGAGCCATCGTCTAACAATTTCGTTAGCGACATCATAGGTAAACAGGTGACAAATTTTTTGAACATCCCACTGTTTAACATTTGTTAACATCAGATTATTGGCAGTAATGTCATAAATACCTTGCCCATGTGGGCCTTCGAGACAACCATCTCCTTTACCTCTTAGCCAAAGTTCAAACATCACATTCATCTTACTCCCATCACCAATACACCACTTGGAACCAAGGGTAAAAACTTTCTTGCTTTCCATAAACTTCTCCAAGAAAAGCTTAGATCATTGCCCTGGTTAGCTTCATAAAAAGATGTTCTAGGATAATACCTTGCTTTAAAAACTCTAGCTACCAACATCTTTGTCTTTGTCATCAAATGCCAACCTTATTTTGCAACTGTAGCCAAGTTGAAAGCTTTAAAATCTCTAAAAACCATGTCTCCCCTTCATTCTTCGTACATGTTAACTTATCCCAAGCAATCCACCTTATACCCTTATTGTTATTACCTCCTCCTTACCAGAAAGAGTCCAACATCTTCTCAATATCATTAACAATAGCACTCGGGATAAAAAAAACACTAATAACATATGCTGGTGTAGATTGAAGAACTGGCTTTATCATAATCTCTTTCCCCGCTTTAGATAACGACCTACATCTCCATGAATTTATTCTCTTCCAAATTATATCCTTGATGAACACAAAAGTAGCCATTTTACTTCTACCAATCATCGAAGGTAAGCATAAGTATGTTCTAGTGCATAACACCTGGCGGACCCCCATGATACGAGCTAGATCTTCTTGAGTCGGTCTACTAATGTTATAATTGAAAAACACTTCAGAATTTGTCATATTAGTCTCCTGAACCAACGCTTATGGATAGACTTTAAGAAACTTCATGAGGTTAGTCACCTCTGTTAAATTAGCCATGCTAAACAGAAAACAATCATCAACAAAAAGTAGATGGGACACATGAGGTGCCCCTCTACAGATTTGAACTCCACGGATGTCACCCCTAGTCACAACTTTATTGATAAGAGCTGACATGCCCTTTGCTACTAAGATGAAAAGATAAGGGAACAGTGGGTCCCCTTGTCTCAACCCTCTCCCTGGATCAATAGGTCTGACTCTATCCACATTACATAGAACTGAATAATTAACCGAAGTAACACACATCATTAAGCGATGAATCCATCTATATGCAAATCCCATACAACTAAGAACCCTTTTCAAAAAGCTACAATTCACTCTATCATATGCTTTACTAGTATCTATTTTAAGTGTCCGTTCACCTTTGTTTCCTTTTGTTTTTTTTTAAAGCATGAATAGTTTTGATGGCTATTAATGCATTATCCAGAATAGAATGCCCTTCAACAAAAGCTGATTGCTCCTCAGACATGCATTTAGACAAATACACCTTTAATATATTGACAAGGAGCTTCGAAACCATCTTATTAACCATGTTACCCAGTGAAATAGGTGTCAAATCCATCATATTATTTGATCTCTTAACTTAAAAAATATTATGTTAATTCTTTAAACATTCAAAACACATCTGTCGTTTTATTTTATTAGTAACAAATTATTTTTTTTGTTTTTTTAATCATAAATTAAAAAAAAGACTAATATGATGTTTTTCAAAGAATTTAAAAATTAATATAATATTTTTTAAATTAAAGAACCAATAAAATATTAAATTTTTATTTTATGAGAGGAAGATATTATGATTTGAAGATATGAAATTTGTTTGAAAAAATTATTTTTAATAATAATCATGTGAATCACTAAGTGTCATTTAATATTTACTAAATTATAATAAAACAAAGTGTTAATAACGAATGTAATTATTTGTACAATTCATTGATGTAATAATCATAAGATTTAAATCAAAATCTCTTATTTGCTTCGGATTTTAAGAGATAGTGAATATTAGATGTTGGAATATTCATGGGTATCAATCAAAAAATCCACAAACCTATTCATCCAAATCAATCTAATCTTTATTTTAACTCAATTCAATTAAATATGGGTACAATCCGAACTAATCTATTTCAATCCATTAGTATTTAGTTTGGATAACGAGTTTGAATTATCAAAATCCCTACTACATATACATTATTTTTTAATATAATTGTAGTTTTTATTAATTGTAAATACTTAAGTCTAAATCAAGTTTGAAAGACAGAATTTATTTATCAAAAGAGTGATATATTTACCATTTAATTTATGTTCTACATATTTTATATTTATTTTGGATTTGATTTAGACTTTTTAGATATTAAATGATATATTTTATTGAAATTAAATACTAAAATTTTATGATGTTTTAATGTTTATGTAAAATAAGTGTGTTAATTGAATTGAATTTTTATTTATAATAATTTTATAAAAAAAAAATAGTGGATGATCCGCGAACTCAACCAAACACAATCCATTCATGAACGTGTTAGTTCGATTCGGGTTTAGTCTTAGAAGTACGAGTTGAACACAAATTTTTTTACCTCGTATCCCTATCATTATCCCTTTAGCCTTACATTTTTTTTTAAATATTTAAATTCAACCCTTTTAATTTATCCAATAATTTTATTATTTAATATTTATCATTTCACACCCCTACCAAAGTGCACCGAATAAATATCCAAAGTTTTTCAGGATATAATTTCTCTTCACCGAATAACTTGCAATCAAGTTTTTTAATATGGAATTTTTATTCATCAGATAACTTGCAATCAAGTTTTTCGATATATAATTTTTATTTATCGAATATTTTGAGTTTAGGCAACAATGAAACAATGTTGGCCTAAAATAAATAAAACTGTGTCTATTATAATAGACATGATTTTTGCAACTTAAGAAAAATTGTATATTCCAAGACATAAAAAAACCGTTACCTAGTATTTTAGGCGACAATTTTATTTACTTTAGGTCAGAGTTTTTCTTTGTTGCCTAAATTCGAATTATTCAATGAATAAAAATTACATACCGAAAAACTTGATTGCAAATTATCCGTACGCTTTGGTAGGAATGTGAAATTATTATTAAACAATATAATTATTAGATAAGTGAAAATAATAGAATTAAAATATTTAAAAAAATATAGGAATACCGAAATAATGACATGGGTATGAGATAAAATTTTTGTTGAACACTAAATTCAACCTAGCGGCTATTAATTGAATTAGATATTAAATTTCATCAAATTTAAACCAGTTCAATTCGAAAACACTCCTAACTAAACCGATTTGGATTTAAATATATAATGCATAAATATTTTTTTACACCATTAAATAAATATTTTTAAATCTAAGACATTGATTTAAATGTTATGATTATTATTAAATTTTTTTAATTTCTATAATAATTAAAGTTGTTATTTGATATATATATATATATATATATATATATATATATATATATATATATATATATATATATATATATATATATATATATATATATATATATATATATATATATATATATATATATATATATATATATATATATATATATATATATATATATATATATATATATATATATATATATATATATATATATGAGAATGACATTTTTATATAAAAACACGATAATATTTTTAAAAAGGACGGTTATCAAACCGGTGAAGGTACCAGGTCGTTGGTTTATTGATCGAACCACTAAGTCACTTGTCGAACCGCATGACTAAATCGGATAACTCGGTTGAATAAACCAGTCTCTATAAAAAAAAATTATATATTTAAAAAATTGGTCGAACCGGATGACTCGGTCTCTAAAAAAATATCATGACACCTACAAAATTTTAAAACATCATAATTTTATAAGTTCGTTCTTTAAATTCAAATCCATAGTTATCACGCACGACAAAATAGGACAAAATATAAATCCAAATAAATTTTGAACAATATCTCATCACAAACAAAGAAAAATTATTTCAAATAAATTTTGAATAAAGTCTATTTATATTTTAATTTTATTTAAAAAAAATAAATTATTAAAACGACGTCGTTATTATGAAAAAAAGACATGCATTTAAACCGTCGGTTCACCGTTTTTAGCGATTTTGGTTTGTTCTAGCCGGGTTCCACTGATTCAATAACATATTCGATCCAACAATCATACCACATGAGTGACCTTTCTGGTTTCTGGTTCAACCGATCTGACCGGCCGGTTCGGTCGATTTTTAAAACATTAGAGCAGGAGAATGAATTTGATTCATTAGATTTTAAAATAAATGGTGGAGTTTATCTGTCAATTTTTTTTCTTCTCGTCCATCATTTATTTTAAGAATGGAGGTGAGAGAAAAATAAAAACCACACACAATCTCTACCATTTATTTTAAAATTTAATGGTTTAGATTGAGAACCATATAAGAATGTCATTTTGACGTGAGAACATAAAATTAAATTTGAACTATTAAATTTTAAAATAAATGGTAGGGATTATGTGTGGTTTTTTTTTTCTTCTCTCCTCTATTATTAAAATAAATGACGGAGGAAAGAGAAAAAAAAACACACATATAATCTTCCCCATTTATTTTAAAATCTAATGATTTCAATTCATTAGAATGTTCTCACATAACAATAAAATCTAATGATTGTCTTATAAGCTTAATTGCAAATTAAAACCTTCTATGTGTACCTGCTAATATGCTATCCTTTTAATGTATACTAGCATAAATATTAAAGATATTAAGCATCTTCGTCCTATACTCTAAATTTTAATAAATTATATACATATAGTATTTTACAAGTAACAAGAGGTTGATTTATTTGTTCTTTTATTTTTTTTATACCATTAATAAAAAATATGTTACTAAGTAAGTCATAACTTCGCTTTTTCACACAACATTAATTATATATTTTTAATTTATATAGCATTAACAGATCAGTGTATAATTTGAGATATAAAAAGCAGTAATTTTCATATTTACTATAAATTAATACACATTTAAGAATCTTGGATTCAAACAGAGAAATTACTATAAATAAAGCCACCGAAACAGATAGTAAATGAAAAAAAAATGCATGACAATTATTCTCTATAATTAATTACCAAATTGCTATATTTAAACATCTTTAAGTTTTATTTATCGGCTCATAAACAGAAAGAAACATGGAAACAAATAATAATTCTGGTAACGGTTGAAATTTGTATCCCAGCCTCGTTTTCCAAATAAATTTAATTGATATACATCTAAAATTATTTTTTACAATCAATCAATTATCTCAAATATTGTGTTATATTAGACGATAAATTTTAAATTAATGATATAACATAACATATTAATATATTCCAATAGGATGATAATATAAATTATTTTACACAATCAGTGTATACCAATTAAATTCCTTTCAAATTACTTACAACAATTAAACTATCATTATTTATATTACTTTCCTTCCTTTTTTTTTAATTATAATTTTAAGATGTTTTCACTTTAATTATAACCAAACAAATACATTTGATTATTTCAAAATTATTAAAAATGAAGTTTTAATTTTAATCTTTAAAAAAAATTGTGAGATACAATTTAAATTAAAAAAAAAAAAGAAAATTTTAATCTTAAAAAAGTCGTGAAACTCAATTTAAATTTAAAAATTGTGAGACTTCTTAACAAAGACAGACGATTTTTAGTATAGACGTAATGTTACTAATTTTATTTTACGTTGTATTGAACACTATTTAATGAATAAAATATTTTAAATTTATTTTTGTTAAAAAAATTAATAAGATATATAAATAAAATAATTTACATTATATATTTTTTACAATTTATTTTAAATTATGAAGTAAATATAAGGGAAATAATGTTAAAAAAAGACAAAGTCAAAAAATAGAAAATAAAATTATTTTCTATCAGTTTGATATGATATAAAAGAAAATAAAAATATGAGTCATGCTAATGGATGTTCCAGAAATACTAGTTAAAAATTTTAAATTATAAAAAATATTATATATTTAGTGCATTAAATAGATATAATACTCTTTAACTCACTCAGTTAATGAATATCGTAAGGGCTCCTTAACAAATCTTAAATATACAAAGCTAAAAAAACATAAATTTGTTCAGGTGAAAAGAATAGAAAAATAAATTAAAATAGCCAATGCAATTAAAATGGAAACAGTTATTATCTTTTTTATTTTTTATTTATTGATAATCAAATCCTTTGAATTCTTGCAAGAAAGGAATGCCACGTCGGCATATGCCAGTGTAACGCCCTTTAAAAACCTCTGCTATGTTTCGTTCCCATTCAGTTTTCATTCTTCTTCTAAACTTCAAACCTTGCCACTCTATTCTCATTACTCATTTCACAGTTTATTTTATCAAACATGTATAACCAAGCTGAAACCCACTCTTTCTCTTCCTTTGTTCTCGATAAGATTCTTCATACCATCGACGAAGAAGATAGAAATAATTCAGATAAGAAATTCTACGCAGAAACAACGGTTAACAAAATGTGCAAAATCAATGCTAAATGCAATAGATTTGATGAAGATGAACCAAATCTTCGCCTGAAAATCGGAACACAAATCGAGAGAAAAATGCATCAAGATCGTGATCAAGTTGTTATGTTCTTCACTTCCAATCCAGGCTCTTCAGGTTCAAGTAGTTCCACTCCAAGTTCTTCAGGTTCAAGTTCTGTATTATTATCATCTTCCTCCGACTCCGATACAGAATCAATCTACAGAGTAAAATCACTAGTTCCGTGTTCTGTGATTGCGAGAGACGAAGAAATATTCATCAAATCAAAATCGAAATCAAGAGCGATGAAGCTTTACAACAATCTCAAAACGGTGAAGCAACCATTCTCACCAGGTCGAAAACTCACAAGTTTTCTCACCTCACTTTTCATAAACACGAAGAAAACAAAATCTGTTTCTTCCCAGGTATATGTGAATGCAGAGAGAAAACGTAAATCGGAACAAACTTCAAGTTGCTCTCCAGCTTCTTCGTTTTCGCGTTCTTGTTTCAGTAAAAAATTGCGTAATGGTGCTAAAAGAACGGTACGTTTCTGTCCGGTAAGTGTGATCGTTGATGAAGATAATAGAGTTTGCGGTAACAAATGTTTGCATGGAGGAGAAGATTCAGGTGTAACGGCATTGTCTGTTCCAAAGGCATGGAAAATTGGACGATCAGTGAGTAAGAAGAAAGAACAAGAGGTTTTGAATATGAACAATAGAGTGGATGAAGTTTTAAGAGAGTTTCATCTTAATCGGAAGCTTTTGAGAGATTTTTCTATGAGAAAAAATGAGAAGGATCATGATGACAGTGTAAGAAGTTCATGTTCAGATCTTTTCGAGCTTGATCATTTAGCTTTGATCGGAAATGATAGGTATTATTATTAGAGTTTGCGTGTGTTTGAAACTACTCATATTCGTTCTAATCGTGTCATTAGCATTATGTAATTTTAATTTTAATTACTAGAACCATGGGTTATTTTGGCAATTTCTTCCCTATTCTATAACTATAGATGAGGATTAATAATTTTAGATTGACTTATTTTCTTTTGTTAATTGTCCTCGACTTTCATTTATAAATAATTGATTTAATTTTTTGAATTTCATAACTGTCTCTGTCTCTGTCTTGATGCATATATTTTCTCTTTCTCCATTTTGCAGAATATACTTTTTAAAATACTATATAACTTCTTTCCTTTTTTTTTCTTTCAAGAATACTCCTTATCTGCCTGGTTTCCTTCCTCATAGTGTCATTGTATTTTTTATACAATGTGCTTTGTTATAATACGGGTAGGGGGCAATTAAATGAAGAGACATGACATTCTTACAACATTTTTTATACCTACATGACATTCTTACAATATTTTGTATACCTACCTTCTATTTTAATGTTCACTAATACGAAACAGTAAAATATTATAATATTAAATATATTTTTTTAAAAATATATAAAGAAATATTTTTTTTATAAATTAAATGATAACCAACTTCATAACTTCGTTAACCAACAATTTATATATTATTAATTAATTTTGTTTATTGTTAAAAAATATTTTTAATATTTATTAACCAACTTCATTACTTCAATAACCAACTTTTTATTTTTTATTAATCAATTTTGTTTTACTGTTAAAAATTATTTTTAATATCTGAACGTTTACTAACCAATTTTATCACTTTATTAACCAGTTTTTTATATTTTATTAATCAATTTTGTTTCATAACTTAAAGAACTATTCGCGAACACTGTTTATGGTATTATTCATGGTATTGTTCATAAATATATTATTTATTAAAAAAATACACTGTTTAGCGTATAAATACGATGAACAGTGTAACAGATGTAAGTATTGGTGTAATATATTTTTTATTAAAAAAATACGCTAAGCGTATAAATACGATAAACAGTGTAGCATATGTAAGTATTGGTGTAATATATTAGTATATAAATAACATTGTTGTTAAATTAAATGTATATTAATTTCATCACATTTTTGTTATAAATGTAAAAATATGTGCATTTGTCATAGGATATTGTATTTTTACTCTTGAATAAGAAAATTTTGGTGGAAACTTAATGACAGATTTAAAAATTATGATTCGGCAATTGAAATAGTGTCGTGTTGATATATATATATATATATATATATATATATATATATATATATATATATATATATATATATATATATATATATATATATATATATATATATATATATATATATATATATATATATATATATATATATATATATATATATATATATATATATATATATATATATATATATATATATATATATATATATATATATATATATATATATATATATATATATATATATATATATATATATATATATATATATATATATATATATATTATTACAAAAATGATTTTTAACAGCATAGAAAAGACAACGCTTTTTGTAAAAGCGCTACTAAAGAGTTAGGAAAACAAAAGAAAAAAAGAGCTGACTTTAGACAGCACTTTTAGAAAAGTGCTGCTAAAGGTGGCAGTTATGGCTAACAATAGAAAGCGCTTTCTAAATAGCGCTGCTAAATGGGGTACATACGAAAGTGCTTTCTAAAAGCGCTGCTAAATGGGGTACCTACGAGAGCGCTTTTAGAAAGCGCTGCTAAAGGGGTAACCTACGAAAGCGCTGCTAAAGGTGGCAGTAAATGGGGTACATAAGAAAACGCTTTTAGAAAAGCGCTGCTAAAGGGTGTACAAAAGAAAGCGCTTTGATAAAAGCGCTGCTATAGGGCCTGCCTAAGGCAGACCTTAGAGAGCGCTTTTATAAAGCGCTGTTAAAGGCCATGCAGAAGCGCTGTCTTATGTTTAAGTAGCATAAATTTAAAAAAAAACTCATAATTTTTCAAAACAGAACAATCTTTTCTTAAAGCTTCGCTCCCACTCGCGATAGTGCCCTACTCCCTCCGTCAACCACTTCGTCCGTTGTATTCGTCCGACCGCCGCAAACCGTCGCCGTCCTCAGTAGCTGTCTGTCGTGTTCTGCATTTCCGCCTCCGTCCGTCTGTCTTCGTCCTCCACCTCCTCTATCATCCATTTCCACCATTTTTAAGGTATTTGAAATTTTTTAAAAATGTTGTTGATAGAAACAAATGATGTTGAAGTTGTTGATGTTAATGTTGTTGTTGATGTTGTTAATGGAAACAAATGATGTTGTTGCATGTTATTCTCAGTGCCTTTAGATATTATTGTTATTGAGTAGTTTTTAGGAGGCTTACATCATGCATTTGAATAGGAACCATATTAGGGATGTTCATCATCTAGTTAGGATGTGCAATCTTGTAGGTTCAAGAACTTGGGTTGGATGTATTCCACCTACGGCAGGCTCTACTTTGTGTAATGTTTCTTCAGTCTAATGAAATATGTTTCCTTTAAAAAAACTATATTATGTTGATAAAATGTAAAAAAAATTAGTGAGTACATGGCATGGTATAGATTGATTCCAACTTTATATCTCTTCAAAAATAGGTTACTAGTTAACTCACATGGATGAACATCTTTTTCAAACTTCCAACATACTCAATCATCCCCTAACACATATCCCAACACAATCTACTTACACCAACATACCTCAACCGTTTATTAACATACACTATAAAAACATGTTTAACACACAACAACAACAATTTAACCCTTACTTTCAACAATAAAAACCATATACCAACCCCTTTAATTCATACTCATACATACAACCTACACATCAATCAAACTACAACTTTTAAACACCACACCAACAATTTTTGTTTTATCCAACACGACCATTCACCCAAAATCCACCTTAATAAAAAAATTATACTACCCCTCCATTAATAAATCAATCTAAAATACATCAACAAAACTTCCATTTCACAAGCATCGACTTAAATTTGAAATTTTTTCTTCAACGAGCTCGAGGAGTATCTTTTATTGGAAGGTGAAATTGAGACGTCATCTCAGTGATCTCAACAAAGATAGTGTAGGAGTAGATAACAATGACGTATGTTTTTGTTATTTATGTTTTACATTTCATATGTACTTGTCATTCATTTAATAAATGTGGTTTTTTGAATTACAAGTATTATGGCTAACAACGAGGAAAGGGTGGAAACGAACCAGTACATGATATGGAAGGAGATATTTCAAGAGGAATAAAAATTATGAAGGAAATCATTCGTGCGAGAGATAAAGGTATAAAATATGATCTGCATTGGAATGAAACAGACCAATTAATTGAGCCTAACGGTGCGATGTTAACAAGTTACATTGGTGCACTTATTAGCTCGCAAATTCCAATCACTTGTGATAATTGGAGAATTCCATCATTGAAACCCGCTAAAGAAAAAATATGGAGTGAGATACAAGTATCATATATGAAATTATTTATTGACGGTTATGTCTTTAAATTATTTATACTAACACACTATATGTATGTTAATTTGTTTAATTTGCAGAGGTCTTTTAATATTGATGACAACCGGAAAAAAAATATTGTCTTCAATTAGCCGGAAAAAGACTTAGAGGATTTCGAGCATTTTTAACAAACAAGTTTCTTAAGGATTCTGATGGAAATTTTGTTGAGTCAGAGCGACCAAAGAAGTATGCGGATTTGATTTCACGTGAAGAATGGGAGACTTTTGTTGCCAAGAGAAGAACCAAAGAATTCCATGTTATTTTATCTTATCATGAACAATGTATAATATATATACTTATTTCACATGAGTTCTGATATGGCTTAAACTTGTTTTTTCAGGTTGTGAGTGACATAAATCGTCAACAAGCATCAAAACCCGTGTATCCATACAAAAAAGGGCGTTTGAGATATGCATGCTTACAATAGAAAATAATAAGTATATATAAATGCTTTATTAGGATGAAATTAAAATACGAGAAAAGTGAAACTTATTATCTGTCTTAATGTGCAGTTAGAAGAGGAGAAAAGTGATGCAACATCTGTTCCAGAACATGTTTTATGGAAGGCTGCTCGTGTGGGTAGAGATGGAGTTGTTCAGGAAGATGTTCAACAAATTTTTGAGCAATGTGTAAGTATAACATTAGTTCTGTCATAAATTCAAAAGTGTAGTAACATATAATATATTTATGTTTTTTAATCCACACTAATATTTTTCTACATTTTAGGAGAGTCTATCCCAGACTATAACTGCATCTGAAGGCCATGATTACAAGAGCCTACTCAGTCGAGTATTAAATGTTCCTGAGTATACTGGTCGTGTGAGGGGTAAGGGGTTTGGTGTCACTCCAACAAAATTGTATAAGAATCCAAAGAAAAAAATCCGACCAATAAAGAAGTCATGGAGTCGTTGGAAGAATTGAGAGCTCAAGTTTGTGAATTGCAAAAGGACAAAGAGAGATACATGTCAAAAAGGCGCGGTCATGAGTTTAAGGATACTAATGACAAAGATAGTATCAATTGTAATTTTCAGCATAAACTTCCCGAGGTAACTATATATATATTGGCACCTACTTATCGCATGGTTGGCAAGGGAAAAGTGCATAATACTTTGGGAGACTTACTTCACCATAAACCGCTCGCAGTTGGATTTTTGAAGGTACCAATTGATATTGCTTTAGAGCGGGATGCGTTATTTCCTATACCAGACGATGTTTCGGATGCAACATTGGTGGGAGACGCAATAGGATCGTATGTTGCATGGCCCTCAAATTTCATTTTCATAGATGATGAGGTACGTTGAACACTATTATGAATCTTTTAGTATTCAAATGTTTTACTACATGTAAGTTATTCTTACATTTACGTACCATTTATTTACATGATAATGTTAGACTCCTATGAAATCCAAACCAAAAGATAAGGGGATTATTGTGCGGGAAACCGAGTCATATGCATCAAAAAAACAGGTACATTAATTGATATATATATGAATAGAAAATCTGAATTATATCCTCCGATTTTTAGATTACCTAACTTATATGATTTTTAGATTCAAGCTCAAGAGATGAAAAAAGCCAGCAAGGATAAGATGCCTAAATCTAGCAAGGTGTCCAACAAAAAAAAGGTTGAGCCTAAAAAAGCATTTGTTCCTCGATTTAGGTTGTGCCTTGAAATATATGTCGAAACAACAGATGTGGTGGAGGGTGGCATTCGTCAAATACATATGGAGGAAGGTATTTTCGGATTTGCTTATGATGAAACAATTGCTAAAGAGGATTTTGATCAAGTTTTCCAACATTCTGAATTGGGCATCGGTGTTATTCGTTCATACATCAGGTATTTCGATCAATTTTAATTAAATATATAATTGATCAATTTATTTGCTCATTACAATTAATATTAATCCTAATGTTGTTTATGTTTTTATTTTAGGTTCTTGTATGAAAGGTTGTTGGTCCCGCATCAATTGAAAGAAAGGTTCTCATTCTTATCTTCTAACTGTATCAACGCACGGTTAATCGAACACAATCCAGATGCAGTCAGAGATTACATAGTCCGAGCATTTATGGCCACGGATACAGAAAAGTTGTATTTTTTTGCCATATAATACTGGCCATGAGTTAGATTTCATTCTAATTTCATTTATTATAATTATTCTTTTTAAACATTCTCTATAACATTTTCATTTAAAATTTTATCTTATTTTACAGTGGACACTGGTTGTTGGTCGCGATTAATCCGATAAAAGAAATTGTGTATTATTTGGATTCATTGGATGGGGATCAAACAAAATATCCTGATATGAAGAAGATGATTGATACGTCAGTGATGAGATTGTTCTGAATAATTCGTGTATATCTTTATTTATTATGTGAGATTGCTATAAATATTCGTTTATATTATGTTTAGAGCTATACAAATATTTCGATCACAAAGACAAGCAAGATGGTTGGTGGTTTTTACACGTTCTTTTACCGTTTGCTTCAGTTAATATATTGTTATGTCTTATCGCATTTTATTTGTTTGTATTACATTTTACGCGTCGATTTGGTGTTTTCAGTGTCTCTAGGTTCAGGTAAACAATAAAGGATAAGCTGAGCGAAAACCGGGGAAAATGGCAAGATTTCGGAAGAGTTTTGAGGTGGATCAGCAGCCTGACACGGCCCGTGTTGCAGGACCTGAAGAGGAAGAGCACGCCCAAGACTTGAAGAGGAAAACTAGAAAAACAGTCATGCAACACGGGTGCCCGTGTCCCATGACACGGCCCATGTTGCAACCCCTAAAGATGAAAAGTTTATTCCACGAGTCAGCAGCCTGACACGGCCCGTGTCAGGGCTATCGAAAGTTAAATGATTTTATTTTGTGTTTTATGTTGACTGTGCTATCTCGAAGGGCAGTTTGGACATCTCGCATTGTAATTTAAATTTTTGATACATTAGACAGATCGTGAATGGAAAAAGGGGATTTTTGGGACAGAAAAGAATTTCACAAGAAAGATTGGAGCGATCAAGGTGTTGGGAAACTGAAGGTCCTCATGAGTGGAAGCGATTGAAGATCAAAGCAACCGATTATCTTGTAATGTTTAATCTTATTGTTGATTTTATCTGTATTATTATGAGTAGCTAAACCCCCCAATGCTAGGGGGTGTCCCTGAATTGACTCTGTAATAACCTTGTTTCCTTTGAATAATGGATTTCACTGCTTTCTAATCATAGTTGTTATTGTATAATTTTCTTATGGCTTTTCTTATTTGACAAATAAGGATTTGATTTACGGTTAACCTTAGGTTTGGAAAAACGATTGTTAACGCGTTTATACGATAATACTATAGTAGATATTGCCTAGGAATGAGGATACCCTATAGTAACCGTAATGTTTTAGATAAAATATATTGCTTGGGATTGTTCCTATACCGCCAAGGAATTGGGGCATAGGAAGAATACCAAAGGGTTTTCTGCTAAGGAATTAGAGTCAACTAATCTTTAAAATCGGTAACGATTGAATTGAGCAGTGACTTCTGAAAATTAAGGATTAAGGCTATTACAAGGCTTTTCATACACCTTACCCTAGTATGCTTCTCATAACTGTCTAAAACCTTTATTTTACCACTTTTGCCTTTTGGCTTGATAATTCTAAAGAAACCAACCAAAATCCCTTTGACTTTTTGTTCAATTGCATTATTATAGAACTTGTGTTCATACGCAGTCCGCGAGATTGATATTTGGGGAATTTCCCCTTATTACTACATCAGTACAATTAGTACACTTGCTAATTTACCGGTCAAGTTTTTGGCGCCGTTGCCGGGGACTGCCAGAATATAAGTTGTATTCTAATTCAATTGAAATTTTGTTGCTCTGCGACCAAAATTTTATTTTCAGTTTTTATTTTTAATTATTATTATTATTATTATTTTGTTACTACTAATCTGCGTCTAACATTTTCATGCGGGGAGATCCCTCAGCTAATTTTTCTTTGGACGCTGAAATTGAAAGAACTCTATGCGAAAGACGTAGGCAAGCTAGACTATTAGCTTCAGAAGAAGAAAGAGTTTCTGTTCATTCAGATTCAAGTTCGGAATCAGAAAGAGACACTGAAGCTATGGCGGATCTCTCACCAGCGGAGAGACTTTTAGGAGACTACAGAGGGGAAAATGCTCAACCAAACTGGATGACCATCGTGAATCAACCAGTGAATGTGGCACACTTTCAACTACATCCTTCCACCATTCTCCAGTTGGAGAGCAAGCCTTTCTCTGGAAGATTCAAGGAAGATGCAAACAAGCATCTACAGAGATTCCTAACGACTACCACATCTTTGAAGATAGAAGGCCATTCCGAAGAGGCCAAGAGACTTGTTATGTTTCCGTTCACACTGATTGATGATGCGGAAGAATGGTTCTATTCACTTCCAACTGGGAGTATCACCACATGGCGAGAGATGGAAAATGCATTCCTTAACGAGTATTTCCCTGCTTCAGTGTTTATTCGAAAAAGATACGACATTGTCAATTTCAAACAAAAAGAAGGGGAATCTCTAGGAGATGCATATAAGAGGTTTAAGAGGTGTCTGACAGCGTGTCCTACTCATAACATGGATGCCACCGAGCAGATGCAGAACTTTGTGAATGGATTACGACTCAAGACAAAACAGCTTATAGACACTGCTGCCGGTGGCTCAACTAATTTCTCAATAACCACTAGTATCAAGAGGATCATAGAAGCATCTTGAGTTGTATGATCGCACTGTGAACCAACCAGAAGGTAAGATTGATTTGAAGCTAGCGGATCAAGTTATGAAGATGGAAGAGCAAATCAAAGCTGAAGTGGAAAGAAGGCTTAAGGGAATGAATATGGGTACTGAAACTGTAGCTCAGGTTCAACCTGTCCAAGCTGTGAGTTGTGAGATATGTTGTGGACCACACTTTACCATGCATTGTGTGGCAACTCAAGAGCAGGTGGAACAAATTAATATGTTGAGGCAGAACAATCCATATTCCCAGACATATAATCTAGGTTGGAAAAATAGCAACAATATCAGCAGCCACCATACCAACCTCA
The DNA here is from genome assembly GCA_963859935.3 of Lathyrus sativus. Lineage (NCBI taxonomy): Eukaryota > Viridiplantae > Streptophyta > Magnoliopsida > Fabales > Fabaceae > Lathyrus > Lathyrus sativus. The sequence continues at coordinate 607,901,732 of OZ012739.1, forward strand.
ATATCAACAGGCTCCTCAAAAAGCAGAATGGGAGATAGCTATTGAAAAAATGGCAGCTCAAAGTATGCAATTCCAAGAAGAGACCCGTAATGTTCAAAGGAATAACAATGCTTCCATCAAAAATCTCGAGGCGCAAATGGGGAAAATAGCCCAACACCTCTCAGCACACACACACAAGGAACCCTCCTGAGTGCGACAGTACCGAATCGGAAAAATCAAGAGAATATTAATGCTTTCTCAACAAGAAATCAGAGAAAGATAGAAGAGGAGGAAACAAAGGAGGACGAATGCATAGAGGTGGAACTTGAGGTTAGAGAAAAAGTGAAAGAACAAGAAGAAGTTGTACTATCTGAAAAACCAACTGGGGAGAAAAAGAAAGAGGAGTTTAAACCGAAAATGAAACTACAGTTTCCTCAAAGAGTTACAAAGAAGGATCAGAAAGAGAAAGACTTTGGAAGATTCAGTGCTATGTTCAACAAATTGGAAATCAACATGCCGTTCTTTGAAGCACTCGAGCAAATGCCTTTGTACAAGAGATTTATGAAAGAGGTTATAGGTAAAAAAAGATCAGTAGGTGAAGAACCGAAGACCACAACTGAGCAGTGTAAGGAAATATCACAAGAAAAGAGAATCCCCATCAAGAGGAAGGACCCTGGACCTGTTGCAATCCCTTGTACTATAAAAGATCGAACTTTTAAGAAAGTTTTAATTGATTCAGGTGCTAGTGTGAGTCTCATTCCGTTATTGATTTTCAAAAAGCTGGATATTGGAAAAGTGAGCGATATAGGAACAAGTTTGAAGTTTGTCGACCACACAACTAAGATGGCATATGAGCTAGCAGAGGATGTTCTGGTGACGATCGATAAATTCATCTTTCCAGTTGACTTTCAAATCATGGATATTCCAGAAGATGAAGAGACTTCGATCATACTTGGCCAGCCGTTCTTGCTTACTAGTCGGTGCAATATTGATGTGGAAACAGGTACGATCACTTTGAAAACTTTTGATGACAAAATCACTTTAAAGGCTGTGGAGGTGAAGAAGAAAGGTAAGGAGAAAGAGGTCAAACCTTTGGTTGGGAATATCAACATAATTAAGAAGGGAGAACAATCAAAACCACTTCAAGTTGCACATATCTCAGAGCCTAACAAAAATTATGTGGTGAAGAAGTCAAGCAATAAAGTTTGGAAGTTAAAGTACCCCCCATAACAATGGGGAGTCGACCGTCGAGCCATGTGACGTTAAACGAAGCGCTACGTGGGAGGCAACCCACGGATTTTAAGAATTGATTTTGTTTCTTTTTGTGGTCATTGTTTTTGCAGGAATAAACGAGAGTTTGCAAGGGAAAACGTGAAAGCAGCAAAGAGTTGTTGCATTACCTGTCGACCCCTCTGTGAGGATCTCTGTGAGTACACCTCGTCTTCTCTTGTTCTTGAATATCGAGACAATGTTCAGTTCAAGTTTGGGGGAGGTTTTACCGTTTTTAATTTTCAATTTAAGTACCTTTTTATTTAAGTTCGGTAAAAATCAAGTCGAATTCGCCCCATAGGAACACCATAATTTTTTTCCTTGTGAAGGTTAAGTGTGTAAGGTAGTTAAGAAAGTATTTAGAGTTCAAGGGAAGAGGATTTTGAGCTAAGGAACTTGAGAAAGTTTGGAAATTGAGGTATAATTTGAACAACCTAGGTTTTCCGGAGTAAGGAAACGAGTCCAACGTGTAGATTTGTGCCATAGTACTTGGATTTAAAAAGTATTCCCCAATTAGTTCATTGTGATAGTCCGGCATGATTGAAAGAATTGTATATGTTGATTTTGAGAATGACTTGTGGCACCAAAATTTTTTTTTTGAATAATGACGGTAAAGACAACCTGTCCTTCTAAGTTGGGTAACCCTCACCCGGTTATTTAGCCTAACGGCGGTTGAATCTCTATAGTCGTCCCAAAGTGGACTAATAAACGCCTGTGAGTGAGAAAAAGAATAAAGGTGCCACGGAAAAAGTCTCGAGAAAAATTGTACATGCCTTAATCTGATTATCCGAATGAAATGGGTAGAAAATCAAAGAAAAGACTTAATCCCAAAGCATAGTTGGAGAGATGGCCGAAAGGGGGATTTAGGTCCGTGGTTTTACTGCGGTGTGTGATTAAGTAATGCCTTCGTTGACAGATGAGTACCGAGAGAGCTGGTTTGAGCCAATCAGAACTAAGACTCACGTATGAGTATCAACACGCTTTATGTCTTGAGCCTTTCACTTGATGAGTTGTCTGATTTGAAAGTTTTAATCCAAGCTTTTTTCTTGAGGACAAGCAATGGTTTAAGTTTGGGGGAGTTTGATCGGTGGTTTTTACACGTTCTTTTACCGTTTGTTTCAGTTAATATATTGTTATATCTTATCGCATTTTATTTGTTTGTATTACATTTTACGTGTCAATTTGGTGTTTTTACTGTCTCTAGGTTCAGGTAAACAATAAAGGAGAAGCAGAGCGAAAACCGGGGAAAATGGCAAGATTTTGGAAGAGTTTTGAGGTGGATCAGCAGCCTGACACGGGTGCCCGTGTCCCATGACACGACCCGTGTTGCAGGACCTGAAGAGGAAGAGCACGACCAAGACTTGAAGAGAAAAACTAGCAAAAAAGTCGTGCAACACGGGTGCCCGTGTCCCATGACACGGCCCGTGTTGCAACCCCTGAAGATGAAAAGTTTATTCCACGAGTCAGCAGCCTGACACGGCCACCCGTGTCCCATGACACGGCCCGTGTCAGGGCTACTGAAAGTTAAATGATTTTATTTTGTGTTTTATGCTAACTGTGCTATCTCGGAGGGCAGTTTGGACATCTCGCATTGTAATTTGAATTTTTGATATATTAGACGGACCGTGAATGGAAAAAGGGGATTTTTGGGACAGAAAAGAATTTCACGAGAAATATTAGAGCGATCAAGGTGTTGGGAAACTGAAGGTCCTCATGAGCGGAAGCGATTGAAGATCAAAGCAACCGATTATCTTGTAATGTTTAATCTTATTGTTGATTTTATCTGTATTTTTATGAGTAGCTAAACCCCCCCCCCAATGCTAGGGGGTGTCCCTGAATTGACTCTGTAATAACCTTGTTTCCTTTGAATAATGGATTTCACTGCTTTCTAATCATCTTTGTTATTGTATAATTTTCTTATGGCTTTTCTTATTTGACAAATAAGGATTTGATTTACGGTTAACCTTTTGGAAAAACGATCGTTAACGCATTTATACGATAATACTATAGTAGATATTGCCTAGGAATGGGGATACCCTATAGTAACCATAATGTTTTAGATAAAATATATTGCTTGGGATTGTTCCTATATCACCAAGGAATTGGGGCATAGGAAGAATACCAAAGGGTTTTCTGCTAAGGAATTAGAGTCAACTAATCTTTAAAACCGATAATGATTGAATTGAGCAGTGATTTCTGAAAACTAAGGATTAAGGCTATTACAAGGCTTTTCATACACCCTACCCTAACATGCTTCTCATAACTGTCTAAAACCTTTATTTTACCGCTTTTGCCTTTTAGCTTGATAATTCTAAAGAAACCAACCAAAATCCCTATGACTTTTTGTTCAATTGCATTATTATAGAACTTGTGTTTATACGCAGTCCGCGAGATTGATATTCGGGGAATTTCCCCTTATTACTACATCGGTACAATTAGTACACTTGTTAATTTATCGGTCACAAGAGTACCAAACAGTAAGGCTAACAACATTAGTTAGATCAGAGTGCAAGTATATTTTCACAATTTTGATTATTATAGTGATGTTGTTTGCTAAAACTAGTTAAACTATATATCCTGATATGTATTCGTATTTTTTTCCATGTGTAGTGTCCTCGTCAGCGCAATGGTATTGATTGTGGCTATTTTGTATTGAGGTTTATTAAGGAAATTATTCATTCGGGACAAATAGAGATTCCAAACATGGTATGGATTTATAAATTATATGATTTATTTTGATATTTAAACGGTATTTCAGCTAAGTAATTAGTTTAAACTAAATCATGCATGTTATGTTATATTATATAGTACTTTGATGAATTCAAGTGTGGCATTTACTCGAAAGAAAAATTGGAAGAAATTAAGGAGGAATGGTGTCAATACATTCTTGAGATGAGAATTGTATAAGGTATATTGTCTTTATGTCTTTAATCGGAGATTTATGTTGTTGTGATGTTCTGTACATACTACTGGATAATTATAGTTCTGGAAGTCGTATATAGTTTTAGAATTTATTGATATACTTATAGATCGAAGTCGTATTATGTTGTTGTGAGGATCCATACTTATGAAATTTTTGATTATATGTATAGTGAATATTGTGACATTATCGGTTTTGGAATATATTTTATAAGTATGGATCGTTTCTGTTGAGTGATAATATACATATAAGGCCTATGTGTTGAAATAAAGGATCGTGTTGAATTACAATGATTGTAAGAAGGTTATGTATAAGGCCTAAGTAGTGTTGAAATAAAGATTTGTGTTAATATAATTGTTATAAGTAGGTTTGTGTGATAAATTATAAAGAATTGTGCAACAGTATAAAACAAAAAACACTTCATAAAAATATGCACAAAAGACAGCGCTTTTTGCCAAAAAAAAGTGATCTTGCAAAAAAACCAATGATGTGAAAAAGACGGCGCTTTTAAAGAAAAAGCGCTGCTAAAGGTAGGGAAAAGATAGCACTTTTAAAAAGCGCTGTTATAGGTGTGGTAAAGAGAGCGCTTTTGAAAGCGCTGCTAAAAGGGGAGAAAAGCGTTGCTAAAGGCAAAAAAAACGCTGCTAAAGGTCTTAAGAAAATGGACTTTAGATAGAACTTTTAAAAGCGCAGCTAAAAAGGGGGAGGAAAAGCGCTGCTAAAGGGGGACCTATAGCAGCGCTTTTTCCCCAAAGAAAGCGCTGCCTTTACCTATAGCAGCACCACTTTAGGTAGCGCTTTAAAGCGCTGCTATAGGTCTTTTTTGGTATAGTGATATATATATATATATATATATATATATATATATATATATATATATATATATATATATATATATATATATATATATATATATATATATATAAATAGGACATAGAGCAATGTAAAATATAATTTTTTTTTAATAAGCAACAGGTATATTATGAAAAATAAACGAGTATAAAGGGTACTTGAAACCCTTACAAAAAGAAACGCTTAACTACTCAAAAGAATTAAGCAATACAATTCAATGAAGCTAAACTTCAATTAGAGAAACTATATAAAGAAGTGGGCTTATTCGCATAACATCGTCATTCCCACGAAATCAACTTAATTTGCAACCGAACTAGGCTTGCCACGTTCCAAATCGACTCCTCCTTGATGGAGTTAGCAAAGAAATGGAACATGGAAAAATCCTCCTAGGACATAACAAAATCAAGCTCATCCAAGAGATTATATATAACAGACCAAATTTTCAAGCTGAACAAACACTTTCCAAAAACATGCTTTTTAGATTTAGCTTCTTTGGAGCACAAAACACAACACAAATCTTTGTTATCAATTAGAATTTCTCTCTTTGTTAACTGGTCTTTCGTTGCCAATTTATCGAGTATCCAATGCCACCCAAAAAATCTAACATTCGACAAAACTTTACTTTTCCATAAAACACCAAGAGCAAGAAAGGAGGATAATGCATCTAAATCCCAATCATTAATGTGAATACCATAAAGACAACTCTTGTAAAAATTAACACGTAAACCCGAAATTATTTTCTACCTAAACCTCTGAAATTTTTATTTTCTCATTATTTTAATTAAATCAAAATTCCAATTAAATAAATATTAAATAAAATTCTAAAAATTTTCATTCCTCAAATTATTACCAATTAACTAAATTATCTAATTATTTCAAATAATTTTAATAAGTCTCATTTTATTTTTCTACTCTCAAATCCTATAACCCCGTTAATTATTAAATTATCAAAATATCCTAAGCACCAAATAACATCAATAATTCAAATATAGCGAATATCACACAACTAAACACACCAATAATAAATTATAATATTTAAGAAAAAAATACTAATTTTGGTCCCTTAACTATACTCTTGGGTTCAAATTGGTCCCTTAATTCTTCAAAATGCACCACGTTATTCCTTTTTGTCTAATTAGCGATGAATTTAGTTGTCGGTTTTTGAAATTTTTCATCGCTAATTAGACGAAAAGAATTAACATGGTAGGTTTTGAAGAGTTAAGGGACAAATCTGATACAAAAAAAAACTAAGTGACCGATCTGAATCCAAGGGTATAGTACAGGAACCAAAAAGGGTATTTTCCAATATGTAATTAAAAAAATAGGGGTCTTACATCAACAAGATACTAGTCTATAGCAGTGTTGCAGACAATTTAATGGTACGTTCCCCGCTGAAAAGAATAGGAAAGTTTAACACTGATTTAAGGCCTCGTAATATGGTTCTATCCAATTATGAAGGAAATACAAGCCATTATTTGGGAGAAATTTAAGTGGATTTGCCAGTCGGGACCATAGTGAGTCTGACTTCATTTATGGTAATTTCATCTAAGGCCAATTAAATTTATTGTTGAGAAGAGAATGGATCCATGAAATTGGAGTCGTCCCTTCGCCGCTCCACCAAAGGATCTTCATATGTAGGGAAGATAACATAGTCGAGGACATACAGGTTGATCAAATTTATTACATGGCAGAGGTAAATCATGTTATGAAAAAAACTTTTGATAAAAACTTGGCGAATATTACGCCATGCCAACCAGAATATCAGAGATACACACCCCAAGAGAATGTATTTTACTTCGTCATGCTCCGCCTGACTCATGGCTTTATATGGGAGCATGAAGTATGGAAGGAGAAATAACTAAAGTACCAAGTTAATATGTAAGATAAATGGTCACTAGTAATTAACTTGAATTTAAATGCTTTTGCCTTGATATTTCTACCAATTTTGGCTTGAATTTTTAGTGAATCATACCTTGATTTTAAGTGTCTTTGAGAAGTGATTTTATGTTGAAAATAAACACTTTTGAATTAAGTGAGAATCATTCCAATCTCTCAGCTAACCATGAATCTCAAATAAAGAGATGATCCGTACCAATATGGGAAATAAACTTGAATAATTATCAAATAATATCCGCCTTGAAAAACCACTTAAACTAAATAAATCCATTATTACCGAACCTTTGGCCTTAATTTGTTATGATATGCAAATGCCAATAAATGACCTAAATGCATGATCGAATGGAAAAATGTATGCGACTGAACAAAACCATAAGCCCGGCGAATTGAATGAAAAAAGGTATGACAAATTTTGGGGTATGACAAAAGCGACCAATAAAATTATAATACGTCTAATTAAGAGACATGTGGGTCAAACTCCGATAAATTGGCATAAGAATTTAGACCAAGTATTATGGGCTTGTCGAAATTCCCCTAAAGAGGTTACTAACTCTACACCATTTTGGATGACATTTAGCCATGATGCAATCTTGCTTGTCGAGATTTATTTACAATCAACTAGAATTCAAAGGCAGTTTAAAATTTTGTTCGACCATTATTCAAATATGATATTGGATGAATTAGTTGATTTAGATGAAGAAACATCAGCTGCTTTGAACATTCTCATAAGACAAATAGAGCGAATAGCTAGTGCATACAATAGAAAAGTTAAGTCGAAGACTTTTATAGTTGGGGATTATGTTTGGAAAGTTATCTTTCTTATGGATCAGAAAGATAGAACTTTGGGTAAATTGTCGCCAAAATGAGAAGGCCCGTTTCGAATCATCCAAGTGTTTTCAAATAACATTTATGAAATTAAAGAATTGACCCCTGAAGGTTGAATTATGAGAATAAATGGTAAGTACTTCAAAAGGTACAAGCCTATGTTGCAGGAAGTTCAAATAGTAGAAGAATAATTCATAAAAAAATAAAATGCTAAAATGGCATGCATTGAAATTTAAAATGCCAAAATGACACATTGTCATTAATACAACCAAGTGATATAAAATGAGGTCAAAAGACTAAACTGGAAAATCATTCTGGAGTTTCTCAAAAGGTCTCTTAGAGAATTTAGTCTTGGTACCATTCGTAGAGTCTTTGACCTAAAGGTTTTGCACTTCCTCCTTCAGCTCACAAGCAACATTAGCACGTTGAAGAACAACTTTCGCCTCTTCATTCCATTTTTCATTAATAGAGGCCAATTTAGAAGCTCCGACCTCAACTTTCTGTTTCTTCGCTTCTTCAACCTTTTTTTGTAGATTTTCTATTTGCTTCGTCCAGTTTAAAATGTTTTCATTGTAAGTTACCACTACCCGATCCATATTTTCTTTGGCTTGTACTTCCAGTTTATTTACTCGCTATTGAGATTGAACAACTAAGGTCCATTCTTGAGCCATGACATCAGTTTGCATCTTGAGTCTACAAGTAGATTCTCTCTTTTTCCTAATGTTCTTAGCAGTTTGATAGAGGAATTACTCAAACTCAAAGATGAAATCAACAAGGGAATTAGGTGAATCTGGATTGTTGAGTTGTTTCAATAGACTTTTGATTTTTATAGATGGCGACATTGTTTTTTTCAAATGTCTAAAACAAATCCACATCGACAAATTTTGCCTTTAATTTCTGGAACAATGTAGTAGAATAAGTACTAGATGGTTCATTACCTGAAGTGGTCGAAGAGGTTGGATATTTACCTACAGAGAGGCCATGTCTACTCATAAGAATCATTAAAGCTTATGCATGAGTCTTCTCTTTCATAACCTCTATTTCCTTTTCGACTGAGAGAAGTGTCAAGAGTCTTAGATGAAGATTCTCGATTTGGGAAATGAGCAACTGTGGTTGTTGTGAGTGGTTGTTTATTGGCTATTGTTTAAGGAATGGGAGTAGGAGGCACTTGTGGTGGTTATTTTTTAACCAAAACAAAATAAGGTTGATTTGGGCCTTGACTTTTTGTGTTTCGACCAACATCTGGATTCCTTTTTGTTGGACTAGCATCTTGATTCCCTTGTGATTGACCAACGTGATCTGGGTTCTCTGGTATTAAGGAACTTTAGCATGCATCATTCGATTGATTTTCAATATTAGAATCCTCAGAATCAGTTGGAGGTTGTTTGATGTTTTGGTTATCTAGGCTCTTAGGTGATTCGACAAAATGTTTGTCTTCATCCACCTCATTAGATAGTTCAACAATGATTTGCTCGACTATTTTTTATGGATGATCAACAATTTCCTCTTCGATCAGATTAATAGTTTTTGTTGGTTGGACTGATGACGAACTTGTTGTTAAAGGAATCGACTAGTGGATGTTCGAATCAACATTTGTTTTAGGAAGTACAATAGAATAAGGTTCTCCTATAAAGAAAGCAGTCAAACGATCTAAAGAGGTTTTAAGAGATAAATTTAAAAGGAGATAAATATTGGAATTCAAAGTACCACAAAAGCATTGAAGTTAGGGCTTCAGTCTGCGTTTTCTAAACTCTCATCAAGAATGATTGGTGTTGGGCGTTTTGGTTTATTTTTTATTATAGGATCCTATTATCTTTCTTATTTGTCTTCATCAATGGTGATGAGAGGTTCCTTTCTTGATTGTTTGGGTGGACTAGCCTCAACAACTTGTTTTTTAGTTTACTTCTTTTCGGCTTGTCGAGGCTTTAAAATCCCGACATAACCTTTTCTTCTTGGAAACTTTCTATGCCAAGTTCTTTCGATGCTTAGCATAAGTAGGTTGAGTAGAATACAATTTTCATTGCTTTCATCAGGAGGTTCGACTTCTTTATTTTTCACTTGAGCCATAAACTCAGACTAGAGCAAGGATAAGAGTTGATATGATTGATCTTACTAGATCAGAAAAGGATCAGCAGCTAGCAACACGTCGTGAGCTCTTTAATTCGTCGGTGTTGGAGAAGAGGAGAGGGGTATACCTGCAAGATACTCCAATGTCAAAGTAAGAGACGGAGTAGGAAGAGCAAGTACAGAGGAAGTAAGTAGAGAATTGAATACCTGACCCTCTAGTGAAATAAGGTATTTATAATGTGCCCCCAGCGTCGGGCCAATGGTTGCTTTGCACTAGGTTGGATTGCAAGACCCAATACGAGTCACTTTTGAAGGTGAGAAAATACTTAGAAAGGGGGGTTGAATAAGTATGAAGTTAAAAACTTAGAAATAAAACTCAATTATTTTTATCCTGGTTCGTTGAACTCAACTACTCCAGTCCACCCTTTCTAGAGTGATTTGCCTTTCTCAAACAAGGACTTAATCCACTATTTAATCAACCGATTACAATAATAAGCACTAAGAACAACTGTTCAAAGTCTTCTAAAGAACTACTGATCCTGACTGGATCTTCTTAAGGTTTTCTTACAATCAAATGTAATAACAAATACAAGTGTTAAAATGCTTCTAATAAAGCTTTATCACAACTGTGATTTTTCACTTAAGATTAAGAACAAAGAATTAATTCTAGAAAGAATATATGAGTTGTATGAGAGCTTTGATAATGAATTCTTTTCAAGTGATTCGTCAACTGAAGAAGATGAGTGGAGACTTGCTTTTATAGGCACAGTGATCCAAGAGTATTTCACGTTGAAAAGTGTGTACCAAAAGGTCTGAGCCTTTTTGTCTTCACATCAAGTGACCTTTCCTAGAAGAAGAAAGCACAGAGAAATCCTTTTTGTCTGTGTTCTTGTGTCTAGCATAAATAAGGAAAGAGTCGTTTGGATATTCCAACAGACATAATCTTTGAATTCTTCTTCAACAATTTTTAGCAAGAATCATCAGAGTCTAATTTTGATCAGAGCCTTCTAATGTTGATCAGAGTTTTGCTGAATCAGAGTCTTTGCAGCAAGTGTGCTTTTAGCGTGTATAAGTTCAGAGCAGAGTTTTGGGTCAGATCCTCAGTACTAGTAGCGTTAGTACTCTCAGAATCTTCTGAATTAGATATGCTTGAAAACTCTTCATACATAAGTTTTCATTGGTTCAGATGCTTCTGATTTGCTTCAGATTCTTCTGGAGCTTTTGCTTTAGATTCTTTTGGGGCTTCTGATGACAGCGTCCAGAATCTTCTAATGGTTGCATCTGACGCTTCAGAGCCTTGCATATTTCTTATGTTCAGATCTTATTTGCTTCTGGAGTGATATTTACTTTAATATCTGCAGCAAACATTCTTAAGCAAATTTTAGAGTATATAATTCTTAATTACAAAATTTCATAATAGTTATCATCAAAACATAGAGATATTATTAAGAACCAATCTGTGTTCTAACAATCTCCCCCTTTTTGATGATGACAAAAACATCAGAAATTTTGTTTAATTGTAAAGAGAATAAGTATAACTCCCCCTGAGATGATGAATCTCCCCCTGAATAAAATATTAATAAGGAATAGAAACTTCCCTTTTTGTCTTGAGTACTTTTCAGAGTTAGAGCTTGATTGTTCTAAACATTTGAGAGTCAGAGTTTGATAAATTGAATATGATCTGGAAGTCATTGAGTTTCTTTTAAAGAGTATATCAGATATATCAAATGTTCTGAAACACTCAGATTTTATGTTAGATAAAATTGATATGTCTGAAGTTTCATTCTGGTAAAGTTTAATTAAACAATTCAGATCTATTTTCTCCCCCTTTTTTGTCATAAGCAAAAAGTAAGAACTTTGAAAAGACAAATAAAAGGAAAAACAAACGAGATAAATCATGTAGAGAAAACAGTGAAACATTCATTCATTCAGAGCAAAAAGTACAAACATCAGAAAATATTCAAGTACATGTGCAAACAAAAGATGCAAACATCAGGAAAAAAATAAACTAAGATTGTTTTGACAAAATCATCTTCAACAGATCCGTGATCTCAGAAGATGACTGTTCTTGTTTTGACATCCACTTAGCCATGGTTTCATTCTTCTGATCTTGTTTGGACATCCACTGAGCCATGTCTTCAGACTTCTTATCTTGCTTAGCCATCCATGACTTAATCTCTGATTGACCAGCTTCCAGAACTGCAATCTTATCTTCAAGATCTAGATACTCTTTCTTGATCTCAGATGAAGAAGGTGGGACAGATTCTGAAGCATGAACAGAGTCAGTTTCCATAGGGGCTTTGGAGTCAGGAGCAGCAGATCCAGAGGGATGTTCTACCAGAGTCATAGCCAAAGAGTTGTCTTCAGATGCATATTCAGCGTTTACTTCTGTATCACAGACTTCAGATGATGAAGGAGCATCCTTAAGAAGCAATGGTGCAGATTTTTTAACAGTCCAGAACAAGCTTCTAGCAGTTTCAGCAAATCTGAGCTTCGCATCATCAGAACAGACGTTCTTCAGATTTGATGCTACAGTATTGAATCTGTTTATGAAGCCATTCCAAATGGCATCAGATTCATTTGCATCCATTGTTGATGAACACTTCCTCTGAATAGAGCCTAAATACATCTCTATTTCTTTCAAAAAACTTGTAAATAAATGATCAACATTCAGCCTAGGTTTTGGTTTTAGAAGAGTTTCCAATGTGATTGGCTTAGGTTGGGGAGAAGGTGGAAATAAGGATTTTTGAATGGTGATCAGAGGACGAGGGTAGAATGGTATGAATGGAAGATCAGATGATTTGTCAGGTTTTGATCTAGTTAAAGCATTCAACAGATATGGTTTTGCATTTGATGCATAGGAAACAACATCAAATGGTTTATCAGAGTAAGGAGTGAATTCATATTTAGCAGATAAAATAGGTTCTGATGAAATTACTGCTGGCAGTTCCTTAATGTACGTTTGAAGAACAGATGGTAGAATGATGGTAAGTTTGGGTTTAAAAGGAGTGATAGTGTCAGATGGTTCGATTCTGGTGTAAAATTTTTTGAATTTGAAACCAGAGGGAAGTTTGTTAGATGAAAACAATTTACACGAAGCAGAGGGTACACACTCAGATGTCTTTGGCTTAGGTGTTGGGATAGGATTGGGAATGAGAATTTCAGAAGAAACAGGTGGTTCTGGTTGATTAACTTCAGAATTTCTGTGAGAGGGAGATATCAAAAAATCTGGGTGTATATCAGATTCTGATGAATTTGAGGATGTGGTTGGTGTATAAGAGGTAGAGGACACTTCAAAAATAGTTTTGAGAGGTGTAACATTTAGAACCTCTGTCTCAGGGATATTGGTTTCAGATGGGTTGGTTGATTCTGATGGATTCTCAGAAAGTTTTGATGGAGGTTCAGATGTAGGTGGTTCAGTTGTAGGTGGTTTAGATGTAGGTGGTTCAGATGTAGGTGGTTCAGATGTAGGTGGTTCAGATGTAGGTGGATCAGATGCAGGTGGATCAGATACAGGTGGATCAGATGTCACTTGATTAGTTTGTATAGGTTCAGAAAGAATTTGTGCAGATCCAATAGGTTCAGATGTGTTTGATGGTGGTTTTTCTGGTTGTGGTTGTTTTTCTGGTTGTTGTTGTTGTTCAGATTGTTTTTCTGGTTTTTGTTGTTGTTGTTCAGATTGTTTTTCTGGTTTGTTGTTGTTGTTCAGATTATTTTGTTGGTTTTCTTATAGGAGGTGGAGTTTGATTTGCTGGTTTTGTGGTTGGTGTTGGTGAAGATGATTGATTAATAGAAGCTTTTACAGGAGTGATGGAAACAGGATTAGATGATTTTTATGGGGAAGGAACAAAGATATGAGATGGAGCAGGAATAAATTGTTTCTGAGTAGGAGGTGGTTTTGGAATAGACTTGAATGTTGAGTCATTTAAAATAATATTATTGAAAGAGGATACAGAAGATTTGGTACCTTTAATCTTGATACGCTTTGTGGGAACAGAGGGAACGTCTCCAGATGCTTTCCTCTTGATCAGCTTCTGAGGCTTGTCAGCAACTTTGGGCTTCTTCTGAACATACACTGCTTCTGCTTCTGATTGACCTCTTTTCCTTGTGTTCTCATTTCCTCCATCAGGCATTGGTACCCTTGCTCTTTTCAAAATATCTGCAGGAACTGGGGTTCCATCTGCCTTGCAAGAATCAATATACCTTAAAATTATTTCCCTTGGTTCTTCAGCACAGAATAGTGGGTAGTCTTCAACTGGGATTCGCTTCTGACTAAGTTCAGAGATATTCAGCTTCTTGGGTGCTGATGTGAGTTCCTCTACAATTTTTAGTCTCTGAAGACTCTTGGCATTCAGAGGTTTCCCAACAATAGATTCAAGTTCCTCCTTGACTCCAGCAGCATACAGAGCAGTCACCAGTCCATTTTCTGTCAGAATATCTGAAATTAACCTTCCAAAGGGAATCCATGTTCTGATCTTCTGACCCTTATCTTTTACAGATTCTCTTGAAGCATTAATATGATTCCATAAGTGCATGAACAGAATGTAAGGAAGATCTACCTTGGTGTTTTGACTTAAACAGTACATGAAGTAGAGTTGTTCATTGTTCACGTAATCTGGAGAGTTTGTAGATTTTCTGTGATGAATGCATCCCATGAAAATCTTTGCCCAGATCTTGTAGTCAGGCTTCAGATCTTTAAACTTGTTAGAGGCATGTCCAGCAGTCATGACTTCCTCATAAACTTCTTCCATATCTACACGCCCAGCTGGCATATGAGATACTCCATCAGTCTCCTCATATCCTATGAGTTTCCTGATTAGATCTTCTGTAATTATAATCTCCTTACCCAGAACAGAAGACAAGATGAATTTGGGGTATACAGAAGCATGTATCCAAAATTCTTTCACCAGATGAGGGTAAACTGGTCCAAATAAATCTGTCAAAGTATTTTACCCAGCCTTGAGCATCAACTATTGAACGAAATTCAAATCCATTTTCAGCTAATGAATCAAATTCCACCATTGATTCACAGAGAACTTCAAGTTTGTCAACAGGAGTTAACAAAGTCCTTTTAGGTGTCGTGTATGGAACCACACCCATATTTGCATAAGTAACTGCAGCCGTGGTTGATTGAAATTGTGCTGCTGTAGAAGATGAGGTTGCCATTGAAGATGATTTTGACAAGGGTTTTGGGTTTTTGTGAAGAGAGAAAAGAAGACAGAAATGCATAAACTTGCTTGAGTTGTGAAAAGTGTGAAAGTGGTGAGAAAAGTGGTATTTATAGAAAACAATTAGGCATACAAACAGACAATCAAAGCACGTTCACACAAGGCAATTAATGTCAATTAATGAAACAAAATAAAAATCATTTCAAGCATTAATTGATTCTGACAAATTGGGGGGAAAATTAAGATTTTCACTATTCAAACCATACCTCAAACGTCTCTTCAGTAGTGTACACGCCATCCTTGCAGATTTAGAGTGACACGTGTTTGCTTGCATGTGCTTCTGAATTCTCTTGAGAAATGAAACGTTAACCAACGTTCAGATCCTCTGAGATTGGTTAGTTCAGATACACCCAAATAAACATAAATCTAATAAGCAACAGAATGAAATACTTCATAGTGATAAACATTTATCATCTGTAAAATTTGCTTCTGATAAATATTATTCTGGACACAAATCCATACCAATATTTTTCAGAATAAATTTGAATCTATCTTCAACAAGGGGTTTTGTGAAAATATCTGCCCATTGATGATCTGTATCAACAAAGGCTAAGTTTATAATTCCCTTCTGAACATAGTCTCTGATGAAATGATGCTTAATTTCTATATGTTTTGCCTTAGAGTGTAATATTGGGTTTTTAGACAAACATATAGCAGAAGTATTATCACAGAATATAGAAATGTTACTTTCAAATACCTGATAATCTTCTAGCTGACTTTTCATCCAGAGCATCTGAGTGCTACATCCAGCAACAACAATATATTCTGCCTCTGTAGTTGATAGTGCAATTGTGGGTTGCTTCTTGCTGTACCAAGAGATTAGATTTCTTCCTAGAAATTGACAACTTCCAGAAGTACTTTTTCTTTCCACTCTGTCTCCAGCGTAGTCAGCATCACAGAATCCAACTAATTTGAAATCATTAGATTTTCTGTAACACAAACCCACATTAGAAGTACCTTTCAGATACCTTAGAATCCTCTTAACAACTGTTAAGTGTGATTCTCTAGGATCTGATTGGAATCTAGCACACAAGCATACACTAAACAAAATGTCAGGTCTAGAAGCAGTTAAGTAGAGAAGAGATCCTATCATACCTCTATAGAGTTTCTGATCTACTTTCTTACTTACCTCTTCCTTGCCTAGTGAACTAGTTGGATGCATGGGAGTCTTTGCCATCTTACTATCAGTCATGTTAAATTTCTTCAGAAGTTCTTTAACATATTTGGTCTGATGAATGTAAGTGCACTCTAGAGTTTGGTTGACTTGAATTCCCAGAAAGAATCTCAATTCTCCCATCATGCTCATTTCAAATTTTGCCTGCATACATTGAGCAAACTCCTTTCCCAGCATAGTATTGGTAGATCTAAATATTATATCATCCACATATATTTGACAAATTAGAAGATCTTTCTTAAATGTTTTACAAAAGAGTGTTGTGTCCACTTTGCCTCTGATGAAATTTTTCTCCAGAAGAAAATTGCTCAATCTCTCATACCAAGCTCTGGGAGCTTGTTTTAAACCATACAAAGATTTCTTTAGTTTGAAAACATGTTCTGGAAATTTTTCACTCTCAAAACCAGGAGGCTGGTGATCATAAACTTCTTCTTCTATAATACCATTTAGAAAGGCACTTTTAACATCCATCTGATATAGAGTGATGTTATATTGTGCAGCAAATGAAATAAGTAGGCGTATAGATTCTAACCTTGCCACTGGAGCATAAGTTTCAGTGTAATCAATACCTTCTTGTTGACTGTACCCTTGAGCAACAAGCCTTGCCTTATTTCTTTCAACTTCTCCTTTCTTATTAAGCTTATTTCTGAAGACCCATTTAGTTCCAATTATGTTGAATCCTTTTGGTCTTGGAACTAAATCCCACACATCATTTCTGGTGAACTGATTTAGCTCTTCTTGCATGGCAATAATCCAATCATTGTCTTGCAGAGCTTCATCTACAGAAGTTGGATCAATTACAGACACCAATCCAAATAATGATGCTTCAGATGATCTGAGGAAGGATCTTGTTCTGATAGGGTCATCCTTCTTTTCAATGATAACCTTCTCTGGATGAGAAGCTTTGATTCTGGAAGATGATCCTCTAACAGTTGATTCTTCAGAAATGTTTAAGTTGTTTATCTAAGAAGTCAAAGGAATTGCATCTGGCGTTGCTTCTGATTCCTTTACTTGAGCTTTGTCTGCCTCTGATCCTTCAGAATCTATGAAGACTACTTCTCTATCTACAGAGTTTTCAAACTGCTTTGGCTTTTTAATGCCAAGCTTATCATTAAATCTAATATGAATAGATTCTTCCATAATCTGTGTCTCAGTATTGTATACTCTGTAGCCTTTAGAGCGTTCAGAATACCCAAGCATGAAACACTTCTGTGCTTTAGAATCAAACTTGTTCAGATTTTCTTTAGTATTTAACATATAGGAAATACATCCAAAAGGATGAAAATATGAAATGTTGGGCTTTCTGTTCTTCCACAGTTCATAGGGAGTCTTCTCCAGAAGAGGTCTTACAGACACTCTGTTCTGAATGTAACAGGCTGTGTTGATTGCTTCTGCCCAAAAGTGCTTCGCCAGATTAGTCTCATTGATCATGGTTCTGGCCATTTCTTGCAGAGTTCTATTTTTCCTCTCTACAACTCCATTTTGTTGTGGAGTTCTAGGACAGGAAAAATCATGAGCAATGCCATTTTCATTAAAATATTTTTCAAAATATTTATTTTCAAATTCACCACCATGATCACTTCTGACTTTTATAATTTTGAAATCTTTTTCATTCTGGACTTGTTTGCAGAAGTCAAATAACACAGAATGTGACTCATCCTTGTGTTTTAAGAACTTTACTCATGTCCATCTACTATAGTCATCAATAATGACTAATCCATACTTCTTGCCTCTGATGGATGCAGTTTTCACTGGTCCAAACAGATCAATATGAAGTAGTTCTAGTGGTGTGGAAGTAGAAACAACATTTTTTGATTTAAAAGATGATTTTGAAAACTTTCCTTTTTGACATGCTTCACAAAGAGCATCTGAGGTGAACTTCAGATTAGGAAGTCCTCTGACAAGATTAAGTTTATTAATCTGAGATATACGTCTCATATTAATATGCCCTAATCTTCTGTGCCAGACCCATTGCTCCTTATTAACAGACAAGAGACATTTAACATTCTGAACCTTAAGTTCTGAAAGATTTATTTTATAAATGTTGTTTTTCCTCTTTCCACTAAATAGGATTGAGCCATCCTTTTGACTAATAGCTTTACAACATTTTTGATTAAAGGTTATGTCATAACCATTATCACTTAATTGACTTATGGATAATAGATTATGCTTTAATCCTTCTACAAGTAAAACATTAGTAATAGAGGGAAGTTTACCATTTCCAATAGTGCCAGATCCAATGATCTTGCCCTTCTGATTCCCTCCAAATTTCACATCACCTTCAGATCTAAGCTCCAAACTTTGGAACATAGACCTTTCTCCTGTCATGTGTCGCGAGCATCCAGAGTCCAGGTACCATGATTGGCGTCCTGACCTTGCTGCTAAGAACATCTGCAACAGGAATTATTTTACTTTTAGGTACCCAGATCTTCTTGGGTCCTTTTGGGTTAGTTGTTCTGAAGGTTTATCTAAACTTCTGTTTTTCAACATAAGGTTTATTCTGACTAGCCTTAGATTTAAACACATGAATGTTCTTTTCAGAACGAGTGTATTCAATATCATTCAAGTGACCAAATTTAAAGTGGGAATATAAAGGAGTCTTCTTGATGATAATTTTATCAACAGGTTTTGGATTTAAATCCTTTCCAGAGGAAGATTTATATCCAATTCCTTTTCTGTTATTTTTGCTAACTCCATAGATCATAGAAGCCATTTTGCTTCTGTCTATGCTTTTAGCAAGAAACTTCTGAAAGCTGTAATCATATTTTTCCAAAATATTTTTGCATTCAGACTCAGTTTCAGAATCAGAGTCTTGTTGAGCTAATTCAGAATCATTTTTCAATCTTAAGTTCTTTTCATTTAGCTCAGCTACTTCTGATTTGAGAATATTATTCTCAGATACAAGATTGCTTTGACGCTTCTTGTATTTGAGCTTAATATTGTTATAGCTCTTCAGAACTTTTGACAACACTTTGATAAGTTCATCTTTAGTGAGTTTAGCCATTACCTCTTCAGCGTCAGAGTCAGATTCAGATCCTGAAATTCCTTCCTTCTGATCTTCTATGTCTGCCATTAATGCTATATTGGCAGATTCCTCTTCTGACTCAGATTCAGATTCAGATGTATCTGAATCATCCCAGGTGGCCATTAGAACCTTCTTCTTCTTATCAGATTTTCTTTTAGGCTTTTCTTTCAACAACTTTGGACATTCATTTTTGTAATGCCCAGGTTCTTTACATTCATAGCAGACAACCTCCTTTTTGTCATATCTTCTGTGTCCAGAAGATTCTTTTCTTTGGTCAGACTTCCTGAAGTTTCTGAACTTCTTTCCTTTATGCTTCCAGAGTTTGTTTATTCTTCTAGACAGCATGGATAGTTCATCTTCATCTTCAGATGAGGATTCTTCAGAGCTTTCCTCTATTACCTGCAATGCTTTAGCAGATTTATTAGATTTTAAAGCAATTGATTTACCTTTCTTTTGAGGTTCATCTTCCTCAAGTTCAATTTCATGACTCCTTAGTGAACTGATTAGTTCCTCCAAGGAGATCTTGTTCCGATCTTTAGCCATTTTCAGTGCAGTCACCATAGGTCTCCATCTGGTAGGTAAGCTTCTGATGATCTTTTTCACATGATCAGCAGTAGAGTATCCTTTATCCAGAACCTTTAGTCCAGCTGTAAGTATTTGAAATCTATAGAACATAGCTTCAACAGATTCAGCTTCTTCCATCTTGAAGGCTTCATACTTCTGAATTAGAGCCAGAGCCTTTGTTTCCTTGACTTGAGAGTTTCCCTCATGAGTCATCTTTAAGGACTCAAACATGTCAAATGCAGTTTCTCTATTTGTGATCTTTTCATACTCAGTGTGAGATATTGCATTTAACAATATTGTTCTAGCCTTGTGGTGATTTCTAAATTCCTTCTTTTGAGCTTCTGTCATAGATTTTCTATCTACTTTCTTGCCATTCCCATCAATGGGATGAACATATCCATATATGACCAAATCCCATAAATCAGCATCATAACCAAGGAAAAAACTTTCAATCATGTCTTTCCAATAATCAAATTTCTCCACATCAAACATAGGGGGTTTAGTGTTGATTCTGTCCCTTTCTTCATATTTTTTGTTAATGTTAGATATTGAAGTATCAGCCATAGTAACACCCAATATATATCAAAGTTTTTCTCACTGGATCTTTTCTGTCACTGTGAAGTGGTAGCACACACAGAACCGAAGCTCTGATGCCAACTGAAGGTGAGAAAATACTTAGAAGGGGGGTTGAATAAGTATGAATTTAAAAACTTAGAAATAAAACTCAAGTATTTTTATCCTGGTTCGTTGAACTCAACTACTCCAGTCCACCCTTTCTAGAGTGATTTGTCTTTCTCAAACAAGGACTTAATCCACTATTTAATCAACTGATTACAATAGTAAGCACTAAGAACAACTGTTCAAAGTCTTCTCAAGAACTACTAATCCTGACTGGATCTTCTTAAGGTTTTCTTACAATCAAATGTAATAACAAATACAAGTGTTAAAATGCTTCTAATAAAGCTTTATCACAACTGTGATTTTTCACTTAAGATTAAGAACAAAGAATTAATTCTAGAAAGAATATATGAGTTGTATGAGAGCTTTGATAATGAATTATTTTCAAGTGATTCGTCAACTGAAGAAGATGAGTGGAGACTTGCTTTTATAGGCACAGTGATCCAAGAGTATTTCACATTGAGAAGTGTGTACCAAAAGGTCTGAGCCTTTTTGTCTTCACATCAAGTGACCTTTCCTAGAAGAAGAAAGCACAGAGAAATCCTTTTTGCCTGTGTTCTTGTGTCTAGCATAAATAAGGAAAGAGTCGTTTGGATATTCCAACGGAAATAATCTTTGAATTCTTCTTCAACAATTTTCAGCAAGAATCATCAGAGTCTAATTTTGATCAGAGCCTTCTGATGTTGATCAGAGTTTTGCTGAATCAGAGTCTTTGCAGCAAATGTGCTTTTAGCGTGTATAAGTTCAGAGTAGAGTTTTGGATCAGATCCTCAGTACTGGCAGCGTTAGTACTCTTAGAGTCTTCTGAATTAACTATGCTTGAAAACTCTTCATACAGAATTCTTCATTGATTCAGATGCTTCTGATTTGCTTCAGATTCTTTTGGAGCTTTTGCTTCAGATTCTTTTGGAGCTTCTGATGACAGCGTCCAGAATCTTCTAATGGTTGCATCTGACGCTTCAGAGCCTTGCATATTTCTTATGTTCAGATCTGATTTGCTTCTGGAGTGATATTTACTTTAATATTTGCAGCAAACATTCTTAAGCAAATTTTAGAGTATATAATTCTTAATTACAAAATTTCATAATAGTTATCATCAAAACATAGAGATATTATTAAGAACCAATTTGTGTTCTAACAACTTTTAGGGCTTACATGGCGTAGAGAAGACCAGCATGTGGTCTTCGCCCTGGGTCAACTGCCTCGTGACCTTCGGGAGGTGGGTAGTTGCCTGATGACGTGTCCCCGCATGGGGGGCACGTAGAGACCGTGGAGAAGACGTGTGAGATCTCCTTGTGGGTTTCAGATGATTGGGCCTTCATTGGACCCTCCCTGATAAGGAGCTGGGTTGGGCCATGCCCGACGATGGCCAGCCTTTGGCCTAGTCCAGAATAGGAGCCCCCCGAGTTGTTGCTCCGAAGTAGAGGAGTAATGACTTAGGAGTCAAATCAAACATCGAGGACCTGTCTGGTATACGTGTCGCATGTGTCTGAAACACTGGACTTAAGGACAAGCGCATGGCCAGGTGAAGGAACTTGCTCGACCGGATAGGAGCTCGCGGGGAGACCTGTCTGCCATACATAGTCTCGGCTCCTTTTCTGTTCCCCCGGGGATATGTCCTCGGTGGATGATGCGGTCGACAATGTGACAAAAACAGAAGGGAAATGGGAAGCTCTTGTCTCAAGCAGGAGAGGGAGTTGAAAGGACACGCACGATGTCTTCCAGGGCCACGTGTCTAGAGCAATGAATGCCTAGGGCAGCTACGAGTAATGGCACTTGAGTGCCTAGTGACGCTTCGTTTCCTGTGCTAGGGTTATAAATATGGGGAAGCTTGCTTCATTTGTACATTCCCCTTCATTTCGCTCAAGGATTTATCAAGTCTCTCAAAGCTCTCTCTGCTCTTTAAAGAATGCGTGTCGTCGCCACCGTCAATCTTTCTCCGTCGTCTAGAATATGCATTCATCAAGTAAGTCTCTGGTCTTATCTTCAGTTTTTATGAATTTTCCAGCAATATTATACATTTTCAGGTGGTTCCTCCGGGGAGCTCATGAAGTTCCCAGGGAACGCATGAAGATTCCATTGAAATTCATGAAGTTTCTGGAAAAACTCGTGAAGTTTATGGCGACCTTATGAAGTTTTCGGCGCTCCTATGAAGTTTCCAAAGAAATCACCTATAAATTCATGAGGATTCTGGAAAATCCATGAAGTTTCTGATGAAGGTCTTAGGGACCTACGATGGAGGTCCCGAGGAGCCTTGCCTCCATTAACTGTGTCAACATCGTGGGGAAGCCTCTCACTCGGGAGGTTCGAGGAGGCTCCCCGCGTTCCATGTGAGGAAGCTCACACGTTGAGGAACCTTTCCGTCGGGAAGAGAGGCTCGTCGTCCTGTGTCGAGGAGATGCTCCTTGTAAACGAGCCTTTATGTCGAGAAGGGAGGCTCGCTATCTCGTGTCGGAGAGATTATCCTTGCAGACGAGCCTTTCTATTGAGGAGAGTTTGTCAAGCGGCTCCTCGCCCCTATCTTCGCTCTTTCTCTTGATTTGCGGTGGAATGGTGGATTTGATCTTAGATGTCGAATTCACTGTTTTCCTCTGCTTTTCAGGTAAAATGGCCATGAGGATATAGGGTGTTATCGTGATTGATGACGAATCCGAGTCCGAACCCCAGTCGAGCAAGTTGGAGCTGAGCAAGCTCACACACCCTAAGATTGGTTCAGGCAAGAGCCCCTAAGCATCTCGTCGCGCTTCGCCGTTGATGACACTAACGCTTTCTCCATTGTCAAGGACCGCGTTGTGGGCTCTCTCCCAAATTAGATGGTCTATAAGCCCAAAGAGAAGCAACACATCTGCTCGTATTTCAAGGGGATAAAGTTTCCTATGTATGAGTTCGTGTTTCAGGAAGCGGGGCTTCGTACGCCCTTTAGTGACTTTTAAAAGGGAGTGTTTCAGTGGTTGCATATGTCGCCTTCACAACTTCATCCCAACGCGATCGCGTTTGTATGAGCATTCGAACTTGTATGCCGACACCTTTTTATTGGAGCCATACTCCCTATATTATTACGTATTTTCCATCTACAACGACAAACTTTCCAAGGACGACATAGTTGGGTGTCTCTGAAGCAGCCAAGGAAGCTGTTTCGAGGCCTATATGGATTTTGTCTATTCCCTTAAGGACAGGTACTTTGTTGTGAGGCCCATGACATATGTGGTCGTCGCCTCCTTATATGACCTCGTGTTCAAAGAGGAAGATGGGCAGCGATAGGAGATGTTAGAGTCAAATTTTACCTTCGAGTGGGAGGAGGAGAACTTCAAGCATGGCACAGACAGTTACATCGTCAAGCATGCCGACTTGGATGCAGATGATCGACTTTCTTATGAAAAGATAGTCGAGTTTGTCTCCAGCTTTATTCCTGCCAAATGCGTCAACAAGGACGGCAACTTTATTCTGGATGAGCGCGGGGAGGTTCACCATAAGCCTTGATTGATTAACACCAAGGCCCTCCTCGAGTGCGGGTCCGACAAGGCGACCTTAAGGTTCCTAGGTAGTGGGCGTTTTCTTCGTTTTCCCTTGTTCGTTTTCCTCCATCGTATTAAGTTATTTTCCTTTTTCTATATTGCAGGTCAAATGTCGAACATCCAAAAGCCCGTGCTGAATCTCACCGCAATCAAGGGTGAGAAGAAGGTTGCTAAGGATAGAGTCTCACAAGTTCAACAAATTTTGAAACCCGACCAACCAGCTGGCGGTTCCTCCTCCCCACAATGCAACCAGTCTCCTCCCTCACAGGAGACTTCATCCAAAAGGCGGCGCATTGAAGACCCCGCACCAGTTGGCCCTTCTAAGGGTATTCCTGAGGAGAAGTTTTTACTGCCTCCCTGCTACCTCAATCAGGCTTATTTTCGTGGGGACAAATCTTCGACTGTGGCTGAGGCAAAGAGCAAGGCGATCATGGGGCTTGACAGGGCACCTAGGAGGACAGCTTTGTCGGAGGACATGGTTGCTATGATGAGGATCTTTGAGACGACCTTGGTCCTTAATGATGAAACCAGCTCGAACTCCAAGGTCAAAAGGCTACAGGCCAAGGAAACTCACCTCCTTCAACCAAAACTCGCACTTAGAAAGTTTAGCATACAACTGCTTCTCTTTCAACACTGATAACACAATTTTCAGATGCTCAACATGATCCTCTTCACTCTTCGAATATATCAAAATATCATCAATGAACACAACCACAAACTTGTCTAAATACGGATGGAAAATTCTGTTCATGTACTCCATAAACACACCTGGCGCATTAGTCACACCAAACGGCATCACAAAATACTCATAATGACCATACCTCGTTCTAAAAGCAGTCTTCTAAATATCTTCATCCTTCACATGAATCTGATGATACCTAGATCTCAAATCTATTCTACTTAACACTTGCACCAACCAACTGATCCATCAAATCATCAATCCTCGGAAGTGGATACTTATTCTTGATAGTCGCCTTGTTCAATTGTCTGTAATCCACACAAAGTCCCATAGAACATTCTTTCTTCTTGACCAACAAAACTGGTGCACTCCATGGTGACACACTTGGACGAATGAATCTCTTCTCAAGTAGATCTTCAAGTTGGCTCTTCAACTCCTTCAATTTTGATGCAGACATACGATATGGAGATATCGATACTAGACTAGTTCTAGGAACTAAGTCGATCGCAAACTCCACTTCATGTTCTAGCGGTAAATCACTTATCTCATCAGGAAAGACTTCTGGAAAATCATAAACAATTGGCTAAACACCAACTGCCCCACTTTCACTAACATTCAAAGTTGCCATCAACATAAATATCTCAGCACCATCCTGCACCGACCTATCAAAACAATATGTAAGCACTTGGCTTAACTCCAAACAATCCACTGCGCACACCATCTAAGCAAGCAAGACACGTCTATTCCATCCAACATGATCCTGTCTAATATCAACAAGAGATTAAGGTTGATCAGTTCCTCAATTTGTTAATAGACAACCGACAATCATGATGGGGCACAAACCATCTTTACCAAACTATAATAGCATTCAACGACACACTAAGCCACCACTCCACACTTGAAGTATCTTGGAGAAGCACAATCTTTTCCCCCACTTTTTTTAATCCCACTCTTGCATACAACGGTTTAAAAAAATGCAGCGTTAACCCGATAGACCGCCTCTCCTATTCTCTGCAAAATTTGGTATGGACCGATAAAATGCAACATTAACTTATGTGACTTCAATGCCCGACCAACACCAGTTACCAGAGTAACTCTAAGAAACACATTATCTCCTTCTTGAAATTCAAGTGCTTTCCTCTTCTTGTCATGATAACTCTTTTGACGACTCTGAGAAATATTCATCTTCTCCTAAATCATCGTAATCTTATCAGTAGTCTGTTGGACTATCTCAGGTCCAACTACAACACTCTCTTCCAACTTATACTAACATAATGGCGTTCTACACCTCCTACCATACAACGCTTCAAACGGTGCCATTCCAATACTCGAATGAAAATTGTTGTTGTAAGTAAACTCAATTAAAGGCAAGTAGTTATCCTAAGTACCTCCTTTTTCCAACACACGAGCTCTTAAAAGATCCTCAAGCGACTGAATCGTCCTCTCCGTTTGACCATCTGTTTGCAGATGATAATCAGAACTCAACTGCAACTTTGTACCTAAAGCATTTTGCAAACTCTCCCAAAACCTCAAAGTAAACCTCAGATCTCTATTTGACGCAATGCTAGACGGAATACCATGCAAACTGACAATCCTCTCAATGTACAGCTTTGCTAACTTCTCCAATGGGTAATCCATTCTCATTGGAATAAAGTGAGCATATTTCGTCAATCTATCAACAATAACCCAAATAGCCTCACAATTACTCGGTGTTCTAGATAAACCAGACACAAAATTCATCGATATACTATCCCATTTCCACTTAGGAATAAATAACGGTTGCATCAAACTTTCGACTTTTGACAAGTCAAACAAGAATACACAAACCCTACAATTTCTTTCTTGATATTAGACCACCAAAATATTTTCCTTAAATCCTAATACATCTTAGTAGCATCCGGATGAATTCTCAATCCACTACGGGCCCTTCCTCAAGAATACTCTTTTTCAATTCAACAATATCCGAAACACAAAATCTATCATGATATCTCATGATACCATTTTCATTAATCCGAAAATCACCACTTTGACCTTGATTGATCAAAGTCAACCGATCTACCAAACTAAAACCAGATTTCTGACCTTCTCGAATCTCATCAATAATACCACTAGTAAGCTTTAACATACCAAGATTAACTCCATAAGAAGTCTATTCACAAACCAAACTCATATCTCGAAATTGCTTAATCATTTCCAACTCTCTTACCATCATCATCGACATATATAAAGATTTCCTACTTAATGCATCAGCTACCATGTTTGCTTTACTCAGATGGTAATCCAAACCAAAACCATCGTCCTTCAGAAGTTCCAACCATCTCTTCTGCCTCACATTCAATTCTTTCTGATCAAAGAGATATTTCAAGCTCTTATGATCACTAAACACTTCAAATCTCGATTTGAACAACTAATGCCTCCAAAGCTTCAACACAAACACAACAGCAGCCAACTCTAAGTCATGCGTCGAATAATTCCTCTCATGCACTTTAATTTTCCTTGAAGCATAAGCTACAACTTGCTGATGTTGCATCAATACACCTCCCAAACCCATCAACGAAGCATCGCAATACACAAGAAACGGTTCTGCCGGATTCGGCAAAATTGAAACAGAAGTTGTCGCCAACCTTCCCTTAAGCTCTTGAAAACTTTCTTCACACTTTGCATTCCAAAAAAAAGCTTGACCCTTCCTAGTCAACTGCATCAATGACAAAGATAACTTGCAAATCCTTCAATGAATTTCCGATAATAATCTGCCAACCCAAGAAAACTTCTAATCTCAAAAATAGATTTTGGAGCTTCCCATTGCGATACATCTTCAACCTTCGATGGATCAACTGCAATACCTCTACTATCAACAAACAATTGGAAAAACACCAACTTTCCCACTTTCACTGACACTCAAAGTTGCCATCAACATAAACATTTCAGCACCATCCTGCACTGACTCATCAAAACAATCTGTAAGCACTTGGCTTAACTCCAAACAACTCAGTGCACACACCATCTAAGCTCGCAAGACACGTCTATTCTATCCAACATGATCTCGTCTACTATCAACAAGAGATTAAGGGTGATCTGTTCCTCAATTTGTCAATAGAAAGTTAGCAATCATAATGGGGCATAAACATCTTTACCAAACTATAATAGCATTCAACGACACACTAAGCCACCACTCCACACTTGAAGCATCTTGGATAAGCACAACCTTCTCCCCCACTTGTTTCAATCCCACTCCTGCAGGCAAAGGTTAGAAAAGCAAACGTGTATCAATAGTATTTTCACATACATGTCGCATACTAGGGAACAAACAACATTAGAGAACTTGGTCGGATGGACCGACCTGCTTTAATATCACTAATGTAACACCCTCATAAACCCTGCTGAATATATATAAATAATTAGAGTAAATTATATTGCCTCTCAAATAAGGGTGTCACATGTAATTCAAAACATCACACGTATACTTTCCATGCTCAATAACACTTAAAAATAAATTCATGCTTTTCATATACTTTCACACAGCATGTAGCAGCGAAATTACTTCAATCATAAATTAACATAATGAAAGCCACATGATTAACTCATTCATAATCATCACTTAGGCATAAAAGCTGATACTCCATATAATTCAAATAACAATAACAAAATAAAGTAGAGTATATAAAGTATCTCTCAAAACATGAATCAAAACGTTCCCTGTGTTACATAATTAGAGCACGACTCAACCCAAAATAAATAGAGAAACTAAAACAAGCTACTCCAACGACTATCTCGCGCTAGAAGCAACTCTACTCTTCAGTACCTGAGCGATGTCGTATAAAACATCATTCCTACAGAAGGGTGAGAATTCACATAATTATCGAAATCATAAGATAATATATAATTTATGGCATACAAACATAACATAATTATTATCACACTCCAAAAGCTTTATCAACATATTATCACTCAAGTGACCATACTATTCACAAGTACATACTCACAATTCCATAATTCTTCAATTCATCAATTTCACATATTGCGCATAATCTCATATTGCAAACATATACATGATGCGACTCAATGCAAGACTCTAATGCAACTAATGCATGTGATACCAATCACTTGTTATTATTTTTCGGTTTTTACATCAAACCGGGTCCGTTCCCTAGACCAATAACACACAAAAAACCCATTCCATAAGCTTTCAAACCTTGATCTAGGTTTGAGACAAGTCACTAGTTCCCACAGAACTAATAAGCATTGCCTCTTGACAACAAATTATGCATGTGAAAGTTTAACAACCATATGAAATTAAGACCATTACCTAATCTAACATTCATGTTATCACACTTGAATTACCATACAATTACACATACTTTCACATTTTTATGAATCATCCACACACAACTCACTTTCAAATGGTATACAACATATTTTAAAATACAATCACAACTGTATTATCATTACAAAAATCAATAACTATCATGCATTTTATGTTGTCACACCTAAGATATACTTATACAAGCATACACACAAGCATTCGATAAATTATTCACAAATAATTTCACAACCGACAGCAAACATTGCAACAATTCATTAATAGAACATATACACAATTGACTTCCTAAATATATTAGATATAAAAATATTGGGCAAACAATTATCTTATTTATACTATGATGTATCTCTATTCATTAGTTTTCTGGCGCTTTTAACTAGGACCAAAACGGACTTACGGATCAAAAATTATGACCAAAACAATCTCGACCGAAAACATGAACAGTCGTGATGGACAGCATGCCGAATTTTCTGCTTTTTTTATCGTCTGAGGCCTTCCGGACATCCAATTTCAATTATGTAAAAATTCAAACTCTTATAAAATTACAATCCATCCAATATGTAATTATCTCAAGTAAATTTACAATTTTAACATAATTAAACTATCTAGTCATTGTTTTTAGATTATGCCTAAAATCTTGGAAGTTGATGGATATAGGTTCAATCCTCAAAAAAGAAAAAGAATACACACAAATTCATCATATAACAACTGCCCTGGAAATTAGGAATTTTTATCCTAAATATGCTATTACCCATCATACACTGTCATATAATCCCATAATCACGGAAAGGCCCACCTTTACCTTGATCCCTTGGATTCTAGAGCTCTTTTTCTTGGGATTTTCTCCTCCTCTTCTCCACTTCTCTCTTTGCCTCTTTTCCTCTTTTCTATCTTTCTAACCTTATTCTCTCTTTCTCTTATTTTATCAAATCCCACAATTTCTTATTATTCTAATGGGCTTACTTAACCTACTCTCCCACTTATTATTCACTCTCCCAATCTAGGCCCAATTACTTATTTCTTTCATTTCCACATATTATTCCACCAAATAAAATAAATCAATTAAATCAAATAATTCAATTAATTCAATTAAATCAAATAAATCAATTATGCACAAAATCACTCAATTGATTAATTAATATAATATAAATAAATAAATAATTACTAAAATTGGGGTGTTACATTAAATATATGCTTTCTTTGTATTTGTGTATTTTTTTTCTAAGTGATTGGGGCTTTACTCGACGTAGTTGTGTTGGCCGTGTAGGGAACTGGCCGAATGATCGGAGTTGGGTTTCGACCGTCGATGAAGTTAAAAGCTTGATCGAGGTCTTTGCTCCGTGGCGTGAACTTCCCATCACGAGCTGGGTGTCCTGCCTAATTAGTACGACAATGGTGGAGCTCGATTGAGGTGTCTCCGTTGGATCAAGAGTTCGCTCACACACACAAGAGCGAGCTCTCGTCTTTTTGTCTCGAGTTTAGGAGTTACGCTTGTACCCTAGTGCGCCCATGTGGTCACGACGCAAGTACGTCGTAGGCAGTGTTTAACTGTCGCGGTGAAATTTGGATACCAAACTATTGATTAGTTTGAATCGTTAATTCATTTTGCAACCGAACTTTGATTTGTCCAAAGAAAGGGATAAAGATCGAAATTCCCACGATGCAATGCAAATGCGAGGTTAGATTGTTTAGGTTCGGGGGTTGGTTAAACTTAGGGAAGGTACTAGCATCCTAAGTTTCTGTAGTACTCTACAGGAACCTCTTGTTTTATGTTTGTTTACTGCTATGGTTTATCTGCTTAATGGTTTAAAGACCTAGGGGTTTATTTCTAAGTATACTCGATAAGATATCGCATCTTATGCCTACATATCCTTACGGGAGTGGAATCAGAGTATGTTGTAGTTCACCCTAAAGGGTTTGAGGAGCTCTTTGACTGTGGTCAAAGTTCCTACGGGTTTAGGGTAGTTGTTTTGATTGGGTTTAGGAGAAGAGATGAGTCTTCATTTTAAGGGAGATGTAACCACCACAAATGTAAAGGGGGTTGTAGGAAATGGTCTTTGCATCGTCTTAAGAAAAGGTCTTACATACTCGGATGGTCGCCAAGTATGCCTTTATCGCTCTTAAGGCAAAGTCCCTACATGTTTGATTGTATTGTTGTGGGGGTGGAGATTATATCTCACTTAAGATGATTAACATCTATTCTCTAAATGTGTTTGAAAAAAGTTATATTGTTGATTGTTTGTTTCTATGTTGTAGAAAAATAAAGACAAGGTCCTTCCTATAGGGTAGGTCCTAAACTTAACTGATCAACTTGAATGGGATCAAGGATCGTGGGGAGAATGATGCATATGATGTGCAACTACACACAACGTTGAATTATGTGTAGGTTTTTCCTTTGGACGGAATGCGATGCATAAGTATAAATGTGATAATGTAATTGCAGAAAGTAAATGCGGAAATATAAACCATACACATACGCATGAAAGCGCTAGGTGAGTGTGTGCGTTGTGAATAAAATAAGAGCAGATAAAGATAAATAATATATACGCATGAGAGCGCTAAGTGTGGATTGTGAATGTGGATGTGCGGTGAGATTGGTTTGTATGTTTACGCGGTTGATTGATTTTAACTGTTTGACTTGTTTTGGTTTGAATAAAAAAGTTGATTTGATTTTGGATGAAAAGTTGCATTTGATCTTTTAAATAAAAGTTATATTAATTATTATCTTTATTTTATTTATAAAAGTTGTATAAATTACTTGAATTGTAAGAAGATGTACTCTTTTAATGAATTTGATTTTATAAAAAAGCGTTAAATTAATTATGTTAATTTTAAATGAAAGGTTTTATTATTAAATATTTAGCCATTAAATTGAATTATGTTATTTTAGAAAAAAAAGTATAATAGAATAGTTATTAAATAAATTGGTGTATACATAAAAATATTTAATAAATAAAAGGTTGTAGTAATTATTATTTTAATTAAAAAACTGATTATAATAGGTATTTAGTTAATTATTTAGAAAAAGTTTATTTGATTTATTTAAATAAAAGGATGATAAAAAGGCTGATTAATTAAATGGTCAAACTTAAAAAAAAAGTATTAGTTAATTTTATATGAAAATAGGTTGATTAAGGTTTTTTTTAAAATGATGCAATTAGGAAAGTGATTAACGGCTGTTAAGGGGGTGATTACGTGTGATTAGTGGTGTGATTAGTGGTGTGATTAGTGGTGTGTGTGTGTGCAGTGATCATGATTATTACATCGGTAAATAAATAAAATAAACAAAATAGTAAAAACCCTAAATCCCCCCCGATTTCCCCTTTTCGCCGCGCCGTTTTCGCTCGCGTCTCTCCCAAATTCTCATCTGTTTCTTCTTCGATCGCCATCCTCTCCCTTTTCCCCGCGTTCAAACCTGAAACACAGACAAACACATCAAAAGCTTCAGCAGATTGGCTCAAAAAGAATGGTTACCGCAAGTTGTGGATGACGACGGAAGCTTCTCGCGGTGGTTTCAGATGAGATGTTGTTGGATCGACTAGGGATTGTTTCGTCGACAGTAGTCGCAGTTCGCGAGGGTGATTGCCGGTGGAAGAAGTCGGATGGTTTCGATGAGGAGCGCGGCGGTTCGCGGACGACGGCGCGGTGGCTTTGCAAATTGGAAATTAACACCAGATAAGTTCCCTTTTGAACCTAGGGTTTTTGAATTTGTGGATTTTGTCTGTGAGATTTTTCTGTGTATTTCGAACTTGCTTATGAACCCTGTCCCCCTTTTCTTGTCTCGATTTCACACCCCTTTTATAAGCTATTTGAGCCAACAGACGATAATTGACAATGAATCCCTTTCCTTTTTCGGTTCGGAGTTGTCTGAAGCATGCTCGGGTATGTTTGGAAACTTATTGAATTCGTTTTGATTTAGCAGGGACACTTGAGCTGTATTCTTGACCTATTTGGACCGTGTTGACAACTTCCTTTTTGGTAAATCGAGCCTCATTATGAAGATAAGTGTTTTTTCAGTTTTCTCTTTAGGATCGACCATATTAGAAACTTAGGGACTTCCAAAGTTGCTCCTGATTTGTTGGTGTTGTCTTGTTGGTTTACTGAAATGGATCCCTCCTATGTGCAGGGTGTTCTTGGAACTGGCTTTGTTTTTAGCATGGAGCAGATGGTGGAACTTTTGATATTGGCCTGGAGCTTCCCACGTTTGAGCTTTGAGTGTGTGGTTTCCTTTTAGATTTTCAGGTACCGCTAGTAGTTCAGAAATTGCCGGTCGTTATTGCAATGCGAGGAAAGGTTCAGAGTGGCAATGATGACTTTGTGTCTGAGCCATGACGGTACTGTCGTGGTTTGATACCCTGTTGATGCTTTTGTTGATGCTGAGGCATTACTTGCCGTTGATGGTGTCTGTCACGACTTGTGCTGATGTGTTGATGCTTGCAAGGGTTTGCAAATGCTTGCTTGCTTCTGAGATGTAAATGCTACTGATGATAAGAATGTCGATACTTGTAGCTGATAGCCCGTTGTTATGGGAATATCTCTGTACTGCTGTCATATCGTCTTGCTATTATTGAAAATGCACTTGCCGCTGTTGCTTTTGTTTGTCGAACTACTTGTTAATGCGACTGTTGCTATTACCTGCGATTGTTGTTTGCAGCTAACCTATTTCTCTTCTTCTTTCAGGATGCTGCTAGCAGTTCCGGAGCTGTCGGTCGTTATGCCATTGCCGAGAAAGGTCTTGCGGTTAGGATGACTTGATGGTCTGAATCACGTTGGTGCTGTTGAATGCAGTTGTTTGTAGTTGTGTATGCCTTACGCTGTGTTAAGCCGTTGGAGCTTAATCGCCTTGTTGTCCCAAAATTCGATCTTCGATGTTCGGTAAGGAGTTGGTGACAACTTCGGTTGTCACCCTCCCGGCCGCTCGCTCACGCCCGATGATGAGTTTAAGCTGAGGGTTGAATAAAAACTCGATGCCATCTTGATTTACTCTGTCATGGTAATTTTGATTACTGGCTGCGACCGTTGTTCTTATCTTGTTTTGCAGGTTGTAAGGGCCAGCTGATTTCTCAAAATTATGTAGGTAAGCCTATTAGACTCTGCAGAACTGTTGTGATGGTGACCAAGTACTTTTTGCCATACTTTCCTTGTAGGCCTTGAATGCTTTGGAAAGGAACTCGGTTGTTGCAAGCATGCTCTACCGATAGGCATGTTTGAGGTTGCTTTATTGTTGAACAATGTTGGTTTTTATGCGATTGAATGCCAGTCTTCAGTTTTGTCTCGTCGTACCACAATTTCTTTTGTTGTATTTGATAAAAACACTTGATGTCGCTTCTTTGACTGGCAGGAACTTCGTGCAATTATTTTTTAGGCAGTGGCGGCTTAAAAGGTGGCAATGATACGATATCCTCACCTCTTTGATTTAAGTTGTTGTTTGTGCTCTTAGTGTGTTGGATGTCGATGTTCTCGCAGTTGTACATGTTGGTCCTGGATATATTGCTTATTCTGTGATGAAAGAACATCTTTGCTTTTGTAGTTGCAGGCTGCTGGGACGGGTTCATGACGGGTTTGTGGGGTATAGAAAGGAGCTTCTTCGCTTTGACAATTGTCCTGGAGATGCCGATGAAGGTCTTGAATTTGACTCTGACTGGTTGAATAATATCATGAAGAAAAGGAGCTGTCTCTGCCTGCCAACTTTAAGATTCCCGCACTTTATTCGGTAACATTTGTATGAATTATGGCCTGTATGCCCTGTAATTTTCAAAGCTTCAACTCGTAATGCCTCGCATTTGGTCTTAGACCTTGCTTAACATAATTTGGTTCTGAAACTGCTGTTTTCATAGTAATATATTTCCTTTAATTCAAATGACCGATGGTTACATTGTCCTCTTTGTTGCTTAGGTGCGGCTGCCGCTATAATGGCAGAGATCAATTGGTTTTAATTCTATTGCGCAATCTAACTCACAACAGCTTTACATAACCGATTCTTTGGTTTCTCTCACAGATTAGATAAGTTGCCGCTAACAGTATGCCGCTGACCGTGAAAACATCACTGCTCCTCTCAGTGAAAACATCACTGTGAAAAGTGTGAAAGTGGTGAGAAAAGTGGTATTTATAGAAAACAATTAGGCATACAAACAGACAATCAAAGCACGTTCACACAAGGCAATTAATGTCAATTAATGAAACAAAATAAAAATCATTTCAAGCATTAATTGATTCTGACAAATTGGGGGGAAAATTAAGATTTTCACTATTCAAACCATACCTCAAACGTCTCTTCAGTAGTGTACACGCCATCCTTGCAGATTTAGAGTGACACGTGTTTGCTTGCATGTGCTTCTGAATTCTCTTGAGAAATGAAACGTTAACCAACGTTCAGATCCTCTGAGATTGGTTAGTTCAGATACACCCAAATAAACATAAATCTAATAAGCAACAGAATGAAATACTTCAGAGTGATAAACATTTATCATCTGTAAAATTTGCTTCTGATAAATATTATTCTGGACACAAATCCATACCAATATTTTTCAGAATAAATTTGAATCTATCTTCAACAAGGGGTTTTGTGAAAATATCTGCCCATTGATGATCTGTATCAACAAAGGCTAAGTTTATAATTCCCTTCTGAACATAGTCTCTGATGAAATGATGCTTAATTTCTATATGTTTTGCCTTAGAGTGTAAAATTGGGTTTTTAGACAAACATATAGCAGAAGTATTATCACAGAATATAGAAATGTTACTTTCAAATATCTGATAATCTTCTAGCTGACTTTTCATCCAGAGCATCTGAGTGCTACATCCAGCAACAACAATATATTCTGCCTCTGTAGTTGACAGTGCAATTGTGGGTTGCTTCTTGCTGTACCAAGAGATTAGATTTCTTCCTAGAAATTGACAACTTCCAGAAGTACTTTTTCTTTCCACTCTGTCTCCAGCGTAGTCAGCATCACAGAATCCAACTAATTTGAAATCATCAGATTTTCTGTAACACAAACCCACATTAGAAGTACCTTTCAGATACCTTAGAATCCTCTTAACAGCTGTTAAGTGTGATTCTCTAGGATCTGATTGGAATCTAGCACACAAGCATACACTAAACAAAATGTCAGGTCTAGAAGCAGTTAAGTAGAGAAGAGATCCTATCATACCTCTATAGAGTTTCTGATCTACTTTCTTACTTACCTCTTCCTTGCCTAGTGAACTAGTTGGATGCATGGGAGTCTTTGCCATCTTACTATCAGTCATGTTAAATTTCTTCAGAAGTTCTTTAACATATTTGGTCTGATGAATGTAAGTGCACTCTAGAGTTTGGTTGACTTGAATTCCAAGAAAGAATCTCAATTCTCCCATCATGCTCATTTCAAATTTTGCCTGCATACATTGAGCAAACTCCTTTCCCAGCATAGTATTGGTAGATCTAAATATTATATCATCCACATATATTTGACAAATTAGAAGATCTTTCTTAAATGTTTTACAAAAGAGTGTTGTGTCCACTTTGCCTCTGATGAAATTTTTCTCCAGAAGAAAATTGCTCAATCTCTCATACTAAGCTCTGGGAGCTTGTTTTAAACCATACAAAGATTTCTTTAGTTTGAAAACATGTTCTGGAAATTTTTCACTCTCAAAACCAGGAGGCTGGTGATCATAAACTTCTTCTTCTATAATACCATTTAGAAAGGCACTTTTAACATCCATCTGATATAGAGTGATGTTATATTATGCAGCAAATGAAATAAGTAGGCGTATAGATTCTAACCTTGCCACTGGAGCATAAGTTTCAGTGTAATCAATACCTTCTTGTTGACTGTACCCTTGAGCAACAAGCCTTGCCTTATTTCTTTCAACTTCTCCTTTCTTATTAAGCTTATTTCTGAAGACCCATTTAGTTCCAATTATGTTGAATCCTTTTGGTCTTGGAACTAAATCCCACACATCATTTCTGGTGAACTGATTTAGCTCTTCTTGCATGGCAATAATCCAATCATTGTCTTGCAGAGCTTCATCTACAGAAGTTGGATCAATTACAGACACCAATCCAAATAATGATGCTTCATATGATCTGAGGAAGGATCTTGTTCTGATATGGTCATCCTTCTTTCCAATGATAACCTTCTCTGGATGAGAAGCTTTGATTCTGGAAGATGATCCTCTAACAGTTGATTCTTCAGAAATGTTTAAGTTGTTTATCTAAGAAGTCAAAGGAATTGCATCTGGCGTTGCTTCTGATTCCTTTACTTGAGCTTTGTCTGCCTCTGATCCTTCAGAATCTATGAAGACTACTTCTCTATCTACAGAGTGTTGCACCCTAAAATTTGCTCAACCTTATTCAATTGGTTTATGTTTCATCATCATTAGCATTTGCATATAGAGTCATGTACATAGACTAACCATCTGCATAGCATAAGCATAGCAAGTCATTCAACAGGGGACCAATCATTATTTTCATCTCTAGAGGCCTATCAAGAGGTTATTATCCCAATTCAGTCATATTCAAGTCATCAGGAAAGAATTTGAAAGCAAAGAGTTCAGCAGATCAAGCCTTGGGTCTATCTCCTAGCTGAGGGTATCTGAGGATCAACAAGAGGGTTGTGAGCTGTGAAATGAAAGCATGGAGAGCATCTAGACATCTTGAGAGATTTATAAAGTCATTTGGAGAAGAAAGCAAGTCATTGATGGAAGCACAAGAGCTATAGTGGAAGACAGTCAACTAGGGTTTCATCTGGGTCAACCCTAGGTCAACCCTAGGTCAATTGACTGACTTAAGAGGGCATTCAAGTCTATTGGAGAGATGTGGGGATCATCATTGAACATATGAAGAATGATATGGAGATATGACAAGGAGAATTCAAGAGAAGTCAAGGAGAAGAGGAGTTACTAAATTAGGGTTTCTCTGTAAAATCCCCTAGTTTAGGTCAAATTTCCAAGCAAGATAAGTCAAAATGCTAGCTTCAAATGGCTTCTTGGCCAACATGAAACTTGTAGAGGATCTCAAGACCTTTAATTTGAGTGGTGGAAGACCTCAAGGAGATTTATAGAACTCAAGTTATGGTCCTTACAAGTTACAGGTCATCTGGGGTGTCTGAACTTTTGTCTGTGAAAGTGACTTGACTTCCAAGCTAGTTTTGCCCCTCAAGGAGATTTCAAATGAATTCTTGGTCAACATAAGAATTGTTCCTAATTGTCTTAGCTTTCTAGAATGGTATGGTATGCCTTCATATGATGGGGAGAACTCAACTTATGGTCTTGACAAGCAAAGGGTATTTTGGGTATTTGTGAATTACAGGTCATTTTAACCTATGTCCAAAACTCATACAAGGAGGCCTCAAATGGAAAAACTTACAACATCAAACTTGCTCCAAATGGGATTTTAAGTCTAGAAAGAAGGTCACAAGTTATTGGAGAAGCTCATAGCATGGGGTTACATAATTGGTCAAAATATGAACTAAAAAGGCTTATAAAGTGAATAATTTCAAAGTGAAAAGTGGTTTGGGAGATTTACAAGTCCAAATGAAGACTTCCAATATATGATTTTGAATGGAAAAACAATTCTAAGAACAATGGTTCACACACTTTTTTGAGTTTAGAAGGAAAAAATGAAGTTATCCATGGTTGCTTACCTTTTAAGAAACATAATCCAAAATGAGCCAAAGTTTGAAAACAAGGGAATGTGCAAGAT
Source organism: Lathyrus sativus (assembly GCA_963859935.3). Lineage (NCBI taxonomy): Eukaryota > Viridiplantae > Streptophyta > Magnoliopsida > Fabales > Fabaceae > Lathyrus > Lathyrus sativus. Next base: position 607,940,406 of record OZ012739.1, read on the forward strand.
GGATCTAGAATGTGCCATTGGGGTCTATATATTCATGAAAGGAGAATTTGGCAAGGGTTGGCCTCATTTGCACCAAGAATTCCACAAATTTTTCTCATGCTTTCTCATTAAGTTTTCATTCCAATTCTCCAAAATCTTCATCAATCTTCCTCAAAATCAATCCAATCATATTCAATATTCATCATAGATCAGAATTGAAGCAAGGATCAAGTGATTATCATCCATTTTCGAGTGCTTTTCTCAAGATCATCAAAATCACAATCTCAAGTGGATAGCATAATTCTGGCCAAGTCTCATCAAAAGCTTGCATACAGAATCAAGTTCCTCAAGGATTGATCAAGATTCAACACTTAGAAGCTTCAGATCCACATCTTCCATAGCTGTTCTCAAAGTTTTACATCAGGTAAGTTTTCCTTCGATTTGCTTAATTCAGTTAGTTTCACATGATTTTATTAGTGTAGAATTGATCTAGGTGGTTAGGAGATTAAGTTAGATGATTTTGGAACGATTTGGTGATGGTTAGTGACAGGTGCAACAAACTGTTAGTGTTCGAATCTCTTGGATTAGGGCGTTAGAATGTTAGTTGGATGCATCAGATTAACCTCCATTAGGCATAGGTTAGTTTAGGTCAAGTTTGAGGAAGAATGGTGAAGGTTCGTATCAGTGCATTTCAATGGTGGCCAGATGTTGATTCAATCGTGTTTGTTGTTATGGTGAGTTTCAAGTTAATCTAATGCCCTAGGCTTGTAGAGGGAAGAATTTGGAGTGGTTTTTGTGTTCACATCATGTGGATTGGCTGCGTGTAGAAGGAGAACAGAAGGGTGTAAACCTTGCTCGTGCATGGCTGCCATGGTGTTTGAAACCCTAACTTGCAGAACCAAGGAGGAAGAGATAATCTGTACCCTTCGTTTGGAGTAGGACCATTGACTATTGGCGTGATCCAAGGGCCATCGTTTAATCTGAAGTTTGGAGGGAATTGTGCTGGCCCTAAATGCACCGTTTCATTAATTGAAACGGGCGGGCCTGAGTGTTATTGTTATCCCCACCCCCAGCAACCAGGCCCAATGCAATTTCAACGTATTTTTGATGCTATTCTCACCCCCAGCGCTCTTCTTTTATTTTCATTGATGCTGAGTGTTTTTCTGGGCCTAGTGTAAGCGCTATATGCACCCCCATTGTTGGCCCATCATGGATAATCAACTGGAGCGAATTGATATTCTAACCCCCCTCCCTCATTTTAATTCATTTAATTTTCTTAATTCATTTTAATTTTTTTACCAACTTCAAAAATTCATAATAAATGCATAAAAAATCATTTGCACTTCATTCTTTTTACATCATTTTCATTAAAATGTCTAGAATATTATAGGAAAATAAATTTTCATTTTTAGTTTTATGTCATATTTTTTACATATTTTCTAAATAAATGTCATATTAAATAATTCATTTCATGCATCATTTTTATGATTTTTGTTCTCTCACATGCTTTAATCTTTTTTGATCATTCTTTTCATATTGTTTAGATGAGATGTTAAGCTTGTAGAAATATTTTAGTTCCCATTTTTAGAGGTTAATTTTAGGTGATTAATAGATGCTTGAATATCATGAACAAAACTAGGGTTTTAGGTGACAACTTAGGAGTTTGATTTCATTTCCCTTAGGACTTAGGGTTTGAATAGATTAGTTATGGGACTATAGGGGCTATGGGTAGCTATTAGATCCCTTAGAAAAAGTCAGGATTCCCCTACTGCTATTATTACTGTCTGTATATCTGTTGTTTGGTGTGGTGTGCCCTCTGGGGATTGTTGCTTGTTTGATTGGGTATTGGGTTTGCCTGGGGGCCCTGGGGAAGCTGAAGATTTGTGGAGATGAAGCTATTGGAGATTCAAAGATTGAAGATCAACTGTCAAAGTTGAGGAGGAGTTTCTTGCTGGCAGATGCTGAGGAGATTAGGGTTTAGGAGCTAGGCAGAGCTCTAGGTTAGAAAGTTTGTTTCTCAAACATGGATTACCTTGTCTGCATCCATTCTTCTCTGTGATTCAGAGTCTCTCTAAGACACTCACCCCCTTCCTTTGGAAGGCTTGGTGATAGTATCTATGAGATAGAACTCTTGAGAGAAAATGTCTCTTGTGTTAGAAGCAGTCTGTTCACCACCTTTGGTAGTCAGCTGATTGCTTAACACTCAATTCACTCTTGTGACTGATCCCTCATCCTGGAGGTTTGAGCTTGAAGAAAAGCCATTGCAGATGGAAGACTGATGATCAAAGCCCTTGTCTGAAGGCCATGAAGATGGAGATTGATGCTTGTTGAAGCCTGTAGCTGATTGGAGGTTACTTGAAGCCAGTTGTTGATTCAGAGCTGCTGATGCTGTTTCTTTTGGCTGTATTTCATTTGTTGATGTATTGATTGGTTTTCTGGACTGTATTGTTTGCTGTTTACCCTGTTGGGTTGGAAGTGAAGCCTGTTCACTTTCGCCTATTGTTTTCTAGGTTCGAGGTTGAGTGGGACTCCCTTGCCTCGCTTGTGCTGTTGCATCCATGCATTTTACTGTTTTACTGTATATCTGATATTGTTTCTGTTTCTGCCTATCCCTTAGGATCTCTGTTTCTCTCTGTGCAAGAGAGGAGCATGATAGACACTAGGTCTTAACCCATGCATGATAACATTAGGTTAGTTTGTTTCCCTTCGCAACCGTAGGTTAGAGTTCTGTCTCTTTCTTTCTCAAAACAAACAGAAAAACACATAAAGATTTCAAACACAATAAAAGACACTTCTTCCGTAAAAGAATGTGAACTCATCAAAGCGTCATTTTTGTCCGCCGGGACTGTTAATCAAGAAAACCTTTTCAGAAGGACTAAAATCAACCAAGACAGACTTGTGTCGTACGTGGCCCGAACTACGTTTGCTCTGATCTTCCATGCTGTGTGGAAGTACGTAGGCATAGGATGCGATATCCTAGCGAGCAACCTTCCCCTCCTTTCCCGCAGGTAGGCGAACTACGTTGACTCTGATTTCTCGTTCCAGACGGGAATACGTAGGCATAAAGTGCGATACTTTGCCGAGTCATTTTTATTTTCATTTTATTTTCTTTTAACCCCAGACCTTTAGCATAGATAGAATAACAATCCATACCCGAAAACAAGCGTGGATCCCATCGAGTACGATGGACGTGAGGGGTGCTAATACCTTCCCCTTGCGTAACCGACTCCCGAATCCAGGTTTTGGTTGCGATGACCATACCTTTTCCCGTCTTTTGCGAGGTTTACTCTGAGCGTTTCCTTTCCCTCCCGTGGGATAAATAACGCACGGTGGCGACTCTTCTGTTCAGCCGGCGCCGATTTTCGCAGTAGCGACAGCTGGCGACTCTGCTGGGGATCCAACGTCCCCTGGCTGCTAAGGACTGCGATGGTTCTTATGCATTTGGGATCCAACGTCCCTTGAGAGAGTCAATCCTAACGCTTGTTTTCCCGTCGAGGATTTTGTATGGAGTTATTTTATATTTCTAATCTTGTATTTTCAGCTTTATATATTGTTTATTATTGCTGTATTGGGGTGTGACGGGTGTTCTGATATTGAGAGATAAGCCGGACCTGGGCTTGAGTGCACCTAGAATTAGAGTAGAAATTAGTGGGCGCCCGCTTGCTTTGCTTGCTTCGGTGTCCCATGAAATCTACACTCAGACGAGGTTCCTCTGGTTGGCCTCCTGCCCCTTCCTTTGGTTGGCGTGGGTTGCTGGTTAGTTGGATTGTCGACTCTGGGGACCGATCATTTGGAAGTTGGCTGAGTGAGGCCTCTTCAGGAATTGATGATGCCACTCCTTCTGGGAATCGTATCATCAACCCTGAAAGTCTGTGACGCTGACGACCGCATAGGATGCCGTACCTTGTGCCAGTTATAGGGCCACCCACCTGTGAGGGGATTCAGGGTTATGCAGGTAACTAGACCTCCAGATTACCGGTTATTTCTTGATCAGAGATCCGGGTTATTTATGGAGAGTTATGAGGTCTGCCAGAGACCATGTGGAGATTTATTCTGAGGTCTGTCAGAGACCATTTGGAGATTTATTCTGAGGTCTGTCAGAGACCATTTGGAGATGTATTATGAGGTCTGTCAGAGACCAGTTGGAGATGTGTTATGAGGTCTGTCAGAGACCATTTGGAGATGTATTATGAGGTCTGTCAGAGACCAGTTGGAGATGTGTTATGAGGTCTGTCAGAGACCAATTGGAGGTGATTTGAGGTCTATCAGAGACCAGTTCGAGTTATGGTTTGAGGTCTGTCAGAGACCAGTGTTGGAGTTTTACTTTAGGTCTATATGAGGCCAGGGTTTGATGACTTCTGGATGGTCTACCTGAGACCTTTCTTGATTGGGTTTAGGCTATTCAGCTGCAGCTTTGGTCCCTGTTGAATGTTACTTGCATTGCATCCCTGCATATCCATTATCATTTGCATTTCACTAACGTGTGTCTGTGCTGCAGGTGCATTTGCATTTCCCTAGTTCTAGTGCCCAGACTTCTGAGTATTTGATCATGACTAGCCTACGGAGAACAGTTGCTTACAAATTGCCTACGCCTGATATTGTTCCTTTACTGGGGTTGATCTCTCTTGCTGATGAGGGTGTTCGTAGGAGTTTCCGGATGAGTTATGGTAGATTATTGAGATTGGTGTGCAAACCTACAGAGGTAGAGTTAGATGGGCTGTATGCTTTGATGCAATTCTATGACCCTGCTTTGAGGTGTTTCACGTTCTCTGACTTTATTATGGGACCGACGCTGGAGGAATACGCTGAGTATGTTGAGCTGCCTGTGCAGAACCAGGTTCCATTCATTCATTATGATGCCAAACCCAAGCCGGAGGAATTGGCAAAAGCCTTGCATGTTGATGCTTCTGAACTTGTGACTACTGTTTCCCGTGGAGTTCCAGGCTTCTCATTTCAGTTCTTAGTGGGTAAAGCCCAAGAGTACGCCAAGAATGGGTGCTGGGTTGCTTTCAATGCTGTGTTGGCTTTGTGCATCTATGGCATAGTTTTATTCCCCAATATACCGGATTTTGTGGATTTCGATGCTTTCTACTTGTTCGCCGCTGGTAATCCTGTACCTACCTTACTCGGAGATCTCTACCACTCGCTGCATTACAAGAATGAGAAGGGAAGAGGGAAGAATGTTCATCTTTGTGTACCCTTGTTGAGTATGTGGTTTGAGAGTCACCTTCCTAAGAGAGGATCTGCTGCAGAGACTACAGTTCCAGTTGGTTGGCCGGAGCGTTTGATGAGGTTATCGTCGGAAGATATGGAGTGGTTTGATAGAGATTTGTTGGGATCTGAGCTCATCTTTAGCTGTGCTGGGTACCCTAATGTGCCATTGATAGGAAGAAAAGGGTGTATCAATTACAACCCTTCTCTATTCATTCGCCAGTTCGGATATGCGCTGAAGAATCCACCTCAAGAGGAAGAAGTACAGGAATCTCTGTACTTCACCGGTGACGTGAAGGGGGAGTTATTAGCCAAGTTGCGACATGCTTGGACGCGTATTAACCGCAAAGGGAAGCCGTTGTTAGGAAAGAATGACTGTCAGGCCTATGCACCTTATAGAGCTTGGATTCAGGAGAGGGCTAGTCAGTTGAAGATGCTGTTTCCAGAGGCACCAATTCTTGATCCTATTCCGGTAGAAGAGCCGACCACTGTTTCTAGGGAAGTCTATGAACAAGTTGTGAGGGAGAAAGAAGCCTTAATGAAGATTAATGAAGGGTTAGAGCAAGAGCTAGCCCAGGCACGCAGTGAGAAGAACAAGGCCGTATATGCTTTCCAACAACAGATTGAGCTGGTGAACAGGTTAGGATCTGAGTTGACTGAGGAAAAGAAAAAGCGCGAACGTCTGGGGCAAGAGTTCAGAAGCTCCCATGACATGCTGGAAGCCAAAAAGAAGGCGCTCGACGCAGCACACCGAGAGATATCTTCTTGCAACAAGACTTGGAATGCTACACTCACCAACAACAAGCAGAGGGAAGATAAGCTAAAGCAGCAAATTTCCGACCTCGAGGAGAAGTTGAAGTCTAGCATCAAGAAATGTGAGGAGGAAGTGATGAACCGGTATAGTGTCCAGCATGCACTGAACAAGGCAATCAAATCCAGAGATGAAGCAGTGTCCCAGAAGCGAAAGTTAGAAGATTGTTTCGGAGAAGCAACATGGGAAGAAACTGCTGAAGACGTACGCCGTGTCCTTAAGAAGAGAAACCAGCTTGTTGAAGGGCTGCTTGATCGACCAAGCCATCCGGAGACCAAGAAGTTGATAGAGGAGTACCAGACTTTTGGGAGGATCTGATCATTCCATTATTTGTATGCTTTATTTGCATAGTGCTGACCATCACCAGGATTGTTGGTTGAGGTCATGCCATCTTTGTACTCTCAGTGATATTGTACCCTGGGCTTATTGATTCTCTCTGTTATATATGAGGCTTTCTATGACTCAGCTCCGGTATTCTTATTGTCAGCACTGTCACTGCACCGGCACCCTCGCACTGGAACTGGGGGAATGAACTTCCCTAATGCACAGACACATTGCATTGCATTCATATTCATATTGCATAACAGGTAATTTATGAATGGTGTCTTATCTCTTGCTCTGCATCAGGTACTTAACAGGATTCCAGATCAACATCCGCACCGCTATTCTACACGATCCAACTGTCGGAAAGTCATGGACCAGATTCAGAACGAGATGCAGGATGTACGCGAGAAGCTCGCCCTCTTCATGCAGACCATGGAGGCTATAGCAAAAGGGCAAGAGAATTTGCAGGCCATGGTCCAGCCTCTGTTGGCTCGCAACGCTGGTCATGGTAACGAAGATCATCAGTCTGTCCGGGTTGATACTGCTCATGGAGATGGCACTCCCACGCCAGTGGCTCCGCCTGTCGTCAATGTGAATGCTGCTAACGTCAACAACGCTACCGCTGCTGTGAATGGTAGCGTCGGAGTTGGAAATGAAACTGCTGTCCATAACGCTGGGCTGGGTGATGTCAATGTGGGAGATAATCTCGGAGGCAATGGCTTTGTCAACGCTGGGTTCGGATTCAACGATCAGGGATTCGACAATACTGGCAAGTATGGCTTTAATGCTCTAGGCTTTGGGCAAGATGGTTATGGTATGGTCAATCAGGGCTACGGGGGTTTTGGAAGCGGAAACGGTGCTGGTTTTATGGCTGGAGGTCCTGCTGGAGGTGTTCAAGGGTATGGCAACAGAGGCCGAGTTCCGGGGATGAATCAGGTCAGAGCTGGACGTAATAATGCGTATGATGGATACGGGGCTGGAAACGGTATGTGGCAAGAGGATCAGCAGGAAGACGCCTTCTCTGGAGGGGGCTTTGAAGGGCCGATGGATGATTCTCAAAAGATTAGAATGCTGGAAGAGCAAATGAAAGGAGTCCTAAATCAGAGTGCTGTGGGTCTGGACATGGCAACAATGGGCTTGGTACCTGGGCTGAGGGTGCCAATCAAGTTCAAAGCGCCTGCGTTCGATAAGTACAAAGGAGATACATGCCCGAAAGTGCATGTACGAGCTTATTACAGAAAGATGTCTGCATACTCCACTGACGAAAGAATGCTCATGCATTTCTTTCAGGATAGTCTATCGGGTCCTTCCTTAGAGTGGTACATGGGGTTGGAGCCCACTGATATCAAGACTTGGAAGCAATTAGCAGAGGCGTTCGTAGCCCATTACAAATATAACAGTGACCTGGCACCCAATCGGGTCCAGTTGGCCGGGCTTTCGCAGAAGAAGGGGGAGAGTTTTAAAGAATACGCGCAAAGGTGGCGCGATATGGCTGCCAGGGTCCGTCCTCCTGTGGAAGATAAAGAAATGAACGACATGTTTGTTGGCACATTCACCGGGCTGTTTCATGATATGTTGTTTCATACGTCTCTGGCTAGTTTTTCAGATCTGATTCTGATGGGTGAAAAGATTGAGCGGAACATTAAGCAAGGAAAGTTCCAAGTTGACGAGTCAGCTGCATCTGGCAGTAATAGGAAAGCTTATGGTGGGCGCCGTCAGGGCGAAGCTAGTGCTGTATTTGGAGGCCGAGGCCGAGGCCGAGGCAGGGGAAGAAATCCATATCGTCAGCAGCAGCAAGTGTCGAGTGTCACCATCCCGTATCAACAACAACCAATTCAGCAACAACAACAGGTTCAGCAGCAACCAATGCCACAGCAGCAGCAGCCTCAGCAGGGGGCACAGCAAGCTCAGAGAAAATTCCAGGGTGGTAAGCCGAGAAGGGTGTTCGAGAAGCCTCCCTCTAACTATGCTGATTTATTGCAGACCTTGTTGGGATTGAATCTGGTAGAGAAAAGAACCTTGGCACCGATAACGGGAGCTCCCCCGTTCGGTTATGATGCAAATAGGCGCTGCGAGTTTCATTCTGGGGCCCCGGGCCATGATATAGAAGGTTGTCATGCTTTTAAGCACGTTGTGCAGGATCTCTTGGACAACAAGTCTATCAACTTCGGAACGACCGGTGCGAATATAGTCCAGAAACCCATGCCTAATCATGGGGCGAACGCCGTGCTGACTGAGGAAGGTCTGAATCTGATTATGAATGTTGAGGATTTAAAGACGCCGCTGAGCGAAATAAAAAGCCGACTGTTGCAAGGAGGTGTTTACCCGGGTTGTAATGAGTACTGCTTAGATTGTTGGGCCCTGTCTGGGGGGTGTGAGGATTTGAAGAAAGGCATTCAGGCCTTGATTGATGAAGGTGTATTGCAGTTTGATAGAACAGCAACTGATGAGCCGGCAGGGGCAGTAATGGATAATCAGAGTGATGTTGCCACAGTGACAATTCCTAGGAAGACGATCACTATTTCAGCACCAGCTCAGCGACCACCGATTACTATAACTAAAGCCGGGCCAATCCCGTATGAGAACACGAAAGCAGTCCCATGGTCATATGGGCTAGAGGTGTATTGTGACGGGATTAAAATCGATGTTAACAAGCAGTCGGCGGAGATTGTGGATAATGTTGTGGGCTCGGGAGGCATGACGAGAAGCGGCAGGATCTTTATATCTCCTGAAGTGGAAGCCGAAAGGCTAGCGAAAGGAAAGGGGAAAGCGGTGGAAAATGTTCCGGTACAAGCAAATGAAAAAGAAGCAGCATCTAAGGATGTCGAAGAATTCATGCGTTTAATTCGGAAGAGCGATTATAAAATCGTGGAGCATCTGCAGCAAACGCCATCCAAAATATCTATTCTGTCATTGCTGTTGTGTTCAGAAGCCCACAGGAACGCTTTGCTGAAAGTCCTGGACACTTCTTTTGTACCACAGGATGTCTCCGTGAACCAGCTAGAAGGGGTATTGGCACATGTAAATGCAGGCCACAGTCTGGGCTTTACTGATTTCGACTTGACTCCGAAAGGAAGGGATCATAATATGGCATTACATGTATCTGTTGAGTGCAGAGGGTCGACAATGTCGCACGTATTGGTTGACACCGGGTCGTCTTTGAATGTGCTGCCTAAGAAGGCTATGATGAAGCTGGATGTTCGAGGAATTTTGTGCACACCAAGTGATTTGGTAGTCAGAGCGTTTGACGGCACGCGGAGAACAGTCTTCGGATCGATCACCTTGCCTCTGCAAGTGGGGCCGGAAGTGTTTGCAACGGAGTTTTATATCATGGATATACAGCCTGCGTACAGCTGCTTGCTGGGAAGACCTTGGATTCACGGGGCAGGGGCTGTCACGTCAACCCTGCATCAGAAGTTAAAGTATATGGTCGGAGACAGTGTAGTCACCGTGTGCGGAGAAGAAGACATCCTGGTCAGCCATCTTTCTTCGTTCAAATATGTGGAAGTCGACGGGGAGATCCACGAGACGCCATGCCAAGCATTCGAAGGTTTGCGCATACAGGACAAGAGTCCCGGGCCAAGCAAAGTGCCAGAGATAGCTGTTTCTTCGTATAAAGAAGCCCAAGCGCTAGTGAAGGCAGGAGAAGCCACGGGCTGGGGCAAAGTATTGGACATTCCGGTGAAAATGGACCGGTTCGGACTGGGGTACCGACCGTCGTCATCAACTCCTTCCGTGGGGGCCCCTCATTTCAGAAAGTCAATCACCATCTCTGCCAGTGGAGTATGCCATGAATCTGTCAATGCTGCTTCGGAATCCGATGAAGGGGACAGCGACTGTGATATGGATGCCTGGATTCAGCCAAGCACGCCAGGACAAGGACTGTGCAACTGGTCTATTCAGGAGCTTGTTCCTGTGACTTTTAAACAGTAATGCTTTGCTTTATTAATTGTTGAATAATCTGATGTCTTGCCCGGGGCATCAGGATTTGCTTAGGGCTGTGTTGTTATAAACATTGCTTCGTTAATCATTAAATAAATGGCGTTTTTCATGTGCAAATACTGTAATCCCTGTCTTTCTTGTTTTGTATTTTTCAATAAAATGGCAACGTGGTTATCCGCTTTATACGCATTTTGAAGCACTTAACCCTTTCTTTTGCAGGATAACATTTTCAGATGACATCTTTGAGCCACCTATGACTCGTCCCGACTTCGAGCACCCGGTATTCCAGACCGAAGAAGAGGTTGTCGAAGATAGCGACGTTCCTGAAGAACTGTCTTGGTTGGTGAAGCAAGAGGAAAGAGCCATTCTGCCTCACGACGAGGTTATCGAAATTATCAATTTGGGGTCGGAAGGGGTTGAGAAAAATATTCGTATCGGAGCCGCACTGCAGAGTGATATCAAGCGAAAACTGGTTGAAATGCTCCGAGAGTATAATGATGTATTCGCTTGGTCGTATCAAGATATGCCAGGGCTCGATACAGATATGGTTGTGCATCGTCTGCCACTGAAAGAAGACTGCCCGCCTGTCAAACAAAAACTTCGCAGAACTCGACCAGATATGGCAATGAAGATCAAAGAGGAGGTTCAGAAACAGTGGGACGCTGGTTTCCTGGCTGTGACGAAGTATCCCTCATGGGTTGCTAACATCGTACCAGTGCCAAAGAAAGATGGCAAGGTTCGAATGTGCGTGGACTATAGAGATTTGAATAAAGCAAGCCCAAAAGACGATTTTCCACTTCCTCACATTGACGTGTTAGTGGATAATACTGCTCAATACTCTGTATTCTCCTTCATGGATGGCTTTTCAGGCTATAATCAAATTAAAATGGCGCCAGAGGATATGGAGAAGACTACTTTCATAACGCCTTGGGGGACATTTTGCTATAAAGTGATGCCCTTTGGTTTGAAAAATGCTGGGGCAACATATCAGCGTGCGATGACAACTCTCTTTCATGACATGATGCATAAAGAGATTGAAGTTTATGTTGACGATATGATTGCCAAATCCCAGACGGAGGAAGAGCATCTGGTGAATCTGTTGAAGTTGTTTAAAAGGCTTAGGAAGTTCAGGCTGAGACTGAACCCTAACAAATGCACCTTCGGGGTGAGATCGGGTAAGCTCCTGGGGTTCATAGTAAGCGAAAGAGGAATAGAGGTCGATCCTGCTAAAATAAAAGCGATTCAAGAAATGCCGACGCCTAAAACAGAGAAAGAGGTGCGCGGGTTTTTAGGGAGATTGAACTACATTGCCCGGTTCATATCTCACCTAACGGCCACGTGTGAACCATTATTCAAGTTGCTAAAGAAAGATCAAGCTATAACGTGGAACGATAATTGTCAAAAGGCGTTCGACAAAATAAAGAAGTATCTGCAGGAGCCTCCTATTTTGATACCCCCAGTGGCAGGGAGACCCTTGATAATGTATTTGACGGTTCTTGAGGGAAGTATGGGTTGTGTTCTCGGTCAACACGACGAGACGGGGAGAAAAGAGCATGCAATCTATTATTTGAGTAAGAAATTTACAGACTGTGAATCTCGATACTCAATGCTGGAGAAAACTTGTTGCGCGCTAGCCTGGGCCGCCAAGCGTCTGAGGCAGTACATGCTGAATCATACAACCATGCTCATCTCGAAGATGGATCCAATCAAATATATATTTGAAAAGCAGGCGTTGTCAGGTAGAATTGCCAGGTGGCAGATGGTCTTGACTGAATACGATATTCAATACGTCTCGCAAAAGGCAATAAAGGGGAGTGTGTTGTCTGAGTATCTGGCGGAGCAGCCTATTGAAGAGTACCAATCAATGAGATTCGATTTTCCTGACGAGGATATCATGTATCTCAAGATGAAGGATTGTGAAGAGCCGTTACCAGACGAGGGACCAGAGCCGGGGTCCCAGTGGAAGATGATATTTGATGGAGCTGTGAATGCTTACGGTAGCGGAATAGGGGCAATTATCACTACGCCGCACGGGTCGCACATCCCGTTTACTGCCCGACTGACCTTTGCTGTTACCAATAATGAGGCCGAATACGAAGCTTGTATAATGGGGCTTGAAGAAGCCATTGATTTGCGAATCAAACATTTAGACGTATACGGAGACTCAGCTCTGGTGGTGAATCAGATCAAAGGAGAATGGGAGACACGGCAGCCCAATTTGATACATTATATGAATTATGCAAGGAGATTGTTGCCTTTCTTCGATAAGGTTGAATTGCATCACGTACCACGGGCAGAAAATCAAATGGCTGACGCCCTTGCCACCTTGTCTTCCATGTACAAGGTCAACTTCTGGAACGAAGCTCCCCAGATCACTATCTCTCGGTTGGACAGGCCAGCTTATGTATTTGCTATTGATGAAGCGTCTGATGGCAAACCGTGGTATTTTGATATCCTTAATTTCCTGAAGAATAAAGAGTATCCGGCTGGGGCATCCAGTCAAGATCAGAAGACTCTCAGGAGATTAGCGGGTAATTTCTATTTGAACCCGGATGGCGTCTTATACAGAAGAAACCACGACTTGGTGTTGTTGCGTTGTGTAGACGAGAAAGAGGCAAAGCTTCTCATGGAGGAAATTCACGAAGGTACCTTTGGTACGCATGCTGGTGGGCATGCTATGACGAGAAAGCTGCTGCGGGCAGGTTACTTTTGGCTGACGATGGAAACTGATTGTTTCAAATTTGCAAGAAAGTGCCACAAGTGCCAAATTTATGCTGACAAAATACATGTGCCTCCGAGTCCTCTGAATGTGATGTCATCTCCATGGCCATTCTCAATGTGGGGAATCGATATGATTGGAAAGATTGAGCCGACGGCTTCTAACGGGCATCGGTTCATCCTAGTAGCAATCGATTATTTCACCAAATGGGTGGAAGCAGCGTCTTACGCAAATGTAACGAAGCAAGTGGTGGCTAGGTTCATCAAGAGAGATATCATTTGCCGATATGGGATTCCCGAGCGGATAATCACAGATAACGGTTCTAATCTGAACAACAAAATGATGAAGGAGCTCTGTCAGAATTTCAGGATCGAACATCACAACTCCTCCCCTTACCGACCCAAGATGAATGGCGCTGTCGAAGCGGCCAATAAAAATATCAAGAAGATCGTCCAGAAAATGGTGGTGACGTATAAGGATTGGCACGAGATGCTACCTTTCGCTTTGCACGGTTATCGTACGACGGTACGCACATCAACCGGGGCAACTCCGTTCTCGTTGGTATACGGAATGGAAGCGGTACTACCATTGGAAGTTGAGATTCCTTCTCTGAGGGTATTGCGAGACGTTCAGCTGGACGAGGCAGAATGGGTAACGAACAGATTGAACCAATTGAGTTTGATGGATGAGAAGAGGCTAGCTTCTCTGGCATACGGTCGTTTGTATCAAAGACGAATGAAGAAAGCGTACGACAAGAAAATACTTCCGCGAAGCTTTCAGACGGGCGACCTTGTGCTGAAAAGGATTCTCCCGCCGCAAGCAGATCACAGGGGCAAGTGGACCCCCAACTACGAAGGGCCATACGTTGTCAGGAAAGTATTTTCAGGAGGAGCTTTGTTGCTGTCCACCATGGACGGGGAAGACTTTGCATCACCTGTGAATTCGGACACGGTTAAAAAATACTTTGCTTAAAATAGACCCGCTGGACAGAAAAAAGAGAGTCCAGGCAAAAACGGGGCATCCTGGCGAACCAAAAACAGAATGAAAGGTTCGGGCAAAAGTTAGGGATAAAATTGAAAAAATGTACACCCGCGAAGTTGAAAACCTACACTGGGCGGCTTCGGCAAAAAGGGGTATCCCGGTGAACTGAAAACCCGTAAAGGGCGGTTCACGCAAAAGTTAGGGATTTGAAAAGCAAATGACTGCGGTCCGAATTCGAATTCAATGAGCATCTATGCGGGAGAATATATTTGAGGAATTAGTTATCGGATACAACCTCTTCAGAAGTCGGATACCGGGAAAGCATTAGAGTCGGACGAGTCATGGGAGGATCAGTTCGTGGTGTTCATCTGCATCCAGTTGCCGACATGTGTACAAGATTTAATTTGTCAATATTTATGCTTCTTGTGAATACTTGCATACTTGTATATTTGCTTCGCGTAGCTTCCTCTTTTCAGGAGTTACATCCCGTGTACAAAACACTCCGCCCATTCAGGGGCCCAATCAATGAAAATGTGTTATTCAGTACTTGATGCCTGTTCTTTACTGTTTTGCGCATGATAAAACGCCTAAAGTTTATTGAAGCTAGCATGAGTATAACATTACTGGCCCTTGCCAACAATTGTTAAAGCTTTGAATTAATTGAGTGTAACGTCACTAACCTGAATCGATTTGGATTGCATAGGCTTGTCGTGCTTTGTTTGTGTTGTTGCAGGTTTCATAACTGTACGAGGAAGGTGATCAAAAGATTGCAATAGTGAAAGGCTTGATCCCCACGCAGGTCAGGCATGTTCTTCCTGAAGAAGGATAGAATTCTCCAGCTAGCCGTAGCTTATCCAAAGGACGTGCTCCAGAGAAGTTACTCGTCCTCAGCAGAGTTTAGTGATTCTGAGATCGTAAGGCTGTATTCAGACAGGTTCATCTCCCCCCGTAGGGTCAGGCACTCTTCCCCAGTGGAGTCAGTTAATTTTCCCCGAGAGAATCATCCCATCCCCAGCGGAGTTCTCTTTTTAGCAAATGTTCTTTCATTCCAGTGGAATTCGAAGGTCAAGGCTCTCCAAAGCAGAGTTGATGTTGGGTCCTGTCATTTATTTTGTCAGAGATACTGGTGATATTGGTTCACGTTCCAGCAGAAAGTCCGATCGTGCCGTGCACATCTGTGATTCCTCAGCAAAGTTATTGTCCCCAGCAGGGGTTACTTCAGCAAGATGTGTGGTTTGAGTTCCCAACTTCCCAGCAGGGTCGACTTCATCCTACCAGCATTTATTTTGCCGGAATAATTTTGTAGCATCAGGCTATCCCCGGCGAGTCGGCGTTACCCTTCCAGCATTTATTTTGCTGAAGCAGTTTCTGTACTCTAGTAGTTCAGGTGGAGAGAGCTCTTGCTCAAATAAATCACCAAACAGTCAAGATCTCGGCAGGAGATATTCAATAACAATGTCAGTTTCGGCGGTATTCCCCCACAGAGTTATAATGATAAAACTCTCTTTGTCTCCAGCAGAGTCATTTATGCAAATGTATCTTATTTTCCCCAGCCAGAGTGGCCAGGATAAGAATCTCCTTATTCCCAAGCAGAGTTTGTTTGTCATCAGCGGGTCGCATGAATCAGAATTTCAGAGACCACCGCCGGTTATCAGAGCAGGCATCCGATAGTTGGTTTTCAGACATCCCCAGTAGAGTTCATCTCGAAGTCGCTGTCACGTCAATGCTGAGCAGTTTGTGGGTAAGGATCATTGAAGAATTAAGTCCTGACGGGGACCATTTACTCCTAGAATGACGGGATTTCTTCAGAAGTGGGCGTCCTAACGTGGACAGGTTTGTTTTACCGGATTGGTAAGGTGCGTTAATCCTGACGTGGATAGATTCGGTCTCTCGAAATTTGGAGAAAAGGAAATCCTGACGTGGACAAAAGATTGGTTACTCTCCGTGTTGGTATCCTGACGTGGATCATTTTGTTTTCGGCAGATATCTTTATTCGTAATGGTGAAATGTGCGTCCTGACGTGGACAAGTTTGTAGTTCTTTGTGATGACAAGATACAAGAATCCTGACGCGGACAAGTTTATCCTTCTTCGTGTTGTTGGCAAAGTGTAAGTCCTAACGCGGATATTTCCCCAGCAAGTCGAAGACGCGTGAGTCCTTACGTGGACAAGTCTTATTTCCTCAGTGAGTCGAAGACGCCTGAGTCCTTACGTGGATAAATCAAGACGAGATCAGTGTCCTAACGCGGGCAGATCAAAGAGATTATTATTCCTAACGTGGAAAGATGTAGTCCTTACGCGGACATATCAACAGAGGTGATTCCTAACGTGGAAAGACGGAGGTTCCTAACGCGGAAAAGATGGAGTCCATACGCGGACGTGTCAGAAGATAGTTTCCTTACGTGGAAATGACAGCATTCCTAACGTGGAAAGAAGAGAGTCCTTACGTGGACATGTCAAGAGCATTCCTTATGTAGAAGAAAAATGGTTTCCTTACGTGGAAAGACGAGTTTATTCCTTACGTGGAAGATAGATTGAATCCTAACGTGGAAAGAAGAAGATTATTCCTGACATGGAAGAAATTGAGGTCCTTACGTGGACAGATTCAAGAAAAGTGGAATTCCTTACGTGGAAAGATCGGAGTCCTGACGCGGACATATCAAGTGATATTGGAGTCCGTACGTGGACAGATTGATGCAGTTCTCCTTACGCGGAAAGAAGATTGCTTCCTAACGTGGAAAGATACAAGCGTTACTCCTAACGTGGAAGAATGTTATTCCTAACATGGACAATTCAGTTTACGGAAATGCAGATGAATTATCCCCAGCGGAGTTGCCGAGATTTTCCTGGGTTGACAGCAAGTGTAGTCCTAACGTGGACCAATTCTAGGTGAGATTTCTTCGTGTTGACAACAGACAGAGTCCTAGCGTGGACAAGCAAGCAGTCTGGTATGACAAAATCCTCTTCAGAACGATGAAGACAATCCCCAGCACGGTCGTGCGAGATCAGTGGGTTGCCGTAACAGTCAGATTCAGCTGACGAATGTCATTCCTCAAGCAGGAGCGCAGTTTATTTCTGCGGTTGGCAAATTTCTGGTTTCACTAGTATTCAACCGTCTCGTACCGCGAATGTCTGAAGGCTCCGGGCTCTTCATCCAATCGGGTCCAAGTCGCTTGAAGAGGGGCAGCTGTTGCACCCTAAAATTTGCTCAACCTTATTCAATTGGTTTATGTTTCATCATCATTAGCATTTGCATATAGAGTCATGTACATAGACTAACCATCTGCATAGCATAAGCATAGCAAGTCATTCAACAGGGGACCAATCATTATTTTCATCTCTAGAGGCCTATCAAGAGGTTATTATCCCAATTCAGTCATATTCAAGTCATCAGGAAAGAATTTGAAAGCAAAGAGTTCAGCAGATCAAGCCTTGGGTCTATCTCCTAGCTGAGGGTATCTGAGGATCAACAAGAGGGTTGTGAGCTGTGAAATGAAAGCATGGAGAGCATCTAGACATCTTGAGAGATTTATAAAGTCATTTGGAGAAGAAAGCAAGTCATTGATGGAAGCACAAGAGCTATAGTGGAAGACAGTCAACTAGGGTTTCATCTGGGTCAACCCTAGGTCAACCCTAGGTCAATTGACTGACTTAAGAGGGCATTCAAGTCTATTGGAGAGATGTGGGGATCATCATTGAACATATGAAGAATGATATGGAGATATGACAAGGAGAATTCAAGAGAAGTCAAGGAGAAGAGGAGTTACTAAATTAGGGTTTCTCTGTAAAATCCCCTAGTTTAGGTCAAATTTCCAAGCAAGATAAGTCAAAATGCTAGCTTCAAATGGCTTCTTGGCCAACATGAAACTTGTAGAGGATCTCAAGACCTTTAATTTGAGTGGTGGAAGACCTCAAGGAGATTTATAGAACTCAAGTTATGGTCCTTACAAGTTACAGGTCATCTGGGGTGTCTGAACTTTTGTCTGTGAAAGTGACTTGACTTCCAAGCTAGTTTTGCCCCTCAAGGAGATTTCAAATGAATTCTTGGTCAACATAAGAATTGTTCCTCATTGTCTTAGCTTTCTAGAATGGTATGGTATGCCTTCATATGATGGGGAGAACTCAACTTATGGTCTTGACAAGCAAAGGGTATTTTGGGTATTTGTGAATTACAGGTCATTTTAACCTATGTCCAAAACTCATACAAGGAGGCCTCAAATGGAAAAACTTACAACATCAAACTTGCTCCAAATGGGATTTTAAGTCTAGAAAGAAGGTCACAAGTTATTGGAGAAGCTCATAGCATGGGGTTACATAATTGGTCAAAATATGAACTAAAAAGGCTTATAAAGTGAATAATTTCAAAGTGAAAAGTGGTTTGGGAGATTTACAAGTCCAAATGAAGACTTCCAATATATGATTTTGAATGGAAAAACAATTCTAAGAACAATGGTTCACACACTTTTTTGAGTTTAGAAGGAAAAAATGAAGTTATCCATGGTTGCTTACCTTTTAAGAAACATAATCCAAAATGAGCCAAAGTTTGAAAACAAGGGAATGTGCAAGATGGATCTAGAATGTGCCATTGGGGTCTATATATTCATGAAAGGAGAATTTGGCAAGGGTTGGCCTCATTTGCACCAAGAATTCCACAAATTTTTCTCATGCTTTCTCATTAAGTTTTCATTCCAATTCTCCAAAATCTTCATCAATCTTCCTCAAAATCAATCCAATCATATTCAATATTCATCATAGATCAGAATTGAAGCAAGGATCAAGTGATTATCATCCATTTTCGAGTGCTTTTCTCAAGATCATCAAAATCACAATCTCAAGTGGATAGCATAATTCTGGCCAAGTCTCATCAAAAGCTTGCATACAGAATCAAGTTCCTCAAGGATTGATCAAGATTCAACACTTAGAAGCTTCAGATCCACATCTTCCATAGCTGTTCTCAAAGTTTTACATCAGGTAAGTTTTCCTTCGATTTGCTTAATTCAGTTAGTTTCACATGATTTTATTAGTGTAGAATTGATCTAGGTGGTTAGGAGATTAAGTTAGATGATTTTGGAACGATTTGGTGATGGTTAGTGACAGGTGCAACAAACTGTTAGTGTTCGAATCTCTTGGATTAGGGCGTTAGAATGTTAGTTGGATGCATCAGATTAACCTCCATTAGGCATAGGTTAGTTTAGGTCAAGTTTGAGGAAGAATGGTGAAGGTTCGTATCAGTGCATTTCAATGGTGGCCAGATGTTGATTCAATCGTGTTTGTTGTTATGGTGAGTTTCAAGTTAATCTAATGCCCTAGGCTTGTAGAGGGAAGAATTTGGAGTGGTTTTTGTGTTCACATCATGTGGATTGGCTGCGTGTAGAAGGAGAACAGAAGGGTGTAAACCTTGCTCGTGCATGGCTGCCATGGTGTTTGAAACCCTAACTTGCAGAACCAAGGAGGAAGAGATAATCTGTACCCTTCGTTTGGAGTAGGACCATTGACTATTGGCGTGATCCAAGGGCCATCGTTTAATCTGAAGTTTGGAGGGAATTGTGCTGGCCCTAAACGCACCGTTTCATTAATTGAAACGGGCGGGCCTGAGTGTTATTGTTATCCCCACCCCCAGCAACCAGGCCCAATGCAATTTCAACGTATTTTTGATGCTATTCTCACCCCCAGCGCTCTTCTTTTATTTTCATTGATGCTGAGTGTTTTTCTGGGCCTAGTGTAAGCGCTATATGCACCCCCATTGTTGGCCCATCATGGATAATCAACTGGAGCGAATTGATATTCTAACCCCCCTCCCTCATTTTAATTCATTTAATTTTCTTAATTCATTTTAATTTTTTTACCAACTTCAAAAATTCATAATAAATGCATAAAAAATCATTTGCACTTCATTCTTTTTACATCATTTTCATTAAAATGTCTAGAATATTATAGGAAAATAAATTTTCATTTTTAGTTTTATGTCATATTTTTTACATATTTTCTAAATAAATGTCATATTAAATAATTCATTTCATGCATCATTTTTATGATTTTTGTTCTCTCACATGCTTTAATCTTTTTTGATCATTCTTTTCATATTGTTTAGATGAGATGTTAAGCTTGTAGAAATATTTTAGTTCCCATTTTTAGAGGTTAATTTTAGGTGATTAATAGATGCTTGAATATCATGAACAAAACTAGGGTTTTAGGTGACAACTTAGGAGTTTGATTTCATTTCCCTTAGGACTTAGGGTTTGAATAGATTAGTTATGGGACTATAGGGGCTATGGGTAGCTATTAGATCCCTTAGAAAAAGTCAGGATTCCCCTACTGCTATTATTACTGTCTGTATATCTGTTGTTTGGTGTGGTGTGCCCTCTGGGGATTGTTGCTTGTTTGATTGGGTATTGGGTTTGCCTGGGGGCCCTGGGGAAGCTGAAGATTTGTGGAGATGAAGCTATTGGAGATTCAAAGATTGAAGATCAACTGTCAAAGTTGAGGAGGAGTTTCTTGCTGGCAGATGCTGAGGAGATTAGGGTTTAGGAGCTAGGCAGAGCTCTAGGTTAGAAAGTTTGTTTCTCAAACATGGATTACCTTGTCTGCATCCATTCTTCTCTGTGATTCAGAGTCTCTCTAAGACACTCACCCCCTTCCTTTGGAAGGCTTGGTGATAGTATCTATGAGATAGAACTCTTGAGAGAAAATGTCTCTTGTGTTAGAAGCAGTCTGTTCACCACCTTTGGTAGTCAGCTGATTGCTTAACACTCAATTCACTCTTGTGACTGATCCCTCATCCTGGAGGTTTGAGCTTGAAGAAAAGCCATTGCAGATGGAAGACTGATGATCAAAGCCCTTGTCTGAAGGCCATGAAGATGGAGATTGATGCTTGTTGAAGCCTGTAGCTGATTGGAGGTTACTTGAAGCCAGTTGTTGATTCAGAGCTGCTGATGCTGTTTCTTTTGGCTGTATTTCATTTGTTGATGTATTGATTGGTTTTCTGGACTGTATTGTTTGCTGTTTACCCTGTTGGGTTGGAAGTGAAGCCTGTTCACTTTCGCCTATTGTTTTCTAGGTTCGAGGTTGAGTGGGACTCCCTTGCCTCGCTTGTGCTGTTGCATCCATGCATTTTACTGTTTTACTGTATATCTGATATTGTTTCTGTTTCTGCCTATCCCTTAGGATCTCTGTTTCTCTCTGTGCAAGAGAGGAGCATGATAGACACTAGGTCTTAACCCATGCATGATAACATTAGGTTAGTTTGTTTCCCTTTGCAACCGTAGGTTAGAGTTCTGTCTCTTTCTTTCTCAAAACAAACAGAAAAACACATAAAGATTTCAAACACAATAAAAGACACTTCTTCCGTAAAAGAATGTGAACTCATCAAAGCGTCATTTTTGTCCGCCGGGACTGTTAATCAAGAAAACCTTTTCAGAAGGACTAAAATCAACCAAGACAGACTTGTGTCGTACGTGGCCCGAACTACGTTTGCTCTGATCTTCCATGCTGTGTGGAAGTACGTAGGCATAGGATGCGATATCCTAGCGAGCAACCTTCCCCTCCTTTCCCGCAGGTAGGCGAACTACGTTGACTCTGATTTCTCGTTCCAGACGGGAATACGTAGGCATAAAGTGCGATACTTTGCCGAGTCATTTTTATTTTCATTTTATTTTCTTTTAACCCCAGACCTTTAGCATAGATAGAATAACAATCCATACCCGAAAACAAGCGTGGATCCCATCGAGTACGATGGACGTGAGGGGTGCTAATACCTTCCCCTTGCGTAACCGACTCCCGAATCCAGGTTTTGGTTGCGATGACCATACCTTTTCCCGTCTTTTGCGAGGTTTACTCTGAGCGTTTCCTTTCCCTCCCGTGGGATAAATAACGCACGGTGGCGACTCTTCTGTTCAGCCGGCGCCGATTTTCGCAGTAGCGACACAGAGTTTTCAAACTGCTTTGGCTTTTTAATGCCAAGCTTATCATTAAATCTAATATGAATAGATTCTTTCATAATCTGTGTCTCAGTATTGTATACTCTGTAGCCTTTAGAGCGTTCAGAATACCCAAGCATGAAACACTTCTGTGCTTTAGAATCAAACTTGTTCCGATTTTCTTTAGTATTTAACATATAGGAAATACATCCAAAAGGATGAAAATATGAAATGTTGGGCTTTTTGTTCTTCCACAGTTCATAGGGAGTCTTCTCCAGAAGAGGTCTTACAAACACTCTGTTCTGAATGTAACAGGCTGTGTTGATTGCTTCTGCCCAAAAGTGCTTCGCCAGATTAGTCTCATTGATCATGGTTCTGGCCATTTCTTGCAGAGTTCTATTTTTCCTCTCTACAACTCCATTTTGTTGTGGAGTTCTAGGACAGGAAAAATCATGAGCAATGCCATTTTCATTAAAATATTTTTCAAATATTTGTTTTCAAATTCACCACCATGATCACTTCTGACTTTTATAATTTTGAAATCTTTTTCATTCTGGACTTGTTTGCAGAAGTCAAATAACACAGAATGTGACTCATCCTTGTGTTTTAAGAACTTTACCCATGTCCATCTACTATAGTCATCAATAATGACTAATCCATACTTCTTGCCTCTGATGGATGCAGTTTTCACTGGTCCAAACAGATCAATATGAAGTAGTTCTAGTGGTGTGGAAGTAGAAACAACATTTTTTGATTTAAAAGATGATTTTGAAAACTTCCCTTTTTGACATGCTTCACAAAGAGCATCTGAGGTGAACTTCAGATTAGGAAGTCCTCTGACAAGATTAAGTTTATTAATCTGAGATATACGTCTCATATTAATATGCCCCAATCTTCTGTGCCAGACCCATTGCTCCTTATTAACAGACAAGAGACATTTAACATTCTGAACCTTAAGTTCTGAAAGATTTATTTTATAAATGTTGTTTTTCCTCTTTCCACTAAATAGGATTGAGCCATCCTTTTGACTAATAGCTTTACAACATTTTTGATTAAAGGTTATGTCATAACCATTATCACTTAATTGACTTATGGATAATAGATTATGCTTTAATCCTTCTACAAGTAAAACATTAGTAATAGAGGGAAGTTTACCATTTCCAATAGTGCCAGATCCAATGATCTTGCCCTTCTGATTCCCTCCAAATTTCACATCACCTCCAGATCTAAGCTCCAGACTTTGGAACATAGACCTTTCTCCTGTCATGTGTCGCGAGCATCCAGAGTCCAGGTACCATGATTGGCGTCCTGACCTTGCTGCTAAGAACATCTGCAACAGGAATTATTTTACTTTTAGGTACCCAGATCTTCTTGGGTCCTTTTGGGTTAGTTGTTCTGAAGGTTTGTCTAAACTTCTGTTTTTCAACATAAGGTTTATTCTGACTAGCCTTAGATTTAAACACATGAATGTTCTTTTCAGAACGAGTGTATTCAATATCATTCAAGTGACCAAATTTAAAGTGGGAATATAAAGGAGTCTTCTTGATGATAATTTTATCAACAGGTTTTGGATTTAAATCCTTTCCAGAGGAAGATTTATATCCAATTCCTTTTCTGTTATTTTTGCTAACTCCATAGATCATAGAAGCCATTTTGCTTCTGTCTATGCTTTTAGCAAGAAACTTCTGAAAGCTGTAATCATATTTTTCCAAAATATTTTTGCATTCAGACTCAGTTTCAGAATCAGAGTCTTGTTGAGCTAATTCAGAATCATTTTTCAATCTTAAGTTCTTTTCATTTAGCTCAGCTACTTCTGATTTGAGAATATTATTCTCAGATACAAGATTGCTTTGACGCTTCTTGTATTTGAGCTTAATATTGTTATAGCTCTTCAGAACTTTTGACAACACTTTGATAAGTTCATCTTTAGTGAGTTTAGCCATTACCTCTTCAGCGTCAGAGTCAGATTCAGATCCTGAAATTCCTTCCTTCTGATCTTCTATGTCTGCCATTAATGCTATATTGGCAGATTCCTCTTCTGACTCAGATTCAGATTCAGATGTATCTGAATCATCCCAGGTGGCCATTAGAACCTTCTTCTTCTTATCAGATTTTCTTTTAGGCTTTTCTTTCAACAACTTTGGACATTCATTTTTGTAATGCCCAGGTTCTTTACATTCATAGCAGACAACCTCCTTTTTGTCAGATCTTCTGTGTCCAGAAGATTCTTTTCTTTGGTCAGACTTCCTGAAGTTTCTGAACTTCTTTCCTTTGTGCTTCCAGAGTTTGTTTATTCTTCTAGACAGCATGGATAGTTCATCTTCATCTTCAGATGAGGATTCTTCAGAGCTTTCCTCTATTACCTGCAATGCTTTAGCAGATTTATTAGATTTTAAAGCAATTGATTTACCTTTCTTTTGAGGTTCATCTTCCTCAAGTTCAATTTCATGACTCCTTAGTGAACTGATTAGTTCCTCCAAGAAGATCTTGTTCCGATCTTTAGCCATTTTCAGTGCAGTCACCATAGGTCTCCATCTGGTAGGTAAGCTTCTGATGATCTTTTTCACATGATCAGCAGTAGAGTATCCTTTATCCAGAACCTTTAGTCCAGCTGTAAGTATTTGAAATCTATAGAACATAGCTTCAACAGATTCAGCTTCTTCCATCTTGAAGGCTTCATACTTCTGAATTAGAGCCAGAGCCTTTGTTTCCTTGACTTGAGAGTTTCCCTCATGAGTCATCTTTAAGGACTCAAACATGTCAAATGCAGTTTCTCTATTTGTGATCTTTTCATACTCAGTGTGAGATATTGCATTTAACAATATTGTTCTAGCCTTGTGGTGATTTCTAAATTCCTTCTTTTGAGCTTCTGTCATAGATTTTCTATCTACTTTCTTGCCATTCCCATCAATGGGATGAACATATCCATATATGACCAAATCCCATAAATCAGCATCATAACCAAGGAAAAAACTTTCAATCATGTCTTTCCAATAATCAAATTTCTCCACATCAAACATAGGGGGTTTAGTGTTGATTCTGTCCCTTTCTTCATATTTTTTGTTAATGTTAGATATTGAAGTATCAGCCATAGTAACAACCAATATATATCAAAGTTTTTCTCACTGGATCTTTTCTGTCACTGTGAAGTGGTAGCACACAGAGAACCGAAGCTCTGATGCCAACTGAAGGTGAGAAAATACTTAGAAGGGGGGTTGAATAAGTATGAAGTTAAAAACTTAGAAATAAAACTCAAGTATTTTTATCCTGGTTCGTTGAACTCAACTACTCCAGTCCACCCTTTCTAGAGTGATTTGTCTTTCTCAAACAAGGACTTAATCCACTATTTAATCAACTGATTACAATAGTAAGCACTAAGAACAACTGTTCAAAGTCTTCTCAAGAACTACTAATCCTGACTGGATCTTCTTAAGGTTTTCTTACAATCAAATGTAATAACAAATACAAGTGTTAAAATGCTTCTAATAAAGCTTTATCACAACTGTGATTTTTCACTTAAGATTAAGAACAAAGAATTAATTCTAGAAAGAATATATGAGTTGTATGAGAGCTTTGATAATGAATTATTTTCAAGTGATTCGTCAACTGAAGAAGATGAGTGGAGACTTGCTTTTATAGGCACAGTGATCCAAGAGTATTTCACGTTGAGAAGTGTGTACCAAAAGGTCTGAGCCTTTTTGTCTTCACATCAAGTGACCTTTCCTAGAAGAAGAAAGCACAGAGAAATCCTTTTTGCCTGTGTTCTTGTGTCTACCATAAATAAGGAAAGAGTCGTTTGGATATTCCAACGAAAATAATCTTTGAATTCTTCTTCAACAATTTTCAGCAAGAATCATCAGAGTCTAATTTTGATCAGAGCCTTCTAATGTTGATCAGAGTTTTGCTGAATCAGAGTCTTTGCAGCAAGTGTGCTTTTAGCGTGTATAAGTTCAGAGCAGAGTTTTGGATCAGATCCTCAGTACTGGCAGCGTTAGTACTCTCAGAGTCTTCTGAATTAACTATGCTTGAAAACTCTTCATAC
This sequence comes from Lathyrus sativus, assembly GCA_963859935.3. Taxonomy (NCBI): domain Eukaryota; kingdom Viridiplantae; phylum Streptophyta; class Magnoliopsida; order Fabales; family Fabaceae; genus Lathyrus; species Lathyrus sativus. The sequence continues at coordinate 607,966,329 of OZ012739.1, forward strand.
AGAATTCTTCATTGATTCAGATGCTTCTGATTTGCTTCAGATTCTTTTGGAGCTTTTGCTTCAGATTCTTTTGGAGCTTCTGATGACAGCGTCCAGAATCTTCTAATGGTTGCATCTGACGCTTCAGAGCCTTGCATATTTCTTATGTTCAGATCTGATTTGCTTCTGGAGTGATATTTACTTTAATATTTGCAACAAACATTCTTAAGCAAATTTTAGAGTATATAATTCTTAATTACAAAATTTCATAATAGTTATCATCAAAACATAGAGATATTATTAAGAACCAATCTGTGTTCTAACAACTTTTAGGGCTTACATGGCGTAGAGAAGACCAGCATGTGGTCTTCGCCCTGGGTCAACTGCCTCGTGACCTTCGGGAGGTGGGTAGTTGCCTGATGACGTGTCCCCGCATGGGGGGCACGTAGAGACCGTGGAGAAGACGTGTGAGATCTCCTTGTGGGTTTCGGATGATTGGGCCTTCATTGGACCCTCCCTGATAAGGAGCTGGGTTGGGCCATGCCCGACGATGGCCAGCCTTTGGCTTAGTCCAGAATAGGAGCCCCCCGAGTTGTTGCTCCGAAGTAGAGGAGTAATGACTTAGGAGTCAAATCAAACATCGAGGACCTGTCTGGTATACGTGTCGCATGTGTCTGAAACACTGGACTTAAGGACAAGCGCATGGCCAGGTGAAGGAACTTGCTCGACCGGATAGGAGCTCGCGGGGAGACCTGTCTACCATACATAGTCTCGGCTCCTTTTCTGTTCCCCCGGGGATATGTCCTCGGTGGATGATGCGGTCGACAATGTGACAAAAACAAAAGGGAAATGGGCAGCTCTTGTCTCGAGCAGGAGAGGGAGTTGAAAGGACACACACGATGTCTTCCAGGGCCACGTGTCTAGAGCAATGAATGCCTAGGGCAGCTACGAGTAATGGCACTTGAGTGCCTAGTGACACTTCGTTTCCTGTGCTAGGGTTATAAATATGGGGAAGCTTGCTTCATTTGTACATTCCCCTTCATTTCGCTCAAGGATTTATCAAGTCTCTCAAAGCTCTCTCTGCTCTTTAAAGAATGCGTGTCGTCGCCACCGTCAATCTTTCTCCGTCGTCTAGAATATGCATTCATCAAGTAAGTCTCTGGTCTTATCTTCAGTTTTTATGAATTTTCCAGCAATGTTATACATTTTCAGGCGGTTCCTCCGGGGAGCTCATGAAGTTCCCAGGGAACGCATGAAGATTCCATTGAAATTCATGAAGTTTCTGGCGAAACTCGTGAAGTTTATGGCGACCTTATGAAGTTTTCGGCGCTCCTATGAAGTTTCCAAAGAAATCACCGATAAATTCATGAGGATTCTGGAAAATCCATGAAGTTTCTGATGAAGGTCTTAGGGACCTACGATGGAGGTCTCGGGGAGCCTTGCCTCCATTAACTGTGTGAACATCGTGGGGAAGCCTCTCACTCGGGAGGTTCGAGGAGGCTCCCCGCGTTCCATGTGAGGAAGCTCACACGTTGAGGAACCTTTCCGTCGGGAAGAGAGGCTCGTCGTCCTGTGTCGAGGAGATGCTCCTTGTAAACGAGCCTTTATATCGAGAAGGGAGGCTCGCTATCTCGTGTCGGGGAGATTATCCTTGCAGACGAGCCTTTCTATTGAGGAGAGTTTGTCAAGCGGCTCCTCGCCCCTATCTTCGCTCTTTCTCTTGATTTGCGGTGGAATGGTGGATTTGATCTTAGATGTCGAAGTCACTGTTTTCCTCTGCTTTTCAGGTAAAATGGCCACGAGGATATAGGGTGTTATCGTGAATGATGACGAATCCGAGTCCGAACCCCAGTCGAGCAAGTTGGAGCTGAGAAAGCTCACACACCCTAAGATTGGTTCAGGCAAGAGCCCCTAAGCATCTCGTCACGCTTCGCCGTTGATGACACTAACGCTTTCTCCATTGTCAAGGACCGCGTTGTGGGCTCTCTCCCAAATTAGATGGTCTATAAGCCCAAAGAGAAGCAACACATCTGCTCGTATTTCAAGGGGATAAAGTTTCCTATGTATGAGTTCGTGTTTCAGGAAGAGGGGCTTCGTACGCCCTTTAGTGACTTTTAAAAGGGAGTGTTTCAGTGGTTGCATATGTCGCCTTCACAACTTCATCCCAACGCGATCGCGTTTGTATGAGCATTCGAACTTGTATGCCGACACCTTTTTATTGGAGCCATACTCCCTATATTATTACGTATTTTCCATCTACAACGACAAACTTTCCAAGGACGACATAGTTGGGTGTCTCTGAAGCAGCCAAGGAAGCTGTTTCGAGGCCTATATGGATTTTGTCTATTCCCTTAAGGACAGGTACTTTGTTGTGAGGCCCATGACATATGTGGTCGTCGCCTCCTTATATGACCTCGTGTTCAAAGAGGAAGATGGGCAGCGATAGGAGATGTTAGAGTCAAATTTTACCTTCGAGTGGGAGGAGGAAAACTTCAAGCATGGCACAGACAGTTACATCGTCAAGCATGCCGACTTGGATGCAGATGATCGACTTTCTTATGAAAAGATAGTCGAGTTTGTCTCCAGCTTTATTCCTGCCAAATGCGTCAACAAGGACGACAACTTTATTCTGGATGAGCGCGGGGAGGTTCACCATAAGCCTTGATTGATTAACACCAAGGCCCTCCTCGAGTGCGGGTCCGACAAGGCGACCTTAAGGTTCCTAGGTAGTGGGCGTTTTCTTCTCTTTCCCTTGTTCGTTTTCCTCCATCGTATTAAGTTATTTTCCTTTTTCTATATTGCAGGTCAAATGTCGAACATCCAAAAGCCCGTGCTGAATCTCGCCGCAATCAAGGGTGAGAAGAAGGTTTCTAAGGATAGAGTCTCACAAGTTCAACAAATTTTGAAACCCGACCAACCAGCTGGCGGTTCCTCCTCCCCACAATGCAACCAGTCTCCTCCCTCACAGGAGACTTCATCCAAAAGGCGGCGCATTGAAGACCCCGCACCAGTTGGCCCTTCTAAGGGTATTCCTGAGGAGAAGTTTTTACTGCCTCCCTGCTACCTCAATCAGGCTTATTTTCGTGGGGACAAATCTTCGACTGTGGCTGAGGCAAAGAGCAAGGCGATCATGGGGCTTGACAGGGCACCTAGGAGGACAGCTTTGTCGGAGGACATGGTTGCTATGATGAGGATCTTTGAGACGACCTTGGTCCTTAATGATGAAACCAGCTCGAACTCCAAGGTCAAAAGGCTACAGGCCAAGGAAACTCACTTCCTTCAACCAAAACTCCCACTTAGAAAGTTTAGCATACAACTGCTTCTCTTTCAACACTGATAACACAATTTTCAGATGCTCAACATGATCCTCTTCACTCTTCGAATATATCAAAATATCATCAATGAACACAACCACAAACTTGTCTAAATACGGATGGAAAATTCTGTTCATGTACTCTATAAACACACCTGGCGCATTAGTCACACCAAACGGCATCACAGAATACTCATAATGACCATACCTCGTTCTAAAAGCAGTCTTCTAAATATCTTCATCCTTCACATGAATCTGATGATACCTAGATCTCAAATCTATTCTACTTAACACTTGCACCAACCAACTGATCCATCAAATCATCAATCCTCAGAAGTGGATACTTATTCTTGATAGTCGCCTTGTTCAATTGTCTGTAATCCACACAAAGTCCCATAGAACATTCTTTCTTCTTGACCAACAAAACTGGTGCACTCCATGGTGACACACTTGGACGAATGAATCTCTTCTCAAGTAGATCTTCAAGTTGGCTCTTCAACTCCTTCAATTTTGATGCAGACATACGATATGGAGATATCGATACTAGACTAGTTCTAGGAACTAAGTTGATCGCAAACTCCACTTCATGTTCTAGCGGTAAATCACTTATCTCATCAGGAAAGACTTCTGGAAAATCATAAACAATTGGCTAAACACCAACTTCCCCACTTTCACTAACACTCAAAGTTGCCATCAACATAAATATCTCAGCACCATCCTGCATCGACCTATCAAAACAATATGTAAGCACTTGGCTTAACTCCAAACAATCCACTGCGCACACCATCTAAGCTAGCAAGACACGTCTATTCCATCCAACATGATCCTGTCTAATATCAACAAGAGATTAAGGTTGATCAGTTCCTCAATTTGTTAATAGACAACCGACAATCATGATGGGGCACAAACCATCTTTACCAAACTATAATAGCATTCAACGACACACTAAGCCACCACTCCACACTTGAAGTATCTTGGAGAAGCACAATCTTTTCCCCCACTTGTTTTAATCCCACTCTTGCATACAACGGTTTAAAAAAATGCAGCGTTAACCCGATAGACCGTCTCTCCTATTCTCTGCAAAATTTGGTATGGACCGATAAAATGCAACATTAACTTATGTGACTTCAATGCCCGACCAACACCAGTTACCAGAGTAACTCTAAGAAACACATTATCTCCTTCTTGAAATTCAAGTGCTTTCCTTTTCTTGTCATGATAACTCTTTTGACGACTTTGAGAAATATTCATCTTCTCCTAAATCATCTTAATCTTACCAGTAGTCTGTTGGACTATCTCAGGTCCAACTACAACACTCTCTTCCAACTTATACTAACATAATGGCGTTCTACACCTCCTACCATACAACGCTTCAAACGGTGCCATTCCAATACTCGAATGAAAATTGTTGTTGTAAGTAAACTCAATTAAAGGCAAGTAGTTATCCTAAGTACCTCCTTTTTCCAACACACGAGCTCTTAAAAGATCCTCAAGCGACTGAATCGTCCTCTCCGTTTGACCATCTGTTTGCAGATGATAATCAGAACTCAACTGCAACTTTGTACCTAAAGCATTTTGCAAACTCTCCCAAAACCTCAAAGTAAACCTCAGATCTCTATTTGACGCAATGCTAGACGGAATACCATGCAAACTGACAATCCTCTCAATGTACAGCTTTGCTAACTTCTCCAATGGGTAATTCATTCTCATTGGAATAAAGTGAGCATATTTCGTCAATCTATCAACAATAACCCAAATAGCCTCACAGTTACTCGGTGTTCTAGATAAACCAGACACAAAATTCATCGATATACTATCCCATTTCCACTTAGGAATAAATAACGGTTGCATCAAACTTTCGACTTTTGACAAGTCAAACAAGAATACACAAACCCTACAATTTCTTTCTTGATATTAGACCACCAAAATATTTTCCTCAAATCCTAATACATCTTAGTAGCATCCGGATGAATTCTCAATCCACTACGGGCCCTTCCTCAAGAATACTCTTTTTCAATTCAACAATATCCGAAACACAAAATCTATCATGATATCTCATGATACCATTTTCATTAATCCGAAAATCACCACTTTGACCTTGATTGATCAAAGTCAACCGATCTACCAAACTCAAACCAGATTTCTGACCTTCTCGAATCTCATCAATAATACCACTAGTAAGCTTTAACATACCAAGCTTAACTCCATAAGAAGTCTATTCACAAACCAAACTCATATCTCGAAATTGCTCAATCATTTCCAACTCTCTTACCATCATCATCGACATATATAAAGATTTCCTACTTAATGCATCAGCTACCATGTTTGCTTTACTCAGATGGTAATCCAAACCAAAACCATAGTCCTTCAGAAGTTCCAACCATCTCTTCTGCCTCACATTCAATTCTTTCTGATCAAAGAGATATTTCAAGCTCTTATGATCACTAAACACTTCAAATCTCGATTTGAACAACTAATGCCTCCAAAGCTTCAACACAAACACAACAGCAGCCAACTCTAAGTCATGCGTCGAATAATTCCTCTCATGCACTTTAATTTTCCTTGAAGCATAAGCTACAACTTGCTGATGTTGCATCAATACACCTCCCAAACTCATCAACGAAGCATCGCAATACACAAGAAATGGTTCTGCCGGATTCGGCAAAATTGAAACAGAAGTTGTCGCCAACCTTCCCTTAAGCTCTTGAAAACTTTCTTCACACTTTGCATTCCAAAAAAAAGCTTGACCCTTCCTAGTCAACTGCATCAATGACAAAGATAACTTGCAAATCCTTCAATGAATTTCCGATAATAATCTGCCAACCCAAGAAAACTTCTAATCTCAAAAATAGATTTTGGAGCTTCCCATTGCGATACATCTTCAACCTTCGATGGATCAACTGCAATATCTCTACTATCAACAAACAATTGGAAAAACACCAACTTTCCCACTTTCACTGACACTCAAAGTTGCCATCAACATAAACATTTCAGCACCATCCTGCACTGACTCATCAAAACAATCTGTAAGCACTTGGCTTAACTCCAAACAATTCACTGCACACACCATCTAAGCTCGCAAGACACGTCTATTCTATCCAACATGATCTCGTCTACTATCAACAAGAGATTAAGGGTGATCTGTTCCTCAATTTGTCAATAGAAAGTTAGCAATCATGATGGGGCATAAACCATCTTTACCAAACTATAATAGCATTCAACGAAACACTAAGCCACCACTCCACACTTGAAGCATCTTGGATAAGCACAACCTTCTCCCCCACTTGTTTCAATCCCACTCCTGCAGGCAAAGGTTAGAAAAGCAAACGTGTATCAATAGTATTTTCACATACATGTCGCATACTAGGGAACAAACAACATTAGAGAACTTGGTCGGATGGACCGACCTGCTTTAATATCACTAATGTAACACCCTCATAAACCCTGCTGAATATATATAAATAATTAGAGTAAATTATATTGCCTCTCAAATAAGGGTGTCACATGTAATTCAAAACATCACACGTATACTTTCCATGCTCAATAACACTTAAAAATAAATTCATGTTTTTCATATACTTTCACACAGCATGTAGCAGCGAAATTACTTCAATCATAAATTAACATAATGAAAGCCACATGATTAACTCATTCATAATCATCACTTAGGCATAAAAGCTGATACTCCATATAATTCAAATAACAATAACAAAATAAAGTAGAGTATATAAAGTATCTCTCAAAACATGAATCAAAACGTTCCCTGTGTTACATAATTAGAGCACGACTCAACCCAAAATAAATAGAGAAACTAAAACAAGCTACTCCAACGACTATCTCGCGCTAGAAGCAACTCTACTCTTCAGTACCTGAGCGATGTCGTATAAAACATCATTCCTACAGAAGGGTGAGAATTCACATAATTATCGAAATCATAAGATAATATATAATTTATGGCATACAAACATAACATAATTATTCTCACACTCCAAAAGCTTTATCAACATATTATCACTCAAGTGACCATACTATTCACAAGTACATACTCACAATTCCATAATTCTTCAATTCATCAATTTCACATATTGCGCATAATCTCATATTGCAAACATATACATGATGCGACTCAATGCAAGACTCTAATACAACTAATGTATGTGATACCAATCACTTGTTATTATTTTTCGGTTTTTACATCAAACCGGGTCCGTTCCCTAGACCAATAACACACAAAAAACCCATTCCATAAGCTTTCAAACCTTGATCTAGGTTTGAGACAAGTCACTAGTTCCCACAGAACTAATAAGCATTGCCTCTTGACAACAAATTATGCATGTGAAAGTTTAACAACCATATGAAATTAAGACCATTACCTAATCTAACATTCATGTTATCACACTTGAATTACCATACAATTACACATACTTTCACAATTTTATGAATCATCCACACACAACTCACTTTCAAATGGTATACAACATATTTTAAAATACAATCACAACTGTATTATCATTACAAAAATCAATAACTATCATGCATTTTATGTTGTCACACCTAAGATATACTTATACAAGCATACACACAAGCATTCGATAAATTATTCACAAATAATTTCACAACCGACAGCAAACATTGCAAAAATTCATTAATAGAACATATACACAATTGACTTCCTAAATATATTAGATATAAAAATATTGGGCAAACAATTATCTTATCTATACTATGATGTATCTCTATTCATTAGTTTTCTGGCGCTTTTAACTAGGACCAAAACGGACTTACGGATCAAAAATTATGACCAAAACAATCTCGACCGAAAACATGAACAGTCGTGACGGACAGCATGCCGAATTTTCTGCTTTTTTTATCGTCTGAGGCCTTCCGGACATCCAATTTCAATTATGTAAAAATTCAAACTCTCATAAAATTACAATCCATCCAATACGTAATTATCTCAAGTAAATTTACAATTTTAACATAATTAAACTATCTAGTCATTGTTTTTAGATTATGCCTAAAATCTTGGAAGTTGATGGATATAGGTTCAATCCTCAAAAAAGAAAAAGAATACACACAAATTCATCATATAACAACTGCCCTGGAAATTAGGAATTTTTATCCTAAATATGCTATTACCCATCATACACTGTCATATAATCCCATAATCACGGAAAGGCCCACCTTTACCTTGATCCCTTGGATTCTAGAGCTCTTTTTCTTGGGATTTTCTCCTCCTCTTCTCCACTTCTCTCTTTGCCTCTTTTCCTCTTTTCTATCTTTCTAACCTTATTCTCTCTTTCTCTTATTTTATCAAATCCCACAATTTCTTATTATTCTAATGGGCTTACTTAACCTACTCTCCCACTTATTATTCACTCTCCCAATCTAGGCCCAATTACTTATTTCTTTCATTTCCACATATTATTCCACCAAATAAAATAAATCAATTAAATCAAATAATTCAATTAATTCAATTAAATCAAATAAATCAATTATGCACAAAATCACTCAATTGATTAATTAATATATAATATAAATAAATAAATAATTACTAAAATTGGGGTGTTACATTAAATATATGCTTTCTTTGTATTTGTGTATTTTTTTCTAAGTGATTGGGGCTTTACTCGACGTAGTTGTGTTGGCCGTGTAGGGAACTGGCCGAATGATCGGAGTTGGGTTTCGACCGTCGATGAAGTTAAAAGCTTGATCGAGGTCTTTGCTCCGTGGCGTGAACTTCCCATCACGAGCTGGGTGTCCTGCCTAATTAGTACGACAATGGTGGAGCTCGATTGAGGTGTCTCCGTTGGATCAAGAGTTCGCTCACACACACAAGAGCGAGCTCTCGTCTTTTTGTCTCGAGTTTAGGAGTTACGCTTGTACCCTAGTGCGCCCATGTGGTCACGACGCAAGTACATCGTAGGCAGTGTTTAACTGTCGCGGTGAAATTTGGATACCAAACTATTGATTTGTTTGAATCGTTAATTCATTTTGCAACCGAACTTTGATTTGTCCAAAGGAAGGGATAAAGATCGAAATTCCCACGATGCAATGCAAATGCGAGGTTAGATTGTTTAGGTTCGGGGGTTGGTTAAACTTAGGGAAGGTACTAGCATCCTAAGTTTCTGTAGTACTCTACAGGAACCTCTTGTTTTATGTTTGTTTACTGCTATGGTTTATCTGCTTAATGGTTTAAAGACCTAGGGGTTTATTTCTACGTATACTCGATAAGATATCGCATCTTATGCCTACATATCCTTACGGGAGTGGAATCAGAGTATGTTGTAGTTCACCCTAAAGGGTTTGAGGAGCTCTTTGACTGTGGTCAAAGTTCCTACGAGTTTAGGGTAGTTGTTTCGATTGGGTTTAGGAGAAGAGATGAGTCTTCATTTTAAGGGAGATGTAACCACCACGAATGTAAAAGGGGTTGTAGGAAATGGTCTTTGCATCGTCTTAAGAAAAGGTCTTACATACTCGGATGGTCGCCAAGTATGCCTTTATCGCTCTTAAGGCAAAGTCCCTACATGTTTGATTGTATTGTTGTGGGGGTGGAGATTATATCTCACTTAAGATGATTAACATCTATTCTCTAAATGTGTTTGAAAAAAGTTATATTGTTGATTGTTTGTTTCTATGTTGTAGAAAAATAAAGACAAGGTCCTTCCTATAGGGTAGGTCCTAAATTTAACTGATCAACTTGAATGGGATCAAGGATCGTGGGGAGAATGATGCATATGATGTGCAACTACACACAACGTTGAATTATGTGTAGGTTTTTCCTTTGGACGGAATGCGATGCATAAGTATAAATGTGATAATGTAATTGTAGAAAGTAAATGCGGAAATATAAACCATACACATACACATGAAAGCGCTAGGTGAGTGTGTGCGTTGTGAATAAAATAAGAGCAGATAAAGATAAATAATATATACGCATGAGAGCGCTAAGTGTGGATTGTGAATATGGATGTGCGGTGAGATTGGTTTGTATGTTTACGCGGTTGATTGATTTTAACTGTTTGACTTGTTTTGGTTTGAATAAAAAAGTTGATTTGATTTTGGATGAAAAGTTGCATTTGATCTTTTAAATAAAAGTTATATTAATTATTATCTTTATTTTATTTATAAAAGTTGTATAAATTACTTGAATTGTAAGAAGATGTACTCTTTTAATGAATTTGATTTTATAAAAAAGGGTTAAATTAATTATGTTAATTTTAAATGAAAGGTTTTATTATTAAATATTTAGCCATTAAATTGAATTATGTTATTTTAGAAAAAAAAGTATAATAGAATAGTTATTAAATAAATTGGTGTATACATAAAAATATTTAATAAATAAAAGGTTGTAGTAATTATTATTTTAATTAAAAAACTGATTATAATAGGTATTTAGTTAATTATTTAGAAAAAGTTTATTTGATTTATTTAAATAAAAGGATGATAAAAAGGCTGATTAATTAAATGGTCAAACTTAAAAAAAAGTATTAGTTAATTTTATATGAAAATAGGTTGATTAAGGTTTTTTTTAAAATGATGCAATTAGGGAAGTGATTAACGGCTGTTAAGGGGGTGATTACGTGTGATTAGTGGTGTGATTAGTGGTGTGTGTGTGCAGTGATCATGATTATTACATCGGTAAATAAATAAAATAAACAAAATAGTAAAAACCCTAAATCCCCCCCGATTTCCCCTTTTCGCCGCGCCGTTTTCGCTCGCGTCTCTCCCAAATTCTCATCTGTTTCTTCTTCGATCGCCATCCTCTCCCTTTTCCCCGCGTTCAAACCTGAAACACAGACAAACACATCAAAAGCTTCAGCAGATTGGCTCAAAAAGAATGGTTACCGCAAGTTGTGGATGACGACGGAAGCTTCTCGCGGTGGTTTCAGATGAGATGTTGTTGGATCGACTAGGGATTGTTTCGTCGACAGTAGTCGCAGTTCGCGAGGGTGATTGCCGGTGGAAGAAGTCGGATGGTTTCGATGAGGAGCGCGGCGGTTCGCGGACGACGGCGCGGTGGCTTTGCAAATTGGAAATTAACACCAGATAAGTTCCCTTTTGAACCTAGGGTTTTTGAATTTGTGGATTTTGTCTGTGAGATTTTTCTGTGTATTTCGAACTTGCTTATGAACCCTGTCCCCCTTTTCTTGTCTCGATTTCACACCCCTTTTATAAGCTATTTGAGCCAACAGACGATAATTGACAATGAATCCCTTTCCTTTTTCGGTTCGGAGTTGTCTGAAGCATGCTCGGGTATGTTTGGAAACTTATTGAATTCGTTTTGATTTAGCAGGGACACTTGAGCTGTATTCTTGACCTATTTGGACCGTGTTGACAACTTCCTTTTTGGTAAATCGAGCCTCATTATGAAGATAAGTGTTTTTTCAGTTTTCTCTTTAGGATCGACCATATTAGAAACTTAGGGACTTCCAAAGTTGCTCCTGATTTGTTGGTGTTGTCTTGTTGGTTTACTGAAATGGATCCCTCCTATGTGCAGGGTGTTCTTGGAACTGGCTTTGTTTTTAGCATGGAGCAGATGGTGGAACTTTTGATATTGGCCTGGAGCTTCCCACGTTTGAGCTTTGAGTGTGTGGTTTCCTTTTAGATTTTCAGGTGCCGCTAGTAGTTCAGAAATTGTCGGTCGTTATTGCAATGCGAGGAAAGGTTCAGAGTGGCAATGATGACTTTGTGTCTGAGCCATGACGGTACTATCGTGGTTTGATGCCCTGTTGATGCTTTTGTTGATGCTGAGGCATTACTTGCGTTTGATGGTGTCTGTCACGACTTGTGCTGATGTGTTGATGCTTGCAAGGGTTTGCAAATGCTTGCTTGCTTCTGAGATGTAAATGCTACTGATGATAAGAATGCCGATACTTGTAGCTGATAGCCCGTTGTTATGGGAATATCTCTGTACTGCTGTCATACCGTCTTGCTATTATTGAAAATGCACTTGCCGCTGTTGCTTTTGTTTGTCGAACTACTTGTTAATGCGACTGTTGCTATTACCTGCGATTGTTGTTTGCAGCTGACCTATTTCTCTTCTTCTTTCAGGATGCTGCTAGCAGTTTCGGAGCTGCCGGTCGTTATGCCATTGCCGAGAAAGGTCTTGCGGTTAGGATGACTTGATGGTCTGAATCACGTTGGTGTTGTTGAATGCAGTCGTTTGTAGTTGTGTATGCCTTGCGCTGTGTTAAGCCGTTGGAGCTTAATCGCCTTGTTGTCCCAAAATTCGATCTTCGATGTTCGGTAAGGAGTTGGTGACAACTTTGGTTGTCACCCTCCCGGCCGCTCGCTCACGCCCGATGATGAGTTTGAGCTGAGGGTTGAATAAAAACTCGATGCCATCTTGATTTACTCTGTCATGGTAATTTTGATTACTGGCTGCGACCGTTGTTCTTATCTTGTTTTGCAGGTTGTAAGGGCCAGCTGATTTCTCAAAATTATGTAGGTAAGCCTATTAGACTCTGCAGAACTGTTGTGATGGTGACCAAGTACTTTTTGCCATACTTTCCTTGTAGGCCTTGAATGCTTTGGAAAGGAACTCGGTTGTTGCAAGCATGCTCTACCGATAGGCATGTTTGAGGTTGCTTTATTTTTGAACAATGTTGGTTTTTATGCGATTGAATGCCAGTCTTCAGTTTTGTCCCGTCGTACCACAATTTCTTTTGTTGTATTCAATAAAAACACTTGATGTCGCTTCTTTGACTGGCAGGAACTTCGTGCAATTGTTTTTTAGGCAGTGGCGGCTTAAAAGGTGGCAATGATACGATATCCTCACCTCTTTGATTTAAGTTGTTGTTTGTGCTCTTAGTGTGTTGGATGCCGATGTTCTCGCAGTTGTACATGTTGGTCCTGGATATGTTGCTTGTTCTGTGATGAAAGAACATCTTTGCTTTTGTAGTTGCAGGCTGCTGGGACGGGTTCATGACGGGTTTGTGGGGTATAGAAAGGAGCTTCTTCGCTTTGACAATTGTCCTGGAGATGCCGATGAAGGTCTTGAATTTGACTCTGACTGGTTGAATAATATCATGAAGAAAAGGAGCTGTCTCTGCCTGCCAACTTTAAGATTCCCGCACTTTATTCGGTAACATTTGTATGAATTATGGCCTGTATGCCCTGTAATTTTCAAAGCTTCAACTCGTAATGCCTCGCATTTGGTCTTAGACCTTGCTTAAAATAATTTGGTTCTGAAACTGTTGTTTTCATAGTAATATATTTCCTTTAATTCAAATGAACGATGGTTACATTGTCCTCTTTGTTGCTTAGGTGCGGCTGCCGCTATAATGGCAGAGATCAATTGGTTTTAATTCTATTGCGCAATCTAACTCACAACAGCTTTACATAACCGATTCTTTGGTTTCTCTCACAGATTAGATAAGTTGCCGCTAACAGTATGCCGCTGACCGTGAAAACATCACTGCTCCTCTCAACAGGTAATCAACCTATACCCGCCTCTTAGCCGGATTATTCTGATGCCGCTTTACCTTCATGTGCTGTAGTTATTGTAAATGCAGAAAAAAGTGGCTATTCCGGCATTGAAGCTTGCGAGTCTCGCTTATACATGGTTGAAGAAGAAGTCATTGGGCAAGGTTGTCTTCAGCCTCTGTAATGACTTTATTGTATGCATGCGAATTTGATCGTAACAAATGAAGAGATCTCATAGCATCTGAAATGGAAGTGTTGTTCGCACACAGTCGTATGGGAGATTTAGAAGCCAAGGATACGTGGCGGCATCGCTAGCTCTTACATAGTTGATGCGAAGCATTCATGGATGAATGTAGACCAAGTATTGCTGCATACGAAAATATAGTTTCTTTATATCCTGTCTGATGTAAAAAAGTTGTTATATTAAAAGCCTGAACGGGTTGTATGGCCTTAGGCTGTCAATTGTATGGTTGCACCAGTTAGGAGATTTTCTTTTTAAACGAATTAATATGGAACTGTAAAACTTCAAACAACTTGCTACTCTTTCAATTAATAAATTGCCTTATGCTTCCACTCTTCTATGTATTATGGAATTAATTATATGGCTTGCATGGTCTGCGCCAAAATGGGGTAAATTGAAAATGTCCTTGGTCCAGCAGCTTGATGTCACACGCTTGGATTTTTCCTAAAAAACACATCATAACCTCCAAGACTTAATGTAAGGACTTGGATTGCCTTATGGAAACAACCAGGGCCTAAGACCATTCCAATGAATACTGAACCAAATACTTGCAGCTAAACTACTTGTACTCACGATCTTGATTTCAAACCTCTCGTCGTGAATATCTTCAAGGAATTTGATGACATTGTAGACCATCTTGTATTATTAATGAGAAGACTTTCATTGAATCCACCGAGGCTCTCTTGATTGGAAGGACGAATACCAAGTCTTGTCTGACATTCATACATACTTGCACGAGCTGGTTAGTGATAATAAGCATACATACAAAACATAAAGATAACACACAAGGAAGAAAATGCACAACGAGGGGAAATCTTAAAGTCAAAAATTAGGGTGCAACATTAACTGTAATACTGTTTAAGCTTTTCAGCGTTCCATGGTCGAGAAAGTTCCTCCCCTTGTAGGTTTTCGAGGTAGTAGGCCCTGTTTTCTATTCTTGCGTAGATGCAATAAGGGCCTTCCCAATTTGCGGCGAGTTTTCCCTCGTGCAATCTTTCTGGTTCCTTCGTAGGACTTGGCTTCCTACCTGGAATTTGCGTTTAATGACATTATTGTCATGCCATGGAGTTATTTTTACTTGAGCGAGGCTTCGCGGAATGATGCCCCTGACTGAATTTCTTTGACCAGGTCGAGCTCCTCCTCTAGGGCCTCATCGTTCGTCTCCTCGTCGAGGGGAGATTCGATCCTCTTGGAGGGTTCCCTTATTTCCACAAGAATTATTGCTTCGGTTCCATATGTCAGCCGAAATGGGGTCTCCCCGATTGTCGAGTGTGGGGTCGTCCTATATGCCCGGAGCATGCTGTACAGCTCCTCGATCCACCTCTTTTTGGCTTCGCCCAGTCTTCGCTTTAAGTCGTGCAGAACCACCTTGTTCTTGTCTTCCGCCTTCCTGTTCGTTTGAGGGTGCTCGATAGACGTGAAATGTTGCTTCGTGCCCAGCTTAGTAACGAATTCCTAGAAGTTCTTGTTGGTGAATTGTGTCCTATTGTCGGTGACGATTGCTTGGGGTATGCCAAACTGGGCAAGTATGTTTTGTTTGTAGAAATAGAGTATCTTATGCACCGTGATCTTGGAAAGAGCTCCAGCCTTGATCCACTTTGTAAAATAGTCGACGCTGACTATTAAATATTTGTTATAGTACGACCCTTTGGTGAAGGGTCTGAGGATATCCATCCCACACCAAGCGAAGGGCCACGGGGACGAGTGCATTTTGAGTTCGTTGGGTGGTGCTAGGTGCATGTCCCTGTGTCGTTGGCACTTGTCGCACCTCTTGACGTGTTCTTTGGTGTCTTGTTGCATGGTGGGCCAATAGTATCCTGCTCGGAGAGCTTTACAGGCGAGGGGTCTTCCACCGAGGTGCTGAGTGTTAATTCCTTCGTGGATATCTTGGAGTATGTTATGGATTTTATACTCCTAGATGCATTTGAGGAGGGGAATGGAGAATCTCTGCCGGTATAATTTATCCTCGATCAGAATGTATGAGCAAGCTTGGCGTCTGACCATGCCCTCCTTCTTGGGGTTGTCGGGCAGTTCGCCTGTCCTAAGGTACGCATGCATTGGGGTCATCTAGTAGTTGTTTTCGCTGATGGTGTTCACGTCGATGCTCGAGGTGGGCTTCTCGATACTTGGTCTAGAAAGCACTTCTTGGATGACAGACTTGTTCCCGTCTTTCTTCTTCGTGCTTTCCAGTTTTGAGAGGATGTATGCCCTAGTATTGTG
Organism: Lathyrus sativus; assembly: GCA_963859935.3. Lineage (NCBI taxonomy): Eukaryota > Viridiplantae > Streptophyta > Magnoliopsida > Fabales > Fabaceae > Lathyrus > Lathyrus sativus. The sequence continues at coordinate 607,982,510 of OZ012739.1, forward strand.
TTCTCGAGGAACATGTTTCACTTTTGTCGAGTCGAATTTTTCATCCTCTCCTTGACTAGGGAGAGGTACTCGGTGAGGTTGTCATTCTTGGCCTGGTATTCTCCCCGTACTTGAGAGGCTACGAGCTAGGAGTCGGTAAATATCTTTATTTCCTTCGCGCCCAGGTCCTCCGACAAGCAAAGCTCTGCGAAGAAGGCCTCATACTCGGCTTAGTTGTTGGACATCGGGAAGTCTAGGGCAAGAGAGACCTCTATTAAAATACCCTCGTCACTCTCCAGGATGATGCCTGCTCCGGTTCCTGTTGAGTTGGAGGCCCCGCTGGCGAAGATGGTCCACTTGTGGGCTCTCAGTGTCAGGGAAAACACGTTAGTTATCACTGCGAAGAAATCGTCCAGAGCTTGCACTTTAAGGGCTTTTCTGCTCTCGTATTGGATGTCGAACTTGGAGAGTTCGAGCGACCACCTAAGCATCCTGCCAGCCATGACGGGGAGTCCGAGTAGTTGTTTTATAGGATGATTTATCCTGACCACGATCATGTGGGCCATGAAGTTCTGTCGTAGCCTTCTGGCCGCGTTAATGAGGGTCGGAGTCACCTTCTCGATCTGCTGATATCTGAGCTCGAGGCCTTGTAGGGATTTGCTGGTGAAGTAGATCGACTTCTTCCCCTCGAAGGTTTCGCGAATGAGGGTTGCGCTGACAGTTTCGGCCACAATGGTGAGGTACAAATAGAGAGTTTCCCTTGCCTCATGTTGCGATAGATCTGGGGGTTGTGAGAGGATCCATTTGAGGTGGATGAGGGCTTGTTCTCACTCCCTAGTCCATTTAAATGTGGCATCCTTATGCAGGAGTTTGAAAAATGGGAGGGCGTGTTAGGAAGACTTGGCCACGAAGCGAGATAGCAAGGTGAGCATCCCGTTGAGGGATTGGATCGAATTCTTCGAGTTTGGGGTCAGGAACTCGGAGAAGGCTATGTACTTATCGGGGTTCGCCTCTATTATTTTTTATGTTAAGTAGAAACCAAGAAATTTTCCTGCTCGGACGTCGAAGGTACATTTTTCCGGGTTGAACCTCATTTTGCATATCCTCGTTGTATTTTGAAGACCCTTTTGAGATGGGTAGTGTGGTTGATTTCTTCTCGTGATATCACGATCATGTCATCTATGTAGACCTCGAGCGTGTCTCCGATCTCGTCTCGGAAGACTTTGTTCATCATTCGCTGATAGGTCACACCGACGTTTTTCAGACTGAAGGGCATTACATTGTAGTAATAATTGCCCGACTCGATCATGAAAGTTGTGTGCTGTTTGTCGGCCTTTGCCATGGGGATTTGGTTGTACCCTGAGTAGGCGTCTATGAACTACAGTAGTTTAAAACCTGTAGAATTGTCAACCAGTTTATCGATGTTAGGCAATAGGTATGCATATTTGGGACATGCCCGGTTGAGATCGGTGTAATCAACAATATTCTACATTTCCATTAGATTTTTTAACCAATATAACGTTGGATAGCCAAGTTGTGTACTGGGATTTCAAAATAAAATTTGCCTCTAGGAGGTCTTTTACATCTTTTTCACTAGCCTCCGCTTTCTCGAGAGACTTGTTATGCCTACGTTGTACTACGGTCCTAGCGGCCGGATCTATGGAAAGTTGGTGACAAGCCATATCAGGGTCAAGCCTAGGAATCTCCGTGGCACTCCATGCAAAAAGGTCAGCATTCTCCCGTAGGCAGGCCTCCAACTGCTTCTGCGCCAGGTTGGGGAGCCCATCTCCGATCTTCACGCTCTTGTCAGGGTTGTCGTCGAGCATGATGAGCTTGAACTTGCCGTCTGGAATGGGGCGCCTTGGATGGAGCGATTGCCCGTTGTTTGTTGAAGGCGCATCTTACGGTATGTCGCTCTGCTTCTGCTTGCTAGGGAAGCAATTGTTAAGCTCGATGGAGTTGATGCAGGGCAGCAGCTTCTGCTCCTCGATCTAGGCTGGCTTGTCGGCATTCTTGGGCGTGATGTTGATCGAGTTGAGTCCCTTGATGGCCGCTTTGAAACATCTTCTAGCCGCTTCAATGTCTCTGTGGAGGGTGACTACTCGACTCCTAATCGTGTAGTACTTCATCTTTACATGCACTGTGGATGGCACCGTAGTCAGCTCAGCTAGGGTCGGCCTCCCCAGAATGCATTGGTACAAGGAGGGGCATTCTATCACCAGGAAACGGACCTTGACCTGTCTCGCTGTCTCTTCGGACCCGAAGGTAACGAGAAGCTCCATGTACCCACATGGCCACGTGGTGGTACCGTTAAAGCCCTGTAGGTCAGTGAAACGGCCAGCCGGTCCCCTCTGTTCCTAGTAATCCCGAGGCCTATCTTTTATCCTTCTCTCGCCAACTCGTCGGGGTGCGGCAGAGTCTTCATGTCTGACATTTCTAGTGCTCTCCTGGTTCTGTGAGTCACAGGCACAGTTGGCGGCCTCTTTTTCCTTATACTGGATGTATGATTAGGCCCTGTGAATGAGGGTGTCCAGCGTGTTAGGCCTTTCGATCTCGATGGCCTTGGAAAACTCAGTGCAAGGTTGCAGTCCTTGTTCGATCAGATACTTCTTCATGTCGTCCGAGGTAGACACTTGCACAGCCTCTCGGTATAATCTCTCTATATAGTCCCAGAGAGATTCCTCCCTCCCCTGGATGATGGCTTCTAGGGATGCTTTCGTCTTTAAGTGTTGTTGGGAGACAGTGAAATGCCTCTTCAGCTCTCTCCAAGAGGTGATGGACTCGGGCTCGAGGCTTTATACCATGCATTGCTCCTTTCCTCAAGGTCGTGGGAAAGAGCCTAGACTTGATGGCTCCCCAGACATTCCTGTCGTTGAGCATCACACTGATGCTTTCAATGTGGTCGTCCAGATCAGTGATACCATCGTAGGTAGCCATGATCGGGGGCTTTTCCATCCCGACGGGGATAGGATTCTCCATGATTGCCCTTGACAACGGAGTGCAAGGGTTATCCTCGTCGCTTTTGATGGGTGATTGTGAAGGGACGAGTTGTACTGAGGGCTCCTGCAACGTGGAGAGCTCCTCGAGCGGCTCTTTGGCTTTCCCACATACCCGTCAGCTTTATTCCTCTTGGGAGATGGGGAACATCGCTCCTTCTAGGGAGGAGAGCGGTCACGCTTCTAGGAGGCCGCAGGTTATAGTCATTCCAAACGCGGACAACACTCGGCTTGTCTCAGAGAGGGACTTTGAGACACATCATGTTGTGACCTCTGTAGGGGAGGTGAAGGACAGGTTTCTCATTGTCGTGGGGACGGGCTGCGATAAATCGAGCGACGATGTCTCCGTGGGGGAGAGTGTGATTGTCGGTCTTTCTCCAAAATTCCGATCCGCTTTTTCTGTTGAAAAATCACCAGGTTTGTCTGATTGATTTCTGCAAATAGAGCCACCATGGTTGGGTCGATGTTAGGCGACACACTAATTGGTTGGAAGATAGCTAGGTCGTCAAAGCATCGGGCGGTGTTGTAGGTCATATCGTCGGGGGAGGGTGAGGCATTGTGCCCGTCTCTGGCGTTGCCTTCCTCGATGTGAACGGTCACGTTCGGGTCATGATTATCGTCGTTGGTGAATGGAGTAAAGGCGATTTCATAGATGTCACCGTCATTGCGTGGGCTGGCCATGATCAACGGAGGTTGAGGTATGCTTTGGTTCTTGGAATTCTTTTAGAAGGAAGAACACGAAAGCAAGATTCCCACAGACGGCGCCACTGATCTTACCAGATCAGAAAAGGATCAGCAGTCAGCAAAATGTCATGAGCTCCTTAATTCGCCGATGGTGGAGAAGAGGAGGGGGTGTGTCAGCAAGGTACTCCAATGCCAAAGTAAGACATAATAGAAAGAGAAATTATAGAGGAAGTGAGTAGAGAATTGAATACCTGACCCTCTAGTGAAAGAGAGTATTTATGATGTACCCCTAGCGTTGGGCCAATGTTTATTTTATACTGGGTTGGATTGCAAGGCCCAATATGGATAACTGCCAGAGCTTACATGGCGTAGGGAAGACTAGCACGTGGTCTTCGCCCTGGCTCAACTACCCCGTGACCTTCGGGAGGTGGGTAGTTGCCTGATGACACTTACCTACACGGGGGCCACGTGGAGACCGTCGGGGAGACGTGTTAAATCTCCATGTGGGCGTTGGAGGATTGGGACTTTATTGGGCCCTCTACAATGGGAAGCTGGGTTGGGCCGTGCCCGACGGTGGGTCAGCCTTTGGTCCAATCCAGAACAATGATAAAGAATGGGTGTGAGGAAATATAGGAGAGTTAGATAATAAGCGAGACCTACGTTTTTTCACCATTGAGAGTGACAATGGCTTTGTATTTCTTAGCTTTCTTTGTTGGAGTGGCACTAGCGACACTACTTCCTCTCTTTCGACTCTAGGAAATAATAGGGATAAGCAAGAGTGAAAGAAAAAGCGTATTGTCAAGAAAAAGAATGAAGGCCTAGAAAGGTTTACCCTTTTTGTTTCCTATGGATGGTAAAATTTCTCACCATAATTGGTTTTTTCTATTTGCTTCTTCTTCTTTTCTTTTGGAGCAATGCTTGTAGTTGTAAAAAGTTTGACACGAGTAAGTAAAAGGTAAGAGGTTCATAAGAGTCATGTATTTCACCTGCTAAGATGGGGAACAAGACTTCAACATGTTTAATATAGACATGAAGACTACCTCTATTATCCAAAATTTCCTTAGTCGAAACTACTATATGACGAGGTTTTTACAGTTCATTATCTAAATCTGACAAAGATCCACACAAGAAAAAAAACTAGTTTGAAATTGGCAGACGAAAAGTCAAGCCAAATTTACAGGTTTGCAATGGTAGAAGTTTGGAAAAATAAAATTTTAAAGCAAAAGCATACATATCTTTTAAATAAGTGGGGATTTTCAAATGTGGGAGTCTTTTTAGAAACTTTATATTTTAAAGTAAGGCCTGCATCTTAGATAGTTTGACGAAGTTCACATGGATTATATACAGTTTCAAAATATTTTTGGAAAGCTTGAATTTCTTTGATGTGTGTACCTCGACTTTTCTTAGATTTAGTCTGCGAAGATGAAAAAGCGTCTATTAAATGTTGAAGGAGAGTTGAATGATCCAGAGAAAGGGGGAGGTGATAATAATACCACTATTCTTCAAATTGTTTAGTGCAAAGATAAGAAGCTTGAAATTTAGTGGGGGTTAAAGTGGTGACTTCTTTGGTAAGGAAGTCTAAACATGCGTGATATTCTTCTTCTGACAGTATAGTGGCGACATGGAGGATTTCAGCTCTATTAAGGAAAAATGACTTCGATAGAAATTGGTTAAAGCCAAATTATTTGGCCACCAGGTTGAATTGGTAACTAACAAGTCCTAAGCTACCTTTCCCTAACAAAATTCTGGTCGATTGAACAGTAGGCTTGAGAAATTTTTTCCATATGTCGAGAGCTTCCGAATGTTGTTCAGAAGAAAGAGGTGGAAACTCTCTCTTAAACTAATATGGACCATGACTTCCAATGATGAAATGGGCCATAGAAGAATCAAAGGTAGCACAATCTGCATACATAAGTAAGTATTTCTTGAAGGTTGCGTCAGTCGTGAGGCCCATATCTTTTGGAGTAAGTAAACCAAGCCTAGTGGCTTTGACCCACCTTGCTTCATTTGTTTTGTTAAGTTGGAAGGGATGGTAAATTTAAAGGAAGGTCCAAAAGTGTCATTAAGCTATAATTGTATAAACCACATTGGGCCAGAGATTAAAAAAACTTTTGGTCAAGGTCGGTTATGGATTTTAGTTCAGACAAAGAAAGCCCAAGTGCTTCATACAGGGATCCTAAAATCAGTTTGCTCAGACAGATGTTCTGCCCCTCATGGATCTGAGTGGCCAGAGGAATGAACTTCTTGGATACTTTTAAGGAGCTAGAGTAGAAAACAACATGGGATAGCCAAAAAGTGAGGGAAGCAATATGTTCGTGGTCAGAGGCTTCCTCATGATGATCCTTATAATGACCTTTGATGAAGTTACTATAACTTTTATGGGTAAAATAAAAGTTTGGTTTGGTTCTATTCAAAAGGGTAGGGTGAAATGTTTCCCCGGTGGGTCAAAGGCCAATAATGGCAATGGTATAAAAAAGGGTAGGAGTTATTATTCCACAATAGAGGTGAAAAGTGTTATTCGAGCCTTCCCACAAGAAAATGGATGAAATAAGCATGTTGGCATTACATTTGGGGCCAACTCTTGACAATTGAATCAGGTCATGGATACCTTGGCTTTTCCAGATTTGTTGCTTTTTCTTCTTTATTTTATCTAACCAGTGGATGTAAGTGATAACACGAAATCGTATATATTTTTTGATGTATAATTCAACTAAAGTCTAACCGTTTTCGATCCGATTTCGGGTTATTTTCGTGTATTTGTCTGATGTTTTGCAGGTATTCAACGATCACGTCTAAACAAGGCAACATGAAGAAAAGAAGCAATCTCAGATGAAATATGGACGAAAAAGGAGTGAAAACACAATGAAAAGCGCAGGAAGCTGTTTTTGCTGATGTGACGACCGTCACAACTTCATGACGACCGTCACACGGGTGACGACCGTCACACCTTGTGACGACCGTCATGCAGGCAAAAACGCCCCACTTCAATTACAAGTTAAAGAATCAGTTCCAATTCCCACAAAGTGGACCACTACTCCCTAAATTATCTGCCTCAAAGTCCATCATCTTCAATGATAACCGTTGGGATTCCACTTCTATAAAAAGGGAAGCAGGGGACTTCAGAAAGGGTGTTGCATTCATACCACGAAGTGCTGCCGAATTTATTTTCCAGAGCATATTTTCCAGCAATATTCTTATTTGTTTCTCTTTACCTTTCCTGTATTCCATTTTTCATTCTTCTATAACTTCTATTTTATTGTACAATCAAATTGGCATAGAGATCAGAATCCTGCCAACATCTGTGGAGGATCTGCCCAAAGGCCAATTGGAATATTTACAGGTTTCTCATTTCAATCGATTCCAGTTTTATTATAATGCAAATCATTATTTATTATTTTTATTTATGTTTTATCTTTCCCAAATCCATGTCTAGCTAAACTCAGGTAATCAATATATAGTAATAATTCGAATGGGATTTGATAACAACTGGTTGAAAAACTTTCTTTTCAAAAAAGTAATTTATGGTCTGAGTGTTTAAAATTGATTCACTGAATAAACTTCGTCGCGAAAGCGAGAACTTATTTAAAAGTAGTTTTGCCACGAAAGTGGGAAATTAATTAAGATACGAACCAACAAGCGAAAGTTGCGGTAAGGTCAGATAGTAAACACTAGTCATTCATTTTAATAACAGCGAAAGCACTTTAAAATGAATTAGAACTTAGAGATTTCCAAAAAATGATTTTAACCCCGAACGGGATACGAAAGTGTAAGTTTGGCCCTTAGGATTATGATTAGCGTCAATAACCATCGTGAGACGAGAGTCTTCAAATCTCCATTTTCTGCTTAAATAAACTTTGAAAATCATTTCATACACCAGTAACTTATCAAATCCCTGAAGAACACAATTACTACGTATCGATTCAATCATTTATAATCTAAATAGTATTCTTAGTTCCCTTTTAGTGACAATCTTATTTCCTTAAACATATTCTACCTAGCTAAACATAGTAACTCCCGAGAACACTAGCTTGATTACGAGTCCCTGTGGGATCGATATCTATTATTACTACGCGATAGACTGTGCACTTGCAGTTAGGTTGTATTAGACATGGAAAGTCGCGATCAAGTTTTTGGCGCCGTTGTCGGGGACCCGTTTAGTCAATAGTGTAACCTTCTGTTACGCCGTATAGACTAGGTTAACAATTTTCATTTTTCCTTTACTAGTGATGTCGATTGTATGCCAAGAAATCGCCCGCAAAGCGATATCGTAAAACCTTCAGTCGCAGAACTAGAACGCTTCTTACATTTAAGAAGTAGAATCATTGAGTACCAACTCAAACAATTCAAACATAACACTCCCGAACCTCTCACTCCCATTCCCAAATCAGAAGAAGAAGAACCAGAGATGGCTGAAGGACCTCCAAACAAACCGCTGAAGGCATACGCTACACCCTCTCAGATGGAGCCTAGAAGTAGCATTGCTGCCCCAGCTATTACCCGAAATGATTTTGAGCTGAAACCATCATTGCTGTCGGCTGTACAACAAAACCAATTCTCAGGAAACGCAACTGAGGATCCGAACGAACATCTCACGAAGTTTGTACAATACGCAGACACAGTGAAAGCAAATGGAGTAACTCCAGATGCGATAAGACTTCGTCTTTTCCCATTCTCTCTTAGAGATAGAGAGTGGACATGGTTACAATCGTTACCATCCAACTCCGTTACGACGTGGGAGCAATTGAAGAACGTCTTCTTAGCGAGATATTTTCCGCCAAGCAAAACTGCTATGCTTAGAGCTCAAATCAACGGATTTCGACAGAAAGATACTGAATCTCTTTACGAAGCATGGGAACGATTCAAAGATATGATGAGAACATGTCCTCACCACGGTCTAGAAGACTGGGTGACAATCCATACTTTCTATAATGGGCTTCTATACAATACTAGATTGACAATAGACGCTGCCGCGGGCGGTGCACTTATGGATAAGCCATACGATGAAGCCTATCAATTAATAGAAAACATGTCACAAAACCATTGCCAATGGGGAGGTGAACGCACTCCAATAGAGAAAACCACAGCGAAAGGTGGGATGTACGAGATCAGCAGCCTTGAAAAGTTCAATGCTAAAGTAGATGCTCTAGCACAGAAGATTGATAGTCTGACTGTTAACCCCACTGCAACTGTCGCTGCAGTAACTCCAAATTGCGAGTTATGCGGAAGCACCACTCATAATGCACCCGAATGCCCATTGCTAGCCGGAATCCCACCAGACCAGGTAAATTATGCTCAAGGAAATCCCTACGCAAATACCTACAACCCAGGTTGGCGAAATCATCCGAACTTTTCTTACAAAAGCGAAAATGCATTGCAAATGCCTACTGCTCCGCAAGGATATCAGAAACCAGCTGCTCAGAATGCACCTAGGAAATCAAACCTTGAATTGATGATGGAAAAATTCATAGCTACTCAAGCTCAAACAAACAAAGAATTCCTGAATCAAAACATACACACTAGCGAGCAAATTAAACAGTTGACCGGAAAAGTAGACGCTTTAGCCACCCACAACAAAATGTTAGAAACACGGATATCACAAGTGGCTCAACAGCAAGCCTCTGCTGCCGCGCCTGCTGGCACATTTCCTGGACAACCCGAACAGAATCCAAAAGGCCAAGCAAATGCTGTGATACTAAGAAGTGGAAAAGAATTGGACGAACCGATCGATCCGAGGACCGAAAACTCAGCCATGCAACGAAAACCAACTGAACAAGCAGAGAAGGAATCCGAGTTAGAGAAGAAGGAAGACAACGAGAAGTAGGATACCGCAAGTGAAAAAACTCAAGCACCTCCAGCGCCATATAAACCACCTATCCCTTATCTGCAAAGACTAATAAACTCCAAAACTTCAGGACAGTTTAAGAAATTTGTAGAGCTCCTTAAACAGCTGAATATTACTATCCCTTTTACAGAAGCGATAACTCAAATGCCGTCATACGCTAAATTTCTCAAAGAGATCCTGTCGAATAAGAGAAAGATCGAGGATAACGAAACAGTTACACTTACTGCAGAGTGTAGCGCTATTATTCAAAACTGCATGCCTCCTAAATTAAAAGACCCAGGTAGTTTCTCCATACCCTGCGTCATAGGAAAGTTCGTAATAGACAAAGCTCTATGCGATTTAGGAGCCAGTATCAGTGTTATGCCCTTATCTATATGCAAAAAGCTGAATATGGGAGACCTCAGACCAACCAAAATGTCCGTACGATTAGCTGACAGGTCAGTAAAATACCCCGTCGGAATACTGGAAAACGTTCCAGTACGCATAGGACAATTCTACATTCCAACCGACTTCATAATCATGGACATCAAGGAGGACACTGTAACCCCAATTATCCTAGGAAGACCATTCCTAGCTACAGCCGGAGCAATTATAGACGTGAAGAAAGGAAGGCTAACATTCGAAGTAGGAGAAGAGAAGATAGAGTTCATTCTCACCAAGTTCTTACAAGCACCAGCCATAGACGATACCTACTACTTAGTAGACGAAATTGACGAATGCATAAGAGAACTTGAGAACGAAGAGACCACGTATTCAGAAATAATAAAGATTCAAATACCTGATATTTCTGAAGACGATGATTGGCGTAAACCGTATAAAGACGACAACCTAAGCGAAAGCTTAGCACTAACCCCAAACCATATGCCAGGTCCAAAGAATCCATCTTTAGAACTCAAAACACTACCCAAAAATCTCAGATATGAATTTCTAGACGATGAACTAAAAAGACCAGTGATAGTCAACGCCGACTTAGGACAACCAGAAACCAAAAAGCTATTAGAAGTCCTAAAGAAGTACCCCACCGTGTTAGGCTATAACATAAGCGATCTAAAAGGTATAAGTCCTTTGATCCGTATGCATCGAATTACAATAGAGGAAGACTCTAAAACCTCTCGAGAGCATCAGAGAAAACTGAACCCCATCCTGAGCACTGTAGTCAGAGATGAAGTAAAGAAATTGCTAGATGCAGGAATCATCTATCCGATCTCCGATAGTGAATGGGTCAGCCCAGTTCATGTCGTACCGAAGAAAGGAGGAGTCACAGTAGTTAAAAATGAAAAAGGCGAATCAATAACAAAAAGAGTCGTGACTGGAAGCAGGATGTGCATTGACTATAGAAAGCTTAACAAGGCTACACGCAAAGATCACTTCCCGTTACCCTTCATAGACCAAATGTTGGAAAGATTAGCCAAACACTCATACTTCTGCTATCTAGATGGTTACTCAGGATTCTTCCAAATTCCCATCCATCCTGATGACCAAGAAAAGACTACATTCACCTGTCCTTATGGTACTTTTGCTTACCGCCGAATGCCGTTCGGACTCTGTAACGCTCCAGCAACCTTCCAAAGATGCATGATGGCAATCTTCGCAGATTTCATAGACGACATCATGGAAGTATTTATGGACGATTTCTCGGTATGTGGAAGTATTTATTAGAACGTTGTGTAAAAGTAAACCTCGTCCTAAATTGGGAAAAATGCCATTTTATGGTCCGACAAGGAATAGTTCTAGGACACGTCATATCAGATAGAGGAATTGAGGTAGACAAAGCTAAAATAGAGATTATAAAAGATCTCCAACCTCCAAAATCCGTACGAGAAATACGGAGTTTTCTAGGACATGCCGGTTTCTACAGAAGATTTATAAAAGATTTCTCGAAAATCACAAAACCCCTGACCGGCCTGTTGATGAAAGATGCTGAGTTCGTCTTCAACGACGACTGTCTAAAAGCATTCGAAACATTGAAATCAGCCCTTATCACCGCACCTATCATGCAACCACCCGATTGGCGACTACCGTTCGAAATCATGTGCGATGCGAGTGATTATGCTGTAGGCGTAGTTCTAGGACAAAGGAAGGACAAGAAACTCCACGCCATCTACTATTCCAGTAGAACCTTAGATCCTGCCGAAATGAACTACGTTACCACAGAAAAGGAACTTCTAGCAGTTATATTTGCGCTTGACAAATTTCGTTCTTACTTAGTAGGAGGAGAAATTATCATATACACAGACCACACTGCCATAAGGTACCTAATAAGCAAAAAGGATGCCAAACCAAGACTATTGAGATGGATCCTGTTACTACAAGAGTTTGACTTAGAAATCAAAGATAAGAAAGGAACCGAGAACGTTGTTGCGGATCACTTATCCCGAATAGAAGGCATCAAACATGAACCAGTACCGATAAATGACGATTTCCCGTATGAACGTTGTTGCACCCCAAAATTTGCCCAACCTTTTCTAACCTAGGTTTATGTTTCAATTACATAATCATTTGCATTGTCATCATGTGCATAGTGTATTCATCTGCATTGCATAGCATAAGCAAGCTATCTTGATCAGGGGATCAAGTGCTATTCTTACCTCAAGAGGTATATCCAAGGGTTTCATTCATATTCAGGACTACTCAGGTCATCAAGGAAGAATTTGAGCTCTGAAGAGTTGACAGATTGATCAGTGAGTTCTCTCTTATCTTGAGGTTGTGTGGGGATCATCAGAGGGTGTATGAGCTATAAGCCAAGAGCATGAAGTATGTATGGATGTTATGAAGAGTCTATGTGATCATTTTGAAGAAGAGCCAAGTCATTGGAATGATTGCAAGAGCCTCAGTTGAAGTCAGTCAACTAGGGTTTGTCTGGGTCAACACCAGGTCAATCCTAGGTCAAAGAAGTGTTTTGAAAGGCATCAAGGAGCATTTGAAGAATGTGGGGTTCATTATTTGCTACATGGATATGGATATGATGTTGTGCTAAAGAAAAATCAAGAGGGATCAAGGAGAAGAGGAGTTTCTAAATTGGGGTTTCTGTGTAAAATCCCCTAATTTAGGTCAAACTTCAAAGCAGTGTAACTCAAGATTCAAGCTTCATATGAATTTATGGTCCACATGAAACTTGTATAGGATCTCAATACATTTAATTTGAGTGGTGGAAGTAATCAAGATGATTTATAGAACTCAAGTTATAGCTCTTGCAAGTTACAGGTCATCTGAGGGCACTGAAATTTGTCTGTGAAAGTTGTCTGTCTTCCAAGCTGCTTTTGACCTTCAAGGAGATGTCAAATGGATTTCTGGACAACATGAGAGTTGTTCCTTATTGTCTTAGCTTTCTATAATGGTATGGTATGCATTCATATGATTTGTGGAACTCTACTTATGGTCTTGGCAAGCAAAGGGTATTTTGGTCATCTGAGGATTACAGGTCATTCTTAGCCTATGCCCAAAACTCATACAAGGAAGCTTCAAATGAAAAACTTCCCAACATCAAAGTTTCTCAAAATTCCATTTTAAGTCTAGAAAAGAAGTCATGGAATTTTGGAAATGCATAGAATAAGACTTGACCAAAGTTGGTGAAAAATGACCTAAAAAAGGCATATAAGTTGAAAAAGTTGAAATGAAAAATTGGTTTGAGAGATCTACAAATCCAAAATGAGTCATCCAATATACCAAATTGATTCCAAACATCATTTTAAAGACATTGGTTCAGCCACTTTTTTGAGTTAGGGCTTAAAAATTGGACTTGCTTTGTATTTTTGTTACTTGCATAATAAGGCAAGTATGGAAAACTTGGCATAAGGTGAATTTCAAGGCAAGGAGCTTGTTTTTTTTCACACGCACCATTTCAATATCTCATGAGGAGAGATTTTGACACAAATATGAAAGGGATGCAAGCATGATATGAGATGTTTCAAAGTGTCATTACATGAGAACTTCCATAACTTTCCACCACATTCTAGAATCCTCTAAGATCAATCTAGAAGCTTCTAGATCTGTCCATCATCATCTATATATTAAGTGTGGATCATTGGTGCAAGGGGTTGGTGAAAAGAGGGTGAAGAGAGAGTGATATACCATTTCTTCCATTTTTGCAAATCAATCTCAAACTCCATTTTCTTCTTCATCTCCATTGAATTCTTCTCCACAAATCAATTCTCTGGATCATATTGAACACATACACACAGATTGGAGTGGCCATTGATGAATGTTTGAAGGTGTGGCTTCAAAATTGCAAGTGAAGCAAGTTGGATCCAAACTCACAACCTAAGCACTGTCCATCCAAGATCTTGCAAACAGAAAGGTTATCATCCATTGAAGATCATTTGTGGCAAGTTTCAAGCATTGGATTGAAGTGTAACTGCACCTACCATCACCAATTTTCAGGTTTGCAAAAGCATTCGAATCTCTCTATTTATGCAGCATTAGATGAAATGGTTAGGGTAAACATGATTAGAGACCATAGGTGATTGATTTCTGAAAGTTAGAGAGAATTCTATGAGGTTCCATGGCAGGGTATAATTTCTTTCAAGATCAAGTTTAGGCTGGATATTGAGTTATAACGATCATGTAATAGCTTAATGAAATCAGTGCAACACCATGAGCAAGATAATGCCATTAATAACAAATTTAATTCATAATTTTAGGATTGATTTTTAGGTGATTTGTTTAGGTGTGATTAGTGTGATCAAAATTAGGGTTTTAAGTGAGCATAGGTGAGATAGATTAGTTCTTTTAGGAATTTTGATTTGATTTTGGGGTATGGGACTATAGGGGTTATGGGTATAAGATAGATCCCTTAGAAATTGTTAGGATTCCCCTACTGCTATTAGTATATTGCTTATATTTGATTGACTGTGTGGTGTGCCCTCTTTAGGGTTATTATTTTGTCTGTGTGGGGTATTGGGTTTGTTTGGGACTTGGGTTTGAGCTGAAGACTGTGTTGATGAAGCCCATTTGAAGATCAGAGAATGAAGACCAACTTCCAGAGTTGATGAGGAGTATCTCTTGCTGGCAGCTGTTGAAGTTTCTAGGATCTAGGAATTAGGCAGAGCTCTAGAGTAGCAAACTTGATTCATAAACATGGAAGGTCTTGTCTGCCTCCATCCTTCTCTGTGATGCAGGGTCTCTCTAAGACACTCACCCCCTTCCTTTGGAAGGCTTGGTGATAGTGTCTAAGGGATAGAACTCTTGAGAGAAATATTCTTTGTGTTGATAGCAGTCTGTTTGCCACCTTTGGTGGTCAACTGATTGCTTAACACCCAATTCACTCTTGTGATTGATTCCTCAGCTTGGAGAATGATACTTGAAGAAAAGCCATTGGGAGACTGAAGATAAAGTCTGATGCTTGCTTGAAGCCTGTGGATAGTTGATGCTTTGCTTGAAGCCAGATGCTGATGAAGACTGCTTTGCTGTTTAGTTTTAGCTGTTTTAATTTTTGATGTATTGTGTGAATTTCCCGGACTGTATTGTTTGTTGTTTAACCTGCTGGGTTGAAAGTGAATTCTGTTCACTTTTGCCTATTGTTTTCTAGGTTCGAGGTTGAGTGGGACTCCCTTGCCTCGCTTGTATTGTTGCATCCATGCATTTTACTGTTTTATTGTATATATCTGCTGTTTCTGTTTCCGTCTATTCCCTTAGGATCTCTGTTTCTCTCTGCGCAAGAGAGGAGCATGATAGACATTAGGAGTTAACCCATGTATGATAACATTAGGGTAGGTTTTATTCCCCTTTTTAACCCTAGAGTTTGTAGAGTGTCATCTCTTCTTTCTTCAAAACAACAGAAAAACACTAATAAAGGGTATAACAGAGATTAATTCATTTCTTCCGTCAAAATATTTGAACAAACATCAACCTTTTCGCAATAAGAAAACCCTTGTTTAAGGTGAGATTTTTCATAAAAGACACTTGAACAGCTTGTGTCGTGCGTAGCCCGAACTACGTTTGCTCTGATCTTCCATGCTGTGTGGAAGTACGTAGGCATAGGATGCAGTGTCCTAGCGAGCAACCTTCACCCACTTTCCCCCGTAGTTAGGCGAACTACGTTGACTCTGATTTCTTGTTCCAGACGGGAATACGTAGGCATAAAGTGCGATGCTTTGCCGAGTCATGTTTTCTTTTCTTTTCAGACCTCATCCTTTAGTTTAGATAGAAATGTAATCCGTACAAACCAAGCAAGCGTGGATCCCATCGAGTACGATGGACGTGAGGGGTGCTAATACCTTCCCCTTGCGTAACCGACTCTCGAACCCAGGTTTTGGTTGCGATGACCATACCTTTTCCCGTTTTTTGCGAGGTTTACTTCGAGCGTTTCCTTTCCCTCCGTTGGGATAAATAACGCACGGTGGCGACTCTTCTGTTCAGCCGGCGCCGATTTTCGCAGTAGCGACAGCTGGCGACTCTGCTGGGGACCCAACGTCCCCTGGCTGCTAAGGACTGCGGTAGTTCCTTATGCATTTGGGATCCAACGTCCCTTTAGAGAGTCAATCCTAGCGCTTGTTTGCCCGTCGAGGATTTTGTATGGATTTACATTTCTGTATTTACATTTCAGCATTTTATTATTATTATTGTTGTTGTATTGTGGGGTGTGACGGGTGTTCCATGATTGAGAGATAAGCCGGACCTGGGCTTGAGTGCACCTAGACTTAGAGTAGAGATTAGTGGGCGCGCACGTGCTTTGCATGTCCTAGTGTCCCGCAAAATCTACACTCAGACGAGGTTCTTCTGGTTGGCCTCCTGTCCTACCCTTTGGGTGGCTCGGGTTGCTGGTTAGTTGGATTGTCGACTCTGGGAACCGATCATTTGGAAGTTGGCTAAGTGAGGCCTCTTTAGGATTTGATGATGCCACTCCTTCTGGGAATCGTATCATCAACCCTGAAAGTCTGTGATGCCGACGACCGCATAGGATGCCATACCTTTGTCAGTTACTAGGCCATCCACCTGTGAGAGGGTTTGGGGTTATGCAGGTAACTAGACCTTCAGATACCGGTTATTTCTTGATCAGAGATCCTGGGTATTTATGGATAGTTGTGAGGTCTATCAGAGACCAGTCAGAGTTTTGATTTGAGGTCTACCAGAGACCAGTCAGAGTTATGGTTGTGAGGTCTGTCAGAGACCAGTTGGAGTTATATTATGGGGTCTATCAGAGACCATTGTGGAGCTTTGTATTGGGTCTATCTGAGACCAGGGTTTGAGACCTTTGTTATGATTCAGGCTTCTCAGCTATAGCACTTGATCCCTGTTGCATGTTGCTTGCATTGCATTGTTTGCATAATCATCATCATTGCATCCCATTAACGTGTGTCTGTGCTGCAGGTGCATTTGCATATCCCCCGGTTCTAGTGTCTGGACTTCTGAGTATTGATCATGGCTGGTTTGAGGATGACAGTTGCATACAAGCTACCTATCCCGGATATTGCTCCCCTCCTGGGTCTGATTTCTCTTGCTGATGAGGATGTCCGTAGAAGCTTCAGGCAGAGTTATGGACGGTTGTTGAGTTTGGTTCGCAAATCCACTGATGGTGAATTGAATGGGCTGTATACGCTGATGCAATTCTATGACCCGGCTTTGAGGTGTTTCACGTTTGCTGATTTTATCTTGGGGCCCACCATGGAGGAGTATGTAGAGTTTACTGAGCTGTCGGTGCAGAATGCAGTTCCTTTTATTCACTCTGCCGCTGAGCCCAAGTTGGAGGATTTAGCTAAGGCCTTGCACATGAATGCTTCTGAACTGTTGATGACTTCTTGGCGAGGGGTTCCCGGTTTCTCTCTCCAGTTTCTGGTTGGTAAGGCTCAAGAGTACGCCAAGAATGGGTGTTGGGTGGTCTTTAACGCTATTTTGGCCCTATGCATTTATGGGATAGTATTGTTTCCCAATTTCCCAAACTTCGTGGACATGGATGCGTTTCATCTGTTTGCGGCTGGCAATCCAGTACCTACACTGATCGGGGACTTCTACCATTCAATGCACTACAAAAATGAGAACTAGAGAGGCAAGAACGTCTCTTGTTGCGTGCCTTTGCTGTACACGTGGTTCAAGAGCCATCTTCCCCTGAAGGGACCTTTTGTGGATAGTGCAATCACGGCTGACTGGCCAGAGCGTATGATGAGGTTGTCTTCTGAAGACATTGAGTGGTTTGATCGAGACTTGCTGGGGTCCGAGCTTATTTTCAGTTATTCTGGGTATCCTAATGTTCCGTTGATAGGGAGAAAAGGGTGTATCAACTACAACCCATCTCTGTTCGTCCGCCAGTTTGGATATGCGCTGAAGAACCCGCCTCAGGAGGAAGAAGTACAGGAATCTCTGTACTTCACCAGTGATTTGAATGGAGAGTTGCTAACCAAGCTTCGGCATGCCTGGACGCGTATTAACAGAAAGGGGAAACCACTGTTGGGGAAGAATGATTGTCAGGCATATGCACCCTACAAAGTATGGATCCGAGAGAGAGCCAGACAGATACTGATGCCATTTCCAGCTGCTCCGGTCCCTGTTCATATTCTGGTGGAAGAGCCAACCACTGTTACTATGGAGGTCTACAAGCAAGTTGTGAAAGAAAAGGAAGCCTTGATGAAGATTAACGAGGAGTTAGAGAAGGAGCTAGCTCAGATGCGGAGTGAGAAGAATAAGGCTGTACGTTCTTTCCAACAGCAGATCGAACTAGTAAACAGGTTAGGTGCTGAGTTGACTGAGGAGAAAAAGAAGCGCGAACGTCTGGGGCAAGAGTTTAGAAGCTCCCACGACATGCTAGAGTCCAAAAAGAAAGCACTCGACGCTGCTCACTGAGAAATCTCTTCTTGTAATAAGACATGGAATGCTACGCTGACCAACAACAAGAAGAGGGAAGATAAATTGAAGCAGCAAATTTCTGACCTCGAGGAGCAGTTGAAGGCTAGCATTAAGAAGTGCGAAGAAGAGGTAATGACCAGATACAGTCTCCAGAATGCATTGAACAAGGCCATCGAAGGCAGGAACGAAGTTGTGTCTCAGAAGCGGAAGCTAGAGGATCGCTTCGGAGAAGGGGCATGGGAGGAAACCGCTGGTGACGTGCGACGAGTTCTCAAGAGAAGAAACCAGCTTGTCGAGGGTCTGCTTATCCGACCAAGCCATCCAGAGACCAAGAAGTTAATAGAAGAGTACCGGGCTTATGAGAGTACTTGATCATTTCATGTATTAACTTGTATGCTTTATTTGCATTCGTGCTGACCATCACCAGGATTGTTGGTTGAGGTCATGCCATCTTATTGTACTCAGTGATAGTGTATTCTTGGATTTCTCTGCAATATACGAGGTCTTCTATGATTTGGCTCCAATCACTGTTTTGCTAGCACTGTCACTGCACTGGCACATGCACACTAGAATCGGGGAATGATAAACCCTAATGCACAGACACACATTGCATTTTGCATACATACTCATATTTGCATTGCAGGTTTGTGATTCGTGTATCTTATCTTCTGCATCCGTGCCAGGTATTTTCAGGATTGCAGAAAAGCGGGTCCACCGTTACTCTACAAGGATCAACCAGAAGAAGATCATGGACAACGTGCAGAGTGAAATGCAAGAGATGCGTGACAGGATGGCCCTGCTCATGCAAACCATGGAGACTATCGCCAAAGGACAAGAGCAGCTGCAGAATCTGGTTCAACCGATAGTCGCACAGGCTGAAAACAACGGGACACTGCATGGTGAGAATGTAGCTGCTTCTCCCCGAGTTGAGAATCGTCAAAGTGCTGACGCTATTCCCGTAACCGGTTTGAATGCTGGAGAAACTGGTCCTGTAGGTGGAGGAGGGAACACCGGTAATATGAATGTCAATGCAGATACTGCTGGGGTATTTGCGGGTAATGTCAACCAGGGTTTCAATGGGGGCGTAGAGAATGTCAGAATGAATGGTATTAATGGTAACCAGGGCTTCAATGGTGTGAATATGGGGTATGGCAGCATGGCTGGCGCCAAAGCTGGGTTTGGTGGCTACGGTAATCTTGGATACGGAGCTGGCGCATACAACACTCAAGAGATGGGTAATCTGAGGTATGACCCCAGGTACGTCCAAACGGGTCCGGGCCGTGATGCCGATTATGTTGGATATGATGCAGTACCTCGCTGGGAGGATCGCCAGGAGGATGTGTTCTTTGGTCAGAACGAAGGCTACGAAAGGGCTAGGGATGACAACCATCGGATGAGATTGCTAGAAGAGAAAGTGAATGGATTGGCCAGCCAGAATGCTCTCGGGCTGGACATGTCAAACATGGGGCTAGTCCCAGGGTTGAGGGTCCCACTGAAGTTCAAAGCACCGTCATTTGATAAGTACAAAGGGGATACATGCCCTAGGGTGCATGTGCGCGCGTTCTACAGGCGTATGTCTGCGTACTCGGAGGATGAAAAGATGCTAATGCACTTCTTCCAGGATAGCCTGTCAGGGCCATCGCTGGAGTGGTACATGAGCTTGGAGCCTACTCAGATCAGGAGTTGGAAAGAGCTGGCAGAGGCTTTTGTTCGACATTATCAGTATAATAGTGATCTCGCCCCTAACCGAGTCCAGTTGCAGAGCATGTCTCAAAAGTCTAGCGAGAGCTTTAAAGAATACGCCCAGAGATGGCGAGATCTGGCTGCTAGGGTGCACCCTCCGATGGTGGAGCGCGAAATGATGGATATGTTCATAGGAACTTTTTCTAGAATGTACTATGACCGGTTGCTCAACTTTTCGATGAGTACTTTCTCTGAGTTGATTTTTATGGGGGAGCGCATTGAAAACGGAGTGAAGATTGGTAAAATTCAAGCGGGTGAGTCCAGTTCCGCGGGAGGTAACAAGAAGACGTTTGGGGGTAAAAGGCAGGGTGACACCAATGCTGTATACAGTGCTCGACGAAAGAATAAAGGTCAGAACTGGCGTCAGCAGTCGCAGGTTGCAAGTGTAACTATTCCAGGGCCTTCTCAGCAGCAGAGACAACAACCACCGCAGTAGGCTCAGCAGCAGCCTAATAATAATCAGCGCAGATTTCAGAACCCACGACCAAGGAGAGTATTCGAGGTACCGCCGGTATCATATGCAGAACTCCTTTAAACTTTGTTGAAATTGCAGTTAGTCGAGAAGAGGACCTTGGCACCACCAACTGGCCAGCCGCCGGTCGGATATGATGTTAATGAGCACTGTGACTTCCATTCGGGTGCACCAGGGCACAATATTGAAAATTGCCTAGCTTTCAAGCATAAAGTACAGGATTTGCTTGATAGTACGGCTATTAACTTCGGGAAGGAAGGTCCCAATATCACGCAGCAGCCAATGCCCAAGCATGGTGGGGCTGGGGCCAATGCAATCATGGTAGATGATGAGTTGAACTTGGTTTCAGAGGTGAGCGAGCTGAAAACCCCTTTGAGTTACGTAAAGCAGCGTTTATTGAAAGGGGGTGTCTATCCCGGTTGCAGTGAAGAGTGTGATGACTGTTTGATTCAACCTGGGGGCTGTGCGAAGTTAAAGAGGGGAGTTCAAAGTTTGATTGATGAGGGAATTTTGCAGTTTGACAGGGCTGCGGGGCGAGAGAGGTCTGTTAAGGCAGAATCTGAGAAAGAGCGTAGGGAGATTGCTACGATCACCATTCCGTTCAAATCGGTGACAATTTCGGCATCATCGAAAAGGCCGACCATTACTATTGCCAAGGCTAAGCCAGTCCCTTTTGAAAGCACAAAGGCAGTCTCGTGGTGCTATGGTGCTGAGGTGTATTGCAATGGGGAAAAGATTGACTTGAATGATCCGCCAGCAGGATCCGTAGATAACATAGTGGGAGCGGGTGGTATAACCCGGAGCGGGAGGATTTTCACTTCACCTGAGGTTGAAGCAGAGAGGCTTGCCAGGGGTAAGAACAAAGTTGTTGAGGGAGAATCTTCGGGGAGTAAAGAGAAAGAGCCGATAACCAAAGATGTGGAAGAATTCATGAGGTTAATCCGCAAAAGCGATTACAAGATTGTAGATCACCTGCAGCAGACCCCGTCAAAGATCTCCATGTTATCGCTGCTGTTGTGTTCTGAGGTGCATAGAAATGCCCTATTGAAGGTACTTGAGACGTCTTTCGTGCCGCAAGAGATTTCAGTTAATCAGCTGGAGGGAGTTATGGCACATGTTAACGCTGGGCATGGTCTGGGATTCACGAATTTTGACTTAACGCCTCGAGGGCGTGATCATAATAATGCTTTGCACATCTCTATCGAATGTCGGGGCACTGTTCTATCCCATGTGCTGGTAGACACTGGGTCCTCGTTGAATGTGTTACCAAAGAAAGCTCTGCTGAAATGGGATACCCGTGGGTTGTTGTGCACACCTAGTGATTTGGTAGTAAGGGCCTTTGACGGAACCAGGAGGTCAGTATTCGGGTCGATAACGTTACCCATTCAGGTGGGTCCGGAGGTGTTTGACACAGTGTTTTACATCATGGACATCCAGCCTACATATAGCTGTTTGATCGGGAGACCTTGGATTCATGCCGCTGGGGCAGTGACTTCTACACTCCATCAGAAGCTAAAATATATGGTTGAGGGGAGTATTGTGACGGTGTGTGGAGAAGAGGATATCTTAGTCAGTCATTTGTCTTCTTTCAAGTATGTGGAGGTAGACGAAGAGATTCATGAAACACTGTGTCAAGCGTTTAAAGGGGTGAAGGTTAAAGAAGAAGCTCCAGCGAAGAGTGAAAGGCTAGAGGTGGCCGTCTCCTCATATAAAGAAGCCAATGCGTTGGTACAAGCAGGAGAGACTCAGAAGTGGGGGCAGGTTCTGGACATCCCAGTGAAGCAAGATAAGTATGGCTTGGGGTACCGCCCATCTCCCTCGCAGAGTGCGCCTAAGTTCAAGGGACCTGTCGTGTTCACGCCCGGAGGAGTTAGCTTCGAAAGGATCAATGCCGTGTCTGATACGGAGGAAGCGGATAGCGATTGCGACATGGACTCATGGATTCGACCCAGCGCGCAGGGGCAAAGCCTATGCAACTGGTCCATCCAGGACGTCATCCAAGTCACCAAACAGTAATGCATTGTTTTTTCAATCGTTTGTATGATCTCATGCCTTGCCCGGGGCATCGATGATCTTGTCTTAGGGCCTAACTGTTTGCATGTATGTTTGCATGATTAATAAATGACGGCGGTTTTTACATTCAAATGTTGTGATCCTTTTCTTTCTGTTTTTATTTTTTCAATAAAATGGCAGCGTGGTTATGCATTTTGCTTGTACATCATTTTTGAAGCACTTAACCGTTTCCCTCGCAGGATTCATGAATTTTCAGATGACACCGACCAAAAACTTCCTATGACTCGTTTAGACTTCGAGCATCCGATCTTCAAAGCTGAGGAGGAGATTGTGGAGGAAAGTGACTTACCAGAAGAGCTTAGTCAGCTATTGAAGCAAGAGGAGAGAGTTATTCTGCCTCACCAAGAAGAGATCGAAATTGTCAACTTGGGGTCTGAGGAATGCGTCAGGAATATCCGTATAGGGGCCGCGTTGCAAGAGGATATCAAGCTAGAGCTTATTGAGATGCTGCGTGAATACAGTGATATATTTGCTTGGTCCTACGAGGACATGCCGGGTTTGGATACTGACATGGTTGTTCATCGTCTGCCGTTGAAGGAAGATTGCCTGCCCGTGAAGCAGAAACTCAGAAGGACTCGTCCTGACATGGCCGTAAAGATAAAAGAAGAAGTGCAGAAGCAATGGGACGCTGGATTCCTGGCTGTTACCACTTATCCCACTTGGGTCGCTAATATCGTGCCTGTGCCAAAGAAAGATGGCAAGGTTCGAATGTGCGTTGATTATAGGGATCTAAACAAAGCGAGTCCGAAAGATGACTTCCCGCTGCCGCATATTGATGTGTTAGTTGACAACACGGCTCAGTTTTCGGTATTCTCCTTCATGGATGGATTTTTGGGGTACAACCAGATCAAAATGGCTCCGGAGGATATGGAAAAGACGACCTTTATCACCCCGTGGGGAACCTTCTGTTTCAAGGTGATCCCTTTGGTTTGAAAAATACTGGGGCAACGTACCAGCGGGCCATGACAACGCTTTTTCACGACATGATGCACAGAGAGATCGAGGTGTATGTCGATGACATGATTGCCAAGTCTCAAACGGAGGAAGAACATCTGGTTAATTTGTTGAAGTTGTTCAAAAGGCTGAGGAAATTCAGGCTGAGGCTGAATCCTAATAAATGTACCTTCGGAGTGAGATCCGGGAAGCTACTGGGGTTCATTGTGAGCAAGAAAGGAATCGAGGTCGATCCTGCAAAGATAAGAGCAATACAAGAAATTCCAGCACCGAGAACAGAAAAAGAAGTCCGTGGATTCTTAGGGAGGCTGAATTACATTGCTAGGTTCATCTCTCACCTAACGACCACGTGTGAACCATTATTCAAGCTGTTAAAGAAAGATCAAGCGGTGGTCTAGAATGACAATTGCCAAAGGGCATTTGAAAAAATAAAAGAATACTTGCAGGAACCTCCGGTGTTGATACCCCCAGTAGCGGGATGACCACTGATTATGTATCTGACGGTTCTGGAGAACAGTATGGGTTGTGTTCTCGGTCAACACGACGAGACAGGGAGAAAAGAGCATGCAATTTACTACTTGAGTAAAAAGTTCACGGACTGTGAATCTCGATACTCTATGCTTGAAAAGACGTGTTGTGCGTTGGCGTGGGCTGCCAAACGTCTAAGACAGTACATGCTGAATCATACAACCATGCTGATATCAAAGATGGATCCGATCAAATATGTGTTTGAGAAGCAAGCGCTCTCTGGAAGGATTGCCAGATGGCAGATGGTATTGACAGAATACGATATCCAGTATGTTTCCCAGAAAGCCATTAAGGGAAGTGTTCTGTCCGAATACCTCACTGAACTGCCAATTGAGGATTATCAGCCTATGAAGTTTGAGTTTTCTGATGAGGACATAATGTACTTGAAGGCTAAATATTGTGATGAGCCGTTGCCTGGTGAAGGTCCTGAGCGGAGTTCCCAGTGGCAATTAATTTTTGACGGGGCCGTCAATTCGTACGGTAGCGGGATCGGGGCAATCATCACAACTCCTCACGGGTCGCACATCCCGTTCACAGCCAGATTGACTTTTTCAGTGACGAATAACGAAGCCGAGTATGAAGCTTGCATTATGGGGTTAGAGGAGGCTATCGATATGAGGATCAAGAATCTGGACGTATATGGGGATTCAGCATTGGTTGTGAACCAGATTAAGGGAGAGTGGGAGACGCGCCAACCTAATCTGGTGCCGTACATGAATTATGCGAGAAGGTTGCTACCTTTCTTTGATAGGGTGGAGTTCCATCATGTACCTCGGGCGGAGAACCAAATGGCGGACGCCCTTGCAACGTTATCCTCGATGTATAAAGTCAATCGCTGGAATGAGGCTCCCAGCATTGTCATCTCTCGCCTTGATAGGCCGGCCTTTGTGTTTGCAATTGATGAAGCATCTGACGGTAAACCTTGGTATTTCGACATACAGAATTTCCTGAAGAATAAGGAATATCCGGCTGGGGCATCCAGTCGTGATCAGAAGACTCTAAGGAGATTAGCAGGCAACTTCTATCTGAATCCCGATGGCGTTTTGTATAGAAGGAACCACGATTTGGTACTCCTCCGGTGTGTAGACGAGAAGGAAGCCAACTTACTTATGGAAGAGGTCCATGAAGGAACTTTTGGCACACATGCAGGTGGGCATGCTATGACTCGAAAGTTGTTGCGAGCGGGGTATTATTGGTTGACGATGGAAACTGACTGTTTCAAATTTGCTAAGAGGTGTCACAAGTGCCAGATCTATGCTGATAAGATCCATGTGCCACCCAGTCCACTGAACGTTATGGCATCTCCGTGGCCTTTCTCCATGTGGGGAATCGATATGATCGGCAAGATTGAGCCTACTGCTTCTAATGGGCATCGCTTCATTCTGGTTGCGATCGATTACTTCACCAAGTAGGTGGAAGCGGCTTCTTACGCCAATGTGACGAAACAGGTGGTGGCCAGATTTATCAAGAAGGATATAATCTGCAGATACGGTATTCCTGAACGGATCATTACTGATAATGGTTCGAATTTGAACAACAAGATGATGAAAGATTTGTGTCGGGATTTCAAGATCGAGCATCATAATTCATCTCCCTACAGACCCAAGATGAATGGCGCTGTTGAAGCGGACAACAAGAACATAAAGAAAATTGTTCAGAAGATGGTGGTAACGTATAAGGATTGGCATGAGATGCTGCCATTCGCTTTGCACGGTTATCGTACTACGGTGCGTACATCAACCGGGGCAACACCGTTCTCACTAGTATATGGCATGGAGGTTGTCCTGCCATTGGAGGTTGAGATACCATCTTTGAGAGTTTTGCTTGATGTTAAGCTGGACGAAGCAGAATGGGTGAGAAGTAGATTGAATCAGCTGAGCTTGATAGATGAGAAGAGACTGGCATCCATTGCACATGGTAGGCTGTATCAGAGCCGGATGAAGAAAGCGTTCGACAAGAAGATTCGACCTCGAAGCTTTCAGACGGGTGATCTTGTGCTGAAGAAGATTCTCCCACCGCAATCGGATCACAGGGGCAAATGGACTCCCAATTACGAAGGTCCATACGTCGTGAGAAAGGTCTTCTCCGGAGGAGCCTTATTGTTATCCACCATGGATGGTGAAGACTTTTCGTCCCCTGTGAACTCGGACGCAGTTAAAAAATACTTTGCTTAAAAATTGACCCGCTGGACAGTAAAAAGAGAGTCCAGGCAAAAATGGGGCATCCTGGCGAACCAAAAACAGAATAAAAAGGTTCGGGCAAAAGTTAGGGATATAAATGGAAAAATGTACACCCGCGAAGTCGAAAACCTACACTGGGCGGCTTCGGCAAAAAGGGGTATCCCGGTGAATCGAAAACCCGCAAAGGGCGATTCACGCAAAAGTTAGGGATTTGAGAAGCAAATGATTGCGGTCCAAGTTTGATTGTTAGCGGTTTGGGAGCATCTGGGGGTTAATTATCCAAAGCAATTTCTTCCGAAGACAGAGATCGGAAAGCGTCAGAGTCCGACGAGTCATAGGAGGATCGGTTCATGGTGTTCGTCTGTAACACGTTGCCGACATGTGTACAAAATTTATTCTGTATATTGGTATACTTCTGCATTTTGTTTATGTGTGACTACCTCTTTTCAGGAGTTTCATCTGATGTACAAATCTTGCCTATTCTCAGGCCGATATCAATAAAGTGTTATTCAGTATAGTGTGTGACTTTGGTTTTAATTTTTTACAGTTTTGTTTGTAAAAAGCGCCGATGTTTTTGATAAACTTACATGCGTGTAACCAGGCGGGCCTCGGCCGATGATTGTTAAAACCAAAAATTACCTGAAAGGTTGTCGTGGGTGACTACCAGGAAGTTTCTTTTTGCATAGATTGCCTTGTGTTACTTGTTGACTTTTGCAGGTATTCAAAAGCTCGCGAAGTTCCCCGCCAGAGTCCATGGCAGGCTGGTACCCTCTTCAGAGGATGAATGTTGTGTCTTCCCCAAAGAAGTCGCTCCAGGCAATATTGAATGTTGTCTCCCCGGGAGAGCGGAGATTGCGTCAAAGGAAAAGATAATGTATCTTCAATAGTTCAGAATTGGCTTGTCAAGCAGGATAAAATCCTTCCCCAGCAAGGGTCGAGACAGATGTGATTGACTTCCCAGAGAGTTCTTGTGCAGTGCAAATCAGAATGTGTAATTCAATCCCCAGCTCGGTGATAGCAGGATGATTTCCCCAGCTCAGTGATAGCAGGATGATTTCCCCAGCTCAGTGATGGCAGGAGAGGTTCCCCACAGAGTGTGATCAGTTGGTTGGAGCTGCTGAAAGGAGTTTTCCCGAACACGATTATCCTTTCTTTCCCCAGCAAGTCGCTCTTCCTTGTCAGGGGGATTGTCCTCAGCAGATTTCGGAGTTTTGAGTTTGTGAGCTACTTTCCTAGCAGGATGGTTATCCCCAGCGGAGTTAGTTCCTCTTTCCAACATTTATTTTGTTGGAAGCATATCGGTGGTGTTCCGGTCATCCCCAACGGATCCAGTGTGTCTTCGACATTTATTTTGCTGAAGCAACTCTTCGCATAAACATGCATCATGAGCATTTGCATTTTACATGAGTATGTAGCAGTTCCATGCAGTGTGGAATTCGTCATTATCAAACATGCATTGTTGAAACATAAGTCAGGTGATCACCGCTTCAGTTTCAGATATGTTGTTCCTTGCCGATAAGAGAAATCGTGATTCAGGAAGATGTTGATTCGTAGTCAAGGTACGCAGTGACCGTATTTGTACCATCTACGGGGTTCGTATTGTAATGCACGCAGTGATCGTGTTGATTTTGAGATGTTAATTGGTGGCCCAAGTACGCAGTGATCGTATTTGTACCATTTATGGGGTTCATGTTGTAAAACACGCAGTGATCGTGTTGATCTTGGTATGTGTATCAGTGGTCGGATGGCGCAGTGATCGTATTCATCCCGATCTGAGAAGATTGCTTTGTAAGGCACGCAGTGATCGTGTTGGTATCATCTCGGGGTTTACTGGGCAGGACGCGCGGTGATCGTGTTCATCCGGTTTTGTTGGTCGATATACGCAGTGATCGTATTCGTTCGTTATACGGTGGTTATAGATTGACGCGCAGTGATCGTGTTTATCCAGTTTTCGTTGGTCGGTATACGCAGTGATCGTATTCATCCGCTATACGATTTGGTTATGGGGTGAGGCATGCAGTGAACGTGTTCATCTAGTTGTTGGTGGCCGAAGTACGCAGTGATCGTATTCATCCCATGTTTGAAGTTGTGTCACAGCACGCAGTGATCGTGTTTCCTCTAGTCAAGAAGGCCGTGACATGAAGCGCGTCGTGATCGCGTTTACCCTATGTATGGTTAGAATATGCAGTGATCGTATTCGTCCAGTTATGTGGGTTAGTTGAGACACACAGCATGCAGTGATCGTGTCTTCTCCAGTCAAGAGGATCGTGGCTCAGAACACGCAGTGATCGTGTTCAAACGCGCAGTGATCGTGTTCAAGATACGCAGGGATCGTATTCGCAGCATGCAGTGATCATGTTGACAGTACCATGGGAACTTGTGATGCGGAGCACGCAGTGATCGTGGCTATTGTATCAGTTGGTTTTGTTGGTCGGCATACGCAGTAATCGTATTCGTCCTATTACATGGGTCGGTTTCGTGGCACGCAGTGATCATGTTGACGTTATTTTGGGGGTTTGTTGGTCGAGATGCGCAGTGATCGTATTCGTCCTATTGCAGCACACACAGTGACCGTGTTCATCATATGGGTGGTTGAAGTACGCAGTGAACGTGTTCGCCTCTTCTATGTGGGTTTATTCCGTCTAACACGCAGTGATCGTGTTTATCTCATCCGGTTGGATTTATGGTCGATATGATTTTGGTTGTAACGCAGCATGCAGTGATCGTGTTCGTCGTGTTTGTCCCTTTAGTTGATGTTGTTTGTGATACGCGCAGTGATCGTGTTCAAACATGCAGTGATCGTGTTCGTCATGGCATATTCCCCTAGCAGAGTTGCTTGGTCATGCATTTCTCTTTCTCCCCAGCCGAGTCCTTTCTCAGAGTACAGTAGAAATGGCATGATACAGATTTTGGGTGGTTACCCGCAGTTACCCCAGTAGAGATATAATCCCCAGCGGGGTGATCTTCAACGAGATACTTGGCTAAGTTCCTCGTGGTCCCCGTCAGGGTATTTGGTGACAAGTCGCTTGGTTAAGTTACTTGTATTCCCCAGCTGAGTTTTCTCAGGATGCTGTGGATTCAGTATTATGAGACGGTAATGCAGATTTCCGGGTCGTTACCCGTAGTTCGTCCAACAGAGTTATGTTCTCCAGCAGGGTGTTACTTCAATGGGTTGCTTGGTTAAGTCCCTCATAGTCCCCAGTAGTGAGCTTGCTACAGGAGTTGTTTGGTTAAATTCCTTGTATCTTTCAACAAGGATGCTTGGTTAAGTTCCCAATTTTCCCCAGCAGGTGTTTGACGGCAGTCGTCAGAATTGTTCCCTCAGAGTTACTTAGTTAAGTTTCTCATTTCCCCGCAGAGTTGGTTGTTCATGTTTTCGAACATTGTCTCGCTTGGTTAAGTGTTTGCTCAGGATACGAAAGGTTGATCAGTGAAGTCAACATGACAAGCGAAGTCAACGTGACAAGGGAAGTCAATATTCTCCCGCTGGTTAGCGTGTGCTCGGTTGATAAGTGAGATCAACAGAGGTTGATCAGTGAGATCAACAGAGGTTGATAAGTGAGATCAACAGAGGTTGATAAGTGAGATCAACAGAGGTTGATAAGTGAGATCAACAGAGGTTGATAAGTGAGGTCAAAAATTTCTCATTGTGTGGTGTATGTTCATTTCTTCGGAATGGAGTTGTCTGCGGACAACATCAGATTATTTTTCAAAAAAAAACAGATTGGCAGAGGAGTGGCTAGTTGTTGCTGTGACAACAGAGGTCATTTCCCTGGAGGGTTTTCCCCAAGCAGTAGTCGTATTCGCAATTTATTTTTGCGGTTGGCAAATTTCCGGGTTCTTTCGTATTCAACCGTCTCGTACCTCGAATGTCTGAAGGTTGTGCGCTCTTCATCCAGGCGGGTCCAAGTCGCTTGAATAGGGGCAGTTGTTGCACCCCAAAATTTGCCCAACCTTTTCTAACCTAGGTTTATGTTTCAATTACATAATCATTTGCATTGTCATCATGTGCATAGTGTATTCATCTGCATTGCATAGCATAAGCAAGCTATCTTGATCAGGGGATCAAGTGTTATTATTATCTCAAGAGGTATATCCAAGGGTTTCATTCATATTCAGGACTACTCAGGTCATCAAGGAAGAATTTGAGCTCTGAAGAGTTGACAGATTGATCAGTGAGTTCTCTCCTATCTTGAGGTTGTGTGGGGATCATCAGAGGGTGTATGAGCTATAAGCCAAGAGCATGAAGTATGTATGGATGTTATGAAGAGTCTATGTGATCATTTTGAAGAAGAGCCAAGTCATTGGAATGATTGCAAGAGCCTCAGTTGAAGTCAGTCAACTAGGGTTTGTCTGGGTCAACACCAGGTCAATCCTAGGTCAAAGAAGTGTTTTGAAAGGCATCAAGGAGCATTTGAAGAATGTGGGGTTCATTATTTGCTACATGGATATGGATATGATGTTGTGCTAAAGAAAAATCAAGAGGGATCAAGGAGAAGAGGAGTTTCTAAATTGGGGTTTCT
Organism: Lathyrus sativus; assembly: GCA_963859935.3. Lineage (NCBI taxonomy): Eukaryota > Viridiplantae > Streptophyta > Magnoliopsida > Fabales > Fabaceae > Lathyrus > Lathyrus sativus. The sequence continues at coordinate 608,013,262 of OZ012739.1, forward strand.
GTGTAAAATCCCCTAATTTAGGTCAAACTTCAAAGTAGTGTAACTCAAGATGAAAGCTTCATATGAATTTCTGGTCCACATGAAACTTGTATAGGATCTCAAGACCTTTAATTTTAGTGGTGGAAGTCATCAAGATGATTTATAGAACTCAAGTTATAGCTCTTGCAAGTTACAGGTCATCTGAGGGCACTGAAATTTGTCTGTGAAAGTTGTCTGTCTTCCAAGCTGCTTTTGACCTTCAAGGAGATGTCAAATGGATTTCTGGACAACATGAGAGTTGTTTCTTATTGTCTTAGCTTTCTAGAATGGTATGGTATGCCTTCATATGATTTGTGGAACTCTACTTATGGTCTTGGCAAGCAAAGGGTATTTTGGTCATCTAAGGATTACAGGTCATTCTTAGCCTATGCCCAAAACTCATACAAGGAAGCTTCAAATGAAAAAATTCCCAACATCAAAGTTGCTCAAAATTCCATTTTAAGTCTATAAAAGAAGTCATGGAAGTTTGGAAATGCATAGAATAAGACTTGACCAAAGTTGGTGAAAAATGACCTAAAAAAGGCATATAAGTTGAAAAAGTTGAAATGAAAAATTGGTTTGAGAGATCTACAAATCCAAAATGGGTAATCCAATATACCAAATTGATTCCAAACATCATTTTAAAGACATTGGTTCAGCCACTTTTTTGAGTTAGGGCTTAAAAATTGGACTTGCTTTGTATTTTTGTTACTTGCATAATAAGGCAAGTATGGAAAACTTGGCATAAGGTGAATTTCAAGGCAAGGAGCTTGTTTTTTTTTCACACACACCATTTCAATATCTCATGAGGATAGATTTTGACACAAATATGAAAGGGATGCAAGCATGATATGAGATGTTTCAAAGTGTCATTACATGAGAACTTCCATAACTTTCCACCATATTCTAGAATCCTCTAAGATCAATCTAGAAGCTTCTAGATCTGTCCATCATCATCTATATATTAAGTGTGGATCATTGGTGCAAGGGGTTGGTGAAAAGAGGGTGAAGAGAGAGTGATATACCATTTCTTCCATTTTTGCAAATCAATCTCAAACTCCATTTTCTTCTTCATCTCCATTGAATTCTTCTCCACAAATCAATTCTCTGGATCATATTGAACACATACACACAGATTGGAGTGGCCATTGATGAATGTTTGAAGGTGTGGCTTCAAAATTGCAAGTGAAGCAAGTTGGATCCAAACTCACAACCTAAGCACTGTCCATCCAAGATCTTGCAAACAGAAAGGTTATCATCCATTGAAGATCATTTGTGGCAAGTTTCAAGCATTGGATTGAAGTGTAACTGCACCTACCATCACCAATTTTCAGGTTTGCAAAAGCATTCGAATCTCTCTATTTATGCAGCATTAGATGAAATGGTTAGGGTAAACATGATTAGAGACCATAGGTGATTGATTTCTGAAAGTTAGAGAGAATTCTATGAGGTTCCATGGCAGGGTGTAATTTCTTTCAAGATCAAGTTTAGGCTGGATATTGAGTTATAACGATCATGTAATAGCTTAATGAAATCAGTGCAACACCATGAGCAAGATAATGCCATTAATACCAAGGATTACCATGATTGATCTCAGTGTAATTTGTTTGAACCCGTACTTTCGTGCTTTCTGTTGATGAGATGTAGGAAGTTTTAGGTGAAGCTATGAGTGTAGTCTTGTTCCTGACAGTTTTTAGGGCAACTTTGGTTTTGGAAGTTTATAATTCCATGAAGAATTGAGAGAGTATGGGATGATGGAAGTTCATGCATGGGAGATACGAATTCTGAAACCCTAGGTTTGATTGGGGACGATGACCATGCACCGTCAGATCACCCTGAAATGTTGACATTTTAATCTCATCGTGTGGTCCAGATTCAAAGAAGAAACGGAGGGAATTGACAAACGTGAAACGATGTGTTTCACTTAAACGCAACCATGGGCCTGGATTCAGATTCCTATCCCCACCCCCCATATGGAAGCCCAATGAATTTTAACTGGGATCAGTTGCTATTTGCACCGTGGATCTATTGTTTTTCGTTTTATTTTTTCATTTGATTTTCTGAGTGTGTTGGGCCTTGCATAAATGATATCTGCACCCCACTTTCATGGCCCAATGGTGAATATAACTGGGCGCGTCTGCTTATAACACCCCCTCCCCATTTAATTCATATTTTGTGATTTTTATTTTCTTTAATTTTCTTTGACCTTTAAAAATTCATAAAAAATTGAAAAAAGATTATTTTTGATTGGTTCTTTTTGTGGTAGGTCCATAATTTTGTTAAGAAAAATATTAAATGATAAAAAGAGCATTTTATTTTGTTTTACTATTTTTTGTGTATTTTTCTTGTAAATAGCTTTTTAATAAGTTTAGTTTGATACTTAAATTTGTTGATTTTAGATCTAATAGTTCCCTTTAGATTTAGGACTCATTATTTTTAGGTTGATTAGTTGAGGACTTAAACTTGTATATAGGATTTAATTCATAATTTTAGGATTGATTTTTAGGTGATTTGTTTAGGTGTGATTAGTGTGATCAAAATTAGGGTTTTAAGTGAGCATAGGTGAGATAGATTAGTTCTTTTAGGAATTTTGATTTGATTTTGGGGTATGGGACTATAGGGGTTATGGGTATAAGATAGATCCCTTAGAAATTGTTAGGATTCCCCTACTGCTATTAGTATATTGCTTATATTTGATTGACTGTGTGGTGTGCCCTCTTTAGGGTTATTATTTTGTCTGTGTGGGGTATTGGATTTGTTTGGGACTTGGGTTTGAGCTGAAGACTGTGTTGATGAAGCCCATTTGAAGATCAGAGAATGAAGACCAACTTCCAGAGTTGATGAGGAGTATCTCTTGCTGGCAGCTGTTGAAGTTTCTAGGATCTAGGAATTAGGCAGAGCTCTAGAGTAGCAAACTTGATTCATAAACATGGAAGGTCTTGTCTGCCTCCATCCTTCTCTGTGATGCAGGGTCTCTCTAAGACACTCACCCCCTTCCTTTGGAAGGCTTGGTGATAGTGTCTAAGGGATAGAACTCTTGAGAGAAATATTCTTTGTGTTGATAGCAGTCTGTTTGCCACCTTTGGTGGTCAACTGATTGCTTAACACCCAATTCACTCTTGTGATTGATTCCTTAGCTTGGAGAGTGATACTTGAAGAAAAGCCATTGGGAGACTGAAGATAAAGTCTGATGCTTGCTTGAAGCCTGTGGATAGTTGATGCTTTGCTTGAAGCCAGATGCTGATGAAGACTGCTTTGCTGTTTAGTTTTAGCTGTTTTAATTTTTGATGTATTGTGTGAATTTCCCGGACTGTATTGTTTGTTGTTTAACCTGCTGGGTTGAAAGTGAATTTTGTTCACTTTTGCCTATTGTTTTCTAGGTTCGAGGTTGAGTGGGACTCCCTTGCCTCGCTTGTATTGTTGCATCCATGCATTTTACTGTTTTATTGTATATATCTGCTATTTCTGTTTCCGTCTATTCCCTTAGGATCTCTGTTTCTCTCTGCGCAAGAGAGGAGCATGATAGACATTAGGAGTTAACCCATGTATGATAACATTAGGGTAGGTTTTATTCCCCTTTTTAACCCTAGAGTTTGTAGAGTGTCATCTCTTCTTTCTTCAAAACAACAGAAAAACATTAATAAAGGGTATAACAGAGATTAATTCATTTCTTCCGTCAAAAGATTTGAACAAACATCAACCTTTTCGCAATAAGAAAACCCTTGTTTAAGGTGAGATTTTTCATAAAAGACACTTGAACAGCTTGTGTCGTGCGTAGCCCGAACTACGTTTGCTCTGATCTTCCATGCTGTGTGGAAGTACGTAGGCATAGGATGCAGTGTCCTAGCGAGCAACCTTCACCCACTTTCCCCCGTAGTTAGGCGAACTACGTTGACTCTGATTTCTCGTTCCAGACGGGAATACGTAGGCATAAAGTGTGATGCTTTGCCGAGTCATGTTTTCTTTTATTTTCAGACCTCATCCTTTAGTTTAGATAGAAATGTAATCCGTACAAACCAAGCAAGCGTGGATCCCATCGAGTACGATGGACGTGAGGGGTGCTAATACCTTCCCCTTGCGTAACCGACTCCCGAACCCAGGTTTTGGTTGCGATGACCATACCTTTTCCCGTTTTTTGCGAGGTTTACTTCGAGCGTTTCCTTTCCCTCCGTTGGGATAAATAACGCACGGTGGCGACTCTTCTGTTCAGCCGGCGCCGATTTTCGCAGTAGCGACAAACGTCTGATAGCCAAATTAGAAAGTGACACACCCAATTCAATCTCGGAAGATCCAGAATTCGAAAAAGCCGTAGAAGCCGTCTATGCCCAAGTCACATTACCTTGGTATGCTGACATCGTTAATTACCTCGCTGCAGGCGTTCTTCCACCGGATCTTACTTATCAACAAAAGAAGAAATTCTTCCACGATCTGAAACACTATTATTGGGACGAACCTCTACTCTTCAAGAGAGGGGCCGACAACATATATCGTCGTTGTGTCCCAGAGGAAGAAATAGAAAATATTATTTCCCAATGCCATTCATCACCATATGATGGTCATTCTAGTACATCCAAGACGTGCGCTAAGATTCTCCAAACCGACTTATTCTAGCCTAATCTCTGGAAAGACGTTCACATCGCTGTGCAAAAGTGTGATAGATGCCAACGAACTGGCAACATCTCACGACGCGATGAAATGCCTCAGAAAGGAATCTTAGAGGTAGAAATCTTCGACGTCTGGGGAATAGATTTCATGGGACCATTCCCACCTTCTTTTGGTAATAACTACATACTCGTCGTTGTCGATTACGTGTCTAAATGGATAGAAGTCATAGCTGCTCCAACAAACGACGCACGAGTAGTAATCAAACTCTTCAAAAACGCAATCTTTCCTAGATTCGGTGTACCAAGACTCGTCATTAGTGACGGCGGATCTCACTTCATATCACGAATATTCGATAAACTTCTCTCTAGATATGGATTCCGACACCGAGTAGCTACACCCTATCATCCGCAAACTAGCGGACAAGTAGAGGTCTCGAACAGAGAAATAAAACAGATATTGGAAAAGACTGTCGCTACCTCAAGGAAAGATTGGTCGTCGAAGCTACAAGAAGCTTTATGGGCTTATAGGACCGCATTTAAGACACCAATAGGCACCACCCCCTACAAATTAGTTTACGGTAAATCCTGCCATCTCCCTGTAGAGTTAGAGCATAAGGCCTTCTGGGCCATTAAGACACTCAACTTCAACTACACTGAGGCAGGAGAAAAGCGAATCTTGAACTTACACGAGTTGGAAGAACTCCGATTAGACGCTTACGAAAATGCCCGTATCTACAAAGAACGAACTAAAAAGTGGCATGATAAACGTTCAGTCAGAAAACAATTCAGTGTGGGAGACATCGTATTGATCTTTAATTCACGATTAAAACTCTTCTCAGGTAAACTAAAATCTAGGTGGTCTGGACCTTATGAAGTGACTAAAGTACTTCAGAGTGGAGCTGTTGAAATTACCGATAAGATGAATGCACCGTTTATCGTAAACGGGCAACGTCTAAAACACTACAATAAGGACGACCGTAGTCCTCAAGTCAGCAGTATAACATTGCTTGAGCTTCCAGCTCAAACACCCGAATAGCCTCTCACCAAGCTATCGTCAGGCTTTAGACGTTAAAAACAGCGCTTACTGGGAGGCAACCCAATTTCCCTCGTTATTGTATTTCATCTTTCTTTTAAATTTTACTTTGAAAATCCAACAAAAATTCTAAACTTATAATTACTACTACTTTCTACTTTCGTTTGTATTCATATTTTTATTTTATTTTATTTTTCCCTTTTTTTCCTTTGTTTCCACCACTTTTCGTTTCTAAAAATCCTGACTTCAATTTCCTGTCTTAAACTTTTCAGGATTTTTAAAAGCCTTCAAAACATTCCTTCTATTTTCTCCGAATTACCTGCGAGTATGGCCGAATACGACTTCACAAAGGTTCACTTCCGAGGACTAGCTCAAAAGGCGAGATTTGCAGCACTGACCGAAAGAGAATTCGCCTTAACGCTGTATTATGATAAGGCTACTATGGATAAACTAGGAATCACGAATAACATTCAATACCTGTTCAATCAACTAGGTTGGGAGAACACTGCTCTAAAAACACGTTTTGCTACCTATAAGGATCTTACCTATGAATTCCTTAGTTCTTTCAGATACATACCCAACTATGGTTTTGGAACCAACACAGAGCTGATTACCTTCTGATTGTTTGGAATGGACCAAACCCATAGCCGGATGTCACTAGCTAACCTCCTAGGATTTCCTAGCGGACCGCATGTGTTCATCAGTGCAGAAGATGACGATATTGATTTTCAACTCGATCAATTCTGGGGTAGAATCACAGGCGATTATCACCCTGAACCAGACAGAATGTACAATGATGACATACACAACCCAGCCTTCAGATACTTCCATAAGATACTAGCTCACACCTTGTTTGGAAAAGAAGAAAATATCACTGCAGTATCTAAAGAGGAGTTATTCATCATGTTCTGTGCTTCTCAGGGACGTACAGTAAATGCAGTGCCTTTCATGATGAGATCTTTCAAACGCCTCACGCTGGAACCTCAGACACCTATCCTTATAGGAGGCCTAGTAACAATGATTGCCCACGAGCTTGGCCTTAGATTCCACTTAAATGCCAGCACTCGTTTTGGCACCATCCGACCCATGAACATACAATTCTGCTTTAACAGGCGCATCTTAGGAACTATGGGACCTGGCCCGTATGAGTACCTCATTAACGAAAAACCAGTACAGCTATTCACACTGCCTGATCATCTGATGACAAGTATCCACAACAAGGATAACTGGCTCTATGAATTAGATGAGCCTATGGGACCTCCTTCACCACAGTCAACACCACAGAACTATATGTATGACAGTGACCACATCTCTGAGGCACACGACTATATGTACTATGAGGATGTTGTATCCGAAGCTGAAGTAGACCCTACGACTCCTCCACACTACAACACTTATCCTGAGCCTATCCCTGAGGAAACCACTGACAAAATGGATACCATTTTACTCAGATTGGACGACGTTGATAAAGCTCTGACTAATGTAAAAGCTGACATCGCAGGCATGCACAGCGGACTGGTAGGCTTCATGGATTTAGTCTGCGACCAACTCGACTACTACGCACGGAAATTCGATGAGTTGAAGACACAAAAAGATTAGTTATTAGTTCTTAGCAGTAGTTTCAGTTTAGTTTAGTCTAGTTTAGTTTTATTTAATCATTTGGATTTTTCGCATTGTTAGTTTTCTTTATGTACTACATACAATCATTTCAATTTTATGTTATTTCAATTCTAGTTTTTATTCAATTATTCTGTTTTCGCATTATTCGTTGTTTGTTGGCTGTTATATTACATCATCGTATCAATACTAAGCCCTAAAGTCACTACGAGTACGCCCTCGGAGCAAAATTCTGCGCTCTGCAGATTTTGCTGCTGTGACGACCGTCACAGGACCCTGACGAGCGTCACGCGGGTGACGACCGTCACACCTACGTGACGATCGTCACGAATTCAAATACTGATATCTGATAAAACAGGGTTCGTGTTCTCTTCCACTACCCCCATTACCACTTCCAATCACCCTAACTCCTACCCCACTACGAATTTTCGTCCTCCCAACATTGAACTCTATATTTCAACTTCAATCTCAACTTCCAAACCACACTTCTGTCAATTCTTCCCACTCTGCAGAAAAACCCCAATCTTCAGAAACCTCTCCATCTTCCAACAATGGCAAGGAATGCAGAAACCCCAGATATCAGCAACATTACCTTCAGTGAAGGAGACTTAGGAGAAAGACAACGAGCAAACTACATCGCATTTCATCAGAGGTCGCTCCAGCCGACTCATTATCCACACCTTCCAACGCTTATGGAGCTCGAACTCCTTGAAGGCGTAACCTGGATGTTTCAAAGAGTAGGCATTTGGAACCTCTGCACCAACCCACAACCAACATACGAACAACTCACTCTTGAGTTCGTTCACTTACGTCACAAGCAGCTGCGAACTTAACCAGCACTCAGGCGCCGCATGCTTCCGGATGTTTGGCGTCAACTATCAGCTGCACCAAAACCAGATTGCCAGCATCCTACAGCTACCTCGCGGCGACAACGCTCACCGCCGCATCACCGATCAGTTCCAGCACGAAGCTTTCGCGTTGTGGTATCAGTTGACCGGCATCAATGCCGATGGTTGGGACTCCCTGCACGCCACTCATATCCATAACCCAACCATCCGGTACTTTCACAGAGCGTTGAGCAACACTATTTTCGCCAGAGACAGCAACCACAAAGTAAACTCGAAAGAACTCTTCTTCCTTCATTGCGTCTTCAACAACGAACCTGTCAACGCTGCTCCATTTCTGCTGGCTCATATTCAGGCCAACTGCAACCGTGGCTCGAAGCCATTCTACTTTGGCGGGATTGTCACTGCTATTGTGCTTGGGCTGAACCTTGGCGACCGCCTCCAGCACCTCCAGTCCATCCCCTCGGTGTTCCTTGACACCGACCACTGCAGAGCCTCTCATCTTATCCGCTCCAGAGCTGACGGCAAATACCATCCGGTAGTGCGTGGCAAGACCGTCCGAAGCATCATCCTTCCGTCACGCACCCGCACACACCCAGAGGACCGTACCAACTGGTTGTTCGACCTCACTGCCCCTCCTGCTGCCGCCGTTCCTACTCAGGATCACACTCACGGTTCCGACGATGAAATCCAAGCTGAGTTGGACAGGTCCGAGCATCCAGAGACATCGCAGCCTCCTCCTCCAGAAGGTACATCCTCTCGCCGCCGCCGCCATCATCCCGTGTCAGACTACACAAAAGAGGACCTCCGCCACTCCCTAGACCAGCAGGCACAGATACTCGTGATGCTGCAGCAGCAGAATCAGCGAGCTGACTAGTTTGAAGCTTGGCACCGGACTCAAATGCAACAACTTCAAACCGGCCAAGCTACTATCACTGAGAACCTGGCGAATCTGACTTTGCAGGTCGAAGGACTCCGAGACACCGTCTACCACACCGGAGCTATGAGTTATGAGGACAGGGTAGCCCTTGCCAGAGCCAGAGGACGCCAGCGCGGACGTGACAGAGGCCGTGACTAGATTTTCCATTTTTCCTTCATTGTTTACTATATTTCAGTTATTTGTACTTTCATTTCAGTTGTATCTCCCTCTCGCACGCTTCAAAAATCAGTGGGGACACTGATTGAGATAGTGTGGGAGCAGAGCCTTTATTTCCATTCCACTGTACTCTGAATTTCCTTTATTTCCATTCCACTGCACTTTGAACTTTCGTAATTTCTATTTAAACATTTTCTATTTTTAGCAAATAAAGCTCGTTTATATATCTTTTTCCCGTTACGCAAACATCCCCACATTATTCAACGTAAACAAAAATTTTCGTTCGTTCCTCAAAAGCAAAAGCATCACGAGAATGCAACCGAGTTCAAACTAAGTTTTGAAACTCCGAGGAAACGACAGTACTAACAAAACCCGTACCGTCCTGACACCTTAGATCTCCGGTTTATGCGAGTCGGTTTCACTACCTACGCGTACCAAAGCCTCAAGTGTCTACGCAAACTCAGCCCCAAGTAGTTTATACTAGCAGTCAGCACCATCCTAAAAACACTTCTAAGCGAGCGACCGATGCAAATAAGTGTATGATCTCCAAAAAGATGAAAAATCATGAAAAGAGAGCTAAAAAGCCCAAGAATATAAGATACGTTTCCTTCTAAGTTAGGTGCTCCTCACCCGAGCATTTAGCCCAACGGCACGAAAACTCATTGAAAAATCAATGACATAAGCTTATGATCAATGAAGAAGATCAAAAACAAGAAATGAGATCATATTCACTAACAGGTCGTCTTGCCATGAAAGTGTATGGACAACGGGCTTAATGTGATTGCGCTAGAACAAACAGGGTGAACTTGCCGCGAGAACCTTGACGTCAAGCTACAGTAGCATGACTGGGACCGGTTTGCATAAAAAGGAGACCTCCGAAGACTTGTAGTCCAAGTGTCGTCATGCTACTCGTTTTGTTCCTACCAAGAATCCCGGTTTTTCCCGACTTTTGCGAACGAAGAAGCTGCCTCGCGCTTGCCGACCTTTTCACGTTTTACTTGAGGACAAGCAAAGATTCAAGCTTAGGGGAGTTTGATAACACGAAATCGTATATATATTTTGATGCATAATTCAACTAAAGTCTAACCGTTTTCGATCCAATTTCGGGTTATTTCCGTGTATTTGTCTGATGTTTTGCAGGTATTCAACGATCACGTCTAAACAAGGCAACATGAAGAAAAGAAGCAATCTCAGATGAAATATGGACGAAAAAGGAGTGAAAACACAATGAAAAGCGCAGGAAGCTGTTTTTGCTGATGTGATGACCGTCACAGCTTCATAACGACCGTCACACGGGTGACGACCGTCACACCTTGTGACGACCGTCATGCAGGCAAAAACGCCCCACTTCAATTACACGTTAAAGAATCAGTTCCAATTCCCACAAAGTGGACCACTACTCCCTAAATTATCTGCCTCAAAGTCCATCATCTTCAATGATAACCGTTGGGATTCCACTTCTATAAAAAGGGAAGCAGGGGACTTCAGAAAGGGTGTTGCATTCATACCACGAAGTGCTGCCGAATTTATTTTCCAGAGCATATTTTCCAGCAATATTCTTATTTGTTTCTCTTTACCTTTCCTGTATTCCATTTTTCATTCTTCTATAACTTCTATTTTATTGTACGATCAAATTGGCATAGAGATCAGAATCCTGCCAACATCTGTGGAGGATCTGCCCAAAGGCCAATTGGAATATTTACAGGTTTCTCATTTCAATCGATTCCAGTTTTATTATAATGCAAATCATTATTTATTATTTTTATTTATGTTTTATCTTTCCCAAATCCATGTCTAGCTAAACTCAGGTAATCGATATGTAGTAATAATTCGAATGGGATTTGATAACAACTGGTTGAAAAACTTTCTTTTCAAAAAAGTAATTTATGGTCTAAGTGTTTAAAATTGATTCACTGAATAAACTTCGTCGCGAAAGCGAGAACTTATTTAAAAGTAGTTTTGCCACGAAAGTGGGAAATTAATTAAGATACGAACCAACAAGCGAAAGTTGCGGTAAGGTCAGATAGTAAACACTAGTCATTCATTTTAATAACAGCGAAAGCACTTTAAAATGAATTAGAACTTAGAGATTTCCAAAAAATGATTTTAACCCCGAACGGGATACGAAAGTGTACGTTTGGCCCTTAGGATTATGATTAGCGTCAATAACCATCGTGAGGCGAGAGTCTTCAAATCTCCATTTTCTGCTTAAATAAACTTTGAAAATCATTTCATACACCAGTAACTTATCAAATCCCTGAAGAACACAATTACTACGTATCGATTCAATCATTTATAATCTAAATAGTATTCTTAGTTCCCTTTTAGTGACAATCTTATTTCCTTAAACATATTCTACCTAGCTAAACATAGTAACTCCCGAGAACACTAGCTTGATTACGAGTCCTTGTGGGATCGATATCTATTATTACTACGCGATAGACTGTGCACTTGCAGTTAGGTTGTATTAGACATGGAAAGTCGCGATCAGTAAGCCTCATTTTTAGTAGTGGGAGAGTAGCAGAAGACACGATGGGGTGCACTCATGAATCCTAACTCATAGGCTTTGTCTACAAATGCTTGGGGTTTGCAGTGATGGTAGCAAGGGAGAAACTTCTTTAGTTGTTCAGGTTTTTTAGAAGATCCAGGAAATGGACCCAAGAATGCACGAATAGTACCAGGGATCAATACTTGAGAAGCCCATATCATGGCCTTTTCTTCCTCCATTGGTGGTTCAGGAATGTAGGTAAAATTACCAAGGAAAGTAAGAGCAATGACTTCAGAGGCAAGCAAGATTGGAAGTTGTTGTATTGAAGCAGAAGAAGAAGCCATGGTTTCTAAAGGTTGAAAAAAAGACGAAAATGGAAGTTTGCAGGAGTTAAAAAAATTAGGGTTCTGGAGAAGAAGAAGGTATGGGGAAAAAACAGGAGAATAATGGTGTTTATATAGTCGAGGAAACCGTTTCAATGTCTCTCTCAAATTTGGACAAATGGCACTTGATTTTTTATAATTTTAAAATCAATTAAATGCTTTCTTTATTAGGATTTAATCTTGTGGCCCATGACGTCCTAGGAAAACGAAGTGATGATGACTGGGTGCACGCACGTTCAATGATATGACTGTTTGGTAAAGTGATCATGATGACAATGACGTACGCATACCACCTTAAACAGTGTCGAGCAGTTGCTAAAAACACCACCTTTCTTCCATCTTGTGCATATGATCGAAAGTGAAATTTTTAGGGGGCATATGTTAGCCTGAGAATTTTGGCTTAGTATTTCTATAAGATTGCTAAGTGTAAAATAACTTAGTTATGGTGTCGACATTTTGACAACTTCAACCGAAAATGTAAGTTTGACTCGTTTATCAAATGTTTGGAACTTAGTTTATTTTTTGAGTTCAAGATTTAGATAACTTGAAAACTTGTCAAGCCTGGTTTGAAAGTATCTCAAGAATAGATCCACAAGATTGAGATTACTCTCTCTTCAAAACATGTTTAAAATATAGAAAAGGGTTATGTTAATTTGACATATTTGTTATAAGTATAAGTGTGGTAAATTCATAAGCTAAGTACCATTAACTGAGCATTTCAATGTTATGCTCTGAGGTTCGGCAGAAGACACTTTCAACAAGAGCAGTTGGAAGATTTAAAAGATGTATTGAAATAACATGAGGAGAGTTCAAAATAGTTCAAATTCCGAATACCTGTGTGGCGGGAAAATTTTAGGGTGCTACAGATGCCCCTATTCAAACAACTTAAACCTGAAAGGACGAAAAGCGATCGCTTTCAAACATTCAAGGTAGAAGGTGATTGAATACCAAAAGAACCCAGAAATTTGCAAACTGCGGGATGTTCACAATGTAAAGATTGCTAGCCAAAGGTGGACTTAAAACAGCGGGTACCAACTAAAAATTGGGATAACCAAAATGGTAACTGATCAAGAAGATAATAATGGCTAATAACCAAGAGTTAGGATCACCCAGACACCGACCAAAGTCAAATACACAAACAATGAAGACTACCAACCAAAATTTGGGATCGTCACGAAGGATTACCAACCAAAAGTTAGGATGAAGGCTACTAACCAAAAGTTAGGATCGCCGGAACACCGGCCGAGGGCGAACACACAGAAAGGAAGACTACCAACCAAAAGTTGGGATAACGACTTTGTAGAGGAGCTTAATTGAGGACTACCAACCAAAAGTTGGGATAACATCCAACAAACAATGGACTACAAACCAAAAGTTGAGATAACATCCAATAAACAACGGACTACCAACCAAAAGTTGGGATAACATCCAAGAGAATAACAGATTATCAACCAAAAATTGGGATAACATCCAAGAGAACAACGAACTACCAACCAAAAATTGGGATCACCGGGATGCCGACCGAAGGCAAACCTATCAAGACGAAGACTACCGACTAAAAATTGGGATTGTCAACACATAAGCAGATGGCTACCAACCAAAAGTTGGGATCACCGGGACGCCGACCGAAGGCGAACCTATCAAGACGAAGACTACCAACCAAAATTTAGGATAACAACTCCGCGGGGAACAAAAGAAGACTACCAACCAAAAGTTGGGATAACGTCAAATGAAAGATACCAACCAAAAGTCGGGATAAACTAAAGATACAGGAAGTAGAATCAAACGACTCACGACCTGAAATAGAAACTCCACTGGGAAAAGAGAGTTTTAACCAAACAAACTCTGTCGGGAAGTAAGATGAACACATCCACCAATGATTTTTGCTGGGGTAAAGATAACGAGATCTTAAGTTATGCCATTATCTGCTGGAGAAATGTCTAACAATAGCGATATCAAACTTGGCATATGCTTAGGATGCATATGCTTGAAAATGGTGTAATGCTCCATATGAAATGGAAATGCTACGCACTTAGGAGGATGTAACGCAAACGATATGCAAAAGAACCCTACCGGAAGAAGCGTTAGAAAGAAAATCAACAAACCAACTCTATTGAGAAAAAATCCCTGGATGGCTTTATGGCGAGGAAAACGTCCTGAATGGCTTTCCTGAATAAAACTCTTCTGGGGAGAGATCCACTATGCAAGGAATTGAGAATAACATCTGATGGGGAATTGTTCCAAAAATCTGACCTTGAAGAATACCAATAATCATTGGACTTTACTGAGGATATCAGCCACCACTGAGATACCCGTCGAGGAAATCAACACCAACCTCTGTCTAGCCTGATGGGATAATTGCAAACCGTTGCTGACAAGAATACCATTGGTCTGACAACTATACTCTATAGAGGAATAGAAATCTCGGTTGCATGAAAACATCTTCTACTAACGAACACCTGACTGCAAAATGACACCCATGTGTTGTAGATATTGCTAGAAATTCACCATCAGGGAGATAAGCTCTTCTGGGAAAAAAGATCATGTCAATCTGTAAACAATCAGCAAACAAAAAGAATGTCCTGTATGCAAAATGGTTGTTTCAGCTACCATCCATGACATCGTTCAAGTAAATTCATTCTTTTCAATATGACTTGTAATGCCCCAATGTTTTCACATGTAAAGTTTAACAAAAATATTGGACGCCCTTTTTTGCAAACAAAACAGTAAATGTAAAAACAGGAAATGGAAAGCTCTTTGAGTTAATAATACTTTGTTGATTGAGAAGGCCTGTAAATAGGCAAATTACAACGGATACAATTCTTGAAAAGAGGTAATTGTGCAAAAAGTACAACAAGAAACATACAAATGTCAGCAATGTAGAAACAGACAACCACCATGTGTTGATTCGGCTATGACCCGTATGTCTTCAATATTTCAATAATGTTTTGTCTTCTAAAGAGACTGATTGGACTAATTTTTACCCTTCAGGACTTCCATGAGTCAAAATGCATTCACATATCAAATGTAGACTGTAGTCATTTGCTTTTAAATCCCCAACTTTTTCCTGGATCGCCCTTTCGGGTTTTCAATCCAGCAGGATACCCATTTTTGCCAAAGTCGTCTTTTCAGGTTTTCGACTTTGCGGGTTTATTCTTTTTATTTGTATCCCTAATTTTTGCCCGAACTTTTTCTTTTTATTATTCACTGGGATGCTCATTTTTTCCTGGACTTTTCTTTTTATGTCTAGCGGGTCTATTTTAAGCAAAGTATTTTTTGAATGCGTTTGCATTCACAGGGGACGTGAAATCCTCACCGTCCATGGTTGACAATAGTAAGGCTCCACTAGAGAAAATCTTTCTTACTACGTATGGACCTTCATAGATAGGAGTCCACTTGCCCTTGTGATTTGTTTGTGGAGGGAGGATCCTTATTAACACCAAATCACCTATCTGGAAATATTGAGGGTGCACCTTCTAATAAAAATCCTTTTTCATTCTGCTCTGGTACAACCGGCCATGGGCGATAGTTGTCAATCTCTTCTCATCAATAAGGCTAAGTTGATCCAACCTAGCCTTCACCCATTCTGCTTCATCAAGCTTCACATCAGACAATACCCTTAAAGAAGGAATCTCGACTTCTAATGGTAGGACAACCTCCGTACCATATACCAGTGAGAAAGTTATTGCCCCAGTCGATGTACGCACCGAAGTACGATAACCATGTAAAGCAAAGGGCAACATCTCATGCCAATCTTTATAAGTCACCACCATCTTCTGTATGATCCTCTTGATATTTTTATTCACTGCCTCAACAACGCCATTCATCTTTGGGCGGTATGAAGAGGAATTGTGGTGTTCAATTTTGAAACTTTGGAAGAGCTCTTTCATCATCTTATTATTCAAATTCAAACCATTGTCAGTAATGATTCGTTCTGGTATTCCGTAACGGCAGATGATGTCCTTCTTTATAAAATGAGCCACCAATTGCTTGGTGACATTGGTAAAGGAAACAGCCTCTACCCACTTGGTGAAATAATCAATTGCTACCAAGATAAAAACGATGTCCATTGGAAGCACTCGGCTCAATTTTCCCAATCATATCAATGCCCCACATAGAAAAGGGCCAAGGAGATGTCAATACATTTAGAGTGCTCGGTGACACATATATTTTATCAGCAAAAATCTGGAATTTATGGAATTTTCTTACATATTTAAAACAATCAGACTCCATGGTCATCTAGTAATACCCTACTCTCAATAGCTTTCTAGACATTGTATGCCCACTGGCATGAGTACCAAAAGAACCTTCATGGACCTCTTCCATCAGCAAGGTTGCTTCATGCTCATCCGCACAACGCAGAAAAACCATGTCGAAGTTTTTTTTTTGTATAGCACATCATCCTTGTTTAGATAAAAGTTTCCCGAAAGCCTCCTCAGAGTTTTCTTATCTTTACTTGACGCCCCAGGCGGATACTCTTGAGTCTTGAGGAAATGTCTGATGTCAAAATACCAGGGCTTTCCATCTGACGCTTTTTCAATTGCAAATACGAAGGCCGACCTATCAAGGCGCATGATAGTGATTGTTGGAGCTTCATTCCAAAACTTCACTTTATACATTGATACGAGCGTTGTCAAGGTGTCCGCCATCTGATTTCCAGCCCTCGGTACATTATGAAATTCAACCCTGTCAAAGAAAGGCAGTAGTCTTCTGGCATTGTTCTTATAAGGCACCAGGTTGGCCTGGCGAGTCTCCCATTCTCCTTTTATTTGATTGACGACTAATGTTGAATCACCATACACATCTAGGTTCTTGATTCTCAAATCAATAGCCTGCTCTAAACCCATGATGCATGCTTTATATTCAGCTTCATTATTCGTACATGCAAACATCAATCGGGCAGTAAACGGTATGTGAGAATCGTGAGGAGTTGTAATAATTGCCCTGATTCCGCTGCCGTATGAGCTAACAACACCATCAAAAATCAATTTCCACTACGACCCAATTTCGGGGCCCTGTCAGGTAAAGGCTCGTCACAGTCCTTCATCTTCAAAAATATTATATCTTCATCAGGAAATTCAAACCTCATTGGTTAATAATCCTCAATTGGTTGTTCAACAAGATATTCTGACAAAACACTCCCTTTAATGGCCTTTTGGGAAACATACTGAATGTCGTACTCTGTCAGCACCATCTGCCATCTAGTAATTTTTCCAGAATGCGTTTGTTTCTCAAACACATATTTAATCAGATCCATCTTCAAAATCAACATGGTTGTATGGTTTAACATGTACTGCCTTAAGCGTTTAGCTGCCCAAGCAAGTGCACAACATATTTTCTCTAGCATTGAGTACCTTGACTCGCAATCGGTGAATTTTTTACTCAGGTAGTAAATAGCATGCTCTTTCCTACCTGTCTTGTTGTGTTGACCAAACACACAACACATCGAGCTCTCCAGAACCGTTAAGTACATAATCAAAGGTCTTCCAGCAACTGGAGGCATTAATATCAGAGGCTCCTGTAAATACTCTTTTATTTTTTCGAAAGCTTTTTGACAATTCTCATTCCAGACAACTGCCTGATCTATTTTCAGCAATTTGAATATTGACTCACAAGTAGTTGTAAGGTGGGAAATGAACCTTGCAATATAGTTCAACCTCCCAAGGAAACCACGAACCTCCTTCTCTGTTCTCTGCTCAGGCATTTCTTGTATAACTTTTATTTTGGCAGGATCCACCTCAATTCCTCTTTCATTGACAATGAAACCCAACAGCTTCCTCGATCTCACCCCGAAGGTGCATTTGTTAGGATTCAACCTCAGCTTGAACTTCCTTAACCTTTCAAATAATTTCAGAAGATTGACCAGATGCTCTTCCTCCTTCTGTGACTTTGCAATCATATCGTCAACATATACTTCAATCTCATGATGAATCATATTATGAAAGAGAGTCACCATTGTTCGCTGATAAGTTGCCCCTGCATTTTTCAATCCAAAAGGCATAACTTTGTAGCAAAAGGTCCCCCACGGTGTGATAAAAGTAGTTTTCTCCATGTTCTTTGGGGCCATTTTGATTTGGTTATACCCAGAGAAGCCATCCATGAAGGAAAACACGAAATATTGAGCGGTGTTATCAACTAACACAACTTGAAAATAAACTAGAAGGTTGAACTTCACGTAAAGGAGTACGTGTCGAATTCTGCAAAAATAACTGCTATCGACGGTTAACATTGTAATAGTATATAAGACGAGTTTAGTCATCAAGGATCATAAAAATTCATAAACATTTTTTATAGAACTTAAGTATCCAAGCCACAAAGAGAAAAGAGAACCGTTTGTGAGAAGATATATGAATTTGCATTCTTTTCTATTAATCTTTAAATTCAAAACATCTACTTGAATGATCTTTTAGGTTCTTAGTTTATTTTTTATTTTCAAAACAATTTTGAATTATTTTAGTTAGAGTTTATATTCAAACTTTTGACATTCAAACGTCAATATTCAAAGGACAAATATATTTTCTTCAATCATTTGCACAATATGTCTTATATTATTTTTTGAATTTAATCTTATAAATAAATAAAAATTAATTATTTAATTTACCAAAAATGACTATAAACAACACGTTATTGATTGATTGACCATTTTCTTTATTCCAAAATGCATACCAACAATAAGATTAATTACCAAATTACTATATTTGAACATCTTTAAATTTTATTTATAGGCTCATTAACAATGAGAAACAAGGAAACAAAAGATACACTAATAATAATTTTGATGACTGCTGAAATTTGAATGCCTATCTAGTTCACAAAAGAATAATGTTAAGTATTTTTATATTTTAATAAATAAAAAAAATATTTATAAAAAATATTTTTATTTTTAAAATTATTTTTATAATATAAACATAAAATTTGTGATCAATCAACTTTATTATTATATTAAAAAATAAAATATAAATTATTAACCATATATTTTATTTATAATTCATTAATTAAATTTACTAATTTATTAACTATTAATAAATTACTTAATATCAACCAAGTTTTGACATTAAAATATGAAATAAATAAACTTGGTTAATGAATTATAGAAAAATATGTGATCAATAATTTATATTTTTATGGTTAATACAATAGTAAAATTAATTAATCACAAACTTTATATTTATATTATAAAATTAACTTCAAAAATAAAAATATTTTTTATAATTCTTATTTTTTTATTTATAAAAAAATAAAAACACTGTTCATCATATAATATTTGTACTCTTAATTAATAAGAAAAATAAATAAAAAAATATGTAGAATAATTAGGATAGAAAAATAATAAAATATGTGATTAATAATTTTATTGATTAATGAAATAGTAAACTTGGTTAATGAACTATAGTAAAATATGTGATTAATAATTTATATTTACATTATAGTAAACAAAATGATTACATTAACAAAAAAAATTATAGATTGTTAACCACATATTTTACTTATAATTTATTAATTAAATTTACTATTTTATTAACTACTAATAAATCATCTAACATTAACCAAATTTTGACAAATATAAAATATAGTAGAATAATTAGAATAAGGGAAATAATAAAATATGTGATTAATAATTTATATTTTTATGATTAATGAAAAATGAAAAAATTAACTTTTAATTAATAAGAAAAATAAACTAAAATAATTCATATTTTATCTTTTTTATACTTTGTTTTATTTATGAAGGAAATATAAGGGAAATAATGTTATAAAAACAAAGTTTAAAAAAATAGAAAATAAAATTATATGACGGAAAATGAAAACATGAAGTTAAATACATATGTAAATTTAATAAATTTTGAATAAACTAAATTAAAAATACTAGAAAAATAAATTAAAACAACCAATGCAATTAAAGGCAAACTGTAAATAAACCGTCAAATGAAGAATAAAGTTTAAAAATATTTTGACAGTCAAAAAAAGATTTGCGTATAATAATTTTCAGATATTATTTTGTTAATAATAAATTAAAACAGATTTTTTAAATATATTTATGGACATGTTTGTTTTGCCTTTAAAAAATGGATTTTTTTGTATTTTTAAAAATGAATTTTATAAAATTATTTTTTTAAAGTATTACAAATTTTTTTATATTTGTCTTTTCTAAATTAAAAAATTAATTTTGACATTAATAAACATTATCAAAATTAAAATATAGTCGAAATTGTTATTTCTTCAAAAAAATTGTATTTCAAAAAAATAATAATATATTTTTTTTAAAATAGCTTCAAAATTTAGTGATTTTTAAAATTTTAATATTCAAAATTTTTTTCAATAAAATAATAAATTATTTAAAATAACAATTTTAAAAATAATTATTCAAATTAAATTTTTATTACAAATTTATATTAAAAGATTTTATAAATTTATTTTACTTAAAAATTATTTATAAAAAAATCAAAACAATTATTTTATCTTTTATTTTCACCACTGTAATCCGTTTCAAAATGAATGTCGTTTAAAATTTTTCTCACAAATTAAAGAATGAAATTATATTGTGATAAGATAATGCATTTTTATTAAATTAGTTTTATTAATTTATTGAAAATAATATAAAGAGTAATAATTATATAACACAATTAAAAAAAATATTACTATATTAAAAATTGAAAATACCAGTTATTTTAAAACAAAATTTCTCTTCTAAAACGACTGGTGATTTTAAAATGGAGAGCGTACTATTCACTATTGAGCAATGGTTTTTTTTATTCTTTTTTTATCATATACTAGTTCTTTATCTTCTCTTTAATTTTAAATATAGTTTTTATTGATAATCAAACCCTTTAAATTCTATTACGAAAAGAATGCCACGTCGCATATGCAAGTCTTACGCCCATTGAAAGAAGAAGACAGAGATGCACGCGCGTGATCGATAACACCTTTAAAAACCTCTACTCTGTTCCTTTCCCATTCATTCTTCTTCTAAACTCCAAAGCGTGCTACTTTCATCTCATTACTCCTTTTCTCATTTTTATTTCTCTTTACACAACGAATCAATTACTCTCTTCACGTTTTCTTCACCTATTCTCAAACAAAACCTTCTCTATCATCATTACTATTATTTTATCTAACTGAAAATCTCTACCCCACTCCCAACCCAATAATAATACCTTCTTTTTTTATCTGTTTCTTATTTCATCATTTCATTTCACAGTTCTGTTTTATTAAACATGTATAAGTTTGAGAACACGCGTAGAGAAAAACGGTTTCAGTTTCACAACCAAGCTGAAATTGAAACCCCCTCTTTCTCTTCCATTATTCTCGACAAGATTTACCGTTCCATCGACGAAGAAGAGAGAAAAAGTTCCGATCAGAAATTCTACACAGAAACAACAGTTAACAAAATGACCAAAATCAATGCTAAATGCAATAGATTTGATGAAGATGAGTTAGAACCAAATCTTCGCCTGAGAATTGGAACACAAATCGAGAGAAAATTGCATCATGATCGTGATCAAGATGTTATGTTCTTCAGTTCCGCTTCAAGCTCTTCGGATTCAAGTTCTGGATTATTATCATCTTCCTCCGATACAGAATCAATCTACAGAGCAAAATCAGGAAATCCGTGTTTCGCTCATTCCAGGCCTAAACCGGTGAAAACATCTGTTCCTCCCGAGAGAAGCATCGCGAGAGATGAAGATGTCTTCATAAAATCGAAATCAAGAGCGGTGAAGCTTTACAACAATCTCAAAAAGGTGAAACAACCAATCTCACCCGGTGGAAAACTCACAAGTTTTCTCAACTCTCTATTCGTAAACACGAAGAAATCAAAATCGTCTGCTTCCTCTTACGAAGATGTGAATGCAGTGAGAAAAGGTAAATCGGAACAAACTTCAAATTGCTCATCAGCTTCATCGTTTTCACGTTCTTGTTTGAGTAAAAACACATCTACATCAAGAGATAAACCGCGTAATGGTGCTAAAAGAACGGTGCGTTTTTGTCCAGTAAGTGTAATTGTAGATGAAGATAATCGAGTTTGCGGTAACAAATGTTTGCATGGAGGAGAAGGTTCAAATCTAACGGCATTGTCTGTTCCAACGGCATGGAAAATTGGACGATCAGTGAGTAAGAAGAAAGAACAAGACGCTTTGAATATGAACGAAAGAGTGGAAGAAGTTTTAAGAGACTTTCATCTTAATCGGAAGCTTTTGAGAGATTTTTCTATGAGAAAAAATGAAAAAGATGATGATGACGTGGCAAGTAGTTCAAGTTCAGATCTTTTCGAGCTTGATCACTTAGTTTCAATGGGAAATGATCGGTATTACATTTCTGAGGATTTGCCTGTGTTTGAAACTACCCATGTTGGTAGTAATCGTTCCATTCAATAATGTAACTCTAATTTTAATTAGTAGAATAATAACTATTTCATTAATTAACTATTAACTTTACAGATTAAATAGTTATTTTGTTAATTTCTTCAGTGTTGTTCTTGTTAGGCATGAATTAAAATAATAGTAATAATTCATAGTTTTGTTTTGTGTGGTTACCTTACCCTGATTTACTGTGTAATTTTTCATTCTAAAGTTAATTTTCAGTTTTGTAGTATTACAAAATAAAGTTATTAAATACATGAAAAAGATGAAATAGTACACGTTACTGACATGGTAGAATGTTTTGGGAGACCATGAATACAATAAAAAAGCACAGTAGCTAAGTGATTTAAAAAAGCGATCAAGTAGGGTACGTACTTGGTTTTCTAAAAAGAGAAGTGGGGATGTGTAGTTCTTTTTATCACAATCGTGATCAAACATTCACATTGATACTGTGACAGAATAGTTAGATGAAGAAGGAAGTAAAAAAAGAGAAAGAAAGACACGTTAAAGAAGAAAAATAAAGAAAAGATGAAAACGAAAGATTCGAGATCGTAATCACAAGCTAAATGAGAGATGGTAAAGGGAAAGGCAGATTTTCGCCCATGGGAATAGAGAAAAGTGATCAATAAATATTATACTGCTGCCAGATAAAGTTACTGCTTTTTATCAGTTCACATTTCTTATTTAGAGAAATCTCTATTACATGGTTTTAAATAGCACTCAGAGACAATTTTAACTGTGGCGGTAATATTGTGCATTCTACCGTATTAAAAACTATATTAGATAATTCTACTCATATTTATAAGTATTTTTCTCAAATTTCAAATATTAGAATTTCAAAACTCAATTAACTAAAAAATAAAATACTAACATTAAGTGTTTTTTAACAATTAACACCCACACACAGTAACCAAACAGTAACAACCACATATGTGAAAGAAAGCTCAATTTTTATTGATTAATTGTTTTTAGTATAAGATATTAAAATTTTGAATTTAATTTTGTTAAACGGTGGTATTTAATATTGGCGACTGTAGTTACTTGCATGTTGTGCAACCGTTTTATAGTATTCAATAGCATCCCCAATGTCCAAGAATAATTGAAGGCTTTGTTTTCTTTTTGGATTTTAAAATGCTGCACTTTTATTGGGGTGCTGGTCTTGGGTTGCTAGTTGTTTAATGGTGGTAGAAAAAGTTATAATTGAAATGCGTAACAATGTTAAATGATACAGGCCACGGGTAAGAGTAAGACTGCAGTTTGTTTCGTCCTTTCAATTGATCATAGACTCTAGACTCTAGTACAAAAGGACTATGTTGAAATCAGAGTTGAATATGGATGCAGGCACCTTTGTTTTAGAAGAATCCTATACAATATTATAGGAGAATAATTAAGAATATCTCTGTGCGGATTATTTTTGGTTTAGAAGAATCTTATATAATATAAGAATAATTAATAAAATACTTGTGTATCGTACGGATAAATTTATTTAGTATAGTATAAATTTTATATAAACACGCTTATAAATTTAACCTGATTTAATTATATACAAAATGAACAGTGATAATCTAAATTTAACTATATTAAATAAATATACAAAACGGAAAAAAATTGTAAAATAGAGATTAAAATTTTAAAATTTTAATATATGAAAATAAGAATTTTGTTTTACAAATAAAGATAAATGTCAATTAAATATTAAAATAAAAAAGTATTATGATGATAATGATCCTTAAGATAGAAAATAAATTATATGTACAAACGTTAAATATAATTCAATTTGATATAATAAATTATTAATTTTATGGTAATAAGAAAATAAATAAATTTGTATTTTTAGTGATAATAAATAAATAAAATTGATTAAATATATTTTAAAAATAAAAAATTTCAAATTTATATAATATAAGTGTAGACTTAGTCATATATAATTAAAAATAGTCTACAATTAATTTTATAAAATGTTTAGACAATAATTTTATTTTGTTGAGTCTCTTTCCTCTTTATAATTAAATTTAAAAATAAGTTTTCTATTTCTCATTATTATAATTATACATTAATTAGTATCATATTCATTTATTTTTCACTAATATGCATTTAACCTGATTTAATTTCTTTATTTTAATAATAAAAATACAACAATTTAAAATGCAGGTATTTTTTAGTTACAATTTATAAATATTTAAAAAATTTATGATACTTAAAAATATATTTATTATTAGGGTAATGTTAACTTGTGTCCTATGGACACATATTAAGAATTAAGAATTAAATGTAGAAATGTTTTCTTGGAACTTGTGTATTGTTTTTATTAAAAGTTTATAATTAACTTTTTTATTATTTTTTTCAATACAAATTTTTTATTTATGAATTTTTTAACATGTGCCTTATGGCACACGTTAACATTACCCTTATCATTATTTAATAAATTTTTTATTTGCTATATATAAATAATAATTATAAATACGCAGTAAATATATTTTTTTTTAATTTCGTATATTGAAATAAAAATAACATTTACAATTATAAATACATTATTCATGGTTACTTTCTTGTAAAATTAAAATATATTTAGTACTAGTAATTAAAATATAATAAATACTTACTAATATTGTGATTGATATCTTGTAATAGATAGCAATATGTTTCATTACTCCAAACGAATAATATCTGATATTGCAAACGAATAAATCACACTAATATCAAGTGCAAGTAATATTTACTAACAGAGTTTGAGACTTAAAATTTTCACCAAATGTATTTTATGGCAAAAGTAAATTTTAATTTGTTAATTTTTTTTTTTTTGAAACAAACCATTTGCCTCAATACAGGATTTGTATCCTACAAAATGTAAAGTAACACACCCCCTCACATAAGTATTTAACTATCAAAAAAAAATATAAATAAGGGCATATATGCATTTTTCCTCACATAAATGGCATGTAATTAATAGAATTTCATAAATCTTTTGTGATTACTTCAAACTTATATATCATCTTTATAATCTTAATAATTAATACCTTAAATAATCTTAAATATAATAATTAAATTTTTTATTCTTATAATTTAAAAAATTAATGCATTAAATAAATATAAATATGATGATTATAATTTTCAACAAACTTAAACTGAGTCATCTAGTTCGTTTAATTAATTTGACAAATATCTTATATCTTTTAAAACATAATAAAAAAATTATATATTTAATATTTATGTTATAAAATTGAAATAATTAAACATATTAAGGAAATAAAAAACTACCGTAAAATTGATAATAAAATACCGTAAAATTGAAATAATAAAAAAAGATATAATTCTTAATTACAAATAAAAACAACAAAAATGAAAGTAAGATAGTTATTATATATCATTATCAACAATTATATCATTATTAAGTAAGATAGTCTAAAATAAAATCATGAAGAATAGTCATTTCACCTCTACTTATTACTAATGTTGTGATCTACAAATCTCATTAATTGTACCTTGCACTTTTATACTCTTTAGGTTGGTGGAGAATTATGTTGTTGTTTGCCTACAAGTTTCAAAAAAAAATAAAAATAATTAGAACAAATTATTGTCACAATCATAATAATAAATAAAAAATTTAAAATAAAAAATTGAATATGAGTACCGTAAAAAAACAAAAAAAAATATAAGAAAAAGAATCTTAGACGATTCTTCGTCTCACACGGTAAAACTGTTGGGTCAATATTCCTAAAATAATAAATTTATGCAGAATAAATAAAATAAATAAATAAAATGTTTAAAAACATTCATGAATAAAGGAAAGAAACAATAATATTTTTAAGAAAAACTAATGTTTATGAGAATCCATATCATAATTTTATCAAATACATGGCGTATAAAACTGAAAAAGTGGAAAGTAATATGACTTCCTCTTTTTCCTCGTTTACAAAGAAATTGCGCAACTATTGTTCATTTTCATCATCTTAAATTTAAAATAAAATAAAAAACTCTCCAAAATCATTTTAACAACATCAACTAAAATAGAAACCACACAACTCTTTCTTACCTATCTTTTCTTATGGCCCGGCAGTTGATGATGGTGGTTGTTGGGGTTGGCCGCACACTGTTTGCGGTGGTGGTGAGGAGTGTTTCAAAAATGGTGGTTCTATGTTGTATTATGGTGGTATGTTATTTGTGATTGTTGTGAATCAGATACCTTTAAGCTAAGTATAAATTGTTTCTTAATGATCAAGAAACACACAAGGGTTATGTTTAATAAAGAAGAAAACAACAAGGATTGGTTATTAAACTGCTATTCTTTCCTTTATCTTAGAACAAGATTACAAGTATACATGAATAACAAAATAACCTCTCTCTCTCTCTTGAAATTAGGATTTTATCTTACAATTTTTCCTTATTTCAAGATTGAGAAACTAACATCCTATTTATAAGAAAAATAGCACACTAACCTAATGAGCTTTTTAACAATTATCCATTACAAGCTAATTTAGGGTACAAGCTAACTTAAACAGTTGGGTTTACAAGCAAGACCCAATTCAACATGCTAACAACCCTAGCAATATTGACTAATACATGTTAGAACAAACTTCGACTACAACACGCATTACTCGCGAACTGACTTCGACCATACTAGAGTTCCATCCCACATCTCACAAATCTCCACCTTGGATCTAACTCTATAACATCAAGAAACTAGCTTTCTTCATGCAGCTTTATTAACTGCATACAGTGGAAAAACTTACAACTGGGCAACGTCTTGGTGATCATATCAGCAGCATTATGATTTGTCGAAACCTTCAGCACTTGGACTTCTCCACGCTCGATTACCCCTCTAACAAAATGCAACCTCACATCAATGTGCTTGGTTCGCTCATGATAGGCTGAATTCTTCGACAGGTGTATTGCACTTTGACTATCACATTTAACAGTGATAACTCGACCTTGAAGTTTTAGCTCCTTTGCAAAACCTTCAAGCCACAATGCTTCCTTCACAGCTTCAGTTAGGGCAATATACTCCGCTTCAGTGGTTGATAAGGCAACGGCCTTCTGAAGTATTGTTTTCCAACTGATTGTTGTCCCAAACATAGTGAACACATATCCCAAGATAAATTTTCTAGATTACATACAACCTGCATAATCAGAGTCGACATATCCTTCGATTGCTGCTTTACTATCTTCACCCAAGGCTCCACCATAAATAGGACTCTATTCAGAGACCCATTTATGTACCTTAAAATCCACTTCAATGCTTGTCAGTGAGCCTTTCCAAGATTTGCCATGTACCTGCTTACAAGACTTACTGCATATACTATATCGGGTCTAGTACATACCATAGTATACATAAAAAAACCTACTATGTTAGCATATGGAATTCTATTCATATAAGTTCTTTCAACATCAGTGTTGGGACACTGATCTATACTCATCTTGAATTGAGGGTTTTTCGGAGTCACAACAGGCTTTGAATTCGACATACCAAACTTTTCGAGAACCTTCTGTAGGTATGCCTCTTAAGATAAGCATAATTTCGACTGCTTTCTATCTCTCCGGATGTCAATTCCAAGAATCCCGAACGCAACTCCCAGATCCTTCATGTCGAACTCTTTATTGAGTTTAGCCTTCACCCTCATTACATCTTCGACATTGTTGCTTGCTATTAGAATATCATCCACATAGAGCAACAAAATAACAAATGAATTACCCAGTCGAAATCTGAAGTAAACACAGTGGTCGAACTAACTTCTAATGAAACTTATGCGTGCCATGAACTTGTCGAATCTCCTATTCCACTGTCGAGGAGATTGTTTCAGTCCATATAAGGATCTATTCAGCTTGCCCACATAATCTTCCTTCCCTTTTTCGGCATACCCTTCAGGCTGCCTCATCAGGATTGTTTCATCTAAGTCACCATACAAGAACGCAGTCTTCACATCCATCTGTTCCAGGTCAAGGTCGAACTGTGTCACTATGGCAAGCAACATTTAAATGGATATGTGTTTCACAACAGGAGAGAACACATCATTGAAGTCGATACCTTTTTTTTAAGTGAACCCTCTAGCAACCAATCTTGCCTTGTATCTCTTCGACGCCATTCCTTAGATTCCTTCCTTAACTTTAAAAATCCATTTACAGCTGATTAACCTGGCCATTCGGTCTTCTTTCGACTCCTCATAACTTCCTTATAGTTTCTAGGTTCTTCATCTAGAACCTCACTGGCAGAGATTAAGGCATAAGCTATAAGATCTGCATACCCAAGCCTCTGAGGTGGCTTTATGACTCTCCTCGACCTATCTCTTACTAGCAGGTAGTCATTATCAGTCTCCTCATCTTCAACAACATCTTCTGCATCTTCTTCAACTTCATCTGGGGTAAGCAATTCATCATCAACATGCTCCACCTCAACAGGAATCTCTCCATGTTCCAGCTCTTCATCAGCATCATCAGTTTTCTTGAAAGTCATCTCTGCTTCATTGAAAACTATATCTTAACTAGTGATACACCTCCTGTGACCTGGCTCTAGGCACCATAGCCTATAAGCTTTGAGTCCTTCAGGGTACCCCTAAACATGCATTTCAGAGCTCTAGGTTCGACCTTGTCTTGCCTAATGTAAGCATAGGCCGCACAGCCAAATATTCTGAGTCTATCAAGACTGGGTGGATGTCCCGACCAAACTTCTTCAGGTGTCTTCATTTCCAAGGCATTCGAAGGACATCTATTTATCAGGTAAGCTGCTGTCGAAACAACTTCCGTCTAAAACACCTTCTTCCGTCCAGCACTAACCAACATGCATCTAACCCTTTCAAGGATTGTTTGATTGAATCCTTTCGCTGACATGGACCAATCTCATATGCCATAATTTTATCTTCGACACAAGTTTCGTGGATGCAACATTTGTCGAACCACTTATAACCTCAACCTCAAGGGTATACAAGCCTTGTTTCTTCACGCCTCTCAAGACTTCATTCGACCCCTTCATGACTCTTAGGATACTTTTCTCTCCTTGAAAAACATATCATTTTTCTCTCCTTGAAAAACTTCAGTCAATAACCTTATTGACTCATCATGGAGCTCGAATCTCACAGATCAAATACTTGCAATTTTGCAAGATTTGTTGTTTCCTAGCAGCACAAACCCACCATCTTGATCACATAGCTCCTCGAACAATTCTCTGTTTGGAGTCATGTGCCAAGTGCAACCTGAATCCATAATCCACTATTTTCTCGAGTCGCCACTTGAAACCACAAGAACATCATATGAGTCAAAGTCATCTTGAACAATGGTTGCATTGCCATTACCTCTATGATCTTCCAGGCGTTCAGGGTAAACCTTTCTTATGTGACCCTCCTTCTTACAGTGATAACATCGAATACCAGATGTTTCGCCACTATAAGACTTCTATTGACTTTTACCTTTCTTCTTGTCAAACTTACCATCCTTTCGCAATAATTTTCCCTTAACGGCCAAACCTTTGCCCACCGTCGAAGGTTTATGCTCTTTTCGTTCATTCAAGTCCTTAGAATACAAGGTTGGTTGAACTTTTTCAAAGGTCAAGGACTCCCTTCCATACAAGAGAGTTTGTTTAAAGCGAGCATGTGTTCTAGGAAAATCAGCAACAGTGCTTGATCTTCATCATCGATCTTCACATCAATATTTTCAAGATCAAGAATCAACTTGTTGAACATATCCAACTGCTCAGCCAACACTTTGTCTTCACTCATCTTGAATGAATACAATGCTTGCTTCAGGTAGAGTCGATTCACCAGAGATTTGGTCATGTACAAACTTTCAAGTTTAACCCATAATCTCGATGTTGTAGTCTCCTTTGATACCTGTCGAAGAATCTTATCACCAAGGCTCAATAATATTGCGCTGTGGGCTTTCTCGATCATGCTCGTATTTTCTTTTATCGTTAACGCAACGTCCACGGCTGCCTCACCCTTCAACGCTTCCAAAAAACCCTGCTGAACCAGTAGGGCTTTCATCTTCAAGCGCCACAGACCGAAGTCGTTCACTCTGGTGAACTTTTCAATCTCATACTTTGTTGAAGGCATCTTCTCCACGCTCGCCGCACAAATTTGTTGTGAATCGGATACCTTAAAACTATGTATAAATCGTTTCTTAATGATCAAGAAACACACACGGGTTAGGGTTAATAAAGAAGAAAACAACAAGGATTGGTTATTAAATTGTTATTCTTTCCTTTCTCTTAGAACAAGATTACAAGTATACATAAATAACAAAATAACCTCTTGTTGCACCCCAAAATTTGACCAACCGGGTCCCGTATCTGGCCCTATGTTTCGATGCATGACCGCATTCGCATCTGCATATCGCATACAGTGCATTTTTTCAGTTGTTTTGATTTTATCGGGATCACAGCCCTCTCCTCGCATTTCAGGTGTTTTTTACTCAGTTAGATAAGTAGAGTCGCATTTTTGGGAATTCGTGTTCTTCCCGGTGTTTTCAGCTTATGTTGTTATTTTTTAGGGTATTTTGGTGTCCGTATTTTCACCGCTCCTTCTGTTACGGTCTCGCGGTCTTATTTGTCGTTTTTTAATATTTTTGTTCCTCAGGGAATTATCGGTAATTTTCTAGGTTTATTTTCTTTGTTAGTGTATAATTTGGATTTTAATAGAATTAATTGAGTTTTAGGTAGTTTAATATTGTAGAGCTTAATAACTTTTTCTAGATTTTTAAATAGATATTAATATAGATTTTAATAGATTTTAATAGTTTTTTAGATTTTTAGAATATTAATTCTTAGTGGTTACTTAGATGTTAATCTAGGTTTAATTAGGGTCAAGTTGATTAGAATTAATGTTTAGATTTAATTATAGTTAATTGGTTAGTTTTAATTGATTAGATTTTAATTAGTCAGCTTTAATTAGGCATTAAGCTTTTTAATTAGTTTTAATCCAGATTTTATTGGTCTTAATTTGGGTCTTTAGTTTAATTCATATCAGTTTTCATTTTCGTTAGTCCATTGATCCTTTCCCTTTATCCAATTTCGTTGGGCCCAGAAAGTGTTGGAGGCCCACTTCAGCAAGAGTCCATTTTTGTCCAAATCATGTGTCAGCTATTTAAGCTGCCACGCGTTCAAGCTGAGGAGAGGACACATCATTTTCAGAATTCACCAGGAGAGGCCACTTCATTTTTCTTCTCCTCCGCATGAGTGCCACTTGGCGCTCATGCAAGCCTCACCTCCACTACCTTTCCCTCTTCCCCCCACGTGGCTTCACGCATGACTCCTTCTCTCTCCCTCTGCCACCTAGCATCGCCATTTATCCCTCGTCTGAGCCTCACCGGTTGCATGGCCGGCGGCCATGCAACCACCGTAACCCCTAGTCGCCGGCAGCCGTAACCAACCCGTAACCTATTCCGACCACCACAACAGACGCCGGAAAACTCAAAAAACCCAGAATTCATCTCCTTTCTCTAATCTTCATCTTTCTCCTCCGATCCTCTTCATCATCAACGATTAAGTGTGCATCGGAAAGACTTCAACCTTCATCAACTTTCAATCATCTTTCCAGATTCTTCAACCGATCACCATTGTTCTTCAGAGCTCATGATTTTCCCCGAACGTCACCGGTGATTCCCCAGGAACGCAAGAACATGCATCGAGATTTAATCTAATCTCCAGATCCAGTTCCAGATTTCGTTCAGGATCTTCAAGAACATGCAGGATTGTTCTTCGTTTTCTGGAAAATGATCCACAAACTTCATCATTTTTCTTTATATCTCTGATTGTTCGTCGTCTCGCTCATCATCGTCATCATCTTTCCAGAGCTCATCCACATGCATCCGCGACCAGATCTTCAACGAACCTCCTTCAAGAACATCCTCACAACAACACAGTCCATCATCGTCCTCGTTCTTCCTCACGAACACAGCAACGTCAACTAATCTCCAGATCCATCAACGAGCTTCACGGATCTTCAACATGCGACTCCAGAAAGCTTCACCAGACACGCAATAGTTCATCCAACATCTTCTTCCCGCAAAATCGCCACAACATCTCAGTTTAGTTGTTGCTTGTGGATCTTTCTTTTGTTTTGAGATTGGAGAAAGAATGGTGAGTTTGAAGTTTGTTTGAACGGAGAAAGGAACATTGTGAGACTGAGATAGATTGAGAGGGAGTATCCGAGAGAGAGATGAAACGAAGGAGAAAGGTTGAGAGAGTGAGGAACGCCGCCAGCAAGTGTGGATGAACAGTGAAGGGGCTTCTGAAAGGTCTTAGGGTTTTGCTCGCGAACTTGGGGCGGGGGATTACATCGTCTGGGCCTAACTAAGCCCATTCTTGTTTTTGCACCAGCCTTTCCGTTTTTTCTCACCCTCCCTCCTGTGTATGGGCTGGGCCCTGAAGCCAGCGAATGCTATCAACACCCCCGTTTCACTTACTGCGCCCCTCCCCGTTTTTTCTTCTTTCTTATGTCTTTTTGTTGGGCTGGGCCCAATTCCAGTTGGTTTTTTTTTACTGCTTGTAAACCCCCTGAACTGCAGTGTATACCCCTTGTTTTTTTCCTATATTTTATTTGTTTAGTTTTTTAGAAGAAAAATATGTGATAGAAAAGAATAGAAAATATGAAAAGATATGAAAAAAAAAGAACATTTGAAAAAAGAAAAAGGACTTGAGAAAAGAATATTTGTGGAAAAAGAAATATTAAAAGAAATACATGAGAAAAAAGAAGAGAAGAATATTGAGAAAAATAACGATAAAAATATTCAGTTTGATTTCAATTCTTTGAATATACTTTTAGGGAGGTTTGTATTTTCATTTAGGAGATTAGTTTCAATTTCTTTTAAGGAATTCAGGTATTATTTTTCCTAATGCATTTTAATGTTTAACATAGATTTAGGTGATAATTTCTCTTAGGATATAATTTTTCATAGAGATTATTTTACACTTTTAGAGGTAGTTTTAGAAGTCCATTTGTTAGGGGACTATTTTCCACTTGATTTTCCATTATAGATGGATAGGATAGTATTTTCTAGGAGATTATTTTTCAGTTCTCAATCATTGTAACCATTTTCCGAATATTAATAAAACGAGATTTGAGTTGTGGTCCCGAAGTAGCCGAACTACAGCTGCTCTGATTTCTCGTACCAGACGAGAATATGTAGGCATAGGATGCGATATCCTAGCGAGCACACTAACAACTAACCTTTTGTTCTCTCGCTGCTGTGCGATCGAGACTTTCCCGCTGACGACTGATGTTATCCTTTTCTCTTGCCCAAGTGCATTTGAGACCAAACCGTAGTTTTATTTCCCATAGGTTCCCGTACCTCTCAAACCAGATTAATTTCTCACTCCTGTGTGAGAACACCCAGTCTAGCCGTAGTTAGCCTGAACTACGTAAGCTCTGATCTTCCATGCAGTGTGGAAGTACGTAGGCACAAGACGCGAAGTCTTGGCGAGCCAATTCCCCGTAGTCCCGAACTACGTTGACTCTGACTTTCTCTCTTGAGAATACGTAGGCATAGAGTGCGACGCTCTATCGAGTCAGTTCCCTTCCGTTTAGATTTAGCAGCCGTAGATAGATTGTTTTGCATCCTTTAGACAAACCAAGCAAGCGTGGATCCCGTCGAGTACGACGGACGTGAGGGGTGCTAATACCTTCCCCTTGCGTAACCGACTCCCGAACCCAGGTTTTGGTTGCGATGACCATACCTTTCCCGTTTTTTGCGAGGTTTTCTCTGAGCGTTTCCTTTCCCTCCGTTGGGATAAATAACGCACGGTGGCGACTCTTCTGTCAGCCGGCGCCGATTTTCGCAGTAGCGACAGCTGGCGACTCTGCTGGGGACCCAACATCCCCTGGCTGCTAAGGACTGCGATAGTTCCCTATGCATGTGGGATCCAACGTCCCCTAAGAGAGTCAATCCTAGCGCTTGTTTGCTTGTCTTTTGGGTGTTTATTTTTTCATTGCTATTATCTGTTGCTGTTGTGCTGGGGAGGTGATACTTTGAGTGATAGTCGGACCTGGGCTGCTTGAGTATGCATTTAGACATAGTTGTGGAGAGTAGTAGACGAACCTGTTTGCTGAGCAGACACCGTTCCCTACGAAATCTGCGCTCAGACGAGATTCTCTCTGAGGTGCTTCTTTCCGATCCTGAGGATCTGAGGGGAGTCCAGACGTGAGGATTGTCGACTCTGGGGACCGATCAATTGGAAGTCAGCTAAGTGAGGCCTCTTCATGAGATGACGATGCCACACCTTCTGGGTATCGCATCATTCCTCATGAAAGTCTGTGACGCTGATGACCGCATAGGATGCCGTACCTTAGGTCCATACCCGTGAGTGGGGGGTTTTTTGCGAGAAACTTGACTTCCAGCCTATCTGCTATCTTGGCGTTCTCTTTTAGAGAGAACGTACTCCGTCAGCAGTACAACAATATTCAGAGTGTGTTGTGGGGGCTGTGATCCCGTGTTTGCTGCATTGCATTGCATTTGCATAAGCATCTTTGCATCATGTTGCATAGCATTTCTCCAGCTGACCAGAGCTCTTATCCAGCCTTTGTTTTGATTCAGAGGGTGATTCTCGGGGGATTGTTCGAGGCAAGTGTGGATTGTTAGAAGACGACCAAGGGGTTGAAACGAATCAAGCAGTGCCGTCAGTTGAAAGTTGCTGATAGTCATGTCAGGAAACGACTTCCAGATTGCTGATGCCATGTCAGGCTTTATTATGACGACCAATCCTTTGTATGATTCCATGTCCGACGAAGGCTTTCCGTAAGTGAATAACCTTACTGCAGCTCAACTTGTGCAGACTTCTGTTAGAGGCCAAAATCCGCACCAACAGTTTGTCATCCCAAGTGAACGTTCTTCTTCTGATGCCGCGAATTATCAGAATGTTATTCCTGCTGGTTTGATCTCCCGAAGAGAAGTTCCGATAGTGAGGACTAATAATCCATTAGCTCTTGTGCAAGCTAAGAGGTTGCACGCATTGGAGGAACAAGTCAAAGCCCTGGAAGTTAAGAACGATGTTGGTCTCAATGCTTCAGATATGTGCTTGGTTTCTAACCTAGTGTTACCTCCTAAATTCAGAGCGCCGAAGTTTGAAAAGTATAAAGGAGATAGTTGTCCGAGGCTACATTTGGTGATGTTCTGCAGAAAGATGACTTCGTTTGTGCAAAACGACAAGTTGATGATTTACTGTTTTCAGGACAGTTTGATTGGGGCATCTCTACGTTGGTATATGCAGTTAGAGAAGGATCAGATTCGATCATGGGTGGAGTTAGCCAGAGCTTTCCTGAAGCGGTATGATTACAATATGGACATGGCTCCCATTCGCATGGACTTGCAATCTTTGTCTATGGGGACCAATGAACCTTTCAAAAAGTATGCTCGGAGATGGAGGGATTTTGCTGCCAGAGTGGAACCACCGATCCCTGACCGAGAGTTAGCAGGCATGTTCGTAGACTCCTTGCAAAGCCCGTACTTTGAGAGATTGCTTGGAGTTTCGCTGAACTTCTCCGAATTAGTGGGAGTTGGAGAACGTATTGAGAATGCTATAAAGATTGGAAAAATTCAGGTTGATTCAAGCGGTCAGGCTAGTGAAACTGAATCTCTTCACGACTATCAGAAGGAAGAAGGAGTTGTGATCAATGCAGTCATGCCAGATGTTGGGTATCCTCGAGATGAATCGGTGAAATCTGTTGGATCAGTATCTTCTATGCCTTGTTATGCTGGACAGACAGCTGTGCCTAGAGCACCATATCAGGAGTCTTATGTCGCTTCTCTTGCAAATCAGCAAACTCGTGGTCAAGGTTATCAGACTCAGCGTCAGAATCAGAACAGACCTCGTAGCAACTTGGAACGAAGGAATGCACCTTCTCATCCAGTTCGTGTGCCGTACAGTCAGCTTTTGCCGCAGTTGGTCCAGAGTTCTTTGGTGGAACCGAAAGCTCTCAAGCCTGTGCCAGAACCTTACCCTCCTGGGTATAATCCCCATGTTCAGTGTGGTTATCATGGCGGGTCACCGGGACATGCAACTGAAGATTGTAAAGCATTTCAGGCGAAGGTACAGCAGTTGATCGACCAGGATTACATTTCCTTTCGAGAAGGATTTCTGTTTGTTCATACCAACCGCTCAGCTGTCTAAGCTCGTAGACTAGGAAAGTATTCCCCAGCAAAAGCCAGTGGTCCAGACAGGCAGGCGCCCTCAGCATTGGCAGTCCTCAGACTTTATATCATTTGCATTTGTAGTTTCTTTTCTGTTAGTTACTACCTGTTTTTAAACATTGTTTGTTTCGAATGGTAATAATAATAAAGTGACTATGCACTTTTCTGAATTAATCATGTCGCTGTCGCTCATTTACTGCATTGCACTGACACTTGCATTTTATTCACTCCACTTTATCACTGTGATTAGCAAAGACTGGAGGGAGGATGACGAAACTAAACTCATGACCGATGATCGTATGCTTTCAGATAAGACCTTACCGATGACGTACAGGGCATTGTTTCAAATCCCCTAAACACTGGAGATATAAGGAGTTAGTCCCTTGTTAACCACTTCGAGCCAGGAAATAGAAGTTTTTTCGGACTTTTTAACCCTCACATTTTAACCCGGGGCAGGGTAGTTGTCAGTAGCTTGACCGAGCATTCAAGTCTTACAGAGGAGTGTTGTCTTTCGAGGACCAATTACAGTTTATGCCTCTCAAGAGGTCGTACCTCGTCAACCACAGTGGTTAAACCTCACCAATCAGGAGTGAGACAGTTACAATCCTTTCGGAGCAATCAAGACAACCAGTGTCACACGACTTTGTTCCAAAAGAAAGAAAAAGAAAGCCCGCTAAGTAAAAAGAAAGAAAAAGCTGGAAAGCTAATACTTAGGCAAAAATCAGGGCATCCCGCTGGACTTCAGAAAACGAAAAAATGAAAAGAACTCAAAAGGAGTCAGTCCAGGCAAAAATTAGGGAATCAAAAGAATGAAAAAGAAGGGATAGAAAAAAATAGATCCCCAGTGAAGGACAAAGTCGTGTACACAGACACCGAAAACGAAAAGGAGTAACTATCACTCCGGAAAAGCCCTGTGAATTCCTTTGTTGTGGTTCTTACCATTCAACATACCTCTCGAAGAGGCGAGCGCTTGTGCCAGGTTAACTGAACCTTAGGATCGGAGATAATCACGTAGAAGGGGTGGGTACAAATCAAAATTTGAGCCAAATATCCTTTGTTTCACGAACCGTGAACCCGACCACGATACAACCCTTAAAAGACCTAATTGAGGTAGGGTTTATTCTGAAAGCTCATTACGATAAGGTTGAGTAACCTGACTCCCTCATGACTTTCTAGTCATATCCTTGTTGTATTTTTCACTGATCAAATCAGCACTACGTTTGAACTTTGGTTCATCCGTCACTCACAATCATGACATGTAAATGAGTGACAGCACAAATTTTTTCAAAATCTGCATAAACACTGCATTAAGAGTACCATTCGTGAATAGACAATTTTAATTGCAGGTTAGTAGTTGACATGAAAGAAATTCCAACAGGGAATCGTCAAGCAGGACTGAGTCATTCAGCAGTCTGAACCAGGATGGTGTATGTTGTGAAGACCTGTAAATCCGGGGCATTGACTTCCAGTGAGTTCGGAATCAGTTAGTCTGAGGGCAAGTCCCGAAGCTTCAGTTGATCAGGGGTAGTATGCTTGAGAAGCAGTTGATCAGAAGTGAGTCTTCTCGAGAGCCAATCAGGGGCAATTATACAGAACGTGGAGATTTGAAAGCAGATACTTCAGGTGGATAATCAGATCGGGTTAAGTCGCTAGAACGCTCATTCAGAGGCAAGTCACCGCAGAGAGTGTTGAAACCAACTGGGTTGATAGGGGTTTAATGGAGATTGAATCCTTTTGTCGTATAGATGCCGGGGCAAATAATCTCGAGGTCGTCGCGTGGTAAGCTGTTCAGAGCAATACTCCCAAGAGTTAGATTGGGGCAAGTTGAGTGCACTAGGGCAAGTTATTCAAGCCAGTCTGTTTCTCCCCATCCAGAGTAGAGTATCGGGGAATCGTGTCATTACCCTTGTCAAAAACCTTAACATTTCGAAAAAGGCCTTGCTGTCGTTGGATCGTTATCCTACAGTTTAAACCTGTTACGTGTCAGTAACCAGTCGTTTCCAAAGTCCAGTTCTCGCCTGGCAAACCGGTAACCAGTTCTCGTCTGGCCCACCCTTCCGTAAACATCAGTTCCCGTCTAGTGTAGTTTATTGTAAGCATCAGTTCCCGTCTGGTGTAGTTTATTGTAAGCATCAGTTCCCGTCTGGTGTAGTTTATTGTAAGCATCAGTTCCCGTCTGGTGTAGTTTATTGTAACAAGTTCTCGTCTGGTCACCGTTTCTTCAAGTGTTGTACCAGTTCTCGTCCGATAACCTATTTTCCTATCAGTTCTCGTCTGGTAGCCTACCTTTGAATGCTAGTTCTCGTCTAGTATTTTCCATATCTTCCACTGTGTACATAGTCCATGTCCATCCTAAACCAGAAAAACAAAAACCTAAAGGTATTTGACACAGTAATTCCCAATGACTCGCATGTTGTCATGTTCCCCGATACGAAGCTCGACGGGTACCAGTGCTCCGATTAATGTTTGAATTCCTGGTGGATGTTGTTAAATCAGAATTGCTACTCTTCAGCAGATGAAAATTGTATTGCTCCCGAAAGAATTAAGATTGTATTTTACCCCGCATCAGAGTAGGATCAGGAGTATCCCCAGCAGATTAAGATTGATATCCTTGATAGTAGGGGCATTTCCAGCAGCGTGCTACGCGCAATCAACCCCAGTTTGGGTCAATCCCCACAGAGCACGATCAGTTGCCAATGGTTTGAAGAGAGCATCCCCAAGCAGGGTTGTTTTTTCTTTCTCCCCAAGCAGGGTTGCCTTTCCATTTCTCCAGCAGGATGGTTATCCCCAGCGGATTTGGTTTCCCTTTTCCAGCATTTATGTTGCTGAGATGATTCTGTGATATCAGGTTACCTTCAGTGGAGTTGACGTTGCCTTCGACATCTATTTTGCCAAGCGGTTTTCAGACCTGGTGTTCTCTGGCAGCTCGAGCCTGCATTTACATTTGCATATATCGTCATAGCATTTATACAAACATATAGCATTTCCATGCCGTCTGGGCATCGCATTTTCAAACAGAACGTGTAGCATTTACATGTCATATAGGGCATTGCATCATTTCAGACATACGCATTTCGAAACATGGACCAGGTTGGTTACCTCATTGGATTTCGAGTATGTTCCCTTGCAGAGTTGTTGGGTTAAGCTTCTCTTCTCCCCCAGCGGAGTGATTCTTCACATTTGGTTGTTACGTCGGCACTGAAAAAAAGATTGACGTATATCAGATTTCTGAAGCTGCCTCCTGTTGACAGAATGGGTG
This sequence comes from Lathyrus sativus, assembly GCA_963859935.3. Taxonomy (NCBI): domain Eukaryota; kingdom Viridiplantae; phylum Streptophyta; class Magnoliopsida; order Fabales; family Fabaceae; genus Lathyrus; species Lathyrus sativus. The sequence continues at coordinate 608,053,072 of OZ012739.1, forward strand.
TCGAGCAGTCGATTAAGAAGTTCCCCAGGAGAATTTTCCTCAAGTTCGCCGTGAACTGTGAGATGACAGGATTTGATCCCATAAGTAAGATGGGAGTCAAGTTGTTTGCTTTCTGAAGCATTATTCCAATACTTGTGGCGTCACACAGGTGATTGATGTTGAAAAGGAGAAGAAAAATTTATCAGAAAATTGACCAGTTGTTGCCGTGACAACCAAACTTCAGTTCATTGGAGGCTATTCCTCAAGCAGTTTTGCAGTATATTCCCACGGTTGGTAAATTTCAGGGTTCCATTGGTATTCAACCGTCATCTACCTTTGAATGTTTGAAGGCTGGGCGCTCTTCAACCATTCAGGTCCAAGCCGCTTGAATAGGGGCAGCTGTTGCACCCCAAAATTTGACCAACCGGGTCCCGTATCTGGCCCTATGTTTCGATGCATGACCGCATTCGCATCCGCATATCACATACAGTGCATTTTTTCAGTTGTTTTGATTTTATCGGGATCACAGCCCTCTCCTCGCATTTCAGGTGTTTTTTACTCAGTTAGATAAGTAGAGTCGCATTTTTGGGAATTCGTGCTCTTCCCGGTGTTTTCAGCTTATGTTGTTATTTTTGAGGGTATTTTGGTGTCCGTATTTTTACCGCTCCTTCCGTTACGGTCTCGCGGTCTTATTTGTCGTTTTTTAATATTTTTGTTCCTCAGGGAATTATCGGTAATTTTCTAGGTTTATTTTCTTTGTTAGTGTATAATTTGGATTTTAATAGAATTAATTGAGTTTTAGGTAGTTTAATATTGTAGAGCTTAATAACTTTTTCTAGATTTTTAAATAGATATTAATATAGATTTTAATAGATTTTAATAGTTTTTTAGATTTTTAGAATATTAATTCTTAGTGGTTACTTAGATGTTAATCTAGGTTTAATTAGGGTCAAGTTGATTAGAATTAATGTTTAGATTTAATTATAGTTAATTGGTTAGTTTTAATTGATTAGATTTTAATTAGTCAGCTTTAATTAGGCATTAAGCTTTTTAATTAGTTTTAATCCAGATTTTATTGGTCTTAATTTGGGTCTTTAGTTTAATTCATATCAGTTTTCATTTTCGTTAGTCCATTGATCCTTTCCCTTTATCCAATTTCGTTGGGCCCAGAAAGTGTTGGAGGCCCACTTCAGCAAGAGTCCATTTTTGTCCAAATCATGTGTCAGCTATTTAAGCTGCCACGCGTTCAAGCTGAGGAGAGGACACATCATTTTCAGAATTCACCAGGAGAGGCCACTTCATTTTTCTTCTCCTCCGCATGAGTGCCACTTGGCGCTCATGCAAGCCTCACCTCCACTACCTTTCCCTCTTCCCCCCACGTGGCTTCACGCATGACTCCTTCTCTCTCCCTCTGCCACCTAGCATCGCCACTTGTCCCTCGTCTGAGCCTCACCGGTTGCATGGCCGACGGCCATGCAACCACCGTAACCCCCAGTCGCCGGCAGCCGTAACCAACCCGTAACCTATTCCGACCACCACAACAGACGCCGGAAAACTCAAAAAACCCAGAATTCATCTCCTTTCTCTAATCTTCATCTTTCTCCTCCGATCCTCTTCATCATCAACGATTAAGTGTGCATCGGAAAGACTTCAACCTTCATCAACTTTCAATCATCTTTCCAGATTCTTCAACCGATCACCATTGTTCTTCAGAGCTCATGATTTTCCCCGAACGTCACCGGTGATTCCCAAGGAACGCAAGAACATGCATCGAGATTTCATCTAATCTCCAGATCCAGTTCCAGATTTTGTTCAGGATCTTCAAGAACATGCAGGATTGTTCTTCGTTTTCTGGAAAATGATCCACAAACTTCATCATTTTTCTTTATATCTCTGATTGTTCGTCGTCTCGCTCATCATCGTCATCATCTTTCCAGAGCTCATCCACATGCATCCGCGACCAGATCTTCAACGAACCTCCTTCAAGAACATCCTCACAACAACACAGTCCATCATCGTCCTCGTTCTTCCTCACGAACACAGCAACGTCAACTAATCTCCAGATCCATCAACGAGCTTCACGGATCTTCAACATGCGACTCCAGAAAGCTTCACCAGACACGCAATAGTTCATCCAACATCTTCTTCCCGCAAAATCGCCACAACATCTCAGTTTAGTTGTTGCTTGTGGATCTTTCTTTTGTTTTGAGATTGGAGAAAGAATGGTGAGTTTGAAGTTTGTTTGAACGGAGAAAGGAACATTGTGAGACTGAGATAGATTGAGAGGGAGTATCCGAGAGAGAGATGAAACGAAGGAGAAAGGTTGAGAGAGTGAGGAACGCCGCCAGCAAGTGTGGATGAACAGTGAAGGGGCTTCTGAAAGGTCTTAGGGTTTTGCTCGCGAACTTGGGGCGGGGGATTACATCGTCTGGGCCTAACTAAGCCCATTCTTGTTTTTGCACCAGCCTTTCCGTTTTTTCTCACCCTCCCTCCTGTGTATGGGCTGGGCCCTGAAGCCAGCGAATGCTATCAACACCCCCGTTTCACTTACTGCGCCCCTCCCCGTTTTTTCTTCTTTCTTATGTCTTTTTGTTGGGCTGGGCCCAATTCCAGTTGGTTTTTTTTTACTGCTTGTAAACCCCCTGAACTGCAGTGTATACCCCTTGTTTTTTTCCTTTATTTTATTTGTTTAGTTTTTTAGAAGAAAAATATGTGATAGAAAAGAATAGAAAATATGAAAAGATATGAAAAAAAAAGAACATTTGAAAAAAGAAAAAGGACTTGAGAAAAGAATATTTGTGGAAAAAGAAATATTAAAAGAAATACATGAGAAAAAAGAAGAGAAGAATATTGAGAAAAATAACGATAAAAATATTCAGTTTCATTTCAATTCTTTGAATATACTTTTAGGGAGGTTTGTATTTTCATTTAGGAGATTAGTTTCAATTTCTTTTAAGGAATTCAGGTATTATTTTTCCTAATGCATTTTAATGTTTAGCATAGATTTAGGTGATAATTTCTCTTAGGATATAATTTTTCATAGAGATTATTTTACACTTTTAGAGGTAGTTTTAGAAGTCCATTTGTTAGGGGACTATTTTCCACTTGATTTTCCATTATAGATGGATAGGATAGTATTTTCTAGGAGATTATTTTTCAGTTCTCAATCATTGTAACCATTTTCCGAATATTAATAAAACGAGATTTGAGTTGTGGTCCCGAAGTAGCCGAACTACAGCTGCTCTGATTTCTCGTACCAGACGAGAATATGTAGGCATAGGATGCGATATCTGTTCGCTGTGTTTTCTGGCGAACAACCTCTGGTTAACCAATTTCTTCAGAAAGTTGGGTTACTTGCAGGACCAACCATACAAGTCCTAGGATACATGTGCATTTGGTTCTGTCGAAATACTCTTAGACTTTTGGTGACTAACTTGTGGTTTGTTTTATCAATATTGTCAAAGTATTAAGGACTTTGATTTTGCAAGTAACGAAAGTTTGAACTTAAAGGTGAAATAAGGTTAAAAGTTTAAACAAGAACAAAGAAATGTCGAAAGGCTAAAAACTTGCAAAAAAGTAAATGAAATGTAAAATGACATGAACTTGAAGAATAAACAAGTAATTTAAAATGACTTTGAAATATAACTGGTGTTTAAACGTACATTGTTCCAAATACTAGGCTCATTTTCTCTCACACTGGGTACTTAGAGCTTTTACAGGAATTTTGTACAAATTTTCACACACACATTCTAACCACAAACTATCCTATTTATACACAAACAAAATAACTGCTTAGAACGGAAAAACTATAACTAAACGACAAGTGTCAGCCTGCATGTAAATTTCTTCTCTGAAACCTCCATGTGTCCAACTGCCAAAGGTTACAACCTTTTGAAATTTGAATCTCTTCCTTGGTGACGAAACCTTGTAACTCTTCAAAACTGTCGAAACCCTTTTAAAGGAGAAAAACTCTTCAGCACTTGCCAAACCTTATCTTTTATTAACAAACTTCTTCTGTCGAAGCCCTCAGTCACACACTCTCCAAACTATTCTGCCAGAACATTATATCTATTTCTGTCGAAACAATGAAACTTTAAAACCTTGTCAGCAATTCTTGGATTCTCCTCCTGATGCTATCCTTCGACAAAGATGACCTTAAAGCCTGAATTTTAATCTTGTCGAAATTATGGTCTTGTCGAAATTATGGGTTTACAAATTGCCCCCCAGCAAAAGATATTTTCGACTATCAAAGGAGAAATGTCTTTTGCTGTCGAAGTGACCTTTGTAATTTAGTTTGTTCTTATTTTTATTTCGTGCAGTGTTGGTTTATACTTTTTTAAGTACTTCCCATTTATTTTCATTACTCTTCTATCTTTTTCTATTTCTTCGACTTCGTATGCACCATTGGAAAAAACTCTTAAAATTTTGAAAGGTCCTTCCCACTTAGGGGACCATTTTCCCATCACTCTGTCTTTCTTCTCCATGGGCAAGATCACTTTCCAGACTAAATCATTTACTAAAAAGGCTTTGAATTTTACTTTTTTGTTATAAAACTTTTCAACTCTCTCTTTCTGCCTTCTTATTAATTCTAAAGCACGCAACCTTTCTTCGTCTAAATCAACCAATTCATCCATCATCATACTCCAATAGATTTCAGATGGAATCTCATGATGTCTTTGAATTCGTATTGACTGTAAACAGATTTCGACAGGCAATACTGCATCATGTCCATAGGTTAATTTAAATGGGGTGGAGTTAGTTGCTTCCTTAGGAGAGGTTCGACAAGCCCAAAGGATTCGATCCAGGGTCTTATGCCAATTTCTGGGTTTTTTACCCACATGTTTCTTTATCAGGTTTATCACCACTTTGTTGGCTGCTTCGACCTGGCCATTTGCTTGGGCATAATAAGGTGTCGAAGTCAACAACTTAAAACCTGTCTCTCTTGCAAATGCTTGCATATTTCTGCCAGTAAACACAGATCCTTGATCAGTGGTTATAGTCTCTGGTATTCCAAATCTATACACTATGTGTTTCTGGATGAAATCTATGACTGCTTCCTGATCTACATTTGTCAAAGGTATGGCTTCAATCCATTTAGTGACATAGTCTACTCCTACTAAAATGTACTTCTGCCCTTTTGAAGAAGCTGGTCGAATCTCACCAATCAAATCTAAAGCCCAACCTCTGAATGGCCAAGGCTTTATAATAGAATGTAACTCACCTGCTGGCACATGAGGTATGCCTGCATGGATTTGACATTCCTGACAACCCTTTGCGAATTCGACACAATCTTTCAACATGGTTGGCCAATACATTCCTTGTCGAAATAATAGCCATTTCATTTTATGTCCTGCTTGGTGGGCACCACATGCACCACTGTGTACATTCGACAAAGCTATGTACGCTTCAGTCTCTCCAAGGCATTTTAGTAGAACTCCTTCTGCAGTCTTTTTAAACAGTTCATTTCCAAAGAGCACATAACTTAAGGCTCTGTACTTTATCTTCCTTTCGACTGTTTGATTTGGATTTTGCAAATAATCTTTAATGGGTTTTCTCCAATCTCCATCCTCTAGATTACCCACATTGAAAATCTCAAAGTTTTCTTGATCACCATATCCCAATCTTATTGTGTCCAAATCAGATGGGGACAGCTTAGTAGATAAAACTTTTCCTCTCACTTCGACAAACTTCAACAGATTTTCTTTCGACACTTTATACCCTGAAGCCAGCTGGGCCAAGTCATTTGCTTCCTGATTTTCTAATCTGGGGATGTGTCTAAAAACTACACTGTCGAATCTCTTGAGGAGTCTGTTGGCTATCACAAAGTACATGATCAAATTTTCTTTGACACATTTGTACTCTTTCGTCAATTGTTTTATCACCAATTCAGAGTCACCCATTATTTCGACCTCTGTTGCCCCCAGTTCCAACAAGATTTCAAGTCCAACAATTAAGGCTTCATATTCTGCCTCATTGTTTGAACAGAATTCTTCTATTTTGTACTTGAACTTTGTTGGAACTTTATTGGGAGAAATAATTAACACCCCAACACCTGTTCCATTTTTATGACTGGAACCATCAAAATATAACCTCCAAGGCTCTTTTTCGACATAATTTGTCTCCTCTCCAAGTATGGAGTGGTCAGCTATAAAGTCAGCAACTACTTGCCCTTTAACAGCTTTTAGAGGCATATATTTTAAAGAATATTCAGTTAAGGCTAAAGCCCATTTTCCAATTCGACTATGTAAAATAGACTTAGACAACATATGCTTTATTACGTCGAAATGAGAAGATATATGTACACCAACGGGTTTTATATAATGCTTTAATTTCATACAAGAGAAATATACACATAAACATAATTTCTCTATCATGCTATACCTAGTTTCAGCATCATTCAAGACCCTGCTGAGATAGTAAATGGCTCTTTCGACGCCATGTTCATCTTCTTGACAAAGCATACTTCCTAATGTTCTGTCAGATGCTGATATGTAGAGCCTCATGCTTCTTTTTCGGCAAGGAGATATTAGGACTGGGGGATTTGCCAAATACTCCTTGATCTTGTCGAAAGCAGCTTGTTGCTCTTGCCCCCAAGTGAAACCCTCTTTCTTCAGTCGAAGCAAGGGTGAGAAGGCCTGAGTCTTTCCACTAAGGTTGGAGATAAATCTTCTGAGGAAGTTGATTTTCCCTAGTAGAGACTGCAATTCCTTCTTTGTCGATGGCGCTTTTGCTTCCATTATTGCTTTAGCTTTGTTTTCATTGATTTCAATCCCCTTTTTGTGGACCACAAAGCCTAAGAAATCCCCAGCCTGCACACCAAAAGCACATTTAAGAGGATTCATTTTCAAACCAAACTTCCTCATCCTTTCAAAGGACTGTCGAAGATGGTTAATATGGTCGAAGCCTGAAGCAGATTTAATCACAATGTCATCTATATAAATTTGCATAAACGTTTCAATGAAATCGTGAAAAATAGAATTCATAGCCCTTTGGTAAGTAGCTCCAGCATTTTTCAAACCAAAGGGCATTACTACCCATTCATATGTTCCTATTGCTCCTGGACAACGAAAAGCTGTTTTTGGAACGTCTTCTTCAGCAATAAAAATCTGGTTATAACCAGAATAGCCATCAAGCATACTTAAATACTCATGGCCTGCTGCAGAATCTACTAGCATTTCTGCTACTGGCATAGGATACTCATCCTTAGGGGTGGCTGAGTTTAGATCTCTAAAATCAATACACACCCTTAGTGTGCCATTTTTCTTAATCACAGGAACAATATTAGCAATCCATTCGACATACCTTGTTGTACGGATGAATTTGCATTTTAGAAGTCTTTCGACCTCTTCTTTGATCTTCGACAGAATTTCAGGTGCAAAGCGTCTGGGGGTCTGTTTTATTGGCTTCTTCCCTTCCAGAATTGGCAACTTCAATTCCACCAAACTTCTGTCTAAACCAGGCATTTCGTCATAATCCCATGCGAAGCAGTCTTTAAACTCATTCAGCAGCTGGATTATTTCGATTCTGAGTTGAGGATTCAACTTGGCACTGATGTAAGTGGGCCTTTTCTCTGCCCCCAGTCCTAGATTAATCTCCTCTAAGGGATCCTATGCCACCATTTTCATATTGGTGGAGGTTGGATCCTTTTCGAACCCCAAAGGTTCGTCATCATAAATGGCATCAAGTCTTTGGTTCTGCCATTCACCATTTGAGTCTTCTTCAAAACTCTGATTTGCATGTTGCTCCTCAATATTTTCTTGAGGGTGTTGTCCTTCGACAACCTGAGTGCTGGCTTCGACAGCCATATTTCTTACTTCAGCCTCAAGGGCCGCTTTGTGTTGTTTTTCGGCTATATAAGCCGAAATCCTTTCCATTGCTGAAACTTCAGTCGTTTTCACTGAATTCACTTCCCCATCCAGTTGGGTTGACATGGGCAGTTCCCCAAGTGTAATTTGTTTCCCCAATTATTTCTTTATCCCACTGGAAACCATGTGTAGGATGGAGGTACATGGAACAGTAAGCGTTGTCGGAAGCTGTCAGGTCGAAAGCCGCAGGATTGCATGGTGCTATATGGGCTAGGTTCTTGTCGAAGTTACGACTAGTGATATTGTTCACATCAGCTGTGAAGTAACTCTGATCTGCCTCAATGTTTTCGACAATCCCATCTGGCCTCCAGATTGCTATTCTTTGATGCATGGAGGATGGCACAGCCCCAATCCCATGGATCCATTCTCTTCCCAACAGCAAGTTGTAATTTGCTTTTGATGCTATCACCACAAACATTGTAGGCCTGGTGATGGATCCTACAGTCAAGTTCAATTGTATTACTCCCAGTGTTGTTCCCACTTTACCTTCATAGTTGGACAACACCATATTGTGAGGCTTAGTGTCGGAGTCATCTTTTCCAATTCTCCTTATCATGTAATGAGGAATTAAATTTACAGCTGCTCCGCCATCTATCAGAATTTTGTTGACACCTACACCCTCTACCTTTCCTTTTATGAAGAGAGGCTTTAAGTGAGCCTTCATTGCATCATCTGGCTTTTCGAAGAAGGCATTTTGCTCTTCGACACAGCCATTGTTCATTATGTAGTAGCATACAGGCTTCAAGCTTATGCTATCATCCATTATGTCATCCTCTTCGTCTTCGACTTCCATTATCCTGTCGAAGTCTCTGGGCAGTACAGAAACCACATTGCAAGTTACGTCGAAAGAAGCATCTGATTCTGAACCAAATTCATCTGTGACTTCTTCGTCCACTGGCATTCTATTGTTTGTTTTCTGCACCTCTGTGGTGTCACCAGATCTATTCTTCTGAATGATTTCTTTTTCTGCCAGGGGCATTCCCTTGTTCGTAATCTGCACACATTTGCTTGATTCAGCTTCCTTCTGCCCAACCTTTTGGTATTCTACAGTTTTCTTTTCAATTTTCTTCTGCCTTTGGAATCTTCTCCATTGGGATCTGGACATAGGATTCTTCCCTTTGTAGTTTTCAGAGACGTATTTTGGCTTTGCCTCCTTTTTAACTTCCATGGAAGGACCCCTGTTCACTTCAAAACTCTTCCATCTCTTCTGACCTTGGACATCCCTTATAGGCTGAACCCATTTGTCATCATTTGGCCTGTTGGATGGTTTGTAAGTGTTGAAACGTCTTTCTCCGACCCCTTGACTGTGATGCTCCCCTCTTCTTGGGTCGAATCTTTCGTTTCTGGTTGGTGGGACTGTTCCCCAATTTCTTTTCCTCTGGGTCTTTACTGCTGCTTCTAAGTCATCAGCTGCTTTCTTGTCGAACACAGCACTGCATCTTGGGCAAAGCATGACTTCTGCATTCTTCCTTTGACACCTCTGGATGAATTCAACCAGACTCTCGTTCTCTTCTGGGTAAACCAGCTTCTGATGCTCCTCTTGACGCTTCTTTCCCTTGTCGATGTCTGGTCCTCCCTTTTGAGTGATTTCCACCATATGAATCCCAGCACTCTGTTCAGTTGTAATTTTCAATTTGTTCATTTTCTCGACTAGCATGATTTCCTCTGGGATGTCCTCCTTTGACTGACTAACATTGCCTTTTGGGTGTAAGCCCTTATAGATGTATTTGCAGCAATGTGCAACCCTTTCGACAGGATGTTCTTCATTTTTGGTGGTATCACTGTTCATTTGTTTGACAGTGAGGGAATTGTCATCAGTCCCTGGTGTTTTAATCTCCTCTTGGTCAGCATCTCTTTCACAGTTTTTCTTGTTGAAGCTTCTTCCCACCTTGACTGCATTTCTTCCGTTGAAACCTTCAGTGGTCTTAGTGGCATTCTCACTGTCGAAGTCTTCAGAAATTTTGACTTCTTTTGCCTCAGCCTGGCCAGCAGAATTATCACCTTCTTCCACCACATTGACATGGGTGTCGAAACCTTCAGCAGCTTCTATCATGGTGAAGTTGGTGTCGAAGCTTTCAGTAACTCCTACCATTTCAGAATTTTCTTCTGCCATGATCTCCATTTCGACCACGTTTACCATTTCTGGCTCAGCATAATTTGCCTCCACAATCTGCATGGGATTGGAGTCAATCTTCATCTGCTGCTTGCCTTTGTCTCCAAACTTCAACCTTCCATTTTGGATTGCATTTTGGACAAGATCCCTGAAAAGGTAACATTGAGAAGTTTTATGACCCAAGAAATTATGGTATTTGCAAAAACCTCTCTTTTTCTGTTGGTCTATAGGAGGCTCTTTAGTGCCTGCTGGTTTTATTAACTGACCATCTTTGACTAGTAAATCAAATATCTCATCACACTTGGTGATGTCGAATGTATAGGTTCTTTTAGGGAACCTGTCATTCTTTTCCACTTCGACTGGATTTTTTCCATTCGACGGGGCTAAAACTTTACAAGAATATGGAGGGCCTTGCTTTAATTCTGCAAGATCAATTTCTTGCTGGTCGAAAATGACTGGTTCGTTTTCGTCGTAATCATCTTGAACCATTCCTACATAGGCCACTCTTTCCTTCTTGTTTTTATTTGATCTAAATTTCTCATTTTTTAGTCTTTCTATCTGCCTTACTCTGTCTGCCAACTGTGCCATGTCTCTCAGATATTGGGTATCCAGTTTTTTCCTTATGGAATAATCAAGACCCCCTGCAGCCATTTCGACTAGTTCTTGTTCCGGCACTTGCGTAAAGCATCTGGCTTTTAATAATCTAAACCTATTCAAATAGTCATCTATGGGTTCAGAAAATTTTCTTTTGACACTTGCCAACTCTTTCAAACTTATCTTGGTTTGTCCCATATAAAATTGTTCATGGAACAATCTCTCTAATTGGGTCCAAGTAAAAATTGAAGTTGGAGGAAGTGACGTAAACCAAGTGAAAGCGTTTTTTGTCAAAGAACTTGGGAAATATTTCGTCCTTAAGTTCTCGTTATTAGCAATCTCTCCCGCTTCTATCAAATAACGTGCCACGTGTTCTATGGTGGATTCACTAGTATCCCCTGAAAATTTTGTGAATTTGGGGACTTTCCACCTTGGTGGTAACTCTTGTTGTAAGATAAATTCAGACAAGGGGGAAGTATAACTAGGCCTTTGTAATCCTACGTTTACTCCGTTTTGTGCCATTATTCTCTCCACCATGGTGGCAATATCATTTTCGACAGGCATGTTATTGTAACGCATTCTCTGCTGTAACACTTCGTCAGCATTTTGGTTTCTCTGGACTATTATCCTTCTTGGTTCCTGTCGAATAGGCTCTTCTACATTAGGCTGTTCGACCATCACCTCTTGCCCCCTGGGATTTTCCTGAGGGTTCCCTAAAGGCCTTTGGTTTATAGTGAGTTCCTCTTCGACAGCCCTATTGGCAGGATTCTGGTTTAATTGCATTCTTTGTTGCGCTTGTGGGACTCCAAAAAAATCAGCAATGCGTGCCATCTGTTCTGCCAACATTTGGTTTGTTTGGGTAGTGTTTTGTATTAAGGGATTGAACACGTCTCCCATTTGTTGTGTCAAAGCCTGCACCATATCATGATTGCTTTCATCCATCTGTTGACGGATTACTTGTGCAGAATGGTTTGTCATAGCGGGCATATGGAAACCTGGTGGAATTTGATTCATTCTATTTCCATTTCCACCATATCCTGATCCCTGCAATGGTGATGACACTTGAACCATGGCATCAGAGAATAATGGTGACGAATTATGTAGGCTTGCCATCATTGAAGTTGGCATTCCGTACGGTTGTTCTCTCCCAGTCAAAGGCTGAGAATAATTCAGATATGGCCTGAATGTATTTCCTCCAGGGGGAGGGGTTCCCAAGGGTCTGGCGTGTCCCATGGTGGAAGAACTAGGCGCATTCTGGGATCCTGAACCCGTTGGTATGGAATCCCCCAAAGGAGGCCTATTCTGTTCTAAAACAGGGCCAGACACTGGTATTGTTCCTGACGAAGGGATAGGATTGGAAACTGGAATGGTTTCGTCAGAAATATTTGAAGCATTTGGCAAGTTAGCCATGTTTCTTCTTCTTGTTCTCTTTGGTCTCTCTACGTCGGTTACGGCTAATTTACCGCTTCTAAGAATCATACAACGTAGCAAGGAACAATTTGTCTAAAAATTTCTATTAGATTTTATCAAATGCACTGGTCCCACCGGGTGTGCCAATTTGTTCGCTGTGTTTTCTGGCGAACAACCTCTGGTTAACCAATTTCTTCAGAAAGTTGGGTTACTTGCAGGACCAACCATACAAGTCCTAGGATACATGTGCATTTGGTTCTGTCGAAATACTCTTAGACTTTTGGTGACTAACTTGTGGTTTGTTTTATCAATATTGTCAAAGTATTAAGGACTTTGATTTTGCAAGTAACGAAAGTTTGAACTTAAAGGTGAAATAAGGTTAAAAGTTTAAACAAGAACAAAGAAATGTCGAAAGGCTAAAAACTTGCAAAAAAGTAAATGAAATGTAAAATGACATGAACTTGAAGAATAAACAAGTAATTTAAAATGACTTTGAAATATAACTGGTGTTTAAACGTACATTGTTCCAAATACTAGGCTCATTTTCTCTCACACTGGGTACTTAGAGCTTTTACAGGAATTTTGTACAAATTTTCACACACACATTCTAACCACAAACTATCCTATTTATACACAAACAAAATAACTGCTTAGAACGGAAAAACTATAACTAAACGACAAGTGTCAGCCTGCATGTAAATTTCTTCTCTGAAACCTCCATGTGTCCAACTGCCAAAGGTTACAACCTTTTGAAATTTGAATCTCTTCCTTGGTGACGAAACCTTGTAACTCTTCAAAACTGTCGAAACCCTTTTAAAGGAGAAAAACTCTTCAGCACTTGCCAAACCTTATCTTTTATTAACAAACTTCTTCTGTCGAAGCCCTCAGTCACACACTCTCCAAACTATTCTGCCAGAACATTATATCTATTTCTGTCGAAACAATGAAACTTTAAAACCTTGTCAGCAATTCTTGGATTCTCCTCCTGATGCTATCCTTCGACAAAGATGACCTTAAAGCCTGAATTTTAATCTTGTCGAAATTATGGTCTTGTCGAAATTATGGGTTTACAATATCCTAGCGAGCACACTAACAACTAACCTTTTGTTCTCTCGCTGCTGTGCGATCGAGACTTTCCCGCTGACGACTGATGTTATCCTTTTCTCTTGCCCAAGTGCATTTGAGACCAGACCGTAGTTTTATTTCCCATAGGTTCCCGTACCTCTCAAACCAGATTAATTTCTCACTCCTGTGTGAGAACACCCAGTCTAGCCGTAGTTAGCCTGAACTACGTAAGCTATGATCTTCCATGCAGTGTGGAAGTACGTAGGCACAAGACGCGAAGTCTTGGCGAGCCAATTCCCCGTAGTCCCGAACTACGTTGACTCTGACTTTCTCTCTTGAGAATACGTAGGCATAGAGTGCGACGCTCTATCGAGTCAGTTCCCTTCCGTTTAGATTTAGCAGTCGTAGATAGATTGTTTTGCATCCTTTAGACAAACCAAGCAAGCGTGGATCCCGTCGAGTACGACGGACGTGAGGAGTGCTAATACCTTCCCCTTGCGTAACCGACTCCCGAACCCAGGTTTTGGTTGCGATGACCATACCTTTCCCGTTTTTTGCGAGGTTTTCTCTGAGCGTTTCCTTTCCCTCTGTTGGGATAAATAACGCACGGTGGCGACTCTTCTGTCAGCCGGCGCCGATTTTCGCAGTAGCGACACCTCTCTCTCTTGAAATTAGGATTTTATCTTCCTATTTTTCCTTATTCCAAGATTGAGAAACTAACATCCTATTTATAAGAAAAATAGCACACTAACCTAATGGGATTTTTAACAATTATCCATTACAAGCTAACTTAGGGTACAAGCTAACTTAAACAATTGGGTTTACAAGCAAGACCCTATTCAACATGCTAATAACCCTAGCAATATTGACTAATGCATGTTAGAACAAACTTCGACTTCAACACGCATTACTCGCGAATAGACTTAGACCATACTAGAGTTCCATCTCACATCTCACAGTGATGAATATGAAAAAGATAGTGATGATGTTGTGTTGTTTGTAATGAAAATGAAGATGATGAAATTGTTATGTTTATATTGTGGTTTGATGAAAGTGAGGAAGGTTGTGTTGTGTATAGAAAGTTTAAGGTTTAGAGTAGATAAAAGTTAGAGTTTATATTGTTGTTTGATGTGTATAGAAAGTTTAAGGTTGTGTTGTGAAGTCTAGAGGAAGAGGATGAGATTGTTGGTGTAGTTGTGTAGATGGAGATTATGTGAGATAATGATGAATGGAAAGGAGACAGCAAGCGTTTGTGTTTTGTTGTTGATGAAGATGAAAAATGAGATATTTGGTATGAGAGAATAATGAAGAGATATTTTGGTTTATGATAGAATGGTGAGGAGATATTTTACTGTCATAAAAGAGAAGAGAGGAGGGTGTTTTGTGAGGAAAACTAATAAAGTAGGTGATAGAATGAATGGATAATGAAAAAGTGAGAAACTGTAAAAAAAATGAATTTTAAAAATAGAGAGTAGGAATAAGAGTAATTATGTCATCTAATGCATCAATAGTTTTGGGGGGAAAGATTTAGAATCCTGTAGACATATAATTGGTTGACTCATGGGTAGCGAAGAGGAGGAGGTAGTGAATAACATGTGTCTTTTGTTAATTACTGAAAAAGCCTTTTGCAAGTGTAAAATAATTTTGCTAAAAGGGTAATTTAGGGAAACTACTCAATACTATAGTATTAAATAGATATTAGATTTATGTTCCTACATGGAAAAACTTCAAGATAATATCGACCTAATAAGGTATAGGCGTATAAAGGACGATTCAATTGCAATAGTGATTCTTGTAAACTATTGAATCAAGAGATCACGAGGAAAGACGAATTAGAAGAGAGGGGTGTCAGCTTATAATTGAATAAAGATCGTTAGATTCCATAAAAAGTAATACAATGGCATATAACAAAGAAAATACAATTGGAACCAATTATCTCACCAAAATTAAATTTGTCATCGATGATTCATTAGGTTAGAATCAAATCATTGGTGTCGTATACGAAAATCATGATATATGACATTTACTTATCTTCCACTTCATAACAAGATTATGTGTTCCATTAGTACACCTACCCTCTACTGCCGAAGGTTAAAGCCTCCAATAGTGAAGAAGGATAACCCAACTCTACTCTCATTCAGAACCTTTATCACACTCTTAAAAGGGTATTCAATCGGCGGGGCGATATTTCCAACAAGGCTTATGCCGACGAACGTCTATGCATTAACTGGGAGAGTTTTTTTGCATAAACTCATACCTTAATAGCAGGAAAGACGGTCTTCACCATACTTTTTTCATCGACAAGCACCACACACTTTCCAACAAGAGATTATGTTTCATCTCACAAAAGGACCTCAAAGGAAATTGCTTCCTAAGAACACACTGATAAGCGAGAGGCACCCTCTTTCATTTTATGATGTTAAACGTCTCAACGGCGTCCTGATCCACCATATACATATTTTAATTAGTCTAGTGATGAGGGGTGACGACTAATAATGATAATGTAATTTTACAAAGCATTTTCATGTGTTTTGAGTTATTTTCGGTAGATGATGTCTTAGTTTTATGGAAAATGGAAGGCTATTGGAGAAGTTGAAGAAATGTAATAAAGAGGAACTTTTTTGAAGAAAAAATGGTGCATCCTATGAAAAATTCATGTCCCACATCATGACACAATTTTGCAACATTCAGTAAATCATGCCACAATGAAAAAGGATTGTGGCACGATCCTACATTAATTAATCAAGTCATAACACGATGGAAAAGGATTGTGGCACATCCTACAATAAATAAGAATTTCATGGCATGGTGGAAAAGGATCGTGGCACGATTACTCATATTTTCTAACGTTTTTAAAAGGAAAAATGAATGATTTAGCAAGGGTTAGAAAAAAGGTGTTCTCCATTGAAGACCAAATTTTGCAATGAGTTACATATATTCTTTCTTTAAATGTATTGCTATATATTTTGTTAACTTAAGTAGTTAATTTATTTTCAGATTAAGTCTTGTTAGATGAACATGTATGGATTTGTTGGACATGTTTGTGTTTTATATTATTTGCATGAATTGATATTCAGTATTGTTATTCAGTTAATCTCTTGTGTGAATCTTTTAATGTGTTGAAAAACTCATATATGAAACCTATGTTTGTAGGAATTACTTACTATATATATGTGAATCTGAACCAGATCAACTGTTCAACATAGTAATTGATTTAGGAATAAACAATTATAAGTTTTGAAATAAGGTTTAAAGTACCAAATTCGTCTATTTTAACTTCAAACTCACCAAAGGGATTAGGAAGTTGTATAGTGTAAAATAGTGAGCTATACACCAAAGAATTAAGTATAGCGGCCTTGTTAAATCATTGTAATTTTTTAAAAACCAATTTAGGACAAATAGAAACCTTCATCGACAAGGACAAATAGTATACCACGACATGAATCTAAACCAGAATTGTATGAAGCGGTGTTAAAACACATGATCCATGGTCCATGTGGAGTATTGAATCAAAAATATCCATGTATGAAGAATGGTCATTGTAAAAAAAGATATCCAAAAGACTTTTGTGAAGAAACGCGTCAGGGAAATGACTCATACCCGAAATACAAAAGAAGGTTTAGTGATCCCACTTTTATAAATAGAAATAAGTCTATTGATAATAGATGGGTGATTCCTTATAATCCATGGTTGTTGTTGAAGTATGATTGTCACATCAATGTCGAGATTTACAGCAACATCAAAAGCATTAAATATTTCTATAAATATGTTTACAAAGGTCCTGATCGAGTTGCAATGGAAGTTCACAGAGGTACAGGTTTGGATGAGATTCAACAATATGTTGATGCAAGATGGATTTGTGCTCCAGAGGCATTGTGGAAAATATTTAAATTTACACTTTACAAGTTATATCCCTCTGTTGAAAGACTACAAATCCACTTGCCAAATCATCATCAAGTGCGGTTTTATAAGCATCAAAGAATTACAGATGTGCTAAATGATAACAAAAATGCAGTAACCATGCTCACTGAATTCTTTGCACTAAACCAAATGGATCCACGTGCTAGGAATTATTTGTACAAAGAGATTCTAGAGCATTATTATTGGCTAAACGGGGTCAAGAAATGGCAGCGAAGACAGACAAAACGAAAAGTTATTGGTCGAATCTATACAGTATCCCCTTCAGAAGGTGGGAAATTTTATTTACGTGTTTTGCTATCTCATTTAAGAGGTCCAACTAGCTGGGAATGCCTTCTTACACATAATGGTGCATGTTTTTTCACATTCAAAAAATCAGCTGAGGATTGGGGTTATTAGAGAGTGATAATAGTATTCGTGAATGTTTGCTTGAAGCATCAAATATGCGTATGCCATATGCTTTATGAAGGTTGTTTGTGACTATATTAATTTTTCGTGAACCAACTGATGTTAGAGGCCTATTTAATGAGTTTTATCCCTACATTGTGGAGGATTATCAAATGACAAATATTGTTGTGGGGGATAACTTTGAAAATATGTTATTGAGGGAATTGAGAGATCTTTTTCTACTACATGGAAAACTAATAAAAAAATATGATCTTCCAATGTTGACAACGGAAACAAATGAAGTCGGGGGAGTGCCAACAATTATTCAGGAAGAGTTATCGGTCCAAATTCCAAACGAAGAAGTTCAATCTGTTGTGAAGTTAAATAATGACCAGATGAATGCTTACAATATAATTATGAACGCCATCCACGAAAAACAAGGTCAAGTTTTTTTTGTTGATGGTCCTGGAGGGACAGGTAAAACTTTCCTTTATCGAACTATAATGGCAAATTTGAGGCGTAATAATGAAATTGTCTTAGCAACCGCTTCCTCCAGCATAGCTGCTACATTATTACCTGGTGGTAGAACTGCACACTCTCGATTTGGGATCCCCATTGATATAGAGCATCATTCTATTTGCAAAATAGCAAAGAATTCTGACCTTGAAAAACTAATTAGAATAACCAATAAAATCATTTGAGATGAAACACCCATGATAAATAAATATTGTGTAGAAGCATTAAATTGATCACTTCAAGACATCGTGAATAACAATGCTCCATTTGGTGGAAAAATAATGATCATGGGCGAAAATTTTCGTCAGGTGCTACCTGTTATTGAAAAAGGAAATAAAGGACAAATGATTTCAGCATGTATTATTAGGTCTCGATTATGGGCCACCACAAAGGTCATACATTTGCGCCAAAACATGTGATTAATTCATGACCAGGACTTTGCGCAATTTCTGATGAGGATTGGTGATGGTAATGAACCTACTAAAGAGGATGACATGGTCAGGATGCCTGCTGAAATTGTAATACCATGGGAAGGAGAAAGCTCCATACAAAAGTTTATACAACATACATTCCCCCAATTAGAAAACCACGGATGGGTGTCATACCCCAAATTTTACTCTAGATCTTTCCCCGCATTGTGTTTACGATGCAAAAATTAGGTTTTTCCTTTATTTAACCTTTCCTTAGGATAAATAAAAGACCGGTTGTGAATCAAGATTGTGATTCAAATTAATTAATAACCTTTCCCCAGTGAAGTCGCCACTTTCTGTTGCGGTGAGAATATGATATTAAATTATCGATTAATTTGAATCACAATCTTGATTCACAATCGGTCTTTTATTTATCCGAAGGAAAGGTTAAAGAAAGGAAAAACCTAATTTTTGCATCGTAAACATAATTCGGGGAAAGATCTAGGGTAAAATTTGGGGTATGACAATGGGATGCTTCATATATGGTGGAGAGATCGATGCTTACTCTAAAAAATAGTGATGTCCATATGTTGAATGACATGATTATTAATAAATTCCCTGGAGATGAACATATTTTATTATCTTTTGATGAGGTTGAGGGTGATACTCATAATCTATATCAACAGGAATACTTGCACACAATTTCTCCTGGTGCTTTACCACCACATACTTTAAAGATAAAAATAGGGGCTCCACTGATGTTATTGCGAAACATAGACCCTAAATTTGGGTTGTGTAATGGGACAAGGTTGCTATGTCATGATTTTTTTTATGAATTTTCTTGATGTTGAAATACTTACAGGCCACAATGTTGGAAAAAGAGCTTTCTTGCCAAGGATTAAGCTCAAAACCACTGAAGGTGCATGACTTCCTTTTGTGCTTATTAGAAAATAGTTTCCTGTCAAACTAAGCTTTGAAATCACTATAAATAAACCACAAGGACAAACAATTCCAAATGTCGGAGTTTATCTTCCACGACATGTTTTCAGTCACAGACAATTGTATGTTGCTTTATTAAGAGGTGTTTCACAGGCTGAAACAAAAGTGCTAATTAAAGACGGAAGAGTAGATGAGGAAGAAGGGGAGTTTACAAAAAATATAGTTTTTAAAGAAATTTTGTTGTCACAAACTGATCTATTATGTTTAGTCATTCAACTGTACTTTTGCAATCTTACACTAGGCGCGTACTTACTAGATTACACTATACCGTTGACTATTAAAATTTACTTCATTTGTTTTGCAGTGAAATAAGAGATATTTCTGATTTTGATTTCATGGTTTACCTTTCTATTAAGCAATAATATAACTTAATATCCGTGTTAATGTTTATGTTTATTTGCTCAATAATATGTGAGAAATTTTTTTGTTATTATTCTATCTAAATCTTCTTATGGTTTTGAGTAATATATAGCAATATATAAATACAAAATATAATTTTGGTGTAACCTAATTTCTTTTTCCACAATACAGTAATCCCACCCACCAAATTATTCCACTCACATTATTTATTTGCTTGAAAAATCTAGTTAAATAAAGTCACGTCACTGTCACTACTCGAAAAAAAGCAACGACGGGAGAGGCGAAAAGATAGACAGAAGAGTCGCCATCGAACTTTATTTATCCCATGAGGGGGAGGGAAAACATCGAGAAAACCCTAGGGAAGAAATGGATAAGATGGTCTCGCGACCAAGAACGGGTTCAGAAGCCGGTTATGCAAAGGGAAGGTATTAGCACCCTTCGCATCCATCGTACTTGATGGGAACCATTTGTTTGTCGATGTGTGAAGATATTTGCTAAAATATTATTGCTAAATGAGTGTGTTCTAGGGGATAAAGAGAAAGGATAGAGACCGGGAAAAGAGAGGTAAAAGGGGAGAAGAAAGGACTCGGTAGGATTTTGCGGTCCTAGGCCTACATATTCTCAACAGATATGAGAAAGTCAGAGTCGACGTAGTTCTGGGAACTACGGATATAGGGGGAATGTGCTCGCCAAGACATCGCCGTCTCGTGCCTACGTATCCTCATCTGGCATGAGAAATCAGAGCAAACATAGTTCAGGATAAGGTTAACCGATGTTTTCATGGATGATTTTATCGTGCGCATTCTAGCAGTTTAAGCATATTGCTGCTCGATCATTGGAGACTTAGGCGTTACCTGTTTGCGGTAGAACGAACGTAACATATTCTTTTTTGAAATATTAGGTTTCGCCATGCGAGGCAAGGTGTCGCGTTTGATTTGTGAGTTGTTTTTTAGGGGTGAAATAGATCCTCGGATAGTAACCCCTTGCGGGTAATACCCAATTCTTTATCTCAAAGCTTTATTATGGAAATGGTGTGGCGAACGTAGCGTCTTCGTATTGAAAGACGAGTATCAAGACCACACACACTACAGTGAGTATCCTGACACTCGGAGAGGAAGAAGTCTACACTCAATCCTCTCTCTTTAGTTCAACACAAAGAGAACTTCATTCTCTTATTAAAAATGTTTTTGGTTTTGAATGGTAAGTGCTTTGCGACTGTAAACCCTACGGTAAATGTCAAGCACTCGGGATAAGAGAAGGCCTACACCTAACCACTCCACGACCATTCAAGTTTTTGTTGTGAAAATAATTTTGAAAAAGGAACTCAACACAGGACCGAGGTTTTATTAGAGCAAGGTGTGGCGAATATGGTTACGTCTTCGTATTGAAAGACGAGTATCGAGACCACACACTCTACAGCGAGTATCCCGACACTCGGAGAGGAAGAAGTCTACACTAAATCCTCTCTCTTTTGTTCAACATAAAGAGAACTTCATTCTCTTATTAAAAATGTTTTTGGTTTTGAATGGTAAGTGCTTTGCGACTGTAAACCCTACGGTAAATGTCAAGCACTCGGGATAGGAGAAGGCCTACACCTAACCACTCCACGACCATTCAAGTTTTTGTTGTGAAAATAATTTGGAAAAAGGCACTCGACACAGGACCGAGGTTTTAGGAGAGAAAGGTGTGGCGAATACGGTTACGTCTTCGTATTGAAAGACGAGTATCGAGATCACACACTCTACAGCGAGTATCCCGACACTTGGAGAGGAAGAAGTCTACACTCAATCCTCTCTCTTTGATGTGTAGATGCATTACCATAAGCTTATTCCCTTGGTCTTGTGACATGAAATGGCTTTGTGATATAATGTAAATTGTCACTTTTTGCATGGGGCTGTTTTAGATCACATTCAAAATGCCCATGAATACATGCATAACCTTGATCTTGAAATATTCTAACATTGAGTTAACTCTTTAAATGTTTTCCTTGAAAGTTTGTAAGCACAAAAGAGGGTCATGTGGACTTGATGGGGGCATGAAGGGTACCATAGCATGAAGTTAATTAGAAGCTTGAATTAAGACTAGAAATAACTTAATTTTCTAAGCATTACTAAGAGTTTGAAACTTTGTAACAAATGTGACATTCTTATAAATGTCATGAAATTTCTCTTTGAATTTAGTCTTGAATTCCATGAACCTTGAATTTGGAATAATGGGTCTCCCTTATGCCAATCAATTTGCAAAGGATGAAGTCTTGAATTATAAATTGGTGATCTTTGAACTCCACTTAAACATGGAGTTGGAAACAAAGTTGGATGGAAAAAATCTTGAATTAGGCCTTGCACTTCATGTTCCTTAGGAATATTAATCTTGAATATCCTAATAAAAAGATGGCAAATTTTAGGGTGCAACAATCACAATGCAATTTTCTCAATTCAAACAAAATTTAATGCACAAATATTACATATTGTAAACAAAACTTAATATGTATCTGAATAAAAATAAAATGTTTCATCATATAAATAATTTATATTAAAATCAATATAAATAGTTTATAGTAAAATCAAATTTATAAAAAAATACGTTGTTAATATTTTTACGCGTTAACACAATAAAAAAACGGACAAACGAGCACAGAGTGTTTGTTTGGACGCTAGTTATTAATAATAAGAAAACTTTACCCTATATCTTTACTATCAGCCATATCTTAATATCTATCAAACTATTTTTATTTATTATTAAATATTTTGAAATTGAAAAATTATATCCTCATACATTAGTTTATCAAAACACTTGACAAAAGAGTTTTGATAGCCAAATTTTTATTTTTTAATGTATCAGATAACTTAATTAAAAAGTTTCAATAATTTTTAAAATGTTCACTGAATAACTTAATTAAAATATTTCTGTAGTTTTCAAAATGTTCACCAAATAACTTAAATAAAGTGTTTCAATAGTTTTCAAACTGCTCACCGAATAACTTAATTAAACTGTTTCGGTGGTTTTATTTTGTTCAAAATTATAGACTTTAGACAACAGATTAAAACTATGGTTAAAAGTGGTGTAGCTTGTAAAACAAACATGGGCTGAATTCTTAAAGGCCTTAGGCAATAATTGTCCACTTTAATCCACAGTTTGATTGTGTTGCCTAAATTCAGAATGGTCTTAAATTTTTAAGAGATTTGGCGTAAAAATTTTAAATTAACTTCATTTGAGTAGTAAGTTATATTTAAGAAAACTATTATGTTAATTTGATTTAATTAATTATATTTAAGATTTATATTTAAGATTTATATTATATTAATTTGATTTAATTACTATTTAATAAATAATTTAACATTTACGTTGATTTAATAAATAGTAATATTAACTACATAATAATATATATTGCACTTTTTACGTAATTTTTATATTAATTTAGTGCACTACTAAATATAGTGTAAAGTCAGATTTTTTTTAAATGATTAATTTTTTTGATTTAAATTCTCAAATAATCAACATTTGAAATTATTTATTAAAACAACCATATTTAAAAATATAAAAAAATGCCACTCCTAATTGTGGATGCATTAAAAAGTACGCCTCATAACCCTGACACATGCATTATCAATATTTCAATAGGATTGACGCATGTATTAACCTAAGGGGGAGGAGTCACTCCTCTTGATAAGTGTATTGAACATTAATTAATGTCTTGTTTCCTTTGAAAATATCAGATTCTAAAAAAAAATTAAGTCTGCAAAGTCACCTTAAACCTTTTATTTTATTTAAAATCTAAAATACTATATATATATAAAGATTATATAAGTATGAATGCTGAGAAATATATGTCATTAATGTAACATGGCCCAGTGGGAAGAGGTGTGTTTTGTAGAGCAAGGAGAGCTGGTTTGAATCATGCCTCTTGTAAAATTATTTGTTTGTTTTTGTTTAATTGAAATATTAATATTCAAAAATAAATAAAAAGCTACCATAGTATTTTTATAAAAAAAAAATAATAAAAGAAAAATGCCTTAGTCCACATTACATTTAAAAAAAAATAAAAAAAAATAAAAAAGTTACAAAGGAGTATCATAGGAAAAGGATTAATCCACATTACATTTTGAAAATATAAAATAAAATAAAAAAGTTACAAAGGAGTGTCATAAGGAAAATGATTGTCTCTCGTGAAGTGAAAATTCAAGAGAATCTTTAGCCACCCTAAATTCTCAAAATCAAGGAAAAAGAACATTTTAAAGGTGGAGATGAACACTTTTTCCTCTCGAGTGAAAATTAAACTAGAAAGAATCCTTTATCGAGTGCCACATTATTATTTTTTATCATTGAATTTTTTTAGGGGCAAAACAGAGCAATTTTTATAAGATTGAAAAAGGAATTCAAACATTTTTTTATAAGGGGATTCTTTAAAATCTGAATATATATTACCCTAAAAAATAATAATTCATAAAAGTAAGTTAATAAACTATCTTTAAAATTCTTTTATAAAATTGTGTGAGAGATATAGTTGAGGTGTATATTTGTGTGAATATATTTTGGGAAGATAATGAGATTAGTCCGTATAGATGTTTAAGGTTAATGTTTTAGTAATAATTAGCTCAATCTAAATCTAACTGTTGGTTTAATGGTGGAGAGTTAGATTTTGAGAGTATGCTTCTCTCAAGATCTTAAGTTTGTGTAATCAATTTTTGTATGGGTCAATTTATATAAAATTTTGTTCTAACTTTAAACGAAACTCTACTAATAAACGATAAGATTGATTACTTATGAATTAATCGATCGCACCGATTAAAAAAAATTAACCCAATCTCTACATGCGACCTGACATAGCACTTGGATTAGATCTTTTCTAGTTAATTTAATTAAAATCTTTAATGCATATGCATAATTTACTTTGCAAACTTTTTTGAACATGGAGAATATTTTATTTTCTTCCCTTTTTTGGAAAAAAGAGACTGTTATGAGACAGCGAAAACTTGTTCCTCTCGTCATTGCTCGGTTACTTCTCCAACTCACCCACCGTACGGAATATTCAAACAAAGAAAACGATAGGAACTATCGTATCCTATTTTTTCTACTTAAAATAAACGTAAGGTATTGCATTAGAACATTCCATAATCATTTTCCATTCCACATTTCTTAATTATTAAGTCATAGATCTACCTCGGTTTGGGTTTGGGCCCATCCAAAAAAGCTTCAAATTTGAGAATAATCGCGTATCACTATTAGCTCCATCCAAAAAAGCTTCAACTGAGCCAGACAAAGCCAGTTCCAGTTTTTCCTCCAACAATATTACAATCCAATTTACAAATTAATAAATTGTTCCAACAAATTATTTAGAAAACTTCCAGCATGCCATTAGAGCTAATTATTTAGAAAACTTCTAGCAAATTTACAAATTATTCAAGCAATTATTTTCTAACAACACATTGTATGATAAAAGCAGCAAGTGTCTATTTTGATATTCTTACCAAAATTTGATGTACATGACTGTTTTGATAATCTTTCAAAAAGTGTTTGGTTGTGCTATTCAAGGCTTCAAAAAAATAGTCTTTCATGATTCCAAAACATTCAAAAAAATGGCTGAAAAGACTATGGAAAACATTAGAATACATACTATACTTAACAAATACAAATTAACAAATACAAGTAATGTCAACGTTAATTTGTTTTAGGCACAACCAGAAGGTTGTGACTGAGTCAGTGAGAATGACGGGGCCCCACTTCCGGCTGAAGTTTTATTAAATCTTATAATACATTTTAAAAAACAATTAGTAAAATATTACAAAACAAATTACTAAAAACACTTAAGAAAAATTGAAACAATACCTTGTAAAACATCTTTAGAAATCTCATACTCCTCATTGAATTCCAAGTATTTGAATTGGTAAAAGGAAGGCCTCGACCAATTCTGAGCACAAATTATAGCATATGCCATTTCTGGTTTGAGTGAGCTTCTATACACCTCTAAAACCCTCCCATCTCTACTAAAAGCACTCTCAGAAGTCACGGTTGAAATTGGCGTGGACATGATATCTCTAACTATTTGGGACAGAATTGTGTATCGACCAGCATTATGTTTCCACCAACAAAGAATATCAAACTTTTCTTTATCCTTTTCATTAAAAGTTAAACATTTTGCTTCAATATAACTCTGAAGCTCAGTTTCTTCTTCCACTGAATCAATAGACATCAAATGTTCCTGAAATGCATTTTCTCTAGCTATATATGTGGGTAATTCGTCTTTGGCAGCCGTTTCACCATGAGAAACAACGGCTGCAACAGAAGTGACTGAGCCTCCAACAATGTCATAGGCTTGTTTGTAAAGATCAAACACTTTTTAAAGATTGTTATTGATATCTTTTAATACAAATTTTTTAGTGTCTGAATCTTTTCCATACATATCATCAAAGCACCATTCCACATATCTTAACTTATATCGGGGATAAAAAATAATACCGAAATAAAGGAGCTGGTTCATCTTAGTGTTATCAATCCAGTATTTATAAAACTTTTCTAACATGTCTCATACCACATTAGCAAACAATCCATTAAGATCCATGTTTAATTTTTTAAGTTCAATGTAGATTTCAGCCAAGAATGGAAAAGCAGTATGCAAACTTGCTTTTGTTGAAACAGAAAAAACTTTTGTCGCTTCATAATATTTCTTCAAAAACTTAATAAAAACCCTAACATTATCCCAATCTTGACTACTAGAGGGAATCACCGTTAAAGAAATCCCTATAGTCTCCGTCCCTATCTTCTAGCTTATCAAAAGAAGTTTGAAACTTCTCAGCCGCATCTAACATCAAATATGTCAAGTTCCATCTAGTTGAAACATTAAGATATACTGACTTCTTACATGTAATCCCGGTATATTCCACACATTCCTTGAACTTTAAAACTCTATAGGGTGAAGATCTCACAAACCTAAATGCATTTCTAACACTTAAAATTGAGGTGCTGACTACTTTTAATCCATCTCTCACAACCAAATTCAGTATATGAGCACAACACCTCAGGTGAAACCCAAACCCATCCATTAAAAGTTCATTCATGTTTATTACTTTCTGCTCTAAATATTTAACAGAAACATCATTTGATGCCGCATTATCCACCATAATGGTAGAAACATTTCTCAGCCCCTACTCCTTTAATATATCCTTAACCTTCTTATCAATAGTTCTACCACGGTGATTTGGAATAACCGTAAAGCTAATTATCTTTTTTTGGTAATTCCAATCCCTATGAATAAAATGGGCAGTGAGGGTCAAGTAGTTTAGATTTTGGACAGGTGTCCAACAATCGATTGTAATTACCAGCCTACTACAATCAGACCTAAAGAATGCTCTCAACTTCACTTTCTTATCAAGATATAATTGAAAATAGTCTATAGTTATGGTTCTCCTTGATGGTATAGAAAATTGAGGCTGCATTTGCTTACAAAAGTACTTGAACCTCTCACATTCAACTGTGATAAATGGTTTCTCATCTAAAATGATAAAATAAGTCAACCCATTTCTACAACCTATAGGATCAAACATAGAACTTGTTGGAACCAACTCAACTTCCTGAGTTGTTGAAAATGTCAAGATTGTTTGGGTAGAGTCAGTTGACAGGTTCAATGGATACTTATGGCATGTCTTCATGTGACTCTTTAAGTTTGACGTTCCATGATTTTTAGAGTCATACATCTACATTTGATGACAGTACTTACAGGAAGCAGTAGGGGTTCACTATTAGGAATAGGGTTAAAGTGGTCCCAAACCTCAAATCTCTTTCTATTACCATTTGCATCAGGTCTTCTTTTCTTAGGAATAGGAGGAAGATTTGCGATTGGTTCAATAGGTGTTGTTATTGTTGGTACATTAGGTGTTATAGTTGTTGGTACATTATGTGAGGTTGGACAATGTTCATTGATAACTGGAGTGTCTTGCTCCATAACTAAGCAAACAAGAACAACCAAAATAAACACAAATAACCAACCAAAAAGAGACACAAATAATAGCAATATCAATGTGTTGTAACTTGTGACACACCCTAATTTTCACCTTTAGCCTTTCATACCCTACGTTCGTCATACCATACATCGTTCTATTGCATATCGAGCATGTGGATTCGCAATGTAAGGATTGGGTCGGTTCGTTGTTTTCCATTCTAAATAAGATAAATTGCCTATCATGGGCTACATGGAAGAAAAAGGTTCATCATCTAAGGTTTGGTTCAAGTTGGAAAGTCTACTCATGTAGATTCCTTCAAGGAGAAGTTACTTGAAAAATATTAGGATATTCAAGATCAATATTCCTAATGAACATGAAGTGCAAGGCCTAATTCAAGATTTCTTCATCCAACTTTGTTTCAAATTTTATGTTTAAGTGGAATTCAAAAGATCAAAAGTTCATAATTTAAGACTTCATCCCTTTCAAATTCAATGGCATAAGGGAGATACATCATTCCAAATTCAAGATTTATGAATTCAAGATTAGATTCAAGAATATTACAAAGGGAAATTTCATGGCATTGCAAGAATGTCACATTTGTTACAAAGTTTCTAACTCTAAGTAATGCTTAGAAAATTAAGCTATTTCTAATCTTAATTCAAGTTTCTAATCAACTTCACGCTATGGTACCCTTCATACCCCATGAAGTCCACATGTTCCTCATTATGCCTACAAACATCAAAGGAAAATAATTAAGATCAAGACTATGCATGCTTAGTCATGGGCATTTTTAATGTGATCCAAAACAGTCTCATGCAAGAAATGACAAATTGTCTCATAATCAAACAACTCATGTCACAAAACCCAAAGGTATGGACTCATGATGATGTATCTACATATAAAATATAAGAATTTCAAAATTCTGTCAAAGGTAGAAGCATGGATTTGAGAGCAATACAAAGTGCAGTAGAAAAATCAGGCCTAGGCAAAGTGCAGTAGAAAAATCAGGCCTAAGAAAAGTGCAACAGCTAGTGCCGAAAATCAGCATTCATGAAAATGGAAAGAAAGAGAGTGACATCAAGAAAGTGGTAAAAGACATTTCTCAATGAAAAATCTGAAGCTTTAAAACAAGTGAGAACCCTATTGCTTTGACTATAAGGGAGAGCATTCATTAAGAAAAAGGAGACCAGACATATTGAGAGGAAGAGATAAGAAAAATAGAAAAAGAAGAGAGAAAAAAGTCACATAGAACCACAATAGAACCAAAGAAAAAACCAGAAAAAAAAGAGATTGAGAAAGAAGAAAGAAGAAACCATTGAGAGAACAAGAGAGTGATAGAAAACCAGAAGAAGGAAGTGAATCATAGAGCACATCCAACAAAAGCCATTGGGGATTAGAAGGAGAATATTAGCTCTTGGGTATCTTTTCTTTCAAGCTCTTCTCTCTTTACATATTTTGAATTGTTGTTATTTTCTCTTTTAAGTGATATTTGTGTAGTACATATTGTGGTAAGGTCTCAAAAGGGACCAAGAATTATTGTAAGAAAAAAAGAGGAAAAGGGAAAGAACATAGTTCATTTTTTTCACTCAACAGGGCTGACACAGGCAGCCGTGTCAGTCTTCTATTTTAACTCCCATCCTGCGCATCTCCCAGGGGTGCTGACACGGGCCGTGTCAGCTCCCTGTTTTACCTCCAAAATCAATGTTGTGGGCACTTCCTGACACGGGCGGCCGTGTCAGGCCCCTATTTTTCACTTTTTTTTTTGCTATTTCTCCTGTTTTTTTCGACATATTCCATTCACACATGAAATGGGTTGTCTCATTTCATGCTATCTTTTTTTTTCCATAGTTTTCAAAATATATTTTTTCAAGAAGTTCGCACGGCGAACTTCTTGATGTTTCATGTTTTTTTTTGTTTTATTCGTATTTTCAAGCCGATTAACCCGATGTGGTTGTACGACCTTTGTATGTGGATAAACTCTCAATTTTATCGAGCCATTTTCACCCTTGTAAGTCGATCGCCTTGTGCGTCGCCATCGACCTTGTTCGCATCATTTCAAATATTTTTACAAGCAATAAAACCCTTGATCCAACCTCCAGTGGTATTTTTCTCATAAAAAATCCAAAAAACAATAAAGATACAATTGGGGTTATACGCCATGAGCTTTAAAGTGGTGGAGAAGGAATGAGAATGGAACCCCTCCTACACTCGTTCAGAATGTTTTGAATATAAGGCGCTCGACTTGGTTATTAGAAACATTCATCTCTATCCAAAATCTTTAGTGCGATCCTAACCAAAAACAATTTCTTCTCAAAAACCTAAAAATAACATAAACTCATCAAACTTCTTTTCGCCTTAGGGCATCAATCCGAAAACCTTTTTTCAAGGTATTAAATCAACCAACATACAATCATTCCACAAGCCTCTGAACTACGGAGCTCTGATTCTTCACTTCTTTTAAGTGAGGATACGTAGGCACAAGGGCCACAATCCTTGGCGAGCACTCTAATAAAAAACTCAACCCCTTTTTTCTTTTAAGCAAGCAAACTCTTAGATTAAAACACCCATTCAAGCTAAACAACTTAGAAGGTTCCCATCGAGTACGATGGATGTGAGGGGGTGCTAATACCTTCCCCTTGCATTACCGACTCCCGAACCCTAAAACTTGGTTGCGATGACCATGCTCTTTCCCTAAAGATTTTATCATTATTTCTCTTTCCCTCCTTGGGATAAATAAAATCCGATGGCGACTCTGTGTCATTTTTCGCGTAGCGACAGGTTGTAAGTATTGTCCACAATATTAATGTGTATACATACTATTTAATTTCTGTCATATTGGTACCAAATGAATCAACTATTACAAAATATTTCCTAAAATGTTATATTTCCTACAATAAGGACAACTTATAGTATAACACCATCAACTATTGCCATATTTCCTAAAATGCCTGCAAATTCTACAACACTATAGCACCATACTAACAGTTATATAACAAGACTTTCTACTAAATAACTTATAGTGGAACAATAATGATTCATTTAAATTTTGCTTGTTGTAGCACAACTAAAATCTCTATTTGACAAAATAATATAATAATTCAAGATAGTTAAACCCACATTATATTTAAAGTCATTCAACATGAAAACAAACAAATTATTATCTTCACTTGCCGGAAAAAAATGCTAACCAATGCTCAATAAAAGCATTTAACACCTTTAACTAAATTCCCCTAGAATCTTCAAAAATGATTCAAATATATTATAGTCTCTATATGTGACATTTTTTTTTCAATTTAGACCCTACAAGAAACATATTTTTTGTTAGTTCCATGATTCTATGATTGTCCATAGTTCTATGATTGACTAAATTTTGGTAAAACATGATTCTGCACTGATGTTAAGCAAGATGTTATAACATCTCCATCTGCTGTGGTGACAGAACTGCTGTCATGTGTTTTAATCAAGATGTCAAGACAGATGTCATGACATTCATCTGCTGTGGTGACATAACCGATGTCTTGTGTTTTAATCAAGATGTCAAGACAGATGTCATGGCATCTATGTCTGGTACAGCAGGAGCTGCTATTTTATATCTCTTGACAGAGATGGATTGGTTTGATGAGATCCTGCTGGATATATCTCGTCAGTGTATGCAGGTCAAAGAGATTTATTAGGAACAAAGTGCAGATTTAATTGGTGTTCATAAAAAGTCTCTTTTTAGGAAACTATAATATATTTGTTTCTACTGTTATGAAGAAGATTCTGTAGGAGTGTACTAAAGGGTAAGTTTGGTTAGCTAATAACAGAGTGTATTGGATGTCATGCTGAATGTTATGACATCAGGTAGCTGCCAGCAAGGACGTTGTTTGTTTTTCTGTCATGGTTCCTGATTTATCTCAGGCTAGAATTCAGGAAACCTTTTATGATTCCTTAATTATCTCAGGCGAGATTCTAGGCAATGCTGAGCATAACGTGAAACACCTATGACCTAATTGACAGAACCCTGATTTATGAAAAGAGGTTTAACTTGGTTAGACCTAATTGCTGCACTGAGGCCCAAGGAACTTACGCTGCCTATAAATACAGAAGTGGCAATCCCGATTCATAACTAACTGAGAGATTGTGTCGTGAAGAGTTCTATTGGTGTAACTTAATCTTCACGTGTGTTTTTGTGTTTTAGGATTTTGAGAGTCTCTTGTACGTGTGACTTTGTAAGTCACCTTTTGTATCTTTGGATACATCGTGGTAGACCTGTTTAGGTTGTTAGTTGTTAAGTTGTTAATTGTTAATTGTTCACTCAAAGCTTTAAAGCAAGAGTGTATTGTTCTTGATTGAAGCTGTTAAGCAAGATCAAGTTGTGACTTTGAAGAGTGTCTTTTAAAGTCTTTCCTTTTTGTATTGAATGGTTTATCACTGCTGTGATTGAGGGGGAGTGAGAGGTGTCTCTTGTCTAGTGGATTCTAGGCAGAAATTGCATTGGGTAGAGATTAAGTGAGGAGTTGTAAACTGGGAGTTTAGCTCTGAACTAATTCTGCTAATAGTGGATTTCCTTCCTGGCTTGGTAGCCCCCAGATGTAGGTGATGTTGCACCGAACTGGGTTAACAATTCATTGTGTTATTTATCTTTCAACATTTATAATTCTGCACAACTTAAATGGTTAGATAAATAGTTCTGTCAGTCTGCTGATGTTACAACCGATGTCATGACATTGTTAATTCTTAAAGGAATTTAAAATAGTCATGTTCTGTTTTAGCAGAGATTAATGTCCTTACATATGTCTGGGACATCTGAAATCTGTGTACCAGAATTTCAATTGGTATCAGAGCAGACATCCTGTCTATTCTGGATGAGATCTTGGGACATACTTTTTTGGTGTTTTTGAACAAGGAGAAGTTGTAGCTGATTTTCCAATCTTGCTAAGTGTTTAATCTGCTGATTGTTTTTCCAAAGGAGGAGTGGCTACTTATGTATGATGTCCTATAATATGTTCTGACATCTTGTTTAGGGCATGTTGAAGGTGTTCATTTGGTGGTTCCGCTACATATCTTTCTGATGAAAGAACTCTGGTAGCCTTGGGAGAAGATTGGACTATATACAGTTTGATGTATGGTTGTGGCAGGTGTGTAGATGGTTGGAAGATGGTGTTTATTGCTGCTCTGTTTGGTATGACATGATATTGATCCTGGTTGATGTTGTTTTGTTTATGCTGCTCTATTTTTTGTCCTACAGACTGCTGAAAGCTATTGCTGTGTTGTTTGAGTGCTTGAGTTATTACTTGTGTTCTTGGACTACTCTGTTGTGTATTACAAATTGCTGAAGGTTGTTTTAGAGAAGATAGTGGGAGGTGATTTATTTTCACCACTCATGACTTGCAAAGGTTCTATCAGCAGAGGAAGTCATAGGCAGGTTGATTCAAGGGTGTCAACATCGATGTTTCAACATTAGAGATACTTATACTAAAGAATACTTCTGGTATTACTGAAGTGTAAATATCTATCAGATGGTCTTCTCAACAAGTTGTATGGATTTAAGATCAGTTGCTATTTGTGGACTACACACGTATTTAACTAGTTATCCATGAAGTTCAGAGAAAGATTTATTTTAAGGATTTAAGATTCATTGCTATTTGAGATATTCTCAAATATTTAATGGATTATCCTTAGTTGATGATCAAGTTGTCTCATCAGTTGTAGCACAAGTGTCAGACCCCTAATGTGTTTGGTCTACTTCAAGGATCTGATGTTCAACCAGATGTTGAGACATTCCATCAGCAGAGATTGTGCAAAATTCTGTTGATTCAAGGAGTGAATCAATAGATCAAAGTAGATATAGCCGGATCTGTATTTATATTAGTAAGGTTCTTGGCAAGAAACTAAGGCTAGAATGTAGTGCTGATGGAAGTGAAGATGAAGACATTTTCTTCTTAGATTTGTTTATTTCTGATCTAGGAGTATTGGAGTGCAGTAGGTGTGTTCTAGTCTCTACTAGAAGCATCTGATCTTTATCTAGAAAGTTTCCTGGCAAGAAACTTGTCTAGAAGATGGTGCTGGTGATAACACTGCTTGGGTCAATTTATTTATGATCTAAGTGCTTAGAAGCATGTGACCCTGCACATCTGGGAGGACAAGGATAAGTGGCAGTTATCTTTGATTTTCTAAAGAAGTCTCTACTTAAGGAAAGCGGGAGTCCTTTTGCAAAGATGTTTGTGACCCTTCCTCTCTGAAGAATCAAGCTTTGGCATGTTTGGGTTCACTAAAGATGAGTTTATAAAGCAAATGCATTTCAAGGGATTTGTTGTGAAGCAGAATACATGCTGTCTACTCAAACTTGCTATCAGTAATCAAGTCTATGTGAACATGGAACTCTTGATGAGGTTCTTCTAAATGGCATAATGAAAGACTGAATTCACCAGCAGGATGTCTGATCAGATGTTGTGACATCAAGCAAACTTCAGGACCTTAATTGATGTTGTCGCACATCATTATAAGATAGGTTGATCTTCTCGGGTATGAATGGAATTAATACTATCTCATGCAGTTTGCGGGAGCTGTATGAAGGAGTAGATGTTACAGGTCCAAGTCTTGGTGTATCTAAGTTGTCTTGGAGCATGTAGGATATGAAGATCAAGTCTGCTTAGATTTTCTAGAGCTCTAAAAGAAGCTAAGTTAACCAAACAGTGGCATTTGGTTGGTCTCTAATGTGATTCAAAGCAGTGAGCTTGGAACTAATTACTCTTGTGCAGAAGGGTAGTTGGTTGAAGATCAAACAAGGTTCTGGTTCTATTCGTATATTGGAGCTTGTGGTAGAAGCCCAAAGTTACTTATGGAAGATTACCTTCTTTTGGAGATGTATGATGGTTTATTTCTCTCTTCGGTTGTGTAAAGCTCTTATTGTTCAAGCTGGTGGAGCTTTGGTCTCTGAAGATCTTCAGATTGGATTACTGTACAGATAGTTAGTCCAAGTGATTTTTGTATCAAATCCATAGTGTATGATGTCTGTGATATAATGTCCTAACTAATGTCAGAACATCATTTTTGTGCTGGACATGAAGTTCTGTTGTGGAACTTGTGATTCACATCTTAGTCAAAAGTCTTCTAACTTATCATATGAGAGAATGATGAGGAAAGAATGTCTTGGATTATGAGGTGTCTATCTTGTTCTCTTACTCAAGTTGAGGTCAACTCTTGTGGAGAAGTGGTTTCTTCTGCTGCAAATAACTCTAGAAAGAAGTGGATCAGTTTGGTGCCTTCTCACTGTATGAGCATGGAGTTGAGCATAGAAGACAATGTGATGAGCTTAGGTGTTTCATGCTGAAAGGAGAGGCGTTTACAAAAGATAGGGGGAAAGCTTCTGTTTGATGGGTGTACTATTTTCTTGTAGTTCAAGCATTAGGTGAATACGTTCAGCAGGTGTGTTGAACAAAGAGTGATCTCTTGAAGACATGAAGATGAGTCTTATGTTTTCCATTCACGTGCTTCTGGAAAAGAACACTAGTTATCCTTGATATGGGGAGTTATACTTCTAGGATCTGTTGCTGCAATAGTAC
The DNA here is from genome assembly GCA_963859935.3 of Lathyrus sativus. NCBI lineage: Eukaryota > Viridiplantae > Streptophyta > Magnoliopsida > Fabales > Fabaceae > Lathyrus > Lathyrus sativus. The sequence continues at coordinate 608,088,172 of OZ012739.1, forward strand.
AGTTTCAAGATTGTTTGTGGTTTCAAGCAGTTTGTGATTGTATGCCTCTATGAGGATGGAATGTCAGACAAGATGTTGTGACATTATGTTACTGCTCTAGCTCATGGTGAACCTGACAGTGTATTTATTTGGTTCTGTCATTGGATATCAATGGATTAAATCAGATTTGTACAAGCTTATTGGAAGTAATATAAAGGTGAGAGCATTATGATCTGGCTTCCACTTAAGGGATTTTTGTCAGCAGTTGTTTGGGCCTTTATCCAAGTGTTTTATCTTGTATGACTGGTGAAGATGAAGTTCAAGACATCACCAGCTTTATTTTATGCATATGGAAGTCAAGGAAACATGTCTATCCTGCAACTACTTCTGCTATTAGGTTTGGTTCCAGCATGGTTTGTGAAACAAGGGGTGTAGAGTTGCATGTGTTTCCAGTGTGTGAATATGAAGATGTTGGAGGAAGTCTTCATGTGTTTGGGTCCTCCCTTTTAGGGGGAGTACTGATTATGCATGACAGGAGGAACTATGTACCTGTCTAATGTGTAGCTGCATTACTTGTCTTGACATCGTGCTGGTGCTGATGGTCGGTTGGATTGGCTAGTTTTCCCTTTTGGTTAGATTTTTGCTTTTGGTGTCTGCCTTGACAAAATGGGACATTTGTGTTGCTCTTCATGAGCTTTGTCTTGTAATTTTGGGGTCTCCATATCCTTTACCATCTGTGTTTCCAACTGTGTATGATCAATGCTAATTCATTAGTTATGATCTAATTTTGTGGCTAAAAAGAGGGAGAAGTAGTAGTAGAAACAACAGGGTTAGTGGTTTGTGCCTCAGCAGGTGTGCTGATGATTTATTGCTATAGGCTTAGTTGCGTTTAGTGGTTATCCCTCATAGGTGGAAGATGAGTTTTGCTGCTGTGCATGTTTGCACTGAGCATGTTTGCAGATGTGCTGATGATATGTTGCTGCTCTGAGGTGTGTTATAGGTGTGCTGTGTGCTAGAGTTGATCTCCTAGTTGTGAGCAGGATGATGATCCTGTGTATGGTTGGCTATTGTTGTTGAGTGTGTGTGTGTGTTCCTGGTTGGAACTTTAGTAGTATCCTAGTTGTTGGTAGTAGTAGTGTGTTTCTGCAGGTTGCTTGTAGATTGTGTTTGGCTGTGCATCAGTTGAGAGGGAGTATCACAGGATGTTCCACAATATGTTGTGACATCTGTAGTCTAGACTAGCAGGTGGTATTTTGTGCTGTGGAACAGGTGTTTTTCAGGATGTCATCCTAGATGTCTTGACATCCATATTCCAGAACAAATTGTATGATTGTGTGTGATTGGTTTTACTGTGTTTAAGGCATCGATTGTTGCTGGATTGTTGCTGCAGTTGTGCAGTCTGTATATTGGTTAGAGATCAAGCCGCTCGTGTATCTCTTGGGAGATTGTGAGATGACTGGATTTTTGGAGATCATGTGCAGTTTGTCAGCTGAGTCCTGCTTTGAAGCATAGTGATTATGGTTCAGTTTTTGGGTTTGGCTTTGTTTGATGTATGCATATGAGTTTATATGCGTGTACATTTACTCCAATTTTTGTCAACTTTTGGGCTAAACCAAGGGGGAGTAAAGTGTTAATGTTATCTGTTGTCTCGGATAAGTTTTCTTGGTTGTTTTAGCCAAAATTTGCCAAAGGGGGAGATTGTTAGTTCCATGATTATATGATTGTCCATGGTTCTATGATTGGCTAAATTTTGGTAAAACATGATTTTGCACTGATGTTAAGCAAGATGTTATAACATCTCCATCTGCTATGGTGATATAACTGTTGTCATGTGTTTTAATTAAGATGTCAAGACAGACGTCTTGACATCCATCTGTTGTGGTGACAAAACTGCTGTCATGTGTTTTAATCAAGATGTCAAGACAGATGTCATGACATCTGTGTCTGGTACAACAGGAGCTGCTATTTTATATCTCTTGACATAGGTGGTTTGGTTTGATGAGATCCTGCTGGATATATCTCGTCAGTGTGTGCAGGTCAAAGAGATTTTTAGGAACAAAGTGCAGATTTAATTGGTGTTCATAAAAAGGATTTTTGAGACTTTTTAGGAAACTATAATATATTTGTTTCTACTGTTATGAAGAAGATTCTGCAGGAGTGTACTGCAGGGTAAGTTTGGTTAGCTAATAACAGAGTATATTGGATGTCATGCTGAATGTTATGACATCAGGTAGCTGCCAACAAGGGCGATGTTTGTTTTTCTGTCATGGTTCCTAATTCATCTCAGGCTAGAATTCAAGAAACCTGTTATGATTCGTTAGTTATCTCAGGTGAGATTCTAGGCAGTGCTGAGCATAACATGAAACACCTATGACCTAATTGACAGAACCCTGATTTATGAAAAGAGGTTTAACTTGGTTAAACCTAATTGCTGCACTGAGGCCCAAGGAACTTACGCTGCCTATAAATACAGAAGTGGCAATCCTGATTCGTAACTAACTGAGAGATTGTGTCGTGAAGAGTTCTGTTGGTGTAACTTAATCTTCACGTGTGTTTTTGTGTTTTAGGATTATGAGAGTCTCTTGTGTGTGTAACTTTATAAGTCACCCTTTGTATCTTTGGAAGCATCGTGGTAGACCTGTTTAGGCTGTTAGTTGTTAAGTTGTTAATTGTTCACTCAAAGCTTTTAAGCAAGAGTGCATGTTCTTAATTGAAGCTGTTAAGCAAGACAAGTTGTGACTTTGAAGAGTGTCTTCTAAAGTCTTTCCTTTTTTTATTGAATGGTTTATCACTGCTGTGATTGAGGGGGAGTGAGAGGTGTCTCTTGTCTAGTGGGTTCTAGGCAGAAATTGCATTGGGTAGAGATTAAGTGAGAAGTTGTAAACTGGGAGTTTAGCTCTGAATTAATTATGCTAATAATGGATTTCCTTCTTGGCTTGGTAGCCCCCAAATGTAGGTGATGTTACACTGAACTGGGTTAACAATTCATTGTGTTATTTATCGTTCAACATTTACAATTCTGCACAACTTAAATGGTTAGATAAATAGTTCTGTTAGTCTGCTGATGTTACAACCGATGTCATGACATTGTTAATTCTTAAAGGAATTTAAAATGGGCATGTTCTATTTTAGCAGAGATCAATGTCCTTACATATGTCTGGGACATCTGAAATCTGTGTACCAGAATTTAATTTTCAATTTAGTCCTTACATATATAACCATTTTAATTTGGCTCTCTTACCGCCGCCTGTTTCTGGTTAACACCATCTGTTGGAGACTTGGAACAATAACACGCCAAAGTAAAATAACTAAAATAAAAATGATTGTCACATATAGGGACTACAAATACTAGTACTATATAACATAAAGAACAACTTATTTACTTAAATGAACAATCATACATGGTTGGTAGTTCGACATTTCGCCATCATATATCCTTCAGAATTTAAGAAGAATACCAAGAAGATAATTTGAAGCAAGTCAATCAGGAAAAAAAGTCAGACATAGAGTGAGATACGCTAAATCGAACTCCTCAAAAGCCTAAAGTCATGTTATTCATATGGTACTCCAAGCTTGAATTTGAACCTGTCAAGATAATAAATGTTATTCAAATTTAGTTACCACGGTAATTTCCTCATCATACATACTTCACTTGGAAAATCCATGAAAATAGGATGTTTTGAACCTGTCAATTCCTGAGTTTCCTCAAAGCTGATTCCACTCATTCCTTCAATACCACGATTTTCTCAAGTTAAAATCCACTTCCTAAAAACTCTATAAAGCCAAATAACAACAACAATCAAAAGTACAAATATCATAAAAAGTATAAGTAATAATAAGCTAAGCGAATCGTGAAGAATAAAACAAAAAATGAGTGGGAGAGAGAGTAAATACTTACTGAGATAGCCATGGATGATGCGGCAATGAGGATGACGGTGATGGATTGAAGCTTGGAGAAAATCAAGGATGAGTCACGATGAGGATGTTGGTTGTGGTGGCGACGATGAGGATGATAATACGAACCCTAGGAGAAGATACGATGAGAGGACTGAGGACGGTGAATATGTGAAAATAGGAAATGATGGAAGATTGAAAGTAACCCTAATTATTAAGAAATTGGGACAAAACTTTATGGGCCAAAGATTTTCGTTATGTTAACTCAAATACAGTTATGAATCGATTGGGTCCGGATTCTGACAAGTCCAATATGTATCACCAAACCCGACCACCACTACCTAATATTACCCAACTAAATGCTCCGCGATTACTCACAATCCGAAGTAACCCGAACCGTTGATCAAAATGCAATTCAGTTCGGTCGATTTTTGTCGGTTGGTCTCTGAATGTCCACCCCTAGATCTACCATAGGCCAATTAAATAATATTATTATTAAATGATATTCTTTTATGAGAATATAGTAAATGATTTATGATCCCATTATGTATAGTACTTTGACTAAATAGAGATTCTTTTGAAGCGGGACTTCTTCTAGTTTCATACCTTAGGCATGCTCATCACTAGGGATGGAAATAAGCCAAGTCGATAACGGGGCCCTAGGGGCCTAGCCTACACAGGCTTAGGCCAGGCCAAACTTTTTTTTAAATAGAAAAGACCTATCTTTTTTTATAAGTCTATTTAGTTAAAAAGGCTAGGCCTCAGGCCATGAAAAAAGCCTTTTAAGCCTAACAGGTCGACCTATTTAAATAAATATGAATAATTTTTTATTATCATTATGTTATATTTTGTACTTTGAATTGAAATACATAAATAAAAATTGGTTATCTTGGATAAATTATGAAAATAAGATGAAAACACCTTATGAACAATGTTATAAGTTATTTTCATAAGTTATCTTAAACAAATAAGTCAATATAAATAAACTTTTAGTCTCATTGGTTTTTAAATTTGTCAGTCTATTTAAAATAACAGACTTTTATGTAGGCTAACAGACTATCCAGGCCTTAGAAAAGGCCAGACTCAGGTCTAAAAATAAGTCTATGACAGGCAACAGGCCAGGCTTAGGCTTGGCAAGCCTAACTCGGCCTAGCCTATTTCCACCCTTACTCATCACATAGTGATATAATTGTACTTCCTTTGTACCAACTTGTAAGCGAATTCAACTTTTTCACACTTTTTAATAAAATTGGTCAACGTAATTATTTTCAGGCTTTAATATTTAAATTGTCCTCATTACACTATCTAAATACTAACTATTGTCCTCAGATAACTACAAACATCCAAAACTAAAATGAAATTGGTCAACATAATTATTTTCATGCGTTAATACCTAAATTGTCCTCATTACACTATCTAAATACCAACTATTGTCCTCAAATAACTACAAACATCTGAAACTAAAATGTTTCGAATTCTTTGAAAATAAATAAAGGACATTCACATTTTTAATGCACCGACGATTAATACTTTTACAATTTTACGCACTTGATGTTTCATTTTTAAGTAAAAAAAGAGGTTAAGCATTGGCGTCGGAAAATTTTCACAACAAAATATCCAAAATTCAAGTTTTTGTTGAAAGTTTTTAAACAATAAATTTCTTGTCACTTCTATAAATTGAAATAAAAACATGAAAAAAAACTAAGCTTGTGAATTTTTTAGATTAAGATGCCTTTGAATATTGATTTGAACACTCCTTTGAATGACTTAAACACAACCAATCACCTCTTAAATGTGCCTTTGAATATTGATTTAAACAATCATTTTGAATGACTTTTACATCTTTAACCACATCTCTAATGAACTTCTGAATACTGATTTGAATTCTCCTTTGAATATTGACTTGAATTCATCAATATTAGAAGAAGAACACATAATTGAAAGTGAGTTTGAAATCACTCTATTTAAAGAAGGAGAAGAAGAAGAAGAAGACATGGCTGAAATAGATGAAATTGAAAATCATTGTGATGATGAGATTGACAATCTTAATAAAAATGAGATTGAAAGTATTTTTTCAGGTATGGATTCTACACTTCACCTTTAGCTATGGCTACATTAATAATACTTGCTTTGCTTTTATAGTTATTTGTCATTTCTTTTTCATAATATTATGTCATTTCTTTTCCATTCCAATTGCATGAAAGTATAGTAACTTGTCAATGAAGTAGTAATATGTTAGTAATGCTTTATCATTTTTTAATGCTTCTATTTTAATGTGTCAATATTGTGTTAAGCTTAATATTTAGTAGGTTTGTGATGTGCCTCACTAAAGAAGCAAAAGAGGAGTACCTATTTCTTAATTTAATTTTTTTAATGTTAATCCTTCCCCGCATATTTAAATATATTTTATACTTCATGAACAGGAAATGATCTTAAAAAAACATTTTTTAAGATAATAGTCAACGAAATAATATTTTTTAGGTGTTGAATAATTCAAGTTTTAACAGAAAAATTAAAAAAGAAATTATTAAACGATTGACTTCTTCCTATCAAATATCAATAGATGTTACCTATCAAATTTGGAAGTGAACAAAAGAAATTGGGGATGCTTCTCATAAGAAAACAAAAAAATTGTGGTCGTAAGAGAGTTGAAATAAATTTTAAAAAAATGTGTGATTTACCGATACTTCAATGTAGCACTATTCGATCTCTAGCATTTGCCTTATAGACTAGTCCAAGGAAAATAGTAAAGCAATTCAAAAAATGTGTTTTGTGCCGACATTCAAGTGCACTAAAACCCCATATGAAAGAAGATAATATGAAAGCTCGTCTTAGATTTTGCTTGTCCATGCTTGACGAAAGTAGCATTTCATATGATCCAAAATTTAAGTCAATGTGTAATGTTGTTCACATAGATAAAAAATGGTTCTATATGACACACAAAAATAAGAATTGCTACCTACTTGCAAATGAGGATGAACCATATCATTCATGTAAGAACAAGAATTTCATTATGAAAGTTATGTTTTTAGTTTTGGCAACGAAGGTAATGAAACATAGTCGAAGAAAATTGGAGTGTTTTCTCTAGTTGATAAAGTACCCGCAAAAAGATCAAGTGTTAATAGACTATCAGAGACACTTGAAACAAAACTGATTACTTCTATCACTAAAGAAGTTAGTCGAGAGTTTTCAATAAACAAGGTTTTACTCGCCATTAAAGAAAACTGGCCACGAGAACATCTACCAGAAACAATTTACATACAACAAGATAAAAAGGAATAAGTACTAGTTGAAGTACAACACTGCAGTACTTCTTGTTTCAAAGAAAAGTGACCAATCACATTAACGGTCAACATTAAAAACTGCAATCAACAGTTTTCAAAAAATTGCACTTAAAAAAATTGAATCAATTAACGCTAGAGGTATATTTGGTATAATATTATAATTCTGAGATAAAAAAATGTTTTTTTGCTTATATTTTGGTACAATTAAAATGATCAAATTTTGCTTATAAACTGATACGGAGGGAGTATATCTTATTTGCATGTGTAGGCTATTATTAGGTATCTACTAACTAATAATAAAGCTATCAAACTATCGAGAAAACAAATCAACCATACACAATAATCAAAGTTGTATTTAAGAGCGTGAAAGGTAGGTTATCACAAATGATTTAAAATTATTTATAATTAAGCTGTGGTTAAATAGGGAATTAAAAAATGTTATCTCGATTAAATTATAGTTTAATAGAACTTCTATTTATTTTGTCATGATTAAATTGTAGCTAACATACACAATACTTTCAAAATTTTGAGATGAGACTCTGAAAATAGTATAAACTATTTCTTGTAATGTGTCAATTCTAATTAATGAGAAATTCAATTCTTCACTCATTCATTCTTCTCTACTTTGATCATGAGAAGTAGATTTGCTCTGATGGTATTAGTGTTGCACCCCAAAATTTGACCAACCAATTATTGTATTTGGCTTATGTTTCGGCTCATTTTGCATTTGCGTACCGTATACATTGCATTTTTGCAGTCAGATTGATTTTAATCGGGATTACAGCCTCTCCTGACGCTTCAGGCATTTCAGGCCAGTTCGATTAAGTTGTTTTGAGAATCGGTGCTCGTCCCGGTATTTTCAGCTCTCGCTGTTATTTTTTAGGACATTTCAGTGTCCGGTTTTTACCGCTTAATTAGCTATAGTCGCGCATCTGTTTTATAATCAATTTAATTGGCTTCCTTGCATTTTTAGATTTTTCACTTATTTTATAGAATTATTAGATAGCTTTTAATGAATTTTAAATGGATCTTAATTGTTTTTCTAGAATTTTAATTCTTTTAAATAGATTTTAATAGCTTTTTAAGGGTTTATTTTCTATTATAGAATTTAATAGGTCTTAATAACATTTCTATATTTTAGAGGTCATTAGAATATCATTTTTAATCTTTGATAGATTTTAAATAGAATTGTAGGTTAATTTCTTTTTTTAATAGGTAATAGATTTTTTCTATTGGTGTTAGAAATTAATAGAGTCATTAGTCTTATTATAGTTTAAGAAGATAATTTTCTTTTTAGGATTAGTGAGACATTAATTAGGATATTAATCATTTCCTTTTAATTAGGATATTAATCATTTTCTTTTAATTAGATATTAATCATTTTGTTAATTAGGGGCTTAACTAGCAGTTTTGTTAAATAGGTCCACTATTAATTTCCGTTTCAGAATTAATTCAGGTTTTAGTTATTTTAACAGCCATTAATTAGCTTTAATCTGAGTTGGTTTTAATTGGTTTTTTAAATTCAGAGTATTAGCCATTTTCGTGGGCCACTTGACCATTTCTGAGGCCCAATCCCAGTCTGATGACATTTGTCACTATATAAGGGCTGCCATGCGTGTCATTCTCTCTCCACCACCTCACAGCCCACGTTTCACACCATCACTCCGCATGGCTTCCACGTGCCACCTCATCCTCTCCCCTTCCATGCACGTCGCCACGTGTCCCCACCACTTCCTCCTTGCCGCCGACCATGCAAACGGCCGGAGTCTCACCGGTGAAATCAAACCTCGCCGTAACTTCTCACCGGAGACCCCGTAACCGTCACCGGTAACTCCAACAACTCGCCGGAAAATGCATCACATTCATCATTCTCCGATCAATTTATCCAGAAATTCACAGATATTCATCTTCCTCGTGAAGATCCTCAAGAACACCATCCTCAGTTCATCTTCCTCCATCAATCTCCAGAAAAGTTCATCAAGAAACGCCACAAGATTTATCACCGGTCTTCATCCAATCTTCATCCTCATCAGAACGTAGCCGTTTTTCCATAATCTTGTCACCTTCAAGAACGTTCATTCATCATCTCCAGAAATCACCATCATCCGTTCATCGGAAAATTCCAGATCTACACCGTGTTCATGCAAGATCTTCATCTTCATGACTGATTTCTCCATAATCATCAACATCAGTTCCAAGATTCATCAACAGCTTTCAAGATCGCGAATAAACTCAACGATAACAGCTGAAACGCTTTTTCCAGATCTCCTCCAAGCCTTCATGGATCTTCCTCCAAATGATTCTTGAAACGGACGAGTGAGACATCAGTTGATCCCGTGAAACATCTTTGGATCTCCGTAACTAACTGCAAATCTTCATCTTCTCCATGAAAATCTTATGGATCCTCAGCAAGAACAATCATCAGCTTTATCTTGTTTAGTTTTGAGGTGGAGGATTTCGTTAGTTCATTAGGGTTTGTAGGTTGCAGATTGAGATCGTGAGAAGTTTGATGGAAAAGAGAACGGTGAGGAAGATAAGAGAGAAAGTTGAGGGGAGGAGTTCTGTGAATGGAAATTGACGGAGTGGAGACGGTGAAAATGGAGAAGGTTGAGGGTGAACGTCAACGGTAGCGGCTGAAGGGAGAAGAGTATCCTAGGGTTTTAGGAGAGAGTGAATGGAAGAGGAAAAGGGTCGGTGGGCTGGACTATTGGGCCCAAATTCTTTTTTCCAATCCGTACACCCTGCATTCCACGCTACACCCCCTTTCCTCAATATTTTTGTTACGAATGGGCTGGGCCCAGTAACAACAACATTTTTGCTGGACATACACCATTCAATTCCCAGCGCACCCCCCCCCCCCCCCCCCCCCCCCCCCGTTCCATTTATTTTTATTTTTTTTGTTGTTTTGAATGTATTGTGGGTTGGGCCCAGTGGTGGCTTTTTACTGCATTTCACCCCCTGTTCAAGCTGTACCCCCTTCCCTTTATTTTTATTTTTTCTTTTGTATTGGATATATGTTTGTAATAATTGTAGATTTTATTTTTCTATTTTCTCTTAGGGATTATAGTTTATAGTTTTAGAATATTATTGCATATTTTTACTATATATTTTTAATATAGAACTTATATTATATTGTTTTTAGAATAATGTAGAATTTTCATCCTATTTTCTTATAGGATATTATTAGAGTTAGATAGATTTTATATTCTATTTTCTTTATACAATTTCCTTTAGATATTTCTTTAGAATATTTTCTATTAGAAATTGATTGCTAATATTTAGGAGTAGGATTATTTCCATTTAGTGTTGGATTTCTCTCCTATTTTTGTTTCTTATACGATTTTATCTCCGATTTTATTTTTGGCTGGCCGTGTGACATAATTCAATTGGAGAATGATTTTTGATATCATTTCTCTATCTTGTCTTTGACACGGATATCAATACGCTACCTCTGAGAGTTCGATTTCTCGTATAAGTCGAACCATGACGGTCTAAGCGTTACATTGTTCCTGGTTTGAGCGTCCTCATCAAGGATCCAGAAAGGAGAAGATTGGAATGGAGCTTGCACACATGTCAGGAGCCAACGGAGCCGCTTCGTTCAACATCGTCTTTCTTATTCAAGTCTTTGTGCAACCGTCGAGTGTTGTGAGCTGTATCGTTAGATACGTGGGAAATAACAATCGAGCGGTCTCCCCTCGATCGTTTAGGGTGTTCAATATATGTCCCTAGAGTGATATACGACGCACTCGCTCCTACGTATTAGGTTCTTACGTGTGTGTCCCGAGTTCCTTCCCGTTGAGGCGTATGCCTGCTTCCTCTTTGTTCTCGCCCCGTGCGATCGAAACCCCTCTTCTCTCGCGTTCATGCGATTGAGACCCATTCTCTTGCCCCTGTGCAATCGAGACTCGTTTTCCTGCCGAACTACGTTTGCTCTGATCTCTCGTACCGGACGAGAGTACGTAGGCATAGGATGCGATATCCTAACGAGCTACCTTTTTCCTGTTTCCCCGTTTGCTGTAGTTGGCTGAACTACAGCTGCTCTGATTTCTTGTACCAGACGAGAATATGTAGGCATAGGATGCGACATCTAGCGAGCACACTAACAACTAACTTCTTTGTTCTCTCACTGCCGTGCGATCGAGATTTTCCCGCTAACGACTGATCTGTCCCTTTCTCTTGCCCGAGCGCAATCGAGACCAGACCGTAGTTCTAGAACCCGTAGGTTTCCATACCTTCAAAACCTGACATACTACGTCCGTTCTACCGCAAACAGGTAACGTCTAAGTCTCCGTCGAGCGAGCAGCATACACCTAACTGCAAGAATGCGTACGCTAGTATCGTCAATCCTTTCTCTCACCCCGTGTGATCGAGAACACCCTGTCTAGCCGTAGTTAGCCCGAACTACGTAAGCTCTGATCTTTCACGCCGTATGGAAGTACGTAGGCACGAGATGCAATATCTCGGTGAGCAAATTTCCCCTGTAGTTTCCCGAACTACGATGACTCTGACTTTCCCATTGCACCAGGGAATACGTAGGCATAGAGCGCGATGCTCTATCGAGTCAGTTTCTTTCCGTTTAGCTGTAGAAGCCATAGATAGATTGTTTTTTCACCCGTAGACAAACATAACAAGCATGGATCCCATCGAGTACGATGGACGTGAGGGGTTCTAATACCTTCCCCTTGCGCAACCGACTCCCGAACCCAGACAATGGTTGCGATGACCTTGTCTTATACCTTTTCGTCAGGTTTTTCTGATCGTTTCCTTTCCCGTTCTGAGGGATAAATAACGAAAGGTGGCGACTCTTCTGTTTTGTCGACACTCGTTTTTCGCAGTAGCGACAGCTGGCGACTCTGCTAGGGACTCTGGTTCTCTAAGCGAGTCTTGTCTTTGATTCTCTTCCTAGCTGCCTGGGCAATCCCCAGCAGCTGGTGACTCTGCTGGGGACTGCGATAGTTTCCTCGAGATCCAACGTCCCATATGTGAGTCAATCTGAGGGATCCAACGTCCCGACGAGAGTCAATCCTAGCGCTTGTTTGCTTGTCTTCGGGTGTTTATATTTTTGCGTTGTATGTTGTGTATTACTGTTATATTTACATTTCCTGCACTTATTATCTGTTGCTACTGTGCTATTGTGGGAGGGGCTCTGATGAGTGTTAAGCCAGACCCAGGCTCGAGTACATACCTAGCACTAAAAGCAGATTTGTGGTGAACCTGTATGTTAGGCATGCACTAGTTCCCACGAAATCTGCACTCAGACGAGATTCTTTGAGATGATTTCCATTTCCAGCCCTGTGGGTCGTATCGCTACGCGAAAAATGACACAGAGTCGCCACCGGATTTTATTTATCCCACGGAGGGAAAGGGAAATAGCGATAAAACCTTTGGGAAAAGAGCGTGGTCATCGCAACCAAGTCTTAGGGTTCGGGAGTCGGTTATGCGAGGGGAAGGTATTAGCACCCCCTCGCATCCATCGTACTCGATGGGAACCTCCTAGGTTATTTCGCGTGAATGGGTGTTTTGATTAAGAGTTTACTTGCTTACGGAAAAGAGGAGTTGGTTTATTTATTTTAATGCTCGCCAAGGATTGTGGCCCTTGTGCCTACGTATCCTCACTTAAAAGAAGTGAGCAATCAGAGCTCCATAGTTCGGAGGCTTGTGAAATTGTTGTTTGTTGGTTGATTTTATACCTTGAAAAAGGGTTTTTGGATTGATGCCCTAAGGCGAAAATAGGTTTGATGAGTTGATGTTATTTTTAAGTTTCTTAAGAGAAATTGTTCTTGATTAGGATTATACACAAAAGACTTTGGATAGAAATGAATGTTACGAGTAACCAAGTCGAGCGCCTTGTATCCAAAACATTCGGAACGAGTGTAGGAGGACTCCATTCTCATTCCTTTTCCACCACTTTAAAGTTCGTGCTGCATAATTCTAATCGTTTATGTTATTGTGTTTTTGGATTTTTATGAGAAAGAGAACCACTTGACGTTGGATCAAGGTTTATTGTTTGTAAAAGGATTTGAGGTGATACGAACAAGGTCGATGGCGGACACACAAGGCGGCCGACTTACAAGGGTTGAAAATGGCTCGATAAAATCGAGAGTTTGTTTTTGAAAATGGTTTTTGGAATCAAAAGTCACCAAGGAAAATAGCATCATTCGTACTAAAATCGTACAAACATATGGGATTAGTCGGCTAAAAAAAAATCGAGACAAGCAATAAAAACGACGAACTCCTTGAGAAAATTTTTTTTGGAGGTAAAATATCGAAAAAAGTAGCAAAACAGTGGTGTAACACGGGTGGCCGTGTTGTGTGACACGGCCCGTGTCATAGGGTACCTGCAGGGTGAGTTTTAGGGCATAACAGAGGTGCAACACAGGTGGCCGTGTTGTGTGACACGGCCCGTGTTGTAAAGTATGGGTAAAAAATGATTTTTAGGGCAAACAGGGGTGCAACACGGGTGGCCGTGTTGTGTGACACGACCCGTGTTGTGAGGCCTGGGGTTTTTTGGACGTGGAAACCTCAAACAGATGTGCAACACGGGTGGCCGTGTTGTGTGACACGGCCCGTGTTGGGCGACACGGGTGGTCGTGTTGTGTGACACGGCCCGTGTCAGGCTACCAGAGTGAAAAAACCTAACTTTTTCTATGTTTTTCTTTCGTTCTGTGGTTTCTTAGGAACGGTTTCTTGGTCCCTTTGGAACCTTACATGAAACATACAATACAACAATACATAAAAGAGTAAACAAAATGAATGTAAATAGCAAAAAAGTAAAGAGAGAAAGGTTAGAGGAAATGGATACCCAAGAGCTTTCTATCCTTCTTGCAAGTCCTCCTTGGTCTTGGTTGAATGTACCTCACTCCTCTTCACTCTATGTTGTGAAGGTTTTGTTTCTCTATGATCCTCTTGGTTCTATATCACTCTCTTTTTCTGGTTTGCAAAGCTTCCTATTTTTCTGGTTTTTAGGGTTTTGTTAGCTCTCTCTACTTTCTGGTTTTGCAAATGTGTGTAGAATGGATGTTGAATGAATGAAGAGTGATCTCTTTTTTTTTACAGCCCCCTCCTCTTATCTCAGCTCCTCTAGGGTTTTCACTTCTCCCCACATATCAAAATTTTCATGGAGTTGTGTCTCTTACCACCTTTCCTCATGCCACTCTCTTTGTTTCCATTTCCATGCAAGAGCTATGCTGCATTTTTGCTGTTGCACTTTGCCTATGCTGTTTTTCTGCAGCACCTTGTGCCTTGCACCCATTTTGTTGGTTTGTGTTTGGACAGCTCCTCTTGGTCAATGCCACCAACTCTTGACAGCATTTTGAAAATTCTGATATGTAGAAGCATTGTCACATGTTATTCCCTTGGTTTTGTGACATGTGGATTTTGTGACATGAGGTAGTTTGTCTCCTCTTGCATGGGGTTGTTTTGCCTTGATTAAACATGCATATTCTTGGTCTTAAAACATTCCAATCTTGATTTAATCCTTGCATGTTTCTTGGATGTTTGTAAACATAATGTAGACTTGGTGTGGTATTACCATAACATGAACTTGACTAGAGACTTGAATGAAGTATTAGAAATAAATTCATTTCTATTACTTAGAGTTGGAAATCTTGCAACAAATTACATTCTTGTAATGTCATAAAACTTCTCTTTGTAATATTCTTGCCTTTAATCTTGAATTCATGATGAATTTCCTTAGAACCAGTAAGCTTGAAATGGATGAAGTCTTGAATTATGGACTTGTAATCTTGACTCATGCTTTGCAAATTTGAACTCCACTTGATCAAGAATTTAAAACAAAATTGGATGAAGCAATCTTGAATTATGCCTTGCATTTCATGGTCATTAGGAATATATCTTGAATATCCTAATATTTTGTCAAGTAACTTCTCTTTTGAAGAAATCTACAAGAGTAGACTTTCCAATTTAGATCAAACTTTAAATAATGAACCTTTTCTTCCATGTAGTCCAAGATAGACAAGTTATCTCATTTGAAATGGAAAATGACAAATCGACCCAATCCGTACCCACATGCTTGATATGCAATAAAATGATGTATGATATGGCGAATGTAGGGTATAAAGGCTAAAGGCGAAAATGAGGGTGTGACAGGCCGTCGAAAGGATTTCAGATCTAAGGATTGTCGACTCTGGGAACTGATCACTTGGGATTCAACTAAGTGAGGCCGCTTCAAGAGATGATGATGCCACACCTTTTGGGTATCGTATCATCGTTCTTGAAAGTCTATGACGTTGATAACCACATAGGTTGCCAAACCTGTGTCAGTTTAGGTCCATACCCGTGAGTAGGGGTTTTTGCAGGAAACTTGACTTCCAGCCTACCCGGTATTTTGGTTTTCTCTCGTCAGAGCGAACTTATCCCGTCAGCAGTGCCGCAGTGTTCAGAGCTTTGTCGGGGCTGTGATCCCATGTTTGCTGCATTAGCATTTTGAATTGCATTTCATGTGAATCTCATGCTTGCATATCCATCCTCAGCTGGAGCAGAGAGCTTACCCGTCTTTTGTCCAACCCGCGGTTGACTTCCTGGCATTCGCATTGGACTTGAGTTAGTTTCTGGAGGGATCATGGACTCTGAAGAGCAGAATCAGTTTGTTACCAGGGCCGAGTTTGAACTGTTGAAGAACCAGTTGGGTCAGGTCATGGAAGCCATAACCGCTATGACTAGAGGAGAGAACAATATTCAGAGGACTCCGGTAAATAATGTTTCTCAAGCGCAGATTACTGTCGGAGACAGAGATGCATCTTCTCTTCATGACACCGACTATCAGCGTTTTACTTTCCCTGTGCCAGATCATCAGAGGGTCGCTCCGAAGATTAATGCTGAGAACCCGAGGGTTGTTGAGGATACGAGAAGACTTTAGCTGTTGGAAGATCAGATTGCTACCCTAATGAATAAGAATACTCTTGATCTGAATGTTGCGAGCATGTGTCTGGTGCCAGGCCTTGTGATGCCTCCGAAGTTCAAAATGCCGAATTTTGAGAAATACAAAGGGGATAGTTGTCCGAAGCTACATTTGGTTATGTTCTGCAGAAGAATGACTTCGCATGTCACCAATGACAAGCTTATGATTCACTGTTTCCAGGATAGTTTGATCGGAGCATCTTTGGATTGGTACATGCAGTTAGAGAGTGATAGTATCAAATCATGGTCTGATTTAGCCAATGCCTTCGTGAAGCAGCACGACTACAACCTGGATATGACTCCTAGTTGCGTGCATTTGCAAGAGTTATCTTGGGCGGATAATGAATCCTTTAGGGGGTATGTGCAGAGATGGAGAGAATTGGCTGCTCGTGTTCAACCACCGCTTGTGGATAGAGAAATGGTTGACCTTTTCGTGGATACTTTGAAGGGTCGTTACTATGACACATTGTTCAGTTGTGGAAATGCAAGCTTTGCGGACTTGATAAGAGTAGGAGAACGTGTTGAGAGCGGAATCAAGAGCGGAAAGATTCAAGACATTCCTTATACTGCAGTTTATGAAGATGAATCAATTGCCAGTTCTCAAGAAGAATGGGAGAAAGGAAGTGATGTTGTCTCAGAATCTCCCGTACCTCAGATTCAGTATCCAGACACTTCGAGTGCTTAGAGTCAGCAACCTGTTGGGTCTGTATGTCAGATATCTGTTACCCGCCAGAGTCAACAGTCACATCATCGTTAGCCGCGTCAGCACGCCCGACGAAGACCAAGGAAACCTGAAAGGAAGTTTACTCAGCTATCGGTGTCGTATAGTTAGTTGTTGCCGGATTTGGTAAAAAGTTGGCTGATAGTGCCGAAGGAGACCGATCCAATGATCCCGCCTTATCCTCCAGGTTTTGATGCCAACGCTCGCTGTGAGTACCATGTTGGGGCACAGGGGCATTCAACAGATGATTGTAAGTTGCTTCGAAGCCAAATTCAGACCTTGTTGAATTCCAACAGGATAACTATCACACTTCAGGGTGTCGACCTTCCTTCATCCAGCCAAGTGGATGAATCAGTTCAGGTTTTGGGAGAGTTCACTGATAGCAGATGTTCAGAAGAGTATCAGGATGACTTCGAAGATCAATTCTGAAGATGGCTGGCTCAACAGCAAGTCAAGTTCGAAAAGCCCGGTTCCCAGAAACTGGCAATCTGTGTTTTATCATGTCATTTCTTTGCATTTGTAGTTTCTTTTCTGTTAAAGCGCAAATTGCATTCGTAAAACTTGTATTGTTTTCAATTGATATTGATAATGAAATGAGTATGCGTGTTTTGATTTAATCCATTCGTGTTCACTCAATGTTTTTACAGATACCCAACGCTTGGTTAAGCGGAATCTGGGGAGGATGACGAAGTTAAAAGACGCGCAAGCTTCCGAGTGTATGCTTTTGAAAATAAAACCTGCTGATGATGTACAGACATTGTTTCAAATACCTAAACACCAGAGATATAAGGAAGATAATCCCTTGTCAACCCCTTTGATCCTGGTAGTAGGAGTTCTTTTAGAAAACGAAAAACCCTCAATCTTAACCCGGGGCAGGGTAGGTGTTAGCTAATTTGACTGAGCGTCCAAATCGCAGAAAGGAGTGTCCGTTAGAGGATCAATCACACCTCTAGAGGTCGTGCCTAAAAAACCAAAGTGGTTAAGCAGAAGGAGTAAGATAGTCACATTATTCCCTAAAGAGTCAGACAACCAGTGTCACACGATTTGTTCGGAAAATAAAAGAGAAGAAAGAGAAAAAAGAATCAAAAGCCTCCTATGTCAAAAAACTTGAAAACAAATGACTTAGGAAAAAATGAGGGCATCCCGCTGGACTTAATAGTCAAAAGAAGCTCAGAAGAGTCAGTCCAGGCAAAAGTTAGGGAAAGAAAAAGAAAAATAAAAGGATTACAAAAGAAAACTCCTCAAACGAAATACAAGTCGTGTGACCCCAAGTGTCAAAGACGAAAAGTGAGTGGCTATCACTCCAGAAACTCATGTTTTCTCGAACTACCACTCCTATTTTCCCACCATTGAGGAGTGAGCGCTAAGGTCGAATTAGCTAAACATAGGATTGGAGAACATCACGGAGAACGGGTGGGTTAAAATAAATTTTGAGCCTCTATCCTTTCCTTCAAAACCGTGAACCTGACCACGATACAACCTTCAAAAGTCCTAATTGAAGCAGGGTTTGCTTCAAAGGCATACGTCGGTAAAGATCGCATCAAAACTGACTCCTAAAAGGGTTCTCCTTACCATGTTGGTATTGATGTTGATATTCTGATAAATGGTTTGTTCATTACATGCCATAAACTGTTTTTTCCTTTTCTAGTGAACAAATTGGATGTCAAAACTATCATATGTATTGCATTAATATATCTGTTATGTAGAACAACTTGTTTTACTTGCGAGTAAGCGCTCGACAGCAGGAAAGTTTCCTACAGTGGAAAGTCTGATCATGACAGAATACAGAACGCCGAATACTCCGTGAACCGGGGCAAGCTATATCAAGTAATCCATAGTGATGTCAGCCATGTGATGTCAGCCATCCGAAGTCAAGTATTCTGAAGCAGTCAGGTCGAGATTTGATGAATCTCTCGAGGACAACCAGTGTGTCTCCCCGCAAATCAGCCAATCAGGGGCAAAGTTGTTGCAGACAGGGGCATACCACTCTAAGAAAAGCACAGAAGTTGTTTTTGGCCCGAGGGGAATTTGATCCAAAGCATCTCTCCGAGATTTAGAGTGCTGGGGCAGTTCATGTCAGACCATCAGGGTACAGATTTTTAGATTTCCTTTTGAGGAATATCCCCACAGGGATCCCACCGACTGGGGCATATCAGAAGCAAAGGAATTGTTCCTCTCCGTGTCATCAGAGCTACTCAGAGCTACTCAAGCAGGTTCAGCCAATCTTCAAGTGTGAGACAAATGTCGGGAAGTCGTGCTATTATCCCTTGACCCTTTAACCAGAAACTGTGAATGCAGATAGGATGTTTTCCAGCGTCAGTCGTACCTAACCCACCACGGATAGCCTAAAGCCTAATCCATAATGGCAATTACCGGGAGGCCCAATCCGTGTGGGCGCATCAGTTTCAAAATCCAATCTTCATTCGTATGTAGGAAGACTCCGTCTGTTTTCCCCAGCAAAAGTCCAATTTTCATTGGCACGCGTAAGCTATCCCCAGGGAAGTCTAATCTACTTAGCACATTTAGTTATCCCTCAGCGGAGTCGGTTCACCTTTCCAGCATTTATTTTGTTGGAATAATTCTGTGATACCCGGTTATCCCCAACGAAGGTGGATTTGTCTTCAGCATTTATTTTGCTGAAGCGGTTCCGTAACCAGTTTCTCCCGCAGCAGAGTCGGCTTCACCTTTCCAGCAATTATTTTGCTGGAATGGTCCTTCTGTGTACAGTTTTTCTCTAGCAGCCCGAGCCTGCATTTGCATCTTGCATATATCATCATATTTGCATTTCATCTTCAAATGTGTAGCATTCCATCTTATATGGAGCATTACGCCATAGAAGAATGCAAACATACGCATATGCATACGAAGCATAAGCCAATTTTTCTATCAGCCTTTTGTGGCAACGTGAAGCACTATGTAATCAGTTCAGGGGCATTTATCTAGCAACTTTGTTCAGACAACTCTTTGGGTTATTTGATTTTCATATCATACGATGGTTATGCTTTGTCCATCAATCATCTGATGACGACAGACTTTTCTTTGCGTCAGTTCCTATTGAAGACGTGTACCTCCGAGCAGGTTTTTTTGCCTGTCAGTTCCAATTGACGATGTGTTTTTCCCTGCAGGAGATTGGAATTCTTGTTCAGGATGGTCTCCGAATATTCATATTTTTTGGCATGAGATATGCGATGATGACGTTCGTCCTATCATGTGTGTTTTTATCAGAGTTACTTAGTTAAGTTTCCCTTCTTCCCCAGCGAAGTTTTCCTCAGATTGCTGTTACGTCAGCGTTAAAAGATCCCATGGATTAAACTTGAGATTTTTACCCGTGATGGACAAAGATGTTACCTGTGTTGATAGAGATTTTTACCCGTGTTGGCGGAGATTGTTACCTGTGTTTACAGAGATTTTTACCCGTGATGGACAGAGATGATACCTGCGCTGATAGAGTTTTTACCCGTGTTGGCGAAGATTGTTAACCGGGTTGATGGAGTTATTACCCTGGTTGCTGGAGTTATTACCCTGGTTGATGGAGTTACACCCTGGTTGATGGAGTTATACCCTGGTTGATGGAGTTATTACCCGTAGTTGATGGAGTTATTACCTTTGTCGATGGAGTTATACCCTGGTTGATGGAGTTATTACCCTGGTTGATGGAGTTATACCCTGGTTGATGGAGTTATACCCTGGTTGATGGAGTTATTACCCGTAGTTGATGGAGTTATTACCCGTAGTTGAGGGAGTTATTACCTTTGTCAATGGAGTTATTACCGGTGTGGGCAGAATCATTACCCGTGCTAACGGAGTGGCTCCTCGTGGAATTATTTTTTCAAGTGTCTGTGTCGTTGGAGATTTCCCCCGCAGAGTAGCTTGTTCAAATCTTCGGATTCCTGGTTCGCGCTTTACGTAGCATTTCGTTTGTTTCTTCACAAATGAAAGTCAAGAAGTTTGTGATTTTGACGTGGTCCTATGGCTCGATGCCTGCTTATTGTAGCAAAATTTGAAGTTCGATTGATGATCCAACACTTGCGGCGTCACACAGGTGATGGATGGCGAGATTAGATGTTCTTTATCAGATGATTGATCAATCTGTTGCCGTGACAACTGGATTCAGTTTTCTGGATATTCGTTCCCCAAACAGTTTGTGTAGTTTATTTCTGCAGGTTGGCAAATTTCTGGGTTTCTTTTGTATTCAATCGTCTTCTACCTTTGAATGATTGAAATTCGTTCGCTTTTCAACCATTCAGGTCCAAGCCGTTTGAATAGGGGCAACTGTTGCACCCCAAAATTTGACCAACCAATTATTGTATTTGGCTTATGTTTCGGCTCATTTTGCATTTTGCATTTGCGTACCGTATACATTGCATTTTTGCAGTCAGATTGATTTTATCGGGATTACAGCCTCTCCTGACGCTTCAGGCATTTCAGGCCAGTTCGATTAAGTTGTTTTGAGAATTGGTGCTCGTCCCGGTGTTTTCAGCTCTCGCTGTTATTTTTGAGGACATTTTGGTGTCCGGCTTTTACCGCTTAATTAGCTATAGTCGCGCGTCTGTTTTCTAATCAATTTAATTGGCTTCCTTGCATTTTTAGATTTTTCTCTTATTTTCTAGAATTATTAGATAGCTTTTAATGAATTTTAAATGGATCTTAATTTTTTTTCTAGAATTTTAATTCTTTTAAATAGATTTTAATAGCTTTTTAGGGGTTTATTTTCTATTATAAAATTTAATAGGTCTTAATAACATTTCTATATTTTAGAGGTCATTAGAATATCATTTTTAATCTTTGATAGATTTTAAATAGAATTGTAGGTTAATTTCTTTTTTTAATAGGTAATAGATTTTTTCTATTGGTGTTAGAAATTAATAGAGTCATTAGTCTTATTATAGTTTAAGAAGATAATTTTCTTTTTAGGATTAGTGAGACATTAATTAGGATATTAATCATTTCCTTTTAATTAGGATATTAATCATTTTCTTTTAATTAGATATTAATCATTTTGTTAATTAGGGGCTTAACTAGCAGTTTTGTTAAATAGGTCCAATATTAATTTCCGTTTCAGAATTAATTCAGGTTTTAGTTATTTTAACAGCCATTAATTAGCTTTAATCTGAGTTGGTTTTAATTGGTTTTTTAAATTCAGAGTATTAGCCATTTTCGTGGGCCACTTGACCATTTCTGAGGCCCAATCCCAGTCTGATGACATTTGTCACTATATAAGGGCTGCCACGCGTGTCATTCTCTCTCCACCACCTCACAGTCCACGTTTCACACCATCACTCCGCATGGCTTCCACGTGGCACCTCGTCCTCTCCCCTTCCATGCACGTTGCCACGTGTCCCCACCACTTCCTCCTCGCCGCCGGCCATGCAAACGACCGGAGTCTCACCGGTGAAATCAAACCTCGCCGTAACTTCTCACCGGAGACCTCGTAACCGTCACCAGTAACTCCAACAACTCGCCGGAAAATGCATCACATTCATCATTCTCCGATCAATTTCTCCAGAAATTCGCAGATATTCATCTTCCTCGTGAAGATCCTCAAGAACACCATCCTCAGTTCATCTTCATCCATCAATCTCCAGAAAAGTTCATCAAGAAACGCCACAAGATTTATCACCGATCTTCATCCAATATTCATCCTCATCAGAACGTAGCCGTTTTTCCATAATCTTGTCACCTTCAAGAACGTTCATTCATCATCTCCAGAAATCACCATCATCCGTTCATCAGAAAATTCCAGATCTACACCGTGTTCATGCAAGATCTTCATCTTCATGACTGATTTCTCCATAATCATCAACATCAGTTCCAAGATTCGTCAACAGCTTTCAAGATCGCGAATAAACTCAACGATAACAGCTGAAACGCTTTTTCCAGATCTCCTCCAAGCCTTCATGGATCTTCCTCCAAATGATTCTTGAAACGGACGAGTGAGACATCAGTTGATCCCGTGAAATATCTCTGGATCTCCGTAACTAACTGCAAATCTTCATCTTCTCCATGAAAATCTTATGGATCCTCAGCAAGAACAATCATCAGCTTCATCTTGTTTAGTTTTGAGGTGGAGGATTTCGTTAGTTCATTAGGGTTTGTAGGTTGCAGATTGAGATCGTGAGAAGTTTGATGGAAAAGAGAACGGTGAGGAAGATAAGAGAGAAAGTTGAGGGGAGGAGTTCTGTGAATGGAAATTGACGGAGTGGAGACGGTGAGAATGGAGAAGGTTGAGGGTGAACGTCAACGGTGGCGGCTGAAGGGAGAAGAGTATCCTAGGGTTTCAGGAGAGAGTGAATGGAAGAGGAAAAGGGTCGGTGGGCTGGACTATTGGGCCCAAATTCTTTTTTCCAATCCGTACACCCTGCATTCCACGCTACACCCCCTTTCCTCAATATTTTTGTTACGAATGGGCTGGGCCCAGTAACAACAACATTTTTGCTGGACATACACCATTCAATTCCCAGCGCACCCCCCCCCCCCCAGTTCCATTTATTTTTATTTTTTTTGTTGTTTTGAATGTATTGTAGGTTGGGCCCAGTGGTGGCTTTTTACTGCATTTCACCTCCTGTTCAAGCTGTACCCCCTTCCCTTTATTTTTATTTTTTCTTTTGTATTGGATATATGTTTGTAATAATTATAGATTTTATTTTTGTATTTTCTCTTAGGGATTATAGTTTATAGTTTTAGAATATTATTGCATATTTTTACTATAGATTTTTAATATAGAATTTATATTCTATTGTTTTTAGAATAATGTAGAATTTTCATCCTATTTTCTTATAGGATATTATTAGAGTTAGATAGATTTTATATTCTATTTTCTTTATACAATTTCCTTTAGATATTTCTTTAGAATATTTTCTATTAGAAATTGATTGCTAATATTTAGGAGTAGGATTATTTCCATTTAGTGTTGGATTTCTCTCCTATTTTCGTTTCTTATACGATTTTATCTCCAATTTTATTTTTGGCTGGCCGTGTGACATGATTCAATTGGAGAATGATTTTCGATATCATTTCTCTATCTTGTCTTTGACACGGATATCAATACGCTACCTCTGAGAGTTCGATTTCTCGTACAAGTCGAACCATGACGGTCTAAGCGTTACATTGTTCCTGGTTTGAGCGTCCTCATCAAGGATCCAGAGAGGAGAAGATTGGAATGGAGCTTGCGCACATGTCAGGAGCCAACGGAGCCGCTTCGTTCAACATCGTCTTTCTTATTCAAGTCTTCGTGCAACCGTCGAGTGTTGTGAGCTGTATCGTTAGATACGTGGGAAATAACAATCGAGCGGTCTCCCCTCGATCGTTTAGGGTGTTCAGTATATGTCCCTAGAGTGATATACGACGCACTCGCTCCTATGTATTAGGTTCTTACGTGTGTATCCCGAGTTCCTTCCCGTTGAGGCGTATGCCTGCTTCCTCTTTGTTCTCGCCCCGTGCGATCGAAACCCCTCTTCTCTCGTGTTCAGGCGATTGAGACCCATTCTCTTGCCCCTGTGCAATCGAGACTCGTTTTCCCGCCGAACTACGTTTGCTCTGATCTCTCGTACCAGACGAGAGTACGTAGGCATAGGATGCGATATCCTAGCGAGTTACCTTTTTCCTGTTTCCCCGTTTGCTGTAGTTGGCTGAACTACAGTTGCTCTGATTTCTTGTACCAGACGAGAATATGTAGGCATAGGATGCGACATCCTAGCGAGCACACTAACAACTAACTTCTTTGTTCTGTCGCTGCCGTGCGATCGAGATTTTCCCGCTAACGACTGATATGTCCCTTTCTCTTGCCCGAGCGCAATCGAGACCAGACCGTAGTTCTAGAACCCGTAGGTTCCCATACCTTCAAAACCTGACATACTACGTCCGTTCTACCGCAAACAGGTAACGTCTAAGCCTCCGTCGAGCGAGAAACATACACCTAACTGCAAGAATGCGTACGCTAGTATCGTCAATCCTTTCTCTCACCCCGTGTGATCGAGAACACCCTGTCTAGCCGTAGTTAGCCCGAACTACGTAAGCTCTGATCTTTCACGCCGTATGGAAGTACGTAGGCACGAGATGCAATATCTCGGCGAGCAAATTTCCCCTGTAGTTTCCCGAACTACGATGACTCTGGCTTTCCCATTCCACCAGGGAATACGTAGGCATAGAGCGCGATGCTCTATCGAGTCAGTTTCTTTCCGTTTAGCTGTAGAAGCCATAGATAGATTGTTTTTTCACCCGTAGACAAACACAACAAGCGTGGATCCCATCGAGTACGATGGATGTGAGGGGTGCTAATACCTTCCCCTTGCGCAACTGACTCCCGAACCCAGACAATGGTTGCGATGACCTTGACTTATACCTTTTCGTCAGGTTTTTCCGATCGTTTCCTTTCCCATTCCGAGGGATAAATAACGAAAGGTGGCGACTCTTCTGTTTTGCCGGCACTCGTTTTTCACAGTAGCGACAATTAGATATGTAAGATGTTGGATCGAACTCTAGTATGGTCGAAGGGTAGCTTTTGGTTCGACATGAATTAAGCATGAGGTCGAAGTATATTCGCATGCTGCTGTCGGAGTAATGTGTGTTGTAGTCAAACTTTGTTCTAACATGCATTAGTCAATATTGCTAGGGTTGTTAGCATGTTGAATTGGGTCTTGCTTATAATTCTAATTGCTTAAGTTAGCTTGTACTCTAAGTTAGCTACTAATGGGTAACTGTTAAAAAGCCCATTAGGTTAGTGTGTTATTTTTCTTATAAATAGGATGCTAGTTTCTCAATCTTGGTATAAGGAAAAATAGGAAGATAAAATCCTAATTTCAAGAGAGAGAGGTTATATGTTATTCTTGTATACTTGTAATCTTGTTCAAAGAGAAAGGAAAGAATGGCAGTTTATAACCAATCCTTGTTGTTCCTTGTTGTTTTAACTTATTATCTTTATTAACCCTAACCCTTGTGTGTTTCTTGATCATAAAGAAACCGTTTATATTTTGTTTAAAGGCATCTAATTCACAATAAATTGGTGCCGTGAGCATGGAGAAGATGCCTTCAACAAAGTATGAGATTGAAAATTTCACCAAAGTGAACGACTTCAATCTGTGGCGCTTGAAGATGAAAGCCCTACTGGTTCAACAGGGTTATTTGGAAGTATTGAAGGGAGAGGCAACCATGGACGCTACGTTAACGTCAAAAGAAAAGAAAGGCATGATTGAGAAAACCTACAACGCAATATTGTTGAGCCATGGTGATAAGGTTCTTCGACAGATATCAAAGGAGACTACACCATCGGGATTATGGGTGATACTTAAAAGTTTATACATGACCAAATCTCTGGTGAATCGACTATACCGGAAGAAATATTTGTATTCATTCAAGATGAGTGAAGACAAAGTGTTGGATGAGCAGTTGGATATATTCAACAAGTTGATTCTTGATCATGAAAATATTGATGTGAAGATCGATGATGAAGATCAAGCACTGTTGCTGCTGTGTGCTTTGCCCATAACACATGCTCACTTCAAAGAAACTCTCTTGTATGGAAGGGAGTCCCTGACCTTTGAAGAAGTTCAATCAGCCTTGTATTCTAATGACTTAAACAAAGGAAAGGAGCATAAACCTTCAACGGTGGGCGAAGGTTTGGCCGTTAAGGAAAAATTCTTGCAAAAGGATGGTAAGTTCGACAAGAAGAAAGGTAAAAGTCAACAAAAATCTTATACTGGCGAAACATCTGGTATTCAATGTTATCATTGTAAGAAGGAGGGCCACACAAGAAAGGTGTGCCATGAACGCCTGAAAGATCATGGAGGTAATGGCAACACAGCCATTGTTCAAGATGACTTCAACTCATATGATGTTCTTGTGGTTTCAAGTGGCGACTCGAGAAAAGGGTGGATTATGGATTCAGGTTGCACTTGGCACAAGACTCCAAATAGATAATTGCTCGAGGAGCTATGTGATCAAGATGGTGGATTTGTGCTGCTTGGAAATAACAAATCTTGCAAAATTGCAAGTATTAGATATGTGAGATTCAAGCTTCATGATGAGCCAATAAGGTTATTGACTGAAGTTAGGTATGTACCTGACTTGAAGATAAATTTATTTATCTTGGTGAATTCGACAGAAAGGGATATGATTTTCATAGAGAGAAAAGTATCCTAAGAGTCATGAAGGGGTCGAAGGAAGTCTTGAGAGGCGTGAAGAAACAAGGTTTGTATACCCTTGAGGCTGAGGTTGTAAGTGGTTCGACAAATGTTCATCCACGAAACCTGTGTCGAAGACAGAATTATGGCACATGAGATTGGGGCATGTCAGCGAAAGAGGCCTGGTCGAATTGGGGAAGCAGAACCTGCTAGGAGGTGACAAAGTCGAAAAGTTGGAGTTTTGTGAATCTTGTGTATTTGGTAAATCCTGTAGGGTGAAGTTTAACAAAGGCAATCAAAGAATACATGGATCCCTAGATTACATTCATGTTGATCTTTGAGGGCCTGCAAAAAATCCTTCACACTCAAGTGCAAGGTATTTTCCATCCATCATTGATGACTATTCCAGAAAGCTATGGGTATTCATTCATAAGACAAAGGATGAAACTTTTGAGAATTTCAAAAGTTGGAAGATTCTGGCCGAAACTTAAACTAGCAGAAAGGTTAAGAGGTTGATAACCGACAATGACCATGAATTCTGCAACTAAGCATTCAACAGTTACTGTGTTGAGTCTGTGATTGCAAGGCATAAGACTATAGCAGGTACTCCTCAACAAAATGGCTTAGCTGAGAGATTCAATCGAACAATCCTTGAAAGGGTTAGATGCATGTTTCGGTAGTCGAGCATGGCTCCGATGTCTTCTAGATGGTCGTATGAGTCTATCGTGCCATCGTAGGTGGGGAAGGCAGGCGACTTCTCCATCCCGTGGGGGATGGGGGTCTCCATGATGTCCTGCGACAATGGAGTCTGATGACTGTCCTCGTCACTTCAGACAGGGAAGCGTGAGAGGGAAGGATTGCATCGAGGTACCTGGTCGCGACCCTTCGTCCTCTTGCTCGGACCGTCTGGTCTGCTCTTCCTCGGGGTTAGGGAGCACCTCTCCTTTCAAGGAGGTGACCTCTCGCGATTCTTGGAGGCCACAGTTTGGGGCCTCTCCAATTGTGGTCGGTGCCCCCGTTGACGGGGAGAGGGGCTCCGGGAATCCTCGCGCTGGGTTCTCTGCGGGGGAGAGTGAGATGGACGATCTTGTTCTAGCATCCCGATATGCTAGTTCTGCTGGAACAACATCAAGTTGGTCTGATTGATGGCTGCGAAGAGGGGCGATGTTGTGTGTCGCATCGTCAGGTGAAGGAGAGGCAGTTTGCTCATCCCTAATTTCACTATCATGGTCATTGCAAGCCCACCATGATCTTCGCTGTTGGTGAGCGGGTCGAAGGCGGAGTTATGGACAACATAGTCGTGGCGTGGGCTGGCCATGATCGTAAAAGTTGATGAAAGCTTTGGTTCTACTTCTCAGAAGAATGAAGAAGCTTTAGTTTCCTACAAACGGCGCCACTGATCTCACCTGATCAGAAGGAGTCACTAGTCGGCCGCACGTCTGAGCTGTTTGACTGTTGAGGAGAATGGATGGGGTGTACCTGAAACACACTCTGATGCCAAAGTAAGAGTCGGAAAGAGTGATAACAAGTACAGAAAGAGAAGTAAGAATGAGATTCCCTGACCCTCTAGTGAAAGAGGGTATTTATAGTGTGCCCCTAGCGCATGGTCAACGGTTACTTCGCGTTGGGCTGCGCTGCCAGGCCCAATGCTGGTAACTGCTAGGGCTGGCATGGCATCAGGAAGACTAGCAAGTGGTCTTCGCCCTAGTGTAACTACTCCTTGCTATTTGGGAGGCGGAGGACCGAATAATCAGGGCACAGGTAGTTACCGATATCGTGTCTCCGTGTAGGGGATACGTTGAAAACATGGGGGAGGTCAGAGGATCCCCCGAGCTGGATAGGGTCTGCCGATGGTTGGGCAGAAGGGGGAGAATGCTGGCAGATGTGAGGTGCCTGCTCGGCTGTCAAGAGGTTTGTACCCGACTGGAGAAAGGATTCTGCCCGACAGGAGAGATGGATCTGCCCGATGGGGAGGCGGTTTAGTTCTTATTGGTCCTTCCAACCCGATGTGGGGTTGGGCCTGCTCGTCTGTGGCCAAGTGTCGGCCCAGTCCAGAACAATAACCATAAGCACCGGGGAGAAACCCCAATCCTTGAAATTTCCATTTTCTATTGAACCAAACCTGCAAAACAGTGAAACCCTGATGCACTATGTAAACCCTAATTCTCTCTGATTATTGATCCAATATACCAAGCTTGTTATTAATAAATGCATGATGTGTTAGATGACCTAATGGAGATTATATACATGAGGAATGTGAGATACGCAAGCCATATGATTTGAATGAAAGGGTAGGACAAATTTGGGGTATGATTGAGGGGGTTTTCGGTCCCGTCGAGGATGTAGAAATCCTTAGGTCGAGAGATGGACATGGCAATCTGCAGGTTGGCGGTGTCGTCAGAGGGTGGCCTTTCCTCCTTGACCTTCTTCGCTTCTCATGCGTCTTTCAGAGGATCCTCTCTTCTCCTGGTGTACTGCTTCAAGTTCCCGTCCTTGATGAGTATCTCAATCGCATCCTTGAGGTGGATGCCCTCTTCAGTAACGTGCTTGTTGCTTTTGTCGAAACGGCAGTACTTGGTATTGTCCTTTGTAGGCTTAAGAGGTGTTTGCCTAGGAAAACAGACTTTGTCCTGGAAATATTCCAATTTCGCGCATTCGGATAGAATACGCCCATGAGAAGCGATCAACGGTGTGTATTCGACGAAACAGTCGATAGGTCCTTTGTATTCCTGAGATTGTGGGGGGGGGGGGGGGTCATCTTCTTTTCTTTTCTCCTCTCCTCGCGAGGCGCTTGGTGGTCATCGTGCCTCGAAACTCTTGTGTTTTCGTGGTACCATGAGTTTTGAGCGTTGTTGGCAGCTGCTTTCTCCTTGTACTAAATATAGGCCTTGGCCTTGAGGAGGAGGGCATCCAGCGATCCGGAGTTTCAATGTTGACAGCCTTCCTCGCTCGAGCAAATACTTCTTTCTGTCGTTGGTCATGGAAACCTGGACAGCTTCCTGATTAAACCTCTCAATGTAGGCTCGGAGGGTTTCATCTTTCCCCTGCACGATTGCTTCGAGCGTCGCTTCTAACTTTGGATGGTGACAAGAAGAGGTGAAGTGCCTTGAAAACTGCTTCCTCAAGTCTCTCCAGGAAGTGATAGATTCGTCAGCGAGGCTCTTGTACCAGGTCATGACACCCTTCCTCAGAGCAGTAGGGAACAACCTACATTTGATGACGCCTCTGACACCGTAATAATCGAGCAGAGCATCGATGTTTTCATTGTGCTCGTCGAGATTCGTCGTTCCATCGTATGTTCCCAAGTTCGGTGGTTTTTCCGGGCCGACGGGAAGGGGAGCGTCCATGACTGCTTGAGATAATGAACCACGACAGTCGTCTTCGTCACTTCAAACCAGTGACCGCGACAGATAATGGTCGTACTTCTCTCGCCGAGGATTGTCATCGCGGTGTGGCAGCGAGTCCTTTGTTCGGCCCTTCGGTTTCTGTAGAGGCGAACGATGATTATCTGGTCGTCTGTTGGCTCTGCTTTTCTTGGCACCCGGGGAGCGTCGATCCTCGCGGGGAGTTCGATTGTGCTTCAAGGGTTGTGTCCTTTCCAACTATGGGTGACGGCCTGGTCGTCGCGGTGACGGGCTTCAGGATTCATACCGTTGGTGCTCCGCGGGGGAGAGCGTTAACGAAGGTCCTTCTCCAAAGCTTCAATCCTTTCATTTTGTTGATATATCAACGCGTTGGTCCGGTTAAGCACTGTGAACAGGGCTGCCATGGTCGGGTTGGCGTTGGGTGGCACCGGAATCGATTGAAATTTCTCCAGTGTCTTCTCCGAAGCTTTCTGGACTCTGCGAGTTTCGACGTATTGGATGTCGTGGTCGGCCGCATCGTCAGGGGAGGGGGAGGTGGTGCGTCCGTCTCTCCTTATTGGAGTGCTTTCCTCCAAAAGCGGCATACCGTTGTTGTTGTCGGTGTCGTGGACGGGAGAGAGGACGGTTTCGTAACCCGCGTTGTTGTCGTCGTGTTTACCGACCATGATTGATTTCTAAGGTTTTTTTGTTTTGATCTATGGCGCTACTGATCCGAACGGCTGATCAGAATAAGTGAGTGGTCAGTAAGACATCCGCAGTCTTGAACGATCGATGAAGAAGAGGGATATACATGTAGGCACTCCGACGCTTAAGTCAGTTTGGATGAAAAGGTGAGTAAGAAATAGTACAAAATAGAATATATGTCCTTCTTGTAGAGGAGAATTTTTATAATGAGTCTCCAGCACTTGGTCAACCGTCTCCGTTGTGGGCTGAGTGTTCAAAACCACAACGGATAACAAACATAACTTTCACGTAAAAGTATAAAAATGAGCCGCTCGTGCTCATCGTCATAAATCAACTACTCCACACTCCCCAAATAGATAATTATCCGCAACAACTAATAAATAACTATTTACAAAAATCTAATAATATCATTTAGTTATTTACCTTAAATTCTAATATTATTTTTTCTATATTTAATCAGCGGTAGATGATAGACAGATTTAATATAACACTTCAACAATATTTAGCTCTTCCACATATGCTAACATGCTATCAAAATCAATGCGAAAATAAAATGAAAGATCCAAATTTATGAAAATTCAAATTAGTAAGCTATAAAACTGGACTGTAAAGATGAAGGATAAGAACTTAAACTTTTTAAAAATAATAAACAAAAAATGTATTTAAATCAATAAATAATTATAATCTCATCGTGATGTCCGTAACATTAATTTAGAACTGGAAAATATAGTTGTATTAAAACTGAAAAAAAAAAGATTTTCGACGCTTTTTATTTTAATGAAAATATGATAAAAATATAAATATTATTGAAAAGAATAGCAAACAGCATTACCCTGTTGTCCATGATAAAGTATTGATATTTGAATATGAAAACGACCGAATGCAATTTGCGTACCAATCATCATATTGGTTTCTTCAATGTTCATCACAAAGTCCGTCACAATTGTCGTGTGCTATTTCGGCACCAAAAAAAGAACGGTACAAAGGTTAAAACCACTATCTCCATTTATGTTGCACCACAAGTTCACAGCTCAATATTGAATCCTCGTACAGAAATTTAACTTGCGTAATTTGCTGGATACATAAGAAAAGAAAAATATGAATATGAGAAACAGTCCTCAAACTCAGAAGAGCCTGTCTCGGCAATCCTCGAAGTCGAATTCGAGGACGAAGCAAGAGCCGCTTAGCCCGTTTTCGGGTGGTGGTTGTTGTCGAGGGTTCACCAGCGTGAAGACTGTGGCATCCACCACAACGACGGTTCAACAGCATCAGCTCCAACAGCGTTATGAGAGTTTGGAAGTCAAGGTATATATTATTAAACATATTTAGTGTTTTTTTTATAATCTTAAACCCCTTAATGATAGATATATGTCTCTTGAAATATGAAAAGTTAATGTTAATTATATACATACACAAAATTATATCTTAAGACTGTTTAATGTTAATTACATACATACACAAAATGATATCTCAATGATATATATGTGTTGCTTTTGTGGCACAAGTAGGTGGCAGATATGGAAAAGGAGGTGCAAAAGCAAACAGAACTGAGAGTAATGTATAGAAAAAGAATGGAAAGGACCCAAGATTATTTAAGGTACTGCCTCCAAATAGCACAAGAAAATGGAATCTTAGAACAAATTATTCACACAAAAGGTGAACTCCAACAATCACCTTACAATGTCACCTCCATCATCAATAGTCCTCAAATCCCCACTCCTATCCATCAGCACCACCCCAATCTAGAGGCCATAACTGATCAAGCCAAAACCAACGGATGGTATATTAATCCTTCAGAGGTTAGTATTATATTCGATCTGATCATATTTATAAAAAAAAATTATTTTTAAATTTATTAAATAATTAATGTATCTGATGTATTAAACTCAGAATAATATATATAAAATTTACTCGAACAGATTCAGTTAGAAGATAAAATAGGACAAGGAACAACAGCGGACATCTACAGAGCAACATGGCGCGGATTTGATGTAGCAGTGAAATGCATTTCACCTGAATTCTTTCACACAAATGGAAACGGGGTTGAATTCTTTGCTCAAGAAGTTGAAACTCTCTCAAAGCAACGTCACAGGTTTGTGCTTAACCTAATGGGTGCATGTCTTAACCCTCCTAACCATGCATGGGTTGTTACAGAGTTTCTAAGCACCACACTTAAGGAATGGCTTTATGGTCCTGGAAAAAGGCGTAGAGATAGAATTGTGCCACTTCCTCCTTTGAAAGAAAGAGTACTACGGGCTTTAGAAATAGCCCAAGCTATGCAATATCTTCATGAACAAAAGCCCAAAATTGTTCATCGTGATTTGAAGCCCAGCAACATTTTCTTGGACTTTAATTTGCATGTTAGAGTTGCTGATTTTGGACATGCCCGTTTCTTAGGAGAGGGTGAAATGGCTCTCACTGGAGAAACAGGCAAGTTTAACAATAAATATAAATTAATTTGTAGATATATATTTTTTTTATTTGGTTAAAATTTGAATATATAATATATTAATTATATTTTCAGGAACATATGTGTATATGTCACCAGAAGTGATACGATGTGAGCCATATAATGAAAAATGTGATGTATATAGTTTTGGAGTGATATTGAATGAGCTTTTAACAGGAAAACATCCTTATATTGAAACAGAATATGGTCCTGCCAAGGTATCATAATCGTCGTCGTCATCATATTGATCATGAATTTTAGTTTAATATTTTTTTGTAACATTTTCTTGTATGTATATTTTTTAGATTGCTATGGAAGTTGTAGAGGGGAAGATACGACCTATGCTTCCTTCAAGGGATGATGGTGAGCAGTTGGGAGAATTGATTGACATTATACGTCTTTGTTGGGATGGAAATCCTTCCACCAGACCATCCTTTGAAACAATTAGTCGGATTCTTAAAAGCTATTACAATAGGGTCATTCAATTTTCAAAATAGTGTAATAGAGAGGTATACTCAAATAAACTATTTGTTTATTGGAAGTGAGGATACTTAAACATGTATTTTTATGTTTATTTATTAACAATATTTTGTTTTGGAAATTAATTGCTATGCGGTACTAATTTAAATGTCATTTTCATAAGAACATGAATCCGTTATGAGGACAAGAGTTTTCATTTAAGGAGAGTATTGTGAACTCACATTTAAGATGAGCATTATGGATTCACATTTGAAAGGGGTGTTGAGAATAATATAACAAATAAGAATTGGAGTTTCACATTGGTTATAATTGTAAAGAGTTGAACATTTATAAGTGGGAGAACCTATGCACCTATCATCTTAAGACTTTAGATGAATACGTGGTGTTTTTCTCACTTGTGTCATTTTTGGTCCAAATTGATGCTCCTTCTCATACCCAACAAACCATCTAATTCATTCTCATGTTCTCACGTAAAAATGACATTATGAATTTATATATATAACTTAAATTTTAAAATGGATGTTTTATAAATTATAACTTAGAACATATACAATAGTACTTCTATATAATATATTTATTATTTTTTTTATAGATTGAACAAGCTAATAAGTGATTATTTAAAATTTATTAAACATACTTAAGGTGCATAAAAAACCATTCTTTAAGAAGTAGTTCGTGTTCAATGTTTTTATTTTTATTTTGATGATCTCCTTTTTGATTTTGATTTTGATTTTTATCTTGATCTTTGTTTTTTAGATATTTTTTTATAAGATACCTAGACAGTCTGTCGTTACGCGAAAAATACAGAGTCGTCACCGAACTTTATTTATTTAAAAGGAAAGGGAAAATATCGATAAAATCCCAAAAGAGTAAAGAAAATGTCTGTCGCAACCAAATTCGGGATCGGAAGTCAGGTATGCAAGGGGAAGGTATTAGCATCACTAACATCCGTTGTACTCAACGAGAACCATTTTAATTGCTATTTACACAGATGGGTGCTATTATCTAAAGATTAATTGAGAAATGGGAAAACAGTTTTTAATTAGTGTGCTCGCCAAGATTTCTTAATCTTGTGCCTACGTAATCTCATAGTTCAATAAGAAAGTCAGAGCTCTGTAGTTCAGGGTAGAAAGTAAGTGTTTGTTGGTTGTTTTTAGTGGATGATGTTAACGTTCACATTCTAGTAGTTAAACGTTGCTTGTATATTCGTGCATGGGAGACTTAAGCGTTGTTTGTATTGTACTAGAACATAAATAATATGTCCTTTATGAAAAAGTTTTTGGGAATGCCCTAAGGCGAAAAAATGAGTTGGATGAGTTGTAATTGATTTTTAGCTTTGAAAAAGATGGTCTTAATTTGAATTGAACTAAAGTCTATGAACGGAGGCGAATACTTTGAATAATTGGGACCTACGTCTCGTATTCAAAGATACTCAGAATAAGGATAAGAATAATCTCTCTCATTCTTCTCCGTTGCTTAAGGCTCATGATGCACAATTCTAATCGTATTTTTAAGTGTTTTTGAATTTATTTGAAAAAAGATTTTAGTCTTAAAAATTAACAAAGAAAAGAAAAAGGTTGGAGTCCCAGAATGGTTAACGCCTTGATGTCCAGTACGTCTTCAAGATCTTGCAAAGGGAGTCTTGAACTTGAAATCTGGTGCGGTGTCAATGTCGAGGTGCAACCCACTCAAATGATCAAGAGATTTATGACGACTTGAATGAATGGGGGAAAGTGTGCCAATGATTAAAAGGCTAATACTAAATGAATTAATTAATCAAGAATGAACTCTATCAACTAATCAAAGGGTGAACATGTCAAAACATACAATAAGCATATGGAAATGCAAGAAATTAATAAGGCACTAAAAGTTGGAATTAATCATGTTAGAACCTAATTTCTAATGAACTTACATGAAGAAAATAAAATCTAAGATTAAAATCAATTAAATTCTAAAATAAACTATTATAATTAACCAAATTCATGCATTTTCTAAGAATTTAGCAAACAGAGGCGAAAGATAAATTCATCAACCTACAAGGCGGAGGATTGTCTTGGAAATTGTTGCAATATGAAGATGAAGAAAACCAGAGGTATGCTACTTTAATCCTTCACTTTTCTTCTTTTGCAATAAACTTCTTTTTCTGCTTGAAATAATTTTGAAAATTCTGAATTGGTTGTTGTTATTGATGATTATGTGACTGTGATACTAGTGTAGAATGTAGGAGGCTTAGCTCAAATGGTGACAACCTTCAAGGTGAAGCTAGCTATAATGGTGGTAGAGCTTTGGTCTAGGGAGAGAAATTGGAGAAGATGAATTAAGAGAGTGAATTTTGAGTTTGTAGTGTGAAATAATCTAAGTTGTGAGATTGAAGAGAGTCATGAGTTTATATAGATGAATTTCCCAACTGTTTGGTCAAAATTTCTGGGCAGCTTTGTTAGAGGTTAGGGTAGCAGTTAGTGTTAATGGATTTCAAGAGAAAATTTGTTGCAAGAGTTAACAATGTTAGTGAGCTGTTAAATTGTTAGTTAGAACTATTATTAAAGTGTTGAATGCAGAGACTGTTATGGAATT
Source organism: Lathyrus sativus (assembly GCA_963859935.3). Lineage (NCBI taxonomy): Eukaryota > Viridiplantae > Streptophyta > Magnoliopsida > Fabales > Fabaceae > Lathyrus > Lathyrus sativus. Next base: position 608,124,639 of record OZ012739.1, read on the forward strand.
TAGCTTGGCTTAATGTTAGGATTGGAATGAGTGAGTTTAGCTCAATTATTGATGAATGTTAGTGTAGGAATGCTTGATTCATAGTGTGAAGTAGTTTATTTGTTACTACTGCATTATTTCATTGGTTGTTACATGACTTTTAGGTGCAATTGGTTTATGGAAAATGACACTACAATGCTAAAACAGAAGCTGAAAACTGCCACTGGTTCAGGTGTAACCGGTTACATGATGTTGGGTAACCGGTTACCAACTCGAAAGCAAGTGTTCTTGGCTAGTTTTGGGGTTGTAACACATGCGTAAGTGCAGGTTTAAACAGTTACCGTAACTGGTTACCAATTTGATAATAGGGGTTCTGGGATGTGTAAAGAAGTTGTGCAAAGCAAGTGTAAGTGCATGTGTAATTGGTTATCGTAACCGGTTACCAACCCAATAACAAGGGTTTTGGGCTATGTAAAGAAGTTGTGCAAAGAAGGTGTAACCAGTTACCATGTTGTAGGTAACCGGTTACCAGAACGAAAACTTATATTTTTTTGCTATGTTATGATTTGTTGGCTTATGTGAGTGGATCTTTAACTGTGCATTGTGTATGACATGGTTTTGCAGGATTAGCACATGGTGGAAACGACATTTGGGCGAGTCATGAAGAAACTTAAAGATTCGAGAACTCAAACATGGAAGACTCATGAAGGGATGAAACAAGCAGGGCCTAGGATGGTCATTTGACTTTGGTCAACCGTTTGACCAAAAAGTCAATAGTTGACCAAAAGTCAATTGTAGGTTAAATGATGCAAAATTGTGTAATTGGTTTTGGACTCTTTGTAATGGAATGTTGAATGTTTTTGTAATGAAATGGCTTTTGAAATGAATGTCTTGTGTTTTAAGAGAAATCCCTCAAAATCTTGGTTTGAATATATGAACTTGTACTTGAATGAACTTGAGTACATCCTGAGTTTGAATGACTAAATCTTGATTTCTTCAACTTATTCTGAATTGCAAAGCCTTTTTTTGAATCCATACCAAATTACCAATGAAATAATGTAATAAAATCCCATAGAGAGATTAGCCCATCACTTGTAATCCAGAATCAGATCCAGTGCCATGGTGAAGTTCACATGATCCACAAATATCAAAGACCAAAATTAAGGTCCCAAAAGTTTAAGCCCAAGAGAAATGATCATCACCAGCCAATTGTAGCACCAAGATACTGCATGCTAGATTCTCAAGAACACCATAAAAGGACCCTTATCCCAAGGAGTTTGCCAAGTTACTTGTCTTAAATAAAATACTTGTACCGTGAACAACAACCTTTGAATTTATGATTCTTATGAATGAATGAAATTGGGAATGAATGATCTAGATATATATGAGTATGCAGATGAAGTGACAATCAAAGGTCAGATGAAAAGTGGAAAGAAGGTAGGGCACATTTTAGGGTATGACACAGTGAACCACATCTACATCTATCAACTTTGGGTTAAACTATTCAAAGTTCACATGAACTAATTCTTCTATAGAAAAGTTTCTTTCATTGAAAGTTTTAAAAGATTTACTTGAAATGGAATATCCTAAAAGTAGTTGTTCATTAGTTTTAGCGTCATACTTTCCAAGATTATCCTTTTTGTCATTGAGAACAAAACATTTGCATTTGAACACATGGAGGTTATAAATATTAGACTTTCTTCCGTTGTATAATTCCTAGGAAGTCTGTTTTATATTGGTTTTTATTAAACCATAATTCATCACATAGCAAGCAATGTTTACTGCATCAGCGCAAAAGTACTTAGGAAGGTTAGTCTCATTAAGCATTGTCCTCTCTAACTCTTCAAGAGATCTATTTTTCCATCCCATTACCCAATTTTGTTGGGGAGTCTGTGGAGTAGAAAAGGTGTGCTCGATTCCATTCTTATAACAATAGTTCTTGAAATACACATTTTGGAGTTCACCACCATAATCGCTTCAAATCGATGCAATGTTTAGTCCTTTCTTGTTCTAGATAAACTTAGCTAATTTTTGAAAGGAAGCAAATATGTCTCTTTTATGATATATGAATATCATCTATGTATAGTGAGAGTAGTCATCCACAATTACAAGGGCATAATAATTCCCGCCAAAACTCATGGTTTTGGAAGAGGCAAAAAGGTCCATATGTAACAATTGTAAAGGTATATTTTTAGAAATAACATTTTTTAGATTTAAAAGAAGTATTTACTTATTTACCCTCTTAGCACACATCACATAATCCATGTTTTTTAAAATGTAAGTTTGGTGAACCGATTACTAGCTTTTTGCAAACCAACTTATTCAGTTTATTCATTTGGATATGAGCTACTCTTACATGACATGGGTGAGATTCTTCCTTATTACTCAAAATATATATATCATTTAAAGGGTTTTTGTTAAAGTTTGCAATGTAAATATTCTCACTTCTATAATTGGTAAAAAAAGAGTTTGATTTGACTTAAATATTATAATCTTGGATCTAGAAGAATCAAATGTTACAATATTACCTTTATCGCGTAATTGCCTAATACTTAGCAAGTTATGCTTTAAAACATCAACTAAAAGAACTTCTCCAATTTTTGGATTAGGGAACTTATCATTAGTACTGTTCCATTCCGGACCAAGGCCTAAAGAGAAATCTTAGTAAGGTCCAATTCTCCCCCACCTTAAAAATATTCCCTCTCCCGCGCCAAAACAGGTATGAAACTCATTTCTTCAAGATTTCACTTCACTTTGAGTTTACCCATAACTAACTTGAGCATTGGAGTGTTAACCTTGCAAGTTAGCTCCATCTACCACATTAGAAATGCAGCCCCGTCATAATGTAAGGCTCATATTAGCCTCTCTGATCATAATCTTGTTCTCGTGCATAATAAGTTCTTGTACCAATGATCATTCATTTGTTGTTACACTTTAAGATACAAAACCTCCCTTTTTAGGAGTAATGGAAGAGGAAATAGATATATCTCTAATCATATGCTTTGAATAACCACTATCAAGGTACCACTTAGTGTTCAATACTATAAAGTATTCATGCATTATAAACTCAAATCTTAACTTTAGGTACATAAATCAATTTGTTTGTGATAAAAATATATCAATAGATTTTTCATTAGGATCATAATTACATAAGTAAAATGAAGCATATATGTTTTTATTTTACGTTCATGGTATTATTTATAGAATTGAGAAGGAGGATAACCATTTTTAATTTCATGGCTTTTCTTGACAAAGAAAAACAAAGAAACATGTTGCATTTAAAAGAATTTCATGTTGAGATTATATATATATATATATATATATATATATATATATATATATATATATATATATATATATATATATATATATATATATATATATATATATATATATATATATATATATATATATATATATATATATATATATATATATATATATATATATATATATATATATATATGTATGTATGTATGTATGTATGTATATATTATTAAAAAATTTTAACATTTTTCTTAGGTTCATAACCTAGTCCGTCTTTATTATATGAAGTTCTTTGATTTCATATGATTCCAATTGACTCCTCCTTGATAAACTTATTGAGTATGTTATGTAGATCATCAATTTTATTTTACAAAATATTGTATTGTTCATATTTGGTAGGTTTAATAGGATCTTTAAGAGAAGAGGAAGAGTTTATTAATATATGTTATTTCTCTTTAAGAATGTATATTTCTTTCGGTAGATTTTTATTTTCTATTTCAAGGGAAGAAATGGTAGTCTTAGAGGCACAAGCAATGTGTTTTAATTTACTTGATTCTTTATTTAATTTCTTACATATTCAAAATAACTCATCATAAGTAAAGTATGAAGCTACTTCATGTAGAAGCATGCTTCGGTCTCAAGTTTTGATGATGTCAACACTACTCAAGGTCATCTCTTGATTGCAAAAAGACAAGCCTTTCAAAGTTCTCAAGATCAAGTCAAGATATCTTTCAAGTCAAGCCACATATGGAACTATGATTCTTCAAGAACTTGGATGCATTGCGGGTATATCAAATTCTACCCTTATAATTGATATACAAGTGTTCAAAAACATCAAGCATTTTTGCATAATACATGAGCATGTTTTTGAAACTTTAAAATTGGTATAACATTCATTTTTAAAAGCATTTTTTTGAAAAATAGCAGTGTTAACCGATTAACCATATAGGTTAACCGGTTAACCATTTCAAATTTTAAATAATCTGGGCTAACGTTCCAGTGTTAACCGATTAACCATATAGGTTAACCGATTAACACTGAACGTACAGTGAAAAATGGCTTTGTTTCAAGTTCAAAAATTGTTTGAAAATTATACCATTTCATTTTTAAAAGGCTTACTCAAATGTACCTTTTTGAAAGGGTATTTTACTCATATAAATTCTGAGTTTTTCAATTTTGAAAAACACACCAAAAACTTCCAATCTCCAAACACTTTCTACATTCATTTTCAAATTGTCTTAGAATCAAATTCACCATTTTTTAAAAATCTTTTCTAAGTGTTCATATGTGCATAAATTTCATATTCATCTTTGAACACTTGTGTTGAAAATTATAAAGAGTGAATTTTGATCATTTGGAGAAGATCAACTTTGATATTATTATTCTCAAAACAAATCTTTACAAACATTTGTATTCTGACTTGTGATCCAGGATTGTTGGACACAAGGGTGAGTGTTTACAAGAGGATTGTTCTTGTACACTTGTTAGTTTATTGTTTGATAGTAGGCCTCACCGGTTGATGGTGTGATAGGTTGTACTTTATTAAACAATAGTGAAAACTCTCTTTCATGTTGAAAGGGGAGTGGAGTACTCTCGGATTGTGAGGGGAACCACTATAAATTCTGGTGTCCATTGTTCGTTTATTTTTCTTCTGCTTTCATAACCAAGAACACAAACCAGTAAAATTTCAAGAAACCATAAAAACCGGAAAAATTTCTAAAGTCCTAATTCACCCCCCCCCCCCCCCTCTTAGGCATACTCTGTTCTTACAATTGGCATCAGAGCAGGTTAAGGTAACCTGTTCCTAACGATTCAGTATGGCTTCCGCAAGTACCAACCCGGTTTTCAAAGATGGGGGAAGTAGTAACAAGCCACCACTCTTTTCTGGAGAATACTTCGATTTTTGGAAAATCCGTATGAAGGCACATCTTGAGGCTCAAGGAGATGGTATATGGGAAACCGTTGAAACTGGTCCACATGTTCCTACAAGTGTGGTAAATGGTGTTGGAACCCCAAAGATTAAATCCTCATATGATGAAGATGACAAGAAGAGAATCTTGAATGAGAAGAAAGCAATCAACATACTTCAAAGCGCTCTCAGCATGGATGAATTCTTTCGCATATCACAGTGTCAATCGGCAAAACAGATTTGGGATACCTTGGTAGAAACGCATGAAGGAACAGCAGAAGTAAAAAGATCAAGACTTAACACGTTAAGTCAAGAATATGAGATGTTCCGTATGCAGCCCGGTGAATCTATTGTTGCCTTGCAAAAAAGGTTCGTTCATCTAACAAATCATCTGATTGCTCTCGGGAAAACCTTCACCAATGATGATCTCAACTTAAAAGTCCTAAGATCCTTGACAAGAGAATGGCAACCGAAGGTGACCGCCATTTCGGAAAATAAAAGTCTTTCAACAATGACATCCGCTTCATTATTCGGGAAACTTCAAGAGCATGAACTGGAACTTGTAAGGCTTGAGAAACATGAAAGTCAAGACAAGAAGTCCAAAGGAATTGCCTTGAAGACTGACACAAGGGATGATAAAAATGACGAATCTTCCGAAGACGAAAATTTCATGCTTCTAGTAAAGAAGCTTGGTAAGTTTTTTAATAATAATAAAACTTCTTCTTTTTCTAAAAAGAATAGACATTTCAGGAAAAAGGAGGCATCCACATCAAACCAAGAAATTACATGTTACGAGTGTGGGAAACAAGGTCACATAAAGCCAGATTGCCCGAAACTCGCAAATAAAGGAAAATTCAAGGGCAAGAAGGATTTCAAAACGAAGAAGGCTTATGTCGCATGGGATGACAACGAAGTGAGTTCATCATCGGAATCAGATAGCGATGAATGCACAAATATTGCCTTAATGGCCTCTCACCATTCCGATGATGAAAATGAGGTTAGTAGTAATTTTTCTGTCTATGATAATGATGCACAAGAAGTTATAGATGAACTTCTAAAAGAGTGCAAGACTTTGTATAAAGACATCACATCACAAAAGAAAAGAATTTTACTTTTAGAAAAACAAAATTCTGATCTCTTGAAAAAGATTGAAGATGGAAAACAAAAAGTGATGGATGAAAAACAAAGTCTTGTATGTAAGAATTGTGAGTCTTTGTCTTTTCAAATTGTTCAACTTAAAAGAGTTTTAGAAAGATACGAAAAAGGTCAAATTGGCTTGGAAGAAATTCTTAAACATCAAAAGTATCCTAATGATAAAAGGGGATTGGGATATTCTAAATTTTCAAAACCAAGCACCAATAAGACCATTTTCGTAAGAGCAAGTGAACAAATTGTTAAAGAAGAGACAAGCACTTCTAAAATTCAGCATCAAAATCATAACAAGAAAAGAATTGATAAGAAAAAGAATTATATTCCTAGATATAGAAGTCATTTTCAGCCTATGTGTTTTTACTGTGGAATTAAAGGGCACACACCTAATGCCTGCTATGTACGTAATATTGGTGTTGTAAAGGGGCATTATGTGTGGGTTGAAAAGGGTACTAACTATCAAGGACCCAAAGCAATTTGGGTACCTAACACTACCTAATTTTGTTTTGTAGGTATGCTTGAAGACAACCACAAATCAATGGTATCTTGATAGTGGTTGCTCGAAGCATATGACGGGAGATATAAACAAATTTTCAAGTATATCATTAAAGGCCAAAGGATACGTCACTTACGGTGATGATAATAAAGGAAAAATTCTTGGAATTGGAACCATTGGTGCACCTCCATGTACAATCATCGAAGACGTTCTTTATGTTGAAGGCCTTAAGCATAACCTGCTTAGCATCAGTCAATTGTGTGACAAAGGGTTCAAAATCAACTTCACAAAGGAGGAATGCTTGATCGAACACGAAGTCACTCATGAGATTCTGCTAAAAGGTAAAAGATATAATAATATTTTTATGATCTCTTTTGATGATTCTTCCTTGAAGGTAAAATGTCTTATGGCAAACAACAACGAGGCATGGCTTTGGCATAAAAGATTTACTCACATTCACATGGAGCATCTAAACAAATTAATCAAACATGATCTAGTTGTTGGGCTTCCGAAGATAAAATTCATCAAAGATAAATTATGCGATGCATGTCAAAAGGGAAAACAGACCAAGACAACTTTCAAATCCAAGCAAGTGGTTTCTACATCAAGACCACTTCAATTGTTGCACATGGATCTTTTTGGTCCATCAAGAACAAAGAGCTTCGAAGGTAGTATTTATGCTTTAGTTATTGTTGATGATTTTTATCGATATACCTGGACAATGTTTTTAGTGTAGAAAAATAATGCGTTCAAAGCATTCGAAAAGTATGCAAAACAAATTCAAAACGAGAAGTCACTCACTATAGCCTCCATAAGAAGCGACCACGGTGGAGAATTTCAAAATTCAGACTTTGAAGAATTTTGCGAAGAACATGAAATTTCTCATAATTTTTCGGCACCAAGAACTCCTCAAGAAAACGGCGTCGTAGAACGGAAGAATCGTTCACTAGTTGAACTTGCTAGAACAATGCTCAGCGACACAAATCTTCCAAAATATTTTTGGGCAGAAGCAGTAACCACGGCGTGTTTTGTAAGCAACCGTGTGAATATTCGACCGCTACTCAAAAAGACTCCGTATGAGTTGTTCAAGGGAAGGAAACCTAATATATCATTCTTCCACATATTTGGCTGCAAATGCTTCGTTCTCAACAACAATAAAGACAATCTCGGTAAGTTTGATGAGAAGTCCGACGAAGGTATATTTCTTGGTTACTCTCTTTATAATAAAGCATTTAGAATTTTTAATAAAAGGACTCTTACCATTGAAGAGTCTATTCATGTTTCGTTTGATGAGACTAACCCCTCGAAAGAGGATAATATTGTTTTGGATGATGATGATGATTTTGTAGATACTCCACAAAATGAAGAAATTGTTTCAAAAGATCAAACAATATTACGAGAAGATGTTATTCAAGAAAATCAAGATCTTCCGAAAGAATGGAGAACACACAGAGATCACCCAATTCACAAAGTTATTGGTGATATTAGTCAAGGCGTTGCAACTCGACTTAATTTAAAGGATGTTTGTCTCAACATGGCGTTTGTATCTCAAATTGAACCATCAAAGATCGATGAAGCTCTAGGAGACGACCAATGGATTATAGCAATGCAAGAAGAACTTAATCAATTTGAAAGAAACCAAGTTTGGACCCTTGTACCAAGACCAGATAATAAGCATATCATAGGAACCAGATGGGTGTTCAAGAACAAACTTGACGAGAACGGGATTATAGTTCGTAACAAGGCAAGATTGGTCGCACAAGGCTACAACCAGGAGGAAGGAATTGATTTTGATGAAACATTCGCTCCGGTAGCAAGGTTAGAAGCAATCAGATTACTACTTGCTTACGCTTGTTCTATGAATTTTCAGTTGTTCCAGATGGATGTCAAAAGCGCTTTCCTGAATGGGTACATTAATGAGGAAGTCTACGTCAAACAACCTCCGGGTTTTGAAGACTTCAAAAATCCCTCACATGTTTTAAAACTAAAGAAGGCTCTCTACGGTTTAAAACAAGCACCACGAGCATGGTATGATCGCCTTAGCAACTTCCTATGTGAGAAAGGATTTACAAAAGGAAAGGTTGACAAGACGCTGTTTATAAAGAAAATCAAGGGTAATACCTTGTTGGTACAAGTCTACGTCGACGACATCATATTCGGATCAACAAACAAAGAACTTTGCGAAGAATTCTCACTCATGATGCAAGAAGAATTCGAGATGTCCATGATGGGAAAGTTAAATTATTTTCTTGGACTACAAATCAAGCAAACCAAGAATGGAATCTTTCTCAACCAATCCAAGTACTGTAAGAAATTAATAAAGAAATTCGATATGGATAGTTGCAAGATGATGTCTACTCCTATGGGATCCGGAACGTATGTTGATCAAGATGAATCTGGTACTCCAATTGATATTACTAAATATCGAGGTATGATTGGTTCATTACTATATTTGACGGCAAGTCGTCCTGACATTATGTTTAGTGTTTGTTTGTATGCGCGCTTCCAAGCAAATCCAAAGGAATCGCATCTCACTGCTGTGAAGAGAATTATCAAGTATCTCAAAGGAACGACCAACGTCGGATTATGGTATCCTAAAGGTAGTACTTGTTCTTTAGTTGGTTATTCTGACGCTGACTATGCAGGATGCAAAACCGATAGAAAAAGTACAAGTGATACATGTCACATTCTCGGAAATGCTCTAGTATCATGGGCCTGCAAGAAGCAAGCTTGTGTAGCACTCAGCACCGCCGAAGCAGAATACATCGCCGCAGGAAGTTGCTGTGCACAGATTTTATGGCTGAAACAACAACTTCTGGATTATGGTGTTGACCTCGGATGCATTCCTCTACAATGTGATAATACTACTGCCATAAATATCATGAAGAATCCGGTTATGCATTCTAGAACAAAGCATATCGATATCCGGCATCACTTCCTTTGAGATCACGTATTGAACAGAGATGTTGATGTTACTTTCGTCGACACACACAACCAACTCGCCGACATCTTTACCAAGCCTTTGGCGAAAGAACCATTCTACAAAATTCAGAGAGAACTTGGGATTCTTGATGAAGGTGACATCTGACCTTTTTCTCTAATATGTGTATGCATCTTTTGTGATATGTTTTCATATGTTTTCATTCTGTTTTTAAGTATTTTTTTCAAAAATTTAGTGTGTTAACCGATTAACCTATATGGTTAACCGATTAACACTGTTGAATTTTCAATTCTGATTAAATTTTTTAATGTGTTAACCGATTAACCTATATGGTTAACCGATTAACACTGTTAATTTTTCTAAAAATCAGAAACGAAAATCATTTAAGTTTTTGAAAATATTATATATTTTAAATGTATTTTTATATGGTCCATATTCTCTCAAATATCCAAATCCATATCCAAAATCCATATTCCCTCTTCAAACCCTAACTTCTCTCTCCCATTCTCTAAAGTTGGAAAAACTCCCCACAACTTCTCAAACCCTAACTTCCTCAGAACCCACAACCTCAGTTCTCTCAAACCTTCATCCATGGCTTCAGCATCAAATCGCGGCAAGGGAAAATTACCAGAACATCATTCTGCATCAGAATCAGATGACGACAGCATTCCAATGGAAACCACCAAAAAGAGGCAGATGGATTTCAAAGTTCGTGTTCGTCAACTTATGCCGGTAAAGTACGTAAATCTTCGAGCTTTTCCTGCAATATCTTTTGATTTTCCTACTCTGTTGGAATATCAGCGTATCGACAAGTTCGTCACCGACTCTGGTATCATTTATCCTGATCTTGTTAAAGCTTTTATGAATAAAATGTCTGTATATCTGGACATGGATGAGAACCACATGATCCGTTCCACCATTAGAGATCATGAGTTTGTTGAGAATTTATCCACCCTTGCTAGACACCTTAAGATTCCATCAAAAGGCTGCTTCCTGAGGAAAGGTGTAAACCATGTAGATGGACCCTGGGCAAACTATGATAAAATGGAGTATTACTATCAGATTTGCAGGTTCCCAAAAGAAACCGTTATTGCAAACTCTCGCACCGCTCGTATGCTGTGCTATGCCAAAAATCTGACAGTATCTGATCGAATGCTTCACTACATTATCTGCTATGTCCTTATTCCAAAGGACTCAAATCACTCTCAGATCAACGACTTGGAAATGCAACTGATCTTTGCTATTAAGAACCGAATCAGAGTCAATTGGATTTTGACTATTATGTATCATCTGCAGCAATAACTTCATTGCATTACCCGGCTGCCGTATGCTCGCTTGGTTTCTAGAATTCTGGAATTAACTGAACTTGACCTCAACAGAGAACCATCCTCCAAGATGAAACCTACAACTAATGAGATCAATAAGATTAATTTTGTGAAGAATACTAGAATCATCAAGGCGGCTGACGGTACCTACAGGTATACTGATGACGGTCCTGTGCATCACGCATATCCAATGCCTGAAGGGGGTCTTACTAGTGAGTTTCTCTATACAACCATGATGAACCAGCATCGAGAATCCATGAATATGCATAGAGAGACCTCCCGAGCAATTGCCTCCCTCAGAAACCTCATTCTTAACCCTCCACATTCCAACACCCGAGTTGTGGACGACGAGATTGAAGAAGAGGTTGATAGTGATGAAGAAGAAGAGGAGGAGGATATGGCCGATGAGGATTCTTAGAGAATATGTTCCTGTTGTTGTTTTTATTGCTTTGCTTTCTAGTCTTAAGTTTTATGTTTCCATTTGAACTATGTTTTATTGTAACAAGTACAATTTATATTTGCTGCATTTTATATGTACTACTGTTTATGCTTTGTGTTAACTTGGCTTTGCATGTGCTTATTACTATATATGCTGCTATCTTGTGATTTCTTTGAAAGCTCTTCCTTTTTGCTGATGTCAAAGGGGGAGAAGAGCTTGGTTTTGTTAATGTCTCTCTGTGTGCAGATTTTTTTTCCTCTGTTAAGATAGGGGGAGTTGCTAGACATAGGGGGAGAACCAGATCAAGAACCAAGAGATATCGCACAACATTTTTTATTGTCATCATCAAAAAGGGGGAGAATGTAGAAGCGTGCTTCGGTCTCAAGTTTTGATGATGTCAACACTACTCAAGGTCATCTCTTGATTGCAAAAAGACAAGCCTTTCAAAGCTCTCAAGATCAAGTCAAGATATCTTTCAAGTCAAGCCACATATGGAACTATGATTCTTCAAGAACTTGGATGCATTGCGGGTATATCAAATTCTACCCTTATAATTGATATACAAGTGTTCAAAAACATCAAGCATTTTTGCATAATACATGAGCATGTTTTTGAAACTTTAAAATTGGTATAACATTCATTTTTAAAAGCATTTTTTTGAAAAATAGCAGTGTTAACCGATTAACCATATAGGTTAACCGGTTAACCATTTCAAATTTTAAATAATTTGGGCTAACGTTCCAGTGTTAACCGATTAACCATATAGGTTAACCGATTAACACTGAACGTACAGTGAAAAATGGCTTTGTTTCAAGTTCAAAAATTGTTTGAAAATTATACCATTTCATTTTTAAAAGGCTTACTCAAATGTACCTTTTTGAAAGGGTATTTTACTCATATAAATTCTGAGTTTTTCAATTTTGAAAAACACACCAAAAACTTTCAATCTCCAAACACTTTCTACATTCATTTTCAAATTGTCTTAGAATCAAATTCACCATTTTTTAAAAATCTTTTCTAAGTGTTCATATGTGCATAAATTTCATATTCATCTTTGAACACTTGTGTTGAAAATTATAAAGAGTGTATTTTGATCATTTGGAGAAGATCAACTTTGATATTATTATTCTCAAAACAAATCTTTACAAACATTTGTATTCTGACTTGTGATCCAGGATTGTTGGACACAAGGGTGAGTGTTTACAAGAGGATTATTCTTGTACACTTGTTAGTTTATTGTTTGATAGTAGGCTTCACCGGTTGATGGTGTGATAGGTTGTACTTTATTAAACAATAGTGAAAACTCTCTTTCATGTTGAAAGGGGAGTGGAGTACTCTAGGATTGTGAGGGGAACCACTATAAATTCTGGTGTCCATTGTTCGTTTATTTTTCTTCTGCTTTCATAACCAAGAACACAAACCAGTAAAATTTCAAGAAACCATAAAAACCGGAAAAATTTCTAAAGTCCTAATTCACCCCCCTCCCCTCTTAGGCATACTCTATTCTTACACTTCATCATCTTCACGTTTTTCCATGAGGAAGACATTTGCTTTTTCTTCATCTAAAGACTCCATGTCATTTTCATCCTAGGCTATGTATACTTTTTTTTCTTCTTTCTAGGGTTTTCTAATTTTTTTTTCTAATTTTGATTTTGGTTATGTTTTATATTCAGATTCTGAGGGGGCATCGATTTTATATGCCTTTTCTTTTCATATAGATAGCAGTTTAAAACCAATATCTCCATCCAGTATTGTGTTAAAAAAAAACTCTTGTTACACTTCATGATTTTTTTGAAGTTTTGAACAAGAAATATCATATCTCCATTAAAATATGAATCCTTTTCTTCTTCAACTTTGATAGTCATGTCTTTCTTCTTGTTTTCACCTTCTTCATCCTCATATAGCCTATTCATCTCCATTTTGTGTTCTTGCAATTTTCCAAATAAAGTAGCTAAATCAATGGAAGACAAGTCCCTAGATTCAAAAATCATAGTGATATTTGGTTGCCAATTTCAATTTAGGCATCTAAGAAATTTTATAACTAAATCCTCATTTTTAAATACTTTACCTAGAGTTCTCATATGACTCACAATGTGAATGAATAGTTTTTAATATTTTTCTTCGGAATTTATTGAAAAGCTTGAACTCATGGGTCAATGTGTTCATCCTATCCAAAACTCATAACTTGAAAGGTGTCCCACATTTCTTTTGCAATTTGTAGTGAGAAACAAACAAAACTCATAAATACCAAGTGCGGTAGTAATAATAGTTTTAGCATTTGAACTGGACTGCACTTTTTCTTTTTCATCTTTGGTCCAAATTTCTTGATCTTTATTTTTCACGACACCATTTATTTAATGTGTGAAAAAATACCATTTTCACAGCCTTTCAAATATCATAATTCATCCCCTCTATGAAGATTCTCATTTTCACTTTCCATAAAGCATATTCTTGTTCATTAAAATATGGTCACATGTATAGTGAATAATTTGAAGTCATTCTTATCTCATAAGACAATTAGTCTTATAAGGGGAGTTGGGATCTTATGCCATTTGTTGATCAAGTGACTCCAAATACAAGATGAGGGAGGGGAAATTATGATATTTGAAATTTGTGAATAATTTATTAAAAAAAACTTAATCTTAAAAACATTTATATTATAATATATAAATAAGGTAGAAATAAGATGGAGAACAAGAGAGATATGCAACATAAATAACATAAAGAATAGAAAATAAAGAAAGAATAAGCGATATAAAGAATGCACCAGAGATCTATATCGGTTCGACCTAACCACTTAGTGTACTTCCCCCCCCCCCCCCCCCCCCCAGAATTCTCTCTTGAGAGTTCCACAAAATCACACCCGAGCTTTTACAAGATCAGTCCCTGAACCTTCAACAACAAATAGACGAAGCATTTACCCATGCTTACCTCAAAAGCCTTCCCACAAGATTTTTTTTAGGTTTAGCTTGAAACCTTTATTTATTTTACAAAGATAATTTATAAGAGAATCACACTCTTGAATAAAGAATATTAAGCCCAACACGAGTTACTATACAACTCTCACCAGGGCTTTTGAAACTTTCAGCATAACAATAATTCTTATGAATAAACAATTTCAAAGACATAGTGACTGGAAGAATAATATTGAGGTTTCTATTCACAAATATAGTTTTAAATGAAATGAGGAGAAGCCTTATTTATATATAAACAGTTTTGGCTCAAAAAGGAAATAATCTATTGGACAAATTTATTAATTTAATTGATTAACACATATTTTAGTTGATTAAAAGCTTCAAAAGGAGGAAACCTTAATTCATAAAAGGAAGCCCTAAAATGGTTATATGAATTAATCAATTAATAGCTTTTCTAATCAATTAGATGGTCTTCCTTCTTGATTTAATCGATTGGACCAATTCTTTAATTGATTAGATAGTGAGTTAACTTTCCTAATTGATTAGAAATAGTTATTAATCAATTTAATACATGCCTTGATATATTTTTAATTTTTTTTTGTAAAAATAGAGAGGGTATGAAAAGACTTTATCCATGTGTGTGATTAGTACAACGCAAGTGTACGATAATATCAAAGTAGTAAAAGATTATTGTCCATTGAGACCAAAAATCAAATTACTGCTTTCTATTATTTCGGTTATGATTAATAAAACAACACAGCCAGACATATCATATATTCTAATAATAATAACATTAATAGAAGCAATATAGAAACCCGATTAAAACAAAAAATTAACTTGAGTTGAATTGCTCCAAATAGTCTTGAACAATACATCATAAGCGAGAAAACAAGAAATCATAAAAACATAAGCTACTAACTTAGAAGTTTGAGTGAAATTTAGTACAAATACTTTAGGGCCCTTTTGTCTTATGATTACAACACATTTAAAGGCTCAAAATGATATTAATTGGCAGTAAAGTGTCCTAAATACGAAGCTTAATGTCAAGGAAATCAATGGGTGCATAACATAAATGAGGAAAATTCAAAAGTCACATTTAGGATTTGGAGGAATTACAGTCGTAAGAGTTTTTTTAAGGAATATCTGCAATCCCTGTTGCGTGCTAATGAAGTGCCTCAATGCCATGCAATGGTTACGCTTGTAAGGGATGCTTACGACCACCCGTAACCACTTTGTTTTGCTCATCCTCTTTGTGCTCATTGGATATTTGGTATCTGGAATCAATGTAATTTCCTCTGTGCTTGCAACATAGACAAAATACCAATTTTAGGGTGTAAAACAAAATATAACTAACAAAAATATAGGGGGAAACCTAATTAGAAAATGGTAAAAAAAAGTTGATCATTGATTGCCTTAGTACTTCAAACTTACTTTTGATTGTGGTTTTAAATTGCACTCCACAATCGTAATATTACGGATGTGATAACCTTCACAACTGCATCACACCACAATTACGTTGTGATTTAAGATCACATGTATGACTGTATTAGAAACCACATCAGACAGTTTCATCCATATATTTTTCTATTATTTTCCTCAAATATCAAAATTTTAGAACTTCAAAACTTAATTTACTTTGGATGATATGAAAAATCTTAACATTAAATGTTTTTCAACAATGTACTTAAGCACTTCTCCATTAAATTTCACGCTGCAACGACCATAATGCGCATCACAACAACCACAATCACTGCAATGTACTTAACCTTTTATAATTTAAACTGATCACTCTAAGACGCTTAGTGTGGGACCACGCAAATGATAAGTGCTAAAATGTACTAATTTTTAGTGTGAATAATTGGTACTTATTGGCTTAATTCATCCAATAAACCTCAACTTTTGTGCATATGTTATATTGTTTACATTATAGTATATATATTGCGTACCCTGTCAATATCATTGAGTTTAATTGTTTTTCTCTCATTTTTTAAGTATACAAGTAAATCTATTTTATCATTGTATTATAGAGTATTGAATAAGCTTTCCAACGCTTCCGACCGTGCGTAAAACGAGGTTACGCTTCAAAAGTTATGGTCGAAACAAATGTTGGTGTATTGTCATGTTCGCTGTGCGAACTAGAGGCAAGCGAATTCGCCAAGAGTTTGCACTGCGAACTCAAGGTGAATAAAAATTGCTCTGAAGCATGGAAAACACTGTTTTGGTAATAGCTAAGATGGTATATGTTCGCTGGGCGATCGGGAGTTCGCAGTGCGAACACGGGAACCCATTTTTGCCTATTTAAGTCACTTTTCAACATTTTTAGGTTATATTGTTGGGAACTTTTTACCCCAACTTCATCAAAAATATTCTTGAGTAGATTTAGCTTAGAAACAACATATTAAGTGTATATCTAAGTGTATATCTTGACGATCTATAGTCGAATCCACTTCAACCGGAGTTGACAAACCGTGAGATTTGTTCTTCTTCTCTCTTCTCTTTGTTCCCTATATTTGTTGGTGTTTTGTATGTAAGTTTGTTTTTATTGTATGTATATTATTGATTTTTGTATAAAATCTATTTTACAACTCTTTATCGATGGTTATTGTTGCACCCCAAAATTTGCCTAACCTTTTCTCACTTGGTTTATGTTTCATTGCATTGTTCTAGCATTTGCATAGCATAGCATTATTCATTTAGCAGGGGATCAAGTGTGGTTTATATCAAGAGGAGCCTATCTAGAGGTCTTATTCAAGCTTGAGAAGTCACCAAAGTCATCAGGAAGAGGGTTGTGTTCTTGAGAAGTTTGGTTGTTTGTATGTGGTTAATCTCCTAACCTGAGGACCAATTGAAGACTATCAGTGGGTTGTGAAGTCTTGATCATGGATAGGGTGTGGATAGAGATTATGGAGTGCCTTGAGGGTCATGGTGGAGCTCAGTCAAGTCATTATGCCAAGTGTGAAGAGTCACAGTTGAGGGTGTTGCAATTAGGGTTTTTGTCTGAGTAACTTTAAGTTAACTGTGCAGTTGAAGAGGATCAAAGCTCAATTATAAGTCTTTGTAATCATGGAGAGTTGTGTTGAGGTACATGAGGTGATATTCCAAGATCAATTCAAGAAGAATCCCAAGTGTGAGGAGTTGCTAAACTAGGGTTCTCAGGGTAAAATCCCCTATTTTAGTGCCTAACTTCAAGACCACTTACCTCAAGATACAAATTTCATCTCAACTTTTGGCCAACATGAAACTTGTAGAGCATGCTCTTAGATTTAATTTGAGTACTAGAAGTCCTCCATTGGATTTATAGAACTCAAGTTATGATCCAGACAAGTTACAAGTCATCAGATGATTATAAAATTTGTCTGCAAAAGTCAACCAACTTCCAAGGAACCTTTGACCTAGAATGGTGTTTCTCCTCAACTTTTGGCCAACATTAAAGTTGTATGTATTGATCTTATCTTTCCAAATTGTACTAGAAGTATTCCATCTGATTTGTAGAACTCAAGTTATGAGGTTTACAAGTTAGGGGTATTTTGGGAAAGTAGGATTATAGGTCATTTGGCATTATAGGTCATTTTCACTATTTTGCGAGCTTCAAATGAAGTTTTGTCCAACATGAAACTTGTTCAAAATAGCATTTTTAGGTCAACCATCTATCAAGGATGTATTAATTTGGCTTGGAGTGAGACTTGGTTTGAAAGAGATTGATAAAAGGGGAATTAAAAGGCATTTATGTGAAAAAAACTCAAATTAAATCGTGTTCAAACAAGACCAAATGAGTGCTCGTTTTGATCAGAAAATTCATTTTGAACACAATGGGAATAGTGGAAAATGTATTTGAGGCATAGTTCATAGTGTTTCAACTTATTTCTTCATGATGAAGAAACACATCCAATCTTGGCCATAGGATACAAACAAGGGTTTAATCCTGTCCATACACTCTCCACAGTTAACAAGCATTGTAATTGAAGCTTCTAGGAGAAGTTTTGAGCTCAGAATCGTGCATAGCCATAGTTGGAATTTTCAAGCAAAAGTGAAATTTGGATATCTTGGATTGGGCCTCCAATGGGCCTCCAACTCATCAAAATCAATTCTACAAAAGTTCAAAAATGCATTAGGATCAAGGTTGGTGGTTATTTCGTGCTAGAGCCAGAGATTGCAGAGTGAATTTTCAAGCTTCAAGGGAGAAATCAAATTTCATTTCAACAGTAATTCAAGGCAAATTGAGGATTGAATCATCTTCAGCATCAATCATAGAATGTATCTGAACAGTTTGAAGCCAAGGATCATGCCCTAACTGCTCCAATTTGAAGTTGCAACTCAGGTATGCAACTTTCAAAATTGCTGTAGATTCATGATGATCTAGCATGTTTTAGCATGAGGTTAAGGTTTAGGAGAGATTATAGATGGATTCTGGATCAAAATATTGGAGTTTAGAG
This sequence comes from Lathyrus sativus, assembly GCA_963859935.3. Classification (NCBI taxonomy): domain Eukaryota; kingdom Viridiplantae; phylum Streptophyta; class Magnoliopsida; order Fabales; family Fabaceae; genus Lathyrus; species Lathyrus sativus. The sequence continues at coordinate 608,143,492 of OZ012739.1, forward strand.
ACAAATTAGGATGTGATCAACTTTCTGTTTGGCTTCGAAGCTCTTTGATCTTAAGGTGTTAGCTTGATCTAGATAGTTCATGATGATCTATGAAGAATAAGGGAGAGATCCATAACCTTAATTGTGAAATTGGTGATAATCAAAAACTTGATGCATTTTCTGTTTGTGATCGGGTTTTAAAATGCATGAGGATTTAGGAGAAATGGATATGATATTTGGAATCAGCGTGGAAAATTGAGTGGAGCTGTATAGATTTTGTTAAGGTTTGATGACCTGTAATTGGAGCTCGCCTGAGAAGACGGTGGCTCAGCCACCGGAGCCACCACACCTGAACTTCCCTCTATTTCTGATTTAAATGAAGAAGATGAAGGAGATCCGTTGGATTGGATTGAGAAGGAGACTTTGTATTCAGATCGTACGCGTGGAATTCATTTTCAGACTTGGACATTGACCAGGCAGCAAACGCTGCGTTTCATTAATCTGACTTGGCAAGTGATGTGGCGCGCGCATGTTCCTTGGATGAGCTTACTTAGTCTCTAGATCCAACCATCCTGATATTTTCCTGGCATTTTATTTTGTTAATTCATTTTCTTTTTATTTTAATTGCTTTATTCTTTTAAAATTCATAGTAATTCCAATTTTGGTCAGAAAAATAAAATAAAAATATGTGGATAATCTAGATTTAATTTCTGATTTTCTGGTGCTGTTACATTTTATTTTCATGCAATTTTCAATTTTATTTGATTTTTTGCATTTTGTTTAATTCATTAATTTTGGCATATTTCTTCATTTTCTTGCTGATTTTTGTATGATCATTTGGTATTGAATTTAAATGAGATTTTTTGCTGGTCGCTAGTATAGAGGTGCATGATCCCTTAGGAATTATTTCATGATTTTTAGATAAAAATAGGTTCTGTTTTGGATTAGGTTCCCATGACCTTCCATTTTAGGGTTTCCCTTTGACAACTTTAAGTTTAGGAATTCTTTAGTACCCTTAAGCATAGTTTTAGGCCCTGACCTTTATACTATAGGTCCCTAACACATGTAGGTTCCCTTAGAAAGTTTTATAGGATTTTAGGAGATGATTTAGTATTTTTCATAGATTTGATACTTAGGCTAGTTTTAAGGTGCTTTCAAGATAACACTTGCACTAGTTGAACTCCAATGGTGGCCTTTAGTCATAATAGGTTTGCTAATATTCTTTAATGGTGTTTTAGACATATAGAAGCTTCTGTTTGGCTTGATTGTGGTGTTTGGTTTTGGTGTTTAGACCTCCTTTTAGTAGCTTTCTTGTAGCTTAATCAATTAGGGTTTAGGAAGAGCTTTAGTTTGATCTCTCTTCCTTCAAATAAACATGGATTGCCTTGATTGCTTTCCATTCTCATCCCATGATTCAAGGTCCCTATGTGGAAGCCTCATCTTTCCTTTGGAAGGATGTGTGGCATATCACAAGAGGTATAACCTTTGAGGATGCCTATCTCAGATGTATGGTTGAGTGCCATGATGGGTTCCCTTGGTTTCCATCATGCTTCCCATCATCACGCAATAATCTTGATGTTAATTCTCATCTCTCTGGGTGGATCCTTTGTAGCATAAAGATGGAGCCTTCATTTCCTTCTCTTGAAGATGGCTTGGATTTGAAGTTGTTTGCAGACTGTTTGATTGTTTTGCTGTTAGATTGCTTTGCTGTTGAGTTGTTTGTCTACTATTTTGTCTGCTGTATTTTCTGATTGCTTGACTGTTGCTTGTGTGACTGTTTGGTGTGTTGCATTAGACTAGGTCTTATTTAGATGATTCTAGGCCTAAGGGCATTGAAAGGTTGAGACTAGCTCCTTTTGCTTATCTGCATTAGAGGTTGAGTCTGTCTCCCTCTGCTTGACTGTTATTGCTTGGCTTTGCTTGCTGGCTTAAGGTTGAGTCTGTCTCCCTTGCCTGTGTTATGTGTTGCCTTTGGCTTTCTTGCTCTAGAAGTTAAGCTTGACTCCTTCTGCTTGTTTGTTGCATTGCATGCATTTTATTTACAGTTATTTTCTTTACAGTTATTTCTTCTGCTGTTGCTTTCCTTTGCCATATTCCCCTAGGAACTCTGACTTCTCTTGTTCAAGAGAAGTTATGACAGACATTAGGGTTCTAACCATGCATGATAAAATTAGGTAGTTCCCTCCTAACCTCAATCATAGGATTAACTTTGCATGAAAACTTTAGGATTGGATCAGTTCCCTTTTAGTTCGTCCTTTCTCTTCTCATCTTCAAACAAATCAAGATACAGTAATAAAGGTTAATTGATGTCGTACGCTACGAGCCTTAAGCTACTTGAGAAAGGGTTGTTGGAGAGTTTCTTTTCAACAGCTTGGATGTTTAGTATCGTACCCTTTGGGTGACATGCGACGCATTCACTCTCAGGTCATAGTCTCTAGTGCGATATTGGTTACAAACATCCATAACAAGATACTTCTTTAAAAAAACAAAAAACAAAGATGAAACATCTTTTTGTCCTCTGGGACCTTTAATCCTTGGAAACCTTTTCAGAAGGAGAGTTCTGTTAACTCCTGGTTCTACCACAAACGGTAAACGCCTAAGTCTCCGTCGAGCGAGCTGCTTACACCAACTGCTGGAACCGTCTCTTAACCCTACTCGGATAAAAAAGACAAACCTGTGTCTCTTGTAGTCCCGAACTACGTTTTCTCTGATCTTTCGCGCCGTGTGAAAGTACGTAGGCACGAGATACGATATCTTGGCGAGCAACCTTTCCCCGTAACCCGTAGTTAGGCGAACTACGTAGACTCTGATTTCTCGTTCCAGACGGGAATACGTAGGCATAGAACTGTTGTGTTCTGCCGAGTCATTTTCTTTTCTTTTCAGACCAGCCTTTTAGCGTAGATAGATATAATCAACCCGTCAGGTAAACACAACAAGCGTGGATCCCATCGAGTACGATGGACGTGAGGGGTGCTAATACCTTCCCCTTGCGTAACCGACTCTCGAATCTAGACAATGGTTGCGATGACCTTGTCTTATACCTTTTCGTCAGGTTTTTTCTGATCGTTTCCTTTCCCGTTCTGAGGGATAAATAACGAAAGGTGGCGACTCTTTTATTTTGCCGGCACCTTATTTTCGCGGTAGCGACAGCTCGCGACTCTGCTGGGGACTGTTCCCATCCCTTATGCTGGGACCGTTTCCCATCCCCTATGCGAGTCAATCCTAGCGCTTGTGTGTTTACCTGTTGGGTTTTATTTCTCGTTTTACTTTCTGCATTTTATTTTCAGTATGATATTATTATTGTGCTGTTGTGGGAAGGGGCTCTCATGAGTGATAATCTAGACCCAGGCTTGAGTGTATACCTAGCATTAGTTGTGGAAAGTAGTGGGCGCGTGCTTGCTTTGCAGGCACTAGTGTCTCACGAAATCCACGCTCAGACGAGATTTTCCCGGTTGACTTCTTTTCCGGCCCTTTGGGCTTGAGGGGTTGTTGGTTTGGAGGATTGTCGACTCTGGGGACCGATCATTTGTGACTCATCTGAGTGAGGCCACTTCAAAAGATGATGATGCCACACCTTCTTGGTATCGTATCATCATTTCTTGAAAGTCTGTGACACTGGGAAACACATAGGATGCCATACCTTGTCTATGATTAGGTCCATACCAGTGAGCGGGGGTCGGGTTATTGCAGGAAACCATAACCTTCAGACTACCTGGTTTTCTTGATAGTGAATCAGTATTGTTGGGTTCAGAGGGTTCTTATCATTAGAGATGTGGTTGTTCTCGACAGTGCATAATTATAGGTCCTCTTCAGGGTTGTATTATCAGAGCAGTGTTGTGATTGTGTTGAAACAGAGCCTCTGTCTCCTCAACAGCACAATCTTGATCCCCTGTTGCATGATTGCATTTTGCATTTTGCATACTCATTTGCATATCATTAACGTGTGTCTGTGTTGCAGGTGCATATTATCCCCCAGTTCCGGTATTTCTTGCCTTCTTTTGTGCTAGCATGAGATCTCTAAAGAAGAATGTGGCCTACAAGCTCCCTACCCCAAATGTTGCTCTACTGTCCAGTTTGAGTGCCTTGGCCGATGATACAGTGAGAGGGGAATTCAGGAAATCTTATGGGAAGCTGCTCAGTCTGGTTCGTAAACCTTCGGCGTATGAGTTGAATGGGTTGTATGCCTTGCTATAGTCCTATGATCCTCCATTGAGATGCTTCACTTTTTCGGACTTCATTCTTGCACCTACATTAGAGGAGTATGCTGAGTTGTTGGGTGTACCTATTAAGAATCAGACGTCGTTCGTTCACATGGATGTTAAGCCTAATCTGGCTAATCTAGCTCTTGCTCTTCATCTGGATGCCTCTGAGTTGCTTCTGTCTAGTTGGAATGGGGTTCCTGGATTTTCTCTGCAGTTTCTAGTTGGGAAAGCTCAACAGTGTGCCAAAGACGGTTGTTGGATCGTATTCAATGCCATTCTTGCCCTCTGCATATATGGCATCATCTTGTTTCCCAACATGCCTGATTTTGTAGACTTGGATGCCTTTCATATCTTTGCGTCAGGGAATCCAGTCCCTACCTTGATTAGTGATGTATATCATTCCGTCCATTACAAGAACGAAAATAGAAGGGGTAAAAATGTATCATGTTGTGTGCCCTTACTCTACAGATGGTTTGATAGTCACCTGCCCAAGAAGGGTCCCTTTGCTTCATCTACAGCCACAGCTGAGTGGTCTGAGCGCTTGATGGGTTTATCAGTAGAGAGCATTGTTTGGTTTGATCGAGATAGGTTGGGTACTTAAATCATTTTCAGTTGCAGTGGTTTTCCGAATGTGCCTTTGATTGGAAGAAAGGGCTGTATCAACTACAACCCATCTCTACTTGTCAGACAGTTTGCATATGCTTTGAGAAGTCCGCCAAAAGATGAAGAGGTGCAGGAATCTCTGTACCTCACAGGTCTTCTAGAGGGGGATATGTTGGCTAAGCTTCAACATGCATGGAATGATATCAGTAGACGAGAAAAATCTTTGTTGGGTAAGAGCAATAGCCAAGCTTATGCTCCTTATGTGACTTGGATCAAGACCAGAGCAGAGACAATAGGGATGCCTTTCCCACCTGCTAAGCAAGAGTGCCCTCCAGTGGTTGAAGAGCCTACTACCGTGTCTATTCAGCAGTATAATCAGGTGTTAGCTGAGAAAGAAGAGCTGAAAAAGGCCAACGAGGAGTTGGAGAAAGAGCTGGCACATCTTAGAAGCGAGAGAAATGAAGTCGTCCACTCCTTCAAGAAACAAACAGAACTGGTGAACCGGCTAGGCACGGACCTGACCAAGCAGATAGCTGACCGGGAACGTTTGGGTTTGGACTTCAAATCTGTCAACGATGTGCTTTCCACCAAGAAGCAGAACTTGGATGAAGCATACCAGAGAATATCCAAATTCAACCAGCAATGGAATGCCACTATAGCCAGCAACAAAGAGAGGGAGGACAAACTGAAACAACAGATCTCCAAATTGAAGGCTCAAGTGAAGGCTAGCGAGAAGAAGTTTGATGAGGAAACTGTTTGCAGATATGCCACTGAAGACATGCTAAACAAGGCTATCGCCAACCTGAAAGATTGCAAGCAGATGTTCGAGTCTAAGAAGCGAAGGTTAGAAGACTGTTTTGGCCAGGGAGCGTGGTAAGACTCTGTTGAAGGTCTCCAGTGCACTATTATGCAGAGGGAGTTGCTTGTTGAAAGGTTACTTACTCAGCCCGATCATTCCAAAACAAAGGAGTTGCTAGAAGAGTTTCACGCCCGTTGTCGCACTTGACTATCTTTGTAACCCTTTGTATTTTCTGAGCTTTGCTGTAGGCTGACCATCACCAGGCTTGTTGGTCGAGGTCATGCTATTGATTCCCCATGTATTCATTGACATTGTATTGCTGCCTTGTTGGGCCCTTATATATATATGAGATGTTATTTCAATGACTGGATTCGGACTTCTTATAATCAGCACTGGCACTCTGGCACTAGAATCGGGGGGAGAAATCTCCCTAAAGCATAGACACATGTTTGCATTTGCATAAATCATTTACACGACAGGTACCTTGAACTGTCTCTTAACCCTCCGTTGATGCAGGTTTCAGGATTGCCGATCAGCGAATTCATCGCTACTCTACGAGAGGTGACTGCAACAGAGCTATGGATCAAACGCAAGTTGAGATGCAGGAGATGCGCGACAGGATGACGCAGTTCATGCAGGTTCTGGAAACTGTGGTCAAGGGCCAGGAGCATCTTCAGACTCTCGTGCAGCCTCTGATTGCACGAGTCAATCGTAATGGTGTGCTACATGGCGGGGTTGCTAATAATCCTTCTCAAGTCGGGACTCCTCGAGCAGATGATGTTGTACCGGTGGTTGTCCTCAATACTACTGAGAACAGTAATGGGGCTGGAAATGGGAACGTGACTGGTAATGGTAATAGACATGTGGAAACCAACGGAAATGTCGGAGCTGGAAACGTGGGTTTCAACGTTGGAACTGGGAATGCTGGTTTTGGTGCTGGAAACACTGGTATGGGTACTGGTGTTGGCAATGCTGGTTTTGGTGGCAACCGGGATTATGGCAATCAGGGCTTTGGCAATACAGGTTTTGGCAACGTAAGCAACAATGGTGTTGGGGTGGGCGCCTACAACGCTGGTTTCGGGTCAGGTGCTGGCAATCAGGGTTTTGGTAATGCGGGGTATGGTCCCAGGTTCAATCAGACTGGCTTTGGTCCTAATGTCGGTTATGCTGGGTATGATAATAGGGATTCTTATTGGGGCGAGGATCGTCAAGAAGATGCTTTCCCTCCTCCAGGAAGGGATCTTGAAATGCCCACAGACAATGACCGAAGGTTCAAGCTGTTGGAGGAACAAATGAAAAATCTTGCCAATCAGAATTCCACGGGGTTGAACATGGCTAATATGGGGTTGGTTCCTGGCTTGAGAGTGCCACTCAAGTTCAAAGCGCCCACTTTCGACAAGTATAAGGGGGATACTTGCCCAAGAGTTCATGTACGGTCTTATTATCGGAGAATGTCCGCTTATTCTGATGACGAAAAGATGCTAATGCATTTTTTCCAAGATAGCTTGTCTGGACCGTCATTGGAGTGGTATATGGGGTTAGAGCCCACTCAGATTGGTAGCTGGAAAGAGTTGGCGGAAGCCTTTGTAAATCACTACCAATATAACAGCGACCTTGCGCCGAACAGGGTCCAACTCGAAAATCTTTCTCAGAAGAATGGCGAGAGTTTTAAAGAATACGCCCAGAGGTGGCGTGAGCTTGCAGCTAGGGTGCACCCACCTATGGTAGAGCGTGAGTTGGTGGATATGTTTGTGGGCACTTTCTCTGGGTTGTATTATGACAGGCTTATCAATTGTACGACGACTAATTTTTCTGAGTTGATACTCTTGGGGGAACGTATAGAGAACAGCGTCAATATCAGTAAAATTCAAGCAGGAGAATCAACCTCAGCTGCAGGTGGTAAAAGGGTCTTTGGAAATAAAAAACAGGGAGACACTAACTCAGTATACAATGCCAGGAGAAGGGATAGAAATCAGAATTGGCGCAGGCAGCTGGTCGCCAGTGTGACAATTCTTGTACCTCAACAGCAACAACAACAGCCACATCAGCAACAAGGACAACAGAATTTTGCGCCGCAAAGGTTCCAAGGTCGGGATAGGGCCGTGAAAAGAGTATTTGATGCACCTCCACTGCCGTATGCTCAGATTCTTCCAACTTTGTTACAATTGCAGCTTGTTGAGAAAAGGACGTTAGCTCCGCTGAAGGGCACGCCTCCTTTTGGTTATGATGCCAATGCACATTGTGAATTCCACTCCAGAGCACCCGGTCACAGCATAGAGAATTGTCACGCGTTCAAGCACAAGGTGCAGGATTTGATAGATAGCAAGGCTATAAACTTCGGTAGTGAGACACCCAATATTGAGAAAAATCCGATGTCGTCTCACGGATCTGCGCAGGTGGGTGCAGTATTGGAAGATACCAATCTGAATTTGGTTATGAATGTAGATGAACTGGGGACGCCTCTGGGTTGTGTAAAGAGCAGGTTGCTAAAAGGGGGAGCGTTCCCTGGTTGTGATGCAGATTATGTTGACTGCTTAGCCCGGCCTGAGGGTTGTGATAACTTGAGAAGAGGTATTCAAGGGCTGATTGATGAAGGAACGCTGCAATTCAACCGTATTGTTGAAGAGAAGCCTGTTGAGGCAATAGCTGAGAAGCAGAGCAAAATTGCAACGGTTACGATCCCGTTTAAGAATGTCACGGTATCGGCACCTCCCAAGAGGCCGACCATCACAATAACCAAAGCTGGACCCATTCCATATGAAAGTACTAAAGCCATCCCTTGGAATTATGGGACGGAAATTTACTGCAATGGAGAAAAGATTAACCTGGAGAGCCTGCCAGTAGGATCAGTTGATAACCTTGTGGGGGCAGGGGGCATAACCGCAGCGGTAGAATTTTTACGTCACCAGAAGTAGAAGCCGAGAGAATTTCCAGAGGGAAAGGTAAAGTCGATGAAGGAGGACCTTCTCAAGAGAAGGAAAAGGAGACATCGACCAAGGATGTGGAGGAATTCATGAGATTAATTCGGAAGAGCGATTATAAAATTGTCGATCATCTACAGCAGACGCCTTCCAAAATCTCGATTTTGTCATTGTTGCTTTGTTGCGAGGCTCACCGGAACGCTTTGCTGAAAGCTCTTGATGCTGCCTATGTAGCCCAGGAGATATCCATTAATCAGCTCGAAGGAGTGATTGCGCACGTGAACGCGGGGCATGGCCTTGGCTTTATAGATTTTGATTTGACACCCAGGGGCCGCAACCACAATAGTGCGTTGCATATTTCGGTTGAGTGTAGGGGCACTGTCATGTCTCATGTCCTTGTTGACACTGGTTCGTCCCTGAATGTGTTGCCCAAGAAGGCGCTGCTGAAGCTAGATACTCGAGGTATAATATGCACGCCAAGTGACTTGGTAGTAAGAGCTTTTGATGGGACTAGAAGGTTCGTGTTTGGAGAATTGACTTTGCCCATCCAGGTCGGTCCAGAGGTGTTCGATACTCTGTTTTATATCATGGACATACAACAAGCTTATAGCTGTTTGCTTGGAGGACCTTGGATTCACTTTGCAGGGGTTGTAACGTCGATGTTGCACCAAAAGCTTAAATATATGGTCGGTGGTAGCATTGTCACCGTGTGTGGGGAGGAAGACATCCTGGTAAGTCACCTGTCATCATTCAAATATGTCGAAGTGGATGGGGAGATCCATGAGACATTATGCCAAGCTTTTGAAGGGGTGCAGATCAGAGACAAATCTCCTGTCGTAAGCAATGGGCCAGAGGTGGCTATGTCTTCGTACAGAGAAGCCCAAACGGTAGTTCAGGCCGGGGAAACTAAAGGCTGGGGTCAAGTTCTGGATATTCCTGTTAAGCAGGATAAATTTGGTTTGGGATATCGCCCGTCGTCGTCATCTTCATCACAGAGCGCGCCAAAGTTCAAATGGTCGATTGTGTTTACTCCAGGAGGAGTCAGTTTCGAAAGAATTAATGCTGTGTCTGACAGTGAAGATGGAGATAGCAACTGTGACATGGATTCATGGATCAAGCCCAGCGAGCCAGGACAAAGCCTCTGCAACTGGTCTATTTAGGACTTTATTCAAGTGACGACGAAACAGTAATGCCTTGTTTTTCGATTATTCTACAATCTTATGTCCTACCCGGGGCATAGTGATTTCATTTCAGGGCCTACTTGTTTATGTGTATGCTTTGCTTTAATCAACAAATAAAGGCGTTTTTCTCATGCAAATTTTGTGATCCTTGTTGTTCTATTTTTATTTATTATCAATAAAATGGCAACGTGGTTGTGTGCTTCGTTTGCAAATCATTTGAAGCATTTAACCCTTTCTCTTGCAAGATCCATATTTCAGATGACACCGATCAAGAACTCCCTATGACTCGCTTCGACTTTGAGCATCCGATACTTCAAGCCGAAGAAGAGATTGTTGAGGACGACGACTTACCAGAAGAGCTGACTCGTCTGTTGAGACAAGAAGAGAAAGTCATTCTGCCTCATCAGGAGGATATTGAGGTCGTTAATTTGGGTTCGAAAGAAGTTGTCAGGAATGTCCGGATAGGGGCTGCACTGCAAAGTGATATCAAGCAGAGACTTGTCGAGATGCTGCGAGAGTATAGTGACATCTTTGCTTGGTCTTATGATGATATGTCTGGGTTAGACACTGATATTGTGGTCCACTGCTTGCCATTGCGTGAAGACTGTCCGCCAGTCAAGCAAAAGCTCAGAAGAACGAAACCAGATATGGCCGTAAAGATTAAAGAGGAAGTACAGAAACAGTGGGACGCCGGTTTCCTAGTTGTTACCCTCCTTGGGTCGCCAATATAGTACCTGTACCTAAGAAAGATGGTAAGGTGTGGATGTGCGTTGACTATCGGGATCTGAACAAGGCGAGCCCTAAGGATGACTTCCCGCTTCCTCATATTGACGTATTGATCGACAATACTGCTCAGTTCTCTGTGTTTTCCTTCATGGACGGATTTTCGGGCTACAATCAGATTAAGATGGCGCCGGAGGATATGGAGAAAACAACTTTTATTACCCCGTGGGGAACGTTCTACTACAAAGTGATGCCCTTTGGTTTGAAGAACGTTGGAGCAACATATCAGCGTGCTATGACGACGCTCTTTCATGACATGATACATAAAGAGATTGAGGTCTATGTTGACGATATGATTGCCAAATCCCAAACGGACGAAGAGCATCTGGTGAATCTTTTGAAATTGTTTGAAAGGATTAGGAAATTCAGGCTGAGGCTGAATCCTAATAAGTGCACCTTCGGGGTGAGATCTGGAAAGCTACTGGGGTTCATTGTTAGTGAAAGAGGAATTGAGGTTGATCCTGCAAAAATAAAAGCTATACAAGAAATGCCAGCGCCAAAAACAGAGAAAGAAGTTCGTGGCTTTTTGGGGAGGTTGAAATACATCGCCCGGTTCATATCTCACCTTACAGCCACGTGCAAGCCGGTGTTTAAACTGTTGAAAAAAGATCAGGCTATTGTCTGGGACGAAAATTGTCAAAAGGCGTTTGAAAGAATAAAAGAATACTTGCAAGAACCTCCGATATTAATACCCCCAGTAGCCGGGAGACTACTGATCATGTACTTGATGGTTCTTGAGAACAACATGGGTTGTGTTCTCGGTTAACATGACGAGACTGGACGAAAAGAGCATGCGATCTATTACTTGAGCAAAAAGTTCACAGATTGTGAGTCCCGTTACTCAATGCTCGAAAAGACGTGTTGTGCACTTGCTTGGGCTGCCAAACGTTTGAGATAATACATGCTAAATCATACAACCATGCTGATTTCGAAGATGGATCCGATCAAATATGTCTTCGAAAAACAGGCACTTTCAGGAAGGATTGCCCGATGGCAGATGGTACTGACAGAGTATGATATACAGTATGTTTCGCAAAAGGCTATCAAGGGTAGCGTGTTGTCAGAGTACCTGGCTGAGCAGCCAATTGATGATTACCTGCCAATGAAGTTTAATTTTCCTGACGAGGATATCATGTACCTGAAGATGAAAGATTGCGAAGAGTCATTGCATGGTGAAGGTCCTGAGCGGAGTTCCCAGTGGCAATTGATTTTTGATGGTGCTGTTAATTCATATGGAAGTGGAATTGGGGCAATCATTATGACTCCTCATGGGACGCACATCCCATTCACTGCCAGATTGACATTTCCAGTTACCAATAATGAGGCTGAATATGAGGCGTGTATCATGGGTCTCGAGGAGGCTATTGATTTGAGGATTAAAAATCTTGATGTGTATGGAGACTCCGCGCTAGTCGTGAACCAGATCAAGGGAGAATGGGAGACTCGTCAGCCTAATCTAATACCGTACATGAATTATGCAAGGAGGTTGTTTCCTTTCTTTGACAGAGTAGAATTTCACCATGTGCCGCTGGCAGAAAATCAGATGGCTGATGCTCTTGCGACATTGTCTTTGATGTACAAAGTTAACTTCTGGAATGAGGCTCCCAGAATAGTTATCTCTCGCCTTGATAGGCCCTCTTTCATATTCCCCATTGAGGAAGCTTCCGATGGCAAGTCGTGGTATTTTGATATCCAGAATTTCCTAAAGAACCAGGAGTATCCGACTGGGGCATCCAGCCGTGATAAGAAGACTCTTAGGAGATTGGCTGGCAATTTCTACTTGAATCCGGATGGCGTTCTGTACAGGAGAAACCATGATTTGGTGCTATTGCGATGTGTAGATGAGAAAGAAGCTAATATGCTTATGGAGGAGGTCCACGAGGGTACCTTTGGCACGCACGCTGGCGGACATGCTATGTCTTGAAAGTTATTGCGGGCAGGGTATTATTGGCTGACGATGGAAAGAGACTGTTTCAAGTTTGCAAAGAAATGTCATAAATGCTAGATTTATGCCGACAAGATTCATATGCCGTCGAGCCCTCTGAATGTTATGGCGTCCCCGTGGCCTTTCTCCATGTGGGGCATAGATATGATTGGCAAAATTGAGCCCACCGCATCTAACGGTCACCGGTTTATCTTGGTAGCTATCGATTACTTCACCAAATGGGTTGAAGCAGCGTCTTACGCTAATGTTACCAAGCAAGTGGTAGCCCAATTTATGAAAAAGGACATCATTTGTCGTTACGGAATCCCCGAAAGAATCATTATTGATAATGGTTCGAACTTGAATAATAAGATGATGAAGGAATTGTACCAGAATTTCAAGATTGAGCATCACAACTCATCTCCCTATCGGCCCAAGATGAATGGCGCTGTCAAAGCGGCCAACAAGAACATCAAGAAGATAGTTCAGAAGATGGTTGTAACATACAAAGACTGGCACGAGATGTTGCCCTTCTCTTTACACGGTTATCGTACGACGGTACGTACATCAACCGGGGAAACACCTTTCTCACTGGTGTATGGTATGGAAGTTGTCCTACCATTGGAAGTTGAGATTCCTTCCTTGAGAGTTTTGCTTGATGTCCAACTTGATGAGGCAGAGTGGATAAAGAATAGGCTGAATCAGCTCAGTTTGATGGATGAGAAGAGACTTGCATCCATCACATATGGTCGGTTATATCAGAGCCGGATGAAGAAAGCTTTCTACAAGAAGGTGCGCCCTCGAAGCTTTCAGACGGGCGATTTTGTGCTGAAGAAGATTCTCCCGCCACAATCAGATCACAGGGGCAAATGGACTCCCAACTATGAAGGTCCATATATCGTTCGAAAGGTCTTCTCCGGAGGAGCCTTATTGTTGTCCACCATGGATGGCGAGGATTTTACATCCCCTGTGAACTCGGACGCAGTTAAAAAATACTTTGCTTAAAGAGACCCGCTGGACAGAAAAAATAAAAGTCCAGGCAAAAATGGGGCATTCCGGCTGTCGCTACTCGAAAAATACGCGCAACGACGGGGAAGGCGAAAAGGAAAAGGATAGAAGAGTCGCCACCGAATTTTATTTATCCCATGAGGGGAAAGGAAAATATAGAGAAAACCTCAAGAAAAGAACGGATAAGATGGTCTCGCGACCAAGAACGGGTTCGGAAGTCGGTTATGCGAGGGGAAGGTATTAGCACCCCTCGCATCCATCGTACTCGATGGGAACCATTTGTTTGTCGAATGTATAAATTTATTTGCTTAAATATTATGTTATAAGAGTGTTCCACGGGACAGTGAAAAAGGGTTTAGAAACAGGGAAAGGACGTAACAGGGAAGAAGAGAGAAAGGACGGACTCGGTAGGACTTCGCGGTCCTAGGCCTACGTATTCTCGATAGACATGAGAAAATCAGAGTCGACGTAGTTCGGGGAACTACAGATATAAGGGGGAATGTGCTCGACAAGGATTGTGGCCCTCGTGCCTACGTATCTTTACTTGAAAAAGTAAAGAATCAGAGCAGCCGTAGTTCGGCCTACGATTTGTTGATGTTTTTTATGGATGATGTTATCGTACGCATTCTAGCAGTTAGGTGTATTGCTGCTCGCTCGCTGGAGACTTAGGCATTACCTGTTTGCGGTAGAACGAACGTATCATATCCTTTTCGAAAGATAAGTTTTCGCCATGCAAGGCAAGATGTCACATTTGATTTGTTGAATTATTTTTAGGGGCGAGATAGGTCCTCGGATAGTAACCCCTACGAGTAGTACCCAATTCTTTATCTCAAAGTTTTTGTTATGAAAGGGTGTGGCGAACATAGCGTCTTCGTATTGAAAAACGAGTATCAAAACCACACACACTACAGTGAGCGTCTCGACACTCGGAGAGGAAGAAGTCTACACTTAATCCTTTCTCTTTAGTTCAATACAAAGAGAACTTCATTCTCTTATTAAAGTGTTTCTTGGTTTTGAATGGTAAGTGCTTTTGTGACAGAGAACCCTACGGTAAACGTCAGCACTCGGGATAGGAGAAGGCCTACGCCTAACCACTCCACGACCATTCAAATTTTTGTTATGAAAAGAGTTTGAAAATGCACTCGGTGCGGGACCGAGGTTTTAGGTGTGAAAGGTTGCGAAAGGAAATTGTAGAGGGAGATAGGTGGCGGATAAAGTCACGTCTTTGTATTGAAAGACGAGTATCGAGACCACCCACACTACAGTGAATATCCCAACACTCGGAGAGGAAGAAGTCTACACTCAATCCTCTCTCTTTAGTTCAATACCAAGAGAATCGATTTATTTATTGTAAGTGTTTGGAAAATGCACTTGGTACGGGGCCGAAGTTTTTTAGGAGAAAAAGGTGTGGATGAGAACGTCTTCGTATTGAAAGACAAGTATCAAAACCACCCACACTACAGTGAGCATCTCGACACTCAGAAAGGAAGAAGTCTACACTCAATCCCTTCTCTTTAGTTCAATACAAAGAGAACTTTACCCTTTTATTAAATATGGTGAATTGGCTTAACAATCGTTTGAGAAAATTCGCTTGACGTTGGGTCAAGGATTTAATTGTTTAAAAAGGTTTGAGGTGAAGCGAGCAAGGTCGATGGCGGACGCACAAGGCAGCCGACTTACAAGGGTTAAAAACGGCTCGATAAAATCGAGAGTTTGCTTTTGAAAATGGTTTTTGGAATCAAAAGTCACCAAGGACAAAAGCAACATTCCTACTAAAATCATACAACATATGGGATTAGTCGGCTAAAAAAAATCGGGACATGCCAATAAAAACGGATCAAGGAGTTCGCCGTGCGAACTCCTTGAGAAAATTTTTTTTGAGGTTTTTTTTTTGAAGATATTTGAAGTCATAACAAACTGCACAAAGCCAGAAACTTCTCATTTTTTTGCAAGTTTTGAAGCCATGAGTCGATCATAGGGTCAGCGCATGACTTTCAGCCTTTTCCCACGGCTCAGCGCATAAACACCATGCGTCGACCATACACTCGGCGCACACCATTTTGATAGACTGACGGGTAAGCGCCCGCCGACTCATGCGTCGACGCATACTGTAAGTTTTTTTAAATCTGTCTAAAAATGCAGGCTATGCGTCGACGCGTAGACCTGCTATGGTCGACCGTTAGCCTGTTAAAACAGCCAAAATCCTAATTTTTTCTACGTTTTCTTTCGTTTTCGTAGTTTCTTGACAATGGTTTCTTGGTCCCTTATGGGACCTTACATGATATATACAATTCAAAAACACATAAAAGAGTAAACAAAATGAATATAAGAGCAAAGAAATAAAGAGAGAAAAGTTTGAGAAAATGGATACCCAGGAGTTTCTTCTTTTGCAAGTCCTCCTTGGTTTTGGATGAATGTGCTCCACTCTTCACTCTATGTTGTGAAGGCTCTTGCTCTTTAGTGGTTCTCTTGTATTTCTCTTTCACTCTCTAAATCTTTTGCTGGTTTTGCTCTCTCTATTTTTTCTGGTTTTCTCTCTTACTCTTTGCTCTCAATATCTCTATCTCCCAAAATGTGTTGATGATAGTGAATGATAGTGAATGATGGTTTTGTGCAGCCTCCAAGCCTCCTTATCTCCCTTTTTTCTGCTGCCTTTTCCTGCTGTACCAAAACCACAGCTCTTGCACGCTTCTCCATTTTCAGAATTTCCATTCTTGGCAATATCTTTTACCACCTTTTGGTGCAGCCCCACTTTCCTTCCATTTCTAGTATGTTTTTGCTGTATTTTCTTCTGCAGCACTCTAACTCTCTATTCACCCTTGTACCCATTGGTTGGTTGATTTGTTTGGACATACTCATGTAGTCAATGCACTACCTTTTGGACATCATTTTCAAATTCTGATTTTTTGATGTGTAGATGTATCAAATAAGCTTATAGCCTTGGTTTTGTGACATAAAATGATTTTGTGATATGATACACATTGCCACTTCTTGCATGTGGCTGTTTTGGACCATATTCAAATTGCCCATGAATGTATGCATAGCCTTAATCTTGACATATTCTAACATTGAATTAGCTCTTAAATATTTTCCTTGCATGTTTGTAAGCACAAAGGGGACCATGTGGACTTGATGAGGCATAGGGGATACCATGGCATGAAGTTATTTTGAATCTTGAATTAAGACTAGAAATAGCTTAATTTCCTAAGCATTATCAAGAGTTTGAAATTTGGTAACCAATGTAACATTCTTGAAAATGTCAAGAGATTTCTCTTTGTAAAAACTCTTGAATCTAGCCTTGAATTCATGAACCTTGAATTTGGAATGATGGGCCTCCCTTAAGTCATTGAATTTGAAAGAAATGAAGAAATGAGTCAAGCCTTGAAAGGGGGCAAATTTTGGGGTGCAACACCGGCGAACCAAAAAGAAAAGAGAAAAGGTTCGGGCAAAAATTAGGGATAAAAATTTAAAAAATGTACACCTGCGAAGTCGAAAACCTGAAAAGGCGACTTCGGCAAAAAAGGGTATCCCGGTGAATTGAAAACCCGTAAAGGGCGATTCAGGCAAAAGTTAGGGATTGGAAAAGCAAATGACTACAGTCCGAGTTTGATACTACATTGCTTAGTGGTTTGGGAGCACCTGAGGGTCGATTATCCAAGTCAATCTCTTCCGAGGACGGAGTGTCCGAAAAGCGTCAGAGTCAGGCGAGTCATAGGAGGATCAGCTTATGGTGTTAGTCTGTACCACGTTGCCGACATGTATACAATTTTCTTTGTACCTCTGTACATATTTGTATTTATTTTTGTAGCTTCCTCTTTTCAGGAGTTGCATCCACTGTACAAACTTTGCCTATTTACAGGTCCGATATCAATAAACGCATACTATTCAGTACTTGATGTTTGTTTTAACTTTTGCTATTTTGTTTGTGGAAAACGCCGATGTTTTGATAAACTTGCATGTGCATAAACTTGCAGGCCTCGGCCAATAATTGTTAAAACTTTGAATTAACTGAGCAATTGTCACGGCTATTGACCTGGATATTTCTTTTTGTATAGGATATCTTGTTGTTGCTCGTATTTTGCAGGGTCGTTACCTTCGCAGTAAACAACTAAGGGATCGTGTTTCCCCAGCCAGAGTCCCTTAACGTAGGAGCAGGCTCTAGGTGATCTTATTCCTCCCCAGCAGATGGAAGTCGCATTTTATCCCCAGAAGAGTTGGATGCAAGTTAGCAAGCGGTCAGGCAGTGATGTATATCCCCAGCAGTTGGTCGTGTGTACATTTAATCCTTAGTGAAGTCTCCATAGAGTACAACCAGGTTGTTAGTGGTTTGTAAGGATCGTCCCCACGCAGGATTGTTCTTTTTGTTTTCCAGCAGGTTGTCTATCCTCCAATAGGTTGTTCATCCTCAGCAGAGTTCGTAACTCCGGATTTGTCGAGATATCCCCAGCAAGATTGTTTCTTTCCCCCAGCGGAAGTTTGGTTTTGTTCCTCCGACATTTATTTTGCTGGAATGCCCTCTTTGCATTTGCATTGTGCATAACATCTATCCAAACGCGTAGCATTTCCATGCCGTATGGAGCATTATGCCACATTTTCAAATAGATACATTTTGAAACATAAGCCAGGTCGTTACCTTTTTGTTTTCAAGTGTTTCCCTGTAGGTAATTGGAATTCTTGTTTAGGATGGTTTTCGAATATTCAAATTTTTGGCATGAGATACGTGATGATAACGTTCGTCCTATCATGTGTTCCCTCATCGGAGTTGCTTGGTTAAGTTTCTCTTCTTCCCCAGCGAAGTTTTCCTCAGGTTGTTGTTACGTCAGTGTTTTAAAAGGAAAGATTTCATGGATTAGACCTTTGAAGTCATTTCCTGTTGTCGAGGTAAATGTCTGGAAGTTAACATCAGAGTTTCCCCGGCAGAGTTCTCCTCGAATGGCTGTTACGTCAGCATTAAAAGGCTTCATAATTAGACTTTGGAGTTGTTGCCAGATTTTCCCCGTATAGTTGCTTGTTCAAGTCTTCGGATGCCCGACACCGCGCTTTTATTTAGTGCGATGCTCGTTTCTTCGGAAATGGAAGATCCAGGATAGTATATGGATGGCGCGCTTTACGTAGTGTATGCTTGTTTCTGCGGAAATGGAGGGTCAGAGATATTGACAGTACGCGCTTTTATTTAGCGTATGCCCGTTTCTGCGGAAATGGAAGGTCAGAGATATTGACAGTTCACACTTTTACATAGTGCGATGCTCGTTTCTTCGGAAATGGAAGATCCAGGATAGTTCATGGATGACGCACTTTTATTTAGTGCGATGCTCGTTTCTTCAGAAATGGAAGATCCAGGATAGTACATGGATGACGCACTTTACGTAGTGTATGCTCGTTTCCTCGGAAATGGAAGGTCAAGGATATTATATTGACAATCCACACTTTTATTTAGTGCGATGCTCGTTTCTTTGGGAATGGAAGATCCAGGATAGTATATGGATGACACACTTTACATAGTGTATGCTCATTTCTTCGGGAATGGAAGATCCACGATAGTACATGGATGACGCGCTTTACGTAGTGTATGCTCGTTTCTTCGGAAATGGAAGGTCAAGGATAGTATATTGACATATCGCGCTTTTATTTAGTGTGATGCTCGTTTCTTCGGAAATGGAAGATCCAGGATAGTATATGGATGACACACTTTACGTAGTGTATGATCGTTTCTTCGGAAATGGAAGGTCAAGGATAGTATATTGACAATCCGCGCTTTTACTTAGTGTGATGCTCGTTTCGTCGGAAATGGAAGGTCAAGGATAGTATATTTACATACCGCGCTTTTATTTAGTGCGATGCTCATTTCCTCAGAGATGGAAGGTTAAGGATAATATTTCGATATGGTCCTGTGGCTCGGTGCCTGCTTTTTATAGCGTATGGTTGAAGATTGATTCAATGCCTGTGGTGTCACATAGGTGGTTGATGTTGAAGTTAGGTTCTGTATCAGATGATTAATCAGTTGTTGCTGTGACAACCGGATTCAGTTATCTGGATTTTTGTTCCCCAAGCAGTTTGTGCAGTTTATTTCTTTGGTTGGCAAATTTCTGGGTTCTTCGGTATTCAACCGTCTTTTACCTTGATTTCCTGAAATCCGTTCGCTTTTCATCCAGTCAGGTCCAAGCCGCTTGAATAGGAGCAGCTGTTGCACCCTAAAATTTGCCTAACCTTTTCTCACTTGGTTTATGTTTCATTGCATTAGAATTGCATTGTTCTAGCATTTGCATAGCATAGAATTATTCATTTAGCAGGGGATTAGGTGTGGTTTATATCAAGAGGAGCCTATCTAGAGGTCTTATTCAAGCTTGAGAAGTCACCAAAGTCATCAGGAAGAGGGTTGTGTTCTTGAGAAGTTTGGTTGTTTGTATGTGGTTAATCTTCTAACCTGAGGACCAATTGAAGACTATCAGTGGGTTGTGAAGCCTTGATCATGGATAGGGTGTGGATAGAGCTCATGGAGTGCCTTGAGGGTCATGGTGGAGCTCAGTCAAGTCATTATGCCAAGTGTGAAGAGCCACAGTTGAGGGTGTTGCAATTAGGGTTTTTGTCTGAGTAACTTTAAGTCAATTGTGCAGTTGAAGAGGATCAAAGCTCAATTATAAGTCTCTGTAATCATGGAGAGTTGTGTTGAGGTACATGAGGTGATATTCCAAGATCAATTCAAGAAGAATCCAAGTGTGAGGAGTTGCTAAACTAGGGTTCTCAGGGTAAAATCCCCTATTTTAGTGCCTAACTTCAAGACCTTTTACCTCAAGATACAAGTTTCATCTCAACTTTTAGCCAACATGAAACTTGTAGAGCATCCTCTTAGATTTACTTTGAGTACTAGAATTCCTCCATTGGATTTATAGAACTCAAGTTATGATCCAGACAAGTTGCAGGTCATCAGATGATTGTGAAATTTGTCTGCAAAAGTCAACCAACTTCCAAGGAACTTTCGACCTAGAAGGGTGTTTCTCCTTAACTTTTGGCCAACATGAAAGTTGTAGGTCTTGATCGTAGCTTTCCAAATTGTACTAGAAGTATTCTATCTGATTTGTAGAACTCAAGTTATGAGGTTTACAAGTTAGCGGTATTTTGGGAAAGTAGGATTATAGGTCATTTGGCATTATAGGTCATTTTCACTATTTTGCATGCTTCAAATGAAGTTTTGTCCAACATGAAACTTGTTCAAAATGACATTTTTAGGTCAACCATGTATCAAGGATGTATTGATTTGGCTTGGAGTGAGACTTGGTTTGAAAGAGATTGACAAAAGGGGAATTAAAAGGCATTTATGTGAAAAAACTCAAATTAAATCATGTGTGTTCAAACAAGACCAAATGAGTGCTCATTTTGATCAGAAAAGTTATTTTGAACACAATGGAAATAGTGGAAAATGCATTTGAGGCATAATTCATAGTGTTTCAACTTGTTGCTTCATGATGAAGAAACACATCCAATCTTGGCCATAAGATACAAACAAGGGTTTAATCCTGTCCATACACTCTCCACAGTTAACAAGCATTGCAATTGAAGCTTCTAGGAGAAGTTTTGAGCTTAGAATCGTGCATAGCCATAGTTGGAATTTTCAAGCAAAAGTGAAATTTGGATATCCTGGATTAGGCCTCCAATGGGCCTCCAACTCATCAAAATCAATTCTACATAAGTTCAGAAATGCATTAGGATCAAGGTTGGTGGTTATTTCATGCTAGAGCCAGAGATTGCAGAGTGAACTTTCAAGCTTCAAGGGAGAAATCGAATTTCATTTCAACAGTAATTCAAGGAAAATTGAGGATTGAATCATCTATAGCATCAATCATAGAGTGTATCTGCACAGTTTGAAGCCAAGGATCGTGCACTAACTGCTCCAATTTGAAGCTGCAACTCAGGTATGCAACTTTCAAAATTGATGTAGATTCATGATGATCTAGCATGTTTTAGCATGAGGTTAAGGTTTAAGAGAGATTATAGATGGATTCTGGATCAAAATTATGGAGTTTAGAGACAAATTAGGATGTGATCAACTTTCTGTTTGGCTTCGAAGCTCTTTGATCTTAAGGTGTTAGCTTGATCTGGATAGTTCATGATGATCTATGAAGAATAAGGGAGAGATCCATAACCTTAATTATGAGATTGGTGATAATCAAGAACTTGATGCATTTTCTGTTTGTGATCGGGTTTTAAAATGCATGATGATTTAGGAGAAATGGATATGATATTTAGAATCAGCGTGGAAAATTGAGTGGAGCTGTATAGATTTTGTTAAGGTTTGATGACCTGTAATTGGAGCTCACCGGAGAAGACTGTGGCTCAGCTATCGGAGCCACCACATCTGAACTTCCCTCTATTTCTGATTTAAATGAAGAAGATGAAGGAGATCCGTTGGATTGGATTGAGAAGGAGACTTTGTATTCAGATCGTACGCGTGCAATTCATTTTCAGACTTGGACTTTGACCAGGCAGCAAACGCTGCGTTTCATTAATCTGACTTGGCAAGTGATGTGGCGCGCGCATGTTCCCATGATAAGCTTACTTAGTCTCTAGATCCAACCATCCTAATATTTTCCTGGCATTTTATTTTGTTAATTCATTTTCTTTTTATTTTAATTGCTTTATTCTTTTAAAATTCATAGTAATTCCAATTTTGGTCAGAAAAATAAAATAAAAATATGTGGATAATCTAGATTTAATTTCTGATTTTCTAGTGCTGTTACATTTTATTTTCATGTAATTTTCAATTTTATTTGATTTTTTGCATTTTGTTTAATTCATTAATTTTGGCATATTTCTTCATTTTCTTGCTGATTTTTGTATGATCATTTGGTATTGAATTTGAATGAGATTTTTTTCTGGTTGCTAGAATAGAGATGCATGATCCCTTAGGAATTATTTCATGATTTTTAGATAACAATAGGTTCTGTTTTGGATTAGGTTCCCATGACCTTCCATTTTAGGGTTTCCCTTTGACAACTTTAAGTTTAGGAATTCTTTAGTACCCTTAAGCATAGTTTTAGGCCCTGACCTTTATACTATAGGTCCCTAACACATGTAGGTTCCCTTAGAAAATTTTATAGGATTTTAGGAGATGATTTAGTATTTTTCATAGATTTGATACTTAGGCTAGTTTTAAGGTGCTTTCAAGATAACACTTGCACTAGTTGAACTCCAATGGTGGCCTTTAGTCATAATAGGTTTGCTAATATTCTTTGATGGTGTTTTAGACATATAGAAGCTTTTGTTTGGCTTGATTGTGGTGTTTGGTTTTGGTGTTTAGACCTCCTTTTAGTAGCTTTCTTGTAGCTTAATCAATTAGGGTTTAGGAAGAGCTTTAGTTTGATCTCTCTTCCTTCAAATAAACATGGATTGCCTTGATTGCTTTCCATTCTCATCCCATGATTCAAGGTCCCTATGTGGAAGCCTCATCTTTCCTTTGGAAGGATGTGTGGCATATCACAAGAGGTAGAACCTTTGAGGATGCCTATCTCAGATGTATGGTTGAGTGCCATGATGGATTCCCTTGGTTTCCATCATGCTTCCCATCATCATGCAATAATCTTGATGTTAACTCTCATCTCTCTGGGTGGATCCTTTGTAGCATGAATATGAAGCCTTCATTTCCTTCTCTTTAAGATGGCTTGGACTTGAAGTTGTTTGCAGACTGTTTGATTGTTTTGCTGTTAGATTGCTTTGCTGTTGAGCTGTTTGTCTGCTATTTTGTCTGTTGTATTTTCTAATTGCTTGACTGTTGCTTGTGTGACTGTTTGGTGTGTTGCATTAGAGTAGGTCTCATTTTGATGTTTCTAGGCCTAAGGGCATTGAAAGGTTGAGACTAGCTCCCTTTGCTTGTCTGCATTAGAGGTTGAGTCTGTCTCCCTCTACTTGACTGTTATTGCTTGGCTTTGCTTGCTGGCTTAAGGTTGAGTCTGTCTCCCTTGCCTGTGTTGTGTGTTGCCTCTGGCTTGCTTGCTCTAGAAGTTGAGCTTGACTCCTTCTGCTTGTTTGTTGCATTGCATGCATTTTATTTATAGTTATTTTCTTTACAATTATTTCTTCTGCTGTTGCTTTCCTTTGCCATATTCCCCTAGGAACTCTGACTTCTCTTGTTCAAGAGAAGTTATGACTGACATTAGGGTTCTAACCATGCATGATAACATTAGGCAGTTCCCTCCTAACCTCAACCATAGGATGAACTTTGCATGACAACTTTAGGATTGGATCAGTTTCCCTTTAGTGCGTCCTTTCTCTTCTCATCTTCAAACAAATCAAGATACAGTAATAAAGGTTAATTGATGTCATACGCTACGAGCCTTAAGCTACTTGAGAAAGGGTTGTTGGAGAGTTTATTTTCAACGGCTTGGATGTTTAGTATCGTACCCTTTGGGTGACATGCGACGCATTCACTCTCAGGTCATAGTCTCTAGTGCGACATTGGTTGCAAACATCCATAAAAAGATACTTATTTTAAAAAATAGAAAACGAAGATCAAACATCTTTTTGTCCTCTGGGACCTTTAATCCTTGGAAACCTTTTCAGAAGGAGAGTTCTGTTAACTCCCGGTTCTACCGCAAACGGTAAACGCCTAAGTCTCCGTCGAGCGAGCTGCATACACCAATTGCTGGAACCGTCTATTAACCCTAATCAGATAAAAAAGACAAACTTGTGTCTCTTGTAGTCCCGAACTACGTTTGCTCTTATCTTTCGCGCCGTGTGAAAGTACGTAGGCACGAGATGCGATATCTCGGCGAGCAACCTTCCCCCGTAACCCGTAGTTAGGCGAACTACGTAGACTCTGATTTCTCATTCCAGACGGGAATACGTAGGCATATAACTGATGTGTTCTGCCGAGTCATTTTCTTTTCTTTTCAGACCAGCCTTTTAGCATAGATAGATATAATCAACCCGTCAGATAAACACAACAAGCGTGGATCTCATCGAGTACGATGGACGTGAGGGGTTCTAATACCTTCCCCTTACGTAACCGACTCCCGAATCCAGACAATGGTTGCGATGACCTTGTCTTATACCTTTTCGTCAGGTTTTTTTCGATCGTTTCCTTTCCCGATCTGAGGGATAAATAACGAAAGATGACGAATCTTCTATTTTGCCGGCACCTTATTTTCGCGGTAGCGACAGTTATCTTTGATTTTTTACTTAATGGGTTTGGATTGCTATAGACATATACGGTTCGAACTCGATATAAGATGAACACTTGTAAGATTCTAAACTTTAGACATAGGTTTAGGTCTAATATTCAAGTGGGTATCAGTTCTTAATGCTCCGTATTGTTGAGTTGCGTGAGACATCACCGATGAGACGATACGGTTGATCTCTTGACTTTGGGTTAGACATAACCTCTGTTGTGAGTGATACGTGATGATATTGACGAGAGATTTAGGTTGTGTGCATTTGATCCATATATTTTTTAGTACATGATGGGTAGAATGAAATACAACTCCTGACGATTTTTGTTATTTCTTAAGAATGTATTTATTTTCTTGTTTTATATTTTTCTTTTACATCTTACTCTTTAAAACTATTTAACCCAAGCTTAGAGACATAGAGATTGTCAAACGTCATTCTTTCCTCCACACCGATTCTTGTGAAGACGACATAAATTCCAGAGGGAATTCTTCCAAAAATAAATATTTTTGCTTGCCGCTTTATCGCTCCAACAAAATGGCGCTGTTGCCGGGGATTTGTTTTGATATTGAGTCGCATTGCGATAGTTTCTATATTTCTAAGCTTTGCACATAATTACATATATGCTTGTATAAATACTTATTTTACTTTTGTCTTCCATTAACGTTTGTTCAAGTGTTTGGTTATGACACATTCTTTAGGTTGGCGCTTTGACAAAGCATCGACATGCATGTGAAGAAGTTACTAGCAAAGCACAATAAAGGCGTAGAGCTAACGACGTGAAACAAACGCTTGTTGGGAGGCAACCCAACGGTTTTTGAGTTTGTATAGTTTTATATTTATTTAGTTTTACTCAATTTTGTCTGGTTGTTAGGAAATTTGTGTTTTTTTTCTCAAGCTTTAGTTTTTATTAGCTTGAGGATGCAATTTATGATTATTCAAGTTTGATTGTTTCAACAAGAAAATGTTATGGTGAAAGAGTGTTTTAATAAACCACGAGTAGAAAAATAAAAAATTTTGAGTTACTGTCATGTTCGCCTTGAGTTTGCTGTGCAAACCTAGGGCGAATGAGTTTACTAGACGAATTACTGTTTGCACTGTGAACATGATAGATTCTGGAATGGTGAAAGGTTTAAAGAAGTTACATGGCTAAGGTTTGTGTCTATTGCTTTTCTAGAACATAACATGATTAAGAGACTTTTCACTTGTACAATTTTTATGCCATTCATTGTTTTTCCATACTTGTTCAGTTTTGAATCACTTTAGAACAAAAACCTTTTTGTGAGGAGTTTTCCATTGTTTACTATAGGCAGGAGACCAACATTCTTGTTTAACTCAGTTTTATTATGTTTAATCTTGTATTTGTGTTGATTTGTATGATAGCATTAAAATAATCAAGGCATTTTGTTTGATTTTGAGCATAACCACTTGACCAAGTAGTCAATCTACCTTGTGAGTGAGTGAGAACTTACTTACCCCCTTTGAGCCTTTGTTAGAATCCATGCTAGTGTTAACTTCATTTTTGTATGGATTTTAATACTTTTTTGAACTATAATCATGACTTGTTATTTGAGTTTTTTCTACCCTTACCTGATAAGTTTGGGAGCACTCATGTCACTATGTGTGGTTGTATTCAAGTTGGGGAGAAGAGGTTGGTTTCTAAGAGGTTGAGAAAAAGAAAAAGTTTGAAAAAGAAAGAAAAGAAAAAAGTGAAAAAGAAAAAGAAAAGAAAAAAAAGGAAAAAGAATTGAAAAAAGAAAAAAAAAAGAATAATATTGTGCTAATAAGTTGTGTGGAATGGTGTAACAATTTGGAAAAGAGAAAAAGAGGACTGTAATTTGTGAGTGTATGAGATTGTGAGAAATTACCACTCTCATTTGATTAGACAAAAATTTTTTTCTTTTACCTTGAGAAAAACAATTGTTTATTACCCAAAGCACATTACAACCCTTAAAGCCCTTGTGATTTTTGCTTTTATACTGTTCAATATGAGTTTTTTCTTGATGAATGCATAATTTAACTTGCTGTTAGCTTAATTTCTGGGTGAGAGTTAATCCCCTCATGTTTTATTTATTTATTTCATCTACCGATGAAGTGTGTGCTAGGTGTGATTCATTTTTGAACATTGTATTGTCTTAGAATTTTTTACATCTATTTTGTATTTAGAAGTAATTTGTTTTCATGTTATCATTGTAGTTTAGTGGTAAGCATTGCTTTGCATGTACTTTTGATATTTGTACCATACGTATGTTTTCCGTTGTAAAAACTTGTTGAGCATGATTTCTTGATTATTGCTTTTGTTTCTTAGAGTTGATTGATTCTTGTTTGAGGCTAAACAAGTTTAAGTTGGGGAGAGTTGATAAGTTCTAAAATGTACTGATTTTTAGTGTGAATAATTGGCACTTATTGACTTATTTCAACTAATAAACCTCAACTTTTGTGCATATGTTGTATAGTTTACATTATAGTGTATATATTGCATATCGTGTAAATATTATTGAGTTTAATTATTTTTCTCTAATTTTTGTAGGTATACAAGTAATTATATGTTATCATTGTCTTATAGATCATCGAATAAGCTTTCCAACGCTTCCAACCACGCGTAAAACAAAGTTATGATTCAAAAGTTGTGGTCGAAACAAGTGCTGGTGTGCTGTCATATTCGCTGTGCGAACTGGAGGCGAGCGAATTCGCCAAGAGTTCGCACTGCAAACTCAAGGCGAATAAAGATTGCCTAGAAGTGTGGAAAACACTATTTTGGAAGTAGCTAAGGCGGCATATGTTCGCTGGGCGAACAGGAGTTCGCAGTGCGAACACGGAGAGAATTCTTCTGAAAATAAATATTTTTGCTCGCCTCTTAACCGCTCCAATAGCGAACTTTTTCACTTTCTCTTTTTCATACTTCATGATCATCTGTTGATTAAATGATTGATTAACACTTCAAGTAGATCTTTGAATTATTTTACTAGAAAGTTGTAATCAGTTCCCCATTTTTTAGTTGTCACATAGAACTCTTGAATAGAGCTATCAACATCTAAAAATCTATTTTACTTATGGGGTTATCTTTTTTAAAAGCAGTTTGACAATTGCCATCAATTTTCATCATCTAAACCAATAGACGTTTATACATGCACATGCCACAAATCCACACCATATACCTAGTTAGAATAAACTCTAACATTGTTTCATTTAACTATAACAATGAGACTCATCCCTATTTATTCATGATCAGTGCAATGTTACATTTATTATTTGATGGACTAATTGGACTAAAGTAAACGTTTTTTTCGACCAATGTGTCACAAGAAGAGTGGTCAGTGTTGAGTATCTTTAAGCGTAAGTTGACGTAGTTCAACAGTATACAACTTTAAAATGACAGAGATGTGAGAACCATGTTCTCGATATTTGGTCAGTATAGTACCAAGGGACCAATTGAATTAGATGTTACATTGATTATATTCGTGCATGCTATTTGTTGAAGCTTGATTCTTCCAAAAAGATTAATGAGATCGCGACATGCATGATTGAACTCGATGAATAAGTAATTAATTTGTCCGATCTATGATCATATTTAATTGATTTTTTTTAATTATTCATAATTTATTATTTGTGTTTGATATGTAACATGTTATTAAATTTTATCTGATTTAATTTAATGAAATGTATATGTTTAATGTGTATATTTATCAATTCAACAATTTAAAATTATAGAATTTGAATGCTCATAAACATGATGATAAATAGGGGTGTGCAAAAAAAACTAGTTATGCTTAACCAAATTGGTATCTAAATTGTTCCACTTTTAAAAATACAAACCAAATATCAAAATATAAATGTGGGTATCCATTTTGATATCCAAATATAAATCGGTACCCATAATTATAATATGGTTTAGTTATTGGGTACCAAAATTTCATTATGTATTAAATTTATGTATTTGTCTTTTTCATGTTTCATCGTACATATTATGCATCAAACAATAACATTCCTAACTCATTAAGAATTGACAAGAAAAAGTGTTTTCTGACCTTGCTACAATTACTGGCTTCCAAACAATAATATAAGAATATGGTTATCATAGTATATATTATAATAGTGTTTTCAGATCCAATAACAATAATATAAGAATGTTATGATTTTTTCCCCATTGTTTCTTAATAGGGTTTGTACTGTTTGATGTTTGATGGTTTAGTTATTGTAGCACGGTCAGAAAACGGTAATTTTTTTTGGGTTTTCATCAAAATTGAATTTTGTTCACTATGTTGTTGAATTTTTTTTTTTTGATGTTTGATTAATTGATAATCGATAATTGATGATTCTGTTAATTTCACTTGTTTTCATACAATGTGTTTCAATTCAGTGGAAAAAAAATACAACGAGAAGCAAAAGATTGAATTTTGCTATTGTTTAATTATTCAATTCAGATTTTTTTTTTGTTAATTTTTTTGGGGTTTTATCTTGTTTGGGTAAAGGGAAATGTTGAATTTTGTTTATGATAGATTTTATATTAGTTTGTAAGGTTAAATATCCAGAATTGTGTATTTTATATATTTCATATATGTTTGGATGTTGAGCTTTGTTTACACTTTGTGGGATTTTTTTTATTTTCAGTTTTTTTTTTTGGAATTTTTTTTATTTTTAGATTTTTTTTTTTATCTTTTCTATAAAAAAAATTGTTTCTTGAATTTTTTTTTTAATTTTCAAAATAATTTATTTAAGTATTTAAATTTAAAAGAAATAAAATTTAAATTTAATTAGATAATTTGGATTAAAATCAAAACCCATTTAGAACACATTTTAAACGAGTTTGAAATCGATTATGAAATTCAAATTGGTTTATGTGACAAGTGGTTTGGTTTATAAACCATAACCATAAAAATAGTTTGGTTCATATTAAATGTGTTGAAATATTAGATTTGATTAGATCAGATTTGATTAGATTTAATATTTAAACATAATCCAAGTTGTTTTAGCCTAAGTCCTATTAGAGTTGTATATAAATAATCATAGTATGTATTATTATTTGTAACAATTAATTCCATAAATATTTATTTCTTTATTCTCTCTCTTTCTCTCCTCACAAAAGGTGCCTCACGCACTAACAAATTGGTATCTAGAATTTCGGTTAGATTATTGATCGTGTTTTCAAGAATCACACGTCAGATATCGTGTTTCCAAGATCGTGGGTTATTGTTGATCAATCGTTGCAAAGATGAATGATAACGAAAATTTACCAAACTCCCTTCCAACTCTTGACCGCTAGAATTGGCTTCGATGGAGAAAACTGACACAATCTCTATTTAACTTTCATGAAACCCTAGAAGTGGTTACTAATGGCGTTCCTATGGTTGGTATAGATGTAACCAAAGCACAGAGAACCACTCACAAGGATTTCAAGAAGAAGGATTGCAAGGCGGTGTTCTACATCTAATTGATGATTGATGCAGATAATTTCGACATAATCGCTCATGTTGAATCGGTGAAGGAGGCGTGGGATATTCTTGTTAAGTACTATGAAAGAGGCGAGAAAGTTAAGGTTGCCAAGTTACAAACTTTGTGACGACAATATGAATTATGGTCAATGGGAGAAGATGAAAAGGTTGCAGGCTATGTGTCGAAGGTGCAAAAACTCGTCCATCTCATAAAGGGTTGTGGTGAAACCCTAACTGATAAGATGATAGTTGAGAAGGTAATGCGTACGTTGACCTTTCACTTTGATCACGTTATCGTAGCTATTCAAGAATCCAAAAATCTTGAAATCCTAAAACTGGAAGATTTGGCTGGTCCTTTGGAAGCGCATGAGATTAGGATTGTCGAAAGGAAAGGAGTTCAAGACTCGATACAAGCACTACAGGCACAATCCTGGAAGAAAAATGGTGGTTTCAACAAGTTCAAAGGAAAAATCGACAAGACTCAGGGAAAGAAGTCTTGGTTGAATCCTCACAAGAATAAGATTAATGATAAAACTTTTGAATCCTCAAAAATAGGAGAAGAAAATTCCTATCAAAAAGACAAAGTAGAGAAAAGAGGTGTGTAGTGCTACAACTGTGAAAAGTATGGTCATTTGGTCAAGCATTGTTGGTACAGGAAAGACAAGGATTTGACAAAAGGAAAGGACGAAGGAGTGAACCTTCAAAGTCAAGATTCAGATGATTTTGATGATATGGTGGTTATGACTGCAGTTGTAGATGACCATGTCGAATCCAAGATCTGGTTCCTCGACTCAGGTTGTTCGAATCACATGACTGGTAAAAAAACATGGTTAATAGATTTCTACGAGTCGAAGAAGAGTAAGGTGAAACTTGCTGATAATAGCTCGTTGCCAGCAGAAGGTACTGGCAACATAATTATTCAAATGAGTATGGAGCAAAAGCCTTGATCAAAGATGTACTATATATCCCTGAAATGAAGTGTAATCTGCTAAGTGTTGGACAACTGGTCGAAAATGGGTTCACAGTGGTTATGAAAGATGGAGCCTTAGAACTTTTCGACATCCATAATAAATTGGTCTTGAAATATCCTATGTCGAAGAATAGAACATTTAAGACCATGATCAGTTCGACTGAGGTACAATGTCTAAAAATAGTTGTCTACCACAAGAATAGTTGGTTGTGGCATATGAGGTTTGGCCATCTAAACTGGATTCAGTACTATCTTGGATTCAGTGATATTGAAGGGAAGATCTCGGGTTCAATTTGTTGCTGTTGAGATCAGCCGGAGCCGAAGGTTTGAACAACAACGGGTTATTCAATAAGGTGGCTGGAATCAGAGGGCCATCAACAACGATCGAAGGACTTGATTCATCTTGAATCAAAGGGCAAGGAGTGAAAGCAACATTCAACATATTGAGATTTCTGTTGTATATTTGCTGCTCAATCCTTGTATAAACTATTACATTCAATAGGTGATATCTATAAAATCTATCTCAATTCTAGTTTTAGAATTGAAGGCATACGTACCCCGAAGCGAGGACGACGGGGGAACTGCCTCACCAAATACTTGTCTTCTCTATTTTTCAGCATTTACATTATAGCTCAAAAATAAGTGTTTTTTGTATAAGCACTATTGTCAAACTGTGATATCAATTGAGTAAGAGGTTAAAACTCTATTTTTGACTCCAAAGTACAATAAGGCATTGTACTAGGCTAGTTGGAATCACTTACTCAACATAAACATCACTTGGAGTGTTTTGTACACCAAGTGTTTGACAAATTGCCTAAACCAAAATTATCTTACTTGTGTATCTAGTTTTGGTTTGCTCTTTAAATCATTGGAACTAGGAATCCTAACAAGTGAGTTAGATCATTGATAAGTGTGATTAGTGTTGTGATTCTATTTTCCATATTTTCATTAATCCAAAGGCTTACGCATATCCAGTTTTCCAATAATCATTCGTTTTAGACTATATTTTCCTCGGCCGCTTCCGCACTTAAAACAAATTTTCAAAACCAATTTTTAATTGGTAGCGCCGACTCAAATTTTAATTGGGATCTATTCAACCCCCCCTTCTAGATCCATGCCATAGTCTAACAAGTGGTATCTAGAGCTCCGGTTACTCGGTGCTTCAAATACAACGTTGATAGAAAATGGCTAACGAACCAAAACGGGCGTACAATAGAGCTCCCGTTTTCAATGGTGAAAATTATAGTTATTGGAAAGACTGTATGCGGGTGCACATAAACTCCATAGACAGAAAAATATGGAACGTTATCCTCAATGGTCCAATAGAAATTACTATGACCAATGCAGATAACGTAGTTGTGCCAAAGCCCGAAGCACAATGGACCGATGACGATGAGAAAAAGTACAATTATGATTGGAAAGCCAAAAATATCTTAATCTCCTCATTAGGTGTAGATGAATACTATCTTGTATCCCATTGTCCTACTGCTAAGGTCATGTGGGATTCACTACAAATCGCCCATGAGGGGACGAACGATGTTAAGTTGGCTAGAATCAACACATTAACACAAGAGTTTGATTTCTTTTTCATGGAGCAAGGGGAAACCATTGCTGACATGCAAAAGAGATTCACTCATCTCATCAATCGTTTACATTCACTAGGAAGGCCTGTTTCCAATGATGTTGCTACTAATAAGATCTTAAGATGTCTTAACAAGGAATGGCAGCCAAAAGTGACCGCCATCAAAGAAGCACATGATCTTACCTTATTAGACTTGACAACATTGTTTGGCAAACTACAAGAGCATGAACAGGTACTCTTGAGCCTAGACCAACACGAAAAGATGGAAAAGAAAGACAAAACGAAGGTGAGTGAAAAGAAATCGATAGGTCTCAAGACTTCCTCCTCGAAGTCTCAAGCAAAAGAGGAAAGTGATTATTCCTCAAGCGACGAAGAAGAAGAGGACAAGAGCGAAGATATGGGGTTGTTCATTAAACGGTATAACTGTTACGTGAGAAAGAACGGCATCCAACATTCCAAGAAGAACTTGGTAAACTTCCGGAAACAATCGAGGTACTCCAAATATGATGACTCAAAAGGTAAAAAGACTAGAGGGACGTGCTACAAGTGTGGAAAGCCCGGTCACTACAAACCAGACTGTCCGATGAACAAAAAGGGAAAGGAAAAGGAATCATCAAAGTCACCCAAGAAATCATCAAAGCCTAGGAGAGCGTACATAGCTTGGGAAAGCGACAACGACTCTTCCTCCTCTGATGAAAGCTCTAGTGATGAAGAAGAGTCCGTGAATCTATGCCTCTCCGCTCATCAGAAAAATAAGAAAAAGCAGGTACGTCACTCTAAATATGATAAGTCCTCAAATATGTCGCATTCAGAATTACAAACCGCATTTAATGCTTTACACAATGAAGCAACTGAAGCCTTCAAGAAACTCGCCTCTAATAAAATAATTTTTACGTACTTAGAGCACAAAGTTAAAGAGTCCGAAAAGAAACTAGTAGACCTTAAGGCTTCCATTGTGGAAGGTAATAAATCGGATTGTAAGGACAATAGAAATCCTTTCGACTTTGGGTGTGATACTTGTCATATTTGGCAAGGTGAGGTTAGAAACCTTAAGGCCAAATTAAACAAGGTACTTGAGCCTAAAATTACATTTGCTATTGATAAAAGGGATTTTAGAAAAAGTATGATAAACCCATATCAAAAATATGCATATGTAATTAGGGATCAAGGAAGTAAAAGTGATTCTAAAGTCGATTTTGCATGCTTATATTGTTGCAAGAAAGACCACTCCATTGGTAAATGCCGATTTAGGAGATTTCTTGTTCCTAAAGGCATCTACCAATGGTTGCCCAAACACAACCATTTTGTCGCTAACCTATTAGGACCAAATATGCCATTGGGTACCTCCTTTTGCTAATTATGTTTTGATAGGTGAAATGTGTCGAGATCATCGAGAGAAGATGGGTTCTCGACAGTGGGTGCTCAAGACACATGTCAGGAGACATATCCTTATTCATAGACTTCGTGGCTAAGAAGAAAGGGTATGTAACTTATGGGGATAACAACCGCGGAGCAATACTAGGTAAAGGTAGTGTAGGTAATCCCTCATCTACTACGATTTCCGACGTGTTGCTTGTCGAAAACCTTAAACATAATCTGCTTAGCATTAGCCAATTATGAAACAAAGGATACAATGTATCTTTTTCAAAATATTGTTGCAAAATTGTGCATGAAAATGATAAGAAGAATATGTTCAATGGTTTTAGAGTAAACAACGTATATATGCTTGACTTAAATGAAGTATCGTTAACAAGCGACAAATGCCTCATAACTATGAGTGAAGACTCATGGCTATGGCATAGGCGTTTAGCGCATGTTAACTTTGACTTAATCAATAAAGTAGTCTCAAAAGACCTAGTCTTAGGACTTCCCAAAATAAAGTTCACCAAGGATCACCTTTGTGATGATTGTCAAAAAGGGAAGCAAACGAGGATCTCACTTAAATCCAAAAAGATAGTTTCAACAACGAGACCTCTTGAACTTCTTCATATGGACTTGTTTGGGCCGTCTAGGATTAAAAGTCTAGGAGGAAACTATTACGGGTTCGTAATAGTGGACGACTTTTCTAGGTTTTGTTGGACCATCTTTTTAGTAAGTAAGAGTGATACATTTGCTGCTTTTGAAAAGTTTGCTAAGCTTTCCCAAAATAAGTTAAATACAAACATAGTGTTAATTAGAAGCGACCATGGAGGTGAATTTGAAAATCACTTATTTGAAGAATATTGCGGTAACCATGGTATAGATCATAACTTCTCCGCTCCATGCACACCTCAACAAAACGGGGTTGTGGAGCGTAAAAACCGAATTTTAGAAGAATTGGGAAGAACAATGATTAACGAAAGTGGTTTACCGAAATATTTTTGGGCCGACGCCATTAGTACGGCGTGTTATGTTTTGAATAGGGTGCTTATTCGCCCCATTCTAAATAAAACACCGTATGAACTTCTAAAAGGACGAAAGCCAAATGTTTCTCACTTGCATGTGTTTGGCTGCAAATGCTTTGTATTAAACATTGGAAAGGAAAACTTGGGCAAATTCGATTCGAATGCCGATGAAGGTATCTTCCTCGGATACTCTCAATCGAGTAAAGCATATAGAATATATAATAAACGATTGCTTGCTGTAGAAGAGTTTGTGCATGTTACTTTTGATGAATCCTATCCGAGAAATGTCGGAAAGGATAGTGTTGCTCATGGTGTAGGTACATCCACAGAAGACATACTAAAAAGTGGCGAGACGGGGATTGATCAACCTGACAAAGTCAAAGTTGAGGAGGATAAGGATGTACACCATGATGTAACTGAGGAAGTTCATCCGCCTTCAAACGATGATCTCCCTCAAGCTTGGAAGTCTTCCAAAGGCCATCCAATTGAAAACATTCTCGGAGACATCACAAAGGGTGTAACAACTCGATCGAAGCTAAGTAATTTATGTTATCACTTCGCATTCGTTTCACAAATGGAACCTAAAAACCCTAAGGAAGCCCTACTTGATGAACACTGGTTTCTGTCAATGCAGGAGGAACTAAATCAGTTCACTAGAAATGAGGTTTGGGACCTTGTCCCTCCTCCGCAAGGTCATCGAGTAATCGGCACCCGATGGGTGTTTAGAAATAAATTGGACGAAAACAGAGTAATAACTCGCAACAAGGCGCGGTTAGTCACGCAAGGGTATAACCAAGAGGAAGGCATCGACTATGAGGAAACTTATGCGCCGGTTGCCCGACTCGAGGCTATACACCTTTTACTTGCTTTCGCTTGTTCGAAGGATTTTAAGTTATTTCAAATGGACGTCAAGAGTGTGTTCCTTAACGGGTTCATAAATGAAGAAGTCTATGTTGCTCAACCTCCTGATTTTGAATCTCATAAGTATCCTGATCATGTTTACAAACTGAAAAGAGCTTTATACGGTCTCAAACAAGCTCCTAGAGCTTGGTATGAGAGACTAAGCAAATTTTTACTTGATCAAGGCTACTCAAGAGGAAAGGTTGACACTATTATCTTCATTAAACGTCAAGGAAAACACTTAATTCTTGTACAAATTTATGTTGACGATATCATATTTGGATCCACTAACATGAGTCTCGTAAGAGAGTTTTCTGAGCTTATGCAGGGTGAATTCGAGATGAGTATGATGGGTGAACTCACATGCTTTCTCGGTTTGCAAATCAAGCAACTGAAAGAAGGAACATTCGTGAGCCAAACAAAATATTGCTTGGAGCTTCTCAAGAGATTTGACATGGCAAATTCAAAAGCCATAAACACTCCTATGCCAACATGTGTAAATATGAGTAAAGATGAAAGTGGTAAGGACGTTGAGGTAAAAATGTATAGAGGTATGATTGGCTCTCTTCTCTATCTTACTGCTTCTCGTTCCGACATTATGTTTAGCGTGTGTATGTGCGCCAGATACCAATCATGTCCTAAGGAATCTCACCTAAAATCTGTCAAACGCATACTTCGATACCTATCTGGTACTCCGAAATATGGACTGTGGTATTCCAAAGGTAATGATTGTTCATTGGTAGGCTTCTCCGATTCTGATTTTGCCGGTTGCAAATCGGATAGGAAAAGCACCAGCGGTACGTGTCACTTATTTTCAAATTCCTTGGTCAGTTGGCACAACAAGAAACAAGTGTCTGTTGCTCTGTCAACCGCCGAAGCGGAATACGTAGCCGCCGGTAGTTGTTGTGCGCAAGTCCTATGGCTTAAACAACAACTATTGGACTTCAATTTAAAGCTAGAACGTGTTCCAATATTTTGTGACAACACCAGTGCTATAAATCTTACCAAAAATCCGGTGTTACATTCGCGTACCAAACACATAGAAATTCGACACCATTTTCTGAGGGATCATGTAGAGAAGGGTGACGTTGTCTTTGAACATGTTGACACCAAAAATCAACTAGCGGACATTTTCACAAAGCCGCTAGCCACTGAGCCCTTCTTTCATATCCGTCGAGAACTTGGCATTCTCGACATTTTTGATCGGGTTTAATAATTACTAGTTTCATAATTAATCTATTTACAACTATGCTTTTGTACTTCTAACAAGTTTAGCTTTTGTTGCAAGTACAAATATGTTGTTAACAAGTGTGGTCGGTATAGAGGTGATATTGTTCCTTCTCTCTCTCTTTATCTCTCTCTCTCTAAACATTCATGACTTAAAACTAAGTATATCGTTTGACAATCATGGTACTTATATATGTCTATGACTTTTGCTGCAAATACTATGTGTGTTGGATGCAAATTATATTGTGAAAGGGTGAATAGGCATGATAAATAGGCAAGTGTGGCATTCTACATGACATAAAACTGAAAAATTAGGTTTTTGAAGGTTATGAGTCGACCAAAACAGGACAACGGTCGACGCATGCTGTAGACTTTCAAAATTATCAAAAAACACACAGTATGCGTCGACGCATGCAGAGGTTATGGTCGACGGCTCGCGCAAAAACCCAGAATTTTTTTGAAAACCGTTTCATCTTCTCTCCTTCTCCATTTAATGTGCAGTCAACTTTTATTATGATTAGATAGTGCATTTTTCTTGTAAATTGCATCTAGGCATCTATTGTGTCCCCTTGTCTCCTCCCTCTTACCAAAACCCTAAACCTCTCTCTATTAAAGGGAATAGTCTTCATCTTCTCCAAAATCATCCTCAACTACTCTCTCCAAAGCCATTAAAGTTCATCTCTACAAAATCTCCAAAAATCATCATCAATAAATTCTCTATTTCGCAAAAATACGGGTAAGAGATCAAGGGCCTCATCATCATCCGCTTCAGTCCCCATTACCGCTGTCTCCCTAATTCATCCACCTGCGGTTGAAAACTTCAACAAGAATCTCAGCAAAAGAGCAATTGTTCCACAGCATGCCTTCTACAAGGCAACGACGGAGCGCTTGCATCTCACCAATATTCTGTCTCTGCTGGAGTTTCAAGGGTTCTTCAACTTTCTGGAGTGCAACACAAAATACAGTGAGGATTTAGTCTGGGTGTTCTACACAAGTCTGCGTGATAACTTTCAAGATGCTGATGCACCACCTCTTCATGAGGTAACAGACTCTCGTACGGTGCCAGGATATGAGTTTAAGAGTGCTCTGAATGACATGCTCAAAAGACCCTACTCAGATGTTATTGTCAACAGTGATGCCTTTCCTAGAATGGTTACAGCAGGGAAACTCCAAACAGGGGAGCGCATCCTTCAGTGGATTGTCGCTCGCATCCTGCGACCGAAAAAAGGTGGCCTGTCCCGTGTCGAACAAGCTGAGGTACATCTCATCTATATATTGAAACATAAGATCAAAATAAACTGGCCATACTATATTGCAAGCAGGATTTTTGCTTTGAGAGACTCAGGTAGAGGCACTGCTCTAACCTATGGGTCGTTTATCTCGGAAATTCTTGCCGCAGCAAATGTTGTATACCCAACATTTCCTTGTGTTTCAGTCCCCTTTGACAAAGAATTTAGCACCAAAACCCTTGCCATGATGGGATATTTTTGGTGTGATGAACGACAATCATACAGGTTTGTCCGTCGAGCCAATATTCCTCGGGTGACTCATGACAGTTCCGATGACAGCTCTGACGAGGAAAGTGAAGAACAAGGTGAACAGGATGATGATGAAGAAAATACAGCTGCAGAGGTACAAGAACCAGTATGTGAGACGCAAGACTATCATCAATCGCCAGTTCAACATGAGATTCCAAATACCGATTGGCTCCAGCATTCAGCTCCATCTGAAGAACAAGAAGAAGGTTACACAAATCAGGGATGGGGTGAATGGCAATACACAGGCTGGACCACCCTGGGTAGATTCTACGATCCATATCACGGCTACCCTCAAAACCATCAACCTTCCTAGCATTCATCACCTCCTCCACCATCGGACAACTCTGAAGTAATTAATATACTGCAGTCCATGCAGTTAGATCAACAGACCTTCATGAGTGTTGCACCCCAAAATTTGAACAACAATTATTCATTGAGTGTTTGAAAGTTGATACCTTCATCAGACAGTTCAAGAGATCCTCATAGGAGTGGGTTGAAACCAGGGTTGTGTGCTTCATAGCTTGAGAGTTGTGGGTGCCCCTCAGATGATTCTGAGACTTTGAGAATGAACTTGATGTCTTGAGAAAGCTTATGAGATACCTTGATAGCCTTCATGAAGCCCAGAGAAGTCATTATGCAAGAGTTCAGAAGATTCAACCATGAATGGTAGAATTAGGGTTTTGACTGGGTCAACCCTAGGGTAACTGAAGATTTGAGGAAGGTTGAGACCTAATCCAAGGGCCATGAGATCATGGAATGATGTATAGAGATGTTATAAAGATGATTCCTAGACCAACTCATCATGATTGAGGAGTTTGAGAAGTTTTGAGTTAGGGTTTCTGAGGATTGTCAGTGAGAAAACCCTAATTTGATCCCTATCTTCCAGGCAGTTTTAGCCCAAGTTGTGATTGATATCTCATCTTCCCCACAACATGAATGTTGTAGAGCTTGTTCTAAGCTTTAATTTGAGTGGTGGAAGTCCTTGATAGGAGTTACAGAGCTCAAGTTATGGTTTTGACAAATTACAGGTCAGCAGAGGTGTGTGAATCTGGGTCCTTGAAAGTCACCCAACTTGCAGACAACTTTTGCCCTAGTAGGAGGATTCCTATGGTTTCTTGGTCAACATGAATGTTGAAGAGGATCTCCTTAGCTTCAATATGAGTGGTAGAAGTCCTTGATTGGATTTGTGGAACTCAACTTATGGTTTGAACAAGGCAGGGGTATTTTGGTCATTTGTCAGTTATAGGTCATTTTATCCAATGCCTAAAACTCCTATTTCCAAGCCTCAAATGGAAAAACTTAAAACATGAAAGTTGCTCAAAATGTGATTTTAAGTCTAGAAAGAAGGTCACAAATTGTTGGAAAAGCTCATGGCACAAGATTACATGATTGGTCAAAAATGAACTAAAAAAGGCTTATAACTTTGAAAAGTTGAAATTGAAAAGTGATTTGGGAGATCCACAAATCCAAAATAGGTCATCCAATATATCATTTTGATTGGAAAAACCATTTTGAGAACTTTGGTTTAAATAGATTTTTCATTTGAGGCTCCAAAAATGGACTTCCTTTGGAAATTTATTACTTGAAAAAGAAGGCAATGTTGAAAAACCCTACATAAGCCAAAAATGAACTTGTTTTTCACTCATCCCTTCTCAATATCTCATGAAATGATATTTTAAGACAAAATTGCAAGGCATGGCACATGGGAGATGAGATAACCAATATGGCATATCATGGAATTTTCAAGAACTTTCCACACCATTCTAGATGAATCTAGAAGCATCCATCAATTGTTATAAAAAGAATGCCATGAGGAGTGTTCAGGGTTGGTGAAACTTGAGTCAAGTCAGAGGAGAGAGAGAGAGATACATAGCCATTGAAGCAATTTCTTCAAGTTGAAGCAACTTGAGTTTTCTTCCACTACAAGCCATCTCCACCATCACAAGTGCAAACAGAAGGTTGAGGACCATTGTAGGATCATCTTGAACCAATTCCAAGGCCTGCAAGCATCCCCACGAGCCTCACCATCATCCCTTTGACAGGTTCCTTCTTCTCCTTGTATCTCTTAAGTTAGCTAGCTTCAATTAGTTTTATAGCCATAGAATTAATGTGTTAGGGTAGAGGATCAATCCCTGAGAGTTACAGCCTGTTCCATGAGGTTCCATGGCAGGTGAGTGATTCTTGGATCTTCAAGAATTAGTTGTTTAATGAGTTTTAGGTAGCACGAATTAGGTTAGAATGACCAGGATAACATCAAGAACATCTGTATACCATTAGACTGAAGTTTGATGAAGATTGATATCAGTTGAAAATTTTGAACCAAGATGTTGATGCCTTCTGTTAGAACAATCTAGGGCGAGTTATGGAAAAGTGTACGTATGGTTGTGTAGAGCTTGAATAGTAGATCATTTTTTGTGTTTGAATCGTGTGAAGCCATGGCGTGTGGAGAGAGGTAGATGAGCTCGGATTTTAGGGCATGAGAGGAGGGTTTCTGAAAACCCTAGGTCCCATTTGGGACGATGAACAATAGCCCTAGGATTAGATCCAAATGTTGACAAATTATTCAAATCCAATGGCCGTGGTTTAGTCTGAAAAGAGAGAGAAAATTCAAATAATCCCAAACGCTGCGTTTCATTAAACCAGCGCTGGGCCCAGAGTGCTATTCGCCCCCCCCTTCTCATTTGGCCCAATCATTTAAGCTGGCGCCTATTGCTTTTCATACCCCCCCTCCCCTTTAATTAATTTAATTCTTTTATTTTCTTTCAATATTTTTTCTGTTTTGTTTAATTCATTAAAAATTGATAAAAAATGATTTTTGACCTATTCTTTTTTCTATGATTAGATGGAAATGTGTAGAAAATTATAAAAATAAAAATGAGATTTTATTTTTAGGTTTAATATTTTTAATAGATTTTCCAAATAAACAGCTTTTATATTGTTTAATTTTGTATCATGATTTTGTAGGAATTATTTTAGGACCTTCCTTTAGGGTTTTTAATCCATTCTTTTTTGTGCAATTAGATGATGAATCATAGTTCCCCATAGGATTTTTTCTAGATTTTTTTAGAATTAATTTTGAGTAGTTTAATTAGAGTAGATTTAGGGTATTCTAATTAGGGTTTAGATTGTGCATAGGTGATGAATCCCTTTCTTTGATTGAGTTTTATCTTGATTTTTAGGTAGAGGCCTATGTAGATGTTATGAGTAGGTGTTGAGGACCCTTGTGAATATTTGTTAGATTTTTCCCCATTAGTTTAGTATTTTTAGGTATTTTCTGAAGTTGCCTGTTAATTTTGTCTCCCCTGTGGTTATCTGTTCATCTTTGGGGTTCATTGTGGGGAATTTGTTGTGGGGCTTGTGTTGCCTTGAAGACTTTGATGGAGAGCATCATGAAGTGAAGATTGTAGATCAAGACTCAGAGACCCAGAGCTTGGATTATTCCCTGCCTGTGAGGTTTGAGATCCTGAAGTTTGAAGGAAGTTCATGGTACTTTCCTGAGGAAGGCACTATGAATAACTTTCATTCTTTCTTCTCACCTCTTTCTTAAGTATCCAATGATGTTGGAGCCAACTTGTGAGTTTAATTTCTCCTGAGGAGGAATGTAAACTGATCACATGTTGTTGAGCCACATGGGATACAATTCCTAAGTGGAAGCCTCCTAGTACTTTCCTGAGGAAGGTCCTATGGGTCTATTCACTTAGTTCCGTTAGTTTATCTAGGATTTCTTAAGTATCCAATGATGTTGGAGCCAACTTGTGAGTTTAATTTCTCCTGAGGAGGAATGTAAACTGATCACAGTTGTTGAGCCACATAGGATACAACTCCTAAGTGGAAGCCTCCTAGTACTTTCCTGAGGAAGGTCCTATGAATCTATTCACTTAGTTCCACTAGTTCAGATAGGATTTCCTAAATATCCAGTGATGTTGGAGCCTGCTTGTGAGTTTAGTTTCTCCTGAGGAGAAATGTAAACTGATCACAGTGGTTGAGCCACATAGGGTATGACTCCTGAGTATACACCTCCTAGTGCTTTCCTGAGGAAGACACTATGAGTCTGCTTGCTTAGCTCCCTGTCTTTGGTAAGCTTGTTCTGAAGCTTGAAGACTGGGATTGAATTCTCTTGTTTAGGGTTTTTGATTGAGGGCTTTGCTTAGATTTGATTAGGATTCTGTGATTAGGATTAGGATTAGAGAGTAGATGATTCTTTCTCAAGCATGTGTTTGTTTGCCTGATGGCACTTCATTTCCTTTATCTGGTTATTGCTTGATAGCACGTTGTTTATTTTCAGTATGATTACTGTTATTTCATGACTGGCTTGAGGTCAAGATGAGCTTGTGGAGGTTGAAGCCCCACACACATTTCCTCCCTCACTTGCATTGCATGCATTTTACTGTTAAAGCTGATGCTTTTGTCTGTTTTGGGTGTATCATTGACATGATCCCTTAGGACTCTCATTTCCTTTGATAAGGATTTGATGATAGAATTTTAGGTTGAAACCTATGCATGACAACATCTAGGAGTTCCCTGTTCAAACCTCAACCATAGGATGAATCCATGGCATGATAACAGTAGGACTTGATAGTCTCCCTCCTAGTTGAGCCACCTTTTTCCCGTAGTTTCCCGAACTACGTTTGCTCTGATCTTTCATACCAGATGAAAGTACGTAGGCATAGGATGCGATGTCCTAGCGAGCAACCTTCACCCGTAGTTAGCCGAACTACGTTGACTCTGATTTCTCATTCTCTGATGAGAATACGTAGGCATAAAGCGCGATGCTTTGTCGAGTCATTTTTCTTTTCTTTTTCAGCCAGCCTTGATAGGTAGATAGATTATAACCAACCCGTCCAAGTAAACAAACAAGCGAGGATCCCGTCGAGTACGACGGACGTGAGGGGTGCTAATACCTTCCCCTTGCGTAACCGACTCCCGAACCCAGACAATGGTTGCGATGACCTTGTCTTACCCTTTTTTCGTCAGGTTTTTCCGATCGTTTCCTTTCCCGCTCTGAGGGATAAATAACGAAAGGTGGCGACTCTTCTGTCATGCCGGCACCTTATTTTCGCGCAAGCGACAGCTGGCGACTCTGCTGGGGATAATGGCATCTAGGGACTTTTCCCATCCCTTATGCTGGGACCGTTTCCCATCCCCTACGCGAGTCAATCCTATCGTTTGTGTGTTTGCTTGTTGGGTTGCGTTTATTTATCGCATCTTTACTTCCCGCATTTTATTTCCCGCATTTTATTTCCAGTTTGATATGATTATCTGTGCTGCTGTGGGAGAGGGATGTTACTGTGAGTGAAAAGCCGGACCTGGGCTTGAGTACACACCTAGATATAGTTGTGGAGAAGTAGTAGACGAACCTGTCTGCTGAGCAGGCACAGTTCCCTACGAAAATCTGCGCTCAGACGAGATTCTTGCAGAGGTGCTCCTTTCCGGTCCTGAGGATCTGAGGGGAGTCCAGACGTGAGGATTGTCGACTCTGGGGACCGATCATTTGGAAGTCAGCTAAGAGAGGCCTCTTCATGACTTGACGATGCCACTCCTTCTGGGAATCGTATTGTCACTCATGAATGTCTGTGACGCTGACAACCGCATAGGGTGCCGTACCTTTGTCCGTGGATTAGGTCCATACCTGTGAGTGGGGTTGGGATATTGCAGGAAACTTTGACCTCCAGTCTACCTGGTTTTCTTGACAGTGAATCAGTTATGTTGGGTTCTCAGTTGCAGACATGTTCTTGACAGAGCGAGGGTTTGATCAGAGGATTTTATCATCGGTTGTTTGTCTGTTTTTGATAGAGCAGGCTCTGATCCGTGTATTATCATCAGTGGTTTGTTCTGGATGGAGCAGATTGTTGAGTGGGGACTGAGGATCTCGTCAGCAGTTGTTATTTTGTTCTTGACAGGGCAGATTTTTGAGTGGGGTTTGAAGATCTCATCAGCAGCTGTATTTTTGTTCTTGATAGGGC
Source organism: Lathyrus sativus (assembly GCA_963859935.3). Lineage (NCBI taxonomy): Eukaryota > Viridiplantae > Streptophyta > Magnoliopsida > Fabales > Fabaceae > Lathyrus > Lathyrus sativus. Next base: position 608,188,048 of record OZ012739.1, read on the forward strand.
AGATTTTTGATTTGGGATCTGAAGACTTCATCAGAAGATATCTCTTGATCGTACACCCGGGGTCCTTATTATCAGACGTTTGTTCTTGACAGAGCAGAATTTTGATATGGTCCTATCAGAAGGTCGTTCCTAGCAGATCAGATCTGTGGTCTTACACCGGGGTTTTTCTTCTCGTCAGTGATTGTTGACACAGAACCTCCACAGCAGTTACCTAGATATATTGTTGCATGCCTGCATTTTGCATTAGCTTGCATAATCATTCCATTAGCGTGTGTCTGTGACAGGCACCATTTCCCTGATCCAAGATCTCATTGTGTTACTGCAGCCGTTCTCAGAAAGACTGATGCGTATGAGTTCTCGGTCCTTGATTACTGTTTCCATGATTGGGCCTGGATTCCTCTCCTTATTATTATCAGCAGGTGCCAGGATCGGGGAAATCTCTCAAGCACGCAGACACACGCATGCATCTGCATAAAGCATTCTTGCATGACATACATTCTGTTGCTTTTCCTAACCTTTAATCTTGACAGGTTTTTCAGGTACTCAGGTTCCGAGCTGCTTTCGATCTCCAGGATTGATCAAAGATTCATCCACCGCTACTCAACTCGCGCCAATCAAACGAGAATCATGGACCAGGTACAGTCAGATGTTCAGGAGCTTCGTGAAAGGATGGATCGTTTTATGGAGTTGATGCAAGTAGTTGCAAATGGGCAAGACCAGCTTCGTACTTTGGTTCAACCTCTCATCTCCAGGGTTGACAGCAATGGAATCCTTCACGGCGGGGCCGTGCCCACTCCTCCTCAAGGGGATACTCCGCAGAACGTTGTTCCTGCTGCCGGGGGCAACGGTAGTGCTAACGGCAATCTTATGACTAATCTCGGACTTAATGCGGCGGGCGCCGTCAATGGTGGTTTGGGAGCCAATGTTAACGTGGGGCCGGTCAACGGCAATGTTGGTGCAGGAAATATGGTGGTGCCTCAACCGTGGCTGGAGGACCATCAGGATGACATTTTCTCTCAGAGGGGTGTAGAGGCTGAGTTAACTGCTGAAGCTCGACTCAGGTTCAAGGCGCTGGAAGATAAAATGAGAGATATAGAAAATCAGAACACATTGGGCGTTGACATGTCCAAACTCGGGTTGATTGCTGACTTTAAAGTACCTCACAAGTTCAAGGTGCCTATTTTTGAGAAGTATAGGGGCACTACTTGTCCCCGTGTTCACCTCCGATCTTATTACAGAAAGATGTCCGCTTATTCTGATGATGAGAAGTTGCTGATGCACTTCTTTCAGGATAGTCTTTCTGGCCCATCGCTTGAATGGTATATGGGTTTGGAACCCGCTGCTGTGCGCACGTGGAAAGATCTTGCAGAAGCATTTGTTCTCCACTATCAGTATAATAGCGACTTGGCTCCCAACCGAGTTCAGCTTCAGAACCTCTCGCAGCGGAGCAATGAAAGCTTCAAGGAGTACGCCCAGCGGTGGCGTGAATTGGCTGCTCGGGTTCAACCGCCGATGGTTGAGCGTGAGTTGGTACAGATGTTCGTGGCTACCCTTCCCGGGGTCTATTATGAGAAGCTGATTAGTGGCATGTCCGGAACATTCTCGGCCCTCATCACTTTGGGCGAGCATGTTGAAAATGGTATAAAGATCGGAAAGATTCAAGGCGAATCATCCTCATCTGGAGGAGCTAGCAAGAAACCCTATACTGGCAAACGCCGAGAGGGCGATGCCAGTGCTGTCACTAATGCTAGGAGAAAGGGCAAGGGCCCTCAGTCTCAGATCGCTAGCATAAACATCCCAGTTGCTCCCCCGCAGCCGCAGCAGCAGCCTCAGCCACAGAATAATCCGGGATATAAGAGATATCAGAATCGGGGTCCCCTGGCAAACCGTCATTTGGAAACTCCTCCTATGTCATATGCACAGCTTCTGCAAACGCTGCTTCAGCTCCAATTAGTTCAGAAAAGGACACTGGCTCCCTTGACAGGGGCACCACCACCAGGGTATGATGCTAATGCTACTTGTGAATTTCATTCTGGGGCACCTGGCCACACGGTTGAGAATTGCAAAGCTTTTAAGCACAAAGTCCAGGACCTGGTGGACGCCAAGGTGATCAACTTTTCGGACAGCGTGCCCAACGTCACCAAAAATCCGATGCCTCATCATAGGGGAGGCGGAGTAAATGCTGTTATCACTGAAGAGAATTCAAACTTGCTGACTGATGTCAGAGATTTGAAGACGCCGTTGAGTTTTGTTAAAGCTAAGCTGCTGAAGAAAGGCTTCTTTCCCGGGTGTGGAGAGTTTTGTATGGCGTGTGCCACACTTCCTGATGGGTGTGAGCAATTGATCGAAGGTATCCAAAGTCTGATGACCGAGGGTATTTTGCAGTTCAGTCGAAGCGTTGAGAATGCGTCAGGGGAAGTCGTGCTGAAGCAGGCGGACGAAGTTGCTACTATTACCATTCCTCGCTACCCTATCACTATTTCTGCGCCCCGACCGCCTACTATCACCATCACCAGGGCCGGACCAATCCCATTCGAGAGCACTAATGCCGTCCCATGGCATTACGGCGCTGAAGTGTATTGTAACGGTCAGAAGGTAGAGCTTGAGCCATCTGGATCGACTGCGCAGAATCTTGCTGAAGCCAGTGGTATCACCAGAAGTGGTAGAGTGTTCGCGCCGGCAGAGGTCGCAGCGGAGAAGGTAGTCCGGGCTGACGCCGTGGACAAGGGCAAAGGTAAAGCTGTTGAAGAGGTTCCTGCAGGGGCAGAGAAAGACTTGTTGGTTAAAGATGCAGAAGAGTTCATGCGACTGATCAGGAAAAGTGACTACAAGATTGTAGATCATCTTCACCAGACGCCGTCAAAGATCTCGATTCTTAACCTGTTGCTGTGTTCTGAGGCGCACCGCAATGCATTGCTGAAGGTATTGAATGCTGCATACGTGCCGCAGGAGATATCAGTTAATCAACTCGAGGAAGTAGTAGCCCATGTCAACGCTGGTAATGGGCTGGGTTTTACAGATTTGGAGCTGACGCCCAAGGGAAGAGATCACAACAATGCCTTGCACGTCTCGATAGAGTGCAGAGGCACGATTATGTCACATGTCCTCGTGGATACGGGTTCCTCGCTTAACGTGCTTCCGAAGAAGGCACTGATGAAGTTGGATACCCGTGGACTGCTGTGCACGCCCAGTGATCTGGTCGTGAAGGCCTTTGACGGAACCAAGCGCCACGTCTTCGGAGAATTGACCCTGCCAATTCAAGTTGGTCCAGAGACGTTTAATGCAGTTTTCTATATTATGGATATCATGCCCGCCTATAGTTGCCTCTTAGGTCGGCCGTGGATTCATTCTGCTGGTGCCGTGACGTCCACACTGCATCAGAAGCTTAAATATGTTGTTGGGGGCAGCATAGTGACAGTCTGTGGAGAGGAGGACATCATGGTAAGCCACCTGTCGTCCTTTAAATATGTCGAAATGGATGGTGAGATCCATGAGACTCTTTGCCAAGCGTTTGAAACCGTCAGGGTGAAGGAGGTAGCTCCCATTTTTGCGGAGAAGCAAGAGGTGAACCTCTCTTCGTTTAAGGAAGCTAGGGCCGTTGTCGAAGCCGGTTCCACCCCAGGCTGGGGGCATATCTTGGATATACCGTTCAAACAGGATAAGTTTGGATTGGGATATTCTCCTGAAGCTGAAGCTTCATCTTCTTCTGGCAGTTCGTCTCGTGGGAAAGGGCCGATCCTATTCACCAAGGGAGGAGTAATCTTCGAGAGTATCAACGCTACGTCGGAGGACAGCGGGGACAGTGATTGTGATCTTGATGCCTGGATTCAACCGAGCAAGCCAGGCGAGCGCCTTCACAACTGGACCATCAAGGAGATTATCGAACTGACAAGTGAAGAGTAATGATTTGCTTTTTACAATCTTTGTACAACCCTATGTCCTGCCCGGGGCATAGTGGTTTTACTGTCAGGGCCTTGTTGGATTATGTGTATGCATTTTGTTAATAAATAAAAGGCGTTTACTTCGTAATCAAATATTGTGTTCTCTGTTATTCATGCTTTATGTTTGTTTTGAAAAACAGCAAAATGGCAACGAGGTTCGTGCTAACCTGCATATTCTTGCTTTAAACTTAACCCTTGTTATTGCAGGATCCACGTAACAGATGACATCGACTCTGGACCCTCTACGGCTCACTACGACTTTGATTGCCCGATCTATCAAGCCGAGGATGAGATTGATGAAGACGAAGACCTTCCGGAAGAGTTGGCCCGCTTGTTGAGACAAGAGGAGAAGGTTATTCTGCCTCACGAGGAGGATATTGAGATCATAAATCTGGGTTCTGAGGAGCTCGTCAGAAATATCAGAGTAGGGGCTGCGCTGCAGAATGATGTCAAGCATAGACTGGTCGAGATGCTTCGAGAGTATAGTGACGTCTTTGCTTGGTCATATGAGGATATGCCCGGACTCGACACAGATATCGTGGTTCATCGCTTGCCGTTGCGAGAAGATTGCCCTCCAGTCAAGCAGAAGCTCAGGAGGACGAGACCAGACATGGCTGTAAAAATCAAAGAAGAAGTTCAGAAGCAGTTGGACGCAGGATTTCTAGCCGTTACCACCTACCCTCCGTGGGTCGCCAACATAGTGCCTGTACCGAAGAAGGACGGTAAGGTACGCATGTGCGTTGATTATCGGGATTTGAATAGGGCGAGCCCTAAGGATGATTTCCCGTTGCCTCATATCGATGTGTTGGTCGACAATACAGCCCAGTTTTCCGTGTTTTCGTTCATGGATGGCTTCTCCGGTTACAATCAGATTAAGATGGCGCCGGAGGACATGGAGAAAACGACGTTTATTACCCCCTGGGGCACGTTTTGCTACAAGGTAATGCCCTTCGGTCTGAAGAACGCGGGGGCCACTTACCAGCGAGCAATGGTAACTTTGTTTCATGATATGATTCATCATGAGATCGAGGTCTATGTTGATGACATGATTGCAAAATCCCAAACGGAGGAGGAGCATCTGGTCAATTTGCTGAAGCTGTTTGAAAGGCTTAGGAAGTTCAGGCTGAGGCTGAATCCTAACAAGTGCACTTTCGGAGTGCGATCCGGAAAGTTATTGGGGTTTATCGTTAGTGAACGAGGTATTGAAGTTGATCCTGCGAAGATAAAAGCTATCCAAGAAATGCCAGCGCCGAAAACAGAGAAAGAAGTTCGTGGTTTCTTGGGCCGAATAAACTACATTGCAAGGTTTATCTCTCAGCTCACGGCCACTTGTGAACCGATGTTCAAGTTGTTAAAGAAAAATCAGGCGATAACTTGGAATGAGGATTGCCAGAAGGCATTCGATAAGATAAAGCAGTATCTTCAAGAACCTCCAATCTTGATACCCCCAGTGGCTGGACGGCCATTAATCATGTACTTGACAGTTCTGGAGAATAGTATGGGGTGTGTTCTCGGTCAGCACGACGAGACGGGCAGAAAAGAGCATGCCATTTATTATTTGAGTAAAAAGTTCACCGAGTGTGAATCTCGATACTCGATGCTGGAGAAGATGTGTTGTGCATTAGCTTGGGCCGCCAAACGTCTGCGACAGTATATGCTCAATCACACCACTATGCTGATTTCGAAGATGGATCTGATCAAGTACGTCTTCGAGAAGCAGGCTCTTTCGGGCAGGATTGCCAGATGGCAGATGGTGTTAACGGAATATGATATTCAGTACGTCTCTCAGAAAGCCATCAAGGGGAGCGTATTGTCTGATTACCTTGCCGAACAGCCAATCGAAGACTATCAGCCGATGAAGTTCGAATTCCCTGACGAGGACATTATGTTTCTCAAAGCGAAGGATTGCGATGAGCCATTGCCCGACGAGGGGCCAGATAGGAAGTCTCAGTGGAAGTTGATATTCGACGGAGCGGTTAATTCCTATGGAAGTGGTATCGGGGCTATCATCACGACTCCTCACGGATCCCACATCCCGTTTACTGCAAGACTGACGTTTTCAGTTACCAACAACGAAGCCGAGTATGAAGCATGTATTATGGGTCTAGAAGAGGCAATTGATTTGAGAATCAAGAATCTAGACATATATGGTGACTCAGCGCTTGTAATCAATCAGATCAAAGGGGAGTGGGAAACTCGTCAACCGAATCTGGTGCCGTACATGAATTATGCCAGAAGGCTGCTTCCGTTCTTCGACCGAGTAGAACTTCATCATGTACCCCGGGCTGAAAATCAAATGGCTGATGCTTTAGCCACCCTGGCTTCAATGTATAAGGTCAATCTTTGGAATGAAGCTCCAAGCATTGTTCTTTCGCGTCTTGACAGACCAGCATATGTGTTCGCAATCGAGGATGCCACTGACGGCAAGCCATGGTTCCACGACATCCAGACCTTCCTTATGACTAAGGAATATCCCGCGGGTGCGTCTACCCAGGATAAGAAGACTCTGAGGAGGCTATCTGGAAACTTTTACCTCAATCCTGATGGAGTGTTGTATAAGAGAAACCACGATCTCGTGCTACTCAGATGTGTAGATGAGAAAGAGGCAAGTATGCTCATGGAAGAAGTCCATGAGGGCACATTTGGTACGCACGCCGGCGGGCATGCCATGACGAGAAAGATCCTGAGAGCAGGATATTACTGGCTGACTATGGAGTCGGATTGCTTCAGATTCGCGAAGAAATGTCACAAATGCCAGATTTATGCTGATAAAGTTCATGTGCCGCCGTGCCCATTGAATGTCATGTCCTCCCCTTGGCCGTTCTCCATGTGGGGCATCGACATGATAGGCAAGATCGAGCCCACCGCATCCAATGGTCATCGTTTTATTCTGGTAGCTATCGACTACTTCACCAAATGGGTGGAGGCAGCCTCGTACGCTAATGTGACCAAGCAGGTGGTAGCTAAGTTCATAAAGAGGGACATCATCTGTCGCTATGGAATTCCCGAGCGGATCATCACTGATAATGGTTCGAATTTGAATAATAAGATGATGAAGGAGCTGTGCCAGAGCTTCAAGATCGAACACCACAACTCATCTCCTTACCGGCCGAAGATGAATGGCGCCGTTGAAGCGGCCAACAAGAACATCAAGAAGATTGTTCAGAAGATGGTTGTGACGTATAAAGATTGGCACGAGATGCTGCCGTTTGCCTTGCACGGTTATCGTACTACGGTGCGTACGTCTACCGGGGCAACTCCTTTCTCCTTGGTGTACGGTATGGAAGCTGTCCTACCGCTAGAAGTGGAGATTCCCTCTTTGCGAGTTTTGGTTGATGTAAAACTTGATGAGGCAGAATGGGTTACGAATCGTCTGAACCAGCTCAGCCTGATGGACGAGAAGAGGTTAGCATCGATTGCATTTGGTCGCCTGTACCAAAGCCGAATGAAGAAAGCTTATGATAAGAAGGTGCGTCCTCGAAGCTTTCAGACGGGTGATCTCGTCTTGAAGAAGATTCTTCCGCCACACTCCGATCACCGGGGCAAGTGGACTCCGAATTACGAAGGGCCGTATGTCGTCAGCAAGGTCTTCTCGGGAGGAGCTTTGTTGTTATCCACGATGGATGGTGAAGATTTTGCATCCCCGGTGAACGCGGACGCAGTTAAAAAATACTTTGCTTGAAAGCGGCCCGCTGGACAAAAAAGAAAGAGTCCAGGCAAAAAAGGGGCATCCCGGCGAACCAAAAACAGAATAAAAGGTTCGGGCAAAAATTAGGGATATATTGAAAAAATGTACACCCGCAAAGTCGAAAACCTACACTGGGCGGCTTCGGCAAAAAAGGGTATCCCGGTGAACTGAAAACCCGAAAGGGCGGTTCACGCAAAAGTTAGGGATTTGAGTAAGCAAATGACTGCGTTCCGCGTACGGACTTTCATTGTTTAGTGGTTCGGAAGACCTGAGGGCCGTTTATCTGAATCAATCTCTTCCAAAGCTGAAGCATCGGAGAGATATCGAAGTCGAGTGGGTCTTAGAGGGATCAACTCATGGTGTTCGTCTACGCCTCGATTGCCGACATTTGTATATACTGATGTATATTTATGTTTTCTTTTTGCACGGCTTCCTCATTCCAGGAGCTTGCCTCTGTTGTAAAACATTTTTGCCCATTCAGGGGTTCATCATCAATAAAATGCACATTATTCGGCAATTCTACTTGTCTGTTTAGCATTTATCTGTTTTGTTTGCGAATGAGAACGCCGATGTGTTTTTGATAAAATGCGCATACATAAACTTGCGGGCCTAAGCCCATTGATTGTTGAAACAATTAACTAACTGAACATTGTCACGAGATAATAACCTGATGGGCCCCTTTGAGGAGGGTATCTTGTCTGTTTGTTTGTGTTGTTACAGGTGTAGCACCTTTCCGAAGATGTGCCGTGCGCATCCCCGAAGCAGGATGAGTCCTCCTTCTTCAGCAGAGTTCAGTAGTCTCTCCTCCGCAGAATCAGAATCAGAATAGTGAGCATTGATATGTCTTCCCCAGGTAGAGGTGATTCTCTTCCCCAAGCAGGCGCATCCTGAAGGAATGTCACCTCATCAGCTGAGTCAAGCACCGAAGAATGACGTCTCTCCCCAGCACCGGGTCACAAGTGCAGATTTCAGAGAAGCGTTCGGGTGCCGAAGCTCGTGTTTCCCCAGTAAAGGCGCCGAGGCAGGAATTCTCCCCCGCACCGGGTCACAAGTGCAGGTTTCGCAAAAGGCTGTTCGTATGCCGAAGGATGCAGTAACTGATGGTGCCAGACTGAAGTCTCCAGTGGAATTGAGATTCCTCACCAGAGTCAGGCTCTCTCCTGAAGTTCGATGATTCCTTCTTCCCCAGTAGAGTGTTGGAACAACTGATGTTGTATTCCCTTGCAGAGTCGTACTCTCCCCCGAAGTCAGATGATTCTTTCTTCCCTAGCGGAATTGAAATCCCCCACCAGAGTCGTACTCTCCTGTTGAAGTAGAATGATTTCTCTCCCCGGCTGAGTCCGCAGAAAAGCAGAATCCTTGGAAGTTGATCAGATCATGATCAATTTTCCCCAGCAGAGCGTGGAGCAGCCGATGCTGTATTTCCCCAGAATCGCACTCTCTCCATCAAAGCAGAATAATTTCTCCTTCCTCATCCGAGTTTGCAGATGTCCAAGAGATCCGAATCCTTGGAAGTTGATCAGATCATGATTGATTTTTCCCCCAGCGGAGTATTGAACAGCTGAAGTTGGTTCCTCACAGAGTGGTCATCCCCAGAAGAGTAGCCGAGACGGCCGCGCAGTTCATTCTCGCGATTGATATTGTTTTCCCTGCAGCAGTCAACGGAAGATCGTTTCCCCAGGCAGAGTCCGATTGATATTGGCGTGTCCACGTTCTCCTCAGCAGGATGATTCCTCTATCTGAGTAGTTCTTTCTCCTTGACAGGAGAATCTCCCCTCGGCATTTATTTTGCTGACGAGATCGCATCATTGTGCATGACGGCAGAGCATTTAACGTTGCATAACATTGTGCATGATTGCATAGCATAGTGCTTGATTGCACAATATTTAGCATAAACGCATATCATTCCCACCGTGTGAGGCATAGCGCAGAAGCATATGCATCATAGGCATGATCTAGATCATTATCATTCTTGTACAGATGTACTACCGAGAGACCAGTTGCTCAGGACGATTCCTGATATTCTCTCCAACAAGGTCGCTTTCTTAAGATGACTCTTACAGACCCCGGTATAATCCCCACAGTTCGCTCGCTCAAGATGATTTTTTTGAGACCCCCAGCGAAGTCTTCAGTTCGAGATGATTCTCAAATCCCTCAGCAGGGCCGTTTGCTTAAGACGATTCTTAAAGACCCCAGTACAGCTTCCCGAGTGGTTCGCCTAGTATGATACTTGAGCTCCCCAATAGCACCTCCAGCAGGAGTTGCCCAGGAAGATTCCTGGAATTCCCAACAGAATGATTGCTCCAGAAAGGTTATTAGTTCAGGACGATTCTTGAAGATGCCCGACGGATCTGTTTGTTCAAGTTGATTCTTGAAGTCCTCAGCAGCATGATATGTCTGCTCCAACAACGATGTCTAATCTGAAGATGGATTTCGTACGCGCCCAATGGCGATATCAGAAGGTTCCGGTGAGTCCAGATTTCCGCGTTGAAGAATCAACAGGTAGCTGAAGACAAGGTTCCAGGGTTGTAGATACAACAGAATGATTCGTGTGAGTCTGAAGACCAAGTCAGTTGTCCTGAGGAGATGATTGATTGCGATCAAGTGGATAGTTTTTCTTCTGACTGAAGTCGAAGATGTTTCTCCAGCTGAAGCGGAGTTTTGCCTGAAGGAAAAGTGTTTGAATCCCCGTAGAGTCATGAATGGCTCAGGATACCATTTCTCTGACTAAAGTCATAGATTTCCCAAGCTGAAGCGAAGGTGCCTGGAGGGCAAGGTTATCCCCAAGGTCGTGAATGACCTAGGATTCATTTTTTCGGACTGAAGGCCGAAGTATATCCCTGACTGAAGTCTCGGATGCTCTATAGCAGAGGCGGAGTTGCCTGAAGGTAGATCCATGTATCCTTGAAGGCCAAGGATCGTTTCTTTAGACTGAAGTCGAAGATGCCTCCCGCAGAGTTGCCATCCTTGAAGGCCAAGGATGCTTATCTTCAGAAGTACTTGAAGATCTTCTCTAGCTGAAGCTGGGAGTGGCCAGGGGCCAGGGTTTCATATAGTTCTGATGTTGAAGTTCTACAGTGGGATCATTGTGCAGTAGTATTCCGATGTTCGTTCTGAGGGTGAACCCCATATCAGAGTGTGCTCGGTTAAGTCTCTCATTCCCAGCGGAGTAGCTTCAAATATGCAAGTGTACCTTTTGTTCCAGTTACCAGGGGTGAACCCCAGGTCAGATTTGTTCAGTGTTGTATTTTGTTCGACGGCGAGGTTGAATGTTTGTTGGATGGCGAGGTCAGATTATGTTTGTTCGACGGTAATGTCGGGCTCTTTAAATCCCCAGTAAAGATGATGTTTGTATGACAGCGATGTCGAGTGTCTCTCAGAGCGATGTTTGTTTCCGGCGGCGATGTCAGATTTAGTTCTCCAGCGGCGATGTTGGGTGTTGTGGTTGTCTGAAGGCAATATCAGAAGAAGTTAATGTGGATAACTGACGGCGATGTCAGATCAGTATCTCTCCAGCTAGTGGTTGAGCAGCTAGTGTTGCAGTGTTCGAAGGTTTGTTCTCCGCAGAGTCGTGCAGTTGGCAAATTTTCGGGTTTACCGATATTCAATCGTCTCGTACCTTGACTGGTTGAGAGCCGTTCGCTTCTCACCCAGTCAGGTTCAAGCCGTTTGAATAGGGGCAGCTGTTGCACCCCAAAATTTGACCAACAATTATTCATTGAGTGTTTGAAAGTTGATACCTTCATCAGACAGTTCAAGAGATCCTCATAGGAGTGGGTTGAAACCAGGGTTGTGTGCTTCATAGCTTGAGAGTTGTGGGTGCCCCTCAGATGATTCTGAGACTTTGAGAATGAACTTGATGTCTTGAGAAAGCTTATGAGATACCTTGATAGCCTTCATGAAGCCCAGAGAAGTCATTATGCAAGAGTTCAGAAGATTCAACCATGAATGGTAGAATTAGGGTTTTGACTGGGTCAACCCTAGGGTAACTGAAGATTTGAGGAAGGTTGAGACCTAATCCAAGGGCCATGAGATCATGGAATGATGTATAGAGATGTTATAAAGATGATTCCTAGACCAACTCATCATGATTGAGGAGTTTGAGAAGTTTTGAGTTAGGGTTTCTGAGGATTGTCAGTGAGAAAACCCTAATTTGATCCCTATCTTCCAGGCAGTTTTAGCCCAAGTTGTGATTGATATCTCATCTTCCCCACAACATGAATGTTGTAGAGCTTGTTCTAAGCTTTAATTTGAGTGGTGGAAGTCCTTGATAGGAGTTACAGAGCTCAAGTTATGGTTTTGACAAATTACAGGTCAGCAGAGGTGTGTGAATCTGGGTCCTTGAAAGTCACCCAACTTGCAGACAACTTTTGCCCTAGTAGGAGGATTCCTATGGTTTCTTGGTCAACATGAATGTTGAAGAGGATCTCCTTAGCTTCAATATGAGTGGTAGAAGTCCTTGATTGGATTTGTGGAACTCAACTTATGGTTTGAACAAGGCAGGGGTATTTTGGTCATTTGTCAGTTATAGGTCATTTTATCCAATGCCTAAAACTCCTATTTCCAAGCCTCAAATGGAAAAACTTAAAACATGAAAGTTGCTCAAAATGTGATTTTAAGTCTAGAAAGAAGGTCACAAATTGTTGGAAAAGCTCATGGCACAAGATTACATGATTGGTCAAAAATGAACTAAAAAAGGCTTATAACTTTGAAAAGTTGAAATTGAAAAGTGATTTGGGAGATCCACAAATCCAAAATAGGTCATCCAATATATCATTTTGATTGGAAAAACCATTTTGAGAACTTTGGTTTAAATAGATTTTTCATTTGAGGCTCCAAAAATGGACTTCCTTTGGAAATTTATTACTTGAAAAAGAAGGCAATGTTGAAAAACCCTACATAAGCCAAAAATGAACTTGTTTTTCACTCATCCCTTCTCAATATCTCATGAAATGATATTTTAAGACAAAATTGCAAGGCATGGCACATGGGAGATGAGATAACCAATATGGCATATCATGGAATTTTCAAGAACTTTCCACACCATTCTAGATGAATCTAGAAGCATCCATCAATTGTTATAAAAAGAATGCCATGAGGAGTGTTCAGGGTTGGTGAAACTTGAGTCAAGTCAGAGGAGAGAGAGAGATACATAGCCATTGAAGCAATTTCTTCAAGTTGAAGCAACTTGAGTTTTCTTCCACTACAAGCCATCTCCACCATCACAAGTGCAAACAGAAGGTTGAGGACCATTGTAGGATCATCTTGAACCAATTCCAAGGCCTGCAAGCATCCCCACGAGCCTCACCATCATCCCTTTGACAGGTTCCTTCTTCTCCTTGTATCTCTTAAGTTAGCTAGCTTCAATTAGTTTTATAGCCATAGAATTAATGTGTTAGGGTAGAGGATCAATCCCTGAGAGTTACAGCCTGTTCCATGAGGTTCCATGGCAGGTGAGTGATTCTTGGATCTTCAAGAATTAGTTGTTTAATGAGTTTTAGGTAGCACGAATTAGGTTAGAATGACCAGGATAACATCAAGAACATCTGTATACCATTAGACTGAAGTTTGATGAAGATTGATATCAGTTGAAAATTTTGAACCAAGATGTTGATGCCTTCTGTTAGAACAATCTAGGGCGAGTTATGGAAAAGTGTACGTATGGTTGTGTAGAGCTTGAATAGTAGATCATTTTTTGTGTTTGAATCGTGTGAAGCCATGGCGTGTGGAGAGAGGTAGATGAGCTCGAATTTTAGGGCATGAGAGGAGGGTTTCTGAAAACCCTAGGTCCCATTTGGGACGATGAACAATAGCCCTAGGATTAGATCCAAATGTTGACAAATTATTCAAATCCAATGGCCGTGGTTTAGTCTGAAAAGAGAGAGAAAATTCAAATAATCCCAAACGCTGCGTTTCATTAAACCAGCGCTGGGCCCAGAGTGCTATTCGCCCCCCCCTTCTCATTTGGCCCAATCATTTAAGCTGGCGCCTATTGCTTTTCATACCCCCCCTCCCCTTTAATTAATTTAATTCTTTTATTTTCTTTCAATATTTTTTCTGTTTTGTTTAATTCATTAAAAATTGATAAAAAATGATTTTTGACCTATTCTTTTTTCTATGATTAGATGGAAATGTGTAGAAAATTATAAAAATAAAAATGAGATTTTATTTTTAGGTTTAATATTTTTAATAGATTTTCCAAATAAACAGCTTTTATATTGTTTAATTTTGTATCATGATTTTGTAGGAATTATTTTAGGACCTTCCTTTAGGGTTTTTAATCCATTCTTTTTTGTGCAATTAGATGATGAATCATAGTTCCCCATAGGATTTTTTCTAGATTTTTTAGAATTAATTTTGAGTAGTTTAATTAGAGTAGATTTAGGGTATTCTAATTAGGGTTTAGATTGTGCATAGGTGATGAATCCCTTTCTTTGATTGAGTTTTATCTTGATTTTTAGGTAGAGGCCTATGTAGATGTTATGAGTAGGTGTTGAGGACCCTTGTGAATATTTGTTAGATTTTTCCCCATTAGTTTAGTATTTTTAGGTATTTTCTGAAGTTGCCTGTTAATTTTGTCTCCCCTGTGGTTATCTGTTCATCTTTGGGGTTCATTGTGGGGAATTTGTTGTGGGGCTTGTGTTGCCTTGAAGACTTTGATGGAGAGAATCATGAAGTGAAGATTGTAGATCAAGACTCAGAGACCCAGAGCTTGGATTATTCCCTGCCTGTGAGGTTTGAGATCCTGAAGTTTGAAGGAAGTTCATGGTACTTTCCTGAGGAAGGCACTATGAATAACTTTCATTCTTTCTTCTCACCTCTTTCTTAAGTATCCAATGATGTTGGAGCCAACTTGTGAGTTTAATTTCTCCTGAGGAGGAATGTAAACTGATCACATGTTGTTGAGCCACATGGGATACAATTCCTAAGTGGAAGCCTCCTAGTACTTTCCTGAGGAAGGTCCTATGGGTCTATTCACTTAGTTCCGTTAGTTTATCTAGGATTTCTTAAGTATCCAATGATGTTGGAGCCAACTTGTGAGTTTAATTTCTCCTGAGGAGGAATGTAAACTGATCACAGTTGTTGAGCCACATAGGATACAACTCCTAAGTGGAAGCCTCCTAGTACTTTCCTGAGGAAGGTCCTATGAGTCTATTCACTTAGTTCCACTAGTTCAGATAGGATTTCCTAAATATCCAGTGATGTTGGAGCCTGCTTGTGAGTTTAGTTTCTCCTGAGGAGAAATGTAAACTGATCACAGTGGTTGAGCCACATAGGGTATGACTCCTGAGTATACACCTCCTAGTGCTTTCCTGAGGAAGACACTATGAGTCTGCTTGCTTAGCTCCCTGTCTTTGGTAAGCTTGTTCTGAAGCTTGAAGACTGGGATTGAATTCTCTTGTTTAGGGTTTTTGATTGAGGGCTTTGCTTAGATTTGATTAGGATTCTGTGATTAGGATTAGGATTAGAGAGTAGATGATTCTTTCTCAAGCATGTGTTTGTTTGCCTGATGGCACTTCATTTCCTTTATCTGGTTATTGCTTGATAGCACGTTGTTTATTTTCAGTATGATTACTGTTATTTCATGACTGGCTTGAGGTCAAGATGAGCTTGTGGAGGTTGAAGCCCCACACACATTTCCTCCCTCACTTGCATTGCATGCATTTTACTGTTAAAGCTGATGCTTTTGTCTGTTTTGGGTGTATCATTGACATGATCCCTTAGGACTCTCATTTCCTTTGATAAGGATTTGATGATAGAATTTTAGGTTGAAACCTATGCATGACAACATCTAGGAGTTCCCTGTTCAAACCTCAACCATAGGATGAATCCATGGCATGATAACAGTAGGACTTGATAGTCTCCCTCCTAGTTGAGCCACCTTTTTCCCGTAGTTTCCCGAACTACGTTTGCTCTGATCTTTCATACCAGATGAAAGTACGTAGGCATAGGATGCGATGTCCTAGCGAGCAACCTTCACCCGTAGTTAGCCGAACTACGTTGACTCTGATTTCTCATTCTCTGATGAGAATACGTAGGCATAAAGCGCGATGCTTTGTCGAGTCATTTTTCTTTTCTTTTTCAGCCAGCCTTGATAGGTAGATAGATTATAACCAACCCGTCCAAGTAAACAAACAAGCGAGGATCCCGTCGAGTACGACGGACGTGAGGGGTGCTAATACCTTCCCCTTGCGTAACCGACTCCCGAACCCAGACAATGGTTGCGATGACCTTGTCTTACCCTTTTTTCGTCAGGTTTTTCCGATCGTTTCCTTTCCCGCTCTGAGGGATAAATAACGAAAGGTGGCGACTCTTCTGTCATGCCGGCACCTTATTTTCGCGCAAGCGACAATGAGGAGTCAAGATACGCAAATGGAACAGATCAGAGCTGAGCTTCGTACTCAAAATGAAAGGTTAAATTCATTTTCGACTCGGATGGACGCCCGTCTTGAAGCTCTTGTTGCATCACATGAAAGTCAAGACATGGAAATCACCGACTGTCTCCATCACCTCAACATGTCCGTAGAAGCGTTTGTGGACTTCTCGGATCCTTACCGCAATCCTGATACTGCATACCGGGGGAGGGGCCAAGGTCGGGGTCGGGGATATTAGTTACATAGTTGCATATTTGTTTCGTCTGTGTACTTTCCATTTTTCCGTGTTATGTTTGCCTGAATATTCACCTATTTGCATGGTTTCTTAATTATCTATTAATTCCAGTTACTTTTGTTTATTATCACTCTTATGTGTGAAGTTTGGTAATTAACTATCACCTATTGTATGTTTTATGTTAATTGATGCGTTATCCTTCTCTTTTTGATGTTGTCAAAGGGGAAGAAGAACATGTAGCAAGCACCAAAGCCAAGTAAGAACATGTAGCAAGCACCAAAGCCAAGCCAGGATGTTCACAACAGTTGACGGTTACACAGTTGATGGTTGTTTATTCTGCAGCCTCATATTACAAAAGAAAGGGGGAGCTTGTGTATACATTGCATATTGTTGTATTGGTTGTTTTGGTTGTATATAGGTTGTCAACATCAAAAAGGGGGAGAATGTGGAGGCAAATAGCCACACATCACACGAGTCTGCAAGACATTGTTCAATACAGGTTTCGATGATGACAAATTACAACCTTGGATGAATTGGAAATTATAAACTCCAGATCTACTAAACAAATGCAATGTATCACCTACCATATCCTTTTATACTTGTCTTAAAACTGTTGTAATAAATATACTATGTGTAGATAAAATGCAATCATGACCAGAGGCATGAAAAACCACAAAAAGATCAATTTTTGCAGGTTTGCAGGGCATGAGTCGACCATAGGGTCGGCGCATGCATCAGAGCATATTTCCACTGGTCAGCGCATGAAGGCAATGAGTCGACCATAGGGTCGGCGCATGAAGGAAATATTTTCCAACGGGTCAGCGCATAAAGGCATGAATCGACCATAGGGTCGGCGCATGAAGGAAATATTTTTCAACGGGTCAGCGCACATCGACTGTATGGTCGACGCATACTGATACATTTTCCAGATTTCCAAAAACGCAGGCCATGCGTCGACGCACAGACCTGCTGCGGTCGACCGTTCGTGCGGAAATCCAGTTTTTAAATGATTCCCTCTACTATTTGAAATACTGTTATGTATTTAGTTGGTTGGGTACTATATATACAAGTTTAACCACTTACGTCACATTGACATTTGATAAAATTGATTCATGTGTTCAAGAATAAGAAAGAGTGAAATAGGTGTCCAAGATTCATCATCTTCATCTTCAACATCTCACAACACATCAATTACACACAACCATTTTTGAAGTGCATTGTGAGTGATTAAAGGTGATAAGGTTCGAAGCTTAGATTGGGTAATCTAGTTCGGGTTGAAGCTTGTGACAGGTTCTTTCTTGAATAAAACCGTTATGGTTTTACCCTCCAAGATTGGTTTGAATTTTGGGGGTTTTTGGACGAGATTCTTCATCAAGGGTCAACTGAGCGAAGGTGATTGTGAAGAGGTGTTCTTCAACAGTCTAGTAGCGGATTCAGTGATATTGAAGGGAAGATCTTGGGTTCGATTTATTGCTGTTGAGATCAGCCGGAGCCAAAGGTTTGAACAACAACGGGTTATGCAATAAGGTGGCTGGAATCGGAGGTCCATCAACAACGATCGGAGGACTTGATTCATCTTGAATCAAGGGGCAAGGAGTGAAAGCAACATTCAACATATTGAGATTTCTGTTGTATATTTGTTGTTCAATCCTTGTATAAACTGTTACATTCAACAGGTGATATCTATAAAATCTATCTCAATTCTAGTTTTAGAATTGAGGGCAGACGTACCCCGAAGCGAAGACGACGGGGGAACTGCCTCACCAAATACTTGTCTTCTCTATTTTTCAGCATTTATGTTATAGCTAAAAAAATAAGTGATTTTTGTATAAGCATTATTGTCAAACTGTGATATCAATTGACAAATTGCCTAAACCAAAATTATCTTACTTGTGTATCTAGTTTTGGTTTGCTCTTTAAATCATTGGAACTAGGAATCCTAACAAGTGAGTTAGATCATTGATAAGTGTGATTAGTGTTGTGATTCTATTTTCCATATTGTCATTAATCCAAAGGCTTACGCATATCCGGTTTTCCAATAATCGTTCGTTTTAGACTATATTTTCCTCGGCCGCTTCCGCACTTAAAATAAATTTTCAAAACCAATTTTTAATTGGTAGCGCCTGTCGCTTGCGCGAAAATAAGGTGCCGGCATGACAGAAGAGTCGCCACCTTTCGTTATTTATCCCTCAGAGCGGGAAAGGAAACGATCGGAAAAACCTGACGAAAAAGGGTAAGACAAAGTCATCGCAACCATTGTCTGGGTTCGGGAGTCGGTTACGCAAGGGGAAGGTATTAGCACCCCTCACGTCCGTCGTACTCGACGGGATCCTCGCTTGTTTGTTTACTTGGACGGGTTGGTTATAATCTATCTACCTATCAAGGCTGGCTGAAAAAGAAAATAAAAATGACTCGGCAAAGCGTCGCGCTTTATGCCTACGTATTCCCATCAGAGAATGAGAAATCAGAGTCAACGTAGTTCGGCTAACTACGGGTGAAGATGGGGAAGGTTGCTCGCTAGGATGTCGCATCCTATGCCTACGTACTTTCATCTGGTATGAAAGATCAGAGCAAACGTAGTTCGGGAAACTACGGGATAAAATGGCTCAACTAGGAGGGAGACTATCTAGTCCTACTGTTATCATGCCATGGATTCATCCTATGGTTGAGGTTTGAACAGGGAACTCCTAGATGTTGTCATGCATAGGTTTCAACCTAAAAGTCTATCATCAAGTCCTCATCAGAGGAAATGAGAATCCTAAGGGATCATGTCAATGATACACAGAACAGACAAAAGCATCAGCTTAACAGAAAAATGCATGCAATGCAAGTGAGGGAGGAAATGTGTGTGGGGTTTCAGCCTCCACAAGCTCATCTCAACCTCAAGCCAGTCATGAAATAACAGTAATCATACTGAAGATAATCAACATGCTATCAAGCAGTAACAGTAAACTGCAATCATACAGATAAAGGGAATGAAGCACCATCAGGCAAACAAACACACTTGAGAAAGAATCATCTACTCTCTAATCCTAACCCTAATCACAGGATCTAAACAAACCCAAGCAAAGCTCTCAAGCAGAACCCTAAGCAGGAGAAATCATTCCCAGTCTTCAAGCTTCAGAATAAGCTTACCAAAGAAAGGGAGCTAAGCAAGCAAGCTCATAGTGTCTTCCTCAGGAGAACACTAGGAGGTGTATACTCAGGAATCATACCCTATGTGGCTCAACCACTGTGATCAGTTTACATCCCTCCTCAGGAGAGATTAAACTCACAAGCAGGCTCCAACATCACTGGACATTTAGGAAATCCTATCTGAACTAGTGGAACTAAGTGAATAGACCCATAGGACCTTCCTCAGGAAAGTACTAGGAGGCTTCCACTTAGGAGTTGTATCCCATGTGGCTCAACAACATGTGATCAGTTTACATTCCTCCTCAGGAGAAATTAAACTCACAAGTTGGCTCCAACATCATTGGATACTTAAGAAATCCTAGATCAACTAGTGGAACTAAGTGAATAGACCCATAGGACCTTCCTCAGGAAAGTACTAGGAGGCTTCCACTTAGGAGTTGTATCCCATGTGGCTCAACAACATGTGATCAGTTTACATTCCTCCTCAGGAGAAATTAAACTCACAAGTTGGCTCCAACATCATTGGATACTTAAGAAAGAGGTGAGAAGGAAGGATGAAAGTCATTCATAGTGCCTTCCTCAGGAAAGTACCATGAACTTCCTTCAAACTTCAGGCTCTCAAACCTCACCAACAGGGCATCAGCCAAGCTCTGGGTCTCTGCATCTTGATCTACAAGCTTCCCCTCATGATGCTCTCCATCAATATCCTCAAGGCAACCCAAGCCCTTCATCAAATTCCTCAGAAAGAACCCCACAGATGAACAGATAACCCACTGAACAGGCCAAATCATCAGGCAACTTCAGACAATGCCTAAAAATACTAAACTAACTGGAAAAAATCCAACAAATAATCACAAGGGTCCTCAACACCTACTCATAATATCTATAAAGGTTTCTACCTAAAAATCAAGATAAAACTTGCTCAAAGAAAATGATTCATCACCTAAACACCATTCTAAACCCTAATCAGGACACCCTAAGTCTACCCTAATTAAACTAACCAAGATTAATTCTAAAAAATCTAGAAAAAATCCTATGGGGAAGTATGACTCATCATCTAATTGCATAAAAAAGAATGGGTGAAAAACCCTAAGGGAATGTCCTACAATAATTCCTACAAAATCAAATATCAAAATGAAACAACTAAAAAGCCATTTAATTGGAAAATCTACTAAAAATATTAAACCTAAAAATAAAATCTCAATTTTATTTTTATAATTTTCTACACATTTTAACCTACACATAGAAAAAAGAAGAAATTAAAAAAACATTTTTTATCTATTTTATATGAATTATTCAAAAACAGAAAACATTAAAAAGAAAATAAAAGAAATAAAATGAATTAAAGGGGTGGGGGGTCAGAATAGCACTCCTCGCTAGTTGAATTAATTGGGCTACACAAAAAGGGGGGTGCAAGTAGCGTTCTGGGCCCAGAATGCCCTTAAAATGAAACGCGGCGTTTGGATACATTTCAAATCTCCCTCCAATTCTCAGACGCGCTCACAGCCACACGATGGGGAGAATGAGTCAATCTTTGGGAACGATCCAACGGATGCTCCCTCGTCTTCTCCAAATAGAATTAGGGTTTGCAGAACCCTCACTCCATGCACACAAAATCGAGCTCCATTATCTCTCCCCACAGGCCACGGCTTCCCTCGACCTAAACATGAAAAATCATCTACTAAATGCCTAGATTACAACCATACGTTCACTTTCTCTTAACTCCTCGTGGATAATCCAAACAGAGGCCTTGAACATCTGGGTACAAACACGGTTATGAATTTCAACTGATATCAACCTAGATTAAACTTCAGCATAATGATCCACAGATGTTCCTGATGCTACCCTGGTGATTCTAAACCAATTTAAGCTACCTAAAACTCTTTAAACAGCCAGTTCTTGAAACTTAAAGAATTATGCACCTGTTACAAACCATCATGGATCGTGCCCTAGCTTTCTAGAATTAATCCTCTACCCTAACACATCAATTATACACCTAGAATCTAAACCATCTATGCATAATTATGGTGAAAAAGAAAGGAGAAAGAACCTGTCAAGGAACTATGGTGTATGATGCTTGAGCACGATTCCAAGCTTGCAAATCCTTCAGGATGATCCTTTGATGATGGATAGCCTTCTGTTTGCACAATTCTTGAAGGTGGTGGCTTGAAGTGAAAGAAAACTCAAGTTGCTTCAACTTGAAGAAACTTCTCCAATGGCTATGTATCCTTTTCTCTCCTCTGACTTGGCTCAATTTTCACCAACCTTTTACTCTCCATAATGCACTCTTTAAATAACAATCCATGGAAGTCTCTAGATTCATCTAGAATGATGTGGAAGTTTCATGAATTTCTCCTTGAATGAGAAGTTAGTTATCTCATCTCCCATGCTTCAAGCCTTCAATTTGGTCTCAAAATGTCCTTACATGAGTTATTGAATGAGGATGAGTGAAAAACAAGTCCATTTGTTGCTTGTGTAGGGTTTTCTAACATTGCCTTCTTTCTTAAGTAACAAATTTCCAAAGGAACCTCATTTTTTAAGCCTCAAATGAAAATTCTACTTAAACCAATCTTCTCAAAATGTTTTTTCCAATCAAAATGATATATTGGATGACCTATTTTGGATTTGTAGATCTTCCAAAACACTTTTCAATTTCAACTTTTCAAAGTTATAAGTCATTTTTAGTTCATTTTTGACCAATCATGGAATCTTGTGCTATGAGCTTTTTCAACAATTTGTGACCTTCTTTCTAGACTTAAAATCACATTTTGAGCAACTTTCATGTTTTAAGTTTTTCCATTTGAGGCTTGGAAATAGGAGTTTTAGGCATTGGCTAAAATGACCTATAACTGACAAATGACCAAAATACCCCTGCCTTGTTCAAACCATAAGTTGAGTTCCACAAATCCAATCAAGGACTTCTACCACTCAAATTAAAGCTAAGAAGATCCTCTTCAACATTCATGTTGACCAAGAAACCATAGGAATCAACCTACTAGGGCAAAAGTTGTCTGCAAGTTGGGTGACTTTCAAGGACCCAGATTCACACACCTCTGCTGACCTGTAATTTGTCAAAACCATAACTTGAGCTCTGTAACTCCTATCAAGGACTTCCACCACTCAAATTAAAGCTTAGAACAAGCTCTGCAACATTCATGTTGTGGGGAAGATGAGATCTCAATCACATCTATAGCTAAAACTGCCTGGAAGATAGGGATCAAATTAGGGTTTTTTCACTGACAATCCTCAGAAACCCTAACTCAAAACTTCTCAAACTCTTCAATCATGATGAGTTGGTCTAGGAATCCTCTTTATAACATCTCTATGCATCATTCCATGATCTAATGGCCCTTGGATTAGATCTCAACCTTCTCCAAATCTTCAGCTGATCTAGGGTTGACCCAGTCAAAACCCTAATTCTACCATTCATGGTTGAATCTTCTGAATTCTCACACAATGACCTCTATGGGCTTCATGATAGCTATCAAGGCATCTCATAAGCTTTCTCAAGACATCAAGTTCATTCTCCAAGTCCCAGAATCATCTGAGGAGCACCCACAACTTTCAAACTGTGAAGCACACAACCCTGGTTTCAACCAACTCTTCTGAGGATCTCCTGAACTTTCTGATGAAGATATCAACTTTCAAACACCCAATGACTAAATAAATGTTGGTCAAATTTTGGGGTGCAACAGCTGCCCCTATTCAAACGGCTTGAACCTGACTGGGTGAGAAGCGAACGGCCCTCAACCAATCAAGGTACGAGACGGTTGAATATCGGTAAACCCGAAAATTTGCCAACTGCACGAGCACACGGTACTCTGCGGGGAACAAATCTTTGAATACTGCAACACTAGCTGCTTCAACAACTAGCTGGAGACATATCGACCTGACATCACCGTCAGTTATCCACATTAAATTCTTCTGATGTTGCCTTCAGACAACCACAACACCCAACATCACCGCTGGAAGACTAAACCTGATATACCCAACATCACCGCTGGAAAACTGAATCTGATATACCCAACATCACCGCTGGAAAACTGAATCTGATAAACCCAACATCACCGCTGAGAGACACTCGACATCACCGTCGTACCAACATCATCTCTGCTGGGGATTTAAGGAATCTGACATTGCCGTCAAACAAACATCCAACCTCGCTGCCTGAAACAAACATAATCTGACCTGGGGTTCACCCCTGGTAAATGGAACAAAAAGTACACTTACATACCTGAAGCTACTCCGCTGGGAAGGAGAGACTTAACCGAGCACACTCTGATCTGGGGTTCACCCTCAGAACCATGACGAACATCGGAATACTGCTGCACACTGCCTGTCGTAGAACTTCAACACTACAGATATATGAAACCCTGGCCCCTGGCCACTTCCAGCTTCAGCTAGAAAAGATCTTTAAGTACTTCTGAATATGAATGAAACCCTGGCCCCTGGCCACTCCAACTTCAGCTAGAGAATCTTCAAGTATTTCTGAAGATAGATGAAACCCTGGCCCCTGGCCACTCCAACTTCAGCTAGAGAATCTTCAAGTATTTCTGAAGATAGATGAAACCCTGCCCGTCGGCTATTCCAGCTTCAGCTAGAAAAACATCCTTGGCCTTCAAGGATATAAACTTTGCCCGTCGGCAACTCTGCAGGAGGCATCTTTGACTTCAGTCTAAAGAAATGGTCCTTGACCTTCAAGGATACATGGATATGCCTTCAGGCAACTCCACCTCTGCTATAGAGCATCCGAGACTTCAGTCAGGGATATACTTCGGCCTTCAGCCCGAATAATGAATCCTAGGTCCTTCACGACCTTGGGGGATAACCTTGCCCTTAGGCACCTTTGCTTCAGCTTAGGAAATCTGTGACTTCAGTCAGAGAAATGGTATTTTGAGCCATTCATGACTCTACGGGGATTCAAACACTTTGCCTTCAGACAAAACTCCGCTTCAGCTGGAGAAACATCTTCGACTTCAGTCAGAAGAAATACTATTCACTTGATCGCAATCAATCATCTCCTCAGGACAATTGACTTGGTCTTCAGGCCAACACGGATCATCTTGTTATATCTACAAACTTTGGAACCTTGGTTTCAGCCACCCGTTGCTTCATCCACACGGAAACCTGGCTTCACAGGAACCTTCTGATATCGCCTTCGGGCGCTTACGAAATCCCTCTTCAGATTAGACATCGTTGCTGGGGAAACATCTTCGACTTCAATCGGAAGACGTGTCATTCACTTGATCGCAATCAATCATCACCTCAGGACAACTGACGTGGTCTTCAGACTCACACGAATCACTCTGTTGTATCTACAACTTTGGAACCTTGGTTTCAGCCACCCGTTGCTTCATCCACACGGAAACCTGGCTTCACAGGAACCTTCTGATATCGCCTTCGGGCGCTTACGAAATCCATCTTCAGATCAGACATCGTCGTTGGAGCAGACATATCATGCTGCTATTCTCTTGACATCCTGTCAAGTTGTTGCTAAATAAAAGCAAACATGCCGGGTCACCGGACATAATCATCAAGTTAACAACTCTGTTGAGGAGAGAGGAATGAGGGTTCACCCAAATAATCCTGACGACTCACTGGGGAAAAGGAAGAAGGGTTCACCCGAACAACCTTGTAGACTCTGCTGCAGAAAGACGAGAGAGTTCACCCCAACGACTTCAACAATTGCTGGAGAAAAACGAAAGAGCATACTCAGACGATTCCTACCAACTTTACTAGGGAGCAAGTACTTCTGCACGGGGAAAGCGATAAATGCCCTGAACGACTTTTTGGGAAATGACCCTTCTGGGGAACATAGCCTTCGGGCTACAAGACACTCATGTCATTAAGTTCTCAAACTTGCGGGATAAACAAACTTCAGTTTGCTGGACAATCCTTCGGGATCTGCTTGGGGAAACATTCCATCTGCCAATCATGACTGTGCTCGGCTGGGGACATCAATCTACCTGCCTGCTGCTGGGGAAATGCCAACCACTTGCTGGGGAAAAGACCTCCAGTCTGTTGGGGGTTCCCGAAATCACTTTGAACAAACAACTCCGGCGGGCGCTTCTGATAACCTTTCTGGAGACTTTATTCTGCTGGGTATTTCCAGGAATCTTCCTGGGCAACTCTTGCTGGAGGCGCTACTGGGGAGCTCACGAATCATCCTGAGCAAACCATTCGGGAACCTGTACTGAGGTCTTAAGAGTCATCTTAAGCAAACGGCCCTGCTGAGGAATTCGAGAATCATCTTGAACCGAAGACTTCGCTGGGGATCTCAAAAATCATCTTGAGCGAGCGAACTGCGGGGATCACACCGGGGTCTTTTAGAATCATCTAAGAAAAAACCTGGCTGGGGGGAACATCAAGAATCGTCCTGAGCAACCGGTCTTTTGGGATACACCTGTTCAACAAGGATGATAATGACCTAGATCATGTTTATGATGTGTATGCTTCTGCACTATGCCCCACACGGTGGGAATGATATGTGTTTATGCTAAATGCTATGCAATCATGCACAATGCTATTGCAACGCCAGATGCTATGCAGTGTTAAATGCCATGCAGTCATGCACAATGCTATGCAATCATGCACAATGCTATGCAATCATGCACAATGATGCGATCCCATCAGCAAATAAATGCCGAAGGGGGGAAATCCTCCTGTCAAGGAGAAAGGACCACTCAGGTAGAGGAATCATCCTGTTGAGGAGAACGTGAACACGCCAATATCAATTAGGCTCTGTCTGGGGATCAATCTTCCGCGAACTACTGCAGGGGAACAACTTCAGCTGACTGCTGCAGGGGATGAAGCTCTACGAGAACCTGGATCTGCTGATATCAATCGCTAGAATGAACTGTGCGGCCGTCTCGGCTACTCTTCTGGGGATAACCATTCCGTGGGGAACCAACTTCAGCTGTTCAACACTCCACTGGGGAAAAACCAATCATGATCTGATCCACTTCCAAGGATTCGGATCTCTTGGACATCTGCAAACTTGGCTGAGGAAGGAGAAATCGTTCTGCTTCGCTGGATAGAGTACGACTCTGGGGGAATACAACATCAGCTGCTCTACGCTCTGCTGAGGAAAATTGATCATGACCTGATCAACTTCCGAGGATTCTGCTTTTCTGCGGACTCGGCCGGGGATAGAAATCATTCTACTTCACTGAAGAGTACGACTCTGATGGGGAATTTCAATTCTGCTGGGGAAGAAAGAATCATCTGACTTCGGGGAGAGTACAACTCTGCCGGGGAATACAACATCAGCTGTCCCAACACTCTACTGGGGAAGAAGGAATCGTCCATCTTCAGGAGAGAGCCTGATTCTGGTGAGGAATCTCAATTCTGCTGGAGACTTCAGTCTGGCACTATCAGTTACTGCATACTTCGGTATACGACTAGCTTCCTGCGAAACCTGCACTTGTGACCCGGTGCGGGGGAAAATCCTGCTTCAGCGACTTTTCTGGGGAAAACACGAGCTTCGGCTCCCGAACATTTCTATGAACTCTGCACTTGTGACCCGGTGCTGGGGAGAGACGACATCATGCTTCAGCGCTTGACTCAGTTGATGAGGTGACACTCCTTCAGGATGCGCCTGCCTGGGGAAGAGAATCACCTCTACCTGGGGAAGACATATCAATGCTCACTATTCTGATTCTGATTCTACGGAGAAGAGATTACTGAACTCTGCTGAAGAAGGAGGACTCGCTCCGCTTCGGGGATATCAATCCTGGTCTGCCGAGGTCAATCTTGACCCTAATCTGATGAGGGGTAAACGCCATCTTAATCTGCTGCAGTCTCACACTGTACAGGGGAACAACCTCAAACCGTACATCTCTGCGGAGAAACAATCCTGATTCAACAATGCCAACACAGGGAATACAGGCTACCAATCATGGAGTCAAGTAACAGGTTATGCTGTAGGATAGCAATTCAATGACCGCAAGGCTTCTTCAGAAGGTTCGGATTTTGACGGGGTAACGACACGATTCCCCGATACTCAATTCTTGCCCGGGTGAACAAACTCATTTGAACAACTTGCCCCAGCGCAATTCAACTTGCCCCAATTCGACCTTTGGGAATAATTCATTCTGAGCCGAAAACAATTGGCAACAAGACAATCTTCAGAGGGCTTGCCCCAGCATCCGCATAACGGGAGGATTCATCCTCAACTGATCAACTTTCAGCATGGTTGGCTTCAATATCTCTGAAGTAGTTTGCCCCTGAACGAGCGATGAGCGACTCAACATGCTCTGATCGAATACTGGAGGGATCTGCCCTCAAATCGCAAGGATTCCGGATAACTGCCCCTGATTGGGTTTCAAGAAGATTCGCTTCCGATCAACCGCTGCTTGCATAAACTGCCCCATAATCAAATGATGCTCCGGGACTTGTCCTCAGACAAACCGATTCCAAACTCACTGGAAGTCATTGCCCCAGATTCACAGGGTTTCGCAGCATACCGCTCTGACCCAGACCTCTGGCGATTCAGTCCTGATTGACTATTCCTTGCTGAAGTTCCTTCGCATCAGCTACTAACCTGCAACTAAAATTGTTTATTCACGAATAGTAATTTTAATGCAGTGTTCATGCAAATTTCGAAAAAATGTTGTGCTGTCACTCATTTACGTGTCATGCTAGTGAGTGACGAATGAACCAAAGAGTTCAAACGTAGTGCTGATGCGATCAGTGAAAAATGCAATAAGGATATGATTAGCAAATCAAGAAGGAGTCAGGTCACTCAACCTTATCGTAATGCGCTCTCAGAATAAACCCTGCCTCAATTAGGTCTTTTAAGGGTTGTATCGTGGTCGGGTTCACGGTTCGCGAAACAAAGGATATTTGGCTCAAATTACGATTTGTACCCACCCCTTCTACGTGATATTCTCCGATCCTAAAGTTCAGTTAACTTAGCTCGAGCGCTCGCCTCTTCGAGAGGTATGTTTGAACATCGGGAACAACTGGTTAAAGAACTCTCAAGGTGTTTCGGAGTGACAGTTACTCCTTTTTCGTTTTCGGCGTTTGTGTCTACACGACTTCGTCCTTGTTCGAGGATTTTTCTTTTTTATATCCTTTCTTTTCATTCTTTTGATTCCCTAACTTCTGCCTGGACTGACTCCTTTTGAGTTCTTTTCGATTTTTTTTTTGAAGTCCAGCGGGATGCCCTGATTTTGCCTAAGTATTTGCTTTCTAGCTTTTTTCTTTTTTACTTAGCGGGCTTTCTTATTTCTCTTTTTCTTGGAACAAGTCGTGTGACACTGGTTGTCTTGATTGCTCCGAAAGGATTGTAACTGTCTCACTCCTGATTGGTGAGGTTTAACCATTGTGGTTGATGAGGTACGACCTCTGGAGGAATATGATGTGATTGGTCCTTGAAGGACAACACTCCTCTATAAGACTTGAGCGCTCAATCAAGCTAACTGACAACTACCCTACCCCGGGTTAAGATGCGAGGGTTAAAAAATCCGAAAGAAACTCCTACTTCTCGGCTCGAAGTGGTTAACAAGGGATTCTCTTCCTTATCTCTCCGGTGTTTAGGGATTTGAAACAATGCCTTGTACGTCATCGGCAAAGTTTTATCTGAAAGCAATACGATCATCGGTTATGCGTATTCAGTTTCATCATCCTCCCTCCGCTCATTGCTAATCATAGTAAGAAATCGGAGTAAATAAAATGCAAGTGCCAGTGCAATGCAGTAAATGAGTGACAACGACATAACTAATTCAGAAGAAATGCATAGTCACTTTATTATCATTACCATTCGAAACATACAATGTTTTACAGCAAGTAGTAACTAACAGAAAAGAAACTACAAGTGCAAATGGTAAAAAGTCCGAGGACTGCCAATGCTGAGGACGTCTGCCTGTCTGGATCACTGGCTTCTGGAAACAACCCTCTGATTCTGCGAGCTAGGTGATTCAGTCACCAAAGGTTGAGGGACGTATTCAAGATCTTTCTCAGCTTCAGGCAAAGGAGTGGAATCATCCACCTCTTCTGCAGGGTAAGGGATGAACTTTCCCGATGCTCTTATGCCGCCCGGCACAAGCCTAATTGTCCTCGAGTCGATCAGGTCCTGAATCTTGTTCCGGAGAGCCTTACATGTTTCAACATGGTGCCCCGGCGCTCCTGAGTGGAAATCACAACGCACGCTTAGATCAACGTCTGGTGACCCCTCATCTGGTGGATTTAAGGTCCGAAGCTTGAGAACTCGGTTCTGAACCAACAGCGGCAGCAGCTGGGCATAACTCACAGGTAGTGGGTCCAAAGCTCTATCAAGTAGCTTCTTCTTCTGACCATAACCTTCAGGATTATTCTGAGATGCTCGGCGCGGCTGACGACGAGACAGGCCTTGAGCTTCATGCTGTGTAGAGGGTCCATGAGGTCCACTTGGCTTCAGCACAGGTGGCACTGACGGTAACGGGGGAAGCACTCTGGTCTCCTCCTTGGGTGCTTGACCACTCTCCTTATCTAACATACTTCTCACCACTCCCATGAGAAAGCTCAGCTGATTCTGCAGCTGCTGATTCTCCTCTCTGAGCACTTGCTGGTCCAGACGCACTGCCTGCATGTCATTCATGACCTGCCCCAGCTGGCTTTGGATTTTCTCTAGTTCAGCTTGTATCTGCTCCATTAGTCTAAGCTGCCAGATTCTGAGTCAAACCTGCAAACACAAAGGTTAAAAGACAAGTCCTGGCTTCTGCCATGCAAGATGAATTATGGGTGTCTGTACGTTCAGGAGATCCCCCCTGATTCTGGTGTCAACGTGCCAACATAGTGTTAATGCAGTGATAAGACTGGATCCATTCATGGAAGAAAATATCTCATATTGCTCGGGACACCAGACTCAGGGTACGAAACGCGCCTGTAGCACAGACACATGCTAATGGAATGCAAACATGAATATGCAAGCTAATGCAAAATGCAGTCATGCAATAATATATCCAGGTGGCTGCTGCGGAGATTCGGTGTCAACAGTCACTGATGAGAAGGAAACCCCGGTGTAAACCACTGATCTGATCTGCTGTGAATAACCATCTGGTAGGATCGAGATCAAAATTCTGCTCTGACAAGAACGAAGGCCTGATAATAAAGACCCCGGATGCAAGATCAAGGAATATCTGTTGGAGAGGTCTTCAGACCCCAAATCACAAATCTGCCCTCTCAAGAACAAATACACGGCTGCTGATGAGATCTTCAAACCTCACTCAAAACCTGCCCTATCAAGAACAAAATAACAACTGCTGACGAGATCCTCAGACCTCACTCAAAAATCTGCTCCATCCAGAACAAACCTCCGATAATAATACACTGATCAAAGCCTGCTCTATCAAGAACAGACAAATACCCGATGATAAGATCCTCTGATCAAACCCTTGCTCTATCAAGAACATATCTGCAACTGAGAACCCAACATAACTGATTCACTGTCAAGAAAACCAGGTGGTCTGGAGGTCAAAGTTTCCTGCAATATCCCAACCCACTCACAGGTATGATGGACCTAATCCATGGACAAAGGTACGACATCCTATGCGGTTGTCAGCGTCACAGACATTCATGAGTGACAATACGATTCCCAGAAGGAGTGGCATCGTCAAGTCATGAAGAGGCCTCTCTTAGCTGACTTCCAAATGATCGGTCCCCAGAGTCGACAATCCTCACGTCTGGACTCCCCTCAGATCCTCAGGACCGGAAAGGAGCACCTCTGCAAGAATCTCGTCTGAGCGCAGATTTTCGTAGGGAACTGTGCCTGTTCAACAGACAGGTTCGTCTACTACTTCTCCGCAACTATATCTAGGTGTGTACTCAAGCCCAGGTCCGGCTTTTCACTCACAGTAACATCCCTCTCCCACAGCAGCACAGATAATCATATCAACTGGAAATAAAATGCGGGAAATAAAATGCGGGAAGTAAAGTGCGGGAAGTAAAAATGCGATAAATAAACGCAACCCAACAAGCAAACACACAAACGATAGGATTGACTCACGCAGGGGATGGGAAATGGTCCCAGCATAAGGGATGGGAGAAGTCCCAAGATGCTATAAGTCCCCAGCAGAGTCGCCAGCTGTCGCTTGCGCGAAAATAAGGTGCCGGCATGACAGAAGAGTCGCCACCTTTCGTTATTTATCCCTCAGAGCGGGAAAGGAAACGATCGGAAAAACCTGACGAAAAAGGGTAAGACAAAGTCATCGCAACCATTGTCTGGGTTCGGGAGTCGGTTACGCAAGGGGAAGGTATTAGCACCCCTCACGTCCGTCGTACTCGACGGGATCCTACGGGTTGGTTATAATCTATCTACCTATCAAGGCTGGCTGAAAAAGAAAATAAAAATGACTCGGCAAAGCGTCGCGCTTTATGCCTACGTATTCCCATCAGAGAATGAGAAATCAGAGTCAACGTAGTTCGGCTAACTACGGGTGAAGATGGGGAAGGTTGCTCGCTAGGATGTCGCATCCTATGCCTACGTACTTTCATCTGGTATGAAAGATCAGAGCAAACGTAGTTCGGGAAACTACGGGATAAAATGGCTCAACTAGGAGGGAGACTATCTAGTCCTACTGTTATCATGCCATGGATTCATCCTATGGTTGAGGTTTGAACAGGGAACTCCTAGATGTTGTCATGCATAGGTTTCAACCTAAAAGTCTATCATCAAGTCCTCATCAGAGGAAATGAGAATCCTAAGGGATCATGTCAATGATACACAGAACAGACAAAAGCATCAGCTTAACAGAAAAATGCATGCAATGCAAGTGAGGGAGGAAATGTGTGTGGGGTTTCAGCCTCCACAAGCTCATCTCAACCTCAAGCCAGTCATGAAATAACAGTAATCATACTGAAGATAATCAACATGCTATCAAGCAGTAACAGTAAACTGCAATCATACAGATAAAGGGAATGAAGCACCATCAGGCAAACAAACACACTTGAGAAAGAATCATCTACTCTCTAATCCTAACCCTAATCACAGGATCTAAACAAACCCAAGCAAAGCTCTCAATCAGAACCCTAAGCAGGAGAAATCATTCCCAGTCTTCAAGCTTCAGAATAAGCTTACCAAAGAAAGGGAGCTAAGCAAGCAAGCTCATAGTGTCTTCCTCAGGAGAACACTAGGAGGTGTATACTCAGGAATCATACCCTATGTGGCTCAACCACTGTGATCAGTTTACATCCCTCCTCAGGAGAGATTAAACTCACAAGCAGGCTCCAACATCACTGGACATTTAGGAAATCCTATCTGAACTAGTGGAACTAAGTGAATAGACCCATAGGACCTTCCTCAGGAAAGTACTAGGAGGCTTCCACTTAGGAGTTGTATCCCATGTGGCTCAACAACATGTGATCAGTTTACATTCCTCCTCAGGAGAAATTAAACTCACAAGTTGGCTCCAACATCATTGGATACTTAAGAAATCCTAGATCAACTAGTGGAACTAAGTGAATAGACCCATAGGACCTTCCTCAGGAAAGTACTAGGAGGCTTCCACTTAGGAGTTGTATCCCATGTGGCTCAACAACATGTGATCAGTTTACATTCCTCCTCAGGAGAAATTAAACTCACAAGTTGGCTCCAACATCATTGGATACTTAAGAAAGAGGTGAGAAGGAAGGATGAAAGTCATTCATAGTGCCTTCCTCAGGAAAGTACCATGAACTTCCTTCAAACTTCAGGCTCTCAAACCTCACCAACAGGGCATCAGCCAAGCTCTGGGTCTCTGCATCTTGATCTACAAGCTTCCCCTCATGATGCTCTCCATCAATATCCTCAAGGCAACCCAAGCCCTTCATCAAATTCCTCAGAAAGAACCCCACAGATGAACAGATAACCCACTGAACAGGCCAAATCATCAGGCAACTTCAGACAATGCCTAAAAATACTAAACTAACTGGAAAAAATCCAACAAATAATCACAAGGGTCCTCAACACCTACTCATAATATCTATAAAGGTTTCTACCTAAAAATCAAGATAAAACTTGCTCAAAGAAAATGATTCATCACCTAAACACCATTCTAAACCCTAATCAGGACACCCTAAGTCTACCCTAATTAAACTAACCAAGATTAATTCTAAAAAATCTAGAAAAAATCCTATGGGGAAGTATGACTCATCATCTAATTGCATAAAAAAGAATGGGTGAAAAACCCTAAGGGAATGTCCTACAATAATTCCTACAAAATCAAATATCAAAATGAAACAACTAAAAAGCCATTTAATTGGAAAATCTACTAAAAATATTAAACCTAAAAATAAAATCTCAATTTTATTTTTATAATTTTCTACACATTTTAACCTACACATAGAAAAAAGAAGAAATTAAAAAAACATTTTTTATCTATTTTATATGAATTATTCAAAAACAGAAAACATTAAAAAGAAAATAAAAGAAATAAAATGAATTAAAGGGGTGGGGGGTCAGAATAGCACTCCTCGCTAGTTGAATTAATTGGGCTACACAAAAAGGGGGGTGCAAGTAGCGTTCTGGGCCCAGAATGCCCTTAAAATGAAACGCGGCGTTTGGATACATTTCAAATCTCCCTCCAATTCTCAGACGCGCTCACAGCCACACGATGGGGAGAATGAGTCAATCTTTGGGAACGATCCAACGGATGCTCCCTCGTCTTCTCCAAATAGAATTAGGGTTTGCAGAACCCTCACTCCATGCACACAAAATCGAGCTCCATTATCTCTCCCCACAGGCCACGGCTTCCCTCGACCTAAACATGAAAAATCATCTACTAAATGCCTAGATTACAACCATACGTTCACTTTCTCTTAACTCCTCGTGGATAATCCAAACAGAGGCCTTGAACATCTGGGTACAAACACGGTTATGAATTTCAACTGATATCAACCTAGATTAAACTTCAGCATAATGATCCACAGATGTTCCTGATGCTACCCTGGTGATTCTAAACCAATTTAAGCTACCTAAAACTCTTTAAACAGCCAGTTCTTGAAACTTAAAGAATTATGCACCTGTTACAAACCATCATGGATCGTGCCCTAGCTTTCTAGAATTAATCCTCTACCCTAACACATCAATTATACACCTAGAATCTAAACCATCTATGCATAATTATGGTGAAAAAGAAAGGAGAAAGAACCTGTCAAGGAACTATGGTGTATGATGCTTGAGCACGATTCCAAGCTTGCAAATCCTTCAGGATGATCCTTTGATGATGGATAGCCTTCTGTTTGCACAATTCTTGAAGGTGGTGGCTTGAAGTGAAAGAAAACTCAAGTTGCTTCAACTTGAAGAAACTTCTCCAATGGCTATGTATCCTTTTCTCTCCTCTGACTTGGCTCAATTTTCACCAACCTTTTACTCTCCATAATGCACTCTTTAAATAACAATCCATGGAAGTCTCTAGATTCATCTAGAATGATGTGGAAGTTTCATGAATTTCTCCTTGAATGAGAAGTTAGTTATCTCATCTCCCATGCTTCAAGCCTTCAATTTGGTCTCAAAATGTCCTTACATGAGTTATTGAATGAGGATGAGTGAAAAACAAGTCCATTTGTTGCTTGTGTAGGGTTTTCTAACATTGCCTTCTTTCTTAAGTAACAAATTTCCAAAGGAACCTCATTTTTTAAGCCTCAAATGAAAATTCTACTTAAACCAATCTTCTCAAAATGTTTTTTCCAATCAAAATGATATATTGGATGACCTATTTTGGATTTGTAGATCTTCCAAAACACTTTTCAATTTCAACTTTTCAAAGTTATAAGTCATTTTTAGTTCATTTTTGACCAATCATGGAATCTTGTGCTATGAGCTTTTTCAACAATTTGTGACCTTCTTTCTAGACTTAAAATCACATTTTGAGCAACTTTCATGTTTTAAGTTTTTCCATTTGAGGCTTGGAAATAGGAGTTTTAGGCATTGGCTAAAATGACCTATAACTGACAAATGACCAAAATACCCCTGCCTTGTTCAAACCATAAGTTGAGTTCCACAAATCCAATCAAGGACTTCTACCACTCAAATTAAAGCTAAGAAGATCCTCTTCAACATTCATGTTGACCAAGAAACCATAGGAATCAACCTACTAGGGCAAAAGTTGTCTGCAAGTTGGGTGACTTTCAAGGACCCAGATTCACACACCTCTGCTGACCTGTAATTTGTCAAAACCATAACTTGAGCTCTGTAACTCCTATCAAGGACTTCCACCACTCAAATTAAAGCTTAGAACAAGCTCTGCAACATTCATGTTGTGGGGAAGATGAGATCTCAATCACATCTATAGCTAAAACTGCCTGGAAGATAGGGATCAAATTAGGGTTTTTTCACTGACAATCCTCAGAAACCCTAACTCAAAACTTCTCAAACTCTTCAATCATGATGAGTTGGTCTAGGAATCCTCTTTATAACATCTCTATGCATCATTCCATGATCTAATGGCCCTTGGATTAGATCTCAACCTTCTCCAAATCTTCAGCTGATCTAGGGTTGACCCAGTCAAAACCCTAATTCTACCATTCATGGTTGAATCTTCTGAATTCTCACACAATGACCTCTATGGGCTTCATGATAGCTATCAAGGCATCTCATAAGCTTTCTCAAGACATCAAGTTCATTCTCCAAGTCCCAGAATCATCTGAGGAGCACCCACAACTTTCAAACTGTGAAGCACACAACCCTGGTTTCAACCAACTCTTCTGAGGATCTCCTGAACTTTCTGATGAAGATATCAACTTTCAAACACCCAATGACTAAATAAATGTTGGTCAAATTTTGGGGTGCAACAGCGCCGACTCAAATTTTAATTGGGATCTATTCAACCCCCCCTTCTAAATCCGTGCCATAGTCTAACAATTGTGATTGATGAAAATTCTGTCTGGGATTGGAATTCTAGTAATGCAATTGACAAGCCATTGATGAGCTATGATTTCGAAGAAGCAAGTAATGATTTCGAAGTTAAAGACATTGTTGATACTCCAGTAGAAGAAGTCGAAGTAGTTGTTGACATTCTCGACACAGCCGAAGTCGAAGAGGATATGGCTGACACAAGTTAGAGACCTCAAAGAACTAGAGCTTGTCCAACAAGACTTCAAGACTATGTAGTGGTTGGTGATGATGAATTCATAATAGATGGGGAACTAGTCCATTTTGCTTTACTTGTAGGTGCTGAACCAATCAACTATAGCGAAGCCTTCAAAGATAAATAATGGAAGTCTGCTATGGTCGAAGAGTTACAAGGAATTTGGATCAGATCGGTACTTGAAGAAATGGAGGTCGAAGTGA
Source organism: Lathyrus sativus (assembly GCA_963859935.3). Taxonomy (NCBI): domain Eukaryota; kingdom Viridiplantae; phylum Streptophyta; class Magnoliopsida; order Fabales; family Fabaceae; genus Lathyrus; species Lathyrus sativus. Next base: position 608,224,670 of record OZ012739.1, read on the forward strand.
AGAAATCTCTTGTGCTGCAAATCGAGAACAAGTCAGTCATAAATTTGGCGAAGAATCTAGTTCTATATGGAAGAAGTAAGCATATCAAGGTGAACTTGAAGTTAGACACTGCTCAAGTGAAGCACAGTTGAGTGACATTTTCACCAAAAGATTGAATATCGACAGATTCCTGAATTTGAGAAAGAAATTATGAATAGTTCAGATCGACTATGATTAGCATATGTTCGACAACTTGGATTATAGGGGGTCAACATATTATATTAGATTTGATTTGATTTAATATTTAAATATAATCTAAGTTGTGTTAGCCCAAACCCAATTAAAATTGTATATAAATAGTTAGAATATGTATCATTGTTTATAACAATTAATTCAATAAATACTTATATCCTTATTCTTTCTCTTTCTCTTCTAAAAAAAAAAAAATATTTCATACACTAACAAAATAGTTATTCATGCATAACTCTAATGATAATTCTATAACCCAAAAAAATGTTTTTGTCATTTCTAAGAAATTTAGGGAACTCTAAAAATGCGGGTAACATGTGCTACCGGGGCCATCAGAACCAAACTTTCTATCCATTATTTGAGTACCTACTTGATACCAAATATCCAATGCCAAATCTCAACCATCCATTACTTCATAGTAATATTTCTTTAATACTACAAGTACGATTAAAATAATCTGTTAGATAATCAGACAACCGTCTTTCGCGACCTTTTTACAAATCCACAACATTTTTAAAAAATATTTAAATAAATCTCAAACAAACGAGATTTTGGTTTAAAAATTACTAGAACTTTTCTATGAAATCTTAAAATCTAAAAAAATATAATGCTATATTTTATGCTAAAAATAAACCAAATACGTATTAAAACCATATATGAATTTATGAAAAAATGTAGCACTATAAAAGTCGTTTCATAAAAATGATCTAAAAAAACATCTAATTAAATCTAAAAAAAGTATTGGTGCTGTTATATATATATATATATATATATATATATATATATATATATATATATATATATATATATATATATATATATATATATATATATATATATATATATATATATATAAAAGTGAACCGCTTTAGTAAAAAAATAAAGCTTTAGTCGTCATAATTGTCTTAACATTTTCCATCCGATGTGTGCTGGCAATGCGTCGTGCTTTTTGTCGCCATCGTTTGTTCCTTTTTCTTGTCGCGCTGTGTTCCTTTTATCATAACATCGACATGCATTAATTAAAGCATACATTGATGCGCAATAATTCTTATTTTTAAATCATTTAATAATAATATGTAAAATTGGTTAAAATAAAATTAAAAATTGGATAAAATTGAATTTTAATTGATGTATTTAATTTTTATTTAATTACAATTTAGATCTTTTTGTTTTAATTTATCTACAAAATTAATCATTTACTTTTGATTCTCTCCTCTTATAATTTCACACTAAAAATTTAAAATTGCTAAATATATTTGTGGTCATTTTAAAAATCTTATATTTTAATTTTTAGTTTTTAAAAAGAAATTATTTAAAAAATGATTTTTTAAAAATTTTTTATCCGTATTTTTTATTTCTTATGTAATTTAGCGACTGTTTTTACAATTTAATGATATAATTAACAACAATTTACAATTTAATAGTTTAATTAACAACTGTTTTAGCTGAAATGATAAGAATGTAGATTAAAATTTTTGGGAGAATATTTTTTAAAATAAAAATTAAAAATTAAATATAAAATATAAAATATTTAAAAAGATACAAACATATTTAACCTTATTTATTAAAGTGTATAGAACGGCATACACATGTAAGCTTGCTTCACGTAAATATGTCCTTTTCTTTTAATTGAAAACAAACTTCTGGTGATGCATATACTTAGTCTCTTTGAAAAATTATTTATTTGGAATTTTTTAAATAATAGAGTATTAACCAAGAATAGTTTAGCTTTGTTGACATATAAAAATAATAGTTCTTCAACTCATATCAAGTAATGCAAATAATTGGTATGTATGTAAATTATTGTAGTTGCGACTTAACCTTAATATTTATTTATCAATATTAAACTTTATTTTTATTTTTATTTTATTATTTTTAGTTTGAAACATTTCTCTGAACAATTTTGAAAACCATATTTGTTTAAAATAGTAATAAATATTTAATTTAATATTCTTTTTTATCTTGTATTTTAACTTTGAGATTCATTTTGATCTCTTAACTTTAAAATAATCAATATTGATCCCTTAACTCTTCAAAATGTTTTATATTAGTCTTTTTTGACTAATTAACAACAAATTTAACTATTTATTTTTGAATTTTGTCGTCGCTAATAGGACAAAAATGACTAATATAGAACGTTTTGAAGAGTTAAGAGACTAATATGGATCTTTTTAAAGTTAAGGGATCAAAATGAATCCCGAAGTTAAAATACGAGACTAAAAAGAATATTAAACCTAAATATTTTTAATAAGTTATATGCTTAAATAAGTTTTTGGTCCTTTTAAATATAGTAAGTTTTGTTTTTAATTTCTCTAAAAAATTTCTTAAAGAAATCGTCTCTTCAAAATTATGTCAACAGTTTTCTGTCACGTGGAAATTTCTTGCATTTTTTATTTTTTATATTCACAAACACATAATTTGTAGCTAATTCGTAACTAATTTCAAACTAATTCCTAACTAATTCGTATGACCTAAACTTTATTATGCACTGATGTCTTGCACTAGCCATCTTGTTGGAATTAACCCAAAACTTTGAGAAACCTGAATCAATCTTGATGAACAAGATTCAATCAACCGATCAAAATCCCTTATTTTTCACTCTTCACTCGAGTGAAACAATTACACCTTGATTGCAAGAATGATTCTTCACAGCAATTATTAATAGAAGAAGAAAGAAAGAAAATTGAATAAGAAAGAAGATTAGGATTTAACGATAATTGGAGAAGAAAATGATGATTTCTGCAGAGTAACTCTCTGCTCTCAAACTGAGAAAATATTATTCAATTGTGCAACTACATTTTCTGTTGTATGCTTTTTTTCTCCAATTCATAATAGGGTTACTCCCTATTTTCAATTCATTGTTTCTGTCGAGCTACACCTGATTCGACACAAGGAATTACATTCTTAACACACCGCCTAATTCATTGTGTCTAAGCTATCTATATTCATCACAGACCTTATTTTCTTGAAGACATCGACTTGCACTCCTTTCGTCATGACATGTGCAATCTGATTCTCAATTTTGCAGTGTTCCAAGTTCATCTTCCTTTTTGCTTCCTACTCACGAAGATAATGGAACCTCATTTCGATATGCTTGTTTCTTCCATATGCTATCAGATTCTTCGTCAAGTTGATAGCTAACATGTTGTCGATCTTCATGATAATTGCTCTATGACTCTTCATTGTAATCTATTCAACCAGGTTCACCATCCACTTTGCTTGACATGCATAGAGAGAAGCAGGTATGTACTCTGCTTTGCATGAAGACAATGCCACTACTGACTCTTTTCTCGAACTTCAAGCAACTAGTGCACCACCTAGCATAAACACATAACCCGATGTCAAATTTTTATTCTCAGCATCACTACACCAACTTGAGTCGGTGTATTTCACTAACTTGCCTTCTTTTCCTTCACCAGCTGCAGAGAATAAAATGCCATAGTCAAGAGTTCCTTTTAGATACCTTAGTATCCTTTTTGTCGCTGCTAGGTGTGATACCTTTGGCTTATGCATAAATTTACTCATCATACCTACATTGTATGTTAGATCAGGCCTTGTATGACAAAGGTATCGTAATGACCCAATAAGTCTTCTATACTGAATTGGGTCAACATCATCTTCATATGATTATTTCGACAATTGCATTTTGGGCTCAGCTGGAGTCGAAGTTGGGTTGCAATCTTGCATCTCAAATATCTTAAGTATTTCACCTGCATATCTTCTTTGGTGAATCATCAAACATCTATCGCTCTTGTAGAATTTGATACCAAGGAAGTATGAGAGATTTCCCAAGTCTAACATTTCAAACTCCTCACTTAGGTCATGTTTGAAATCTTCGATCTCCTTCTTGCAACTTCCTGTTATCAACAAGTCATAGATATAGAGACATAGTATAAAAAATTCATTATTTCTTCTCCTTGCATATACTCCATTCTCAGTTATGCACTTCATAATTTCCTTCTCCCTTAGAAAGCTATCTATCTTCTTATTCCAAGTTCTTGGAGCTTACTTAAGTTCATACAGGGCTTTATGCAGCCTGTACACCTTTCTTTCTTCGCCTTGTTTCACAAACCCTGCTGGTTGTGCGACATAAACTTCTTCATCTAAGGGGTCATTCAGGAATGCACATTTCATATCCATTTGACATACCTGCCAGTTGTTCATATTTGCTAGACCAACAACCAACCAGATTGTTTCAATCCTAGCAATGGATGCAAAAACTTCGTCGAAGTCGACTCCTTCTTTCTGAAGAAATCCTTTCGCCATAAGTCTCGCCTTGTGTAGAGTTACTCCTCCTTTAGAAATCAGTTTCACCTTGTATACCCACTTCACATCAATTGCCTTATTGCCTTGAGGCAATTCGATAAGTGACCAAGTGTTGTTGACTTTTATGGACTTTAGTTCCTCATCCATTGCTTTCACCCACTTCGAATCTTTCAATGTCTCAGCTGCATTGACTGGTTCGACATGTGCATAGAAAGCATAGTGTACTAGCTCATCTTCTTCATTGACCACATCATCAGATGTGATCATATATTCTTGCAATCTTGCAATCATATGTCTTGTTCGTTGAGGTCTTCTTGGGCCTAATTCACCTCTGACTTCTTCTTGTCCAACTTCTCTTTTGACTTCACTAGCTGGTTCTTCACATAAGATTCTCACTGAATCCTTCTTAATATTCTCAGTACAATCTCATTCCTTAAGCTCATCTATGATCACTTCCCTACTGATCACAACTTGCTTGTTCACTAGGTCAAACAACTTGTATCCTCAAGCCGAATGATATTCTATCAAGATCATCTGATTCGACTCGTCATCAAACTCTCTTTTCAACTGATCTGGCATATGTCTATGTGTTATAGATCCAAACAACTTCAAATTACTTAGGCTAGGCTTTACACCAGACCAACATTCTTCTGACGTGATTCCTTCTAACTTCTTCGTCAGACATCTATTCAAGATGTATGTTGTTGAAGACACAACTTCTCCCCATAATTCTTTGGGTAGATGCTTGCCTTTCAACATAATTTTCACCATATTCATGATGGTTCTATTCTTCCTTTTTGCAGTTCCATTCTGCTCTGGGGTGTATGGTGGCATCACCTCATGCACAATCCCTTCTTTCGCACATAATACATCGAAATATTTCGACACATACTCTCCACCACCATCCGTCTTCATAATCTTTAGCTTTTTACCACTTTGTCTTTCGATCATAGATTTAAATTTGGCAAATACCTTGATCACTTCACTTTTCTTCTTGATCAGGTAAGTCCACAGTTTTCCACTAAAATCATCTATGAAAGTGAAAAAGTATCTGTTACCTCTAATCAAATCCACCTGGATAGGACCACATACATTAGAGTATATGACTTCAAGAATTGCCTTCGACTTGCTTCATGCATTCTTGTTGAAGCTATTCTTGTGATGTTTCGCCTGAACACATTCTTCACACACTTTACTTGAAATGTCGATTTCTGGTAATCCTGAAACCATATTTCTTCTCTTCAAATCTCTGATGTCTTTGAAATTGAGATGGCCAAGTCTATAATGCCATATCCATTCATCTCTTCTGGATGTAGTTGTAAGGAACTTATGCTCCATCACATTAAGCTCAATCTTGAAGCTTCTATTCTAAGACATTATAGCCTTCAAGATCAACCTTTCATTTGAGTCGAGAACTTTCATCATCTTGTATTCGATTGTCACCTTGTAGTTCTTTTCGACCAGCTGCCCTATGCTGAGCAAATTACTCTTCATGCCCGGTATGTATAATACATTGGAAATTACTGACCTCTTGCCATCTTTCCTCATAATCAGAACATCATTAATGCCTTCAGCTGCTAGAGTATTGTCATTTGCAAACTTCACCATGTTCTTCATTGAGGGTTTTATGTTTACAAACCAACCCTTCCTACCAATCATGTATGATGAGCATCTTGAGTCCAAGTACCATTGGTCCTGAAATATTTCTCCATCTCTTGCTATGACCATCAATAACATCTCTTATTTTTCATGTTTCTCTAGATTTGCATCAATTTCTCGATTCTTCTTCTTTTCTGGATAGTCACTAGAATAGTGACCATACTACTGATAATTGTAACACTGAATGTGACTTTTGTTGGGTTTTTGACTACCACCTCTTCCTCTTCCTGCAGCACCACCTCTTTGGTTTCTTTGGTTCTAGGGTTTTCTCTAATTCAACCAATTCCTTCTTGCTGATTTCAACCATTCAAATTGTTGTAGCCTCTTCTGCCTTTGTTGTTATTCCAACTTCCTTTGCCTTTCTTTTCTTTTACTGATTGTGCCTACAAAGCCGCATCACTCTTTGACTTTCACACATCTCTTCCATCCATCCTTTGTTCATGAGACTCAAGCATCCCTTGAAGCTATCCTTTGTCAATGTTGACAAATCTTTCGATGTTTCTATGGCTACTACCACGTGGTCGAACTTTGGAGCCAATGACCTCAAGATCTTTGCAACAATTGATCTTGATGTCAACACTTATCCACATACCTTGATTTGATCCACCAATTTAGTAACCCTAGTGAAGAAGTTGGTTATGCTTTCATTGTCCTCCATCTGAAGCAATTCATAAGTTCTTTTGTGAGTTTGTAACCTCACCTCTTTAACGTTCTCTGCACCTCCAAACGATTTCTCCAGAATTTCCCATGCTTCTTTCGTTGGTTCTACATCACTAATCTTTTCAAAATTATATGGATCAACACATTGATGAATTATAAAGAGAGCTTTATAATCTTTCTTCTTCAATTCTTTGTATGCATCCTTTTTTTGATCCGTCGCGTTTTCTATAAGAGGTGTTGCTCCTTCCTTCACAAGATCCCAAAGATCTTGATAACAAAAAACTACCTTCATCTACTTGCACCAATTCTCATAATTATTGTCCTTGAGAATCGGAAGACTCTTCGAAAAATGTCTGTTTGGATGATTCATTGTCATAGTGATTTTCTTCCCACGAATCACTCAGCCAGTGCTCTAGATACCAGATGTTAGAATTAACCCAAAACTTTGAGAATCCCGAATCAATCTTGATGAACAAGATTCAATCAACTGATCAAAATCCCTTGTTCTTCACTCTTAACTCGAGTGAAACAATCACACCTTGATTGCAAGAATGATTCTGTGCAGCAATTGTTAATGGAAGTAGAAAGAAAGAAAATTGAGTAAGAAAGAAGATTAGGATTTAACAATAATTGGGGAAGAAGAAGAAGATTTATATAGAGTAACTCTCTGCTCTCAAACTGAGAAAATATTATTCAACTGTACAACTACACTTTCTGTTGTATGTTTTTTTTTTCAATTCATAATAGGGTTACTCCTATTTATAGTTAAGCTAGCTTGCTCCCTAAGGTAAAACCCAAAATTACAAAACCTAAATTTTTGGTCTAAGTCAAAATCCTGTGTCAAACAACCAACTTCGACACTTCTACATCTAACACAACTTGACACACACACACACGCGCGCGCGCGCGCACACGCACACACGCACACACACACAGGGCTAATTTTGACACATCCTTGTTTCTGTCGAGCTACACCTGCTTCGACACAAGGAATTACATTCTTAACACATTTGAGAAATAATGCTCAACACATGCACTTTTCCACTCCTTCAAGATTACTACTAAAAATATCATAAATCTTCTCCAAGTATAACTATAAATACTTTTTTTTACTTGGAAAAATTAACATTAAGAAAATTCAATTTATTTGATTACCACCATTGATGAAGAAGATGGAGCAACGACTGCAAAGCAAGTACAGATGCACTACATGCTCACTCATCCTTAGCATCCATCGCCTGCACTACATGCTCACTCATCCTTAGCATCCATGGCTTATTGAGCTCCCCATCCTACACCTCGACATGAACTAATATGACCGCTTCTATCAATAAAATCAATATATTCAGGATCTTTTAATTATGTCTAACTTTTGATATATCTTGTAATAACAATCTCCTTGGAGTCAACTTTTGTACATAATCCATTTCACAATTTTATTCAAGTTGCTTTGATTTTAAAACTCAATATTTTAATCATGAAACTGGAATTTCAATCATAGTAGGTGACCTAAGCATTCCTAAAATTTTTAAAAAAAATAATGTTGTTAGACTAGAAGTTGCCTCATGTTAGCTTAGCCAACTTACCTTCAATCACTAGCTCGTACATCTACCGCTTTTGCAAAACGTGAAGGCAAAAATATGTTGTTCCAACGTAGTTTTCACAAAAATTATTGAATTTAAACTACCTCATTTCCGGACCTACTTTCGTTCTTACAATACATCACATGACCTTAGAAATTGGACACTGATAAACTACCTCATTTCCAAACCTCATGTCGTACGCTCCACAAAACATCCTTTCTTCCTCACTGAATGGTATTACTTAATATTCTCGTCCATACCAGTGATCAATCTATTCCCACTAGAAAATCCGCATATTCCTCAAACTCCAACAGTTCACCTGATAGAATCCTCTACTTCCCCATACCATCAGGACTACCGGATTGCTTGAAACATACTCCTCCCTTCAATTCCATGTTACCAAAATCACAACTTCTACCAAGACTTCAATTGATCTGACCAGTTATCCTTACTTATAACTCTTGGCTTGAGTCTACCCTCAAATTACAAGCTCCCCAACACTTCGGAGTCCTTGTGGTCACTCAACCATGATTTTACCTACCACGTACATATCATTAGGTTGATTAGGCCCAACACTACAAAACGTGATATTAAGAATTATGTTGGCAAGACACACTTATGAGGCAGGAATATATTTACTTAGGATGTTTCAAGGCTAGGTCGAGAATTGACCTGCTTTGATACCAACTGTAACAACCATATAATATATATCTAGAATTATATCATACAAGTGTTATCTTGTGGTACTAACACTATCTTAAGTGCCTATTGGCAACATTTACATACTTGACCATTTCTAAAACAATAAAAACCACCTATGGTACAAAATATGGAAAATATCCAAACAATAAAATCTAAGATCTAAGTACAATATCCGTCATTGCACAAAATACACAACGAAAAAAATTATGATCTAAGCTTCCCTTGAAATATTCATACAAAGCCTTCTTATAAACTAAACCTGCAAGAAATACTTGAAAATAACAACAATAATGGGGTGAGATAATAATTTCAGTGAGTTCTCCTATCTTATGGGTTCACTTGGCTCTACAGGGTTCTAATCAAATCCTAACTCAAATCCATAGGGAAAAGGGTAAGACTTAAGTTCACAAAACTCGCAATGTATGGAAACATGTCTCTTGAGTTCATTAACTCAAATAATCACTAGCTCGGAAACCATACCAAGACATCTTTCCCCGTCCTTTCCTACGTATAGGACTTTCGACACGGGTTACAGATCCTTGTATCATACTCTTACATATAAATGGATTTCGGATTCTAAGGGACTTTTCAACCTTAGGAATCGTCACTTCCTATGGGACTCAGTGTAATACCCATTTCAATCCTCTCCGTTGTTGCTTCCTAAGGGACTCAGTGTAATACCAATTTCAAGCATCTGACCGCATAAAACGCTAACCTATCAAAGTAATGGTACGCATATCCCAAAGGAGCTCTACATAAGCACCACTCATGGGACGACACAAGTAGGGGTTGTTTCCGACTATGTGATAAAATATAACAAAAAGGTGATCGTATTCAATAATCACAAGGTGATCACATTCACCTTTATCATAAAATAACATACTAACAATACATGTTCCATACAATGAATCTTCCTCACTTGCAAATGCGAAAAACACCCGATGGAAAAACAAAAGAGTCGCCACCGAACGTTATTTATCCCAAAGAGAGGGAAAGAAAACGATAAAAAAAACCTGAAGAACAAGAAAAGACAAGGTCATCGCAACTAAATATTGGGTTCAGAATTCGGTTACGCAAGGGGAAGGTATTAGCACCCCTCACGTCAGTTGTACTCAACGGGATCCACGCTTGTTTTCTAATCAAAGGGTGTGTTTATCTATAAGCTACTGCTAAACGGGAATGAGAACAAAAAAAAGTGAGAGACTCGATAGAACATTACCGCCCTATGCCTACGTATTCCCTCGTGTAATGGGAAAGTCAGTCAACGTAGTTCGGAAAACTATGGGTGAAGGGGGGAAGGTTGCTCGCCAAGACATCTCCGTCTTGTGCCTACATATCCTCATCTGATATGAGAAATCAGAGCAAACATAGTTTGGGCAAAGGACACCAAAGGATTGTTAAGTGTTTTTTACGAGTGACGTTAATTTACCATTCCAGCAGTTAGGGACGATGCCTGTTTGCGATAGAACGGAAAAGTAACGTACTCTTTTCTGAAAATGAAGTTTGAAACACAAACCCCGAAGGATAAAAGGTTTGAATTTTTTTTGTGAGCTTTAGTGAAGTGAATTAGCTTTATTTATGATTCACATTGCACTAAAGACTATGACATAGGAACGAATGCGTCGCATATCGCCCCCAAGTGAGACGTATACTAAACATTCTAGACAAGCGAGAGAAGAACCCTCAATCATCATTTCCCATGTGCTTAAGGCTCGTAGCGTACAATGTTCATCGTAATTATTAGATGAGTTATAATGGTTTGAGATGAGAAAAGAGACACATAGAAGGTCTAAGGTAAAACTCGGCCCTAACGTTGTCATGCAAAATGGTCCTAAGTTTGAGATGCGCAAGGAGATTCTATCCTAATGTTAGCATGCAAAAGATGGACCTAGGGTTGAGGTTAAAAGGGACTAACCTACTTGTTATCATGCTTGGATTAAAATCCTAATGTCTATCTTACTCCAAATTCAATCAAAAATTAAATTATAATAAGAGTCATAAGGAAACATGCAAAGGAAAAGCAAAAATAAGAAAGCAAGACAAAAACAACAGCTACAACATCGCCTCCTGCACAAGACATCAATAAAATCCAGCACACAAGCAAGACAACATACAGATACTCATGTTTCATCTAAAAACAGGTGTGAAAAGCCAGACAGCAAGCAATCAAGGCAAAGACAACATATAAATCCGAAGCAAGAACAGCTGTGGAAAACAGAGCATCAAGCATGTTTGAATGCGATTAAACAAATGCGCACAACAATCATGGATTGGCATCATACAAGTATGAACATGCTTTGACAAACAACCATAAATAATCAACAACATTGAATCAACAAGAAGTGACAAGACCAAGTATGCATTACAAAAATGGATGATCAAACGAACACGCGTCAAAGTGGAATCGGAAACGAATGCAATCATGCATCACAATATTCAACAACACAATCATCAATAATCATCAATTAATCATGCCATAAGCAAGCAAAGCAAATGATCATTCATCAATCAAGCAACATCAACATGTTGAACATTCAAAATTGAAACCCAAAGTTGCGCGTTGAATAATCGAGATCAAACATTCAAGAACGATGAAATATGTCAAAAGCAATCCACACAAATGCATCATATCAATCCATGAAGTTTACATGTGGAAAGGATATCAAACAAGCAAGGAAATGCAAGAAAATCACATTCTGCCTCAGCGGTAACTGGTTACTCAATATAGGGTAACCGGTTACACTATTGAAAAAAAGCTGAATAACGTGAAATTTACACTGAGTAACCGATTACTCTATATAAGGTAACCGGTTACCACTGAACAGAAACCAGAAAATCAGCTTTTAAAATCAGTTTACAACATCCAACAGCTTATCCAATCACTCATATGAACATGATATCAATCAAACACGAAATTATCATAAAGAATCAGTGATCAAGCGTCATGTAAACACAATCAAGCATTTAAATCACAAATCACAAAGATCCAAATCGATAAAATGGATCAAAAAGCAATAAAAGCCATGGGTCTACATTGTGATTATGCAAATAAGTTCAAAACATAATTAGATCTAGAATTACCAACCTTCAAAGCAGAGAATTGCTTTGGTGAGTGTTGATTCACTTAAAATTAGCATATCCAAGCAAGAAACCCAGAGATTATTCAAGATCCAAGCAAGAAACCCAGAGATTATTCAAGATCCAATCTAGCTTCCAAATTCATATCTAAAACCAAACGAAAATTGATTGATAAATTGAAGATAATGGAGATGAATGATTGAGGTTTAGCTCTAGATTTTAATGATTCCAATGAAGAATCAAAGAATTCAAGTGAAATAGCTTTAATGGAGGTTTTGGGAGTGAAAAAGTAGAGAGAAAATTGAGAGCAAATTCTCAAGAGTGGGAGTAAAATCTGAAAATGAAGGTTAATTTTTGTGAATGAAGGTCATTGTGTGAGGTTTGGGGCAAATTCACTTAAATAAGCTCTAGGTTTGGAATCAAAATGTAGTTTGAAGTATGGATTAACATTTGGAATGGAAATTAGGAGTGGAATTAGGAATGGAGTGTTTAAAATTTGGAGGGAAATCAATGGTTGAGAATGATTGGAAATTGCACATGCTGAAAATTTAAATTCTTTGGAAAAATTTGCTTGAAGTAACCGGTTACTCAATATAGGGTAACTGGTTACCCTGTTCAAAAAATGTCATTTTTGGCGCCAAAATAAGGGAATCCTATACAATTGCCCGTTGCCACTTGTTTTGAGCTCTACTAAGCCTCTGAAACTTGCCCTTGAATATGGTAACTGTGAGAACGCCTGAGATAGCTTGTGCACTGTCTCCTGAGCCGAAAATAACTTGCTGAATAAAATAAAATTGACCGTTCGATTGCTGGGTAAAATAAATGTCGGAGCCTCTGACGCTCGCTATTTAAACCCTTGCAACAAAAGGGAACCCTGAGCCATGGAAATACCTTGATCCTATGTCTCGAGAACCAATGCAATGATATGCGAAAATGCAAAATGCAAAGAAACATAAGCCAGTAAAGGCTAAAATGAATGGGCAAATTTTGGGGTGCTACAGCTGCCTCTATTCAATCGACTTGAACTTGAAGGGTTGGAAAGCATCAGCTTTCAAACATTCAAGGTAGAAGGTGATTGAATACAAAAAGTACCCGGAAATTTGCAGTCTATTGGGATGTATGCAAATGGAGCCCGATCACACGTCTTCGGAAAGAAAACATACCCAAAGGAACACATCGTCAATGTGAATTGACAAAAAGAACACCATATCCAAAGATCACATCAGTGAACTTCAAAACCACATCATCAATAGGAATTAACGGAAAGAAAGGGTATCTAAAGAAACACATCGTCAATGGGAATTGATGGAAAGAACACCATATCCAAAGAAAAGCCACATCGTCAATGGGAATTGACGGAAAGAACCAAACCAAAGATCACATCAGCAAATTCAAAACCACATTGTTAATAGGAATTGACGGAAAGAAAACCTATCTGGGGAAACACATCAGTGAACCTTAAAACCACATCGTCAATGGGAATTGACGGAAAGCAAACCAAATCCAAAGACCACATCAGTCAACTTCAGAATCACATCGTCAAAAGGAATTGACGGAAAGAACACCATATCCAAAGAAATACCACACCGTCAATAGGAATTGACAGAAAGAGAACCAAATCCAAAGAACCACCTCATCAATAGGAATTGATAGAAAGAAAACAAATCCGGAGAAACACATCAGTGAACCTTAAAACCACATCGTCAATAGGAATTGACGGAAAGAGAACCAAGTCCAAAGAACCACCTCGTCAATAGGAATTGACGGAAAGAAAACAAATCAGGAGAAACACATTAGTGAATCCCAAAACTACATCATCAATAGGAATTGACGGAAAGAGAATCAAATCCAAAGAACCACCTCGTCAATAGGAATTGACAGAAAGAAAACAGATCTGGAGAAACGCATCCGTGAATCCCAAAATCACATCGTCAATAGGAATTGACAAAAAGATAACTAAATCCGAAGAACCACCTTGTCAACAAGAATTTACGGAAAGAAAACAAATCCGGAGAAACACACTAGTGAATCCCAAAACCACATCGTTAATATGAATTGACGGAAAGAGAACCAAATCCAAAGAACCACCTCGTCAATAGGAATTGACGTAAAGAAAACAAATCGGGAGAAACACATCAGTGAACTTCAAAACCACATCGTCAATAGGAATTGACGGAAAAAAACCAATACAAAGAACCACCTCGTCAATAGGAATTGACGGAAAGAAACCTAATCCGGAGAAACACATCAGTGAATCCCAAAATCACATCGTCAATAGGAATTGGCAGAAAGAAAACCAATCCAAAGATCACATCAGTGAACTTCAGAACCACATCGTCAATAGGAATTGACAGAAAGAAAACCATTCAGAAGAAACACATAAGTGAATCCCAAAATAACATCGTCAATAGGAATTGACGGAAAGAAAACCAATCCAAAGATCACATCAGTGAACTTCATAACCACATCGTCAATAGGAATTGACAGAAAGAAAACCATTCAACAGAAACATATCAGAGAATCCCAAAACCACATCGTCAATAGGAATTGACGGAAAGAGAATCAAATCCAAAGAACCACCTCGTCAATAGGAATTGACGGAAAGAAAACAAATTCGGAGAAACACATCAGTGAATTCCAAAATCACATCGTCAATAGGAATTGACAGAAAGAAAACCAATCCAAAGATCATATTAGTGAACTTCAGAACCACATGGTCAATTGGAATTGACGGAAATAAAGCCATATGGAGAAACACATAAGTGAATCCCAAAACCACATCGTCAATAGGAATTGATGGAAAGAACCAATCCAAATATCACATCAGTGAACGGGATTTGACGACTTTACTAGAGAAACACATCGTCAATAGGAATTGACAGAAAGAAAATCTGTTTGGGAATGTCATCACTAGGGTGCTAATGGACAAAGTATGATCGA
Source organism: Lathyrus sativus (assembly GCA_963859935.3). Lineage (NCBI taxonomy): Eukaryota > Viridiplantae > Streptophyta > Magnoliopsida > Fabales > Fabaceae > Lathyrus > Lathyrus sativus. The sequence goes on from OZ012739.1 coordinate 608,239,786, forward strand.
CGTATGATCTAAAACCCAAAAGAAAGTAATCATATGAGTTGACCGAAAAAGGTTGTTGGTGATATGTCACCGTCTTGATTGAAGGGTGATTCGGGTTTTCATGAAATGGTACCAAAATTGGCCTATGCTTCGGATGCATATGTTCAAATTTTCTTTCTATGGCATTATGCTCCATACGAAATGGAAAAGCTACGCATTTGAGGATGTAATGCGAAAAATGCTTATGAGAATGCAAAAGGACCACTCCAGCAAAATAAATGCTGAAGAGACAAAGCCAACTCCGTAGGGGATGACAAACTGAATTGTCTCTGGGATCATAACTTTGTTCGATATCCTAACCAAACTTCTATGCTGCAGGACAGTAGGAACAATAGACGACTTCTGAGGAAAAATCACTGTGATTTGATCTTCTGTCCCTCTATGGGGAAATATATCACCTTTGTTGGGGAAACACCAAGGACGATTAGGTTGTGACCTGCCGGGGAAACTAACCACTATTGGCGACTCCACTAGGGAGAGAAAGATAATAACCAAAGATGATACCAAATCCACCAGGGGATGATGTCAGGTTCACTTCTCTTCTGGGGACAATGATCAAATACTCCAGCTTTACTGGAAAAATTATAGATCTTCAATCCTTAGTTGAAGAATACTACTTAGCACAACGTTGGAAAATGTCAACAACCATTAGACTTTTACCCTTGCTGGAGATAAGCATTTCATGAATGGAACTTGTCTATTAGAGATGATTTTTTCGCTGCTTGGGGAAGCATCAAACTCTTTAGGTCTTGCTAGAAAGGATATACGTTGAATTCTACTAGGGGAGAAACCAAAGTCTTCACTGAAAAGCTTTAACTCTACTGGGGGTGCCATACGTTGACTATCAACATGAATCCTGTGATATCCTGCTACAATAATCTGAACCTCAAAGATTTGACTCTGACTAACCGTCTTCTAGAGAGGATAACTCTTCGTGCTCTTGAAATGATCTGTTTCAAAATGAGCCTTCGAAGTAACTTTGCCCCTGTTTGATTGGTCTTCAAAAACAATTTTGTTGACTCTCGACTTGATTGCCCCAGATTAATCAATCCTTAGAGAGATTTATTGAAATAACTTCCCCATATTAACTGAACTTTAGGGGAACTTCTTGACGTAACTACCCCAGATTGACATCTTCTGACTGAGTCCATTAGCCATACGGTCCTCAACATATCTGTCCAGAAATTTCCTCCTGACAAGATAAGACTTCTTGACTGACATTCATTATGTAAATCTCATTGATGCCAAATACCTGTATGCAAGAAGAAAATGTTTATTCTGAGAATGAAAATTCTAATGCAACGCACATGCTAATCTTGAAGTTTTTGTTGAAAAGATATCGTCAAACTTTGTGAACAAGTCACTAGTTAAAATGCAACACTGATTTTTTTGAAATGACACCATGCACATGCAATACCAACGAAGTATTTTAGCATAACTCATGGGAGTTAGTAACTTTATCTCGCTGAAGTACACCTTCAAAATAAACCCTGCTTCAGTTAGGACTTTTGAGGGTTGTAATGTGGCCTGGTTCACAATTTTAGAAAGAAAGGATATAAGGCTCAAAATTTATTTGTACCCACCCATTCTCCTTGATATTCTCCATTCCTATGTTCAGCTAACTCGACACAAGCACTCACCTTTCAAAAAGGTCACTGAATAGCATAAGTGATGGTTGTGGAACCCACAAAATTTTCGGAGCGACAATCACCCCTTTTGTCTTTGGTGTCTAGAGTCACACGACTTGTTCTTTTCTAAGGATTTTTCTTTTGTCCTCATTTTCATTTTCCGTTTTTTACCTGATCTTTCCTAGACTGATTCTTTTGAATTTTCGATTTTGCAGTCTAGCGGAATGCCCTAATTTTTTCCTAAGTCGCTTGTTTTCAAGATTCGACTTAGCGGGCTTCTTTCTTCTCTTTTTTGTTTTTGTTTTTTTGTTTTGAACAAATCATGTGACACTGGTTATTTTGATTTCCTTTAAAGGGTTGACTGCCTCATCCTTTGGTTGGTGAGATATAACCATTGTAGGGTTTTGAAGGATAAAAGATAATGGATCCTTGCATGCACACTCCTTTTGAAATTTGAACACTTGGTCAAATTAATTGAAGACTACCCTTCCCCAAGTTAAGATTGAGTTTTTTTTTTGTTTTCAGAAAGAAACTCCTACTTCTAGGCTCAAAGGGGTTGACAAGGGATATCTTCCTTATATCTCCGGTGTTTGGGGATTCTAAACAATGCATGTACATCATCAGCAGGGTTTTATCCAAAAGCATACGACCAGAGATTTTGCATTTTTGCTTCATCATCCTCCCTCCAAGAGTTTATGCAAGAAAGTTGGTATTGCAATGCACAAAAATATATATGAGTGAACACTAATGCATTACTTCAAGAGAAATATACTCATTGCATTAAGATCATCATTAAAAAACAAACAAGTTTTTACATGAAAACAGAGCATTAATAAACAATGAAAAAATACAAATGAACAATGTAGTAAAGAAATTGAAAATGACATTGTTGAGGAAGCTTGGCTCCGCCTAGACTGATCACTTTTGATGATGTCCTTGCAATCTCAAGTGTTCACTTGGAAGACTTCAACTAATGCACAGACCTTTTGTTGTTTTTTCTGGGAGTCAGTCTGTTGTTGATACCGATTAGAGAATTCCTTTCGTTCAGGCGCTTTCATCCTTAGACTTGGTCCAGGAACAGGCAATAGTTATGGACGTGGAGATTCTGAAACTAAAGATTGTAGGATACACTCCTGACCCGATGCAGCTTCAGGGGAGAAAACAGGAATATCCGCTTCTTTCACAGCAACTGGGAAAAGACCACATGGTATGCTCATTCCGCCGTGAACTCAAATGCCTTCGAATCAATTAAGTACTGAACTTTGTGCTTAAAAGCTTTGCATTTCTCTACATTATGCCTTGGTGCCCCAGAATGGAAATCACAATGGGCCCTTGCATCATAGCCTGGTGGTGGTTTACCAGCAAATGGAGGCAAAGTCCGAAGTTCAACCAATTGAAGTTGAAGCAAACGTTGCAGCAACTGTGCATAAGTCATAGGGATCTGATCAAAGATTCTGTCAGGCTGCTTCGACCTCTGTGCATACCTCTTAATCTTAGGATTGTCTTAGAAAACAAGAGGTAGTTACTGACGGGGAAATTCCGGAACCTCAGGCCATGCAAAAGATCTACGAGGCACATCATGCTCTAGGAGAGATTCCATAGGTAAAGGTAGAACGACCATTTCTGCTGCAGCTTCAGGCATAAGTTTTTCTTCATTTCTTATCGCGTTTCTCATGACTTCCATAATCAGGCCCATCTAAGTCTTCAATTGATGAACTTCCTCCCTAAGAATTTTTTGATCCTGAGACAAAGCTTGCATGTCCATCATGAATTGCCCCATCTAGCTTCGTACTTCCCTCAACTCTGCTTGAATCTACTCCATAGTCAACTTCTAGCTTATTGGAAAAGTTGAGTCTTCAATTCTGAAGAAAACCAAACAGGATAACAAAAGACCAACCTCAAACACCTGCTATACAAATGAACATGAAAATACAATGCAAACATGTTTCATCATCATCAATCGAAAACAAACAAGTTTACAAAAAAAAGTTTGCACTTTAAGCGAGAAAAAACTAAACATGCAAAGAAATGACATAATATCAAAGATCGCCAACTTTGGGTAACTGGGCCTTCCAATCTTGACTCACTACTGAACTAGCCATCTTCAGAATTGCCCATCGAAGTCACTCTGATACTCATCTGAACATCTGCTCTTGGTGAATTCTTCCATAACGAGGATTGATGAACCCACATGACTGGATGAAAGAGGATTGTTGATCTGAATACCCTGAGGTGTGAGTGAGAACATATTGGAGTCAAGCAGAGTTTGAATCTTTCTCTTAAGAACCTTACAGTCTTTGGTTGGATGCCCGTGTGCCCTAGCATGGTAGTCACAATGGGCGTTAACATCCAAACCTGGTGGATATGGAGGAAGCACTGGATTTATCTCCTTCGGCACTATCAAGCCACCTTTGATCAACTCTAGCAACATCTGACTATACAACATGGGCAACTGAGTGAAATGATTTTGTAGCTTCCTTAGTCTGTTTCAAGCGTGTTGACTCGGCTGACGATGATATGATTGTTGACTCTGAGGGGAGAACGATATTTGATACATACACCCATAAGATTGCTGACTTTGAATATCTAAGGACTGGATATGTGGTATTGGAGATTCCCAGGTAGAATTACTTTCCTTCTCCCATTCTTCTTGAGAACTGATAATTGATTCTCTTTCACCAACTGAGATGTCCGGGACGTCTTGAATCTTTCCACTCTTGAGTGTGCTCTCAATACATTCCCCAACTACTATCAAGTCAGAAAAGTTTAATACCCCATTGCCAATCATCTTGTCCAAGTATGGACCTTGCAAAGTATCCATGAACAGGTTAACCAATTCCTTGTCTAGAAGTGGTGGTTGAATGTGAGCAGCTAACTCTCTCCATCTCTGAGCATACCCTCTGAAAGATTCACTGTCCGCTTGAGATAAGTCTTGCAACTGCATGCGACTGGGAGCCATGTCAAGATTATGATTGTATTGCTTCACAAATGCGTTGGCTAGGTCTGACCATGATCGTACGCAACCACTCTCTAACTGCATATACCAACTCAATGACGCCCCACTTAGACTTTCCTGGAAACAGTGAATCATAAGCTTGTCATTGTGGACATATGAGGTCATTCTTCTGCAAAACATTACCAAATGTTGCTTTGGACAACTATCCCCTTTGTACTTCTCAAACTTTGGTGTCTTAAACTTTGGAGGCATCACAAGGCCAGACACCAAACACATGCTTGAAGCATTCAGATTAAGAGTATCACGACCCTCCAGGGCGTCAAGCTTCTCCTCCAACACACGAAACCTTTTCTTAAACTCAACAGTTCGCAGGTCTATAGTTTTCATCATTTGATCTACCCCTTGGAAATCTGGCACAGAGAATGCAAAGCTCTGATAGTCTGTGGCATTAAGAGAAGAGGAATGTCCATCTCGAACAACAGTACATTCTTGTATAACCTGATCCTCAACAGAAATCCGCACATGCTGAGCTTGAGCAGCATTGTTCAATGGAGATAGAATAACATTCCCAGAAACTGGAGTCCTCTGAATATTGGCCTCTCCCCTTGTCATGGTTGTCACAACTTCCACAAGTTGACCCAACTGATTCTTCATCAATTCAACATCTGCCCTTGTAACAACTTGATTCTGCTCTCCTGAGTCCACGCTTCTTCCAAAAGTTGATTCAAGTCCAGTATGAGTGTCGGGAAGTCAATTGCGGGTCGGACAAAAGATGGATGAGCTCTGTTGTTTCTGGCTGAGGAAGGATATGTGAAAATGATGCACAAATGCTATGCAATGCAATATGAATGCAACAGACATGGGATCAAAGCTTCCACAAAGCTCTGAATAACTGTTGTGCCGCTGACTGAATAAGCTCATAAGTCTGCTATGTGGAGAAAACCGGAATACCCGAATGATCAGAATACTAGAATACTAGACTGATACGTTCACACTGATAAGAAAACCAGAATACCAGGTTGGTTGAAAGTCAAGGTTTCCTGCAAAACCTATCCCTCTCACAGATAGGTTCTAGTCTTGAAAAGGTACGACATCCTATGTAGGTCATCAATATCATGGACTCTCAGGTCGAGAAAAAAATGATACATTCACCATTTCTGGTTTAACATCATGGTCAATCAATGAGGTCTCAACTGAATTCCCAAATGAACAGTCTCCAGAGTCATTAGTTTTTCTAAGTCAATACTCCATCAACTGCACCAGACACGCAGGATAGAGTATCTCCAAAGAAAAACCTCGTCTAGATGTGAATTTCGCACGAGCTATTGCGTGGTCAGACGCCACATAAGCTCCCGCTACTCTCCACACTAATCCTGTGTGTATACTCAAGCCTGGGTATTAGGCTTATCTCTCAATGGAACAACCCACCCCTCAGCACATCAGCAACAACATAATATGATAACAAAATGAAAATGCAATAATATACAACAGATAATGTACATAAAGAAAATAACTGCAAAAAAGTAAACACGCAAAGACGCAATAGAGTCGCCAATTGTTGCAACTGCTTATCCCCAATAGAGTCGCCAATTGTTGCAACTGCAAAAAATACCCAGCAGAAAAATAGAAGAGTCTCCACTGAATGTTATTTATCCCAAAGAGAGGGAAAGGAAACGATCAAAGGAAACCTAAAGAACATAAAAAGACAAGGTCATCGCGACCAAATCTTGGGTTCGGGAGTCGGTTACGCAAGGGGAAGGTATTAGCACCCCTCACGTCCATTTTACTCAATGGGACCCACGCTTGTTGTCTAATCAAAGGGTGTGTTTATCTATAAGCTACTGCTAAATGGGAACGAGAACAAAAGAAAAAAAGAAAGAGACTCGATAGGACATCGCCACCCTATGCCTACGTATTCCCTCGTGCAATGGGAAAGTCAAAGTCAACGTAGTTCAGAAAACTACAGGTGAAGGTTGCTCACCAAACCATTGCCGTCTTATGCCTACGTATCCTCATCTGGTATGAGAAATCAGAGTAAACGTAGTTCGGTCAAACAAAACCAAAGTTTTTTTAAGTATTTTTTATGAGTGATGTTAAGTTCCCATTCCAGTAGTTAGGGATGATGCCTGTTTACAATAGAACGGAAAAGTAACGAACTCTTTTCTAAAAATGAAGTTTGAAACGCAAATCCTGAAGGATAAATGGTTTGGATTTTTTTTTGATTTTTAGTGAAGTGAATTAGCTTGATTTGTGATTCACGTTGCATTAAAGACTATGACATAGGAACGAATGCGTCGCATATCGCCCCTAAACGGGACGTACACTAAACACTCTAGATAAGAGAGAGGAGACCCCTCACTCATTATTTCTCATGTGCTTAAGGCTCATAGCGTACAACGTTCATCGTATTTATTAGATGAGTTAGAATGGTTTGAGATGAGAAAAGAGACACACATAAGGTCTAAGGGAAAACTCGGTCCTAACATTGTCATGCAAAATGGTCCTAAGGTTGAGATGCGCAAGGAGATTCTATCCTAATGTTAGCATGCAAAAGATGGACCTAGGGTTGAGGTTAAAAGGGACTAACCTACTTGTTATCATGCTTGGATTAAAATCCTAATGTCTATCTTACTCCAAATTCAATCGAAAATCAAATTGGAATAAGAGTTCTAAGGGAACATGCAAAGGAAAAGCAAAACCAAGAAAGCAAGACAAAAACAACAGCTACAACAGCGCCTCTTGCACAATATAGGGTAATCGGTTACTCAATATAGGGTAACCGATTAATCTACTGAAAAAGCTGAATAACGTGAAATTTACACTGAGTAACCAGTTACTCTATATAAGGTAACTGCTTACCACTGAACAGAAACCAGAAAGCCAGCTTCTAAAATCAGTTTACAGCATCCAACAGCTTATCCAATCACTCATATGAACATGATATCAATCAAACACGAAATTATCATCAAGAATTAGTGATCAAGCGTCATGTAAACACAATCAAGTATTGAAATCACAAATCACAAAGATCCAAATCGATAAAATGGATCAAAAAGCAAAAAAAGCCATGGATCTACATTGTGATTATGCAAATAAGTTCAAAACATAATTAGATATAGAATTGCCAACCTTCAAAGCGGAGAATTGTTTTGGTGAGTGTTGATTCACTTGAAATTAGCAGATCCAAGCAAGAAACCCATAGATTCTTCAAGATCCAAGAGCTTCCTTATGGTAGAAATGAAGATCAAGCAAAAATGATCCAAAAAGCACTTCCAATCTAGCTTCTAAATTCAGATCCAAAACCAAACGAAAATTGATTGATGAATTGAAGATAATGGAGATGAATGATTGAGGTTTAGCTCTAGAATTCAATGATTCAAATGGAGAACCAAAGAATTCAAGTGAAAGAGCTCTAATGGAGGTTTTGGGAGTGAAAAAGTAGAGAGAAAATTGAGGGAAAATTCTCAAGAGTGAGAGTGAAATCTGAAAATGAAGGTTAATTTTTGTGAATGAAGGTCATTGTGTGAGGTTTGAAGCAAATTCACTTAAATAAGCTCTAGGTTTGGAATCAAAATGTGGTTTGGAGTATGGATTAGCATTTAGAATGGAAATTAGGAGTGAAATTAGGAATGGAGTGTTTGAAATTTGGAGGGAAATGGTGAAAGTTGAAACAATTCTAGATCCTTCCAATTATGATCAAGTGAAATCAATGGTTGAGAATGATTGGAAATTGCACATGCTGAAAATTTAAATTCTTCGGCAAATTTCGCTTGAAGTAACCGGTTACTTATTATAGGGTAACCGGTTACCCTGTTCAAAAAATACCAGTTTTGGCGCCAACTGGAGGGAATCCTGTACAATTGCCCGTTGCCACTTGTTTTGTGCTCTACTAAGCCTCTGAAACTTGCCCTTGAATATGGTAACTGTGAGAACGCCTGAGATAGCCTGTGGACCGTTTCCTGAGCCCAAAATAACCTGTTGAATAAAATAAAATCGACCGCTCGATTGCTGGGCAAAATAAATGTCGGAGCCTCTGGCGCTCGCTGTTAAAACCCTTACAACAAAAGGGAACCCTGAGCCATGGAAATACCTTGATCCCATGTCTCGATGTCGCACCCTAAAATTTACCCTTAGATTTAGTGATCATTTTGCATTTCCTTTTCTATCATCTTTCGTTTTAGCTAACCAATTAACCAGTTTGTTGTTTGTTTTTTGAAGACAGGATTACCGTAGAAAGTTCAAAGACATAAAGGTTTTGGAGATTTTTTCTCGTTCATGGGAAAAAAAATTTTGGAACAAGATTGGGGGATGCTTTGCTTGAAATTTACAGCCAGGTCCAACAAAGACATGACCAGTTTGTTAATCTGGAGGTTCAGAATATTGTCGGTCGTTTTCAGGAACATCTTTTGGCCAAATTTCAAGTTGTTAATTTACTCAGGCCCGATTGTTGCAGGTCGTCAAGGAATGTTGGAGAAATTTCTGACACAGTTTAGTATTCAAGTCGCTAAGAGGAATTCAATTTCTAAAACATTCATATCCATGTTTATTTCATGATGAGCTTCTAAATTTATCCATTTTAAGTGCAAGAACTAGGCCATTTGATTTCTTAAAGTTTACCTATTGGATAAACGTTCAAGGTGCATTTCCTGTGCAAATTTAAGCAAGGTTCTGATTTATGGTTGTGAGTAATCACAAGATGCTTCAAATTCGAGTTTCCAAGTCCAAGCTTGTTCTTAATAGGATTATTTCACAATTAAAGATGGTCCAAGAGTAATTAAGTTCATATCTCTATTCAAGTTTTTGAGTTCACGTTTCTATTTCAAGTCTGAATTCTTTTACATACAAAATTCAAATAAAATTCAAGATTACAACTTTTTTGGATTCAAGTTACAAATCCTAAATCCTAAGACTATGAAATCTTCAAGTTTTATCTTCAAGCTCCATGACTTGTTCTAGACTTGCAAACATTAAGAACAGAAGTGAACAATACTTTTTCTAAGGATATTTAACTTAGCTCACAACCCTCATATTATGGAATCATCATTCGGTGATTCAGAAGGGCAACAAGGAATTGCCACCAAACCTTCGTGTTCCCAACGACAACCAGGCAAGTCAAGGCAATAATCAATTATGTCCATGAAAGAAGAATAAAGAATTTTAGAAAAAGATGGCTTTCCAAACACGGTTCAGCATCAACACAATCCGAAAGTGGAAAGTGACAACAAACCAAACAGCTCAATAACATTTCCAAAAACGAAAAAACAGCCCACAAGAAATCCGAAAAAAAATAATATCATCATCAATGAGGTCCAAATCTGAAAGTGAAAAAATCGGACAACATCAATGGCCAAAATCAGAATATAGCAAATCACATGCATCATTAAACACAAACAGCCTCATCAATGCCATCAAAAATATTTCAAAAATGGCAAATATCATCACCATCATCACTGTTAAAACCGAAAATGAAAATCCAACAGCCGAAATTGGAAAAGACCAGCACCATTAAAGAGTCAAACCGAAAAAGGAAGATTCAAAACAATTCTTTAGACAAAATAATCTGAAAAAGGAAATAACTTTAAGAACACCCTTCAAATCGTTTTGGAAAAGGATATAAAAGAAGAAAAAAGGTTCATATCAGAGGAGGACGGAAATCATACAGAAAAAAAATCCTCAAATCTCACATTCGAAAAATCACAGAGAAAGCCAAAGGCCTCAGAAAAATCATCACAGGCCAAATCAAAATCACTAACAACCGCAAGCATAAAAAAAAGAAAACTGGTTAGTCAAACAACACCAAAACCCTCGCGACTCAGAGAATAAAGCTTCATTCTCATCACCGTCACGAAAAACACCATTAAAACTGTAAGCATCCTTTAACGTTTTAGTTTGTTTTTTTGTTGTTTGTTCTTTTCAGGATCTAAAGAAAGAAGAAGAAGGTAAATCGAAAAAAAGAGAAGAGCACGCATACAAGGAGGAAGAAGAGAGAAAAGTTGAGATAGAGAGGAAGAAGGGAGTCTAAGGCGCCGTTTGGCCCTCAAGACTAAGGTTTCATTTGAAACCCATCTTTTCCCTTTAATGGTGGGGTGAACCGACCCGGGTTGGGTTTGGGGCTTCATCACCCATCCCAACCCATTTTGTTATTTATTTAGTTTTTTCTTGTTTTTTATTTATTTTATTTTCATTTGTAATTTTTGTTAATTAATAACAATAAAAACTAACTATACTAACATAACACTAATTAAATAATTTTAAAAATCTAAAAAAAATATTTAATTGAAAAAAAAACAAATTTTGATTTTAAAAATAATAAAAAATAATAGTTTGAAATTTTAATTTAAGTTTTTTTAAATAAAAATAAAAAAAGGGCAAATTATGTTTAAATTAATTTAAGTGTTGATTTATTTTTATTGCAAACTATATTAAATTACAAAAAAAATGATGATGATTATTTTAGTTTTAAGTTAGTAAATAAATAAAAAATCACAAAAACATTTTTAAAATCTAATTGACTTAGTTTTCCTTTAATTTAACTTTTTAGATAAGTTAGTTTTTTAAATTTTAGTTAATTAAGCTTTTTTTACTAATTTCCACTTTAACTAAGAATAAATAAATTTTTTTCTAACTTAAGCTTAATTTTTATTTCTAATTTTCTATTCAATTTAGATTTAATTAAATAATTTTCTAATAAAAAACAAAAACAAATTAAAATAGATTTCTTTAGCCTTTCATTCAAGTTTCAAATTAAGCTCCTTTTTTCTTAAATCAATTACAATTTCACCGTTTCAAACTTAACCGTTATTCACATTTCCATCTCTAAACATCACTTCTTAAAATCATCCATCTAAACTCAATCTCTAATTATACTTATCATTATCATCACTTAGTATATCATTTACCATTTTCAAATATCCATTGCGTTTCATTACTGCTTATCCCCTCCGAAGGAAAGGTTATCCCGTTTGACCGCTGTTGCGGTGAAAATCGGATATCAAGCTATTGAATTAACTTGAACCTTAATTCTTTTACAACCGGACTTTAATTTATCCAAAGGAAAGGTCTAAAGAAAGAAAGAACCTTTTGCGCGATGTTACAACAATGCTAAGAGATTCGGGGATCGGGGGTTGGTTATGCATAGGGTAGGTATTTCACATCCTAAACATCTGTAGTACTCTACAGGAACCTTTTGTTTGTTTGCATGCTAAGTTTGGTAAATGTTTGCTAAGGTTGGGATTGGGTAAAAAGGTGAAGGTTATGATAGATGAAGACCTAAGATTGTTTCTAAGTTTGCTCGCAAAGACATCGCGTCCTCTGCCTACGTATCCTAACTAGGATAGAATCAGAGCAATCGTAGTTCACCTCACTAGGGTTGAAGAACTCTTGATTGCGATCAAGGTTCAAAGGGGAACAAACATAATAATGTTTGTGTAGAGTTTCACAAAACTCTCTATGTCTATGTTGTAACACTCAAAGGGGGAAGTAAGTAATCATCAATATGATTCTTATTTAGAGTTAAACAAACTCTAACCTAGGGTTCTAGTTGAGGAACACTCCTAGTAAAGGGGAAGGTTGCTCATCAAGATATCGCATCTTGTGCCTACGTATTCTCATTTTCCAATGAGAAATCAGAGCGGTCGTAGTTCGGGCTCGAACTAAGGAATCAATTGGTTCTTTCCAGACCAAAAGAGGGGAAGGTTCTATCCAGACCTATGAGTTTATATCCTATTGGTTCTATCCAGACCAAAAAGGGGGTTAAGGCTCTTTCGAGGCCTATGAGGGTATTGAGCTATCTATGACCTAAGGGTCAATAGAGAGACTTTCCTTTGGAAGGGAGGAGATGAGGCAACTTGGATGAGAACTAAAAAAGTTCCATCACTTGGGGAAGAAATAATTAACAAAGTAATCAATACTTTAAACAAAAGGGGCATGGTTACAACCAAAGATCATGTATCTTAACAAAGATGAAAGCATATCTTAACAAAGATTAAAGGTATATCTTAACAAAGATTGAAGGTAACAATCACATGTATCGATGACAATCCAATACAAGCAAATTAGTTTAACCTCATAATTTAGGAGGAAAGCAATATGAAATCATGGTAACGACCAAGGGAGAGTACCCTAGCATGTTAACTAACATAGTATAAATGAGAATGAGTGAATATCATAATACAAATGATCACGGTGAAAAAGAAATTCATCTGCATACGCGAGATAACGATCTCAATACAAAGGAAACTTACAAGCAACCAAAAGGCATGAAAATATGAACAAACATGGAATTAAAAAATATCACATGAAATTAGGCATCAAGAAAAACACAATGCAAAAAGAATGGGTTCAAAATGATGAAAAATGGATGAGTTATGATTTTTTGAAGTTTGGATGAACAAAACATGAAAATCTAAATGATAAAAGGAATAAAATGCACATGGTAAGACAATGAATCAAACAAATTTGATTATTTAAACATGTTAACAAAATTTTAAGAATAATACAAGATCAATCTCACAAGGAAAATCAAGTTACAAGTTGAAAATTTTCAAGATCATCATGGTAAAAAAAACAGTCATGGTAACATGTGGAATGCAAGTGGAAAGTTCACATTTATGAGTTTTAGGTTTACCTCTTGAAGCAAGCTTAAGCAATAAGAAAACCAGAGATCTTGAGAGCTCTTCCAAGATCTTGTTACATAAGTGTGGAAGTGACTTGGATAGCTTCAATACATCATACTTTATGTGTTTGAAGTGTTTCTTGAGTTGGAAGAAGTTTGGAAATGGCTTTGAAAGGTGTTTTTCAAAAGCAAATTTTGAGGGATTTTGGAAACTTAATGAGATTTTGTAAGAACTTGTGATTGTGTAAGAAAGAAATTTCTAGCTGGTTTCTAGCATGGAACTTGTGTGTTTTTGATGTAGTAAGTGAGTTCTATTTATAGCCAAAGGCCTTGAATCAAAGTATGGGCAAAAGTGAAGCAAATTGTCAATTTTAACCTTCCATCATGAAAATCTTTGAGTTTTCCAATGAAATCTTCACCTTTATCTTTAAGTCACTCTACTAAGATATTCCCCATGCCCTATAGATTTTTTCATCATGCTTCATAGGATAGGAGGTGACTTGTTGAATTAAAGTTGATGATTTGACAATGGTAGCCACCTTTTTTCTCTTTCTTCACTATTCACTTTTGCAACTTGCATTAAATAATGATTTCCTTTAATATTTGTGCCATTTTCGTGGGAATTGATGTTAAACATGTTTATTAACAATGTAAACATCATAAATGAGGCTTAGTCTTTGATTAGCATCAATTTGGAGAGGTTTTGGAATAAAAAAACTCATGTTGACCTGGTTTCGCCAATGTGAGTTTTTGCCAACTTGTGGACCTCGGTTCTCTCTAACCAGGAAGAGTTATGGAACCCACTTGTACTTTTTAGAAAGCCCCAATTAGGTACTAAAATATTTATGCTTGTGTTAGGAACTCATTCCCCTTGAAACTAGGTCAAAAACGCTTGTGTGGTTAAGGAGTTATATGGCTTTGCCCTTTTCAAAACCTTAATTTCCCAACTTTTGCGATTACTCCCTAACCCTTGATCCAATGGTCATGAAACTTCATGGGTAGGTGTAATATGTCATAGGACCATTTTTTATTCCCATCTTTAGGTCAAATTCCTCATGAGTGAAGAGTTGACTTTTCGGTCAACCGAACGATCGATCGGTGGCTACCGAGTCGACTGTTGATGTTCCGGGTATTTTGAGGCCTTGAAACTTCTTGAGTAGACTTTACTAAGCCATAGGAACTTCATGGACCATGATCCCACCATTGGAACACCTTTTAAATTAAAAGTCAAACTACAGTTGACTTTTCCTGATCGAAAACCCTAATCGGGTATCCTGAACTGCACTGTTTTTAATTCCTGGGTGACAACCTCGAACTGGATTCATACTTGATCCAATGTAGTATTCTTGATCTTGTTTATAGTTTAATCAATCCAATACATTGATTGATCAAACCAATGAAGCCTCGATTTTTGACGGTACGGAACCCTGATTCATCTGCATCTTGACAAAGATAAACTTGAAATGGGTTAAGGTTAGTTAATCAAGTGAGTATGATGCTACAATTATGATGAGGATCTAAGGGGTCAAAATTTGGGGTGCAACAGTTGCCCCTATTTAAATATCTTCACTAGATGGCAATGAGAGATGACAATCCTCATAGAATCGTAGTGAAAGGTATTTAAATATAGCAAACCAAAAATTTTGTCCCTTAGATCCGATGGTATGCAAAAGGACCAATACTGAAATGCAATGAGTTCTAAATGGTGTTTTATGATGCTTGAATGTAAGACAGATGCAGACACAGGAGCAAATATAAAAGAACGGCAACACGACGAGTAACCACTCACGAGGGACCCAACACATTGGGGAAAGATTCAAGACCAAGTAAGCAAGATAGTTCAGACATGACTAAAGATGCTTATCAATGAAATCTTTCACACATGGAACACAAATTCCACCAGGGAAGACACATCTTCATTGGGGAAAGGAGAAACGAATCTCACTAGGGATAACCAGATGAGGAAGTCCACCGGGGTAGATAACAATTCTTCACTAGGGAAACGAAAGAAAAGAAACGCAAACCACACTGGGGAAGAAACCCAATGGGGAAAACTTCGTTGGGGAATAAATCCACTGGGGAAGCACAGCTTCAACAGGGAAAAGACGGAATGGAGACACGAGTCTCACTGGGGATAACCAGATGAGAAATTTCCTATAACGAAGAGTTCAAACGGGATCTTCAAGAAAAAGGTTAGAAATAAGACCGGACATGCCGGGGAAACTAGTACCCACTAGTTCTCCGAGACTCGACTGGAAAAGCAAAAGCTTCAACCGGGGAAACTGGTGACGACCAGAATAACAAATAGCTTCAAACAGTGTTAGTTTCCACTAGACTTACTGGGCAGGATGGTGATGACCAATCCAAAGTTCGGTTTCCAAAACGTGCTAAATATTACTAGACTTCCTGGGGATATGGTGACAACCAAATCGAAGTTCCAATTTCAATTGGGAATTTCTAAACAATATTGGTAAAACACAGGACTTCGGTTGGGGAAGTTGGTAACGATCAACTTGTAACAATTAGCTTTCAAGCAATGCCAGTAACTACTGGACTTAGAGGAGACTGGTGATGACCAAATCAGGATATACCAATAACAACTAATTCTGGATAATGCCAGTAACCATTAGACTTAAATGGAGAAATTGGTAACGACCGAGTCCCAGGAGACCAATGACCATTGGATTTTCACAGAGTTTGGTAACGACCAAACCAAAGTGGTGATAACAATCTGATTTATGCGATGCCAATAATCATTGGACTTATGGTAACTGGTGACGACCAAATCCATGGGTATACCAATAACAACTGGTACTGGATACTGCTAGTGAAAACTAGATTTTCCAAGCAATGCTAGTGACCACTAGACTTAGAAAGATTGGTAATAACCAAATCAAAAGCCACCAATAACAATTGGATCTGAAGGTAATACTAGTAACTACTAGATTCAAAAAGACTGGTAATAACCAAATCAAACAGGTACCAATAACTATTGGATTCCAGGCGATACCAATAATTATTGGACTTTTTAGGGAATTTTGGTGACGACCAACTCAAGTACCAATGACCATTGGTTTTAGAAGGCAATACTAGTAACCACTAGATTTTTAGCAAAGATTGGTGAAAACCGAATCAAAAGGACTCCAATGACGATTGGTTGGCTTTATAACAGAATCAGTGACGACTGGGTTTGGAAAATTGTTGGTGACGACCAAATCAAGATACCGAATATATCCCTGAATACCTTAGGAACAAAAACTAATACCTTTAATACATTAGGATACAGTAGAGACACAACCCTCAACACAATAGGATTGGGTGAAGACCCTCACTGCTTTAGGATCAAAATACATCCTTAATACATTAAGATATATAATACTCATGCAAATGTAACCACTTTAGCTTCTGGGAATTTCTGAACTCGGGATCCAAAGTATACATCTCCAAAGGTACACGACCTGTGCTCGGGATTGCAACAAACATCTTCCAAAGGTACAAAACCTGTGCTTGGACTGGCAACAAACATCTTCCAAAGGTACGAAACCTGAGCTTGGGATCAAACAATCTATCTCCAAAGGTACACAACCTGTGCTCGGGATAGAAACAAACCTCTTCCAAAGGTACAAAACCTGTGCTTGGAATTAAACAATACATCTCCAAAGGTACACAACCTGAGCTTGGGATCAAACAATCTATCTCCAAAGTATACAACCTGTGCTCAGGATAGAAACAAACTTCTTCCAAAGGTACAAAACCTGTGCTTGGAATTAAACAATACATCTCCGAAGGTACGAAACCTGAGCTTGGGATCAAACAATACATCTCCAAAGGTACACAACCTGAGCTTGGGATGGCAATAAACATCTTCCAAAGGTACAAAACCTGTGCTTGGACTGGCAACAAACATCTTCCAAAGGTACGAAACCTGAGCTTGGGATCAAACAATCTATCTCCAAAGGTACACAACCTGTGCTCGGGATAGAAACAAACCTCTTCCAAAGGTACAAAACCTGTGCTTGGAATTAAACAATACATCTCCAAAGGTACACAACCTGAGCTTGGGATCAAACAATCTATCTCCAAAGGTACACAACCTGTGCTCAGGATAGAAACAAACCTCTTCCAAAGGTACAAAACCTGTACTTGGAGTTAAACAATACATCTCCAAAGGTACGAAACCTGAGCTTGGGATCAAACAATACATCTCCAAAGGTACACAACCTGATCTTGGGATGGCAACCATCGTGACTTAGTTTGGAATGATATACAACCAAATTGTCAGTATTTGTTGTTCATGGATTTTCATAACGCCAGTTGCCAAAGGGCCTTTCTTGAAATATGGTTGGTCATCACCAAAATTACTTATACCAGTATCCACTGGATTTTCAAACAATGCTAGTTACAACCGTGCGTCGACTTTAAGATAAACTTCTTAAATGAGACTGCCACTTATTACTGAAGACGATTAAACTTCTCCGAAGAGACCGCCATTTATCGTTGATGAAGGTAAGCTTCTCCCAAGAGACTGCCACTCACCTGTTGATGACGATTAAACTTCTCCGAAGAGACTGCCATTTATCGTTGATGAAGGTTAAGCTTCTCCACAGAGATTGCCACTTACCATTAAAGGCGATTAAACTTCTCCGAAGAGACTGCCATTTATCGTTGAATATGAATAAGCTTCTCTACAGAGATTGCCACTTACCATTGAAGATGAATAAGCTTCTCTACAGAGACTGCCACTTATTGTTGAAGATGAATAAGCTTCTCTACAGAGACTGCCACTTACCATTGAAGACGAATAAGCTTCTCTACAGAGACTGCCACTTATTGTTGAAGATGAATAAGCTTCTCTACAGAGACTGCCACTTATTGTTGAAGATGAATAAGCTTCTCTACAGAGACTGCCACTTACCATTGAAGATGAATAAGCTTCTCTATAGAGACTGCCACTTATTGTTGTGTAAAATTTTCTTCTTGATAGATAGTGCAAAATAAATGCACGTCCAGGTAGGTTTTAGCGACCGACAGGGACCAAAGTTCAATCTAGAATGGAACTAGAAAGAATCTGTCACCAAGACTCCAATCATTGAGAAATGAACTCGAATGGTGACTCACCTTATCCAATCATGGAAAAGATAACTGAAGCAACCATCATCCATGAGGATTAAACTCTGTGGGGAATTGAGAAATAATGGACGTTTTATGCCTAAGGGCTGACAACTCTATTGAAGAGAGACGAAACACCCAATCACTGAGGAGAACACCAAAGTGAAATAAAGCAGGTAACAACCAGAGATAGAAAAAAATGCACAGATGCTATGCATATGCATATGCCATGCTTATGTTTATGCTGACGAAACAGACAAAACAAAACTGGAGATGAAATAAACATCTCGACACGGAGACCCAACCAAACTTTACCAAGATTGGACATCAAAGGGATGATCATGAAGAACAATTCCACTTCAAGGTTACCACCTTCTTTGGGAGAGAGTAATCTTCTTAGGCCAGAATGTCATGACTTCACTTGGATTGCCATCATGAGTTTGAATTCTTTGCTGAAGGAAAATCACGTCGAGAGATTCCCAGATCAACTGAAGTAACAACTTAACTGGAGAGTTGACAAAGGGTATCATGAGACCAAAACATTTATGCCCTATTATGATAACAACCCTCTTCAAGTGAGCGACGGCTCTTGTGACAAACAGTCTTCAAACCTTTTCTGCCCCAGATTACACGGTCTGTGAAAAGAAGTCATAAGGATGCCTTTACAAAAGAACTGGCATAACGATGCTTCAATGTCTTCAAACACTTAAAGAGAGATTTACAAATCTCGACGTGATTGCCCCAGTTTAACGGTGCTTACACGACAAAGTCTTCAGACTGTGGAAGTAACGACTGGGGAACAAACTTGCCCCTGCTAGCTGGTAACTGTAACAGAGTTGCCCCAGACTAAACCGCTCTTTCAAGAGATTCAACTGATCTTGACCTGGTCGGCTCTGATTAACTGAATGTTATGACAAATGATTAACAAATCCTTCAAATTGGTCGCCCCAGGCTGAGCTTCCTTTATCAAGTCAAATTCCCTAGCTAACAGCGTTTGTTGGGATTCCTTTGACATTGGATCGTTTTGCACGCAATGTTGTTCATTAAAAATTGGCAATTTTCAATGTAAAATTCATTCAATCTTTTGAAAACATATTTGATGAAACACACACGGCGGAGTGATCAAGTGATCAAAGTGAAAGTGATCCAATCATTTTACAAATGATGGATAAAGTGATGAACACACACAATTAACAAAGATCATTAGGAGTCAGGTTATCCAACCTTGCTGTAATATGCTTTCAAAACAACCTTACCTCAATTAGGTCTTTTAAGGGTTGTAACGTGGCTTGGTTCACGGTTCATGAAACAAAGGATAAAGGCTCAAGGTTATTTGGTCCCACCCACTCTCCATGATGAACTCCAATCCTACGCTTAGTTAACTCAAACTATACATTCAGGTTCTTACAGGCTTAAGACTTGAACTGATGATAGTTGGTGATGGTTTACAAACCTAGGGTAGTCACAACTCCCTTATAGCATTTGATAGCTTTTTGCTATTTGAGGATTTTTAAAAGTGAAGAATCTTACAAAACTCCTTTCTTTTTATCCCTGACTTTTGTCTCTTTTGAACACACAGTCAGCGAGATGCCCCATTTTTGCCTAAGTCCCTTTCATAGGTTTTGACTTAGCGGGTTTTTCTTTTTTCATGTTTTCTTCTTCTCTTTTTTTTTTTGAAAGGAGGTGACTACCTTGTTTAATGATTACGGTGAACCATCATCGTCCTTTAAGCTGAAAAGCATCTTCGACACTTTCTTGTTGTGTGCGAAGAAAAACCTGAATGCACCACTCTTATATGAAAAGTGTATTGTATGCACATATCTCCGAGTTAACTGAGAACTACCCGCCCCAGGTTTGAGATGTAAGGTTTTGTTTTTATAAAGAAAAAAACTCCTACTTCTAGGCTCGAAAGGGTTAACGAGGGATTATCTTCCTTATTTCTCCAGTGTTTAAGGATCGAAAAAAATGCCTTACATCATCGGCAAAGTTAAATTGAAAGCATATCAACAGCAATTATGGATATAGTTTTCATCATCCTCCTCAATCTTTGTTTTAAACAACAGTTTAGTAAACAAAAGAAATTTTCTTGCATTTTTGGTATTTCATAACAATGAAAAAAGAAAGAGTGAAACGAATGGACTTAATCAAAAGATGCACAAACATTTCATTAAATATTGCCAAATTCAAATAAACAACAGTTTACAAGAAACACAAATGCAAAGAAAACGCAACAAAATGCTGAAACAGTCTACAGCTGCCAGCCTTAGGGAACAAAATTCAAATTTTAGGCCCATGTGGGGAAACACCTTCAACCACTACTTGCTCCTTGTGATATAGAATTATGAGGGGTCTCACGGGTCCTTTGCCTTTGGATTTAGGAATTGCAGCACAATCATTTGATTTATCCTCCTGAGGTTTCAGCAACTCTTGCAGTCTCAATTTAAAACCTTCACACTCTTCAACTAGGTGCCCTGTTGTCCCAGTATGATATCCACATTCTAATTCTGCATGGTCTTCCTCGAGGATCAAGTGTTTGTCAATGATTAGCTCTTATACAAGATAACCCAATGCTATACATGCATCTAAGTTGTGTCCTTCAGCTCCTTTGTGAAATTCACAGTTCAGGTCCGCATTATGCCATGGTCCTGGCACATGATTGGATAATCGTGGAGTCACTAGTGAGTTCTGAATCAGTAGCGGGTAAAGTTTGCTTAACGGTACTGGAGTTGGTCTACCGCAAGTCTTATTTTTACTGACATGATTTTTCTTGTTCAATCTCTAGCTTTGAGAACCTTGAGGAGGAACAAACACCGACTGGTGAGAGACTTCAGTTGAAAGCCCTAGTGCCCCAGTATGATAGTCCCATTTAGCGTTGGTACCACAGTTCAGAGGGTAAGGAGGAATTACTGGTTTCAGCTCCTTTGGTATTATCAATTCGCCTTGGATCAAGTCTGGCAATATCTGACCGTATGACATTGGAAACAAACTCTCTGATTTCCATGGTCTTTGTTGGGCATGCTGACGCGATTGACGGTTATCTGGTGGTTGATACCGAGAATGTCCTTGAGTTAGAGGAATCATCGGAGATAATGCATCCCTAATTTCTCTGGACGTAACATGGTCAAGGGGACCCTCTTCTTTCATCATGTTCTGTAATGTCTCTAGAACCCAATTCATCTGACCTTTGAGAATTCTGATGTCCTCCTTCAGCATTTTCTGGGCTTTCAAAAGTCCCTCAATTGTTGCCATTTGTCCTGGATATGTGCTAGGTATCCCTTCTCTATCTCTGATCAAAAGCGACGCAAGGCTGAGAAATGCAAATGCATAATGCAAATCCAATGTGAATGCAAACTGGTTTTACAAAACTCAGAAGATTGACTAAGTTAAAAGCCCTCATTTCATTAATCGTTGGAAAAGTTACAACTTCTTTTTTTTTAGAATACCAGAGATCGACTGAGTTTTACAAAACTAGTTGCGACATGATATGCTTATGGTGATATGGTGGGATGATGCACACACAACACAAAGGCAAGTATTTACAAATACAATGTATATGCAGACACAAAGGCTCCCTAGCATGGGGTCAAAGGTCTATCCATCCCCAAGGATTTGTACTATGAGTTGTTTGTACCTGCCGAACGGGTTCTAACACGGTTCCCAGAGTCATCAACCCATCTTTCGGATATTACCAATTTCCCAAATTACTCGGTAATTGATAATATTCTCAAGAGAGTCTCGTCCGAGTGTAGTATCGCGTATCAATCATTTCGGAATTACTCCCTTATGATCATCGCACTACGTCCTAACAAGGCCAAAGTGGGGTGAAAATGTAATCTAAAGGTCCACAGTGTCAATGGCTCCTTTGTTGAGAGTAGTAATGTTTTCATGAATACTCATTCAACATCACTAACTCTCAAAAGGGCCTACACTGAGCGGTGGTTTCTCAAGTTAGCTTGGTCGGGAATCAACTCCCTATAAGCCTTCTTGAATATACCACCATCCTATCATAAGTGCACTCAAGTACGGGTATAGTACTGTCTCACCACTCAAAGCACCCAATATCCAACCACAAACAAATATATTGACAAATATAGATGTTAAGCAAATATTCACAAATATAGCATATAAACAAACAAAATAGGCTAAACCCTCAAGTTAAGTCTCCCCAGTGAAGTCGCCATTTCTGTTGCAGTGAAAATCGGATATCAAGCTATTGAATTAACTTGAACCTTAATTCTTTTACAACCGGACTTTAATTTATCCAAAGGAAAGGTCTAAAGAAAGAAAGAACCTTTTGCGCGATGTTACAACAATGCTAAGAGATTCGGGGATCGGGGGTTGGTTATGCATAGGGTAGGTATTTCACATCCTAAACATCTGTAGTACTCTACAGGAACCTTTTGTTTGTTTGCATGCTAAGTTTGGTAAATGTTTGCTAAGGTTGGGATTGGGTAAAAAGGTGAAGGTTATGATAGATGAAGACCTAAGATTGTTTCTAAGTTTGCTCGCAAAGACATCGCGTCCTCTGCCTACGTATCCTAACTAGGATAGAATCAGAGCAATCGTAGTTCACCTCACTAGGGTTGAATAACGCTTGATTGCGATCAAGGTTCAAAGGGGAACAAACATAATAATGTTTGTGTAGAGTTTCACAAAACTCTCTATGTCTATGTTGTAACACTCAAAGGGGGAAGTAAGTAATCATCAATATGATTCTTATTTAGAGTTAAACAAACTCTAACCTAGGGTTCTAGTTGAGGAACACTCCTAGTAAAGGGGAAGGTTGCTCATCAAGATATCGCATCTTGTGCCTACGTATTCTCATTTTCCAATGAGAAATCAGAGCGGTCGTAGTTCGGGCTCGAACTAAGGAATCAATTGGTTCTTTTCAGACCAAAAGAGAGGAAGGTTCTATCCAGACCTATGAGTTTATATCCTATTGGTTCTATCCAGACCAAAAAGGGGGTTAAGGCTCTTTCGAGGCCTATGAGGGTATTGAGCTATCTATGACCTAAGGGTCAATAGAGAGACTTTCCTTTGGAAGGGAGGAGATGAGGCAACTTGGATGAGAACTAAAAAAGTTCCATCACTTGGGGAAGAAATAATTAACAAAGTAATCAATACTTTAAACAAAAGGGGCATGGTTACAACCAAAGATCATGTATCTTAACAAAGATGAAAGCATATCTTAACAAATATTAAAAGTATATCTTAACAAAGATTGAAGGTAACAACCACATGTATCGATGACAATCAAATACAAGCAAATTAGTTTAACCTCATAATTTAGGAGGAAAGCAATATGAAATCATGGTAACGACCAAGGGAGAGTACCCTAGCATGTTAACTAACATAGTATAAATGAGAATGAGTGAATATCATAACACAAATGATCACGGTGAAAAAGAAATTCATCTGCATACGCGAGATAACGATCTCAATACAAAGGAAACTTACAAGCAACCAAAAGGCATGAAAATATGAACAAACATGGAATTAAAAAATATCACATGAAATTAGGCATCAAGAAAAACACAATGCAAAAAGAATGGGTTCAAAATGATGAAAAATGGATGAGTTATGATTTTTTGAAGTTTGGATGAACAAAACATGAAAATCTAAATGATAAAAGGAATAAAATGCACATGGTAAGACAATGAATCAAACAAATTTGATTATTTAAACATGTTAACAAAATTTTAAGAATAATACAAGATCAATCTCACAAGGAAAATCAAGTTACAAGTTGAAAATTTTCAAGATCATCATGGTAAAAAAAAGAGTCATGGTAACATGTGGAATGCAAGTGGAAAGTTCACATTTATGAGTTTTAGGTTTACCTCTTGAAGCAAGCTTAAGCAATAAGAAAACCAGAGATCTTGAGAGCTCTTCCAAGATCTTGTTACATAAGTGTGGAAGTGACTTGGATAGCTTCAATACATCATACTTTATGTGTTTGAAGTGTTTCTTGAGTTGGAAGAAGTTTGGAAATGGCTTTGAAAGGTGTTTTTCAAAAGCAAATTTTGAGGGATTT
The DNA here is from genome assembly GCA_963859935.3 of Lathyrus sativus. Taxonomy (NCBI): domain Eukaryota; kingdom Viridiplantae; phylum Streptophyta; class Magnoliopsida; order Fabales; family Fabaceae; genus Lathyrus; species Lathyrus sativus. The sequence continues at coordinate 608,264,166 of OZ012739.1, forward strand.
TGGAAACTTAATGAGATTTTGTAAGAACTTGTGATTGTGTAAGAAAAAAATTTCTAGCTGGTTTCTAGCATGGAACTTGTGTGTTTTTGATGTAGTAAGTGAGTTCTATTTATAGCCAAAGGCCTTGAATCAAAGTATGGGCAAAAGTGAAGCAAATTGTCAATTTTAACCTTCCATCATGAAAATCTTTGAGTTTTCCAATGAAATCTTCACCTTTATCTTTAAGTCACTCTACTAAGATATTCCCCATGCCCTATAGATTTTTTCATCATGCTTTATAGGATAGGAGGTGACTTGTTGAATTAAAGTTGATGATTTGACAATGGTAGCCACCTTTTTTCTCTTTCTTCACTATTCACTTTTGCAACTTGCATTAAATAATGATTTCCTTTAATATTTGTGCCATTTTCGTGGGAATTGATGTTAAACATGTTTATTAACAATGTAAACATCATAAATGAGGCTTAGTATTTGATTAGCATCAATTTGGAGAGGTTTTGGAATAAAAAAACTCATGTTGACCTGGTTTCGCCAATGTGAGTTTTTGCCAACTTGTGGACCTCGGTTCTCTCTAACCAGGAAGAGTTATGGAACCCACTTGTACTTTTTAGAAAGCCTCAATTAGGTACTAAAATATTTATGCTTGTGTTAGGAACTCATTCCCCTTGAAACTAGGTCAAAAACGCTTGTGTGGTTAAGGAGTTATATGGCTTTGCCCTTTTCAAAACCTTAATTTCCCAACTTTTGCGATTACTCCCTAACCCTTGATCCAATGGTCATGAAACTTCATGGGTAGGTGTAATATGTCATAGGACCATTTTTTATTCCCATCTTTAGGTCAAATTCCTCATGAGTGAAGAGTTGACTTTTCGGTCAACCGAACGATCGATCGGTGGCTACCGAGTCGACTGTTGATGTTCCGGGTATTTTGAGGCCTTGAAACTTCTTGAGTAGACTTTACTAAGCCATAGGAACTTCATGGACCATGATCCCACCATTGGAACACCTTTTAAATTAAAAGTCAAACTACAGTTGACTTTTCCTGATCGAAAACCCTAATCGGGTATCCTGAACTGCACTGTTCTTAATTCCTGGGTGACAACCTCGAACTGGATTCATACTTGATCCAATGTAGTATTCTTGATCTTGTTTATAGTTTAATCAATCCAATACATTGATTGATCAAACCAATGAAGCCTCGATTTTTGACGGTACGGAACCCTGATTCATCTGCATCTTGACAAAGATAAACTTGAAATGGGTTAAGGTTAGTTAATCAAGTGAGTATGATGCTACAATTATGATGAGGATCTAAGGGGTCAAAATTTGGGGTGCAACAACCGCCATGTCAATGCCTTTACCATCACCCCATCCTAGCCTTAGGATCCGAGTCGTCCTACTCGTGATTAGGCGTCCCGCCGTGGACACACCCTTCACCTTTTCCCAACCTTAAGACTTTGAGTCACCGTACTTGTGCTTAGGCGTCCCGCCGTGGACATCTACCCCTTTATCCTAGCCTTAGGACCAGGAGTCGCCGCACTCCATGTAAGTTCCCGCTGTGGAATACTTACTTTACCTTTTTCAGTTTGACTCTACAACATAGAATAAGAGTCTCCTCACTCCACGTAAGCGCTTTCATATGAACGTTTACTTCCCCCTGGAACCTTGACCACAATCAAGAAGTTCCTCTTCCTCCCTCTATGAGGGGAACTACAATTACTCTGATTCCATCCCCTACCTCGGATACGTAGGCACAAGATGCGAGTCTTGGCGGGTATACTTAGGACTAACCCCTTAGGTCCTTCTCTTTACCCTTTAACCCTTAGCATTACCTTTAAGCAGATAACCATAGCAATAACACATTTTAAGCAAGAGGTTCCTGTAGAATACTACAGAAGTTTAGGATGCTAATACCTTCCCTAAGCTTAACCAACCCCCGAACTTTAGATCTCTCCCCGCATTGTGTTTACAGTGTAAAACTAGATTTTTCCTTTCTTTAACCTTTCCTTCGGATAAATCAAAGACCGGTTGTGAATTAATATGTGGGCCAATTAATCAATAATTTGATATCCTATTCTCACCGGAACACTCGAGAACTAATGATATGATATGCGAAAATGCAGAGAAACATAAGCCAGTAAAGGTTAAAACGAAAGGGAAAATTTTGGGGTTCTACAGCTGCCCCTATTCAATCGACTTGAACTTGAAGGGATGGAAAGCATCAGCTTTCAAAAATTCAAGGTAGAAGGTGATTGAAGACAAAAAGTACCCAGAAATTTGCAGTCTGCTGGGATGTATGCAATTGGAGCCCGGTCACACGTCGTCGGAAAGAAAACATATCCAAAGAAACACATCGTCAATGGGAATTGACGGAAAGAACACCATATCCAAAGATCAAATAAGTGAACTTCAAAACCACATCATCAATAGGAATTGACGAAAGAAAGCGTATCCAAAGAAACACATCGTCAATGGGAATTGACGAAAAGAACACCATATCCAAAGAAAAGCCACATCGTTAATGGGAATTGACAGAAAGAACAAAACCAAAGATCACATCAGCGAACTTCAAAACCACATCGTCAATAGGAATTGACGGAAAAGAAAACCTATTCGGAGAAACATATCAGTGAAGCTCAAAACCACATCGTCAGTGGGAATTGACGGAAAGCAAACCAAATCCAAAGATCACATCATTGGACTTCAGAACCACATCGTCAATAGGAATTGATGGAAAGAACATCATATCCAAATAAATACCACATCGTCAATAGGAATTAACGGAAAGAGAACCTAATCCAAAGAACCACCTAGTCAATAGGAATTGACGGAAAGAAAACAAATCCGGAGAAACACATCAGTGAACCTTAAAACCACATCGTCAATTGGAATTGATAGAAAGAGAACCAAGTCCAAAGAACCACCTCGTCAATAGGAATTGACGGAAAGAAAACAAATCAGGAAAAACACATCAGTGAATCCCAAAACCACATTGTCAATAGGAATTGACGGAAAGAAAATCATATCCAAAGAACCACCTCATCAATAGGAATTGACGGAAAGAAAACCACATCCAGAGAAACACATCAGTGAATCCCAAAACCATATCGTCAATAGGAATTGACAGAAAGAGAAATAAATCCAAAGAACCACCTCGTCAATAGGAATTGACGGAAAGAAAAAAAATCCGGAGAAACACACCAGTGAATCCCAAAACCACATCGTCAATAGGAATTGACGGAAAGAGAACCAAATCCAAAGAACCACCTTGTAAATAAGAATTGACGTAAAGAAAACAAATCCCGAGGAACACATCAGTGAACTTCAAAACCACATCGTCAATAGGAATTGACAGAAAAAAAAACCAATCCAAAGAACCACCTCGTCAATAAGAATTGACGGAAAGAAAACAAATCCAGAGAAACACATCAGTGAATCCCAAAATCACATCGTCAATAGGAATTGACGGAAAGAAAACCAATCCAAAGATCACATTAGTGAACTTTAGAACCACATCGTCAATAGGAATTGACAGAGAGAAAACCATTCAAGAGAAACACATCAATGAATCTCAAAATCACATCGTCAATAGGAATTGACGGAAAGAAAACCAACGCAAAGATCACATCAGTGAACTTCAGAACCACATTGTAAATAGGAATTGACAGAAAGAGAATAAAATCCAAAGAACTACCTCGTCAATAGGAATTGACGGAAAGAAAACAAATCTGGAGAAACACATCAGTGAATCCCAAAATCACACCGTCAATAGGAATTGACGGAAAGAAAACCAATCCAAAGATCACATCAGTGAACTTCAGAACCACATCGTCAATAGGAATTGACAGAAAGAAAGCCGTGTGGAGAAACACATCAGTGAATCCCAAAACCACATCGTCAATAGGAATTGACAGAAAGAACCAATCCAAAGATCACATGAGTGAAAGGGATTTGGCGACTTTACTGGGGAAACACATCATCAATAGGAATTGACAGAAAAGAAATCTGCTTGGGGATGTTATCACTAGAGTGCTAATGGATAAAGTATGATCGACGTATGATCTAAAACCCAAAAGAAAGTAAGCAGATGAGTTGACCGAAAAGGTTGTTGGGGGATATGTCACCGTCTTGATTGAAGGGTGATTCGGGTTGCCACGAAATGGTACCAAAACTGGCCTATGCTTCGCATGCATATGTTTGAAGTTTCTTTCTATGGCATAATGCTCCATACTCAATGATCCAAAAAGAACTTCCAATCTAACTTCCAAATTCAGGTCCAAAACCAAACGAAAATTGAGTGATGAATTGAAGATAATGGAGATGAATGATGGGGGTTTATCTCTAGAATTCAATGATTCCAATGAAGAATCAAAGAATTTAAGTGAAAGAGCTCTAATGGAGGTTTTGGGAGTGAAAAAGTAGAGAGAAAATTGAGATCAAATTCTCAAGAGTGAGTGAAATCTGAAAATGAAGGTTATTTTTGTGAATGAAGGTCATTGTGTGAGGTTTAGAGCAAATTCACTTAAATAAGCTCTAAGTTTGTAATCAAAATGTGGTTTGGAGTGTGGATTAGCATTTGGAATGGAAATTTGGAGTGGAATTAGGAATGGAGTGTTTGAAATTTGGAGGGAAATGGTGAAAGTTGAAACAATTCTAGATCCTTCCAATTATGACCAAGTGAAATAAATGGTTGAGAATGATTGGAAATTGCACATGCTGAAAATTCAAATTCTTTGGCAAAATTCGCTTGAAGTAACCGGTTACTCAATATAGGGTAACCGATTATCCTGTTCAAAAAATGCCACTTTTGGCGCCAAATGGAGGGAATCCTGTACAATTGCCCGTTGCCACTTGTTTTGAACTCTACTAAGCCTCTGAAACTTGCCCTTGAGTATGGTAGCTGTAAGAACGCCTGAGATATCCTATGCACTGTCTCCTGAGCTGAAAATAACCTACTAAATAAAATAAAATCGACCGCTTGATTGCTGGAAAAAATAAATGGCGGAGCCTCTAACGCTCGGTGTTTAAACCCTTGCAACAAAAGGGAACCCTGAGCCATGGAAATACCTTGATCCCATGTCTCGAGAACCAATACTATGATATGCGAAAATGCAAAATGTAGAGAAACATAAGCCAATAAAGGTTAAAACGAAAGGGCAAATTTTGGGGTGTTACACATTCGCCGTACCTCAGAAAAAAGAATACGACCTCGGGAGGAAAACCTCGCAGATGGACTAAAGAGAGTCGCCACCAAACTTTATTTATTCCCAAGAGAGGGAAAGGGAAAATATAGATAAAACCCATGGAAGGAAAAAGGATAGGACATGGTCGTCGCAAACAATGTTGGGTTCGGAAGTCAGTTATGCAAGGGGAAGGTATTAACACCCCCTACATCTGTTGTACTCAATAGGAACCATTTAGGTTGTCTACACATGAAAGGGTGTCAATTTACCTGTTAAAGGGAAAATGGAGTGTTTTTTATTAGGGTTCTCTCATCGGCGTTGAAACCTCGTGCCTACGTACCCTCATGATGCAATAAGGAAGTCAGAGCTTTATTGTTTGGCGTAAAAAATATGTGTTTGTTGGTTGATTTTACCTTGAAAAAGGATTTTCGGAGTGAGTCTCTAAGGCACAAAAAAGAGTTTGATAAGTTGATGTTGTTTTTAGGATTTCTAAAGAGATTGTTCTTGATTAGGATTGTACTAAAGACTATGGGTAGGGGTGATTATTTTGAGCTACCTAGCCAAACATCTTATGGAAAATTAATCAGAGTGAGTGTAGGAAAGCTCTATTCTCATTCCTTCTCCATTATTTAAGGCTCATGGCGTACAATCCTAATTGTATCTTAATGTGTTCTAAATTTGCTTGAGAAAAAGACACTTGATGTTGGATCAATGGTTTATTTGGTTGTTTAAGAAAATGTTTTAGTTAATGCTAAGGTTGATGGCGATGCAAAAGCAATCAACTTACAAAGGGTAAATTCAAAATAAAGTGTAATTGGTTGAGGATTGATGGTGATGAAAATCCTATTGAATTGGTTTTTATGAAAAATGTTTGATGTTGGATCAAACTTATTTGTTCTTTTGAAAAGAGGGTGATTGATTTTATTCTTGAATTAGAAGCTTCCTAAGCAAAAGCAAACAAAGAGAAAACAGTAAAATTATTACACATCATGGGAATGGGGATACATTTTCTCAAATGAGGATGGAATAAACCATAAACATACAACCCAAATAATAAACTACAAGTGTACTAGCAAAGTGAGCTAGTCTTTTAAACGACCAACTAGAAGTAATTGATCGAATAAGTCTCATTGTAAGAAAGCCCAATAGTAAGCTATGAATGATGTGTAATATTGTCCTAAGATAAAGAAATAAAAGTAAAAAAAGTCCAATCCAAAATCTCCTTTTCTAGGTTTTATGTACAAGGTCCAAACTCCATGATGTTTGGTAAAGTAACCATAGTCCAAGATTAAATATTTATTAGGGTTTTCGATCATTTTATCATATTTTTTGTTTTTTTTTATAATGAGATGAACAAATAAATATGAGAATAATAATATGAGCAATGAAATATATGGACAATGAAATAAATGATGGAAAAATAAATGACGGAAAGTAAATAGCAAGAAGATAAATAGCGGAAGTGTAAAGGTTAGATGTTAGTTATTAATTGTTATTGATCGAATGATCATTTTCTCGAATCGGGATTAATTTCACGCTATGTTAAGAAATTGTAGCATAATCTATGAGTAAGACCATACTATGGGAGGCCATAACAACGTTTGTGTTAAAACATGCTAGAGAAATGATATATAGATCATTCTCCTAAAGCAATGCCACACGAAAAGAAAAAGAGAACATTCTCATCTTAGTCAACAACTTTCATCGATTAATCAAAGGCAACCTATCACTATCTCAAAATGTAGAGAATGATCCAAATGATCATTCGAATAAAAAGTTGAGATAGTGAAGGTTAAACAACTTTGAAAACCAACAGTCCATGACTTTTAAGATCTCATTGACCAAGAGTGGAAACGAAAATCAAAATGAACACAAATAAGAAAATAATACCAAAATAAAAGTTGAAATTTAAAGATATTAAACTCAAACTTCTAAACAAAAATAAGAAAATAGAATTAAAAAACAAAAGAGAAAATTAAAAAAGAAAACAAAAAAGGAAAATAGGGGGCTAGTGAATGATTTGATGTATGTAGAGAAATGGCAGCTGCAAAACGGGCTTCAAAAGCCAAATCAAATTAAGTAAACTCAATGAAAAAAGAAAAAGAACAAGGATCGTTAAAACAAATTATGTTTCCTTTTCCTACCCTTCCCTGTGTTAAATCTCTCAGTTCGCTCCTCTCAAAACCTCACCTCCGTCATTTCTCTCGCCGTTCGCATCTTTCGATTTCGGTTTTAAATCTCGTCTCTCTCTATTCGCACAACTTAGTTTCGTTATGTGTTTCTCATTTCAATTTTAAATCTCTCTTTCTCAATCTTGATCTCCTTTCATCTTTGTTTGTATGTTTTGTTGAAGTATTTGATAGTTGATTTATGAAGTTGTTGTGTTAAGGGTGATGAAGATTGAATGAAGGTGATAGTTAAAGGTTGGATGGATTGGAATCGGGAAGAGTTTCTGTGACTAAAGAGGGATAGAGGAATGAGGTGATTGGGTTGTTATTTATAGAGGAAAGGTGACTGAATTTGAGGATGTTGCAAGTCTTTTGTGGTATTCTGAGCGTTTTACAGAGTTGTACATTGTTTTTATTTTGTGTGAATTTTATGTCGATTGGTGACGTCTTCATTTTCTCATGTGGGGTCACGAGGTTGAATTCATATTGCTGCTTAGAAGGTTTACAAAAGGTTTGTATTGGGTGGGGTAGACTTGTTCACATGGTTGCTGCTTGTAACTGGTTGCTTGAAGTTGTAGCCTTGGAAAGTTTTTGGTTGAAAGTTGGCTAGTGTGTTGGCTTGAGTGGGGTATTAACTCATGGATTGGTTTGTTTTGGAAGCTTAGGTTTGAAGGCTTAGTTGTGGCTGGTAATATTGGCTTGGTTTAGTATAGCATGTAACAATTGGTTTGGAATGTTGTTGTTTCTTTTTCCCTATGTTTTCTTGTAATTTTGTGGCAAGGTGTATTGGACCTGTGTGTAATGGCAGCGTGTAGGGTCGAAGGAAGATGGATCTTGATCCCCTTTTTTTGTGTAAAACTTTGTATAGAAATGTATTGGGCTTTTATGTTTTTGTTGTAGTACTTTTTGTAATATGGAGTTTTGAACTCTATGAATCATGTACATGGGATTTGCACATTTGAAATGTTTGATTTTTTCACCTCCATGTGGATTAAACTTGCTTGAACCATGATAACCATAATAACTTCAAATTTGATTCATGACTTGAGATTCCAAAGTTTGATTCAAAGGCCTCATAAACCAAGTTCCATCATTCTTGAACTCTTTCTGTAACACCCCACTTCCCAAAATCAATTAAATTAATAAACATTATAAATAAACAAAATAAGAGTTCCAATTCTCCCAAGTGGGATATCACATAAAAACAACGTTTCCTTATAAAAAGGTTTATCTCCAACTTCAGCGGAATATTAAATAATAAAATTCAATAAAAGTTTGATACGTTCACAGGGAAATAAAATATAAGTTCTTCATAAATTAAATAAAAACGCCCAAGTCCCGTGCTACGTATCAGAGCATCCTAGACTCGACAATCACACCAATATCCAAGCTAGCTAAGCACCTGGATTATCTGTACTTCCGAAGAAGCACAGACCACAACAACAACAAAGGGGTGAGAAATCATGATCAAAAATATAATGGTAATGTAATACATGTAATAAGGCAGTAAAACACACCAACATATCAATTATTCACCCCAACAACACCATATGACGAACCTACTGTTCAAATTACAACATAACATATTATAATGCAAAATGCAACTCAACACCATGCATGCGGTACCGACTCATTGGTTCATTCAATCGAACCCACCATTCTCCACAAAGGAGTACGGGTGAATCACTTACGCTCCATCCGAGACATGATTCAACCCCACCATTCTCCACAAAGGAGTACGGGTGAATCACTTACGCTCCATCCGAGACATGATTCAACCCCACCGTTCTCCACAAAGGAGTACGGACAAATCACTTACACTCCATCCGAGACATGATCCATCCCACCAAGACACCATGAAATGCACACACCAATGCATAACTATTATGTTCAGGCACACTAAGTGCACACGATCCACCTGATCGTATCATTACACATCACATATATATACATAGATATAACATGCACCAACACCATATAAATCAATCAGTTAGTAAACAAGTTCATATTCTATCACCAAGATACAAACACATCCCACTACTCGGGGATACACGATCCTACTGATCACTACATACATATACATCAACTAATTGTCCACTAGTCATTATTACGGGAAACATGCACTATCACCAAGTACACAAGTTAGTTCCCACACTCATCATTCTTACAGTGCAGCAAGGCCAAAGGGATCACACAAGCCCAAGCTCAAGGCCAAAACATCACAAAAATCACATTCTGGTTCTGCTACGTTTGCTGGCATTCGCTAGGCGAAGCCCCGTAGCGAACCTTCGCTAGCATTCGCCAGGCGAACCTGCTGGCAATGCCCCCTTTCCACTATCGTGCACTCGCCAGGCGAACCTTCATTCGCCAGGCGAACCTTCGCTGGCCGCACTCGCCAGGCGAAGTTCCTACCCTTTAGGTCTGGGACTTAATTCTGAATTATTCGCTGCCACTCGCCTCAGCTCGCCAGGCGAACTTTCGCCTCCCTTCGCCAACATTCGCCAGGCGAATCCCAGCGAATGCTGCGATTTCACCAATTTCTCACAGTTCTGCAGATTGCTATCTAGGCCAAATAACTCTAATCTCCTATCCCATTTCACACCTTAACATCAGTACCAACATTACACGTAATTCAGCCTAAATGATTCCTAGTCCCAATCCCAAAATCATCACCTACACACTTTACTGATACATCAAAATCCCTACAGAATTAAAACCGTAAAATCACCTATATGCCAAATTGGCCAAAAACAACAATTCATCAACTTTTAATATCCAACCATCAACAATCAATAACAATTACCACATATAATACAGGAAATCATATATCGATCAATCTCCTACGGGGTTAAGGACTCCCCACTACCCTATACATGTATAACCCATTCCCAATCAAGTTTCTCCCCCCTTACCTTGTTAATCGGTTGATCGATGAAAGAATCTTCCAAGGTTTGGCCAATTCTGATTTTCCCCTGTTCCTTCGTTCTTCGCTCCCTTTTCCGTTCCCTTTTCCGTTCTTCTCACCTCTCTCTTTTCTATCGTTCTTTTTCCACTTTCTCTAACTTCTCACAATGTATCGTAACAACCGCTAACCCCTCACATTCTCTATTTTAATTCTCTAATCCCAATAATAATAATAATTTAATAATAATAAAAATAGTAATAATAATAATAATAACTTAATAATAATAATAACTTAATAAAATAATAATAATAATAATAATAATAATAATATTATTATTATTATTATTATTATTATTATCTCACCAAAATAATAATATTAATAACAATAGTAACTATAATAAATATAATAATAATAATAATATTCCCACCAATATTAATATTATACACTATATTATTATATTCACCAAAACACCACCAATAGTCCTCCCACATTAGGGACACCCACCAAACATCACCAAATACACCCCCACCAAAGGGTACACCAACATATAATATTTAAAATAATAATAAAATGACTAAATAATTAAAATGGGTGTTACAACTCTCCCCCACTTTAATTATTTTCGTCCTCGAAAATTACTTGATGGAAATAGCTCCGGATACGCTTCTCGCATCCTGCTTTCCAACTCCCAGGTCACACTGCCTCCTGCAGCACCTCCCCAAGCTACCTTCACCAAAGGTATCTCTTTCCCTCAGAGCTGTTTCATCTTACGGTCCTCGATCCTCAACGGCATCGTCTCAACAGTAAGATTCTCCCGAATCTGAACATCATCTCTCTGAATCACATGAGATGGATCAGAAACATACTTTCGCAATTGCGACACATGAAACACATCATGTAGATTCGACAACTCAGGCGGCAACGCCACCCTATAAGCCACATCACCAATTCTCTGCAAAATCTCATAAGGTCCAATGAACTTAGGATCCAACTTCTTGGACTTCAATGCACGACCCACACCAGTCATCGGATTAACTCTTAGGAATACGTGATCACCTACACAGAATTCCAACTCTTTCCTCCGATTATCATGATAGCTTTTCTGCCTACTCTCAGACACTTTCAATTTCTCACGAATCATCTGAATTGTCTCAGTAGTCTGCTGTACAATTTCTGGTCCAAGCACCACACTCTCACCAGTCTCATACCAACACAGAGGAGTCCTACACCTCCTCCCATACAAAGCTTCAAACGGTGCCATTCCAATACTCGAATGGTAACTGTTATTGTACGTGAATTCGATCAATGGTAAATGAGTATCCCACGCACCACCCTTTTCTAACACACAAGCTCTCAACAAATCTTCAAGCGACTGAATGGTTCTCTCCGACTGACCATCAGTTTGTGGATGATAAGCTGAACTCAATTTCAACTTAGTTCCCAAAGCTTCCTGCAAGCTCTTCCAAAATCCGAAGTAAACCGTGGATCTCTATCTGACACAATACTGGACGGAACACCATGTAACTTCACAATTACCCGAATATAAATCTCCGCCAGCTTCGTCAATGGAAAACTAATATTGATCGGCACAAAGTGTGCAGACTTCGTCAATCGATCCACAATCACCCATATCGCATCAAAACCTCTCGCCGTATTCGGCAAACCTGTCACAAAATCCATGGTAATGCAATCCCATTTCCAAACCGGAATCTCTAATGGTTGCATAAACCCAGAAGGTCTCTGGTGTTCCACCTTCGACTTCTGACATGTCAAACAGGCATACACAAATTGATCTATGTCTCTTTTTATACCAGACCACCAAAATAATTTCTTCAAATCATGATACATTTTCGTAGCTCCCGGATGAATACTCAGGCTACTACGATGTCCTTCGCTCAAAATTGACTTTTTCAATTCTTCATCATCTGGTACACAAATCCTGCCTCTAAATCTCAACACACCTGTACTATCCAATTTAAAGTCACTATCGGAGTCACTCCCTACTCCAGGCATCAAATCTACCAATTTCACATCCAACTTCTAATTTTCTCTAATCATATCCAAGAAGTCATTATTTACCTGCAACATACCCAACATTACACTATCTGCGGTAGTCTCACAAACCATGCTCAAATCTCTAAACTGTTCAATTAACTCAATTTCTTTCACCATCAGAGCTGCCATATGAATTGCTTTCCTACTCAAAGCATCTGCCACTACATTGGCCTTTCCTGGATGATAACTCAAACTGAAGTCATAATCCTTCAAAAATTCCAACCATCTTCTCTGCCTCATATTCAACTCTTTCTGATCAAACAGGTATCTCAGACTCTTATGATCACTAAACACTTCAAATCTTGAACCATATAAATAGTGTCTCCAAATTTTCAACACAAAAATAACCGCAGCTAATTCAAGATCATGAGTCGGATAATTTCGCTCATGCACCCTCAATTGCCGCGATGCATATGCTACTACTTTACCATTCTGCATCAGAACCCCGCCTAATCCCATCTTAGACGCATCACAGTACACCACAAACGGTTCACTCGGAGTCGGTAACACTAACACCGGTGCTGTAGTCAATCTCTTTTTCAACTCTTCAAAACTTTCTTCACAAGCAGCATCCCATACAAAAACTTGGTTCTTTCTCGTCAACTGATTTAATGGCAACGCCAAGTTAGAGAACCCTTCAATAAACCTGCGGTAATAACCGGCTAACCCCAAAAAGCTTCTAATCTCTGTCGCTGTCTTCGGCGGTTCCCACTGCAATACTGCACTTACTTTTGACGGATCCACCGCTATTCCATCTTCAGATATTACATGCCCCAAGAAACTTACTTTCTTCAACCAAAAGTCACACTTTGACAGTTTAGAAAATAATTTATTTTCCTTCAACACTTGCAAGGCAATTCTCAGGTGTCCTGCATGCTCTTCATCAGATTTAGAATAAATTAATATATCATCAATAAACACCACAATGAACTGATCCAAGTAAGAGTGGAAAATTCTGTTCATATACTCCATAAATACTCCCGGTGCATTAGTCACTCCAAACGGCATTACAGCATATTCGTAATGTCCATATCGAGTCCTAAAGGCAGTCTTCTGAATATCACCTTCTTTTACTCTCATCTGATGATAACCCGATCTTAAGTCGATCTTACTAAATACACGAGCTCCCACCAGCTGGTCCATCAAATCATCAATCCTAGGTAAAGGATACTTATTCTTAATAGTCACTTTATTCAATTGACGGTAATTGATGCACAGACGCATACTACCATCCTTCTTCTTCACCAACAACACTGGAGCTCCCCACGGCGATACACTTGGTCTAATAAACTTTCTATCCAACAATTCTCCAATCTGAGACTTCAACTCAGCCAATTCCACTGCAGACATCCTGTACGGCGCCATAGAAATAGGCCTCGTACCAGGAACAAGATCAATACCAAATTCTACTTCTCGCGTCGGAGGCAATTCCGTAATGTCGTCAGGAAACACTTCTGGAAATTCATTCACCACTGCTAATTCCTCCATTGGCACTTTGTTATCCATCGATAAGGTTGCAAATAACGCAAACACTCTAGTTTCATCTTCCAACAAGGCCCTCAATTCTTTGTTAGACAAAGAACTTGCCACAACTTCCTCTTCGGGGGTCAGGAACAACAATTCCTTCCGAAAACAATCGATGTAGACTCGGTTGAACTCTAACCAGTTCATACCCAGAATAACATCCAAATTACCAAGTGGTAGACAAATCAGATCCACTCCAAATTCTCTACCGAAAATAGTCAGCGGACACTTCAGGCATACCAAAGAAGTAGTCACTGAACCTATAGAGGGTGTCTCAATAGTCATCCGTCTCTCCAGAGTGGACGGCACCAAACTGATCCTCTCCACACAATCTACAGAAATAAACGAGTGTGTTGCACCCGTATCAATGATAGCAATCAAAGGAATATTATTGATAATACAAGTACCTCTGATCACACGCTCATCACTGGCAGCTTGAGTTCCTGCCAAGGCAAACACTTTTCCACCAGCCGGAGATGTCTGAGGCTTCTTCGGCTTCTCACAATGTGTACTGATATGACCCTTCTCACCACAGTTATAACAGGTCGGCATAGTTGCTCTGCAATCAGCTATCACATGACCTGGTTTCCCACACTTAAAACATTTCTTGGCTTCATTAGGACAATCATTAGAACGGTGTCCCATACCACCGCACCGAAAACATTTCCCTTCAGCAGATGCTCTCCCATCTCTAGGCTTCTTATCAACAACAGCTTTACGTTTTCCCTTATCAGCAGCAACACTATAAGGAGTACCACTAAACCTCTGTTTACCCTTACGGTCATTAACAGCTTTGTAGTGCGCAATCCTTGCTCGGTTATCGTTATCATAAATCCTGCTTCTGCTTACCAGCTCAGGATAGCTCCTGATCTTCTGACAAGCAATCCCCAACTTAATCTCTGGACGCAGTCCATTCTCAAACTTTAAGCACTTAGAAGTCATTGCCCCCTCCACATTATAGTGGGGACAATACTGCACCAGCTCCTCAAACTTAGCAGCATACTCTGCTACAGTCATGCTACCCTGCTTCAGCTCTAAGAATTCAATTTCCTTAGCGCTTCGGATATCTTCTGGGAAATACTTCTCCAGAAAACCTTTCCGAACCATCTCCCAAGTAATGGTAGTTCCAGCAGCTTCCAACCTTTGGCGACTATTGTCCCACCAGGCTTCAGCTTCACCCTCCAGCATGTGAGTACCAAACCTCACCTTTTGCTCATCGCTACATTCCATAGTTCTGAAGATCTTCTCAATTGCCTTCAGCCACTTCTGAGCAGCTTCGGGGTCCAGAATTCCCCCTTCGAACGTTGGCGGCTTGTTGCTCCGAAACTGCGCCAAACTCCTGAATTGGGCATCTGCAGTTTGATTCTGATTAGCAACAGCCTGTGCCATTGCTTGCATAGCAGTAGCCAATGCAGCATCGTTCCTTCCTGCCATACTGCTCCAAACAACAACACCAGGTTTAAAAGATATTCAACTACATCATAAAGGACAGACTCAACTCGACTCAACAACACTGGCCGGACGGACCGACCTGCTCTGATACCAATTGTAACACCCCACTTCCCAAAATCAATTAAATTAATAAACATTATAAATAAACAAAATCAGAGTTCCAATTCTCCCAAGTGGGATATCACATAAAAACAACATTTCCTTATAAAAAGGTTTATCTCCAACTTCAGCGGAATATTAAATAATAAAATTCAATAAAAGTTTGATACGTTCACAGGGAAATAAAATATAAGTTCTTCATAAATTAAATAAAAACGCCCAAGTCCCGTGCTACGTATCAGAGCATCCTAGACTCGACAATCACACCAATATCCAAGCTAGCTAAGCACCTGGATTATCTGTACTTCCGAAGAAGCACAGACCACAACAACAACAAAGGGGTGAGAAATCATGATCAAAAATATAATGGTAATGTAATACATGTAATAAGGCAGTAAAACACACCTACACATCAATTATTCACCCCAACAACACCATATGACGAACCTACTGTTCAAATTACAACATAACATATTATAATGCAAAATGCAACTCAACACCATGCATGCGGTACCGACTCATTGGTTCATTCAATCGAACCCACCATTCTCCACAAAGGAGTACGGGTGAATCACTTACGCTCCATCCGAGACATGATTCAACCCCACCATTCTCCACAAAGGAGTACGGGTGAATCACTTACGCTCCATCCGAGACATGATTCAACCCCACCGTTCTCCACAAAGGAGTACGGACAGATCACTTACGCTCCATCCGAGACATGATCCATCCCACCAAGACACCATGAAATGCACACACCAATGCATAACTATTATGTTCAGGCACACTAAGTGCACACGATCCACCTGATCGTATCATTACACATCACATATATATACATAGATATAACATGCACCAACACCATATAAATCAATCAGTTAGTAAACACGTTCATATTCTATCACCAAGATACAAACACATCCCACTACTCGGGGATACACGATCCTACTGATCACTACATACATATACATCAACTAATTGTCCACTAGTCATTATTACGGGAAACATGCACTATCACCAAGTACACAAGTTAGTTCCCACACTCATCATTCTTACAGTGCAGCAAGGCCAAAGGGATCACACAAGCCCAAGCTCAAGGCTAAAACATCACAAAAATCACATTCTGGTTCTGCTACGTTCGCTGGCATTCGCCAGGCGAAGCCCCGTAGCGAACCTTCGCTAGCATTCGCCAGGCGAACCTACTGGCAATGCCCCCTTTCCACTATCGTGCACTCGCCAGGCGAACCTTCATTCGCCAGGCGAACCTTCGCTGGCCGCACTCGCCAGGCGAAGTTCCTACCCTTTAGGTCTGGGACTTAATTCTTAATTATTCGCTGCCACTCGCCTCAGCTCGCCAGGCGAACTCTCGCCTCCCTTCGCCAGGCGAAGCTTCGCCAACATTCGCCAGGCGAATCCCAGCGAATGCTGCGATTTCACCAATTTCTCACAGTTCTGCAGATTGCTATCTAGGCCAAATAACTCTAATCTCCTATCCCATTTCACACCTTAACATTAGTACCAACATTACACGTAATTCAGCCTAAATGATTCCTAGTCCCAATCCCAAAATCATCACCTACACACTTTACTGATACATCAAAATCCCTACATAATTAAAACCGTAAAATCACCTATATGCCAAATTGGCCAAAAACAACAATTCATCAACGTTTAATATCCAACCATCAACAATCAATAACAATTACCACATATAATACAGGAAATCATATATCGATCAATCTCCTACGGGGTTAAGGACTCCCCACTACCCTATACATGTATAACCCATTCCCAATCAAGTTTCTCCCCCCTTACCTTGTTAATCGGTTGATCGATGAAAGAATCTTCCAAGGTTTGGCCAATTCTGATTTTCCCCTGTTCCTTCGTTCTTCGCTCCCTTTTCCGTTCCCTTTTCCGTTCTTCTCACCTCTCTCCTTTCTATCGTTCTTTTTCCACTTTCTCTAACTTCTCACAATGTATCGTAACAACCGCTAACCCCTCACATTCTCTATTTTAATTCTCTAATCCCAATAATAATAATAATTTAATAATAATAAAAATAGTAATAATAACTTAATAATAATAATAACTTAATAAAATAATAATAATAATAATAATAATAATAATATTATTATCTCACCAAAATAATAATATTAATAACAATAGTAACTATAATAAATATAATAATAATAATAATATTCCCACCAATATTAATATTATACACTATATTATTATATTCACCAAAACACCATCAATAGTCCTCCCACATTAGGGACACCCACCAAACATCACCAAATACACCCCCACCAAAGGGTACACCAACATATAATATATAAAATAATAATAAAATGACTAAATAATTAAAATGGGTGTTACACTTTCACTTGAATATGAACTTGAATTGATACTTGACAAATGAAATAACACATGAATCCATCTTGGAATGGTCTTGAATTGAATAGCAAGCTTGAATTATTTTGAATAAATGAAAAGAACATTAACCACATAATTAGGAATTGCAAATGACTTGAAATATTGACCAAATGCCTTGATGGCTCTATAACTTGACTTCATTAGATAAGTTGAATTGGCACAAAACCCTGGCTTGGAAATGAATTGATGATCTTTAGATATGAGACACTGATCCATGATAAATCAATCTTGAGAATGAAGTAATCTCCTTCCTGTTTGACCAAGACTAGGTCAAACTCACTTGAACTTCAACTCTTATTGCACACACACTTGTCCTAATAACCTTGAATGAACTTCGATTCATCCTTGCAACATTTGGACTTAAGCAACAAGCAACTTCATATATATTTTTTGGATTTTTGAATAATGGTTAGTAAACATAAACACAAATGAGGGTAATATTATACAGGTAGGACAAATTTGGGGTATGGTAGTTGCCCCTATCTAATTGCCTTAAACCTAGTAAGGTGAACTGCCACAATGTTCATACTTTCAAGGTAGAAGTCAAGTAGATACAAAGAAGACTCCAAATCTGTCTTAAAAGAAAGAAGATGTTTGGGAAGTAGGATACGTGATCAATGTCGACCTCCGAGTGGAAACTAAATCATTTGCAAAGGTTGTCATCAACTAAAGGACGATGATGATATCACCATGACAGAAATTATCGACACCAAAAGGATGATGATAAGATCAAAACTGCAAAGATTGCTGACACCAAAAGGATATTAGTGAGAACAAAAAAGCTGGCTATCACCAAAAGGATGATAATGAGCTCACAAAGACTTCAAAGATGGACAACACCAAAATTATGCTGGTTAAATCAAACTTTAATCGACTGTCATCACCAAAAGGATGATGATTAGGCATCAAGACCAAAGTTAACGTCACCAAAAGGATGAGTGTATGACCAACAAACTCAAAGATTGCTATTAGCAAAAGGATAACATCCATCACCTAAAGGATGATGATTAAATAAATATAAAAGGATGATAGTTACCACAATGAAGCTTGCTATTACCAAAAGGATAATGTAATACCCCAAATTTTACCCTTATATTTAGTCAGTCATTTCGCATATCATCTCATATGTACATTTGCTAACCACTAACAAGGTATGGAGGTGCTTTGTTTTGCAGATTTGGTTCCAGGGGTATTTTGGTCATTTTATGCCAATTCTGCTAATTCCTTGAAAACGGGCTGTTATTACGTTATGAGGCATTTATTTTCCACTTGGGTCAAGGTGCCGGTATGTTTTGTCGGAAATATGATTGGACTCAGGGCCGTGCTTTGTTTGATTTTGAAACATTTCTAAACAGTTTAAAGATGAAGTTGGGTTGAAAAGGAAGTGGATACTGTTAAGGTTATTTTGAGAAGTAATGTGATCAACGAGATTTTAATTTGAATTTGTTGGGATATAATCATATGGCGGGATATCATTTATAAAAGGCAAAGGAGAAGTAAGTTTGAACTTTGTGTTCATAAGTACTTATAAGTTACTACTCAAGAGGGAATTTAGATGGTTCTGAATTATTATTCATGGATACTTTGAATTTACAATTGAGAAAGTAAATATGAATATTTGTTGAATTTCATTTCATAAATATTTATAGTTTACAAATTGATAAGTGAATTTGAACTTGGTTTACAAGAGGTTTCATTTACAATAAGTATCTATCCTAAATCCTAAAAGTTCCTAAGTGTCTTCATGCTGTCTTTAAGCTTCGCCGCAGAATCTCCAAATTCACCTGCACATCAAAACAAAGCAAACAGTATAGAAAAAAGGTTAGGAGTTGTTTTTGACACTCTCAGAACAATGTCATCATCGAGTGCCGGGAGTGGCACAACCGAAGCTGCGTCCTACCCCCCATTACCGATCCGCGCCGTTGGCATCAGATCAGGTAACACCTGTTCTTATCTGTACGGGACATCCGAGAGATAGAAGTAATAAAAGAAGCGGGACTGATTCGTTTTGCCGCGATTGGATTTCCAAATTGATACGAGAATAAGGCAACATAGGCAAGTTTGGACTCAGACCCGGATGCCGGCAGGTCTGAGTCGCTTTGGTTCCGAAATTTCCAACACCTGAAAAGCCACAAACGCATCAATATCAGATTTAGAATTGGGAACTCAAAACCTAAACAATTCATGAGCAATATCAATGCTGAACCATATAGGTGATGTCACGAAAACCAAGCCTAAACAGAACAGACTTTGAATGGCCTCAACAAAGTATCAGGAAAATAGAAGGCAAATCAAAACAGCATCATACGCTGCATCAAAGCCCTCGGCTCAAACATCATTGCACAACAACATACAAAAATAAGGCAAAAGAGCAGGTCAGTTCACAAAACCATGACAGAAAGCAAGATAGACCAAATGTGCAAGCACATTGGAAAAACAAATTACCAACATATAGGCTCAATTGAAGAACAACATCACAGCCCCTGTCATCAGACAACAACAGCCAGCAGCATAATCAGTTTGTGAATCCAAACGCCCCAGCCCTGAAACAACGAAAAGAAAGGGATATCAGTTCAAAGAAACCGAGTTTGTGTTCTGAAGAGAACCACACACCAACAACACCAAACTAAATCAAAACTGCCTCAAAAGAATTCATAAACATCACAGGAAGATCAAGCTTCATGTTCGAAAAAGTAGAAACAGGCAGGGACAATCCAACAGAAATGCAAACAGCACCAAAGGGGTTGGCTCATCAGAGCAACAACAGTCTGAATATCAGGCCATCAAAACTGGTTCAAGATCAAAGCAGATAAGCTACAATGCTAGCAGCAGCTCTGAGATCAAACAAGTGCAAAAAGCCAGAAATCGCAACAAATGATAAACCACAAGCGAAGATCATCATAGGCAATCGCAGCGTCATCAAAGAGTATCAGTTGTCACGGATCAGATGAACATCATCGCCGTATACCTTTCCCGGTGTTTGACGCAACCGAAGCTGAAGTATCAGTCCTGAAAGAAGAAGAGGAAGAGAATCTGAGCTGCATCAAAGAAACGAATCAATCAAAAAACGAATCAGTTCGAGATCGAAAATATCAAACAGAAAAACGAATCCATCAAGGAGTTCTGTGAATCAATATCAGGTATCAATCAATCCAACCTGAAGGCAAACCATATCAGAAAAATAATAGAGAGATTTTGATTTGATATCAATCCCAAAACAGATCAAAACAAATCAGTTCAGAAGGATCATATCAGCTGGGAACCCCAATCAAACCCTAAAAGAGGAAACAGGATTCAATCATGTATCAGATGGATCCAAATCGTATCAGGAAACATCCCCAGTGGAACTCAATCTGAAAAAAACCCAAACAAAATCAAATCAAAACAAATCAAACGAATCAAGTACAGATCAGTCAAACAAATTTCAGATATCAAACAAGATCCAATAAAATCCAATCAATGTCAGATAAAATCAGAAATCGCATCAAAGAACCCAAATCGAATCATCAAAATCATTCGGAATCAAATCCCAGCCAAAAATAGCACAAATCCACACGGATTAAAGGCCCAAAAGCTAGTTATAAAAAGGAAGATACCACCTGTGAGAAGGGGAGTTAACGAGAGCGCCGCGAGAGAACGAAGAAGGGAGATCACGAGCGAAACCCTAACGAAGGAAGGAGATCACGAAAACCCTAGGCGGCGCGAGAAGGAGGCGACCGAGACTCGGAAGGACCGGAACCTTCATCATCGTCTCCGTCATCGACGAACAAACCTCATAGAATCACGAACGAAGCATCGACGAGGAGATCGCCTTCGCCGTTCAATACAAACGGAGGGCAATCAACTCCGTAGCCTCAGCTTCAAACATCATCGGCTAAAACAAATGTAAACCCTCACACGTTAACTCACATGTTCATCATTTTTCAGGTTTTTTTGTAGAAGAAGACGCAAAACATAGCGATCGCGAGAGAAAGAAGAGGAAGATGAAGAACAGCGGCGCCGCGAACGTTCTCTGGGGGTGAAACCCTAAAGTTTTTCCTTATGACTAACCATTGGGTTGGGTCCGGGTGTGGTTACCGGCCCACCCCCCCCCCCCCCCCCCCCCCTTTTTTTATTTTATGTTGTTTTGTTTTTTTAAATTTGTTTTATGTTTTTAAAAACCGTTTTTTAACATTTTAATTTTATAATTTAAAAAATCTTTTTTTAAAAAAAATATAACATTTTAATTTTATAATTATAAAAAATCTTTTTTAAAATATAAATATTAAGGATAAGTAAAAACCTTTTTTAAATAAAATAAGAAAAACTTTTTTTAAAAAATATAAAAATAAAACCTTTTTAAAAGAGTAAATTATTTTTAAATTAAATTTCTTTTGCAAGCTAACATTAAATTATTAAGATTTTTTAAATAAAACAATAATAAAATCTCAAATTTGCATCTTTTTCTTAACTCATTTGATCACCGCCTAACTCTGCCCACTAACGCCATTTGTTCATTTTGCAGCTCATTACATTTACCATTACTTATCTCATTTTATTTCATTACTATATTGTAACTGCCTCTCATATGTAACCCCGCGAATCTAATAATCGCGCTTTAAATTTCTGCCTTTTAATTTCTGTTTGTATGGCTTTAACTGTTGTCTTTATTCCCTGTTTACAATTCATTTATCTCACACATTTATCAATATTCCAGTCACACTACACACATCCGAAGGAATTAGGTCTAGCATTTGGTCGCCGCGCCAATAGTCCGTAAAACTTCACACATTCAATTTCAAATCCTCAAAACTACAAACTACAAACCCTAATTTTCACAAATGCCTCGCTGCAGGCAAGATTACAATTTTACCCCTAGCATTAGGTCAAAGAGTCGCCGCACTCACTTTAGGGTTTCCCGCCGTGGAATCCCTAATTTAACCCTAATGCACTTAACAATTTATAACATAGAGATCGGAGTTTAAGACTCCATGTAAGCGTGTCCTTAAGATGCGTTTATTCCCCTTGAGACCTTGACCACAGTCAAGAAGTCTCTAACCTCCCTATTGAGGGGAACTACGATTACTCTGATTCCACTCCCGTAAGGATACGTAGGCACAAGATGCGATGTCTTGCCGAGTAAACTTAGAATTAACCCCTTAGGTCTCCTTTCTCACTTTTAATCCTTTGTACATATACCTTAAGCAAATAGTAAACATTTGAACAAAAGGTTCCTGTAGAGTACTACAGAAGTTTAGGGTGCTAATACCTTCCCTAAATTTAACCAACCCCCGAACCCTAGATCTTTCCCCGCATTGTGTTTACGATGCAAAATAGGTTTTCCCTCTTTTGACCTTTTCCTTCGGATAAATCAAAGAGCGGTTGTGAATTGAATTGCGATTCAAACTCATTAATAGTTTGTGATCCTATTTCCACCGCAACAGAAAATGGCGACTTCACTGGGGAACTTCTAAAATTTTGAGGGTTATCCCTAACTTGTTCATATTTATTACTATCTGTTTTACTATTCATTTACATGTATATATTTGTGCTTTGATGGTGGGACTGTTCCTTGTGCTGTGAGATAAGTCCTACGCCCGGACTAGTGACATTATTATAGGATGTGGATATATTCGATGAGGCTTATAGGGAGTGAATCCCGACCAAGCTGATTCGAGAATCTCCGCTCAGTTGAGACCCTTTCGAAAATGGTTCGGTTGAACGAGTAATCGCGAAAACTTTTTCCATGGTCGATTGGAGTCTGTGATATTGAGGACCGTAGTACCTTAACACCACTTTGGCCTTATTTAGGACGTAGTGCGGGAGCTATGTGGGAGTAATCCTACAATGGCTGCTACGCGATACTACACTCAAAAGAGGTTCTCTTGAGAATATTATTAACCCCTGAGTCAGTCGGAAGGTTGATAATATCCGAAAGATGGGCTGATGACTTTGGGCACTTTGTAGAACCTTGTTCGGCAGGTACAACTAACCTATAGCACACTCCTTTTGGGATGGGTAGACCTTGACTCCGCTCACGTTCCTTTAACCTAGGACTTTGTGTGTTTTCATGCATTACATCCATAAAGCATCTCATTGCATTGTATTTCATGGAGTTCAAATATCATTTATGGATATCGCGGGATACCATAAATAAAAAAAAAATAAATTGAAAAACAAGAAAAAGATTTCCTTGGTACCCCGCGACATTCGTAAATGTTTGAATTCCATGAAATCTTCATTTGCATCATAGCATCATTTACTTTCTTGCATTGCATGTGTCTTCCGTTTTCTCATGTTCGGTTCTCTCGCCTTCCAGTTTCGTCACCCTGAGTTCTCGGCACCAGTACAACACCAGAGCTCAAACTCGAAAGAGAATGGAGGATCAGGCAAAAGAGATTGATCGCCTTAGCAATGAACTTGAAGACCTTCGAGGGGGTATGGGGCGTATGATGTAATTGTTACATGTCATGAATGCTAAGATGGATACCCAGCCCACTGTTGTTTCCGAGATTACCGGCGTTACTGTGGACCCTCCACCAAGTGTGACCGTAGCAAGGGACCCACCTTATGGTCTTGCTCCCGGTTTTGTGCCTCCTCAAGCCACTGTTCCAATTAATCAGCCTGTTCAGCAAGCCGTGCCTTTGTTTTCTGAAGTTTCTAGGGGGGCTCCTATCTTTGCACCACCCGTTGTACACACTCGTGCGCAACCGTACTTCAATGAGACAGTTTTTGATAATCTTGATGAGAACGTTGAAGGTTATGAGAAACATGATAAGCTTCGTGAGGAAGTAAACACCATCGTCCAGAGATTGAAAAAAGTAGAGGGCGATCAAATTTTTGGGACTGCTGCAAGGGATGTTTGTTTGGTCTCGGGTTTGGTTATTCCCCCGAAGTTCAAAACTCCGAACTTCGATCGTTATGAAGGTGCCACCTGTCCTAAGAGTCATCTGATCATGTATTATCGCAAAATGGCTGCCCATGTTGAGAATGATAAACTGATGATTCATTGCTTCCAAGATAGTTTGAAGGGTGCTTCTTCCAAGTGGTATTTAACTTTGGACCAGTCTCGCGTTAAGAGTTTCCAGGATTTATCTGACGCTTTCATCAAACACTACAAGTACAATATGGATTTGGCTCCTGACAGAAGACAGTTGTTGAGTATGTCACAAAAGAATTCTGAGTCATTCAAAGAGTATGCTCAAAGGTGGAGAGAGATTGCTTCGCAGGTAGAACCTCCTTTGACCGAGAAAGAGTTAGCTGATTGGTTTGTCGACACGGTGCGCCCAGAATTTTACGAGAGGATGGTGGGTAGTGTGACTTCAAATTTCTCTGACATTGTTGCTGTGGGTGTCAAGATTGAATTGGGTATGAAAAGTGGTAAAATGACAAGTAATCATGGTGCTTCTAAGGATCAGCCGAAGAAACCTCCGTATAGCTCCCAGAAGAAAAAAGAGGGCGAGACTAATGCTATATCCTCTGGCAGACCAAGAGAACACTTTTATCGATATCCGCAAGGTTATGCTCAACCTCAAGGGTACCCAATCCAATATGCTCAACAACCCTATGTGGCAGCTATTACACCTTCTTTCAATCAACAGGTCCCTATGTATCAACCTATGCAACAACCTCCTGTTTATCCGCCTCCTATCAACTACCTACAGGCGCCCAACGCTCCTGCTCCTCAACAGCCAAAGAGTCCGGCTCCTCGCCAGAATGTTCCGAATAGAAGAACGTATAAGCCTTGTCCGCCGATTCCAATGACTTTCACCGAGTTGTACCCCTCTTTGGTAAAGCAAGGTCTGATCACTACTCGGACTTTGGGTCCACCTCCTAATCCTCTACCTGCCAATTACAACGCCGCCGCTCATTGTTTATTTCATGAGGGTGCGCCGGGTCATGATCTGGAGAATTGTTATGCTCTCAAAAATCTTGTCAGGGATTTATTGGAAAAGAAGATTTTGTCATTTGAAGATCCTCAACCGAATGTTAAGAAGAACCCTTTTCCTAACCATGAGAGTGTTAATGCCATTAGTGCCGATTCGGAGGAAGGTTATACCCTTGACGTTGAACAGATTAAGACTCCTCTCAAGATGTTCCATTCGAAACTGTTTGAAGCTGGTTTGGTAGATACTTCCCACGTTGCATGCGTAAGTTGTGAAGCCAGTGTTAAGGGTTGTGTGTTGGTTCAGAATGATGTTCAGAGGTTGGTTAATGAGGGTGTTTTACAAGTGACAGGCCAATCCAAGAAAGATGAGGTCGCTGTGGTTGAGCCAGTCTTCCATCAGCCTGGATCAAAGGGAAAGGTACCAGTGTTTAATCTATCAGGGGCAGGTTCTGCCAATCTCGTGTTCGATATACCAAAGCCGCCTATCCCTGAGGTGAATCAGCATAGGCCAATAGTTATTCGAAAACCAAGTCCGTTTCCTTTCAGTGATCCTAAAGCCGTGCCTTGGAAATACGACGTGACGATGATTGACAAGGAGTCTGGGAAGGTTATTCCAAATGAAGGGGTTAAGGACACTGTGACCAATATCGCAGAGGCAAGCAGGATGACTCGCAGTGGCCGTGTGTATACTCCCCGTTCCAATGAGGTTCCACCTAAGGAAACCACTAATATCCCAGTGGCCGTCAAAGACAAAGGTAAGGGAGCTGTTACGAATGATGAAGATGCTGAGTTTTTGAGGATCATCAAGAAAAGTGACTATAAAGTTATCGACCAACTTCATCAGACTCCTTCCAAGATTTCGATTTTATCTCTGTTGATGAGTTCACCCGCTCATAGGATGGCCTTGCAGAAAGTTTTGACTCAAGCACATGTGGATCAAGATATCAGCACCAGTCGGTTTGATAGTGTGATTGCCAATTTGACCGCATGTAACACCCTTAGTTTCAGCAATGAAGAGTTACCAAAGGAGGGTCCGAATCATAATCGTGCTTTACATATATCGGTGAAATGTCAGGAGGACAATCTAGCGAGGGTACTAGTAGACACCGGCTCTTCTCTGAATGTTTTACCCAAGAGGGTTCTTGATAAGTTGGTTTTCAAAGAGACTATGTTGAAACCTACTCCTTTGGTCGTCAAGGCTTTCGATGGTTCTCGCCGGTCGGTAATGGGGGAAGTTGAGCTTCCTATCCTGATTGGTCCGCAAGTTTTTAATATCACGTTCAAGTCATGGACATTAATCCCAATTACAGTTGTTTACTTGGAAGGCCGTGGATTCATGCCGCTGGGGCAGTAACCTCAACGTTACATCAAAAGATGAAGTTCGTGATCGATGGAAAGTTGGTTATTATACACGGTGAGGAGGATCTGATGGTCAGTAACCTGTCTTCTTTCCGCTACATTGAGGCCGATGAGAATGCTTTAGAAATCTCCTTTCAAGCACTTGAGATCGCCAATGTTGTTCTGCTAGAAGTCGAAGAGACAGTGGGTCAGGGTAATCCATCTTTTGCATCTCTGAAGAGTACCAAATCAACAATTGACAGGGGTATTCCTGAAGGTTGGGGAGAGGTAATTGATGTCAAGACCAAGACTGATCGCTCTGGGTTGGGTTACAAACCAACTCAGAATGGAGCTGCCACAACTGTCGAAGGGCGTCCGAAGGTTATCCAAGAGGTATTTGTCAGCGGAGGTTTCCAAGTCAATGCCATCAGTGACTGTGAGGAAAATGAAGAGCTGAGCAACCTGGTGTTTAAGGGTGATGCAGTCTTGAACAACTGGGAGGCCGTAGAGATCCCTGTTATTTTTCCCTTGTCAAAGTTATTTTTTTTTTAGTTTCATTTACATTTTCAAATAAAAATCCGTAGCTCAGCCCAAGGCTATAGGATCGCTTTTATTGGGCCACCTTTCATTTCTAAAAGGATATTAATAAAGGCATTTTGTTCAATTCCACTTTGTTTCATTTGCGTTTTTCGTTTTCACCTTTAAAAATGAAATTGGCAACCTTTTTTCCAAAAAATAAAACAGAAAAAACAGCATTCCATTTCTTATCTTGCATATCTTTGAGCATTTTAATTAAGTAAGCCTTCCATCATGCAGAGGCATCGTAAACCTTGTTGGATCCAATGACTTTACTGACACTCCTGACTGGGATGCACCCATCAATCAAGCTGAGGACGAGGGTGAAGAAGATTTTGAAGTACCCGCTGAACTGACAAGATTGATTGAGTACGAGTACACAGAGCTTCAACCGTATAAAGAACAGGTAGACTTAATTAATCTCGGTACAGATGAGAACAAGAAAGAGGTCAAGATTGGTGCAATGCTTGGGACCGAGGTTAAGCCGAGGTTGATTGAGTTGTTAAAAGAGTATACGGATGTGTTTGCATGGTCGTATCAAGATATGCCGGGCCTAGACACAGATATTGTTGTTCACAAGTTGCCACTTAAGCCAGATTGTCCACCTATCAAGCAAAAACTTCGAAGAACGAGACCCGACATGGCTTTGAAAATTCGAGATGAGGTTAAAAAACAGTTGGATGCAGGTTTCTTGGCGGTCGCAAAATATCCAGATTGGGTTGCCAACATTGTGCCAGTGCCCAAGAAGGACGGTAAAGTTAGGATGTGTGTGGATTACAGGGACCTGAACAAAGCAAGTCCGAAAGACGACTTCCCTCTGCCACATATTGATACACTTGTAGACAATACAGCCAGTTTTGCGTTGTTTTCATTTATGGATGGTTTCTCTGGCTATAATCAGATTAAAATGGATTCCGATGATCGAGAGAAGACTACCTTCATTACTCCTTGGGGGACTTTCTGCTACAAAGTCATGCCCTTCGGTTTAAAGAACGCGGGGGCAACGTACCAACGCGCTATGACCACTCTTTTTCATGATATGATGCACAAGGAGATCGAGGTGTATGTGGACGATATGATAGCCAAATCTCAGAGTGAGGAGGATCATCTAGACCATTTGGTGAAGCTGTTTGAACGACTCAGGAAATATCAGTTGAAATTGAATCCTGCTAAATGTACCTTCGGTGTCAGATCTGGAAAATTGCTTGGTTTCATTGTTAGCCAGCGAGGGATTGAGGTGGATCCTGACAAAGTCCGCGCCATTCAAGACATGCCAGCTCCGCAAACCGAGACGCAAGTTAGAGGTTTTCTGGGACGTTTGAATTATATTTCCAGGTTTATCTCCAACATGACCGCTACTTGTGAGCCGATATTCAAGTTACTTTGCAAGGGGCAGACGGTTGAGTGGAACCCCGACTGTCAGAAAGCGTTTGAGAAGATTAAGGGTTATTTGCAAGATCCCCCTATTCTTATTCCTCCCGTGCCTGGAAGACCGTTGTTTATGTACCTTACTGTTCTTGAGAAGTCTATGGGTTGTGTGCTTGGACAACATGATGAGACTGGGAAAAAGGAACATGCGATTTATTACCTGAGCAAAAAGTTTACCGATTGCGAAAACAGATACTCACCATTGGAGAAAACTTGTTGTGCATTGGCATGGGCCGCTAGGCGCCTTCGGCAATATATGGTCTGTCATACCACATTGTTGATTTCTAAAATGGATCTGATCAAGTATATTTTTGAAAAACCTGCTCAAACCGGGAGGCTAGCCCGTTGGCACATGTTGTTATCCGAATATGACATCCAGTATGTACCCCAGAAGGCGATTAAGGGTAGTATTTTATCTGATTATCTTGCAGACCAGCCAGTTGAAGATTATGAACCTCTTAAATTTGATTTTCCCGATGAGGATATTTTGTTGATTAAAAGAGATTGTGAAGAGCCAGATCCGAGCGAAGGTCCAGAGCCAGGTCTTTGATGGAGGATGATGTTTGATGGTTCCTCGAATTTCAATGGGCATGGTATAGGCGCCGTTTTGATGAACCCAAAGGGTGGATTCACTCCATTTACAGCAAGGTTGGACTTTGAGTGTACTAATAACATCGCAGAGTATGAAGCATGTGTCCTTAGCCTCGAAGCAGCAATTCACCTCCGAATCAAACTTCTTAAAGTAAGTGGTGACTCAGCCTTGGTTATTTACCAGGTACAAGGCAAATGGGAAACGAAGAATGAGAAGTTAATCCCTTATAAGGACTACATTGTTGAGCTGATCAAGTATTTCGACGAGATAGAGTTCGAGCATGTTCCTAGATCCGAGAATCACGTTGCTGATGCTTTAGCCATGTTAGCATCCATGTGGAAAGTTAAATTCGTTAATGAAGCACCTCTTATCCATATTGAGCGCAAAGTTGAGCCCGCTTATTGTCAGGTGGTCGAAGAAGTTGAGGTGGATGAAAAACCTTGGTTTCATGATATCAAGAACTATCTCGTCAAGCAAGAGTATCCCGATGGTGCTACTGGTCTGGACAAAAAGACATTGAGAAGACTGGCGTCCAAATTCTTTATCAGTAATGGTGTGTTATACAAGAGAAATCACGACATGGTCCTGCTCAGATGTGTTGATAAACGGGAAGCGGACATGTTACTGCAGGAAATTCATGAGGGGACCTTCGGAACTCATGCCAATGGTTATGCTATGTCCAAGAAGATGTTAAGGGCTGGGTATTATTGGTTAACCATGGAAGCTGACTGCATCCAATACGCTAGAAAATGCCATAAGTGCCAAATTTATGCTGATAAAATGCATGTACCTCCATCACCGTTGAATGTTTTGTCTTCACCATGGCTGTTCTCTATGTGGGGCATTGACATGATTGGGGCAATCGAGCCGAAGGCTTCTAATGGTCATCGTTTTATCCTCGTTGCTATTGATTATTTCACCAAGTGGGTAGAGGCTGGCTCCTACACCAACATGACCAAGCAAGTGGTTGCTCGCTTCATCAGGAAAGAAATCATCTGCCGTTATGGAATCCCAAGCCGGATAATAACTGACAATGGCACCAATCTGAATAACAAGACTATGAAAGAGCTGTGTGACAGTTTCAAGATCACTCATCACAATTCTTCTCCGTACCGTCCTAAGATGAATGGGGCCGTTGAAGCTGCGAATAAGAATATCAAGAAAATCCTGCAAAAGATGGTTGTGACTTACAAAGATTGGCATGAGATGTTACCATTTGCTTTACATGGATACAGAACCTCAGTGAGAACTTCGACAGGGGCAACACCTTTCTCATTGGTGTATGGAATGGACGCCGTGCTCCCCATCAAAGTAGAGATACCTTCTTTAAGAGTGTTGATGGAAGCTGAACTTGAGGAAGCTGAGTGGGTTCAGGACAGATTGGATCAGTTGAATCTCATTGACGAGAAGCGCTTGACAGCCATGTGCCATGGGCAATTATATCAGAAGCGGATGAAAAGAGCGTTTGATAAGAAGATTCGTATCCGTGAGTTCCGTCAAGGAGAGCTCGTACTCAAAAAGATCTTGCCAGTGCATAAAGATATGCGTGGAAAGTGGATGCCCAATTATGAAGGCCCATTTGTTGTAAAGACCGTTTTCTCCGGAGGGTCTCTGATACTTACAACAATGGACGGTGAAGAACTAGCACATCCCGTGAATTCTGATGCAGTCCGAAAATATTATGCCTAAAAACCCGCTAAGTCGAAAACCTACAAAAGGCGACTTAGGCAAAAGTAAGGGTTGGAAAAAAAAAATAATAAAAAGCTCGCTAAGTTGAAAACCCGAAAGGGCGGCTTAGGCAAAAAGGAGCGTCCCGGTGGATTGAAAACCCGAGAGGGCGGTCCAGACAAAAGTTAGGGACAAAAGCATTTCATTGCATCGGAGGACACTGATCGTCGCGAACACACTTTCCGCATGAGAGTCATGTTTCAGTTCTTTCATCCTTGCCCAAAGCAAGATTCTGGATTAGTCTTAGTTATTAGTGTCAGTAGGTGTCATTGGATTCAATGTAACCTTTTCCCATGTTGCCAATTTTAAAACATAATCATCTGTGGAGCTATGCCTTCAGCAAGCTGCCACCCTTTAATAAAAGATACCATTTTGTTACTTACATTCCTTGGTGCATTGCTCTTTGTTTTCTATTGTTATGCAAAATGCGTTTATTCTTAAAATTTGAAAATGAAAGGTGCATGGTAGATTTTTCAAAACTGTTCTTCAAAAACAACAAATTTGAAATGTAATAAATTACTTTGACTAGTGGAAATTTCGGAAAGGATCTCTTCACTCCCCGAAAATATCATTATTGCAGAAACACTTTCAAATCATTGCTCTAACACAGTCCCCAGAGAGACTATAAGCTGACAACTTTTTCTTGGGCGACTCGAAAGTGTCCTTCAGGTTTTCCTCTCCCCATGAGAAGACGTGATACTGTGCACCTAAGCAATTTACTTTCTCCCCAGAGAATTCAGAATTTTGAAACCAGATTTGGTCCTACCATGCTCTCCCATGATTGACGTATTGGTTGCAGAGAACGCAGGGTATCTCCGTCGAGATGCTTATTTCATCTCTCGTCCTGTCTCTAGTCAGTTTCGTCAGCATACGCAAGGGCATAAGCGTCACATGCCTATTTCATTACGGACTCATTACATATTCATTACATGTTCATTACATACTCATTTCATAACATCTTGCATACATAAACATCAACATACATTCATATTAACATATTCATTAACATACGCGTTAACATGCGCAGGTTCATTGTGTCTCCATCATTGGTTGTTACCGCCGAGTAACTGGGTTGGTCCATTCTCTTCAAATAAATTGTCAGCCCTAAGCATAAAATACATATGTGTTCCAAGTTTCCCCACAGAGCTCGATTCTCGTGGATGACGGTTACTTCAGCTATCTTTCCTCACCAGGATAAGATATTTACCCTTCGAGATCATTCCCTCGATGGAGTCTTGATTACCAGTCTTCTTTCTAGCTCGATCCTAGATTGAACCTCAGTCTTGTCGGTCGTCGAGCCCAACCGGACGTGCATTTATTTTGCACCATCTAAAGGTTTTCACCATACCATGACAGATACGCGACTATCTCGCTCGAGAAGTTTATCACTGTACCCGGACGTGCATTTATTTTGCACTATCTTTCAAGAAAATCAAATACAATCCTTTACAGATACACGCCAGTTCACGCCTGGAAAATCTATCAGTACAACACTTTACATCTTACAACATCGGTATACAACATTTCTCACCTAAGAAGCCGATCCTATCTTCGTTATGACTCGCAGCAAATGGCCATCTCCATGGAGCAGTTGGGCTTCCATTTACCTGTCGTCTGGAAGTATGGGGGGTTTTGAACCAAATCGTATTCAAGAGAGCACGATCTTGAAGTACGGGGAGGTTTGAGCGGAATCATATTCAGGAGAGCACGATTCTGAATTATGAAGAAGTTCATTTATCCTTTAGTAAAAGAAGAAACCAAATCGTATTCAGGAGAGCACGATCTTGAAGTACGGGGAGGTTTGAGCCAAATCATATTCAGGAGAGCACGATTCTGAAGTATGAGGAAGTTCAGTTTACCCTTTTCATATTCAGGAGAGCACGATTCTGAAGTATGAAGAATTTCATTTACAAGAAAGAGCCAAATCATATTCAGGAGAGCACGATTCTGAGTTATGAGGAAGTTCAATTAGCCATTTTCATATTCAGGAGAGCACGATCTTGAAGTATGAGGAAGTTCATTTACCCTTTAGTAAAAGAAGGAGCGGAATCATATTCAGGAGAGCACGATTCTGAAGTATGAGGAAGTTCAGTTCACCCTTTTCATATTCAGGAGAGCACGATTCTGAAGTATGAAGAATTTCATTTACCCGAAAGAGCCGAATCATATTCAGGAGAGCACGATTCTGAAGTATGAGGAAGTTCAGTTTACCCTTTTCATGTTCAAGAGAGCACGATCTTGAAGCATGGAGAAGTTTATCCTTCAGTAAGAGAAGAATCAGAATCGTATTCCAGGCGCCGACCTTAAATGCGAGAAGATTTATTTATCAGATAAGCAGCAGCCTCTTTATTTGAGTGCTTATCCATTTTGGCACATAAGTCCCTTCCAACGATAAGTGACAATTCTCCCTCGAGAAGCTTATCGGGGCATTTCCTATAAAAGTCCATTTATTTTGGCATACAGCCGGTCTTTACCCTGTATATTTGCTACGGAGTTCCGAAAAGTCCGTTTGATCCTGTCACGAGGGGTAGTTTACCGAAGCTTGGATGTTATTCTTTGCTCAATGCTCCAGCATTCTGTAATCAATCCTGCAATCGTACGTGATCCAGTTTTATCTTTTAGATTCCCCAGTGGAGGCCGTCTCACAGGTGTCATCTCCATTTGAGAATCTCGATTGGTCGTGTTTGCACCAGTTGACCATCATTTTAGGATCCCCCAGTGTTGTACTGTGTCTCAACGCGTCGTTTTCCCCAGTGTGCTCTTCTCGTAGCGTCTGTGTCGTAGTATTCGTCATCATTTTCGCATTCATCATTCCAGCATACGCATCATATCATATTCATGGCATCATCTGCATTAAGCTGTCCTCGCTCTGTCCAATAGCATTGCATATCGTCGCATTTAAGGGCAAAATTTTCGGTTATCTATATTTAAATCTCTCCACCACGATTCCTCGAGTCTCTGCCACTCAAATCGTCCGGTGTAGCTATTTAAATAGGGGCAACTGTAATACCCCAAATTTTACCCTTATATTTAGTCAGTCATTTCGCATATCATCTCATATGTACATTTGCTAACCACTAACAAGGTATGGAGGTGCTTTGTTTTGCAGATTTGGTTCCAGGGGTATTTTGGTCATTTTACGCCAATTCTGCTAATTCCTTGAAAACGGGCTGTTATTACGTTCTGAGGCATTTATTTGCCACTTGGGTCAAGGTGCCGGTATGTTTTGTCGGAAATATGATTGGACTCAGGGCCGTGCTTTGTTTGATTTTGAAACATTTCTAAACAGTTTAAAGATGAAGTTGGGTTGAAAAGGAAGTGGATACTGTTAAGGTTATTTTGAGAAGTGATGTGATCAACGAGATTTTAATTTGAATTTGTTGGGATATAATCATATGGCGGGATATCATTTATAAAAGGCAAAGGAGAAGTAAGTTTGAACTTTGTGTTCATAAGTACTTATAAGTTACTACTCAAGAGGGAATTTAGATGGTTCTGAATTATTATTCATGGATACTTTGAATTTACAATTGAGAAAGTAAATATGAATATTTGTTGAATTTCATTTCATAAATATTTATAGTTTACAAATTGATAAGTGAATTTGAACTTGGTTTACAAGAGGTTTCATTTACAATAAGTATCTATCCTAAATCCTAAAAGTTCCTAAGTGTCTTCATGCTGTCTTTAAGCTTCGCCGCAGAATCTCCAAATTCACCTGCACATCAAAACAAAGCAAACAGTATAGAAAAAAGGTTAGGAGTTGTTTTTGACACTCTCAGAACAATGTCATCATCGAGTGCCGGGAGTGGCACAACCGAAGCTGCGTCCTACCCCCCGTTACCGATCCGCGCCGTTGGCATCAGATCAGGTAACACCTATTCTTATCTGTACGGGACATCCGAGAGATAGAAGTAATAAAAGAAGCGGGACTGATTCGTTTTGCCGCGATTGGATTTCCAAACTGATACGAGAATAAGGCAACATAAGCAAGTTTGGACTCAGACCCGGATGCCGGCAGGTCTGAGTCGCTTTGGTTCCGAAATTTCCAACACCTGAAAAGCCACAAACGCATCAATATCAGATTCAGAATTGGGAACTCAAAACCTAAACAATTCATGAGCAATATCAATGCTGAACCATATAGGTGATGTCACGAAAACCAAGCCTAAACAGAACAGACTTTGAATGGCCTCAACAAAGTATCAGGAAAATAGAAGGCAAATCAAAACAGCATCATACGCTGCATCAAAGCCCTCGGCTCAAACATCATTGCACAACAGCATACAAAAATAAGGCAAAAGAGCAGGTCAGTTCACAAAACCATGACAGAAAGCAAGATAGACCAAATGTGCAAGCACATTGGAAAAACAAATTACCAACATATAAGCTCAGTTGAAGAACAACATCACAGCCCCTGTCATCAGACAACAACAGCCAGCAGCATAATCAGTTTGTGAATCCAAACGCCCCAGCCCTGAAACAACGAAAAGAAAGGGATATCAGTTCAAAGAAACCGAGTTTGTGTTCTGAAGAGAACCACACACCAACAACACCAAACTAAATCAAAACTGCCTCAAAAGAATTCATAAACATCACAGGAAGATCAAGCTTCATGTTCGAAAAAGCAGAAACAGGCAGGGACAATCCAACAGAAATGCAAACAGCACCAAAGGGGTTGGCTCATCAGAGCAACAACAGTCTGAATATCAGGCCATCAAAACTGGTTCAAGATCAAAGCAGATAAGCTACAATGCTAGCAGCAGCTCTGAGATCAAACAAGTGCAAAAAGCCAGAAATTGCAACAAATGATAAACCACAAGCGAAGATCATCATAGGCAATCGCAGCGTCATCAAAGAGTATCAGTTGTCACGGCTCAGATGAACATCATCGCCGTATACCTTTCCCGGTGTTTGACGCAACCGAAGCTGAAGTATCAGTCCTGAAAGAAGAAGAGGAAGAGAATCTGAGCTGCATCAAAGAAACGAATCAATCAAAAAACGAATCAGTTCGAGATCGAAAATATCAAACAGAAAAACGAATCCATCAAGGAGTTCTGTGAATCAATATCAGGTATCAATCAATCCAACCTGAAGGCAAACCATATCAGAAAAATAATAGAGAGATTTTGATTTGATATCAATCCCAAAACAGATCAAAACAAATCAGTTCAAAAGGATCATATCAGTTGGGAACCCCAATCAAACCCTAAAAGAGGAAACAGGATTCAATCATGTATCAGATGGATCCAAATCGTATCAGGAAACATCCCCAGTGGAACTCAATCTGAAAAAAACCAAACAAAATCAAATCAAAACAAATCAAACGAATCAAGTACAGATCAGTCAAACAAATTTCAGATATCAAACAAGATCCAATAAAATCCAATCAATGTCAGATAAAATCAGAAATCGCATCAAAGATCCCAAATCGAATCATCAAAATCATTCAGAATCAAATCCCAGCCAAAAATAGCACAAATCCACACGGATTAAAGGCCCAAAAGCTAGTTATAAAAAGGAAGATACCACCTGTGAGAAGGGGAGTTAACGAGAGCGCCGCGAGAGAACGAAGAAGGGAGATCACGAGCGAAACCCTAACGAAGGAAGGAGATCGCAAAAACCCTAGGCGGCGCGAGAAGGAGGCGGCCGAGACTCGGAAGGACCGGAACCTTCATCATCGTCTCCGTCATCGACGAACAAACCTCATAGAATCACGAACGAAGCACCGACGAGGAGATCGCCTTCGCCGTTCAATACAAACGGCGGGCAATCAACTCCGTAGCCTCAGCTTCAAACATCATCGGCTAAAACAAATGTAAACCCTCACACGTTAACTCACATGTTCATCATTTTTCAGGTTTTTTGTAGAAGAAGACGCAAAACATAGCGATCACGAGAGAAAGAAGAGGAAGATGAAGAACAGCGGCGCCGCGAACGTTCTCTGGGGGTGAAACCCTAAAGTTTTTCCTTATGACTAACCATTGGGTTGGGTCCGGGTGTGGTTACCGGCCCAACCCCCCCCCCCCCCCCCCCCTTTTTTATTTTATGTTGTTTTGTTTTTTTAAATTTGTTTTATGTTTTTAAAAACCGTTTTTTAACATTTTAATTTTATAATTTAAAAAATCTTTTTTTAAAAAAAATATAACATTTTAATTTTATAATTATAAAAAATCTTTTTTAAAATATAAATATTAAGGATAAGTAAAAACCTTTTTTAAATAAAATAAGAAAAACTTTTTTTAAAAAATATAAAAATAAAACCTTTTTAAAAGAGTAAATTATTTTTAAATTAAATTTCTTTTGCAAGCTAACATTAAATTATTAAGATTTTTTAAATAAAACAATAATAAAATCTCAAATTTGCATCTTTTTCTTAACTCATTTGATCACCGCCTAACTCTGCCCACTAACGCCATTTGTTCATTTTGCAGCTCATTACATTTACCATTACTTATCTCATTTTATTTCATTACTATATTGTAACTGCCTCTCATATGTAACCCCGCGAATCTAATAATCGCGCTTTAAATTTCTGCCTTTTAATTTCTGTTTGTATGGCTTTAACTGTTGTCTTTATTCCCTGTTTACAATTCATTTATCTCACACATTTATCAATATTCCAGTCACACTACACACATCCGAAGGAATTAGGTCTAGCATTTGGTCGCCGCGCCAATAGTCCGTAAAACTTCACACATTCAATTTCAAATCCTCAAAACTACAAACTACAAACCCTAATTTTCACAAATGCCTCGCCGCAGGCAAGATTACAATTTTACCCCTAGCATTAGGTCAAAGAGTCGCCGCACTCACTTTAGGGTTTCCCGCCGTGGAATCCCTAATTTAACCCTAATGCACTTAACAATTTATAACATAGAGATCGGAGTTTAAGACTCCATGTAAGCGTGTCCTTAAGATGCGTTTATTCCCCTTGAGACCTTGACCACAGTCAAGAAGTCTCTAACCTCCCTATTGAGGGGAACTACGATTACTCTGATTCCACTCCCGTAAGGATACGTAGGCACAAGATGCGATGTCTTGCCGAGTAAACTTAGAATTAACCCCTTAGGTCTCCTTTCTCACTTTTAATCCTTTGTACATATACCTTAAGCAAATAGTAAACATTTGAACAAAAGGTTCCTGTAGAGTACTACAGAAGTTTAGGGTGCTAATACCTTCCCTAAATTTAACCAACCCCCGAACCCTAGATCTTTCCCCGCATTGTGTTTACGATGCAAAATAGGTTTTCCCTCTTTTGACCTTTTCCTTCGGATAAATCAAAGAGCGGTTGTGAATTGAATTGCGATTCAAACTCATTAATAGTTTGTGATCCTATTTCCACCGCAACAGATAACACTAAGATTAATACCAAATACTTGCTATCACCAAAAGGATGATAGTGAGCACACAAGTTGCTATCACCAAAAGGATGATAGTAAGCACACGACATAACTTGCTATCACCAAAAGGATGACAATAAGTACACAATTATTTCAGAGGTTTTCATCACCAAAAGGATGATACACAGACTAAATATCTAAGGACTGCCGGTACCAAAAGGATGACAGATCTATCACCAAAAAGATGATAGTAAGCACACCAAGATCTCTTACACCAAAAGGATGACGGACCTATCACCAAAAGGATGATATTAAGCACACACGCAAAGGTCTCCGACACCAAAAGGATGACAACAGATCTATCACCAAAAGGATGATAATAAATACACAAATCACCAAAAGGATGACAACATATCTATCACCAAAAGGATGATAATAAATACACAAAAGTCGTTATCACCAAAAGGATGATAATAAGCACACACAAATATCTATGACACCAAAAGAATGACAAATCTATCACCAAAAGGATAGTAATGAACACACATAACTCGCTATCACTAAAAGGATAATAGTAAGTACACACAAAGATCCCCGACACCAAAAGAATGACAGTTCTATCACCAAAAGGTTGATAGTGAACACACATAACTCTTTATCACTAAAGGGGTGATATAAGCACACACATAGACTTCCAACACCAAAAGGATGACAAATCTATCACCAAAAGCATGGGGAACGCCCAAGAGAAAGGTAGGAACTCATTCAGAGAAAATACCACTGACTGATCTAAGGATAACAACTTTATCAATAAAAGGTTGAAGAGAACAACTCCATGGGGAACGCCCACTGAATAACACATGGTGAGAAGTCACTCGGAGAAACACTACTGACTAAGCTGAGGATAAAAAATTCGTCAGCAAAAGGTTGAAGAAAATAACTCCATGGGGAACGCCCACTGAGCAACGCATGGTAAGAACTCACTCAGAGAAATACCACTAGATGTGATGAGAATAACAACTTCATCAAAAAAAGGTTGAAGAAAACAATTCCATGGGAAACGCCCACTAAACACCTCCTAGCAAGAATAACTTCAGAGAAATACCATCGGCTGAGCTAAGGATCACAGCCGTATCAACAAAAGGTTGAAGAGAACAACTCTATTAAAAACACCCACTGACTCGGAGAAACACCACTGGTTGAGCTGAGGATCGAAGCTTCATCAATAAAAGGTTTAGGAGAACAACTCAATGGGGAACACCCACTGACTCTAAGAAATTGAGCTGGGGATTGGCCTGGAATCTCGTTATTGGTCCTAGATCATGACTTATGCATGTATGCATGTTTGAATTTGTAATGGTACTCGACTTCAGATGAAATATGATGCAAATCCTGATGCGCTGAGATGCATGTAAGGATTTAAATGTTGGGGATATATATAAATTTTGGTTCATGAATGCAATGATGCATGTGATGCATATGATGCACATGATGCATATGATGTCTATGATGTATGTTTGAAGGCAGATAAGTGATTGGATAATTTTATGAAGGTGCCAGCAAGGTGGTCTTTTATTTTGGTAGTTACCAATATGGATTGAACTTTGGTTGGTGAAAAGGGTTGACTTCCTGATACTAAATCTTTGATGATGCCATGACCAAAGGCATATGAAGATGGAAAGTTGAGTAAACCAGCCTTTATGGTTAGGGAGAATTGAGGAGGAAAGTTAAAGGTTTATCATGTCACAAAATCAAGTACAGCTCTTGCCATTGGGTGCATAAACCAACCAAATCCCTCCTAACAATTTAGTTAGCTCATGTTATGATGTTTAGAGTTTTAGTTGATGATAGTACAAGGAGGGAACACAAGCAAAAACCAGAACTTTGGTTAAATGAATTGTTTATTCAAAGAAAGTACAACCAAGTAGCCATAAAAGAGAAACTTTATGCCAAAACTTGCTGCAATTTAACTGCTTCATCAAATGCAAGTCTTCTTTCATTTCATAACAGCTACTTACAGGTTGTTAGTGATGATGAAATGCATCAGAAATTCGTTCTTGCTCAGAAACAAAATCACAAGTGGGATTTGCTCACTTTTCCCTCCAAAAAAGCAAAACTTTGCAAAGTGATCTGAACTGCCCATACCACTTGCCCTCTAACCTTGCCTATAAATAAGAAACTCTTATCACATCCAAAAGACACTAGATTGATCCAAAAACTAGGAAAAATATCTCTCGTTCCTCTGATAATAACCTTTTTGCAAATTGTGAACTTGTTCTCTTGTAGCACAAAAACCTGTTTTGCATAAACTCTGTCCAAACCTTTTCCAGCCATCAAACACTTCCACCAACACTTCAAACACATTGCAAATGAAGTATTGAAGCTATTCAAACACTCACCTTCATCAGAAAAAACCTCATTCAAAAAGTCAACTGTCAATCCAAGATAGTTTGACTTTCTGCATCTTTGAAGCAAAAACTATGTCCACTTCATTTCCAACTACTCTAACCCTTCAAACACCTTACATGTAAGTTGTTTGAGCTACCCAAATGATTACCACACTTCTGTAACACCATTTCATAGGTTTTCCCTGAGAAGTTCTTGGTCATTCCTAGCAAAAAAACCATCATTATGTCAAAGCAGTCACTTGGAGGGAGTTTGGACCACTTGAATAGCTTATTTGAAGCATTTTAAGGCTACTGGAATAATCACCTCTCATCTGGATTCTTGCTTTGTGCATTTGCTTAAGGAGGCTACAAGAGGTAAGTACTCATAACTAGCTACTTTTATAATCATGCAAGTTTTTGATGTGTATTAAGTATGGACATGTTTAATATCTGTTATAGGTCATGTTTGAACTTTGGTTTGCTCTTAAACTTGTATGGTTATGACTGTCTCATTGGTTTTTCTTTCTAGTTTACTTAAAGTTTCATTT
Organism: Lathyrus sativus; assembly: GCA_963859935.3. Lineage (NCBI taxonomy): Eukaryota > Viridiplantae > Streptophyta > Magnoliopsida > Fabales > Fabaceae > Lathyrus > Lathyrus sativus. The sequence continues at coordinate 608,305,792 of OZ012739.1, forward strand.
CTACAAGCAACATTATGTTTCTATTTAAGCATAGGTGCTAGATGTTTGTAAACGTCATTTACATGTTATATGTGTTGTGTTGAACCACTTAATTGTTATTGAAATGTTGCATTTTTGTCTGTCACAATGTTCTTGCTCAAACTTGGAATTTTGGCCACTTCATGTGATATATATTGTTTAAACCCCTCTCTTGATGTGTGATGTTTGTAAACATCATTTATATGTTCTATATGGTGTGTTTGATCACTTATTTGCTACTGAAACCATGTACTTTTGACTATCAAATTTTCCATATGATGCATGGTCTGTGAAAGCTACCACCACCATTGAATTCCTTGTGAAAAAAAATGCACAATTTCCTTTTTTATTTCACTCAATTTATTTGAGTTTTGAGCAAGTTATGATTGCTTTTGCAAATCTGCCTAGACTAGGTCCAAGTTGGCCAAGTTTTTGCCTTGCCTTGCCTATTTTGACATCCAATTTTCCAAAGTGAATAACTTCTTTCATTTTTATCATTTTGATACCATTATTTTTTAAAAATTCTCCTTGATATGTCTAGTTTCAATGTGTGAAGAAAGAATTCAAGAATTGTTATTTTTGAAACACTTTGGCCCACTTGAAAGACGTGACCTTTTTTAGGGTTTTTATTTGTTTTCATGATTTTCTTTGACTTAGTACTTGATTTTTCTTGTATGATTGATCTTATATGAATCAGTTTTGGATGTTTAACATGTTTATTTGTTTGAAAACATTTGGTTTTTTTCTTTACCAAGCTTATTCTTGCCTTTGTGAATGCATAAATATGAAAACCACGCCTTGAAACCTTTTGTTGATTTCTGACATGCTTCTTGATATTGTAACCTATTGAATATGATCCCATAACCTCAACTTACTTTTTTATGTGTCTTGTTAAAACCATAACATGTTTAGGGTTTGATTCTTGCCTTTGTAAATGTGTGAATGTGAATGTATGACTTGGAACTTCACTATGAATCCTTGTGTGTGTCTTAATGTTGTAACCTCATGAATATGATCATCAACACCCCCTACCTCACCTTAATTATTTATGTATATTGTTAGAACCATAACATGTTTAGGGTTTGATTCTTGCCTTTGTAAATGCATGAATGTGAATGTATGACTTGGAACTTCTCTGTGAATCCTTGTGTGTTTCTTGATGTTGTAACCTCATGAATATGATTCTAAACACTCCCTACCTTATATTACCATTTTATGTGTATTTTTAGAATCATAACATGTTTAGGATTGATTCTTACTTTGAAAGATACTATGAATCTTGTTTACCTTCCCTTATGTGAAGTTTGAACCCATGCTTGAACTGTTGTCACTCTTCTTGCTTATCTATGATTAATTGCCATCAACATGCCTTGAAAATGATTAAATGTTGTTACGTTTGTCTTTGTTTAATTCATATACCATGTTTGACTCAAGTTATAACTTGTATGCATGAGTTTTCTTTGTTTACCATTGATTGAACTTGTTGTTGTTACACATGTTTCATGCTTGCTCTTATTGGTTTGTTACCTTCATGATCTTTGAACATTGTTATGTTAAGTGAAAAAACTCGGTTGTTACCATGATTGTTGCATTTAAATTTGATAATATCTTATTTCTAATTATCTTTTTCAAGATTGATTCATATGGGATGAAACTTGTTAGTTCTCATCAAATTGTTTTGTTATCATTTTTTGTTTCATGGTGTTACATGTATGCCCTAATCTTTCTTGGTTGTTACCATGACTTCTATATCTTTATCATATTGAATGAATTCTTATGTGTGCTTGGCTTTATTAAGTTTCCCCAAGTGATGAAACTTGTTAGTTCTCATTCAGTTGTCTTGTTATTCCCTTATTCCAAAGGAAAGTCTCTCTATTGACTTCACAGTCATAGATAGCTCATTACCCATCCCTTTGACTTGGTTAAGTTATTAGGTCCTTTAACTTAGCTAAGTTAGAACCTATATCCATTAGACTTTGCTTTAAGTATAAATACCTACCCCTTGTTAAAAGTATCCTTCAATCATAACTTTAAGATAGAGTTTGTTAACTCTATGTAAGGATCATTGTCATGATTACTTACTCCCATCTTGGATTTTGTCACAGTCAATCCCCTTGAGTATTAACTTAGATCTAGAGAGTTTTGTTAAACTCTACACAAACATTATTATATTTGTTCCCCCTTGGAGTCTTGACCATAGTCAAGTGTTCCTCATCCCTAGTTAGGAGAACTACAGTTGCTCAGATTCCATCCTAGTCAGGATACGTAGGCATAAGATGCGATATCTTTGCGAGCAAACTTAGAGCTACCCTTAGGTATTTATCTCAACTTTACCCTAACCTTGATCCCATAACCCTAGAAAACAACTTAGATAACTTAGCATACATACACACAAAAGGTTCCTGTAGAGTACTACAGATGTCTAGGATGTGAAATACCTACCATAGGCATAACCAACCCCTGATCCCCGAATCTTTAGCGTTGTTCTTACATCATTCAAAAAAAAATTCTTTCTTTAACCTTTCCTTTGGATAAATCAAAGCTTGATGGTGAATTTCAATGAATTAAGATTCAAGTTAATCAATAGGTTGATATTCGGTTCTCACTGCAACACTGATTTAGCTTGTTTGAAAGATAACATCAAATTAAATATTAGCAAATCTCTAAGAGTCAGTTTACACAACCTTGCAGTAGTATGCTTTCATAATAATATTTTCCTCAATTAGATCTTTTAAGGGTTGTAACGTGGCCTGGTTCATGGTTATGAAACAAAGAATATAAGGCTCAAAACTTGGTTTGTACACACCTCTTCTTCTTGAAGATCTCCAGTCTAACATTCTGTTAATTCTACACACATTCTTTTTCCAACAGGGTTGGCGGTGTAAGGGTGAAGATGATGATTCTTAAAATGGCAGTCATCTTATTTTGTTTTTGTCATGGATGTCAGTGACCCTTTGAATTTGACATGGTGGTCACTGAATCTTATTTCGTTTTTTGCTGAGGATTTTATTTTTCTTAATCCCTAATTTTTCCTGGACTATTTTTTGAAGCTTGTGGTCCATCGGGATTTCCATGCTTTTTGCCTATGTCTCCTTTGAGGTGTTCGACTTAGCGGGCTTTTTTTAAAAAAATTTTGTTGTTGAAGGATTGTGACTGTCAAGTCATTGGTTATTAAAGAACAACCAGCATACCCTTTTGTATTTTGTTTTCTTCATCCTCTCTCCAATTTTTTCTAAAACAAAGGTTTGATAAAGAAAGTGAACTGGAGAAGTATGTGTGTGTGCTTTGCAATAAATTAGAAAAATGAGTGAATACAACAAGACTAATTCAGAACATGCATAATCACTTCATTAATAAAACCAAATACAAATAACAATTTTTAAAGCAAACAATACTCAGACAAATAAAACAAAAAAAAATCAAAATGACAACATGGCTTGAAGATCAACCTTCTTTGAGGAGATGAACTTTTCTTTCATGACTTGCTACTGAATTAGGTTGGTGGCAGCATGGGGTTTGTTGTAATATTTGAGATTCTTGGGGTGACTGTCAGATGCTTAGATTCAACCAAGTCTTGAACTTTATGTTTAAAAGCTCTGCAATTCTCAATTGTGTGACCTGGGGCGCCTTTATGATACTCGCAGTAAGCACTAACATCATAGTCTGGAGCAATAATGGTTGGAGGAGCTAGATCCCTCAAGGTAATTGATCCATCCTTCATTAGATAAGGAAAGATCTGGCTATATGGAACATGCAGAGGATCAAAGTGCCTTTTTGGCCTCCTTATCCTTTGCTGATTAGGTTGACGCTGCTGTGGAGCATATTGCTAAGGTATTTGAGTAAGAATTGGAGCTAAAACAGTTTGCTAATAAGGCATATGAGCATATTGCGCCTGTGATACCCCAAATTTTGACCCCTAGATCTCATCATCCTTTTAGAGAGCATTAGTATTGTTTATCTAACCTTAACCTTTTTCAAGTTTGATCTTTGTTAAGATACAGGTGAATTAGGGTCCCACACAGTCGGGAATCGGGGTTTCTATGGTTTGATCAGTCAAGTTTTTGGATTGATTATCCATGTAGAAACTCTCTACATCATCAAGGATATTACGTTGGATCAAGTATGAATCCAATTTGAGGTTGTCCCCCCAAAGGAGAGGAACAGTACAGTCCAGGACCCTAAATTAGGGTTTCTGATTGGAAAAGTCAACTGTAGTTTGACTTTTGATTTAAATGGAATTCCAATGGTGGAATCATGGTCCATAAAGCTTATGTGACTTATCGAAGTCCCCTCAAGAAGTTTCAAGGCCTCAGGGAACCCAGAATACCGACAGTCGATTCAGAGATTTTCGATCGTTTGGTTCGTCTGACTGAAAAATCAACTCATTGACCAAGAGGGTTCTGACCCAAAATTGAAGCCAATTATGTTCCCAATGTTATGTCATATCTAATCATGAAGTTTGGTGACCATTGGATCAAGAATTGAGAAGTAATCAAAAAGTGGGGAAATTAGGGTTTTGAAAGGGGCTAAGTCATAACTTCCTAACCACACATCCAAATGGAGTGGTTCAAGGCTTGTTAGAAAGGTATCAATGAGATCTTTAAAAGTGGTGTCCACACCTATGATCAATTTTTCAGCCAACTTCAAGGGGATATTTGACATAGTTCCACTTGTAATTTGAATTTGTGTAAAACATGAAAGTTGTATATCATGTTTAGGGATTTCCAAAAAGTACAAGAACTCCCCCATATTATTTGTGAGCTAGGAGTCTCGAAGAGAGGAAGTTGAGGTCAAAAAGCTTGAAATCCAAAATCTCAACTTGCAATGACATGATGCAAAACCAATATTTGACTGTCAATCTTGTTGCTTTAGGTTGATTAGTGGCAAGATAGACTCTAAACAACGTATTACACGAAAAATCCAAAGGTCTCACAAGGATTCAAGGTTTGAACCAAGAGAAACTTCCATTTATGGCATAAAGTGATTAATGCTATTTTGATAAAGCATAACTTTTCCATAAAATCTGCCTTGAGCCACTCCCTTATCTCCTTCCACACTCCAAGATACATCTCAATCTCAGAAGCATGTCCTCAAGCTAGCAAGCTTTGTACTTGATCACATGAATCAAGGAAAATCATCATTGCTAGCAAGTTGGTTCTCAAATGGACAAGTTGTCAAGAGACTTGAAAACCAACTAGATCCTTACCCTTCACTCTCCCTATAAATAACACACTCTCTACACATCATAAACACACCAGATCCAACACCAATCCAAGCAGAAACACTCTCTTCTTTCTGTTTTCCATCTTTCTTGCCAACTAAGAAAACTCTAAAAACTCCAAAATCTGCCTTGAGCATAATTCAACCTAAATTAATTTCCAAACATCAAACCTATCCACAAACACTTCAAGCACTTCATAAATGTTGTATTTAAGCTACCTCAATCAGCACTTTTACCAGAAACACCTTTTTCACAAAAGTCAACTGTTAAACCAAAAAAGGATAACTTTATGCATTATTCAAGAGATCCTTTTGTTCAGAGCTGTTCCATCTCTTCCAAAACCTCAAACACCTCAAATATAAGGTGTAGTTAATTTATGAGGAAGATCATACTATGGGAGGCCGGTCAATAACAATTTTTGTGTTAAAACATGCTAGAGAAATGATATGTAGATCATTCTCCTAAAGCAGTGCCACACGAAAAGAAAAAGAGAACAATCTCATCTTAATCAAGAACTTCCATCGATTAATCAAAGGTAACCTATCACTATCCTAAAGTGTAGAGAATGATCCAAATGATTATTCAACAATAGATTTGAAATAATAAAGATTAAACAACTTTGAAAACCAACAATCAGTGACTTTTAAGATCCCATTCACCAAGAGTGGAAAAGAAAATCAAAACTAAAAAAATAAGAAGAAAATAAGAAAATGAAATCCTAAAATAAACAGTAAAATATAAAGATATTAAACTCAAACTTCTAAACGAAAATAAGAAATTAGAATTAAAAAAACAAAAGAGAAAATTAAAAAAGAAAAAGAAATAGGAAAAGAGGGGGTAGCGAATGATTTGATGTGTGTAGAGAAATGGAAGCTGCAAAACAGGCTTCGAAACCCAAATCAAATTAATTAAACTCAATGGAAAAAGAAAAAAAATAAGGATCGGTAAAACAAATTATGTTTTCCTTTTCATCCCCTTCCATGCGTTAGATCTCTTAGCTCGCTCCTTTCAAAACCTTACCTTTGTCGTTTCTCTCTCTATTTTCATATTTCAATTTCGGTTCTTAATATCTTCTATCTCTATTCCACGGCTCGATTTCTTTCTGCATTTCCGCTTTCAATTCTGAATCTCTCTTTCTCAATCTCGCTCTCTTTTCGTCTCTGTTTGTATGTTTTGTTGAAGGATTTGGTGGTTGATTTGTGAAGCTGTTGTGTTAAGGGTGTTGAAGATTGAATGAAGGTGATGGTTGAAGGTTGGATGGATTGGAATTCGGAAGAGTTTCTGTGGCTAAAGAGTGCTTGAGGAATTAAGGTGATTGGGTTGTTATTTATAGAGGAAAGGTGAGTGAATTTGAGGATGTTGCAAGTCATTTTGTGGTATTCTAAGCTTTTTCCAGAGTTGTACATTATTTTTATTTTGTGTGAATTTCATGTTGTTTGGTGACGTCTTCATTTACTCATGTGGGGTCACGAGGTTGAGGTCGTATTACTACTTGGAAGGCTTGCAAAAGGTTTGTATTGGATGGGGTAAACTTGTTCAAATGGCTGCTCCTTGTAGTGGGTTGCTTGAAGTTGTGGCCTTGGAAAGGTTTTGGTTGAATGTTGGCTAGTGTGTTAGCTTGATTGGGGTATTAACTCATGGCTTGGTTTGTTTTGGCAGCTGAGGTTTGAAGGCTTAGTTGTTGCGGGTAATACTGGCTCGGTTTAGTATAGCATGTAACAATTGGTTTGCAATGTTGTTTTTGCTTTTTCCCTATGTTTTCTTGTAATTTTATGGTAAGTTATATTGGACTTGTGTGTAATGGCAGCGTGACATGTAGGTTCGAAGGAAGATGTCTCACGATCCCCTTTTTTTGTGTAACACTTTGTATAGAAATGTATTGGGCTTTTATGTTTTTGTTGTAGTGCTTTTTGTAATATAGACTTTTGGACCCTATGAATCATGTACACGGGCTTTGCACATTTGAAATCTTTGATTTTTGCACCTCCGTGTGGATTAAACTTGCTTGAACTATAATAATCATAATAAATTCAAATTTGATTCATGACTTGAGATTCCAAAGTTTGATTCAAAAGCCTCATAAACCAAGTTCCATCGTTCTTGAATTCTTTCACTTGAATATGAACTTGAATTGATACTTGACAAATGAAATAACACATGAATCCATATTGAAATGGTCTTGAATTGAATAGCAAGCTTGAATTCTTTTGAATAAATGTCAAGAACATTAACCACATAATTAGGAATTGCAAATGACTTGAAATATTGACCAAATGCCTTGACGGATCTGCAACTTGATTTCATCAGATAAATTAAATTGGAACAAATCTCTGGTTTGGAAATGAATTGATGATCTTCAGATATGAGACACTAATCCATGAAAAATCAATCTTGAGAATGAAGCAATCTCCTTCTTGTTTGACCAAGACTAGATCAAACTCACATGAACTTCAACTCTTACTACACACGCACTTGTCCTGATAACCTTGAATGAACTTTGATTCATCCTTGCAACATTTGGGCTTAAGCAACAAGCAACTTCATATATTTTGTTTGGACTTTTGAATAATGGTTAGTAAACATAAACACAAATGAGGATAATATTATACAGGTAGAACAAATTTGGGGTATGACACCATCCATCCATGATACACACTTAGGTATCATATTGCATGAATGTTACCTACTAGTATTATCTAAAACATACTTGTAACTTAGTTGTCTTTTTAATCCATTTACCAAGTTTTAAGCCTAGGTTTCCTCGCTCATCTTCACATTGTTTTAAGCATGCTATAACACAATAAAACACATAAACTGTTATTCATATATCATACATGTAACACCTATACTAGTATAGTATAAATAAGTAAAACATAAATATTTCACATAAGGAAAATGGTCATCATAATAAATAGGACTTTCGGAGCCAATCCCCTCACTAAAATAGGACTTTTAGGACAAAGGCCCCTCACCAAAAATACCAAACCAATTTACATGGTGTTGGCCCTCACCCATTTATGTATTATACCAAAATCACTTAAATTCAATACTATTCTATCAATCAATAACATATACCCATAGGCACATACATGTGAGGGACATTAATCACAATTCCACAATTAGCTAGATCAGAAATTTTAACAAGTGGAATGTTATGGTGAGAAATATCTTAAACATATTTCTTGACATGCAACCTGAGACTAGACTCTAAGATACTTTGAGAAACTCCAATTCTTGTTTCACCAAACTCACTATCATGATTTTGGTTAATAAAACTCCATTCATATGAGAAGTAATGCAAAAATTCCTCTTCTCCTCCAACTCTTTCTTCTGAACCACTTCTGGTTGTTCAATGTTTGGAGGGTCTCCAGCCTGACCATCAGTCTTCCCTTCAATGACAACTCCTTGCATGAGTTTCATAAATCCCATAAGTGGTAATTCCTCTCTAATGTTGAGTTTTGGTAACCCCTTGACATCATATTCAGATATGATCTCCTTCATGCTCTTAACCTTGGATGAGGGCTGACAAATCCTCATATAACATTTTTCTTTGGATCTTGATCCCTTCATTAACACAACTTGATTCTTGCTAGGGACAATACATTCTAACTTGTAGCTAACATCCAGATCTTGATCAGATGATTGAATTGTGTTGATCAAGTTATGAGTTAATCCTTCTACTAGCAACACACCACCAAGACATGGTAAATCAGGACTCACCAGCTTGCCTATCCCATTGATTCTTCCTCTAGTTCCATCACCAAATGTGACATGCATATCAGAATATGGATTTAACTCTTCAATATATTTCCTTTCATCAGTCATATGCTATGAACATCCACTATTAAAATACCAATCCTTGATAGAAGAAAATCTAAGAGGAACATGATCTAAAAGACATTTGGCAGTTTCCTTGGGTTTCCACACTTTCTTAGCTTGAGTTTTCTTTCCTTTGTAGTTTGACTAATTATAATGTTGAGGAAATCCATGAAGTTTATAGCAAAAGGATATTATATGACCACAATTACCACAGTGGTGACATCTCTTTGCATAGTTCTTGTAACCCCTTTGTCGAGGGTGCACATGTCGAGCACAATGCTGAGACATGTGGTCCAAAATCTGAAAGTATGTCTTCTTCTTAGTGGGGAATTCAACTTTTTTGTTCATGGAACAATAATTAAACCCTATAGTGTTCTTATCCCTAATCTTCAATGTCTCAGCTAACATATTAGAACCAACATTCAACATACGAACAAATTTTGTCAAGTTGTAAAGTTGGATTTTAACAATGTGACGTCTTCTTCTAGCCCCGCAATGGTTGAACCATGCTTATATTTTTATAGGAGTAGATCACTTATGGTTTTCTTTTTTTTCTCTTTTCTCAAGCAAGATTCCTTCCATTCAGTGAGAAAATATGAATAAGTTTCAGTAAGATCATCTGCTGACATATCTTCATCACTAGACTCACTACAAGATTCGTATTTCCTAATAAAAACTATCACTTTATTAGACTCAGGCCGAGTGATTGACAATTCTTTTTTCAGTTTCTTTAGAAAAATGGGACATTCGACTATAGTATGGCCAAACCCTTCACATTCATAACATTGATCTCCTTTTCCTTTGTTATCTTTGAAACCATCTTTGCTTTTGTTCAGTGGACTGATGTCTGACCTCTTATCTGGGTCATTTGTTCTCCTTTTTCTGTCTATCTTTTTCAAATCATCATTTAATTTTCTTCCAACAAGGGTTATAGCCTCTGAAAAGCTTTCTCCACCTTAATCTTTATTCTCTCTAGTGTTGGACACAAAATCCATGATTTTGTTCTTCTTTTCAGATCTATCATTTAAGGCCATCTTAAAGGTTTGTAGGAAACCAATGAGTTCATTAACCTTTATACTGATTAGGTCTCGGGCTTCTTAAATAATAGTTACTTTCTTATCAAACCTCTTAGGAAATGATCTGAGATTTTTCCTGGCAAGCTTTTCTTTAGACATCTTTTCACCTAAGGCAAAAGTGGCATTGACAATATCACACATTCCGATGTGGAATATATTCTTCTTTATTAATTCTCAAGTTCTCAAACTTTGTGGTAAGGAGCTGCAACTTTGACATACGAATTTTGGATGTGTCTTCATGAGTAGTTTTGAGAATCTGTCAAGCTTTTTTAGCTTCTGAACATGTGTTGGTTAGCCTGAACATGTTCTTGTCCATACAATTAAAATAGCATTCAAATCCTTGGTGTTTCAAAGAGATTCCTCATCTTCAGCATCAGTCCAATCTACTTCTAATTTCAGACTAGTTGTTCCATCTTCAACAGTGACTATTGGATGTTTCCATCCTTTAAGCACAATTTTCCATGCTTTACTTCATAAGGATTTGAGAAAAGAAAACATCACCACCTTCCAATAATCATAATTTGCGCCATACAAAACAAGTGATTTATGGTCATATTTCATTGTCTCAATTTAAGTATAACCTATATTCTCTGGAGCTCACACAACAAGTTGGGGTGCCTTCTCTGATTCCAATTAAAATTTTGTTCCTCGGGAGACACATGTCGAACATAATGCTCTGACAACAGGTCTGACAAGATAAACCATAGCCACTACAATAATAATTTCTAGATGATAGAGCAGAAAAGTAATAATCAACACAGTCAATTGTTTACCCAATTGGGTGAAACTACACCTACATCTGGGGGACTGGGTACATAACCCAAGAAATGAAAGTCACTTATTAGTATTAGTTTACTACAATTAGTCTTACAAGCAATTACAAATCCTATATTTTCCAATGCCTCTTCATAACAATACCTGATGAGTTTCTATTTAGAGCCTCCCCCTTAACATGAGAACCTACTCACTTTCTTCTCTGCCACAAAACAACTGACAAGGGAAAACAACCATTAAACTCTAGTGATCAACTTCAATCTAAACAAGATGAAAGAATGTCATTACAACTCAACTATAGAAACCTTCTATGCCAAGTTTCTAAAACATAGAGGTGAACATGGCAATGTTGAATTTACAACTCAACTAGACAAACCTTCTATGCCAAGTTATTGAAACATGTCGGTGTACATAAAGATTCTACACTAATCATATTAGAGCATTACCATGGAATACGTGACATAAAACCTAGCACTCTAAGATCTTCAATGGGAATGCTTGTTTTCTAATGTAGGTTTGAGCTCGTTATTTTTCTTATGGATCTGCCGTTATTTTCGTCCAGAATCTTTGCACAATCTGTTGGATATTTGATTTTATCCAACAAAAAGATATGATTTGATTTGTTACAAATTCAAATTTAAATCTCTTTTAAATCTGATTTGATCATTAGAATTGTCCAACAAATCATATAAACATATTGCTAAACCAATAGTAATAAAACATAACCAAATCTTCTCAAAAGATTCAGTTAAAACGTAGAAATTTGGCGCCTGTTGCACAAGGCCCATATGTCATACCCACATGTCGGAGCATCACGTCCAACATGTGTCCCTTTTGCAATTCCATACTGTCGCTACTGCGAAAATCGGCGCCGGCTGAACAGAAGAGTCGCCACCGTGCGTTATTTATCCCCCGGGAGGGAAAGGAAACGCTCAGAGTAAACCTCGCACAACACGGGAAAGGTATGGTCGTCGCAACCAAAACCTGGATTCGGGAGTCGGTTACGCAAGGGGAAGGTATTAGCACCCCTCACGTCCGTCGTACTCGACGGGATCCACGCTTGTTTTCGGGTATGGATTGTTATTCTATCTAAACTATAGGTCGAGGGTTAAAAAGAAAATAAAATGAAAATAAAAATGACTCGGCAAAGTATCGCACTTTATGCCTACGTATTCCCGCCTGGAACGAGAAATCAGAGTCAACGTAGTTCGCCTACCTACGGGAAAGGAGGGGAAGGTTGCTCGCTAGGATATCGCATCCTATGCCTACGTACTTCCACACAGCATGGAAGATCAGAGCAAACGTAGTTCGGGCCACGTACGACACAAGTCTGTCTTGGTTGATTTTATTCCTTCTGAAAAAAGGTTTTTCTGATTAACAGTCCAAGCGGACAAAAATGACGTCTTGATGAGTTCACATTCTTTTACGGAAGAAGTGTCCTTTATTGTGTTTGAAATTTTATTGTATTTTTCTGTTTGTTTTGAGAAAGAAGAGACAGAACTCTAACCTACGGTTGCGAAGGGAATCAGACTAACCTATTGTTATCATGCATGGGTTAAGACCTAGTGTCTATCATGCTCCTCTCTTGCACAGAGAGAAACAGAGATCCTAAGGGAATAGACAGAAACGGAAACAATATCAGATATATACAGTAAAATAGTAAAATGCATGGATGCAACAATACAAGCGAGGCAAGGGAGTCCCACTCAACCTCGAACCTAGAAAACAACAGGCAAAAGTGAACAGACTTCACTTTCAACCCAACAGGTTAAACAGCAAACAATACAGTCAGGGAAAACCAATCAATACATCAAGAAATGAAATACAGCAAAATGAACAGCCACAGCAGCTCTGCATCAATATCCATCTTCAAGTCATCTCCAATCAGCTACAAGCTTCAGTCAGCAGCAGTCTATATCTTCATAGCCTTCAGGTAAGGGCTTTGATCATCTGCCTTCCATCTGCAATGGCTTTTCTTCAAGTCTCAGGCTCTAGGATGAACATCAGTCAACCAGATGAGGTGAATGAATGTTAGACAGTTAATTACCTACCAAGGGTGGTTCATCAACTGTTAACATTAAACAGAAAGTTTCCTCTCAAAAGTTCTATCTCTCAAATATATTCACTGATCCTTCCAAAGGAAGGAGGTGGATATTTGAAAGAGACTTTGAATCATAGAGAAAGGATAGAGGCAAACAAAGCCATCTATGTTTGAGAAGCAAGCTTTCTAATCTAGAGCTCTGCCTAGCTCCTAGACCCTAGTCTCCTCAGCAGCTGCTAGCAAGGACCTCCTCTTCAACTCTGGCAATTGCTCTTCAATCTCTGGATCTCTAATGGTCTTCATCTCCTCAAGTCTTCAGCTCTCCCAAGTCCCCAGACAATCCCAATACCCACACAAGCAAGCAATAATCCCCAGAGGGCACACCACACCAGTCAATCAGATATACAGCATATCAATAGCAGTAGGGGCATCCTGACTTTTTCTAAGGGATCTAATAACTACCCATAGCCCCTATAGTCCCATAACTAAACTATTCAAACCCTAAGTCCTAAGGGAAAAGAATCAAATCTCCTAAGTCATCACCTAAAAACCCTAATTTTATCCATGTTGTTCAAGCCTATATTAAGCACCTAAATTTAATTCTAAAAAATGGGAACTAAATTGTATCTACAAGTTTGATGTCTAAACTAAACAACCTAAAAAGAATGGATAAAAAATATGAAAGCATTTAATAGAACAAAAAATAACAAAATCATGCATGAAATGGAACTATATAAAATGTTATTTATTTAGAAAATATGGAAAAAATATCAAATAAAAAAATAAAATGCAATTTTTATTTTTATTATTTTCTAGACACCTTAAAGAAAAATATGCAAAAAGAATGAGTTAAAAATGATTATTTTGCTATTTATTATGAATTTTAGAAGATGCATGAAAAAATTAAAAAAAAAATAAAAGAAAATATAAAGAAATAAGATGGAGGGGGTGAGAAAAGCAAGAAAACCGAGTTAAGTACGTTGGGCCCATCAGAATGGGGGGTGTGAATAGCTCTCTGAGCCCAATTCCCCCCAATTAGTGAAACGGTGCGTTTGGGATTTCAAATTTCCCACCAGATTGAAGCGTGAATCACAGCCGTTGGATACTCTCCCCAGGTCAAAAGTCCAACCCCCATCGTACGGCTCTCCACCCTTCTTCAACCTCCAGCTCCTAGGGTTTCAGCCATGCATTCCATACACGAAGGTTCCACTCACTCGTTCTCCATGCTTTCTTGATGAAAAATAAAAATTCCAAGCCCTAAAATACTCTACAAAACTCAAGGAATCCATGTCTAATCCTAGTTTTCCCTAACTCTCATTGTACACTCCAAACAGAGAGCACGAAATTCAGGGCACACCATGCTTGCCTGAGGTCAAAGTTGCCAGAACTCAAACCTGATGATCCACAGATATTCTACATGCTTGCCTCATTATTTTATGCTTCATCACATTGATTATAACTCAACACACAGCTTATTCTCGAAGCCAACAGAAATGACAACCTGTCATGGATCTCCATGAATCTATCCCTAAACTTCAAGAATTGATCCTCTAGGGTTTCTAAACAACGTTATCCTAACCACATGATCTCTACCAGCCAGAATAGTGAGATTCGAAGAAGTTTACATACCTTGCACTTGATGATGGTGATGGTAGTTAGACCTCAATTCAACCTTTGATACTTGCTGAAAACGATCTCCAATGACTGAATATGCTTCTGTTTGCAATGATTTGTGCTTAATCCTTGTGAATCATGCTATTCCATCCTTCATGCAAGTTGGAGTTTCAAACTGAATCTCTTCACACAGCCACGAATTCTCTCCAATCTTTTGTGCCAATTACTCCATGATGATAGTAGATGATGATAGTGATAGAAATCAGAATGATAGAGGAAGTTTCAATGGGTTTTGGATGAAAGTGCAAATTGGAATGAAGAAGATAATAGGTATAATCCTTGATCAATTCAACCACTTCTTGATGTGAATCCTAGGGTTTGAATGATGATGATGATGATGATTCAATCCAAAGATGTGAGAATTTTGAGAGATTTGTAAGAGTTTGAGTATCTTATGGAAGAATAAGAAAATGGATGAAAATGGAGATTTTTGACAAATGGGAACACCAACCCTTGCATGAACCAGCTTGCATGAATATATAGGTTGCATTAGAACCTCCTAGAACATTGGAGAAATTTCCCTTACACTTTTCCCTTTCAATTTGGATTATGTTACTTTCAATTCAAGCAACCATGGATAACTCACAAATTATGACCTAAGCTCAAAATTCCACTTTAGCCAATGTCTTTAGAATGCCTTTTCCATTCAAAATGACCTATAATTTTGCATCATTTGGCCAAGATATGAAAAATATCATTTTTTAAGCCATTTTCCTTCATTAAATTCACCAATTTTGAAACCTTGTGCTATGAACTTTTCCAATCTATCATGGTTACTTTTCTAGACTCAAAATGTCATTTGGAGCAAGTTTGATGTTGTAAGTTTTTTCATTTGAGGCCTCCTTGTATGAGTTTTGGACATAGGTTAAAATGACCTGTAATTCACAAATGACCAAAATACCCTTTGCTTGCCAAGACCATAAGTTGAGTTCCACACATCATATGAAGGCATACTATACCATTATAGAAATCTAAGACAATGAGGAACAATTCTTATGTTGACCAGAAATTCATTTGAAATCTCCTTGAGGGGTAAAAATTGCTTGGAAGTTAAGTCACTTTCACAGACAAAATTTCAGATACCTCAGATGACCTGTAACTTGCAAGGACCATAACTTGAGTTCTATAAATCTCCTTAATGTCTTCCACCACTCAAATTAAAGGTCTTGAGATCCTCTACAAGTTTCATGTTGGCCAAGGATCCATTTGAGGCTTTCATTTTGACTTATCTTGCTTGGAAATTTGACCTAAACTAGGGGATTTTACATAGAAACCCTAATTTAGAAACTCCTCTTCTCCTTGATTTCTCTTGATTTCTTCTTAGCATGACAACATATCCTTATTCTACATGTCAAATGATGAACCCCACCTTTCTCCAATAGCCCTTAATGCCTTTAAATCAATCAATTGACCTAGGGTTGACCTAGGGTTGACCCAGATGAAACCCTAGTTGACTGTCTTCAACTGCAATTCTTGTGATCACCTCAACAACTTGTTTTCTTCCCCAAATGACTTTCTAAACCTCTCATGATGTCTAGATACTCCCCATACTCTCAATTCACAACTCATAGTTCCCTTGTTGACCCTCAGATACCCTCAGATGGGAGATAGACTCAAGGCTTGATCTGCTGAACTCTCTGCTCTCAAATTCTTTTCTGATGACTTGAATGAGATGGAATTAGGATAATATCCTCTTGATAGGCCTCTAGAGATGAGAATAATGATTGGTCCCCTGTTGAATGACTTGCTATGCTTATGCTATGCAGATGGTTAGTCCATGTACATGGCTCTATATGCAAATGCTAATGATATTGAAACATAAACCAAATGAATAAGGTTGGGCAAATTCTAGGGTGCAACAGCTGCCCCTATTCAAGCGACTTGGACCCGATTGGGTGAAGAGCCCGGAGCCTTCAGACATTCGCGGTACGAGACGGTTGAATACTAAGAAACCCGGAAATTTGCCAACCGCAGAAATAAACTGCACCCCTGCTTGGGGTAACGACATCCACTGCCTGGACCTGACTGCTTGCAGCCGCTCACTGATCTCGTAACGACCATGCTAGGGATAACAGATTGCCTGCTTGTCCACATTAGGACTCTGTCTGTCATCAATACGAAGAGATCTCAACTAAAACCTGTCCACGTTAGGACTCCACTTGCTGTTAACCCAGAAAAATCTCGGCAACTCCGATAGGGGATATTCCAATAAATCGTTCACGTTAGGAATGGACTCTTCCACGTTAGGAATAACACCATCCACGTAAGGAATCATCTCTTCTGCATCTGTCCACGTCAGGACTAAACTTTCCATCTTTCCACGTCAGGAAGCGATCTTCTTTCCACATAAGGAGAACTATATCAATCTGTCCATGTAAGGACCCTAATACCACTCGACATGTCCGCGTCAGGCCTCCGATCTTTCCGCGTAAGGAATACAACTTTGGTTCTGAACCTGTCCACGTTAGGACTCACCTTTCCACGTAAGGAGTACATCATTCTTCCTCGTCAGGAATCAACTTTTCTTGACTCCGTCCACGTACGGACCCCAATCTCTCCGCGTAAGGAATCTATCTGCTTCTTCCACGTTAGGAATAACTCCTTTGATCTGTCCGCGTCAGGACTAAACTCTTCCACGTCAGGAATAATCTCTTTCTTTCCACGTCAGGAATCAATCTTGATATGTCCGCGTGAGGACTCAACCTTTCCACGTAAGGAAACCCATTTTCCATGCAAGGAATCTCATCTTTCCACGTTAGGAATAAACTCGTCCACGTCAGGACCCATCTTTCGTCTTGATTTGTCCACGTCAGGACTCAGGCATCTTCGACCCGCTGGGGAAATAAAACTTGTCCACGTCAGGACTCCCATCTCCTCTGTTGAGAAAGCCAAACTCGTCCGCGTCAGGACTCACACCTTCGTCTGATCTGTCCACGTCAGGACCCATGTTTCGCCAACACGAAGAAAGATAACTGCTGAGAGTAAATGGTCCATGTCAGGACACCAACACAAAGAGTAATCAGTTTTGTCAACGTCATGACTCCACATTCCATCAATTCCGGGAACCCGATTCTGTCCACGTTCGGACTACCACATCTCATCAACCCGGGGAAATAAATCTGTCCACGTTAGGACGCCCACTTCTGGAAAAAAATCCCGTCAATATAGGAATAAGTTGTCCACGTCAGGACTTAGTTCTCCATTGATCCCCACCCACAAACTTCTTAGCACCGACGTGACAGCGACTTTGAGGCAGACTCTACTGGGGATATCTGGGAACCAAACTACCGGATGCCTGCTCTGATGACCGGCGGTGGTCTCTGAAATTCTGATTCATGGAACCCCTTGATGACAAATAGCTCTGCTTGGAAATAAAGAGAAATTTATCCTGGTAACTCTGTGGGGAATACTGCCGAAACTGACATTATCATTGAATATCTCATGCCGAGATCTTGAGGATTTGGGTAGTTCATTTGAGCAAGAGCTCCCTCTACCTGAACTGCTGTAGTGCAGAAACTGCTTCAGCAAAATAAATGCTGAAGGTAACGCCGACTCCGCCGGGGATAGCCAGATGCTACAAAATTATTCCAGCAAAATAAATGCTGGAAGGGTGAAGTCGACTCAGCTGGGAAATTAGGAACTTAACCCGGACACCTTGTTGAGATAACCCCCTGCTGGGGAGTAGCAACTATGCACGGTATGATCGGACTTTCTGCTAGAGATTGAACTGATATTACACAGTATTCATGACAAAATAAATGACAGGACCCGCCACCAACTCTGCTGGGGAGTATCTTGATCTTCGAGTTCCACTGGGAGGAAAGAACAGTTGTGGAGAGGAGAAAATTTCGTTGGGGATGGGATGATTCTCTTGGGGGAAATTAACTGACTCCACTGGGGAAGAATAAATGACCTTGCGGGGAAGGGGAACCGCCTGAATACCGCTCACCAATTTGGAAATGTTAATCTTTTGAGGCTGAACCACCCTGCTTGAGATAAGGAATCCTTCCGGGGGACACCACACTACCTGCATGCAGCCTACGATCTTTGAATCGTCAATTCCGTAGAGGATGAACGAATTTGCTGGATAATACTTTTGCACAAGCTACGACTAGCTGGAGAGTTCTATCCTTCTTCAGGAAGAACCTGCATGACCTGCATGAGGGTTGAGTCCTTAGTCATTGCAATCTTTTGATCATCTTCCTCGTACGGTCATGAAGCCTGCAACAACGCAAACAAGACAAGACAAGCCTATGCAACCAAACCAACTCAGGTTAGTGACGTTATTTTCAGTTAATTCAAAGCTTTAGCAACTGTTGGCAAGGGCCAGCGACGTTATACTCATGCTAGCTTCATCAAACTTAGGCGTTAATCATGCACAAAACAGTAAAGAACAGTGTCAAGTACTGAATAATGTATTTTATTGATCGGGCCCCTGAATGGGCGGAGTTTTGTACACGGGATGTAACTCCTGAAATGAGGAAGCTACACAAAGCAAATATACAAATATACAAGTATGCACAAGAAGCATAAACATTGACAACTTAAATTTGTACACATGTCGGCAACGGGATACAAATGAACATCACGAACTGATCCTCCCATGACTCGCCCGACCCTAATGCTTTCCCGGTATCCCTACTTCTGAAGAGATTGTATCCGATAACTGGCTCCTCAACTGTATTCTCCCGCATTGATGCTTATTGCAATTATCAAATTCGGACCGCAGTCATTTGCTTTTTAAATCCCTAACTTTTGCGTGAACCGCCCTTTACGGGTTTTCAGTTCACCGGGATACCCTTTTTTGCCGAAGCCGCCCAATGTAGGTTTTCAACTTCGCGGGTGTACATTTTTTCAATTGTATCCCTAATTTTTGCCCGAACCTTTCATTCTGTTTTTGGTTCGCCGGGATGCCCCATTTTTGCCTGGACTCTCTTTTTCTGTCCAGCGGGTCTATTTTAAGCAAAGTATTTTTTAACTGCGTCTGAATTCACAGGTGACGTGAAGTCTTCTCCGTCCATAGTGGACAACAGCAACGCTCCTCCTGAAAAGACTTTCCTGACAACGTATGGCCCTTCGTAGTTGGGGGTCCACTTGCCCCTGTGATCCGCTTGCGGCGGGAGAATTCTTTTCAGCACAAGGTCGCCCGTCTGAAAGCTTCGCGGATGTATCTTCTTGTCGTACGCTTTCTTCATTCGGCTCTGGTACAAACGCCCGTATGCTAGAGAAGCTAGCCTCTTCTCATCCATTAAGCTTAGTTGGTTCAATCTGTTTTTTACCCATTCTGCCTCGTCTAGCTGAACATCTCGCAATACCCTCAGAGAAGGGATCTCAACTTCCAATGGTAATACCGCTTCCATTCCGTATACCAACGAGAACGGAGTTGCCCCGGTTGATGTGCGTACCGTCGTACGATAACCGTGCAAAGCAAAGGGTAGCATCTCGTGCCAATCCTTATAGGTCACCACCATTTTCTGAACGATCTTCTTGATATTTTTATTGGCCGCCTCAACAGCGCCATTCATCTTGGGTCGGTAAGGGGAGGAGTTATGATGTTCGATCTTGAAATTCTGACAGAGCTCCTTCATCATTTTGTTGTTCAGGTTTGAACCGTTGTCCGTGATTATCCGCTCGGGAATCCCATATCGGCAAATGATATCTCTCTTGATGAACCTGGCCACCACTTGCTTTGTTACATTTGCATAAGACGCCGCTTCCACCCACTTGGTGAAATAATCGATTGCTACTAGGATGAACTGATGCCCGTTAGAAGCTGTCGGCTCGATCTTTCCAATCATATCGATTCCCCACATCGAGAATGGCCATGGCGATGACATTACATTCAGAGGGCTTGGAGGCACATGGATCTTATCAGCATAGATTTGGCACTTGTGACACTTCCTCGCAAACTTGAAACAATCAGTTTCCATGGTCAGCCAAAAATAACCTGCCCGCAGCAGTTTTCTCGTCATAGCATGCCCGCCTGCATGCGTACCAAAGGTACCCTCGTGTATTTCCTCCATGAGCAGCTTTGCCTCTCTTTCGTCTACACAGCGCAACAGCACCAAATCGTGGTTTCTTCTGTACAATACGCCATCCGGGTTCAAATAGAAATTGCCCGCTAACCTCCTGAGAGTCTTCTGATCTTGACTGGATGCCCCAGCCGGATACTCTTTATTTTTCAGGAAATTAAGGATATCGAAATACCATGGTTTATCGTCAGATGCTTCGTCAATAGCAAATACATAGGCCGGCCTGTCGAGCCGAGAGATAATGATTCGGGGAGCTTCGTTCCAGAAGTTGACCCTGTACATGGAAGACAAAGTGGCCAGGGCGTCAGCCATTTGATTCTCGGCCCGCGGTACATGATGCAATTCAACCTTGTCGAAGAAAGGCAACAATCTCCTTGCATAATTCATGTAATGTATCAAATTGGGCTGACGTGTCTCCCATTCCCCTTTGATCTGATTCACTACCAGAGCTGAGTCCCCGTATACGTCCAGATTTTTGATTCGCAAATCAATGGCTTCTTCAAGCCCCATTATACAGGCTTCGTATTCGGCCTCATTATTGGTAACAGCAAAGGTCAGTCGGGCAGTAAACGGGATGTGCGACCCGTGTGGCGTGGTGATGATTGCCCCTATTCCGCTACCGTAAGCATTCACAGCTCCGTCAAATATCATCTTCCATTTGGAACCCAACTCTGGTCCCTCGTCTGGCAACGGCTCTTCACAATCTTTCATCTTTAGGTACATGATATCCTCGTCAGGAAAATCAAACCTCATCGATTGGTACTCTTCAATAGGCTGCTCCGCCAGATACTCAGACAGCACACTCCCCTTTATAGCCTTCTGCGAGACGTATTGAATATCATATTCAGTCAAGACCATCTGCCAACGGGCAATTCTACCTGACAACGCCTGCTTTTCAAACACATATTTGATAGGATCCATCTTCGAGATGAGCATGGTTGTATGATTCAGCATGTACTGCCTCAAACGCTTGGCGGCCCAGGCTAGCGCGCAACAAGTTTTCTCCAGCATTGAATATCGAGATTCACAGTCTGTAAATTTCTTACTCAGGTAATAGATCGCATGCTCTTTTCTCCCCGTCTCGTCGTGTTGACCGAGAACACAACCCATGCTTCCCTCAAGAACCGTCAAATACATTATCAAGGGTCTACCTGCCACCGGGGGTATCAGAATGGGAGGCTCCTGCAAATACTGCTTTATTTTATCGAACACCTTTTGACAATTTTCGTTCCACGTTACTGCTTGATCTTTCTTCAACAGCTTGAATAATGGTTCACACGTGGCCGTTAGGTGAGATATGAACCGGGCGATGTAGTTCATCCTCCCTAAAAACCCGCGCACCTCTTTCTCTGTTTTAGGCGTCGGCATTTCTTGAATTGCTTTTATTTTAGAAGGATCGACCTCTATTCCTCTTTCGCTTACGATAAACCCCAGCAGTTTACCCGATCTCACCCCGAAGGTGCATTTGTTAGGGTTCAGCCTCAGCCTGAACTTCCTAAGCCTCTTAAACAACTTCAGCAGATTCACCAGATGCTCTTCCTCCGTCTGGGATTTGGCAATCATATCGTCAACATAAACTTCGATCTCTTTATGCATCATATCATGGAAAAGAGTCGTCATCGCACGCTGATATGTTGCCCCAGCATTTTTCAGACCAAAGGGCATCACTTTGTAGCAAAATGTTCCCCAAGGCGTTATGAAAGTGGTTTTCTCCATATCCTCTGGCGCCATTTTAATCTGATTATAGCCTGAAAAGCCATCCATGAAGGAGAATACGGAGTATTGAGCAGTATTATCAACTAACACGTCAATGTGCGGAAGTGGAAAATCATCTTTTGGGCTTGCTTTATTCAAATCTCGATAATCCACACACATTCGAACCTTGCCATCTTTCTTTGGCACTGGTACGATGTTGGCAACCCATGAAGGATATTTTGTCACAGCCAGGAAACCAGCGTCCCACTGTTTTTGAACTTCCTCTTTGATCTTCATTGCCATATCTGGTCGAGTTCTGCGAAGCTTTTGTTTGACCGGTGGGCAGTCTTCTTTCAGTGGCAGGCGATGCACAACCATGTCTGTATCGAGCCCCGACATATCTTCATATGACCAAGCGAATACATCGTTATACTCTTGAAGCATTTCAACCAGTCTTTGCTTGATATCACTCTTCAGTGCGGCTCCAATACGAATATTTTTCTCAACCCCTTCCGACCCCAAGTTGATAATTTCGATGACCTCATCGTGAGGCAGAATGGCTCTTTCCTCTTGCCTCACTAACCAAGACAGTTCTTCAGGAACGTCACTATCTTCGACAACCTCTTCTTCGGTCTGGAATACCGGGTGCTCGAAGTCGGGACGAGTCATAGGTGGTTCAAGGATGTCATCTGAAAATGTTATCCTGCAAAAGGAACGGTTAAGTGCTTCAAAATGCGTATAAAGCGAACATCCACGTTGCCATTTTATTGAAAAATATAAAACAAGAAAGACAGAGATTACAGTATTTGCACATGAAAAACGCCATTTATTCAATGATTAACACGCAATGTTTATAACAACACAGCCCTAAGCAAATCCTGATGCCCCGGGCAAGACATCAGATTATTCAACAATTAATAAAGCAAAGCATTACTGTTTAAAAGTCACAGGAACAAGCTCCTGAATAGACCAGTTGCACAGTCCTTGTCCTGGCGTGCTTGGCTGAATCCAGGCATCCATATCACAGTCGCTGTCTCCTTCATCAGACTCTGAAGCAGCATTGACAGTTTCGTGGCACACTCCACTGGCAGAGATGGTGATTGGCTTTCTGAAACGGGGTGCCCCCACGGAAGGAGCGGATGACGACGGTTGGTATCCCAGCCCGAACCGGTCCATCTTCACAGGAATGTCCAGCACTTTGCCCCAGCCCTTTGCTTCTCCTGCTTCTACTAGAGCTTGAGCTTCTTTATACGATGAGACGGCTATCTCTGGCACTTTGCTCGGCCCGGGACCTTTGTCCTTGATGCGCAAACCTTCGAATGCCTGGCAGGGTGTTTCGTGGATCTCTCCGTCGACCTCCACATATTTAAATGACGACAGATGGCTGACCAGGATGTCCTCCTCTCCGCACACGGTGACCATGCTGTCTCCGACCATATATTTTAACTTCTGATGCAGGGTGGACGTGACTGCCCCTGCCCCATGAATCCAGGGCCTTCCAAGCAAGCAGTTGTACGCAGGCTGTATATCCATGATATAAAACTCAGTTGCAAACACTTCCGGCCCCACCTGCAGAGGCAATGTAATCGATCCAAAGACTGTTCTCCGCGTGCCGTCAAACGCTCTGACTACCAAATCGCTGGGTGTGCACAAGATTCCTCTAACATCCAACTTCATCATCGCTTTCTTGGGAAGCACGTTCAAAGATGACCCGGTGTCAACCAAGACGTGTGACATTACTGATCCTCTACACTCAACAGATACGTGTAGTGCCATATTATGATCTCTCCCTTTCGGAGTCAAGTCAAAATCAGTAAATCCCAGACTGTGGCCTGCATTCACATGTGCCAACACTCCTTCTAGCTGATTTACGGAGACGTCTTGGGGTACAAAAGAAGTGTCCAGGACTTTCAACAAAGCATTTCTGTGGGCTTCCGAACACAACAGCAATGACAGGATAGATATTTTGGACGGCGTCTGCTGCAGATGCTCCACAATCTTATAATCACTTTTCCGAATCAAGCGCATGAACTCTTCTACTTCTTTTGATGCCGATTCTTTGTCACTTGCTTGTACCGGAACATTCTCAACTGCTTTCCCTTTTCCTTTCGCTAGTCTCTCGGCCTCCACTTCGGGGGATATAAAGATCCTACCACTCCTCGTCATACCTCCCTAACCAACAACGTTATCCACAGTCTCGGCTGGCTGCTTGTTAACATCAATTTTTATCCCGTCACAATATACTTCCAACCCATACGACCATGGGACTGCTTTCGTATTCTCGTACGGGATTGGCCCGGCCTTAGTTATGGTGATCGGTGGTCGCTGAGCTGGTGCTGCAATAGTGATTGTCTTTCGTGGAATCGTTACCGTGGCCACATCACTCTGATCATCTGCTATTGCCCCTGCGGGCTCTTCGATTGCTGAACGGTCAAACTGCAAGATGCCTTCATCAATTAGAGCCTGAATGCCCTTCTTCAAATCGTCACACCCCCCAGCTAAGGTCCAACAGTCTAAGCAATACTCGTCACATCCCGGGTAAACACCCCCTTGCAACAGTCGGCTCTTTATCTCGCTCAGAGGCGTCTTTAAATCTTCAACATTCATAACCAGATTCAACCCTTCCTCAGTCAGAATGGCGTTGGCCCCATGATTAGGCATGGGTTTCTGCACTATATCCGGACCTGCCGTTCCGAAGTTGATAGTCTTATTGTCCAAAAGGTCCTGCACAACATGCTTAAAAGCGTGACAACCCTCTATATCGTGGCCCGGAGCCCCAGAATGAAACTCACAGTGCCTGCTTGCATCGTAACCAAACGGGGGAGCTCCCGTTATCGGTGCCAGGGTTCTTTTCTCTACCAGGTTTAATCCCAACAATGTCTGCAATAAATCGGCATAGGTTGAGGGAGGCTTCTCAAACACTCTTCTCAGTTTACTACCCTGGAATCTTCGCTGTGCCTGCTGTGCCCCCTGCTGAGGCTGCTGCTGCTGTTGCTGAACCGGTGGTTGTTACTGGAGTGGTTGTTGTTGATACAGGATAGTAACACTCGCCACCTGCTGCGGCTGACGATATTGACCTCGTCCCCTGCCTCGGCCTCGGCCTCGGCCTCCAAATACTGCGCTTGCCTCGCCCTGACGGCGCCCCCATAAGCTTTCCTATTACTGCCAGATGCAGTTGATTCCTCAGCCTGGAACTTTCCTTGCTTAATATTACGTTCAATCTTCTCTCCCATCAGAATTAGGTCTGAAAAACTGGCCAGAGACGTGTGAAACAACATGTCATGAAACAGCCCCGTGAATGTGCCGACAAACATGTCATTCATTTCCTTATCTTCTACCGGAGGACGGACTCTGGCAGCCATATCGCGCCACCTTTGCGCGTACTCTTTAAAGCTCTCCCCCTTCTTTTGCGACAGCCCGGCCAACTGGACCCGATTGGGTGCCAAGTCGCTGTTATACTTGTAGTGAGCTACAAATGCCTCTGCTAATTGCTTCCACGTCTTGATATCAGTTGGCTCCAACCCCATGTACCACTCTAGGGAAGGGCCCGACAGACTATCTTGAAAGAAATGCATTAGCATTCTTTCATCAGTTGAGTATGCAGACATCTTTCTGTAATAAGCTCGTACATGCACTTTTGGACATGTGTCGCCTTTGTACTTGTCAAACGTAGGAGCTTTGAATTTGATTGGCACCCTCAAGCCAGGTACCAGCCCCATTGTTGCCATGTCCAAACCCACAACACTTTGGTTTAGGACTCCCCTCATCTGCTCTTCCAGCATTCTGATCTTCTGGGAGTCATCCATCGGCCCTTCGAAACCTCCTCCGGAGAAAGCGTCCTCCTGCTGATCTTCTTGCCACATACCATTTCCAGCTCCATATCCATCATATCCATTATTACGTCTAGTTCTGATCTGATTCATCCCCGGACCTCGGCCTCTGTTGTCGTACCCTTGAACACCTCCAGCAGGGCCAAAAGCCATAAACCCTGCGCCGTTTCCATTTCCAAAGCCTCCATAGCCCTGATTGGCCACACCATAACCATCTTGCCCAAAGCCTTGAGCATTAAAGCCATACTTGCCAGTGTTATCGTATCCCTGATCGTTGAATCCGAATCCAGTATTGACAAAGCCGTTGCCGCCTAGATTATCTCCCAAATTGACATCACCCAGCCCAACATTATGGATAGCAGTCTCATTTCCAACTCCGACGTTACCATTTGCAGCAGCGGTAGCGTTGTTGACATTAGCAGCAGGTGTATTGATTACAGGCGGAGCCACTAGCGTGGGAGTACCGTCTCCATGAACAGTATCGACCCGTACGGACTGATGATCTTCATTACCGTGACCAGCATTTCGAGCCAACAGAGGCTGGACCATGGCCTGCAAATTCTCCTGCCCTTTCGCAATAGCTTCCATGGTCTGCATAAAGAGAGCGAGCTTCTCGCGCACGTCTTGCATCTCGTTCTGCATTTGATCCATGATTCTTCGGTAGTTGGTGCGGGTAGAATAGCGGTGCGGGTGTTGACCTGCAATCCTGGAAAGTACCTGTTGAAAAGCAGTAAATAAGACACTTACTCGAAGATTACCTGTAATGCAATATGAATATGAATGCAATGCAATGTGTCTGTGCTTTAGGGAAATTCATTCCCCCAGTTCTAGTGTGAAGGTGCCTGTGCAGTGACAGTGTTGACAACAGGAATATTGGAGCCGAATCATTGAAAGCCTTATATATTGCTGAGAAACCCGAATACAATGTCGCTGAAAGTACGATAAGAAGGCATGACCTCAACCAACAATCCTGGTGATGGTCAGCACTTATGCAAGTAAAGCATACAAGTTACTACAAGTTACTACATGAAATGATCAAATCCTCCCGAAAGTCTGGTACTCTTCTATCAACTTCTTGGTCTCTGGGTGACTTGGTCGATCAAGCAGCCCTTCAACAAGTTGGTTTCTCTTCTTAAGAACACGGCGCACGTCTTCAGCAGTTTCTTCCCATGTTGCTTCTCCGAAGCAGTCTTCTAGCTTTCGCTTCTGAGACACCGCTTCATCTCTGGATTTGATTGCCTTGTTCAGTGCATGCTGGACACTATACCGGGTCATCACTTCTTCCTCACACTTCTTGATGCTAGACTTCAACTTCTCTTCGAGGTCGAAGATTTGCTGTTTCAACTTATCTTCCCTCTTCTTATTATTGGTGAGTGTAGCATTCCAAGTTTTATTGCAAGAGGAGATTTCTCGGTGTGCTGCGTCGAGCGCCTTCTTTTTGGCTTCCAGCATGTCATGGGAGCTTCTGAACTCTTGCCCCAAACGTTCACGCTTTTTCTTTTCCTCAGTCAACTCAGCCCCTAACCTGTTTAATAGCTCGATTTGTTGTTGGAAAGCATATACGGCCTTGTTTTTCTCACTGCGTACTTGAGCTAGCTCTTGCTCTAACCCTTCGTTGATCTTCATCAAGGCTTCCTTTTCCTTCACAACTTGCTCGTAGACCTCCCTAGAGACAGTAGTTGGCTCTTCTGCCGGAATAGGAGCAATGACGGGTGCAGCTGGAAACGGCATTAACAACTGACTTGCTCTTTCCTGGATCCAAACCTTGTAAGGGGCATAGGCTTGACAGTCATTCTTTCCTAACAACGGCTTCCCTCTGCGGTTAATACGCGTCCAGGCATGTTGCAACTTGGCTAATAACTCCCCCTTCACGTTACCTGTGAAGTACAGAGATTCCTGTACTTCTTCCTCCTGAGGTGGATTCTTCAGCGCATATCCAAACTGACGAATGAATAGAGAAAGGTTGTAATTGATACACCCTTTTCTTCCTATCAGCGGCACATTAGGGTACCCAGAACAACTGAAGATGAGCTCAGATCCCAACAGGTCTCGATCAAACCACACAACGTCTTCGGAATATAGCCTCATCAGGCGCTCTGACCAACTGGCTGAGGTTGCACTGTCTACAAATGGTCCCTTCATGGGGAGATGACTTTTGAACCACATATTCAATAGAGGAGTACAGCAGTAAACAACTTTTCCCCTTCGGTTTTCGTTCTTGTAGTGCAATGAATGATAGAAGTCTCCGATCAACGTTGGCACTGGGTTGCCTGCAGCAAACAGATAGAAAGCATCCAGATCTACAAAGTTGGGCAAGTTGGGAAACAACATGATTCCATAAATGCATAAAGCCAAAATAGCATTGAAAACCACCCAGCAACCGTTCTTGGCGTACTCTTGAGCCTTGCCAACCAGAAAATCTAGAGAGAAACCGGGAACCCCAAGCCAAGAAGTCACCAACAACTCAGCAGCATTCATATGCAAGGCTTTGGCTAAGTCCTCCAACTTGGGCTCAGCAGCAGAGTGAATAAAGGGAACCTTGTTCTGCACGGGAAGCTCAGTAAACTCCACATACTCCTCAATGGTAGGCCCTAGAATGAAGTCAGCAAAAGTAAAGCATCTCAATGCGGGGTCATAGAACTGCATCAAGGTGTATAGCCCGTTCATCTCATCAGTCGTGGGCTTGCAGACTAATCTCAGTAATCTCCCATGACTCATTCTGAAGCTCCTCCTAACCTCCTCATCAGCAAGAGATACCAGACCAAGCAAAGAAGCAATATCAGGTGAAGGCAGCTTATACGCAACTGTTTTCCTCAAACCAGCCATAGTCAATACTCAGAAGTCTGGGCACTAGAACCGGGGAATATGCAAATGCACCTGCAGCACAGACACATGTTAGTAAAATGCAAGTGACGATGGATATGCAGGCAATGCAATGCAAGTAACATGCAACAGGGACCAAAGCTGTAGCTGAATAGCCTGAACCCAATCAAGAAAGGTCTCAGATAGACCGTCCAGAAGTCATCAAACCCTGGTCTCAGATAGACCTAAAACGAAGCTCCAACACTGGTCTCTGACAGACCTCAAACCATAACTCCAACTGGTCTCTGGTAGACCTCAAATCACATCTCCAATTGGTCTCTGACACACCTCAGAACACTCAAACTGGCCTCTGACAGACCTCAGAACACATCTCCAAATGGTCTCTGACAGACCTCCTAACTCTCCATAAATACCCAGGATCTCTGATCAAGAAATAACCGGTAGTCTGAAGGGCTAGTTACCTGCATAATCCCAAACCCTCTCACAGGTGGATGTCCTAGTAACTGACAAAGGTATGGCATCCTATGCGGTCGTCGGCGTCACAGACTTTCAGGGTTGATGATACGATTCCCAGAAGGAGTGGCATCATCAAATCCTGAAGAGGCCTCACTTAGCCAACTTCCAAATGATCGGTTCCCGGAGTCGACAATTCAGCTGACCAACAACCCCTTCGACCCAAAGGGTAGAAAAAGAAGCCAACCAGAAGAACCTCGTCCGAGTGTAGATTTCATGAGACACTAATGCAAGCAAAGTCGGCACGCGCCCACTACTTTCTACTCTAATTCTAGGTGCACTCAAGCCCAGGTCCGGCTTATCTCTCAATCATAGAACCACCCATCACCCCAATACAGCAATAATAACAATATATATATAATGCTGAAAATAAAGGTCAGAAATATACAATAACTCCATACAAAATCCTCGACGGGAAAACAAGCGCTAGGATTGACTCTCTCAAAGGGACGTTGGATCCCAAATGCATAAGAACTATCGCAGTCCTTAGCAGCCAGGGGACGTTGGGTCCCCAGCAGAGTCGCCAGCTGTCGCTACTGCGAAAATCGGCGCCGGCTGAACAGAAGAGTCGCCACCGTGCGTTATTTATCCCCCGGGAGGGAAAGGAAACGCTCAGAGTAAACCTCGCACAACACGGGAAAGGTATGGTCGTCGCAACCAAAACCTGGATTCGGGAGTCGGTTACGCAAGGGGAAGGTATTAGCACCCCTCACGTCCGTCGTACTCGACGGGATCCACGCTTGTTTTCGGGTATGGATTGTTATTCTATCTAAACTATAGGTCGAGGGTTAAAAAGAAAATAAAATGAAAATAAAAATGACTCGGCAAAGTATCGCACTTTATGCCTACGTATTCCCGCCTGGAACGAGAAATCAGAGTCAACGTAGTTCGCCTACCTACGGGAAAGGAGGGGAAGGTTGCTCGCTAGGATATCGCATCCTATGCCTACGTACTTCCACACAGCATGGAAGATCAGAGCAAACATAGTTCGGGCCACGTACGACACAAGTCTGTCTTGGTTGATTTTATTCCTTCTGAAAAAAGGTTTTTCTGATTAACAGTCCAAGCGGACAAAAATGACGTCTTGATGAGTTCACATTCTTTTACGGAAGAAGTGTCCTTTATTGTGTTTGAAATTTTATTGTATTTTTCTGTTTGTTTTGAGAAAGAAGAGACAGAACTCTAACCTACGGTTGCGAAGGGAATCAGACTAACCTATTGTTATCATGCATGGGTTAAGACCTAGTGTCTATCATGCTCCTCTCTTGCACAGAGAGAAACAGAGATCCTAAGGGAATAGACAGAAACGGAAACAATATCAGATATATACAGTAAAACAGTAAAATGCATGGATGCAACAATACAAGCGAGGCAAGGGAGTCCCACTCAACCTCGAACCTAGAAAACAACATGCAAAAGTGAACAGACTTCACTTTCAACCCAATAGGTTAAACAGCAAACAATACAGTCAGGGAAAACCAATCAATACATCAAGAAATGAAATACAGCAAAATGAACAGCCACAGCAGCTCTGCATCAATATCCATCTTCAAGTCATCTCCAATCAGCTACAAGCTTCAGTCAGCAGCAGTCTATATCTTCATAGCCTTCAGGTAAGGGCTTTGATCATCTGCCTTCCATCTGCAATGGCTTTTCTTCAAGTCTCAGGCTCTAGGATGAACATCAGTCAACCAGATGAGGTGAATGAATGTTAGACAGTTAATTACCTACCAAGGGTGGTTCATCAACTGTTAACATTAAACAGAAAGTTTCCTCTCAAAAGTTCTATCTCTCAAATATATTCACTGATCCTTCCAAAGGAAGGAGGTGGATATTTGAAAGAGACTTTGAATCATAGAGAAAGGATAGAGGCAAACAAAGCCATCTATGTTTGAGAAGCAAGCTTTCTAATCTAGAGCTCTGCCTAGCTCCTAGACCCTAGTCTCCTCAGCAGCTGCTAGCAAGGACCTCCTCTTCAACTCTGGCAATTGCTCTTCAATCTCTGGATCTCCAATGGTCTTCATCTCCTCAAGTCTTCAGCTCTCCCAAGTCCCCAGACAATCCCAATACCCACACAAGCAAGCAATAATCCCCAGAGGGCACACCACACCAGTCAATCAGATATACAGCATATCAATAGCAGTAGGGGCATCCTGACTTTTTCTAAGGGATCTAATAACTACCCATAGCCCCTATAGTCCCATAACTAAACTATTCAAACCCTAAGTCCTAAGGGAAAAGAATCAAATCTCCTAAGTCATCACCTAAAAACCCTAATTTTATCCATGTTGTTCAAGCCTATATTAAGCACCTAAATTTAATTCTAAAAAATGGGAACTAAATTTTATCTACAAGTTTGATGTCTAAACTAAACAACCTAAAAAGAATGGATAAAAAATATGAAAGCATTTAATAGAACAAAAAATAACAAAATCATGCATGAAATGGAACTATATAAAATGTTATTTATTTAGAAAATATGGAAAAAATATCAAATAAAAAAATAAAATGCAATTTTTATTTTTATTATTTTCTAGACACCTTAAAGAAAAATATGCAAAAAGAATGAGTTAAAAATGATTATTTTGCTATTTATTATGAATTTTAGAAGATGCATGAAAAAATTAAAAAAAAATAAAAGAAAATATAAAGAAATAAGATGGAGGGGGTGAGAAAAGCAAGAAAACCGAGTTAAGTGCGTTGGGCCCATCAGAATGGGGGGTGTGAATAGCTCTCTGAGCCCAATTCCCCCCAATTAGTGAAATGGTGCGTTTGGGATTTCAAATTTCCCACCAGATTGAAGCGTGAATCACAGCCGTTGGATACTCTCCCCAGGTCAAAAGTCCAACCCCCATCGTACGGCTCTCCACCCTTCTTCAACCTCCAGCTCCTAGGGTTTCAGCCATGCATTCCATACACGAAGGTTCCACTCACTCGTTCTCCATGCTTTCTTGATGAAAAATAAAAATTCCAAGCCCTAAAATACTCTACAAAACTCAAGGAATCCATGTCTAATCCTAGTTTTCCCTAACTCTCATTGTACACTCCAAACAGAGAGCACGAAATTTAGGGCACACCATGCTTGCCTGAGGTCAAAGTTGCCAGAACTCAAACCTGATGATCCACAGATATTCTACATGCTTGCCTCATTATTTTATGCTTCATCACATTGATTATAACTCAACACACAGCTTATTCTCGAAGCCAACAGAAATGACAACCTGTCATGGATCTCCATGAATCTATCCCTAAACTTCAAGAATTGATCCTCTAGGGTTTCTAAACAACATTATCCTAACCACATGATCTCTACCAGCCAGAATAGTGAGATTCGAAGAAGTTTACATACCTTGCACTTGATGATGGTGATGGTAGTTAGACCTCAATTCAACCTTTGATACTTGCTGAAAACGATCTCCAATGACTGAATATGCTTCTGTTTGCAATGATTTGTGCTTAATCCTTGTGAATCATGCTATTCCATCCTTCATGCAAGTTGGAGTTTCAAACTGAATCTCTTCACACAGCCACGAATTCTCTCCAATCTTTTGTGCCAATTACTCCATGATGATAGTAGATGATGATAGTGATAGAAATCAGAATGATAGAGGAAGTTTCAATGGGTTTTGGATGAAAGTGCAACTTGGAATGAAGAAGATAATAGGTATAATCCTTGATCAATTCAACCACTTCTTGATGTGAATCCTAGGGTTTGAATGATGATGATGATGATTCAATCCAAAGATGTGAGAATTTTGAGAGATTTGTAAGAGTTTGAGTATCTTATGGAAGAATAAGAAAATGGATGAAAATGGAGATTTTTGACAAATGGGAACACCAACCCTTGCATGAACCAGCTTGAATGAATATATAGGTTGCATTAGAACCTCCTAGAACATTGGAGAAATTTCCCTTACACTTTTCCCTTTCAATTTGGATTATGTTACTTTCAATTCAAGCAACCATGGATAACTCACAAATTATGACCTAAGCTCAAAATTCCACTTTAGCCAATGTCTTTAGAATGCCTTTTCCATTCAAAATGACCTATAATTTTGCATCATTTGGCCAAGATATGAAAAATATCATTTTTTAAGCCATTTTCCTTCATTAAATTCACCAATTTTGAAACCTTGTGCTATGAACTTTTCCAATCTCTCATGGTTACTTTTCTAGACTCAAAATGTCATTTGGAGCAAGTTTGATGTTGTAAGTTTTTTCATTTGAGGCCTCCTTGTATGAGTTTTGGACATAGGTTAAAATGACCTGTAATTCACAAATGACCAAAATACCCTTTGCTTGCCAAGACCATAAGTTGAGTTCCACACATCATATGAAGGCATACTATACCATTCTAGAAAGCTAAGACAATGAGGAACAATTCTTATGTTGACCAGAAATTCATTTGAAATCTCCTTGAGGGGTAAAATTTGCTTGGAAGTCAAGTCACTTTCACAGACAAAATTTCAGATACCTCAGATGACCTGTAACTTGCAAGGACCATAACTTGAGTTCTATAAATCTCCTTAATGTCTTCCACCACTCAAATTAAAGGTATTGAGATCCTCTACAAGTTTCATGTTGGCCAAGGATCCATTTGAGGCTTGCATTTTGACTTATCTTGCTTGGAAATTTGACCTAAACTAGGGGATTTTACATAGAAACCCTAATTTAGAAACTCCTCTTCTCCTTGATTTCTCTTGATTTCTTCTTAGCATGACAACATATCCTTATTCTCCATGTCAAATGATGAACCCCACCTTTCTCCAATAGCCCTTAATGCCTTTAAATCAATCAATTGACCTAGGGTTGACCTAGGGTTGACCCAGATGAAACCCTAGTTGACTGTCTTCAACTGCAATTCTTGTGATCACCTCAACAACTTGTTTTCTTCCCCAAATGACTTTCTAAACCTCTCATGATGTCTAGATACTCCCCATACTCTCAATTCACAACTCATAGTTCCCTTGTTGACCCTCAGATACCCTCAGATGGGAGATAGACTCAAGGCTTGATCTGCTGAACTCTCTGCTCTCAAATTCTTTTCTGATGACTTGAATGAGATGGAATTAGGATAATATCCTCTTGATAGGCCTCTAGAGATGAGAATAATGATTGGTCCCCTGTTGAATGACTTGCTATGCAGATGGTTAGTCCATGTACATGGCTCTATATGCAAATGCTAATGATATTGAAACATAAACCAAATGAATAAGGTTGGGCAAATTCTAGGGTGCAACACATACAGCTCTAGAAAGTTAGAGCAATCTTGAACATTTGGACACTTCTCCAAGGTGTTGTTTTGCTAAATGCAATCAATCCACTAAGAACAACACATATGTACTACTTCTTTGACAATAAATAATAAAACTCTTTCCCAATAAGTTTTGATGCAATTAACTATATTCTTATGTATTAAGTTTGTTCATGGCGTTGTATATATTTTTATTTTATGATTCATATTGGTGTTTACCCTTGTTTTTATTACATGTTATAATTTAATCAATTATAACCCAATATTTTAATTTAAATTATTATTGAAAAATACTCTTTAAATCTAGCTTCATAATATTCATTAGTTTAACACTAAAATTTAAATATATATTTAGGTTTAACAATAATGAGCATTATTTTTTATGTAATGTTATTGAATTGGTTAATTGGTCGAGATATTGTCGATTAAGTAATATGATTGATCACACAACAATATTCATATACATGAATAACATTTATAGAGCCACACATGATAATATAATAGAAGAAATTTAATGTAGTCTAATATGAACATACTATTCTCATTTTAAACTTATTTTATCACTCTTTATAGATCCATAGTTATGTTAACATAAAACTATAAATTCTTTTCTGTTAAAACTATAACTATTATTTAAGAGATGTTTATCGCACTGGTCCTTGAGTATTCAATATAAATAATTAGTTTATACTTCACCAAAGTATAGTGAATCATAAAGCTTTTTCTAAAACATCTTACATAGCCACCATCATGAGAACACATATGAGGATCCAATTAAGAAAGTGATCTATATACCAAACATGAAGCAGGCTATACAGTTTTCAAAGTTCATAAGTATGATGATAAGAACATACATAACATGAAGCATTAGAAGCACTAGACAAAGAGTTCCTTTCAATCAAATAATAAGAACAATTCGACGAATCATCTAAGAACAATTCCCTGGCTTCTTATGAGGCAAATAAAAATGTGAAAACAACACAAGAAGTTGTCTCCGATGTGGCTAAGGATGCAATTTGTGAATGATGATGTAGATGATAGTCAATGCACTAAGCATGATGACATGTAATAACCACTTTTAGCTCATGATAACTAACTTTATAAGTTAGTTACAAGTTGTTATGGATAGTTAGTTACTAGCCTTAATTATTACCTCTCTATATATACTTGTATCATGATTGTATCAAGATAAAATTGAGCAATAATATTCTCCCTTTACACATGCAAATTTCACTTTCTTCTTCTCCAAGAAACTTCTTCATTTCATGTTTATCAATGGAGTTTCACTTTAACCTTGCATGTTCACATGGTATCATAGGCTTGTGATATTCTATCTTCTATCCACTGCATTTTCCTGCTCCTCAATCTTCCTTTCTTTTCGTTCTTCCTTGATCGTTTCATCTTCTAACTGCTTCTACTTACACCATGTCATCGTCAAGCTCCAATGGCAGCACCAATGGCAAAGCATCCTCAAGAAACAACAACAAAGGTTATCAAACTAATACCCTTAACCCTTACTTCGTGCACCCTAACAAAAATCATACTTTGATCCTTGTTACTCCCTTGCTTTCTAACAAAAATTATCAATTTTGGTCTCATTCGATCACCATGGCTTTGTGTTCCAAAAACAAGCTACACTTCATCAATGGAGTCTTGCCATAACCATTTGATCTTGATACTAACTCAGTCGTTTGGGACAGATATAACACCATGATAATGTCATGGATCAAGAATGTTGTGGAGGCTAAAATTGCTCAAAGCATTCTTTGGATGGATAATGCAGCTGACATGTGGAATGAATTAAAAGAGCAATTCTATTAGGAGATATATTTTGTATTTCATATCCATGAAGAAATCTGCACATTGAAATAAGGTGATACTTCTGTTTCTTCTTATTACACTAAGTTGAAAATTTTGTGGCAAGAATTAGACAACTTTAGACCAATTACTGAATGTGATTGTGACTCCACATGCCTTGTTATCACCAAGATTCGTGCATACAAAGAAAGTGATCAAGTCATTCATTTTTTGAAAGGTTTAAATGACCAATATTCAGCTATTCGTTCTTAGATCATGTTAATGGATCCTCTTCCAAACATTTGCAAAGTTTACTCATTGCTTGTTCAATAAGAAAGACAAGCCACCTTGCCCCTTGATGAATCCAAATTATTAGCTGCTCCTACCTTCACTCAATCTACACGAGATTCTCAGTACAAATCTTATTCCAATTTTCATGGTCGAGACAACAATAGAGGTGGAAGATATTCTGGTGGCAGAGGTAGAGGAAATCGAGTATGCACTCATTGTGGTATGACTAACCATACAATTGATATATGTTTCAAGAAGCATGGATATCCCCCTCATTGAAAGCAGGATGGTGTGATCAATCAATGCAATGCTGCATCTGATAAATCAGAGGATAATTCAGGTGAACCTGTTGATGCAAATCCACAAGTATTTCATGGTTTGGCTTTTACTCCAGAGCATCACAAAGCTTTATTAGCTTTACTTCAAGGATCATCATAATTTCATTCTCATAACATTAACCACATTACCTCTCAATCTGAACATGGATTAGGTATTATCTACACAATCCCTACATCATTTCATCATGCATCCTTCATTTTGGACACTGGAGCCACTGATCCTGTTTGCTTCACACAAGAATATTTCCAATGCATTAAGAAAATTAAACCTATAACCATAAAATTACCAAATGATAGTGTTGTCACCACTAGTTTGTCAGGCACCATCAAGTTTACCAATTTATTCTACATCACTGATGTCTTCTACTTACCTAATTTTTCTTTTAACCTCATATATGTTCCTAAATTAACCAAATTGCTTAATTTCCAACTTGTTTTTAATGACAATGCTTGTGTCATACGTGACATATCTACCAAGAAGATGATTGGCACAACTAAATTACATGATGTATTGTATATGTTGACCTCTCCTTCAGTTACCTTGCACAACACTCAACCAATACATTTTATTAATTCTTCTGTTAACTCTTCCAATCATCTAATTGTAGCCTACGACATATTAGACATGGACATGCTTCACATGCCAAATTACTTGAACTTAATAAAACTTTCCTTTTTATAAAACCAGTCAATCTAGACTTACCTTCTGATGTTTTTTTATACCAAACAAAAGAGATTACCCTTTCTCTTAGTTCTCATGTTTCTCAGTCCACTTTTGATCTATTACACATGGATGTATGGGGTCCATTAGCTTCATCATCCATGATCGGATATAGATATTTCTTAACCATTGTTGATGATAAAAGTAGATTTACATGGTTATTTCTTATGAGACTAAAATCTGAAACAAAATCACATATAAATCCTTTGTAGCCTTAATAAAAACCCAATTCAATTTTCATATTAAATGCATTAGATCAGACAATAGTAATGAATTCAAACTGACTGAATTCACAACCAGTTAGGTATCACTCACCAAACATCTTGTGTTGGTACACCTCAACAAAATGACATTGTTGATAGAAAACACCAACACATCCTAGGCATTATTAGAGCTCTTCTGTTTCAAGCATATTTACCTGCCCAATTTTGAGTTCATGCAATTAGCTATGCTATTCACATTATAAACAGACTTCCCACACTATTCCTGAAAAATCAATCTCGTTACCAAGTTCTTTACAACAAATTTCCTGACATGACCAACCTGAAGTTCTTTGGTTCTTTATGCTATGCAACCACATTAAAAGCCAATAGAAATAAAATGGAATCAAGATCCAGAAAATGCACCAATCTAGGTTACAAACCTGGTGTCAAAGGACATATCTCATTTGACTTACACTGCAAGGAACTCTTCCTCTCTAGGAATGTCACATTTTTTTAGTCTCAATTCCCTTACCATCATAATACTTTTCCTAACCAACAATATTCCTATCCTTGCTCAACCCAATTATCCACACATTTGGATGATTTCTTTGATCATGCATTTATCTCAAATACATCCTATTCACATCCTTCTAGTTCCTCAACACTCCCTAACTCATTGCCTCAACCTATGAACAATGGTCATTCTGAGAACAACCAACCTTCTATGCCCAATTCTAACCTGAGTCATAATTCTGATCATCCACAATCCCAGTCCTTAGAAGAAAATTAACCTCCACCTGTCATCCTTGATAATATTCCTGTTAGAAGATCCAATAGACTGGTCCAACCTCCAAATTATCTAAGAGATTACCACTGCAACTTAATCCACCATTCCAATTCAGCTTCTTCCACATCATCTTCTACATGTAAGTACTCTATTTCATTTGTTCTTTCTTATTACTCATTATCATTGTCTCATAAGCATTAAATTTTAAACTTGTCTGCTATTCATGAACCATCATCGTATGAGAATGCTATTTGTGATGAAAATTGGAGGAATGCTATCAATTTTGAGTTACTTGCACTGATTAAAACTAAGACTTGGGATCTTGTGCCTTTGCCCTCACGCAAGAAAACAATTGGCTGCAATGGGTTTTCAAAGTGAAAATTCATGCTAATGGCACCATTGAGAGGTATAAAGCCAGACTTGTTGCTAAGGGCTTCACTTAAGCTGAAGGCTTAGACTACACAGATACATTCAGTCCAGTGGTGAAAATGACCACCATCAGAGTTTTATTTGATATTGATGCAATTCAAAATTGGCCACTATTCCAGCTTGATGCTAATACAACTTTTCTTCATGGTGATCTTAATGAGGAAGTCTACATGAAACCTCCACCAGGACTTGCCCTACCTCAACCCAATTTTGTATGCAAATTACAAAGATCTCTTTATGGGTTGAAGCAGGCAAGCAGACAATGGAACACCAAACTCACTGACACCCTTCTTTCATCAAGTTATGTTCAATCTAAAGCAGATTATTCACTTTTTACAAAAACCTCTCCTCATGGCTTCACTGTGGTTCTGGTGTATGTTGTTGGAGGCACTGATCCTCATGAAATTCAACAGCTCAAAACCTTATTGGATGCCAAATTCAACATCAAAGACTTATGAGCCCTCAAATATTTCTTAGTTTTGGGAGTTTCTAGAAGTGTCCATGGAATTTCCTTATGCCATAGAAAATACACCCTTGATCTCATAACTGATGCAGGCCTTCTTGGTGTTAAACCTTGCTCCACCCCTATGTTGCCTCACCTTCAACTTCACAAAACCTATGGAACACCTGTATCTGAACCTACCTCTTATAGAAGGCTCATTGGTCTCCTTCTCTATCTTACTCACACCGGACCTGATATAGCTTATACTGTAAGTAAACTCAGCCAATTCCTTGTTGCTCCAACAGATAAGCATATGTTATCTGGCTTACATGTTCTGAAATACCTAAAAAACAACCCAGGTTAAGGCCTCATCTTTCACTCTAATTGTTCTCCATGCCTTAAAGGTTTTTCAGACTCAAATTAGGGTGCTTTCCCAAATACTAGAAGAGCAACCTCTGGCATCTGTTACTTCCTTGGTACATCCATCATCAGCTGGAAAAGTAATAAGCAAGTTGTCATTTTCAGATCATCCTCTAAAGCTGAATATCGTGCCCTTGCCCAAGCCATTTATGAAGGTGTTTGGCTCCTTAATCTCCTAGTTGATTTCCAAATAAAACATCCAATGCCCATAATCATATATTATGATAATAAGTCTGCTATGCACATAGCCTCCAATCCAGTTTTTCATGAGCGCACAAAACACATAGAGATCGATTGTCATGTTGTTCGTGAGAAGGTGTTAGTAGGTTCAATTCACCTCATGCCTGCCACCTCAAAAGAGCAAGTTGCAGACATTTTCACCAAGTCTTTGCATCCGAGTCCTTTCTATTGCAAGCCAAACTTGAAATGTTTGATATCCATTCCAGCTTGATGTAGATGATAGTCCATGCACTAAGCATGATGACATGTAATAACCACTTTTAGCTCATGATAACTAACTTTAGAAGTTAGTTACAAGTTATTATGGATAGTTAGTTACTAGCCTTAATCATTACCTATCTATATATACTTGTATCATGATAAGATTGAACAATAATATTCTCCCTTTACACATGCAAAATTTACTTTCTTCTCTTAAAAAAAAAAAAAAACTTCTTCATTTTATATTTATCAATGGAGTTTCACTTGAATCTTATGTGTTCACACAATTGGATAAAGTTTTATAGGGCTAGAGTTAGTAGCCACAAATCAAAACCTTTTGATCCTTGAAGACAAGAATAATATATTGGCTATATTGCTCAATGTAGATATTTAAAACACCATAGGTCCCAAGAAAAATGAAGGTTAATGTTTGATGCAGCCAACCTCCCTAAAAAAGGCTTTAAAATCGTGGCCTAGATCTACCATAAACCTATCCATGAAGTTATCAATGGTTATCTCACCATAAAGCTAATAGACATATTAGATCGGTTGGAAAAATTAGGATTTAAATACAGTTTCCTAAATACCGTATTCCACAAAAACAAAAGTATGGAATTATATATTGATCATATTTGAGAAATACTCTTTAAATATATACCCATAATATTCATTAGTTAAACACTAAATTTTATATATATATTTAGGCTTAACATTAACAAACATCGTCGTTAAGTAATGTTATTATACTGATTAATTGGTTGAGACATTTTCGATTAAGTAATATGATTAATCATACGATATTTTTCATACATGAATAACGTTTGCAGAAAGGACACATGTATTCATTAGTTAAACACTAGATTTTAAATATAGATATAGGTTTAATATTAACGAGCATTGTTTTTAGGTAATGTTATTGTATTTGTTAATTGGTCGAGATATTGTCGAATAAGTTATATGATTTATCACATGACATTATTCATACAGGAATAACAATTGCAGGGCGACATATGATCACTAGTGGAAAAATACTTTTTTAGCAGAGGTTTTTAAGTCAGTTCATCAATAACCCGACTTAAGAAACCACACGGTGGCAAATCCGTAAATATTTGAAACTTTGTTATGTCGAGTATATGTTTAACCGACCTACAAAGATTAAATAAAAAAAATATATAATTTTCATTAAATTTCTTAAGTCGGTTCTTTTACTAAACTGACTTAAGAAATTTATTTATTAAATCAGGTGTTTATTACCTGACCTAAGAGGGTCTTACAAGACTCCGGTTCGATTCCTACTTAATACATTTTAGTAAAATAAAACAATTATAGTATAATTTATGTTATATGAGAAATCCAACAGATAACCTCACCACAACTATAATCATAAACCCTAAATTGATAGTCAATGGAAAATGTAATATAGGTTTCTCGCACACATCTCCTCCGCCGGCTACACATCCACTATTCCTCCCGCCGATTCATTTCTTCCCCCTGCCGAATTGTCGCAGACCGAGGTCAGTTTCTGCTTGGCTTTCGCTCGAGATTGACCCAACCTTCTTAGGTTTGTGCTTCCAATTTCATTCCTCTGCTAACTGATTTTGTTCTTTTTCTCATTGAATTGAAATTGGTTTCAATAGGTTGCTTTTTATGAGAGACGTTGCAGTTGTGGTTGAACATGGCACCCCCTTTCTGTTTCCAGACTCTGAGGATTCCGTTTCGAAGATGAAGTCGTTTGTATCCAACGGTGACTCCACTGTTAGTGTTATCTACTGCTACATTCTTCTATTTTGCTAACTTCTTATATACTATAATTTCATAATAAGCGGCTTATTCTTAATGACCATCGACGTGTGTCTGAGTGTTGTAAACTCAGAATACCGAATTTGATTCCTAATGATGAATTTTCGAGTAGGTGGCTTAGGAGGTGATTGTAATGGTGTAGATCTCGGGTTCAATACGCCAGAAAAAGCTGAATCACCGCCTGCAACTCCGGATTCTGGACCTAGCTCCTCAGGAATTACTGGTAAGTGTTTGAATCTCGAATTTAAATTATGCAAATGTCGTTGAATCTATGTGCTTATTATTGAATCAGATAAGTTTTGTGTATGACAGGTTCAGTTTTTATGTGACATGCAAAAGTTGTTTGTGTTATATTTTGACTGTGTTGTTGTTGATGTGATGTTTTTGTTTACAGAAACAAGCTGTGAAGAAGGATGTGTATCAGGTTTTTACTGAGAAGGTGAGAGACCATAAGGAGATGGTTTCCAGATGGGCTGTTCTACAAGAGACGCGGGTTGAGTATTTCAGAGGGAAGGATTTTGTGAACT
Source organism: Lathyrus sativus (assembly GCA_963859935.3). Taxonomy (NCBI): domain Eukaryota; kingdom Viridiplantae; phylum Streptophyta; class Magnoliopsida; order Fabales; family Fabaceae; genus Lathyrus; species Lathyrus sativus. Next base: position 608,348,758 of record OZ012739.1, read on the forward strand.
TCTTGAAAAATCATCCAGAGGTCAAAGGCATTCTGGAATCAGATAGGAATTTAGAAATAGAGGACATTGCCAACATTTTACTTGAAAAGAATCTTTTAGTGCGCTGTGATCGTGTTGTAAAAACTCTCCGTCCTGGGAAGAAAAAGCTGTCTACATGGCCTGCACATTTGGAAATTTTCCCTGTAAGCAATTTTCCCTGTTGCATGGTCTAATATCATAGGTTATAGTTTAAGCGATTGGGTTTTTCTGTGTTTGAATCTAACACAGTCTGGTTATCTTTGTCAGGAACAAGTATTTTCCGAAAATGACACATTTTATGCATGGGCATTTGTAAAACGCCATCCACTTTGGCAGACACTCTTATCTTTTTTCTGGCCAGTGTTAACATTGACTATTTGCTTATTTCCGGTGTATCCTCCTAGCTGCAAGCTTTTAGTAATTTACTCGTGTGGTTGGATCCTTATTGTCTTCTTCTCTCTACTGTTGAGTAAGCTATTCTTTTTCCGTATTGTTCGATTGCTCTTTACCAAATTTCTTCACTTCTGTATATAAATATCCTTATGGACTGTTGCAAAATTTCATATCTCAAGCCAATTATATGTTGCAGTACTACACCGTGTATATAACTACATTTATTCATTCTCCAATGAATATTTAATAATGAATGAAGGAGAGAAGCACCACTGCGAGAGTTTTTCAGATTTGTAGTTTCAGATTTTCGATCTCCTGAACTTCTTCTAGGAGCCACCGATTATGATGTAGGCGTGGACCTGTGGAGTGCTGGCTGTATCCTTGCTGAATTGTTGGCTGGAAGGCCTATTATGCCTGGTCGAACCGAGGTAATCTCCAACACTAATTTGAATTTGCTGCAGTCACAATAGTTAGCACATCAGTGACCATTGGGTCGAGATCGGGTGATACAGAAAGCAAGCAATTTCATACTATAGTTTCTGATATAATATGCTTTCATGCTTCATAGGTGGAACATCTGCATAAGATATTTAAGCTATGTGGTTCTCCTTCTGAAGAATATTGGAGAAGGGCAAAGCTACCACATGCTACCATGTTTAGCTCAATTTAACCGTGGAAAATTTGAGAATCTGTGTTTTATTTAATCCATCTCACAATCTTGCAGACATTCATGACTTACTAAAGTGTCAAGGAAGCTACATTTCTATATACGACCAACCTTCTTATGCTCATCAAGTTAGTTCTTGATCCATTGTTTACATTATATTGTTATGGTTGGTAATTGGTATTCTTCAAACACTTGATGAGATTTTCCTTTTGAATTTTTCTTGAAGGATCCAATTCTTGTATGTATCAAAGCAGCAACAGATAAATTATCCAACTCAACAAGTTTCCTTCAGTTTTTGGGAAGACATGCTTTTATCATGCTATTGCTTGTTTGTTACAGACTGAGTTTAGGATTTACAAGTTGACAATGAACCAAGACACACTACCTGGATGGGTAATGGATGTTGCGTGGCTCGTTTATCTACTTTGGTTGTGCACTTGTTTTAAGGAACCAGAAAATCTTTGGGCTTATGAATCAGAAACTGGTATGTCTATGTCACCTAGGTTCTTGGTATTCCTTTTTTTTATACGGTATTAATTTTATTTACGGTTCTCTAAACGCATATAGAAGAACAAACATTGCATATTGCAGTAGAGAATAGTCCTACACAGCCATTACTAACTAATTCAGACGCAAAAGAGAAAGATGTAGATATAGATGAAGAAAAAGACGACGACGACGAAGAAGCTTATGATAAAACTGAATCTCAAAAACCTGTTACTTCTATTGCGTTGGTGTATAAGTTGCTTACACCATCAGTAAAGGTAAGGAACCTGTTATAATTCTTCTTGCTTTCTTAACTTTCTTCAATTATTTGAAGTCTGATTCAATCTTTTGCACTAACTATGAATACTTTTACGGTTCAATTGTTTGTGTATTTTATGCTCAAGTATGTAATGGAGATATTGCTTGCTGAATCAAGCCTTGTAACAGAATACTATTTTGTTTGGTCAACAACCAAAGTCGCCGTTTTTCTTGCATGTCTTGGTCTTATTGTCCTTCCTGTGAATATTATTATCGGAAGCTACATCAGCAACATTTTTGAAGAAAGGTAAACCTTCAAATTTATATTATCATTACAATATTTTTTTGACTTTATACAACAGAAGAATAGACAACGGCTTAAAAGCCGTTATCTAGGGGTTAATAGGCCACACTTTTTTATCCTAATTACAAAGTCATATTAGATCTTTACTTGTTGGTTGGCTTGTATTTGCAGGCAAGTTCTACTAACATCAGAAATCATGGTTTGCATTGCACTACTCCTAAGTTTCGAAACATTAATCCCTTATTCAGTAACTCAATACGTTGGATCGGCTCTTATCACTTTTGTCTCTGCCGAAGTTCTTGAAGGTATATATTATTCTCATATTAACCTGAAGTTTTCTCTATGAACATGGCTTAATATTATGGTTTTTGCATGAACAATCCAGGAGATAACATTTCCCTTCTATCGAATATGATGTCATCACGGCTTTCTCGTGGAACCTTTAATGGAGGATTACTGTCAACGGAAGCGGGAACTCTAGCTCGAGTTATTGCAGACGGTACAATAACAATCGTTGGGTATTTCAGCGAAAGTAAGCTACTGAATGCCACTCTACTCCCTGCACTACTCATCTGTATCTCATCCATTGCTGCTACCTGTTGCACCTACAACTCTCTGTATTAATATAAAGTAGTAGTTACCATTTCCATGAAAACCAGTGATGTATAAATATATATAGATACTGCAAACTTTCAGAAATTTTTATTTCTTAACCTTATTTGTAGTAAATCAATATCTATTTAATGAAATATCAGTCTAATTCCATCTAGTATAATTTCATCAACATATACTAATAGAACAATGAATTTATCACCTTGTATGAGGGTGAAGATAGAATTTCATCAACATATAATTTGTGTGATTATCCAAAAAAAAAAAACTTCTTAGGTCGGTTAATTATACATGATTTAAGAAAGTAAGTTCTTAGGTCGGGTATAAATGGTTTCTGCAGGCTAGACTTATTAAGTCGGTTTCTGTCTAACCGACCTAATAATAGTTTGTTAAGTCAGGTCCACAACCGACTTAAGAAGTCAAAACTTCTTATGTCGATAATTCTTAGGTCGGACTCGGACCCGACTTAAAAAGTCATTTTTAACCGACTTAAAAAGCCTTTTTTTTCCAATAGTGGATAATACATTGGTAGAAAGTTTATATAGTTTAGTCCTAACTTATTTTTATCACTATTAATTTTGTATTTATTTTATTGCTCTTTATAGCTCCATAGTTATCTTAACATCAAACTACAAACTCTTTTAAGCTAAAATTATAACAATTGTTTAACATATCCTTATGGCATTTGTCCTTGTGGATTCAATATAAATTTATTAGTTTGGATACTTCATCAAATTAGTAATGAATCACAAAGCTTAATCTAAAGTATCTCACATAGCCACCATCATGACAACTCAGATGAGGATGCAACATAAAAGCTTATCTATATACAAAAGATGAAGCAAGCGATACAACTGCCAAAGTTCATAAGAAGATTGTCATTCAATTAAACAAAAAAACAAAAAACGATCTGATTGTTGGGAAACAAGTGTGAGTTGTATAGAAAAATAAGTGCGAGTTCTAAGTCCCACATTGCTTAGAAAAGTGGAGGTTAAACATTTTATAAGTAAGATGACTCATACACCTATCACCTTAAGGTTTTGGGTGAATATGCGGTGTCTCTCTCACTTGTTTCGGTGGATCTTTGACTTTAGGTGAGTGTTTGACCCAACGTGTATGCTTCCCCCTCATGATGACCCATTAGTGGTATCAGAGTCGTGATTCGAGTAAGGGACCGACTCCTTGTGTCGAAAGTCTTCCTAGCATGGTGGTCAGGCGGCATGTTCCGTTGAAGTTCCCATGACGAGATAAGGGTGTCTCTCAGCGGCGACACGAGCATGTGGATGAAATTTTTTTTGCTTAAGGGGGAGCATAGTAGATGTACTCACACTTGAGAGTCACTGGATTTTGATGAGGCAAATGAAAATATGGAAACAACAAATGAAATTTCCTCTGAAGTGGCCGAGAATGCAATTGGTTAAAATTTGATAGGTCTAAAGTTAGTAGCCACCAATCAAAACCTTTTGATCCTAGAAGAGAAGGTTATTTTGATAATGTGATAACATCCATTGACTTCTTATTGAAAAGGGATATCAATATCAAACAATACACATGTTGTGATTGCGTTCCTCTTTTTTCTCTATGTTTTGTTTATTTTTTCCTAACAACTGATATCAGAGCTTTTGGTTCGATCCAAAATACCACAAATTAACCTCTCTCACCCTAATTAGGAATTGCACCGCATCCTAAAGATTAGAGATTAACATGTTATTTATAAGAAAACTAACATACTAACCTAATGGGCTTACACACAGGCCCATTACACAAGCTAACTTAAAGAACAAACTAACTTAAACAATTGGACTTACAAGCAAGACCCAATTCGACATACTAACTTAAATTACAAGTTAATATATTTTGACATCATGCTTGAACAGACTTCGACTATGCACAACTCCTATCGAAATATCAAGTTACCCTTGTCGACAGTAGAGTTTGATCCAAAATACCACAAATTCAAGAACATAACGCGGAAACTCCAAAATCGGAGAAAAAACCACGACCTTTGTTAATAGACAATCAAAGAATAACACTATGTGAAAATTGTTGCAACACATAACATACCCTTACAAACCCAGGCCCTCAGAACACCTACACGCTCCAAAAAAAATATTTAATTACATCTCACAACACTCTACTACAAGAGCATAAGATAAAAAAGAAAGTCAAATACAAGCTTAAAATGTTTTTGACTGGTGCATTTTGGAATGAAGAACTTGGATCTTATATATATAGCCTTGGACTCCCTATTCCTTCACAAAACTAAGTGATGTGGGACTTCAAAGAACTTGTATCTTATATATAGTCTTGGCCTCTCTCTTCATTCATAAAACTAAGCGATGTCATACTTCTTTAAGATGTAAATTTTCAACCAACCCCAACAATATCCACCTTGATTGAAAATAATACATAAGCTTTCATTGTCTTCACCGACCATCATACTCCTCTATAAAGAGTATCAACATGTATATTTTCAACAAACCCCAACAATCTCCACCTTGATTGAAAATAATACATAAACTTTCATTGTCTTCATCGACAATCATACTCCACCATAAAGAGCATAGTCACTTGAAGCTACACCACTTCAAGAATTTTTACATTTTCTTCACCGACAATCATAATTTTAAAAGCTATCATACTCTCTCATGAAGAATATATTTTACTTGAAGATAAATCACTTCAAGAATTTCACATTATCATCACCGACAACCATATATTTTATCATGAAGAATAAATTTCACTTGAAGCTAAACCACTCCAAGAATTTCACATTGTCTTCACCGAAAATCATAGTTTTAAAAAACTATCATACTCCACCTAAAGAAGAGTATACTTCACTTGAAGCTAAACCACTTCAAGATTTTTCACATTTCGAAAACTAGGTTGAAACCTTATGGTGCAACTTCCTTGTTGGCAGGAAGCTCTTCAACCACCGATATCATCTTGCACCTTGTGTAATCTTAATTGTATCAACACATCTTTGACTTGAACTTTCCACAAGTCAAAAAAATTCTTCCATCATGGATCACAACAACATTCCATGCTCACCGCACTAGTTTGTTATGAATTGATGTTATCAATAACATCATAAAGTTATGATAAAAAGATTGAGTTTCTTGAACAAACAAAAGAAACCCTATTAGGTTTCACAAAGGAAAAAAGAAGAAGGACGAAGAATAGAGAATTGATTAAATTTGTTTTACTATTCACTTTCTCAATAAGGGTTCAAAGATTACAAGTGAATACAAACAATTAACCTCTCACACCCTAATTAGGAATTGCACCACACCCCAAAGATGAGAGACTAGCATGCTACTTATAAGAAAACTAACATACTAACCTAATGACCTTTTACACACAAGCCCATTACACAAGCTAACTTAGAGAACAAGCTAACTTAAACAATTGGGATTACAAGTAAGACCCAATTCGACATACTAACTTAAATTACAAGTTAATATATTTCGGAAGCATGCTTGAACAGACTTCAACTACAACATGCACAACTCCTGTCGAAATATCAAGCTACCCTTGTCGCAACTAGAGTTCAATCCAAAATACCATAAATCTCCACCTTGGAAAAAACTCTACACAAACAAGGGAACAAGCTTCCATCACCTCTAATCCTTTCAACGCTTCTAAGAAACCCTCTTGAACAAGAAGGACTTGCATCTTCAAGTGCCACAAGCCAAAATCATTCACACCGATGAAATTCTCAATGTCATACTTTGTTGATGACATCTTCTCCTCCACACTCAGCGCACCAGTTTGTTGTGAATTGATGTTGTCAAGAACAAAGAAGGTTTGAGTTTCTTGAATAAACACAAGAAACCCTATTAGGTTTTACATAAAGGAGAGGAGAAGGAAGAAGAATAGAGAATTGATTAAATATTTTTTTCTATTTACTTTCTCAATAAGGGTTCAAAGATTACAAGTGAATACCAACAATTAACCAATTCTCTATTCTCCTTCCTTCTGCTCTCCCTTTTGTAAAACCTAACTTGTATATTAAACACAACAGCATGTCTAATTTCAGATGTATCTGTGTCTCATATGTTATAAGTTGAACAAAAGATTTTAATGTTTGAGAAAATATTAAAATATGAAAGAGTAAATATAAAAAGTTGTAAAATAATAAAAGATTATAAGACTAACTAGAAGAAGACTCGTGCGCCCGCACGAGTAAAATAATTTATAAATTAATTTATAAATGTGATTTAGAATAAGAGTAAGAGAATATATTTTGGATAGAATGATTAGAGAATAGACACGGATTGTTTATAAGGTATTAATATTGAATCATTTAGTGTTACTTGGATATAAATCACTAATCATGAAAATAATTGTGTCGCGAAATTTTTTTATTGCAATTATAAATATATGTGTATAATTTGTAGAAATATTCAAGATAAAAAATATATTAATATTAACAATGGAGTTCTATTGTTTTTGTACTTTTTTTAAATGAATAAATTTTTAAATTGTTATTATAAACTTTATCAACTTTTTTTTACCATTTAAAGAAAAAAGGCCAAAAAATTATTGAAAATAGATATGTACTTATTAGTAAAAAAATTTTTTAAAAAAAAGCAAAGTTTTTATTGAATGGATGATATTTACTTGATGAGATGCACTTTATAGTAAGATGAAACATAATTTGTAAGAATATGTACCGAAATAGGTAGTATTTATTGCAAAGTTATACGGATGTGCCCCAAAATAGGGAAATTCAGTGGCCCAATGTGGCATAATAAAAGGAGCTAGGCTTTCAAATTGGTTGTATCCAAAAGTACATTCGAGCAGAAGCTACCATTCTCTCACCTGTGAAGCACTGAAGTTGTGCATGCAAACAATGACGAAGAACGAACAATCTGGGTCTTTCGAAAGGTAAATTCTTGTATGACTTCGTCTCATTTGTTTTGTGATATCCCTGATATGATATACATTAAGGGTTCTTATGTTTATTTAGAAAAAGATTATCATGATGTATCGATGTTGTTGATCAACCTATATATATATTTGTAGTTGTTAGTGTTTCGATTAACATTTGCATTGCTGTGTAATTTGAATAAGCCACGATTTAGGGTTTTAGCTTTTGTGCATGTTGATTTAGAAAATGATTTGCAAGTTATGTTATTATTGTAGTTCGTGTACCTATAAAGAGGAGAGGGACGAAAAAGCGTAGACAAATTCAGCTTCAGATGGACTATCTTGAGTATGAAGAATCTTGCGAGTGGAAGAAAGGCAATAAAAAGGTAATGTCCTTTGAAGATTAAAAAAATCTAGAATGATAGGCCAAACATCCAGAACCGGAGCTGTTGTAGGAAACAATCCATTTACCCCTATTGGAAGGTTGTTACGATTCTATGCATCTATGCTACTTGCATGTATATGATATCATGTCCTCTGAACATTTAATGACTGTATTATATGGTGTGGTATTATTCTGCAGATATATTGATAGTTTGGAGGTACAAACTTCTTGCAGACACATGACTCTCGACATGGCCTACCTTGAAGCTATAAATAATAAAGAAAAATATGTAGAGTCATATGTTGGTGATGGTGCCAACACTGCAGAGTAAAAAGTTTTAAGAGGAAAGGTGTTGTTCTAGGTGAAGCTGTAGGTCAGAAGGGAAAGAAGCATGTAACTGAGGAATGTGAAACATCGAAGGGAGGGAGGGATGCTAAGAAACAGAAACCTTTTTCTGGTCCTAGATCGTCTCACATATCTATTTCTTCTGACAATGAAAGGTATTTCAGCATATTATATTATGTTTAGAGTTATAATAGTTTTAGTAGTAAAAAATAATAAATGGTTTGTTAGTGTTAATATTGTAGCCTTTGATGTATGATAGATAAAGATGTAACATTTATGTTGTTTATGCAGATCTGATGAAGAGGCAAGTGATCAAGGTAGGGGAAGTTGCCCAAAGTACTATATTTGGAAAAGGAAGATCAAATCCGGGAAGACAGCTGGAAAAAATGTTTGTGTAAGCTCATATGGTTCTGTTTATTGTTATAAGTGAATAAATTATTGCAATCTTCTATATATTGATAAGGAATTTTGTAAATATATAGCAAATCTCTCAGAGAGTTATTAGGGAGTCTTTGAAATCTGGCTAAAGGCATATTTTGTTGGTTGATGCTAATAGTCGAAAAGAGTATGATTGTGAACTTCACCATTCTGAAAGAAAGTATTCCTTAGAAAGGTATATCGAGCATGGTTGGTACAAGTATGTTAAGAACAGACGCCTCAAAAGAGGAGACATACTAGCATTCATACTTTGAGACCCTCTGGGAGAAAGGCTTGTTGTGAAAATCCTAAATCGTTAATAGTCGGTTTAGCAGTTAGGATGGTGGATTTTTATATTTTGGTTTAAGTTAGGTGTACCTAAGAAGGTTTTGGATGATTGGGAACTGCCTTCAAATAAGTTTGAATGGCCACAGAGATTGTGAAGGAGACAAAGACATGTCGGGAGATGTAAATAGTGTCACTATGCCAAAAAAAGACCTTTAACAATTCTTTTTTTGGCCTTTACCAGTGCTTAAAGCACTGCCTAAAGTGGCACTACTGTAGGTAAAGACATCACTTTTTTTAAAGGCAAAAGCGCTGCTAAAGGTCCCTTTTAGACAATGTTTTCTTATAAAAGTGCTCTCTAATGTCACCTTTAGGCAGCGCTTTTAAATTAAAAACGCTCTCTAATCCCCCCCCTTTAGCTGCACTTTTTAAAAATGTTGTCTAACGTATTGTTTCTGCAGACCTTTAGCAGCGCTTTTAAATGAAAAACGCTCCCCCCCTTTAGTAGCAATTTTTAAAAGCGCAGTCTAAGTTATTGTTTATGCAGACCTTTAACAACGCTTTTTATTGAAAAATTTTCTCTCCCCCCTTTAGCAGCGCTTTCTAATCTATTGGTTTTAGCAGTACTTTTATCTGAAAAATGCTCTCTCCCCCCCCCCCCTCCTTTTAGCAGCGCTTTACAAAAGCGCTTTCTAATGTATATTTTGTTGAGGTTTTAGCAGCGCTTTTCTATAAAAGTGCTGCCTTAGGTGGAGCTCTACCTTGTTCTTGATTTCCATTGAATGCTTTTCTCCATCCACGGTAGTGATGATTGGAATTTAAGAATCTACGATGACCGAGACATTCTTCTGACAAAATTCTAATCGCATCCAATCTGTGTTTTCTTCATAAATAGGACACGCACATTGACTTTTAATGTTATACCCTGATAGGTTTCTGTATGGTGGAAAATCATTAATTGTGTCAAACAACATCACCCTTAAATTAAAACTTTCTTTCCTGTATCCATCATAACCCTCCACACCATTCTCCCACAAAATCTTTAAGTCTTCGATTAAAGGTATCAAGTATACGTCTATGTCATTCCCTGGTTGTTTAGGCCCAGAAATTAACATAGATAACATCATGTACTTACGCTTCTGTTTACCGTGTTTTTTGGTAAACAACCTCTGGTCTATCAATTTGGTGTCAAATTGACTAACTTGCAGGATTGACCATACGAAATCCTAGGACATGTGCTAAAGGGTATTTCTATTTGAACCTATCTAAAAAAATGTGTTTCGACAATACCAAGAAGAAGTAATTTAAAAGGGAAGAACTATCCACTACGTTTAAAAGAAGGAAGGAGGAAGAATTACAAACAAGAAGGAAAAGAGATAAAGGTTTTTTGAGAGAGAAAGACTTAGTCGAAGTGGTAATGGTGAACAAAAGGAAAGACGAAATAAATAAGTAAAAGTACTTAACAAAAGTAAAGAAAACAAAGTAACTTCATTGAAAAGATAAAGGATGGTGTGTTTACATCACGTATATTCTCTATAATACTCTCTTTCTCTACACTCGGATACTTGGAGTAATTTTAAGAGTGACTTGTACAACAGTAAATTACAACACCCTTAAGTTTATGTTTAAGACTCCTATTTATAATAATAATAGTAACTACTAATAACCTCCTTAGGCCATCTATTTCTGACAAGTGTCACACCGCATGCAGTCCTTTGTCCAATGAGCACCACTTGTCCTTCTTAGTCATAAGAAAATATAACTACTCCCTCCAATATTTAAATTTCAAAACTCAATTCATCCCCACTTCCAAATTTCGGTCGAAGGCTAATTCTAGGACATAGGTCGAAATGTCTAGTTCCAAGACTTCAATTTTTCTAAGTCCTTGGAGGACCTGTAGGTCCTTTAACAAGCTGAAATAGCCTCAAAATATGGGTCGTCAAATTGGCGAGCTAACAGCTTCATACATAGCCATGGAGATAGGTTATAAATCATAATAATCATAGGCCATGTGGAATGTGACATACTTTGCAGACCATGTGGGTTCATTCCATCAGTAGATAATGCCAACCGAAAGTTTCTTGCTTCTTCTCCAAAATCAAGATAATCTTTGTCAATTTTCATCCACTGTGGTGAATCTACCGGATGTCAGAACTTTCCATTTATAATTATTTCATCTGCATGCCAAGTCAAGTGTTTTGCATCGGTTTCACTACAAAACATGCGTCTAAATCTCAGAATGATAGGAAAATACCATAAGACTTTTGCTGGAGACAATTTCTTCTTATCTCAGAATTATCATCTGGAAGCATCTCTTTCATAAGTGATAATAACTTTGTGAAACTTTTATTCGACCATTCATTACCCGCCTTTAAGTTGTACAACTTTAATATCGCAGACAATCTTGTGAATTTAGTGCCACCTTTATACAATGGTTTCTCTGCATCACTTCCCAACCTCTCAAACATTTTGGGACAATCCTGAAAATCTTCTTCAAGTGCTTCTGCAATCTCTTCGACTCGATCCCAGTCGTATGTATCTGTGCCATTGTCCTTTGAAGCATAGGTCCTATTATCCCCCAATTCAACATTCTCGTTACGTATCTCACCATGTAATATCCAACACGTAAAACTTTGATCAATTCCATTGTCTGGAGGATCTTTCACCGGATTACTATCCATACCTGATTTTCCTTCATTCCCACCGATATATGCGCCGACCTTTATTAGTCCTCCTGGATATGCACCTATTATGCCCAGTACCCCGCATCCCTCATATTTTCCGATGCCTTCTATGAATTCAAGCGGGCCTAGCGTTCCGATGCCTTCCGTGCAGTATTCTATGCCATATACGGAGGCTGATGGATCTGGCATGCCACATTCATCACCTGTGCATTCTACGCATGATGAGCAGGATGATGAAGGTGATACTAGTGCTCATGATCATGGAGGGACCAGTTCTTATGATCATGGAGATACTAGTGCTTTTGATAGTTCTCATGAGGAGCGAATGAGGACACGCACTTTGAGAAATGCAAAGCCCTAAACAATTAGGAAATACAAGGGCATATATGTCATTCGTTGCGATGGAGGAAGGTATGTTTTATATATTATTTTTATAAAATTTAAATTTGAGTTTTTTTTAATGTCAATACTAACTCAAGATTTTTTTTGTTAGCCTTATACTATCACACCAGTCAGTATTGTGTATAACAGAAGTTATTAAAGAAAAGTATAAAAAGTTTTGGCCGACATATAAAGCACTTCTCGAAAAAGAAAAGGAAGATTGGTTTAGTTTATTTCAAGTATAAAAGTAACTATTATTTTAATTTCTTATATATTTAGTTTATTTCATGATTTTACATTATTTAATTTTTTAAAATTCATAAAACAATGTAGGAGAAATGTGTTTGGGACTTTACAGAGCAGCAATAAGTAAGAGAAAATTTTGATACAAAATGCACTGCCCGATTATCCGACACGCTTAGACGTGGTTGAATTAATTGGGAAAATAAAGGAACACGTCTATGTTGGATAGGTGAAGATGTATTTAAGTAACTTATTGACCATTGAAATTCGGAAACCTTTAAGCAAGTAACTGAAAAAGCATTAAAAAAAATAGGGCATCTGAAGTTGGTGGCTGCAACTACGCAGCAGGAAGTATTAGTGTTGCTGAAATTGCACATAGGCTGATAAATTTATTTATTTTACTTAAGTTTTCATTTAAAATTTATATTAAAACAAACTATTTTTTCACTTATGTTTTATTTTATTAGCGTGATGAGTTGGGTAGAACTCTGATGCTTAATGAGATCCATCTAGAGACTCATATCAAGAAAAATGGGGAGTTTGTCGATAAACGCTCAAAGAAAACTCAAGTAAGTTTTGCTAAAATTTAGTCATTTTATTTCTTTCTTTTATAACATGTTATTTAGTCATCTTATTTAAATTATTATAACATCTAACTTTTTTTATAGGAGGAGTATGATCGTAAACTTGCACTTTCTTTATCTGAGCATCCTGAGTTACCTCCACCACCACAGGGATACCCTGTTGATCCTTGTGTAGGTTTTCAGACTTGGTATGATGCTGCTCGCGGAAAGAGGAAAAACGGAAGGGTGTATGGTGCTAGAGGGTATGCCAAAACAATTAAGCGGCGTGATAGGACTTTCAGGATGAGACCTGATGATGGAGAAGGATCATCACGTCCACCTATATTAACCGCTGATATGCTTGAAACTATGAGAAATTTGGCGTAGACCGAGGCAGCACGTGAGGCAGCTAGACAAGTAGAGATGGAGGAAATGAGAAGAAGACAAGCTGAGATGGAGGAAGAATTGAGGAGGAAAACAACGGAGTATGAGGAAGCAATGCGGATTGCAAATGAGCACGCATTGAAATTTGAACAATTTATGGCATTGCATATGAATCAAGGTGTGGGAGGAAGAGATGAGGAAGATGAGGAGGATGATGAAGAAGTTGACTAAATGTGTCATGAATTATATATATTTTTATATTTTATTTTATTTTTGTCATGAATTATTTTTATTTTGATGATGGATTTGGATATTTACTTTTATTACACTTTTAATTATAAATTATTATATTTTATAAAATATATATATATATATATATATTTATTATATAATTATATTAAAATATATATTTTAATTATATAATTATATTATTTTAATTATAATAATATATATAAATAATATATTTATCAATTTAATAAAAATTTATTATATAATTATATATTATTCTAACTATAATAATATAATTAAATAATATAATTATAAAATATAATAAAAATTTATTATGTAATTATATTATTATTCTAATTATAACAATATAATTAAAATAATATAATTATAAATTATAAAAGAAAATATTATAATTATTGGCTAAGGGTTAAACCTCTCGCAAATTCCAAAACGTGGGACAGCTGGCTAGGGGCTTAACCCCTCGCAAATATCTGACACAGACAACTATGAGTTTCACCCATCACTAAATTCAGAAATTACGTAACTTAGCTAAGAGATTATCCCCTCGCAAATGTATCTGACACGTCTGAACCCGTTTGTGACTCTAGTTTGTGTTTATGTCTGTGGCGGAACAGGCTAATTTTTTTACATTACATTTCGCGAGGGGCTTATCCTCTAGCCAATAATTTGCGATACCCTGATTAGTTATGGGCCCCGTCCCCTCGCAAATTGGTGTTTTGTGATGGATTTTTTGATTTAGTGAGAGGTTTAACCCCCAGCTAAATACGATTTTTCTTGTAGTAAACATAAAGACATGAACTTTAATAAGACAAGCTAATATTTTACAAAGCAAAGTATAGAAAATGAACACCAAAAAGTAACAAAATGTAATGAATTTAAACTTGAAGATGAAACACAAAAATCAAAAATAATCCATGAAAAAAATGTAATTTTCATTTTCTTTTCCAACCATCAATACAAGTTCGAAACACATGCATGATAAAACACGAACTTTATCACTAAAATCTGAGATTTTTCAAACTTATCTGAAAAAAATGAACATTAAATATTCAAAAAATAATTTGATCTTGAAGTTGAAGAAGAAGAACGAAGAACAACTTAACTGGCGGTGGATTTAGGGCTGAATGGTTTATGCAACCACAGATTAAAACCGGCAGTGGATATGAATGACCAAAGAAGTGAGATGAATGTAAGTGTACGTTGGTTAATCCTTATACATGAATGACAAAAGAAACTGGCTAATGCATCATGTAATAGGAAGTTGATTTGAAAAAAATGATGCAAAGTGTATAAAAGAAGACATGTCATTGGTCTATATTTATTGATTTACTCAATTACCATTATGGACAATATTAAATGCAAATTAGGGAGAGACTAAGCATTGTCTCATTATTAATTAAAAAGTTGACTTTAAACTTTTCCTTGCACTCCACTTTGGCATTGCTGTCACTGTTATATTTTATTACTCGGTTCCTTAAATTTTTCAATCCAAAGGACTTAATGATTAAATCTTCACCTCTCTAGATTAATTATTTACAATTCCTTAACAAACTAATCGAAAGATAAGTCTTTGTTTGTTAACAGGAATATAAAAATTCGTAGTCCCACCCTTAATCATAGGTGGTTTTAGAATAAAAACATCTAATTTAATCCATTCACCTCTTCGAGGTTAATTTCACATGGTAAACCTCATATCTGATCTCAATTGCAAATTAAAATAATGAAACATGTAAATAAATATTCAGATAAACAAACCTCATATCTATTTGTAAGCAAAAATTATACAAAAACAAATGAATCATTTCAATTCAACCACTTGTACTTTTATATATAGTAAAAGGTGAATACCCTTTTATGAAAAGGATGGAGTATATTTTAATTGGTAGCTTTTGTTGAAAAAGAAGTTGCATAAATCCAACATTTTTGTTGAAATTCAAAAGTTCTGTTGTTTTGCTATCATTTTTGGCACACAATGAGGCTGTCTACCACCAAGCATCTTGATTGTTGTTGACCCACTATTGTATTGTATATGTAATTATAGTTACCTTATAATTATTTAATCTAAATCATATTTCAATAATAGTGGTTCGAATCAAGGTGGTGAAGTAAGCTTTTTTCACATTCATATCACACTTGATCATCTCTTTTCTTTCATTCTCATTTATAGGGTTGTGGATGGATGGATGGTAATAATAAGAATCAAGGTGGTGAAGTAAGCATGATGGAGAAGAAAAGAGAAGTGGTGGTGACAATTTCAAACATGGGTGGAGAGAGCCATGGCCAAGATCATCATGATCATGGCTTGAAAGTGTTTGAAAGTGAGCCTGCTTCAAAGTCACCACCTTTGAAATGTGCTTCTCCTGAGATAAGGTTCAGTCCTAGTCCAAATAAGCCTCCAAAACCTCCCACTAGAAATGAAAACCTTACCAAAAGAAAATCTTTTGTAAGATCAGTGTATTCTAAGCCGAAATCAAGATTTGGTGAACAACCTTACTCTATTGACGGAACATTTCTGGAAGAGAATGTTTTACAAGAAGAGTTATCTGTTAGTTCACCTTATAGGAACTCGTTTAGTAAAGGTTTACATTCGCCCAATAACAAATCCGGGTTGGTTAATAGAAGTGTTTCGATTGCTTCTGTGGTTACTCCTCGAACACCTTTGATGGCATCTCCAGGTCCTGCTGGTGAGGATCTTGATGAGATCATTTACAGGAAAGTTGAGTTTAGTAAAGGTAAGCATAAGAGACTGACGACTAAGGCTTTGATCGAATTGTTTGTGTTTGTGATGATCGCGGGGAGCTTGATAGCTTGCTTAACTGTTGAGGAACTGAGGAGGACAAAGATTTGGAGTTTGGGGCTTTGGAGGTGGTGCATGCTTGTGATGGTGACCTTTTGTGGCATGTTGGTTACAAAATGGTTCATGCACATTGTTGTTTTCTTGATTGAAATGAACTTTTTGTTGAAGAAAAAAGTGCTTTATTTTGTCCATGGAATGAAGAAATGTGTCCAGGTTTTTATTTGGATCGGTTTGGTTCTCCTCACATGGGTGCTTTTGATCAATCATGGAGTCCAGCGATCTAAATTGGCCGAAAAGATTTTGGACGGAGTAACATGGACTCTTGTTTCTCTTCTAATTGGAGCATTTTTATGGGTCATTAAGACAATGTTGTTGAAAATATTGGCATCGAATTTCCATGTGAAGTCTTTCTTTGATCGAATTCAAGAATCAATCTTCCATCAATATGTTCTGCAAACTCTCTCCGGGCCTCCACTTATGGAAGAGGCCGAGAAAGTCGGGGGATCACAGAGTTTGAGCCATTTTAGTTTCAGGAGTATAACCAATAAAGGTGGCTCAAAGAAAGAAGTTATTGATATGGCAAAGCTTCACAAGATGAAGCAAGAGAAAGTTTCGTCGTGGACCATGAAGATTTTGGTAGATTCTGTGATGAATTCGAGGCTGTCCACAATCTCAAATTCACTAGATGAAAGTTTTTATGATGTAGAAAATGAACAAACTGATAAAGAAATTACAAATGAAATGGAAGCAACTGCTGCAGCCTATCATGTTTTCAGGAACGTCGCTGCTTCCCCTAGTTGCGCGTAAGTATATATGCCTTCCTAGTAGAGTTTCTTATTGCGCGCAAAAGTTTGTTTGAATTGACTTATTTAAATTTATCTATTATAAACAGGGACATTGACGAGGATGAACTCCGTCGATTCATGATTAAGGAAGAAGTTATTTTGGTATTTCCGCTACTGGCACAGGCAGAGACAGGCCTAATTACCAGAAAATCTTTAACAGATTGGGTGGTAAGATTTTATATGTCTGTTAGACTTTTGTCATCTTCATAACGAAGGATTCAAATTCGGTTTGGACTAATGTTTTTATTTTGCAGTTGAAGGTATATCAAGAACGAAGAGCACTCGCGCACGCCTTAAGTGACACGAAAACAGCTGTTAAACAATTAAACAAGCTTGTGACAGTGGTTGTAGTACTCGTGACCATACTAGTATGGCTTCTTCTTATGGAAATTGCAACAACAAAAGTTCTTGTATTCCTCTCATCCCAGCTAGTGCTCGCGGCTTTCATGTTTGGAAACACCTGCAAGAATATATTTGAAGCCATCATCTTCGTGTTTGTAATGCATCCATTCGACGTTGGTGATCGATGTGTTATAGATGGTGTCGAGGTAATATATAGAAGCCGAATTTATTTTTGTTGTTTCTGAGATTCATGGATTAATGCCTAATGCCTTTCAAATTATCTGGCAGCTATTGGTTGAAGAAATGAATATATTGACAACGGTATTCTTGAAACTTAATAATGAAAAGGTGTATTATCCGAACTCGGTTCTCGCCATAAAACCGATTAGCAATTACTACAGAAGCCCGAATATGTCTGATAGTGTAGAGTTTTCGGTTGATTTTACGACACCAGCAGAGAAAATTGGAGCACTGAAAGAAAAAGTAAAGAGGTATTTGGAGAGGAATCCACAATACTGGCATCCGAATTTTAGCTTGGTAGTGAAGGAGATTGAGAATGTGAATAAGATTAAGATGGGACTTTATGTTACTCACACAATAAACTTTCAAGAGTTTGGAGAGAAAACCAAGAGGAAAGGTGAACTAGTGATGGAAGTAAAGAAAATATTTGAAGAGCTTAAAATCAGATACAATCTTCTTCCGCAAGGTGTTCATCTCAGACACATTGAACCTGATACAAGTTAATATCTAATGATGATGATGATGGTAATTACTCACTGCTATCCAACTTCATTGTTTTTGCCTTAGTTTATTCAATTCATGAATCTGATTTTGCATATGGTTACAAAACTATGTATCCATGACACAATGTAAAATAAGTGTTACTCTTATGTACCTACCTCCAAGTTAATGCAATGTAAAATTCCATCCCACTTTTAACTTTGTCCCATGGATCTGGTTATTATTTGATTGGCTCAACATTAGTTCTTCTAATTTAGAAGTCAATATACATACACCGACAAAAGACAACACACAGGTTATAATTTGAGACTTAAATAATCAAATGTAACTACTTATTTGTGGTTGTGCTGGTGTCGGTTACACAGAACCTCCGTCGGACAGCAACATATGTAGTTTCTAATAATTGTTGTATGGAAGGATTGTTTATCCTTTTTCTATCATAACTTGATCTCCTCTCTTATTTATTTTATTTTTTTTGTAAAGGTTGTAATAAATGAGATAGGTGCAAGGCCCAAAATTAAATGATTAATTTTTTCTTTTGAAAATTATTTCGGTTTAGAATCAGAATTGTTATTGATGGATGGTAAAGAATCTAAAATTGGTAATGTTGATATCTGATATGTTGGTGCGAGATGGACCAATAAGGTTAGTACTTCAACGACCAAGTGAGTCTAGAGTCCAAAATGAATATACTTAAAAGTAAAGATCAGAAAAGTGTACCTTGAATCTCACGTGTGTTGACTTTATACGTTAGACTATTTAGATTGGGCGTGTATCGAATTGGACATTTGCTTTGGGCCTTCGGGTAGCCTAGAACAGTTGCCCTAAAGGCTTTTTCAGGTGAAAACCAGTCAAAAAAGTCTTCGAAACTATGGCCATCCTCGAGCAATGGTGCACGAATTTGGAGTTTCAGAAACTGAAACGTTCTTGACCAGTTACCAAATTAGTGGGAAACAAGCGCATTAAAGGCATTCTCATCATTGAAACGTTTCATCGTTTTTTCCCTACACGTGTGTTTAGGTGATTAGCCTAAGGTATGGCACTTCCTCCTAGTGCACTTGATTTCGTTTACATTTCCTAGGAGAAATCTCATCGTTGATCTTGTAACCTCTCGCCCTTGCTAATTTGGTTTGTTGATTGCCTTCGTCTATATATAAGGGTTTTTCGAGTTTTGAGAGAACTTTTCGCTACCGTTGAGAATCAGTTTGTACTTGTGAGTGTACTTCCTTCTTATCGAAGAGTATTCCCCATAGTGATTGCTATTATTGGAAAAAAGCTTCATGTTTTATTCGTGAACTAGAAAAGGATACAATTGGAAAGTTGATGATCTTGAACGATGGCTCTGATCTCCTTTACAGTGGCGCGGGATACACCCGCATGGTTAACATTTCAACGCCTAAGTCAGTTCAAGATTTAAGATGAGTATAGTGAAAAATAGGGATCAGATATTGTACATTGTTCTTAGTGTGCAAACTGATTTTATACTTTGGTTCAAGTGAAGTGGATTTAAATGGATTGAGACTTAGTCATTTAGGCTTTTGCCTAGTCCAGAACTGTTGCCACCAAGACATTGTTGGAAACTGAAGGAGTCTGGGGAAGCATTAAGTAGCGTTGACCAACCTCCAAGACATGGTCTGATGTGAAATGAAACATAAATGTTTGGAATAGAATGTGTGATAGATGATTGTGTTGAATATGCTACCATTACTATATTTTGCACCGTTAATATATTTGAGCGTATTCTCATCCCTCTTTTGTTTGATTAATTAATTAAATTAAATTTTTATTGTTTTTTATTTAATTATTTGAGTGATTAAAATGCTTTATATGATTTGTGTGAATTATGTGGTATTTTTTTGAGTTTTGTTGGGAGATAGTAGATTTTATTTAATTAAAATAAGTGAAATAGAGAACTATGGAGTGGAGTAGAATTTTAGTGAAACTAGTGTAGTAAGGAGTAAGACTCTATAAGTTGAGGGAAAGTTGAGAATTATGAAAAATATGATTAGGTCATTTATATAGATAATGTGAAGGATTGAATTTTTGTCTGATGCGTAGAATTTGAAAAAATTGAAGAAGAAAAAAAAGGCAAGTGGCTAGGAACCTTAAGGAGAGCTCTAGGAAGAAGGATATATAACCAAAGTTGGAAATTTGTTGCTGAAA
Source organism: Lathyrus sativus (assembly GCA_963859935.3). Classification (NCBI taxonomy): domain Eukaryota; kingdom Viridiplantae; phylum Streptophyta; class Magnoliopsida; order Fabales; family Fabaceae; genus Lathyrus; species Lathyrus sativus. The sequence continues at coordinate 608,369,192 of OZ012739.1, forward strand.
ATTAAGGTAAGGGGGAATTACTTGAATATAGGTGTCAATTGCATGAAGGGTAGAAAGTGATCCCCGTCCTCCTATAGGGTTTTCTCCTATTTTCACCATTGTTGATGTTTATGCGTTCTTGAGAGAAACCTGTGACAATTCCGTTATAATTGCTATGGAGTATATGAAATTTGTGCAGGGTTAGACAACACTTTTATATATATGTTTCTTTGTTTAAGCTTATTAGAAATAGGTAAAACTTTGTTAATGTTGAGAAATTCTTTGACAAGTGTAACTCATGATAAATATGGTTGGAAATAGTAGAACAGACATATTCACGAGATTTGTCACTTTAAACATAAAGGACTCTAATCATAGGAGAAATTAGAATTCATACAAGACGTGCATTAATTCTATTGTTAGACATAGAAATTTGTTCCTTGACTTAGTTGCATATGCTTTGATGTTGTAGACATACACCATTAGATCACTTTTTGACCTCAAATGTTATGGAAGATCTCACCACTCACACACAAAAGATGAAACTCATTAATTGGATCATTGTGTAACAAGTATCTCATTCTCGATTTAAATTCTTTAATAATACTCATTACTGCTCAAGTTGAATCCATGACAATCAATCATTATTATTATCCTTTGCTCATGATTATTCACAAAGTTTTACCTTGAGAATCAATTTAAGTTAATATAATCTTCATGGAATAGATACTCTTACTTTTACATCACTTACTAATATTAGATTGTGTATACTTGCAAATACTAAATAGCACAAATAGTTTTATTTTCGTTTAGGGGAAGAAACACTAGTAATTAAGGCTAGCTAAGGGGACTAGTGTATTTAACAATGCAAGTGAATAATAATAATAATAATAATAATTGATAAATAAAAGTTCATGTTCCTAAAACTGGAGGAACAATGAGTATTCTACTTTGAATAATAGGTTGAGCTCATTACAAGTGAGATCTGTCAGGTGAAAAGGTGGAGTACGTAGAAAAAAAATTGATTGAAAAAGTAGTGCAAGTAGAATCCCCAAAGTTAATTAGAATTAAAAAGCCTATGAATAAAAATCTAGTTAGTTCCTCCTTTTGAAACTGAAAGCTAATGCCTTGGACCATAGGATAAGGCAATTAAACTAGGATCTAGACTAGTTATCTTCAATGAAGACTTCATGCATGACAATTGGCGTCATTGGTTTCACATACACACTGATAAAGAATGTGCTAAAATTTTAACATGTTAAGTTATACTAATTTTTAAATACAGTCCACTGAGTAAGACTTGAATTTTGCGAAATGTGTCGTTGATGTTAGATTTCTTTAGTTATATGTTTCTTTCTGTCACATCAACTAAGGACAGTTAATGATTCAAATTTGAGGGTGTGATAACTAACTATTTGTAAGATATTTAAGCTCTCATTACATGATTTTATTTTGTTTTGATCGACATATTAGGATTAACTAACTATTTTTGTTGTTCTTATCTTATATTATCATATAGTACAATAGATGCTTTCTTTTGTAAGTCTTATATGTTTTGTATTTGTGTAAGAGTACTCTGGTGACAAGTTCTTCAACGCCAAGAATAAAACTTCACTTTCTACTATATCTTAGAGCCAGAAGACGGTGAAAAGAGTGAATGGTCTCAACAATTGACAAACATGGAAAAATATTGAGGATGTAAGCACTACGTAAAGGTAAAAGGATGATCATTGCGTGACAAAACCAATAAAAGTTTCCAGCGCTGAAATGAATAAGTTGTTTGTCTCTCTGTGTAGAAGGTGTGACACAAGATGCTTTGTCCCCTTCATGCCTTGCGTATTACACCTAGTACTGGTACAAGGGGATAAGAGAAGAAAATATTATGAATTCCATGAGCCAAATCAATGGAAAATCATGAGGCCCGTAATCCAATGACTCAAGAAAACCTTAAAAGTTAGGAGGATACAAAATGACCATCTTGTAGAAATGAAAGAGAGGATAACAACTGAGAAACTTTAGAAATAACTTAGAAAAATTCACTTTGTTTTGAAAAGAAGAAGTTTGAACCAAAAGTGAAGGAAATCTCTTATATTTCCTTTCTTGAAGAACACGATGCTATCAAGCAAGACAGAACTTACCTTTTGTTGATTGAAGATTGCAATAAGTTGAATTGTTACACTTAGGTTTTCATTTTCTTCCCATTAGTGTTTAGAAATGTTAATTTTAAGAACCCATGTTGTTGTATTTATCTTGCTCACCATGAGTTATACTCTATATGTTAAGTAATGTGAAGTTTAATGAAAATTAGTCTTTTATGTTAAATGGTGTGATTCTAGTGATGCATTTTATCATGTGAAATATTGTTATATATTTGTTTCCTTGTCTAATCATCTTATAAATAGGAAAAAGTTTGTTAGTCTTGAGAAATCCTTTGACAAGTGGAACTCATCATAAACATAGTTGAAAATAGTAGAATAGTCATATTCACTAGGTTATCCATTTTAGACATAAAAGACATGCATAATGTTATTGTGAGACTTGGAAATTTGTTCTTTAACTTAGTAGCATATGTTTTGATGATATAGACATACATCATTATATCACTTTCTGGCCTTATCTATCACGACATATCTCATCACTTACACACAAAATATGAAACTCATTAAATCTATCATTGCCCAAAATGCATCTCACTCTTGATTTTACTTCTTTAATCTTACTCATTAGTGAGCAAATTGAATATGTGACAACAAATCATTATTATTGTCTTTTTCTTACGATTATTCACAAAGTTTTTGTTGGGAAATAAAGACACAATAACAGACCAATACGCAACAAATATAAAATTCCCCAGACTTGTAAAAATCTTAAGGATCAACAACAAATATAAGACGACAAATCACAAACTAGTGCTAACAACTGCAAATCACAAAGAAAACTAGCTTACAAATAAGAATAAAGAAGCTGGAAAATTTTCCAAATCTACAGCTTCATTGCGAAACAGATAACTCTCACATCTGACTTTGTTTTGAAATTATAAATGGTCAAAAGCTAGATACATGTGTTACAAACCTTCCCTCTAAATTTGATCTTTATTCGACGGTTAACGAATCTGGTATCGTCAATTTAGTGGGATTAGTTGGAAAAAAAGGGAAGGAGTTTTTCTACTCTTTTCTCTCTTTTGAATCCTTATTTTCTCTCTATCTCTGTCAACCCTAAATTGATCCTCTCTGTCAAACCTAATAAATCTCCCCATCACAACTATGTGTAGGAAATTGCCAAACCGACATCACAATAAGCTTCAAATTCCCCTCTTAGTAATACTTTAGTCATCATATCAGAACCATTAGCATCTGTATAAATTTTAACTAACTCTAATAACTTAGCATCCAAAACATCATGTATCCAATGATATCTCACACCAATGTGTTTGGACCTACTAAGAAAAGTCATATTCTTACTAAGATGAATAGAGTTTCGACTATCAACAAATAAAACATATTTGTATTGAACAAAACCAAGCTCCTGCAAAAATTTCTTCAACCATAGTAACTCTTTGCATACTTTAGTAATTGCAATGAATCAGCCTCTTTAGTAGACAATGTTATACAATTTTACAATCTAGACTGCCAAGCCACAACCCCCTACAAATTTAATCATGTAGCCCGAAGGACTTTGATTAGAACTCAACTTGAAACGAGTAGCAAGAGACATGATTACCGCCTTAGAATTTTCCATTTTAAATCTCTGTAACACTCTTTCAATATAATTTTCTTGTGACATCCAAAGTTTTTTATCTTTTTTGTCACTCATGATGCTAATGCCGAGAATTTGTTTAGTTGTTCCCATATCTTTCATGGAAAATGACTCTCCCAATAGCTTCTTTAACTTGTTAATGTTAGAAATACTTTTCCCTAAAATAAGCATATCATCAACATATAACAACAGGATAATTAAGTCATCGTTAAAAAATTTTCTAACAAAGATGTAATGATCTGAAGTTGTCTTCTGGTATCTTTGATCACACATAAGAGACTCAAACTTCTTGCACCATTTCCTTCGAGCTTGCTTCAACCCATATAAACTCTTTCTCAATCTACACACATGATCTTCTTGACCTTTAACTTGAAAACCATCAGGTTGTTTTATATAGATCTCTTCCTCAAAATCAACGTGAAGGAAATCCGTTTTCACATCCATTTGCTCAACTAGTAGAAGCGAAACTCAACATGATTTTAATTGATGACATCTTTACAACCGGTGATAAAATATCCTTAATACAAACACCTTTTCTTTGAAGGAAACCTTTCACCACTAATTTGCCTTTATATCTTGGAGACTTAGAGTTGCTCTCATGTTTAAATTTATAAATCCATTTGTTTTCCAAATCCATTTTCCCTTTAGGCAGCTTCACTAAATCATAAGTGTGATTATCATGCAATGGTTTCATCTCACCATGCATTTCATCCATCCAATTTTTATTTTCATCACTTTCCATGGTCTCTTGAAAACATCATCCTCATCAGTCAAAGTCATATACTCATCATAATTATACCTTGTAGAATATTGTCTATTCCTATTGGACCTCCTAAGTTGAACTTGAGATGATTCTGGAGCTTCACCAAGATTCTCATCTTGTGACATAACTCTCTCCCTTTCACCTATATTAGTTGGAATATTTATCTCATCTCTAAGTTTTTGATCTTCAACATAATCATATGGCTCACCATCATGATCATCACCACCAATAGCTTCCAAATTATGTCTAGGTAACCGAACTGGATCAACATTAGACAAACTGATATCTTTCTTGGGTGTAGTCTTCTCTACCTTATCAATGTCTTCAATAGTTGGTCTTTCATAAACACAACTCATCTTGCCAATAGCCGATGAATATATAATGTATTTACTTTGCATACAACTTGGATCTTTCATCCTTTAAAATATGCAAAAAAAAGCCTTAAAACCAAAGACTCTCTAATGATCATACTTGACATTCTTTCCAAACTATTTTTTTCTGTAACTTCACTGTTCAAAGCAATAGTGGGAGTGAGATTAATAACATGAATTGTTGTGTAAAGTGTCTCGCCCCAATAACGATTAGGAAATTTAGCTTCAGAGAGCATACACCTTACTCTCTCAATTAGTGTTTGATTTATCCTTTCTGCTAAACCATTCAATTGATGTGTTTTAGAAGAAGTATTTTCTTGTGCAATACCATGTTGCTTGTGTTGCACCTCGAAAAATCACAGATAATTCGGAAACACGACCCTCGCGCTAAAGGCGTAGAAACGCGGTTCAACAGAGTCGCCGCCGAACTTTATTTATCCCGAATGAACGGGAGAGGAAAATATCGAGAAAACCTCTTAAAAACGAAAGGCACACGACCGTCAGAACCTGATGTTCCGGGTTCGGGAGTCGTTTACGCAAGGGGAAGGTATTAGCACCCCTCACGTCCGTTGTACTCAACGGGAACCTCTTAATTCAAATTGTGAGGAGCGTTAGCTAAGCTTAGTTGTTTCTCTTCTTGATACTAAATACTAAACGATACGATAAAGGGATAAAGACACTAGGGGAAAGGAGATGGTTAAAAGATAGGGTGCTCGCCAAGTATTGGGGCCCTTGTGCCTACGTATGCTCATTCAGACTAGAATGAGAAATTAGAGCGTCGTAGTTCGACTACGGGAAAGGAGATGGGGGAAATGGAAAATGGAGAGGATTGTGGAGAAAGGTAGAAGTGTGGAATAGAGGAGAAATATGGAAATCTTCTCGCCAAGATCATCGCAATCTTGTGCCTATGTATCTTACATTCAGACAAGAATAAAGAATCAGAGCGTCTGTATTTCGTGGTAACAACCACGAAAAGAAACGGGATTTGAATTGGATTGAAGTGGGTACAGATGAAGATTACTCGTAGCTTAAGAAAGACTTTCTCGGGCCCAAGTAATCGGGAGAACGAGTCAAAGACTTGACTATTTCTCTTTTTCATCTTGAAAGAAGGTTGTAGTTGAAAGGTGATGCCAGGAGATCGGATGACAATTACTCGAAGCTTAAGAAAGACTTCTCGGGCCCAAGTAATTGGGAGAGCAAGTTATAGACTTGAATATCTCTCATTTTCATCTCGAAAGAAATTGTAACTGAATGGTGTTTGAACGATGGTTGAACGTCGTTGAGTTGTTAATGTTATTTAGGGGTGTCAATTGCTCACACACGAGTAAGATAATTTGCATCCAAACAACCAAAAGCAAGATCAAAGACTTAATTCACTCTTTAAACCTTGAAAAAAATTAAATAGTTGTTAATCGATTTATAGTTTGTTATGAAATCCGCTTGACGTTGGATCAAGGGTTTGACATATTTTCGCGTGCAAAACGTGTGGTGGAAAGGACATGGTTTGAGAAACTGCTTGACGACGAGTCGAGGGTTTGGATTGAAAATGGAACCGGATTGACTTACGCATCAAGGGTCAGGTTGTGAGAAACGATACTAGTACTTGAGGGTTCCCTCAATATCGAAACCACGATGAAGTGTGTGCAAAAGGTTGATGGAGAATGCGGACGAGAACTCGACTTACGAGGGGTGTTTGAAAATGACTCGATGACGAATCGAGAATTAGTTTGAAAATAGTTTGATATACGCTAGTCCCTATAGGTGCTCCTAGAAGATTAACTAATAATCAAAGAAATACGAAACATACATCGGAATGGGAGAGGGATACATGTAATTTACACGGGATAGCACGGAATAAAGGGGTCTCGTTGTTAGGTAGCCCAAGAGAAAGTCGTGCGTGTGCAATGTGTCCTAAACTACGCCTTGAGCAAAGTCGGGCACAACTCCATATTAAGGTTCCTGCAAATGACCAAAGATCCAACAGTCCACCAATTTTGGCTTTTAGCGTTTCAATCATTTATTAAGTGTTTTTGATTATGGGTGAATAAGAGATGATAAATATGACAATTATGAATAATATGCAAGACAATAATAATATCAAGGTAATATCCACAATAATATTTTACTAAAATTTAAAGCAGTTGATAGTTGACAGAAATTAAAGTTAGTGGTTAGTTTGTTTAGGAATTAAATCGGGACAAATGTAACGCTAAACCGTCGTAGCTTGACTTATGATGAAAATCAAACTATAGGAGGTCGCGCAAATTGATATCCGTGTTAAAACAAGATAGAGAAATGGCATTGAGGACCATTCTCTAATTAAATCTTGTCGCACGGACAAAAGAAAAAGGGGGATCTCGTCTTAATCATAAACATTTTGTCGATTAATCGAAGGTAGCCTATCATGATCCCAAAGTAAAGAAAATGACCTAAATGGTTATTTTCCGTAGATTTGAAATCGAGAAGGTTATCGACTTCAATAAAACGGCGCTTACGAATCAAAAGACGTCATAGATCGAATAAATTAAATAAAATTGGAAATGAAGAAGAAAATGAAATAAGGAATAAAATGGTCTCGAATAAATTGTCATCTATCAATAGTTTGACCGATAACAACTTGTAAGATTACGTCATTGACCAAAAAACGATAAAAATGAAATAAAATGAATAAAAATGCATAAAAATGAATAAAAATCGAAAATAAAAAGATAAAAGAAAGTTGGTCTCGGATTTGTTATAATTTGTCAATAAGTTTTAACGAACTGTAACTTTGAGGTCTCTTCATCGACCGTTAATGATATAAAGAAAAGAATTAATAATAATAAAAAAACATAAGTAAAAATGAAAAACGGAGAGGGTGAGGTTAGCGGAAATAGGGTAGATGGTGAAATTACATGGGCCCTTCTCTACAAGACCCATCGTTCGATTACATAAACACCATGAAAAAAAGTAGAATAAAAAGCTAGGAAGTTTTACCCCATACCCCTACACTTATACCTATACCCCTACATTAAAAAATTTTGGACCAAAATATCCTCGTATAAAGATCAAACGAAAATGAAAAACAAATAATAAATTTATATTCTTATTTTTTTTAATTAAATAAAAATATGGGTAATAAAACAATATTTTTTATATTTATAATTATGTGAGTTCTAAAGTATAGATTAAATACTATATTCATAGTAGTATTTAAAATTAAATAATCAATAAAACTATATCAGTCCTATAAATAAAACACATTATTTGCGTATTCTATTATTGTGATTATTTTAAATAAAATACATTATTAATTTATTACTTATATTATTTTGCAAGTTAACTTATTGTGATCATTTTAAGTTAAAATACATTATTTATTTATCACATATGTTTTCATTTGATTAAATATATTGAATAATGTAAACTTATATCCTATATTTAAATTTATTTTATTTATTAATGTTTTAAGATTAATAAGATATTTGAGAAAATTTTACTATTATGATCATTTAAAATAAATGATTTTAATCTCATTGTATTCTAATAATTATAGCAAATAGAAAATATTCTGAAAATAATTCTCTATTTATAGAATTTTTATATTTTAAGTATAATATTCAAAAATTCACTAAATTGGTCTTTATATAAAGTTAATAAATCTTAAAAATTAATTACAAATTAAAAAAAATATAAACCGGAAGACTTCCAAAAAAGTCTTCCGGTAAACAAACGAAAAAATATGAACCGGAAGACTTCAGTCTTCCGGTAAATATACGAAAAAAATGTGAACCGGAAGACTTCCAAAAAGTCTTCCGGTAAACAAATAAAAAAATATAAAAAAATTAAAAAATAATAAATTTTTATACGAGGATATTTTTGTCCAAAATTTTTTAATGTGGGGTATAGGTACAAGTGCAGGGGTATGAGGTAAAACTTCCAAAAGCTACAAGGTGATAAGTTGAAAACGGGCCTCCAACCCAATATCTCCATCGGTCCAACAGTAAGTTTAATAAAACCTAGACACATTAAAAACTCAGTGAAGGAAGTTTTACCTCATACCCCTACACTTGTACCTATACCCCTACATTAAAAATTTTTGGACCAAAATATCCTCGTATAAAAATTTATTATTTTTTAATTTTTTTATATTTTTTTATTTGTTTACCGGAAGACTTTTTGGAAGTCTTTCGGTTCACATTTTTTTACGTATGTTTACCGGAAGACTTTTTGGAAGTCTTCCGTTCATATTTTTTCGTTTGTTTACCGGAAGACTTTTTGGAAGTTTTCCAGTCCATATTTTTTTTTAATTTGTAATTAATATTTAAGATTTATTAACTTTATATAAAGTCCAATTTAGTGAATTTTTGAATATTATACTTAAAATATAAAAATTCTATAAATAGAGAATTATTTTCAGAATATTTTCTATTTGCTATAATTATTAGAATAAAATGAGATTAAAATCATTTATTTTAAATGATCATAATAGTAAAATTTTCTCAAATATCTTATTAATCTTAAACATTAATAAATAAAATAAATTTAAATATAGGATATAAATTTGCATTATTCAATATATTTAATCAAATGAAAACATATGTGATAAATAAATAATGTATTTTAACTTAAAATGATCACAATAAGTTAACTTGCAAAATAATATAAGTAATAAATTAATAATGTATTTTATTTAAAATAATCACAATAATAGAATACGCAAATAATGTGTTTTATTTATAGGACTGATATAGTTTTATTGATTATTTAATTTTAAATACTACTATGAATATAGTATTTAATCTATACTTTAGAACTCACATAATTATAAATATAAAAAATATTGTTTTATTACCCATATTTTTATTTAATTAAAAAAATAAGAATATAAATTTATTATTTGTTTTTTATTTTCGTTTGATCTTTTTTTTATTTATAAATTTTTTTGCATATTCTATAATGTGCTTACTTTAAATAAAATATATTATTTATTTTATTAAAAATATTAAATAAAGTGAAATAATTAAAAAGATCAAACAAAAATGAAAAACAAATAATAAATTTATATTCTTATTTTTTTTAATTAAATAAAAATATGGGTAATAAAACAATATTTTTTATATTTATAATTATGTGAGTTCTAAAGTATAGATTAAATACTATATTCATAGTAGTATTCAAAATTAAATAATCAATAAAACTATATCAGTTCTATAAATAAAACACATTATTTGCGTATTTTATTATTGTGATTATTTTAAATAAAATACATTATTAATTTATTACTTATATTATTTTGCAAGTTAATTTATTGTGATCATTTTAAGTTAAAATACATTATTTATTTATCATATATGTTTTCATTTGATTAAATATATTGAATAATGTAAACTTATATCTTATATTTAAATTTATTTTATTTATTAATGTTTAAGATTAATAAGATATTTGAAAAGATTCTACTATTATGATCATTTAAAATAAATGATTTTAATCCTAGTATTCTAATAATTATAGTAAATAGAAAATATTCTGAAAATAATTCTCTATTTATAGAATTTTTATATTTTAAGTATAATATTCAAAAATTTATTAAATTGGTCTTGATATAAAATTAATAAATTTTAAATATTAATTACAAATTAAAAAAAAAATGAACCGGAAGACTTACAAAAAGTCTTCCGATAAACAAACGAAAAAAATATGTACCGGAAAACTTCCAAAAAGTCTTCCGGTAAACATACTAAAAAAATGTGAACCGGAAGACTTCCAAAAAGTCTTCCGGTAAACAAATAAAAAAATATAAAAAAAATTAAAAAATAATAAATTTTTATACGAGAATATTTTGGTCCAAAATTTTTTAATGTAGGGGTATAGATATAAGTGTAGGGGTATGGGTAAAACTTCCCTCAGTGAAATGTACAAAAGAGGAAAGGATCCACAAGCCACATATTTGCAGAAAAGAAGAACGAAATTCTCAACACCTTCATATTCTCAATCTCGGTTTATTCACATGCCCCATCCGAATTCGCTTTAAATCCTTCCAAGTTCGATTCTCTTTTTCAATGCCTCATCTTCCTCTCCTTCTATTTTGATTCGAAACGGGTTTTTTTTTGTCGGATTTAAATGGGTTTAGGTTTCGGTTCTTCATCTCAAACTCCTCTCGATCTCGTCTTAACCATTTTCGCAACACTCTTTCTCTTCTTTATTTCTGTTTCTGAAATTATTCTGGTGTAGGTTTTGTTCTGGTTTGGGTTGAAGGTTAGAAGCTGGACGTGGCGGCTTCAATAGTTGAAGAGTGGTTTGGAGTTTGAGGTTTCAAAAAGGTTAAAAGGGGATTGTGAAGGGTTCTGCATTTTTTTTGAAGAAGATGAGTGTTGTTGCGGCTTGTTTAGGTTTGAGAAGGGTTGCTCTTTTTTAGGAGAGGTTTCGGAAGATCATTAAAGGAGGAAAAGGTTGTATCGATATTGATATTATGAGATTATTGTTTTCTGCTCTGTTCGATTTGGTCCCAGAAGAAAGGTTTTTTGGAGGAAGAAAAGGGTCTTGGGGTTGTCTTCTTTTTTAGAAGATTTGGGGGCCATTTATTCAAGAGGGTCTAATGGAAATTGTTTGTGTAAAAAGGATTTGCGCTGCAGTTTTCTTTTCTTCCTCTCATACGCAGGGTGTAGCCGTATTTATGTACTGGCTCCATGTCGTACGTGATGTTTGTGCTGCAATTTGTGGTTTTTGTGGGTTTATTTGCTGCTTTGCATGATGAATTGCGAGCCGGTGCGCGTTTTGCGGTATTTTTTTTTCATTTTCTGTAGGTTGTGTATTGGGGTATTCTGCTGGTGTGTACTGGAACGTACATGTGTGGGACCTAATGCTAATTTGTATGAGGTGCAGTGAATGGGATTTTCGGAAATGGTATTGTATATTCTTTACCATCGTGGTGTATACTTTGCAAGATATCAAAGAAAACCTTGTGGCCTGCGTTTGGAAAGTTGCGTTTGGAAAGTTGAAGGGCGGGTTGTATCTTTATCGTACGGTGGCTGTAGAAATTGGCTTGTGAATTGGAAAATTTGAATAGTCCGTTGCAAGTGGCTTGAGGTGATTTGGAAAATGCCTTAGTCCCATTTGAATGGGACTTAACCATATGTGACACTAGAGACATTGCAATTTTTATTCTTTTGTAATTTTCATGAATTTAATGGACTTTGTAATTTTTATTTTAAAATATGGACTCTTTAAAAATGTAAAAAGATGACAATAATAAAGAATATTAATATGAAATATAAAAAAGAAAAAGAAAATGGATGAGGTTTATAATAAAATGGAATTATTTATGAAAAATAGACATTAGGTGTGGATGAATTTTGAACTAAATAACGGCTTCGTATGTATATGTGAAAAAGGATATGGATATGAAAGTAGGATAATAAACGATGGAGAATGGACCGTGGGTTTGGATCGTGAAAATGAGACCTCAAACCACTTATGAAAGTAGGATAATAAACGATGGAGAATGGACCGTGGGTTTGGATCGTGAAAATGAGACCTCAAACCACTACTACACTTCACCGATCCTTGAATTAATCTTGGCAAAAATTGAACATGAAGCCAGGATCGTGAAAATGAGACCTCAAACCACTACTACACTTCACCTATCCTTGAATTAATCTTGGCAAAAATTGAACATGAAGCCAGCTTAAAATTGGAATGAATTTGATTTAGCCATGAAGCATTACAACTTGACATAAGCTTGACAAATCTTGAGATAGAACTTCGCCTGACAGACAACTCGAGTCTAAACCATTGAACCTCAGTTCAGACCACGCATACACCTGTCTTAACTGCTTACTTGAAATTTGATTTAGTCTAGTAACACCCTGAGCAGGAGCAACATATCCTTTTTTGAATTTTCAGAATAGGAATTGGTGAGTGGATCTACAGATGACGATGATATACAGGTAAGACAAATTTGGGGTATGACATATGTCCCTATCTAATTGGCTTTGACCGAGTAAGATGAATTGCTACGGAGTAGACTCTTTCAAAGTAGAAGTCAATTAGATATGAAGAAAACCTTGAATTTGTCCAAAAAGAAATGAAATGCTTGAGAAATGAAATAATGGATCAAGGTATACCCCCGAGTAAATAGTGAATAACTAGCAAAAAGGTCGTCATCACCAAAAGGATGATGAGACGAAACACACACGGCTACTACAATCAAAAGAATGATAGAGCAAAACACTCGCACAATCTGACATCGACGAAATGACAGACCCACCACCAAAAGGATGATGGAGCGAACCACACACCGGCTACTACCACCAAAAGGATGATAGAGCAAACACACTCGCATAATCTACCATGAACAAGATGATAGACCCCCACCAAAAGGATGACGGAGCGAAATTCACCCCGACTACTACCACCAAAAGGATGATAGAGCAAAACACCATCATACAAACTGACATCAAAAAGATGACAGACCCCCCACCAAAAGGATGACGGGGCGAAACTCACCCCGGCTACTACCACCAAAAGGATGGTATAGCAAAACCCTCGCACAATCTGACATCAACAAGATGACATACTCTCCACCAAAAGGATGACGGAGCGAAACTCACACCGGCTACTACCACCAAAAGGATGATAGGGCAAAACATTCGCACAATATGCCATCAACAAGATGACAGACCCCCCACCAAAAGGATAACGGAGCGAAACTCACACCGGCTACTACCACCAAAAGGATGATAGAGCAAACACATACTCGCACAATATGACATCAACAAGATGACAAACCCCTACCAAAAGGATGACGAAGCGAAACTCACACCGGCTACTACCACCAAAAGAATGATAGAGCAAAACACTATCGCACAATCTGAGATCAACAAGATGACAGACCCCCCACCAAAAGGATGACGGAGTGAAACTTGCACTGGCTACTACCACCAAAAGGATGATAGAGCAAAACACTCGCACAATCTGTAATCAACAAGATGACATACCCCCCACCAAAAGGATGACGGAGCAAAACTCACACTGCCTACTACCACCAAAAGGATGATAGAGCAAAACACGCACTCGCACAATCTGACATCAACAAGATGACATACCCCCCCCCCCCCTCACCAAAAGGATGACGGAGCGAAACTCACACCGGCTACTACCATCAAAAGGATGATAGAGCAAAACATCATCGTACGATCTGACATCAACAAGATGACAGACCCCCCACCAAAAGGATGACGGAGCGAAACTCACACCGGCTACTACCACCAAAAGGATGATAGAGAAAAACACGCACTCACACAATCTGACATCAATAAGATGACAGACCCCCCCACCAAAAGGATAACGGAGCGAAACTCACACCGGATACTACCACCAAAAGAATGATAGAGCAAAACACCATCATACAATCTGACATAAACAAGATGATAGACCCCCCATCAAAAGGATGACAGAGCGAAACTCACACCGACTACTACCACCAAAAGGATGATAGGGCAAAACACACACTCGCACAATCTGACATCAACAAGATGACAGACCCTCCACCAAAAGGATGACGGAGCGAAACTCACACCGGCTACTACCACCTAAAAGATGATAGAGCAAGACACTCACACAATCTGGCATCAACAAGATGACAAACCCACCACCAAAAGGATGATGGAGCAAAACTCACACACACAGGTTGTTATCACCAAAAGGGTGATAGAACGACACAAATTGAAGGTTACCAACACCAAAAGGATGCAGGCTAAGTTGAACCGACGAAGTTCGGCTATCACCAAAAAGATGATAGTAAGGCAATTGACAACGGTTATGCTTCCTGGATACAACTCACTGGGGAACACCCATGAGGAAGATTGGATTGAAGCGAATCAAGGGGGTACGCCCATCATCTTGCTTGGAGGTCACAGGTTTGTTGAAATAGCTTCATGAGGAGCCCCCGTGAACTTTGAAGAGGATGCCCATGTTCGGGCTGAGTTTGTCTTTGAAGTTTTTGTCTTGGTCAACAAAAGGTTGAACAACTTCGTAAGGAACGCTCACGGTTTTGATGAAGATGCCCCTGTCCGGGCTTAATCTTGCCTTGAAATTATTGGATTTGCACAACAAAAGGTTGAATAGCTTCGTGGGGAATGCCCATGGTCTTGAATGATATGCCCCTGGCTGGGCTGTATGTTGGTTTGAAGATCTGATCAACCACGAGGTTGAAATACGTCATGGGAAATACCCATGGTATGGAAAAAGATGCCTCTGACTGGGTTGAACCTTGCTTTGACATCTTGAATTTCGTGGGAGAAACCCACAATCTTGCAAAAATTCCCCTGACGGGGCTGGTGATTGCTTTGAAGTGGGCAGTTGGTTGATGACGTGTTCCCGCGGAGGGGAGCACGTGGAGAACGTGTGAAGGACACATTGTTCTGCTCGACAAGGAGAAGGTTCTGCCCGCAGGGGGACATTGCCTGCCCGGCGGGGACCTTGTGCTCGACGGTGGTAGCCCAAGCCAGATTGGGCCTACTGCACATTACTGGGATGGGCCTGCTCGATCAAGTCGGGGCCCAGGGCAGAACAAATTTAATTTTTGCTCTAAAAATATTTATTTCGTATATATCTTATGGCTGACAAGTATCTCTATTTATAAGAAAACTTGTATTGATTGGTGTGAAGAAACAATGTTTCGTTTGATTCTAACATGACCATTCATGAACTTGTATATCAATAACAACAAATGTTTTCATGAAAAGTTCGGTTAATTTGGTGGTTGCACCTTTTGACCACGCACCCAATCATTATAGGGTCTCTGGTTTTATTCTAGACAGTTGCAACTTTTGACAATTTATTTTGTTAATTTAATCATTATTATTTATCAATTTAATATTTTAGAAATTTCACCAATAACTCCCCACCATTTTCAAAATATATCTAAACCCATTATTCAGGAAATTTCATGATTTCAGATAAATGTATCTTACAATTTGAACCAATACTTAGTAAGTTAAGTTTTCACTCATCCCCGAATAGATTGGTCGACAAGTTTTGAACCAATTATTCATTAGAACAAGAGTGCATAACTCACACATGAAATCTCGGTACCATTGATCAAATTATTAATATGACACATTTAATAAGACCTTGTGTCATATCCTTTTCAAAACAAATCACCCAAACCAAATCTAAATCTTTATTTTGTTAAATATAATTCATTGTGATTTGATATGATTAGATTTGATATCATATGATTAATTTGATATGATATGATTAGATTTGATATCATATGATTAGATTTGATTTAGAATATTTTGGGCCTTTTATGTTTTGGGCTAGTGTAAACCTAAAACTATAAATAGGGTGCCTTGCTTTGTATTCTACATCACAACAGAACAGATTTCACAGTTGCAGTTAGCAAGTGAAAGTTCAATAAGAAATCCCACAGTTGTGGGTAACACATTCTCTCCAAATACTTCTTCTCTCATTCTTCTCTTTCTTGTTTGTTATTCTTCTTCTCTTTTGTTGTTCTTGATAATTACTTGTTATTACCATCATTATCATATAGTGGGTTTGTTCATCAATCTTGAGATCAAGATTGAAGGGAATTCTTCATAGGGTGTGGGGTGAATTTCCAACACCTGGTATCTAGAGCTCCGGTTAAGAGATTCAAGGAAGGAAGATAGTGATGGCGATGAACTATCCAAACGACAACTTTCCGGCGACCCTGCCAATTCTCAAGAAAGACAATTATGAGAATTGGTGCAAGCAGGTTAAGGTGATATTCTGTTATCAAGATCTTTGGGATATTGTGAAGGACGGAGTAACATCGCTGGTGGAGAACGTAATAGAGGCGGAAAAGGCTGCGCACAAAGAATTGAAGAAGAAGGATTATAAAGCACTCTTTATAATTCATCAGTGTGTTGATCCTGATAATTTTGAAAAGGTTAGTGATGTTGATTCAGTAAAAGAAGCATGGGAGATTCTTGAAAAGTCGTTTGGACGCGCAGAGAAGGTGAAAGAGGTGATGTTACAAACTCACAAGAGAACATATGAGTTACTTCAGATGGAAGACAACGAAAGCATTACAGATTTCTTCACCAGAGTTACAAGGTTGGTGAATCAAATCAAAGTATGTGGAGAAACGCTGACGACGAAAGCAGTTGTCTCAAAGATTTTGAGATCGTTGGCTCCAAAATTCGACCACGTGGTAGTTGCCATAGAAGAGTCGAAAGATCTGTCAGTGTTGACGAAGGAAGAGCTTCAAGGGACTCTTGAGTCTCATGAACAGAGGATGGCTGAGAGAGCTGCAGGAAAGTCGAAAGATATGGCTTTGCAGGCACAAACGGAAAAGGAGAGAAAAGGCAAAGGTAGCTGGAATGGCAACAAAGGAGGAAACCAGTCGAATCAAAAGAAACCTTGGAACCAAGGCAACCAAAGAGGTGGTGCTACAGGTAAAGGAAGAGGTGGTGATCGAAAGACAGACAAAAGCCACATTCAATGTTTCAATTGCCAGAAGTATGGTCATTATGTTAGTGATTGTCCAGAAAAGAAGAGAAATCAAGAGACTGATGCAAAGCTGGCGAAACATGAAGAAGAAAAAACGTTGCTAATGGTCACAACAAACGATGAAGAAAGATTCCAAGATCAGTGGTACTTGGACTCAGGATGCTCATCACACATGACTGGAAGGAAATATTGGTTTGTCAACATGAAGCCCTCGTCGAAGAATACGGTGAAGTTTGCAAATGACAACACTCTAGCAGCTGAAGGTGTTGGTGATGTTGATTATGAGGAAAGATGGCAAAAGGTCAACAATTTCCAATGTGTTGTACATACCATGCATGAAGAGTAATTTGCTCAGTATAAGGCAGCTTTTCAAAAAGAACTACATGGTAGTTGTCGAAGACAAGATGATGAGAGTCCTCGACGCAGGTGGTAGACTAATCTTGAAGGCTCCAATGTCTCAGAATAGGACCTTCAAGATTAGACTCAATGTGATGGAGCACAAGTGTTTAGCAAATGCAGCCACTGAAGTCGAAATAGAAGTTCGACAGGAACCAGTTGCAGATGAAGCAGGTTCAAGCAGACCTCGACGAACTAGACACATGCCTGCAAGGTTGCAAGAATGTGTAATCACATCAGATGATGTAGTCGATGAAGAGGGTGAGCTGGTACGTTATGCTTTCTACGCAGATGTCGAACCAGTCAATGCAGCTGAGGCATTGAAAGATTCGAAGTGGGTGAAAGCAATGATTGAAGAGTTAGAGTCCATCAAAGTCAATGATACCTGGCCACTTGTCGAATTGCCGCAAGGCAAGAAGGCAATTGATGTGAGGTGGGTTTACAAGGTGAAGGTAAATCCTAAAGGAGAAGTAACTCGACACAAAGCGAGACTTGTGGCGAAAGGATTTCTTCAGAAGGAAGGAATCGACTTCGATGAAGTATTCGCACCTGTTGCTAGAATCGAAACAATCAGGTTGGTTGTTGGTCTAGCAAATATGAACAACTGGCACACATGTCAGATGGACGTGAAATGTGCATTCCTTAATGGACCCTTAGAAGAAGAAGTTTATGTTGCACAACCAGCTGGGTTTGTGAAACAAGCCGAAGAAAGAAATGTGTACAGGCTTCATAAAGCCCTGTATGGACTTAAGCAAGCTCCAAGAGCTTGGAATAAGAAAATTGACAGCTTCTTAAGGGAGAAGGAATTTGTGAAGTGTACAACTGAGCATGGAGTATATGTAAGAAGAAGCAATGGTGAATTGCTTATACTATGTCTCTATGTTGATGATTTGTTGATAACAGGGAGTTCCAAGAAGGAGATCGAAGATTTCAAACATGACCTGAGTAAGGAGTTTGAAATGTCAGACTTGGGAAATCTCTCATATTTCCTTGGCATCGAATTCTAAAAGACAAGTAGAGGTTTGATGATGCACCAAAGAAGATATGCAGGCGAGATACTCAAGAGATTTGAGATGCAAGATTGCAACCAAACTTCGACTCCAGCTGAGCCCAAATTGCAACTGTCGAAGGATTCAGATAAAGATGATGTCGACCCAACCCAATACAGAAGACTTATTGGGTCACTTAGATACCTTTGCCACACAAGGCCTGACTTAGCATACAGTGTTGGTATGATAAGTAGATTCATGCAGAAACCAAAGGTATCACACCTAGCAGCGGCGAAGAGGATACTGAGGTATCTGAAAGGAACTCTCGACTATGACATTTTGTTTCCAGCAGCTGATGAAGGAAAAAAATGCAAGTTAGTGGGATACACAGACTCCAGTTGGTGTAGTGATGCTGAGGATCGAAAATCCACAGCTGGATATGTGTTTATGTTAGGTGGTGCACCAGTTGCTTGGAATTCGAGAAAGGAACCAGTGGTGGCATTATCATCATGCGAAGCAGAATATATAGCTGCTTCCCTCTGTGCATATCAAGCAACTTGGATGGTGAACTTGGTCGAAAAAATCACAGGAAGAACCATGGAGCAATTACCATGAAGATAGACAGCATGTCAACTATCAACTTGGTAAAGAATCCAATAGCTCATGGTCGAAGCAAGTACATCGAAATGAGGTTCCATTATCTCCGAGAGCGGGTAGCAGAAGGGAAGATGAAGTTGGAACACTACAGAACTGAGAATTAGATTGCAGATATCATGACGAAGGGAGTGCAAGTCGAAGCCTTCAGAAGACTAAGGGCCATGATGAATGTAGACAATTTAGACACAATGAATTAGGTGGTGTGTTAAATATAATTCATTGTGATTTGATATGATTAGATTTGATATCATATGATTAATTTGATATGATATGATTAGATATGATATGATTAGATTTGATATCATATGATTAGATTTGATATCATATGATTAGATTTGATATCATATGATTTGATTTGATTTGATTTATAATATTTTGGGCCTTTTATGTTTTGGGCTAGTGTAAACCTAAAACTATAAATAGGGTGCCTTGCTTTGTATTCTACATCACAACAGAACAGATTTCACAGTTGCAGTTAGCAAGTGAAAGTTCAATAAGAAATCCCACAGTTGTGGGTAACACATTCTCTCCAAATACTTCTTCTCTCATTCTTCTCTTTCTTGTTTGTTATTCTTCTTCTCTTTTGTTGTTCTTGATAATTACTTGTTATTACCATCATTATCATATAGTGGGTTTATTCATCAATCTTGAGATCAAGATTGAAGAGAATTCTTCATAGGGTGTGAGGTGAATTTCCAACATATTTTCTATAACAATGAATAGATATGTATAACAACCTTATAAATAACTCACACCGAAATATTTTATTTGAAAATCACCAAAATTAAATTTTAAATTTTAATTAAAATTGATCTAAATTAAAATATGATTGTATATCTCTAAATCAAGAAAGAAAAATCGATTATATCTAAACAATATAAAATAAACTCACAAACTTTAATCAAATTCACATAAGATCAAATATGTGTCTGGTTCTCATACAAATATGGAAAACAACATATTCAATTGAACCTAAAATACATGATTTAAATGCCAAATGATATTTTGGTGGATCAAGATATCCAAAACAATTAAAATGTACAATCATGTTCCAAAATTTGACAAAGTAAAAGAAAAAATTATCAACTTCTTCACAACATATACACAATAAAAAAAACATGGTTTTAACAATTGATCATATGGTTTTAACAATTGATCATATTGAAACGATTATTGACCAAAGAAAAATAAGAAATAGTCAACATTTTGGGATCAAATTACTAATTTCATATACATACATGTGACAGACATACTCAAAATTAGAAGAATAAAATAGTTAAACTCAAACCACCATTCAAAACCAAATTAAACTTGCATATAATATAATCGACGACACAAATAGAATATTTTTATAATTTTGGATTCATCACTTTATAGTTGATAAATTTATTTTTGAGAAAATAGCCGTGAGTTTAACAAATCTGGGTTCATAAGTATCCGAAGAACTTAGACACTAAACATACAACGACATAAATCATAACCAATAATCAATCCAAATAAATCAAACATGAAAACCCGATCTGATACACTGGTTAGAATTAATTTAATAATAATTATACAAACATGCTCAAAAACAAATATTTAAACTATAATCTTACTTTAATACCCTAGATAATCAAATAATTGACACGACAATTTTATACTTTTCTCAAACACAAAGTAAAGAGAGATGAATGACGAGCACTCGTTGATGTGTGATTCTTCCTCAACCGCTATTTCTAATGTCTTGAATTCTCTTCAAATGGGAAAAAAAGATAATTTGCTTGTGTACGTTATATTCGGACCATATCCTATGTATATAGCCTATGTATAGTGTGATGACCAATCAGAGTTCTCATTATTCTTAAATATGTCGACATCCATTCATATTTGAGTTCATACTTACTTAATTACTAAATAAAAATTTAATTAGTCTTTTAAATCTATTTAACCACTTAATTAATTAAAACTCTTAATTTGATAAATAATTAATTTAATTAAAATATAATAATAATAATAATATATTTAAATAATATTTAAATTATAAAATATTTCAATATCCCATGTCTATCTGGACTTTATCAATAGTAAAATCAGAACGTATCGGAACAATATATATTTGGTTGTTGGGCAGAATGAGGTTGTCTCTTTTCGAGAGGAAGGGATAATATTTTGTGTATATTTTTGGACAAATCAAGACATTAACTTACTAACTAGTCTTTTGTGGACAAACTACACGTACTTATTTGTACTATATTTTAAATGTTTGCTTTTGTCGAAAACAAAATGTTGCATAAATCCATTTTTTTTGAAATGCTAAGATTCTGCTTTTCTGCTACGATTCTTGGCACACAACGAGGCTGTCTAACACACAACCATCGCCGTTGTTGTTTGACCCACGTTTCACATTCCAAAGGTTCAATAATAAGATTCACACTCCAAACTGTGCTACTTAACCCATACTTGTGTTACAACTTTTTCCAGCGTACTTTTTGTCATTTACACAAAGGTTTTTGTTTTCTTTTCTTTCATATTCTATTGTTATCTATTGTGTTTTTATGTATTTTATTTCTAGTGATTACTCTTCAACATTACTTACTCAATGGTTTGATTTTTGTGACATGGTTTGATAGTTTTTTTTATCAGCTTTCATATTTTTATGTTTTTGTTATATGTTTAGGGCTGTGAATGGATGGTAATAATAAGCATCAAGGTGGTGGAGTAAGCATGATGGAGAAGAAAGGTGAAGTGGTGGTGGGGATTCCAAATGTGGGTGGAGAGAGTCATGACTTTGATCATGATCATGATCATGGGTTGAAGCTGTTTGAATCTATGCCTCAATGTGAAAATGAACTTGCTTCAAAGTCACCACCTTTTGAGTGTGCTTCCCCTGAGATAAGGTTCACACCAAGCCCTAATAAACCCCCTAGACATCCCACTACAAATGCAAATCTTACCAAAAGAAAATCTTTTGTAAGATCGGTGTATTCGAAACCCAAATCTAGATTTGGTGAACAACCTAATTACCCTATCGATGGAAATCTTTTAGAAGAGAATGTTTTGCAAGAACAATTAGCTGTTAGTTCGTCTTATAGGAGCTCGTTCAATAAAGATTCACATTCATCCAATTACAAATCCGCATCGGTTAATAGAAGTGTTTCGATTGCGTCTTTTCTCACTACTAGAACATCTTGGAGGGCGTCTCCAAGTCATGCTGGTGAGGAGGATCTTGATGATATCATTTACAAGAAAGTTGAGTTTAGTAAGGGCAAGCATAAGAGGCTAACAACTAGGACTTCAATCGAGTTGTTTGTGTTTGTGATGATTGCGGGAAACATGCTGGCTAGCTTGACTGTTGAGGAACTGAGAAGGATACATATTTGGAGTTTGCGGCTTTGGAGGTGGTGGATGCTTGTGATGGTGACCTTTTGTGGCATGTTAGTTACCAAATGGTTCATGCACATTGTTGTTTTCTTGATTGAAATGAACTTTTTGTTGAGGAAAAAAGTGCTTTATTTTGTCCATGGAATGAAGAAGTGTGTCCAGGTTTTCATTTGGATCGGTTTGGTTCTCCTCACATGGGTTCTTTTGATCAATTACGAGGTCCAGCGATCTAAATTGGCTGAAAAGATTTTAGATGGTGTAACATGGACTCTTGTTTCCCTTCTAATCGGAGCATTTCTGTGGGTCATAAAGACATTGTTGCTGAAGATTTTGGCTTCAAATTTCCATGTGAAATCTTTCTTTGATCGAATTCAAGAATCAATCTTCCATCAATATGTTCTGCAAACACTCTCTGGGCCTCCACTTATGGATGAGGCCGATAAGATCGGGAGATCGCAGAGGTTGAGCCATTTTAGTTTCCAGAGTATTACCAATAAAGGTGACACAAAGAAAGAGGTTATTGATATGGCAAAGCTTCACAAGATGAAGCAAGAGAAAGTTTCCTCGTGGACCATGAAGATTTTGGTAGATTCAGTGATGAACTCAAGGCTGTCAACAATCTCTAGTTCACTAGATGAAACTTTTTATGATGTAGAAAATAAACAAACTGATAAAGAAATTACAAATGAGATGGAAGCAACTGCTGCAGCCTATCATGTTTTCAGAAATGTCGCTGCTTCCCCTAGTTGCACGTAAGAATATACGCATTATTACTTTAGGAGTTCATTCTTGCTTGTAAGAGTATGTTTGGATTGAATTGTTTGAGTTTATCTACTAGCATAAGCATTTGAGAGACTGTTTAGGAGATCTTATTGAGATAGCTCCATAAGTTTCCTAGGATAGCTAAACACCTTACATGAAAACAATGAGTTTATTCCATTTTTATCATAAAAATAGTTTAGACATAAGCACTTACATGTTAAAAACCACTTAAGCTACAAATGTTTAATTAAGTCGTTTATCTAAATAGGGCCTAAATGTATTTGCCCTTCTCCTTGTTTTGATATTTGCCACTCTTGTTGCTGCTAAAAAGTGCTCTCATTATGAACAGGGACATTGACGAGAATGAGCTCCGTAGATTCTTGATTAAGGAAGAAGTTCCTTGGGTATTTCCCCTATTGGCTCATGCAGAGACAGGGTTAATTACCAGAAAATCTTTAGTAGATTGGGTGGTAAGGTTTTATATGTTTATTAACATTTGTCATCACCATCATGAAGATTAAAATTCTGTTTGGACTATAATGCTTTTATTTTTCAGTTGAAGGTATATCAAGAACGTAGAGCACTCGCACACGCCTTAAGCGACACTAAAACAGCTGTTAAGCAATTAAACAAGCTTGTGACAGTGGTTGTAGTACTTGTGACCATACTAGTATGGCTGATTCTTATGGAAATTGCATCAACAAAAGTACTTGTATTCATTGCATCACAGCTAGTACTTGCAACTTTCATGTTTGGAAACACATGCAAGAATATATTTGAAGCCATCATCTTTGTGTTTATAATGCATCCATTCGACGTTGGCGATATATGTGTTGTAGATGGTGTCGAGGTAATTTATAACAGCCAAAGTTTTTGTTTTTGTTTTCAGATTCGCGCAGTATTAATGCTTTTCAAATTATCTGGCAGCTATTGGTCGAAGAAATGAATATATTGACAACCGTATTCTTGAAACTTAATAATGAAAAGCTGTATTATCCAAACTCCGTTCTCGCCATAAAACCGATTAGCAATTATTACAGAAGCCCAGATATGTTTGATGCTATAGAGTTCTCGATTGATTTTACGACACCAGCAGAGAAAATTGGAGCTCTGAATGAAAAAATAAAGAGGTAAGCTATTGAAGTTTTATCACCAATTTTGAACAATTCATATTGCTGTAATCTTAGTATTTATATGAATATCTTTATTCTGATGTTTTGTTTATAAAAAATTAGGTACGTGGAGAGGAATCCACAATACTGGCATCCTAATTTCGGCTTGTTTGTGAGGGAGATTGAAAATGTAAATAAGATTAAGATGAGTCTTTTTGTTGGTCACACAATGAACTTTCAAGAGGTTGTGGTGAGACTCAGGCGGAAAAGTGAACTAGTGCTGGAAGTAAAGAGAATATTTGAAGAGCTCAAAATCAGATACTACCTTCTTCCACAAGCTGTTCATCTCAGACACACAGAACTTGATACCAGTTAATCTCAAATGATGATTGTTACACAATGCTATGCAACTTCATGTATGCACTCCTTTTGTTTCTTTGGTCTGCCAAATGCCATCATTTCGTTTTCTGTGGTATATTCAATTAGTGAATCTGAGTGTTGGGCCTTAATAGACAATGATAACAATTGTTTTAGAGAATTTCTTAATGCAGTAGGATAGTTTTTATTCATCATGCGAAATTCTAGTTTCTGGAGATGTATCTCTGAAGGCACCTATTTTTAAATAAATGTTAAAATATTCTGAATATGCATCTCCGAAATAATTTTAAACATTCATTTAATCCACTCAAAGGCTATTTAAATTTAAATGGTTCCAGAGATACATCTTCGTGAATATTTCGGAGATACATCTCCGAAATGTATTAGAATAGGTATTTTGTATTGTATGTTGTGTATCTGTATTAAGATGAAGTATAATGCACGATCCAAAATTAAACAATAGACTTACAAAATAGTAAGAGACTAATATTGTGTGTGTCAAAAATAAAATAGCAATAAATGTAGAAAATGTCGTACAATCGAGATCTAAAATGTAGTAAAACCGTCAAAGTAAAGAATATAGTACTACAACAAAATAATAAGAGACTACTATTGGGTATGTCTGACAACATTTCCTGTACCTCCTCTGTCTGCTCTACCTCCTTAACCATCAATCCCCCCCGGTCCTCCGGCAATGTCTCGGTACAACAATGCCCCTTGTGCCTCCACCATGATGGCATCTAGGACTCGTCTGACACGAGACACACCGGGGAAGATACTCTCGTCAATGTCTGCCCGCATAATCTCCATTATACGACGACACTTAGGCAAAACATCATCAGTATGATCTAGCTGTGTCTGTTCCTCCTCTAATATCTCCTGATGAGCTGGTCTCACCGGATCTCCTGGAGCAGCACGCACCATGTACGAATATGACACCCTGAAGAACCATCTGATGTACCCCTCGACATAGTTCTAGTCGCTCGGGCCTATGGTAGCCCGTGCCTCCTCCGGTACTAGATGACTCTTATAATCATCAAACATCTCCTATATATATCTACGTGCCAAGGCAGGAGGAGAAGAGACAGTAGGGTGCCTGAGAATGATTTGGGTGTAGCCGAACTGTCGCACGACGCGCTCAGACAGATGAAGAGCTGTGAGACGCGATCCGCAGGGCAACCATCAAGAGTATAGAACTATCTCGTCAAATGACCGAGTTTGACGGTGATCCACGTAGCTGTTGAAATGCATGTCCTCAGGAACCAAACGATCAAGATAGACTCTAAAAGGCTCGACCGCCTAGTTTCCTCTCAGCGGGATAAGAGCACAGGCAAGCGACATATCTTCAGTGTACTTAGGCACACTCACCCAGCCAACGATGCGTGGGAAGTGATGGAGGATCCAAGCCTAAAATAATTTTTTTTGAAACACACGAATCATCGACAATGGTTTCGCAAATATGAAATGAAAATGACAAAAAAAACATTCAAGGATAAAAAATGGTTACCACCAGTAGTGTCACGTGGCCTGCAACCTGCTTTGTCTTCCACATACACCCCTATCTCAACTTCGAATGCAAATACACTAGGCAAGCCGCCCCGGTTGTACTCATGAATCTGAGTTAGATGCAAGAAGTACCGCAGGTAGGCAACGTCAATATAAGTGACACTATTGCCCACAAAAATGCAAGTGTCAACAAAAAAAAGTAAATATGCTTTTAAAGCATGCGTCTTGTGTACCGCTACCTGCTCATCATCACCATGAGTCTGTTGTGCCTTCAGGATCTCATCCTTGTAGAGCTTCCTCGGAAACTCAAATCTAGCATGAACACCCCTAGTCTTATCCACCTCCTCCATCGCATCCCCTAGATCAGCCCCCAGATGCTCTACCATCATATCGATAGCTTCGTCTTTCGTCATTCTCCCATGATCGAGGAATCTCCCCTTGATCGGAAGATGCTACAAACATGAGACATCGTCTAGTGTGATATACATCTCACCATGCAGAAGATAAAATGAAAAGGTCTAAGAGTGTCATCTCTCCACAAATGCATTAAGTATCCCGTGGTTGACCAGAGTGTAACCAATCAAGCATAGATCCTTCCAACCAGATAAGGATAGAATCATCTAAAACCAATCCTCATTCGGCTGAGGCAAGCCAACAATCTTCCTCCCATGGTTAAGAAACTTCTGGGGATCACGCTCCTAAAATTTGTCAGAAATAATCAATGTCATAAATTATAAATGTCAGTAATTAAAATTAATGCATAAAAAAAATAAAGAATCCAATTAATGCTACCTCTCCGTCCTAGATATGTCTGGAAGTATGGTTTGGATACAAAGGAAGTAAGGACAAATCAAATGGTCCTCCTCCAAAAGCTTTTGGCTCGACATCCGCAACAGCCTCACCCTCTGGCAGTGACATTGGATCAACAACATCGTCAGTGGAATATGGGTCTAGAACAGTAGCATCATCCGTAGGAGGTGGTGTTGCACCCCAAAATTTGACCAACCTTTTCCAGATTTGGCTTATGTTTCGTTTCATTTGCTTTTGCATATCATTTCTTGCATACGGTGCATTTTGTCAGTCATGACGAATTATCGGGATTACAGCCCATTCTCTCACGTCTCAGGCGTTTCAAACTGGTTTAAATAAGGGGGATTTATTTCGGAATCGAGTGGAGTTTGTTCTCATTTTGTTGATCCAGTCTGTGCTAGTATTTTCGGCGACATTTTGATGCTTGCCTGTTTTTCTTGACTTTTTTATGACTTTTGTTTAGTTATATAGTTTTTATTTTGTTATTAGATTAAGATTATATTTAGTTTAGTATAGGTTTTATTTAATCGGGATTTTAATTATTTAGAGTCAATTTAGTTTAATTATCAGTTTAAATATAGTTTTTTTTTAAAAATAGAGATTTAAATAGATTTGATTTTAAGTTTTTTTTGTGTATATAGAATTTTCTTATTAATTATTTTATTTAGATTTTATTTTATTAGATTTATTTTCTTTTATTTATTTAATAGTTTTTTTTTTAAAAATTACATAGCTCTTTATTTATTATATTTAGTTTAGTATAGGTTTTATTTAATTAGGATTTTAATTATTTAGAGTCAAATAGAATTTAATTAGAGTTAATTGGTGATTACTAGTATTATTATTAGGAGTTAATTTTTATTAGTTTATTAGTTATTAATTAATTAAGTTAATTTAAGTCAGCATTATTCTTTTGTTTTTTAACTTTCATCAGAAAAGGACGAAATTTCACAATAGCAACAACTTCCTTTCCCACAAGGTTCCATGTCTTGTACGAAAAGCGCAGCAACATTGCCCACGCCAGACAAACTTCACCAATTCTGCTGCAAGACCCCACACTGCTACGAACCTGCATAAAGGAAAGCAACAAAGTGATAATTCCACATTCATGTAAGGACCATCTGCAGCAATAAAGTTATAACAAAGTTTCACTAAAATAAACAAACATACCTTGCAACAACTGAACAAAATGGAAAACAGAGAAACCAGTATTTTTCCTTTCATTCTTGTTTTAAGAGGGAGAGAAACAACAAAAATCAGAGGACCCTTTTCTAAAACAAAACCAAAAAACCGTCAATCTTCATGAACCCAAAATCAAACTTCTGAAACTATCATCTCTAAAACCCGTTCCAATTGTTCTTCACTTCTCCATCCAAATCGATAAACTCAACTTTCGAACTCATTCCTCACCAACGAACCTTCATCACCATAACCAGAGCTTCAAACTCAAACCCTTTCCAGTTTTCGCATCAGCAAAAAACCATAAGAAAATCTCATCCTGTTCCTCTTTTTCAACCCAGTTTCGAACCAGCCGCTCATCATCAGCTCAAACAGAACCTTACAACCATTAAACTACTTCCAACCATATTCAATAACACTGTATACAACACCGCCGCTGTTTTCTCTAACCTTCAACAACAAATCCCCCACGCGACATCCCCATTTTCGTTCACCAAACAACCATAGATTCAACCGCAACAACCTCCATGAATCACAAATCTGCAAACCAACATCAGAAACTCTACCTTCTACATCAAACATCCCCCTTCATCCGTCTCACACACCACTCATCTTCATCCCTCCACCGTGAACACCCTCAAACCGCCGGCAAACTCACCGTAACAAACCCAAGACAACAACCTTCTTCTTCGTTTTTCAACAACAGAACAACCCGTAACAAGCCATGAACGAACTCATAACCTTCATTTCGCAACTCAAACAAACTCAAGCTTCTTCTTCAAAAGACTAAACCCAGAAAATCCCTAAACAACAAACTCAACCTCCTTAAAAGCTTTCCGCAACCACCATCGAACTACGACTCAAAATCCATCGGAACCTCATCCTTTTTCTTCTCCACCTCAATATCACCAATCACACTCAACGTTAACCCCTCCAACTCATTTCCGCGAAACCTATTTCGAAACACCTTCGCCTTCGACCTCCAAATCCCATCCACTCACTTTCAGAAACCCGCACCCACTTCAATAACCTCCACATCCGACAAACCCATTTCAGACCTTCACCTTTCTTCAACCCACCACCAAACCCTCTCAAAAACTACCCAGAAAATCCCCAGCCATCGTCGTCATCTTCAACGACTCGAAACCCATCCGAACCAAGCCCCTTCACGGTTTTCCTCCGGAACCAAATCAAAAAATAGGAGAAGAAGTGAAATCGGAAAACAAAACCGGAAAAGATGAAGGAAGTTGAAACGAGAGTGAGTTTTGGCCAAACCGAAATGGAATCAGTGAGGGTGGTATTGAACGAGAGGAGGAAGACATGGGTCTTCGTTTTTTTTTCTTTTTTCATTTTATTTTATTGTTTTTTTTATGTTGATCATGGTTATTGGGCTATAAAGCCCATTTGGACTGACAACCTTGTTCCCCTGCTATATACACCATCCTCTGTTTCATTTGAACCCCCCGGTTTCTTCTTTTTTGAAAAATTATACATGGTTTTGTTCTATAAGGTTAATTTGTATATGTAATGTATATATATTTTTCTTAATATTTCTTTTAAAGCTATGTAAGTATATATTATTATTATTATTATTATTATTATTATTATTGTTATTATTATTATATAATTTTGTTTTATTTTATAAATATTTTTATATGTTAATATCTTTTTCATTTTTTTAGATTTATTTTCTATTAGAATTTATATTTTCTATTAGAGTTTTTATTTCAATTTAGAATTTTAACTCATTTTCTATTTTAAAATAACTTTACTTCGCATTTACTATTGGGCATTTTTGCCTTTTAGGTCGATGACGAGACCTCCGTAAATCATTACCAGTCAAATTATTGATGAATAATGTTGGATCCGAGACCACTTCTTTCTCTCCTCTTTTCTTTTCATCTTTCGACTTTATTTTAACTTTTGATGATTGATGAAGTCTTGTAAGACGAGATCCCACTGTTTTTGGGTCTGTGCGACACGATTCAATTGAAGAACGATCCTCAATATCGTTTCTCTATCCTGTCCTCAGCACGGATATCGATACACGACTTCTTAAAGTTTGACATCTCTTATAAGTCGAGCTATGATGGTTTAGCGTCACATTGGTCCCGATTCAAAGAATCATCAAGGACCCAAAGAGGAGAAGATTGGAATGGAGCTTGCGCACAATGTCAAGGGTCAACGGAACCACTCCGTTCGGTAACATCTTTCTAATTCAAGTCTTTTAATCAACCGCAGAGCGTTGTGAGTTCTTAGCAATAGATACGTGGGAAATGATGAGTGAGGGGCCTCCTCTCATTCGTCTAGGGTGTTTAGCATATGTCCTTTGGACAATATGCGACGCATTTGCTCCTACGCCTTAGGTTCTAGCGTGTGTGTCCCGAGTTCCTTCCCGTTTAGGCGTGTTAGGCCTGCCTCCTCTTTTTCCTCTCCCTCGTGTGATCAAAACTTTTCTCTCTCGCGTCCTAGCAATTGATATCTCTTCTCTTGCCTCAGTGCAATTGAGACCGTTTTCCGTAGTTAGCTGAACTACGGCTGCTCTGATCTCTCATACCTGTTGAGAGTACGTAGGCATAGGATGCGATATCCTAGCGAGTACATTAACAACTAATCTCTCTGTTCTCTCGCTTCCGTGCGATCGAGACTTTCCCGCTGACGACTAATTCTTCCCTTTCTCTTGCCCTAGCGCAATTGAGACTAGACCGTAGTTCTAGAACCCGTAGGTTCCCATACCTTTAAACCCCGACATACTACGTCTGTTCTACCGCAAACAGGTAACGCCTAAGTCTCCAATGGTCGAGCAGCATACACCTAACTGCTAGAATGCACACGCTAGTATCGTCAATCTTTTCTCTCACCCCGCGTGATCGAGAACACCCCTGTTTACCCGTAGTTAGCTACGCTTGCTCTGATTTCTCATGCCAGATGAGAATACGTAGGCACAAGACGCGACGTCTTGGCGAGCAATCTCCCTCCGTAGTTTCCCGAACTACATTGACTCTGACTTTCCCATTGCACGAGGGAATACGTAGGCATAGAGCGGCGATGCTCTACCGAGTCAGTTTCCTTCCGTTTAGCTTTAGCAACCGTATGTTGCGGTGAGAATCGTGATACCAAGCTATTGATTAACTTGAATATTTAATTCTTAGATTACAACCGGACTTTAATTTATCCAAAGGAAAGGTCTAAAGAAAGAAAAACCTATTAAAATGCAAAGCAAAAAGCAAGGCTTAAAGCTAAGCAAAGAGATCTAAAGGTTCGGGGGTTGGTTATGCCCAGGGTAGGTATTTCACATCCTAAACATCAGTAATACTCTACAGGAACCTCTTGTTAATATTTGTGTTTTCTAAAGTTTTCTTGCCAAAGGAAATGTGCTAAGGGTAAAGATATAAAGTATATACAAAGTATGTACAAAGTTTGCTCGCGAAGACATCGCATCTCGTGCCTACGTATCCTGACGGGAATGGAATCAGAGCAACCGTAGTTCCTCTAACTAGGGGTGAGGAACTCTTGTCTGTGGTCAAGGTTCCAGAGGGATGTAAGCACTCATAGGGAAGTTAGGAAGTACTTACATGGAGTGCGGCGACTCCTGAATCTACGTTGAGATTGTTATGGTAGAGAATATCCACGGTGGGACGCTAAACATGAGTACAACGACTCAGATCCTAAGGCAAAGGTAAACATGAGAAATGTCCACGGCGGGACAACTATCTAGAGCGCGGCGACTCCAATCCTAAGTTGTAAATGTTAACAGAAAGTTAGTTGTTAGTGAGCTCGCCAAGAAATCGCATCTTGTGCCTACGTATTCTCAATGAGAAATTAGAGCGTTCGTAGTTCGTGGGACTACGAGTTGTCAGGTTCTAAGAACCAAGAACAAATAAGATAGATAAAAAAAACATACAAGAGACATGCACAATGACGATAAATCAACATACAAACTCTTCCCTTAAATTAAGTCAACAAGGATCAAAGAGAGCAACAGATACACAGAAAAACATCGTGATCAACAAATATCAAAAATTGATCCAAATACTCATGAGCAAAGCATCACAGGGACCAAAATTCAACATGGAAATAAACAATAAATCCAAATAAAACAAATAAAATGTTAGAATAAAATCTCAACAAAAAAAAAAAAAAACATGCATATCATATTTTTGTCATTTTCAAATATTATCACAAGCAATTTACAAACTAATTAATTAAAAAAATTAACAATTTAAAAATAAATAAATAAAAATATTTTTGGTTATTTTTTAATGTTATGAAAAAAAAAATATACAAAATCAAAAGTTCAATAAATAAATAAATAAATAGATCTAAAAATTATATGTTTAAAAAAATATTTACAATTAAATTAAACAAATTAATCACTATAGACTAGCAACATCAAGACAAACTAGTAGCATCAGAACTTACTGACATGGCAACCATAGTGTAATGAAAGCACATTAGCAGCATTAAAACCAAATACATTACAATACAAATTCAATATATAACAAAACAAAATCTCTATTTTTTCTCGAATGGCAAAAATGTATTCCATCTTTCTCACAAAACAGTAACATTGTAACTAATAAAATAAATAAGTAAATAAATAAATAATATTATAACTAATAAAAAAATATATTATAACTAATAATAAATAAATAAATAAATAAATAAAAGCGTTCTTTTTAAAATAATGAAAAGTCTAACGATAGATGTATCTTTTTTTAAAACTAAGAGAAGTATAAGTGAAACTTTAGGTGCAGCATTTATATTTGAATTCCAAATTTCACTAAAAACAAAAGTGTGTTTATTTTAGCAAATAGTCATTGTTCATTCTCTTCCAAACAAATCCAATATACACACTTCAAGCACTTGTAACTATAACATCAAAACATTAGCATGAAAATGCAGTGAGTCACTTTTATATTACAAAAGAAACACATTAATACACAGTTGGCACACATAAATACAAAGCCAAACATACATAAGTACACATTAAACACACATAAGTACACGGAATTATATTACAACATCAATGTTATTTTTAACGAAAGAAAAGAAAAAGAAATAAATATCAAAAACCAACATGAAAAGGTAAAGAAAATAAGAGATACCTTATAAAAGCTTGTACTATTAATTCAAATATAGAGATTTCGAACCAAGATCGTCGCCGCGTTGGAATGTTGTTGACGCTGCCGCTTCTGGTATTGTTGCAGAGAAATCGTTGAAACGTTGTTGGAAGTGATAAGTTCACGTGGTTGTGTCGTGTGCGGTTTATCGGCGATAGGAGTTGTGGATTTCACGGCTACGGTGAGTCGTGCTGCATGGTCTTGCTACTTGAGTTTTGTATGGATCTCACGTGAATAGTGCTCATGAAAGAAAGAAGAATGGATTGAATGAAAACTTTTTTGTGTTGTGTAGGAGTCTTTTTTTCATCTTCACGTGGCCATTATGAAGTAGATATGGAGAGTCTTGGAGTTATGTGAGAGGAAGAAATGATAAAATATAAGTTCAAAAAATCAAGTGGTTTTTGTGTGGGAAAATGAAGATCATGATATTGTGATTGAGATGGATCAAGAAAAGGTGATGGTGATGTGAGTACATAGCCTTTTTTTCTTTGTGGGATTTTGGGGTCTAGTAGATTGATGTGCTTATGAGAGAGAGGGTAGTACATGCTATGTCTATTATATTACTAGAAACTTGAACAAAATCTAAAAAGTACTATAAGATCAAAAACTTTTTAAAAGCTCCCCAAAATAAGGAAAAGATAAACATAAAAAAATAAAATAAAATAAAATATTTACAATAAAATCTAAAATAAAGATTTGATGGATTAAAAGAATATATTAATTGAAATTAGAAATAAAGACAGTAAAAAACGAATAATTGGACCGGTATTGAAGTACTCGAAAAAATAAAATGAATACACCAAAGTGATCAGCAAAAAATACACAATTCGGAAAAATACAACGTTTTGTCAATTTTTGAAATTAATTTTACCCGCTAAAACGGCTTAAACTGTCCAAAAAGTTTATTTCAGCTGATAAATTAAGTATTATGAAAAATGTACGAGATGATAAACTATACAGATGATGCAAAATAAGTGGGACCTTAGAGTAAAAAATTAGGGTGCAACACCGTAGATAGATTGTTTTTCACCCATAGACTAGACAACACAAGCGTGGATCCCGTCGAGTACGACGGACGTGAGGGGTGTTAATACCTTCCCCTTGCGTAACCGACTCCCGAACCCGAGATTTGGTTGCGATGACCGATCTTATCCCTCTTTTCGTCAGGTATTCTCTGAGCGTTTCCTTTCCCTCTCTTGGGATAAATAACGCACGGTGGCGACTCTTATGTCATTGCCGGCCTCGATTTTCGCAGTAGCGACAGCTGGCGACTCTGCTGGGGATGGTTCCCATCCCCTATGCGAGTCAATCCTAGCATTTGTTTGCTTGTCTTTGGGAGTGTTTATTTGTGTGTTGTATTTTGTACATTGTTGTGTTTACATTTTCCGCACCTTATTATTATCTGCTGCTGCTGTGTGTTGCGTCACATAAAGATGGATGATTTGCTTGGATTATCAACAAGACTATCACTCAACATCAACGTGGAAAATGTCAAAGTCTTAATACTATGGGGAATAGGAGGATTACATCTCAACTATAGAAATGAATCATGTCTAAACTTTATGAAAAGTTTTAAAGTGAAAAAGTGCATAAAGGCACAAAAAGAGTTGATGAGTTTTTGTATTTTTTTATGTCTTTTAAAATTGGTCAAAGCATGATTAACATTGATTGACTTTTATTAAGAAGAACAAAG
Source organism: Lathyrus sativus (assembly GCA_963859935.3). NCBI lineage: Eukaryota > Viridiplantae > Streptophyta > Magnoliopsida > Fabales > Fabaceae > Lathyrus > Lathyrus sativus. Next base: position 608,404,509 of record OZ012739.1, read on the forward strand.
TTTGAAAATCACTTGACGAAAGTCAAGGTTTTATTGCGAAAGCAGTTTTGAAGTTTGAAACCAAGAAGGTTTTGAAAGAGGGAGAAAGTTTTGAAAATTTAAGAAGGGGAGGAGATGAAGTGACTATCCTAGAAAACAAAATAAAAGCTATAGGTAAGAAAGATCTAACCAACTTGAAGTGCACTCCAGAGCAAGCAAAAAGAATTCCATCCGATTTAAAGCATAAGCTAATGAGCGAGCCAAATAAAGGCTAAGATCCACAACGCTCCAAGCATAGGAATGAGAGTCCTAATTCTAAGTCCAAAGGTCCATGAAGTCCAAGGTCTAAGAGTAGTCCAAGAGCATAACCGCAAAGTTAATAGCACCAAGTTTTTTATAGATTTTTTTTATCCTTTATTAGTGTTTTTAAACAAGGTATGGTCCAAGTGGACAAAAGAGAAATGACATAAACATAATCAAAGATATGATATGAAATAATAATATGGAAGCATAAAAGTAAGAAGATAAGAAGGAAATATAAACAAAATTATACAAGGAATATTGTCAGTGAATTAGTAATTAGTGGTTAGAACATATGATCAATGATGATTAATTCTTGCACTTTAGACCAAGGTTAATGAAAATTCATTAGAGGATTGATAGAATCAAAGCCTCATAACAATGACTTTCATAGGTAGTGGACTTAAGACAAGCAACTAACCATACTTGGACTTTCAAACATAAGTTTGAGCCATGAATGATCATTTTCCGATTTACGGGACACTTTAGCACTATGTTAAGCAATCGTAATCGGGTTTATGTAGAAACCACGACTATCTGAGGCCGGTCAATAATAATGTTAGTGTTAACACATGTTAGAGAAGTGATATGTAAATCACTCTCCTAAAACATGCCACACAAAAAGAAAAGAGGTAGTGATCTCATCATAATCAAGATTTTTTATCAATTAATCAAAGGTAATCTATCACTATTCCAAAGTACGGAGAATTATCTCAATGATTATTCGTCCATAGATTTGAAATAATGAAGATTAAACAACCTTGATAATCATCATGTGCTTTTCACCCTATTGCAAGTGCTTTTCTGTCATATTTTGCTCAACAATTCTATCATCATCAAATGATTTTTTCAGTAAGTGAACCATTGATGAATAACTATCGATACAGCTATCTCTCTGTAGAATACTGAACTTACTCGAGCACCTTGAATTCTCAGGATTTAAAGTATCAAACACACTTGATATCATTCCCTCATTGGAGGAATTCACCAAATGATCGACGACATCCACTTTACTATCCAAAATCGGGCCTGCACTAATATTACAGACAAAATTTTCACAGCATGCTTACTCACATCAAGGTTAACCAACTTCAAAAGAATTCCAACAGACTTCAACGCCATCTCCAGGTTGTGCTTAAGCGTTTTAATAACGGCCGGCAAAACGGTAATTCCGAAATCATCATGTGATATTGTGATGGAAAGCTCGAAGCATTAAATAATATATGATGAAAACTTAATCCTAGTGATTGGAAATGCTACCAAAACTTGAAGAGATAGGAGCTGATCCAGGAATCTGTTGTGGGGACCAGGGGAACAGCTTGTTGTTGTTTGGCAATGAAATGTTTTTGAGGTTCTTCTGCTTCGATTTATTCATCACAATCTAATTCATCAGACTTAATATATGAATGTGCAGAAGCTGCTGTTGGAGAAGAATTAGGAACCTTATCAGTACTTGTATCTGATATAAAGACAGAATTAAGAGGGATATTGAAAGCTGATGCCGCAATCTGAGCAACTTTTGTATGTAAACCTTGCCCCATTTCCACACCAATTCGCTTTGTTTTGCAAACAAATTTTGACATGGGAAGACCTAGAACATGAGAAACATATTTCTGGTGCTTTTGAGGAGCTTGAGTAGATGATATCATATGAACTTTGTTTCCACCATCTAATGTCCAAACCAAACTGCCATGTGGCTCCAGATAAAAGTGTTCCTGACCTCCTATCTGAACTTCCCCTTCAATTATTCTGTCACACTTGCCTAACTGGAAACAGTGATCAACATCACCTTTATTCATATGCTTTTCTGTGTTGGGATGAAAACTTTTAGCATTGATGGCATCCTGTATTGACAAAATAGCTGGGAGCTCTTCATACTCAACATGAACTTTTCTTGCAGCTATCTTTGCATTTTCATGAGTATCAGACACAACAACTCCTATTGCCTGACCCACACATGTGACATATTCCACGGAAAAAAAAACTCCTCGTCAGCAACAACCGCTCCAATCATATTATCACCAGGTACATCTTTGGCTAGAAACAAGCCCACAAATCCAGGTGAAGTCCTGGCCTCTGAATCATCAATTGAAAGTATTCGGGCATGGGGTTTTCTACTCAAAACTAAGACAGCATGCAAGCCATTTGGATGCATTGGTATGTCATCAGCATATAAAGCTTCTCTGGTGACCTGAAGTCTTGAAGATAGATGAACCTCAGGAGACCCCAAGGATGTCCCTTGTTTCATGATTTCATAGTCATGAGATCCTGTAGCTGGTGGGCGGTGAACCGAGTGCACATTGCACTAGGAGCATCATCCTTAATTACTATATCTTTTTGCAGAATTTTCAATGCATTTTTTAACAGATCTTGGTCCCAAATCTTATCAATGAGAAATTCCTTAGTTTTAATGGCAGAAAGTGAACATGGTGCCACCCCATCATAAACAATCGATGCATCGGCAACAACCCAATTATCATTATGTTCTTGAAGATGAACACGAATACCAGCATTTACAATTTCAATATAATCATCCCTTCTATGGGACTGTTTAAATTCTTTCACAAACTCAAAGGTCTTATTCCATGGCAAGAATACGGAGAGCAAGATTTCATCATACGCCATCGTCAATTCTTAGTAGGTGTGTGGAACTCAGCAAACTTAACCCGTCAGACATAGCTTGATTCAAGTAAAGCATCTTCACATGCAAGCATCATATTCTTGTCCTTCATTTGGGAATTTGTATTTGGACTTTGAACTTTGACAATAGACTTGTCTTAATGAACCCTTGACAACTTTGAATTTGGGAAATATTAGTGATGATGAATGCTTTACATTTTCAAGTAACTTGCATTCCAAGTAAGCCATATGCATGTCTCTTCCAAATTTAATTTGAATCAAATTCTTGGATGAAATAAATCTTTAAGGAATTGATGTCATGATGAACCCAAAGATCAATACCTTCAATCATGCTTTAGAATCACTTGGAAATGGCACACTTGAATGAACACTTTGTACTTGCATCCCAAAACCAACATCTTGATCGAACATCCACCAAACTTGACTTGTACAGACAAAACTCTGAATCTTTGATTAAAATTGGGCCAAACTTCTCATAGAACACTGCTTGAAAGCTTGATGAATTTCGATAATAGGAAAACTTGACCTTGAACAATCACATTGCCTGAGAAAATAGCCCACCGCCACAACCAATTTGCAATTGAAGTAATCTCTTGATAGTTTGACTAAGATGAGGTCAAACTTCCATCTGATCTAGACTGGAATGAATGTCTTTGCCATCAATCTCCTTGCAAAACCCTAAACACACAGAGAAGAAGAAGAAACAAGCAAATTGAAAAATATTTTTGGTATTTTTGGTTAGAGGTTAGTAAACATAAACAAAAAAGCAAGTAAGAAACAAATAAGGGTGAGAAAGCCAAAAGTATGATCTTGTTTGTGTATGTAATGATGCGAATGAAAAGTGGGATCTTAGGGGTAAAAATTAGGGTATTACAGCTGCCCCTATTTAAGATTCTTCTATCCGGAGATATGAAGATTGACATCTTTGTCTCGACCAGATAGAAGAGACTTAAATATAACAATAAACCCAATTTTTTGCCCTAAGAGACCACAAAATGATATGATTATGCTAATGATATGGTATGCAAACACAAGACCACCGTGGGAAGAAAATGCCGCAGGAAAAAAATAAACACCGGAGCAAAAGAAGAAAAGAGATTCCACAGGGGAAAACAAAAATACAATATCCTATTCCGATAAAGGAAAGGAAATGACTCAACAGGGAAAGAGATACCAACTGCCAGTTACTGGGCGAAGATATTCGGACCGAAGAGAAGTGGTAAAATACTTTCTACTGGTTACTGAGTAGAAAATAAGTGCAAAAAATACAAGAGAATTGTTATCTACCAGTTACTGGGTAGAAAACAAAGAGATGTATTACTTACTAACAGTTACTGGGTAAAAAGTAATCCATTCATTGAGATATAATCAACTACCTGTTACTGGGTAGGAAAAGAAGCAATGCCAACTACTGGTTACTGAGTAGTTTAGCGAGAATAATAAACTTGAATGAAAGGGGTTACCAACTATCGGTTACTGGATAGGGTAAACAACATGTCAACTACCTGTTACTGGGTAGGAGAAGAAAATAAAGGTCAACTACCTGTCACTGGGTAGGACAAACATACTCGACTACCTGTTACTGGGTAGGAGAAGAAAATAAAGGTCAACTACCTGACACTGGGTAGGAGAAAGAGATATATCATCAGCTACTTGTTACTAAGCAGCTCCAATCACACAACCAACTTCTCAAATAAAGAGACAACCATTTGTTGGAAAAAAGATATTAATAACTCTGTCGGGGATCTTTAAAAGAGATACGAGCAGGTTGGGCCATGCAATAGACTTCTCGTCGGGAATTATTCCACAAAAATTCCATCTGATAGAAAAGCTGGTCGGATAAGGATCCATCATTTCACAATAAACTTCTCTGTTGAGGATGAGCCAGAGAAATGTTATTTATTGCGAAGGTAAATTTCTGGAGACTACACAAGCTGCTCAAATAAAGAGGCTTCCACATGAAGTTGCATAAGTAATTACCAAGAGAGTGTTATCAAAACACTACTGGGGAAATCAAATCTTCATCTTCTGATGGGGATCAATAACAGATTCCCGCTGAGGAAAATAAATCCTCAAAACTACCTTCTCATCATCCAGGTTTCACATCCCAGGGAAAACCAAAGTAACTGTTGCAGGAGACTAAAAGTTCGAGCCAGGAATAAACTGGAGAGAAACGGTCAAACAAGACTCGACCCAATGAGGAAATAACTCAATTGGGGAACAATTCCATCCAGATAAAAGCTGGGGAGGAAAGCTAAACAAACATCTTCCATGAGGCATAAACTCAGTGGGGAATTAAAAATGATAGGTATTTTCTGCTTAGGGGTCGACACTCTAATGAAGAGAGGACACACGCACTCCGCGGGATAACAACATCGGGAAAAGGGAAATACCAACAAAAAAACAGGATGCACAATGCAACAAAAACATGCTATGCTCAACCAAAATTAATGTGCATGCAATGCATATGAATATGAATATGCTGACAAAGCGGACAAAAAGGGCAAACAGAGGGTGAACAAAAACATCACAACACCACTGAAATACTCGGATAATCTCCGCAAGTTAGAGATATCATTGGAGATCGTGCTGGGGATCAGCAACAGAAAACCTGCAAGAGATACACAAGAGCCATCAAAGGAAAATAAATCCTACTACAAGGCTTAAATCTCGCTGAAGAAACAAAGATACCGCTTGGGAAAAGACCCCAAAGATCAATCTTCAACCATCAATAATTCAACAAGAGGGAACAACAATATGAACTCTGCTTTGAGAAAAAAACTGTTGGAGAAAACATAGCAACACAAATCTTCCAACCCTGCCAGGGGAATAAGAAGTTAACATCATAGTAAAAAGTCAATCTGTGGGGGATTTTAAATCAACACCCATTCACAAGGTGAGAGAAAACCCGACAGGTGACTGCTATGTCAACACTTCTTAGAAGTAAACAACATTGTTCTCTACTTGTGGAATAATCCAAAGTAAATATGCATAACCTCTGCTAGGAATCATCAAGGACAAATCTCCGCATGGGCAAAAACATCAAGGAGAAGTGGTCTTCAAATTTCTCAATTCTCCGATCATAACCTGGTTGAATGAATAAAACATATTCATCATTTGAATCAAGACTTTGTTATGGAAAACCGTTCAACACTCGTCTGGTTTATCCAAAGAAACAAAACTTTGCTAAGGGAATATCATCAAACTCTATTGAAGAGACCTTAATATAACTCAAATGGGGAAACATCAACACAACTCTACTGGGGAGCTGCCAATAAATTCTACCAGAGGAGCAAGAAAGAACCCTGCTGAGGAAAACACTTAAGCTTTTCACTTCAAGATTCTACCATTCTTGGGATTATTGTTGACATCCTTTCTTTTATTTTCACAAATCAAAGAAAAATGTTTTTATAATTTTCAAAATTTAAATCAATTATTCACATTTGTTTCAAAAATCATCATCAAAAATAAAATGAAATTCTATAAATAGAAACAAAATAAGAATTGCAAACAAAGGGACAAAGGCCCAAATTTTATTGATAGAATGGTAGTCCGCAAATGGCGTAACTCCATGGATCATTACAAAGTTTGAAAAATGGTAAGTACAATGGAAAGTTCTACATTGAAATACAATGACCATTATTCTCCCTAACAACTTTGAATTCCAACTATGCTTGAGACTTCAACGGGGAATAATTGAAGTGAAACCTTTGATAGGAAATGTTGCTTCAAACGATCAAGACTGGCCAGATGCAGTTACTTGCCATGATCCCTAACTTTTGCCTAGATTGCCCTCTCGGGTTTTCAATCTACCAGGATGATTATTTCTGTTTTGTCTCTAATTTTTGCCTGGACTGCCCTTTCGGGTTTTCAATCCACCGAGACGCTCATTTTTGCATAAGCCGCCCTTTCAGGTTTTCAACTTAGCGAGCTGTTCTTTTATTTCTTTTAGGCGAAGTATTTCTTGAATGCATCGGCATTCATAGGACGAGTGAACTCTTCTCCATCCATAGTTGTAAGAATTAATGCACCGCCAGAGAAGGCTCTCTTAACAACATATGGGCCTTCATAATTAGGAGTCCACTTGCCCCTAGAATCAGTAGTAAAAGTCGAGATCTTTTTTAGCACGAGGTCACCTTCTCTAAACACACGAGGTCGAACCTTCTTATCAAATGCTTTCTTCATTTTTTGTTGATATAATTGGCCATGACACAAGGCCGTCATTCTTTTCTCTTCAATCAGATTCAACTGGCCGTATCTACTTTGACACCATTCAGCCTCAGATAATTCAATTTCCATCAAAACTCTCATAGAAGGGATTTCAACTTCTATCGGGAGCACTGCTTCCATGCCATAAACAAGAGAAAAAGGGGTTGCCCCTGTTGAAGTGCGAACGGATGTACGATACCCATGCAGAGCGAAAGGAAGCATATCATGCCAATCCTTGTATGTAACAACCATCTTTTGAATAATCTTCTTAATGTTCTTATTAGCAGCTTCAACAGCCCCATTTATCTTGGATCTATAAGGAGAAGAATTATGATGCTCAATCTTAAATTCTTGATAAACCGGACCACTACTTGCTTAGTCACATTTGCATATGATGCCGCTTCAACCAATTTGGTAAAATAGTCAATAGCCACCAATATGAAACGGTGTCCGTTCGACGCTTTAGGCTCAATCATTCCAATCATATCAATGCCCCACATTGAAAAAGGCCATGGAGAAGAGATAACATTGAGAGGATTTGGAGGCACATGAATCTTGTCAGCATAAATCTGGCATTTATGGCACTTTTTCACATATTTACAACAGTCAGATTCCATTGTCAGCCAATAGTAACCTGCCCTTAACATCTTCTTAGCCATCGCGTGTCCATTGGCATGGGTGCCAAAGGATCCTTCATGGATTTCTTTCATCAACATATCTGCTTCGTGTCTATCCACGCATCTGAGCAAGATCATGTCATAATTTCTCTTATACATCACATCATCATTCAAGAAGAAACTACCAGCCAATCTTCTCAAAGTTTTCTTATCCTTCTTGGATGCCCCAAGTGGGTACTCTTGATTCTGAAGAAAGCATTTGATATCATAATACCATGGTTTATCATCAACAACCTCTTCAACTACAAACACATGAGCTGGTCTATCAAGACGCATCACATTAATCTTTGGCACATCATTCCAACGATTTACCACAATCATGGAGGATAAAGTCGCTAAAGCATCTGCCATTCGATTCTCTGCTCTTGGTATATGGTGAAACTCAACTTTATTGAAGAAAGTTGACAATCTTCTTGCATAATCACGATAAGGAATCAAATCAGGTTGACGTGTCTCCCACTTCCCTTTAATCTGATTAATCACTAAAGTTGAATCTCCATACACATAAAGGATGTTGATTCTTAAATCGATAGCTTCTTCCAAGCCCATTATACACGCTTCATACTCAGCCGCATTATTTGTGCAAGTGAAAACCAACCTTGCAGTGAAAGGAATATGAGAACCATGAGGAGTAACAATAATTGCACCAATACCTCTGCCATATTCATTAACAGCTCCATCAAAAATCAAACCCCAACGGGATCCAGGCTCAGGTCCTTCTTCAGGTAATGGTTCCTCACAATATTTAACCTTTAGATACATCACATCCTCATCAGGAAAGTCAAACCGAATAGGTTGATAATCATCAATTGGCTGGTGTGCCAAATGATCAGCCAAAATACTTCCTTTTATCGCCTTTTGAGTTCGGTATTCGATATCATATTCTAATAACAACATTTGCCAACGAGCAATCCTCCCAATTAAGCAGGCTTTTCAAAGATATACTTGATTGGATCCATTTTAGATATCAACCAAGTTGTACAATTCAACATATACTGGCGGAGGCGCTTGGAAGCCCAAGCTAGAGCACAACACGTCTTTTCAAGCATCGTGTACCGAGACTCACAATCAGTGAACTTCTTGCTCAAATAATAAATGGCAAATTCTTTTTTCCCGGATTCATCTTGTTGACCCAGAACACAACCCATAGACTCTTCTAGCACAGTCAAATACATGATCAAAGGTCTTCCTTCTACAGGAGGAGACAAAATAGGAGGTTCAAGCAGATACTTTTTAATTCTTTCAAAAGCTTTCTGACAGTATTCTGTCCAGACACAACCCTGATCTTTGCGGAGAAGTTTGAAAATCGGTGCACATGTGGCAGTCATATTGGATATAAATCGGGAGATATAGTTCAAACGTCCCAAGAATCCTCTTACTTGTTTTTCTGTTTTAGGTGCAGGCATCTCCTGGATAGCTTTAGCTTTACCAGGATCAACTTCAATGCCTTTCTAACTGACAATAAAGCCTAACAATTTTCCAGAACGAACACCAAAAGTGCATTTATTAGGATTCAGACGGAGCTTAAACTTTCTCAAACGTTGAAACAACTTTAATAAATTTTTAATATGATCTTCTTCAGTCTTCAACTTACAAATTATATCATCCACATAGACCTCAATTTCTTTATGCATCATATCATGGAACAGAGTGGTCATAGCTCACTAGTACGTTGCACTAGCATTTTTTAAACCGAAGGGCATCACTTTGTAACAGAATGTTCCCCAGGGTGTAATAAATGTTGTTTTTTTTCCATATCCTCAGGTGCCATCTTTATTTGATTATAACCAGAAAATCCATCCATAAATGAAAAGATATTGAACTTAGCAGTATTATCTACTAACAAATCAATGTGTGGTAGTGGAAAATCATCTTTTGGAATTGCTTTATTCAAATCTCTATAGTCAACGCACATTCGGACTTTTCCGTCTTTCTTTGGAACAGGCATAATATTGGCCACCCATTGAGGATATTCGACGGTCATAAGAAAACCAGCATCAATCTGCTTTTGAACCTCTTCTTTAATCTTCACGGCCATGTCAGGATGAGTTCTTCTCAATTTCTGCTTCACGGGTGAACATTCAGGCTTTAATGGCAAATGGTGCTCCACAATACCAGTATCAAGACCAGGCATGTCTTGATAGGACCAAGCAAACACGTTAACATATTCTCTAAGAAGCTCTACCATCCTCTTCTTAACATATGACTGAAGCAGTGCCCCAATCTTAACTTCTTTCTTATCATCATCGGAACCCAGATTAACCAATTCCACCGGCTCTTCATGAGGCTGAATGGCCTTTTCCTCGTGCTCAAGCAATCGAGAAATCTCATCAGGAATTTCTTCAATATCCTCGTTTTCTGCTTCAAACACAGGGAACTCAAAGTTGGGAGAGGGCATATGGTCATTGTTTCCAATGGGTTTAACAATCAATCTGCACAATGATTTATGTTTGATTTTAGAATATGAACAAAAACAAATGAAAATATTATGCAAATAAGAGTGATCATGACATTATTATACTTTTTTTTCCGGTTTTTTATGTTACCATTTTTCAGAAATAAAGCAAAAAAGGAAAACAACATATGGATAATCAGAAAAACATTTTATTGATGATGATAAAAGTTGAAACAAAGTCCTCACAAATTCACTTTCACCTTGGGCAGAGTGAAAGGATTTTTGAAAGAAAAAAAAACAAATTACTTTGAAACATGAACAACAGTAGGAACGTCAATAGCGATCCAATTCTGGCATATCAATCCACGCGTCACAAAGTTGGGCATTTCTTCCTCTTGGTCATTTTCAAGAATTGCAGCTGTAGAATGATCTTTGCAATGGATGAACCCAGCACTTCGAAAAACTTCATGAATACTCTTCAGCTCTTTTCGGGTTGAACCAGATGTAAAACCCAAACCAGCTTTATCTTTTTTCTCAGCAACTTCAATGATTCGGCCCCATCCATCAGCTTGGGCATTATCCACTACATACTGTGCATCTTTTAGAGAAGACATGGACACCCCATCCTTCTTAACATCTGTTGCACCCCAAATTTGTCCTACCTTTACATGGTTTCTAGTGCCACTTTATTTTGAATGAATAAAATGGCACAATTGGCAAGAGACCGTGTGTAAGGAGTTGTGAGTGTGAGAGGTCGAGAGTTTGAATCCCACCTTCTTCACTTTTTGTTTTTCTTTTATTTTTATTCTAACTTTTCTATTTTCATAAAAAAAATAACAAAAATAGTTTTTTTTATTATTTAATTATTATTTTCGTATTTTATTTAAATTATTTTTTAAAAAATATTATTTTTTCACTTTTTTCCATATTATTCATAAAAACATCCAAAAATCATAAAATTAAAAATATTAGAAAAGATTTTATTCTTTTAAGTTTGTTTTAGTTTGTTTTTTTTAGTTTTGACTAATTATTTTAGTTGGGCTTTAAAATAGGCATTAGGTTAGAGTTAACCCTAATTTGTTACCTATATAAACATGAGTTGCATTTGATAAAAAAAGGAACTACAATTACTCTGATTCCATTCCCGTCAGGATATGTAGGCACAAGATGCGACGTCTTGCCGAGTAAACTTAGGACTAACCCTTAGGTCTTTAGGTCACTCTATCCCTTAGCAATATATTTCAAATAGATAATAAAATAAAAAAGCATACAATAAACAAAAGGTTCCTGTAGAGTACTACAGAAGTTTAGGGTGCTAGTACCTTCCCTAAGCTTAACCAACTCCTTACCTAGGTCTCTCCCCGCTATGATAGATGATCAAATGACAATGCAGATGTCGACGACAAGGCTCGACTCTGTTGGCCACATTACAACCCTTAAAAGACCTAATTGAAGCAAGGTTATTTTGAAAGCATACTACAACAAGGTTGCGTAAGCTGACTCCAAAAGGTCTTTGTGAATCATTTATTTTGACAATACACCTTTGTTTTAAACTTTGAGCGTATTGAACCGTCGTGTTCTGACTGACGACTCATGTATTTTCCATTTTTAAAATAAAAAAAAACAACTTTGACTTCAAAAGTCACATGGACTTTGCATTACCATGTTTGTATGAATATACTTTGTTTGCAAACTGGCTTTCCTCTAAGGAATTTTCAAACAATCAAGAAACTTTGTCAAGTGATCTTATCAGGGGCAAGTTCCTTTTACATCTCGTCTGAGAATCAGTTCAAGATTTGTTCAGGGCAAGATCTTCTCAGATTTGGTTTATCAAGACTCATACTGGGGCAAGCCTTATGAGGGTACAGTAAGACAATCATTTTACGAGAAACAATTATCAGTTCATCCAATCTGGGGTAGTTTATTTGAAGAATCCCCGAGTAGCTTTTCATCCTTCCTTCAGGGACTATCAGCGTGATACAGTTTAACAGAATGATAGTGATGTATGGGTTGAGGAATCAGTCTTCTAGTCTTGTCATCTTACCGACAGAGTCGAGCCTTGTCGTCGACATCTGCATTGTCATTTGATCATCTATCATAGCATGATTTATACACATGTGCATATCATGGGTGTTTTATCCCCATTTGCTTCTTCTCCCGAGGTCGTGTTTTACCCGCGTATTACCTCGTGGACGAAGTCCAATTTACCTGGCATCATGGGTGTTTTATCCCCATTTGCTTCTTCTCCCGAGGCCGTGTTTTACCCGCGTATTACCTCATGGACGAAGTCCAATTTACCTGGCATCATGGGTGTTTTATCCCCATTTGCATTTTTCTCCCCGAGGTCGTGTTTTACCCGCGTCTTACCTTGTGGACGAATTTATTTACTTGGCATCATGGGTGCTTTATCCCTATTTGCATTTTTCTCCCCGAGGTCGTGTTTTACCCGCGTCTTACCTTGTGGACGAATTTATTTACTTGGCATCATGGGTGCTTTATCCCCATTTGCATTTTTCTCCCCGAGGTCGTGTTTTATCCGCGTCTTACCTTGTGGACGAATTTAGTTACTTGGTAGCATGGGTGTTTTATCCCCATTTGCATTTTTCTCCCTGAGGTCGTGTTTTATCTGCGTCTTACCTTGTGGACAAAGTCCAGTTTACTTGGCACCCATCGACTATTTCGTGTCATGTCTATCTGACGTTCTTCCAGATACGACGTGTCTCCTTTTCGACGTTCTTCCGAAATGTTCTGATGTTTGTCTCTCCCTATATGTTTTCCGGTGAGTCCTGAAGATCCCGCTCGATCTCTTCAAGGAATGTCCCAAAAACTCTAGCGTCTGTCGTTTACCTGGTCCTGTCTCCATGTTGATCCTATGGTACCTTGTCACCACCGCGTGTCTTCTTCCCCAGTGTAATTCTTCGCTGCGCTGTCCCCCATGACGTCGTGTCGTCTGCATCCTTGCATTCATCATTCCATCATACGCATCATATTAGATTCATGGCATTGTCAGCATTATAGTTCGTGTTATTTTGTGCATATCATTGCATATCACTGCATCTAGGGGCCAAATTTCCGGTTATCTGTATTTAAATCCCTTTCATCGCGATTTCTCGAGTCTCCGCTGTTCAAATCATCCGGTGAAGCTATTTAAATAGGGACATCTGTTGCACCCCAAATTTGTCCTACCTTTACATGGTTTCTAGTGCCACTTTATTTTGAATGAATAAAATGACACAATTGGCAAGAGACCGTGTGTAAGGAGTTGTGAGTGTGAGAGGTCGAGAGTTCGAATCCCACCTTCTTCACTTTTTGTTTTTCTTTTATTTTTATTCTAACTTTTCTATTTTCATAAAAAAAATAACAAAAATAGTTTTTTTATTATTTAATTATTATTTTCGTATTTTATTTAAATTATTTTTTAAAAAATATTATTTTTTCACTTTTTTCCATATTATTCATAAAAACATCCAAAAATCATAAAATTAAAAATATTAGAAAAGATTTTATTCTTTTAAGTTTGTTTTAGTTTTGACTAATTATTTAAGTTGGGCTTTAAAATAGGCATTAGGTTAGAGTTAACCCTAATTTGTTACCTATATAAACATGAGTCGCATTTGATAAAAAGGGGAACTGCAATTACTCTTATTCCATTCCCGTCAGGATATGTAGGCACAAGATGCGACGTCTTGCCGAGTAGACTTAGGACTAACCCTTAGGTCTTTAGGTCACTCTATCCCTTAGCAATATATTTCAAATAGATAATAAAATAAAAAAGCATACAATAAACAAAAGGTTCCTGTAGAGTACTACAGAAGTTTAGGGTGCTAGTACCTTCCCTAAGCTTAACCAACCCCTTACCTAGATCTCTCCCCGCATTGTCTTTACGATGCAAAATTAGGTTTTCCTCTTTTGACCTTTTCCTTCGGATAAATCAAAGAGCGGTTGTGAACTAAAAATGCGATTTAAATTAATTAATAATTTGATATCATATTCTAACCGCAACAACAACTTTATCAACCATAGAAAGAGCCTGAAACGGAGTTCCAATATCCTCTTCCGTATCGATATAAGAAAAAGACGACAAACTGCTTACCAACATAGCCTGTTCTCCACCAACAACAACAAGTTTACCATTCTGCATGAATTTTAACTTTTGGTGCAGTGTCGAAGTAACAACTCTAGCTTCATGGATCCATGGGCGTCCTAGAAGACAACTGTAAGCAGGACGAATATCCATGACTTGAAAAGTGATCTGGAAAAAACACGGACCAATCTTGATAGGGAGATCAACCTCTCCAATCACGGTTTTCCTCGATCCATCAAAGGCTTTTACAATGACCCCACTGAACCTCATAGGAGTACCTTGATAAGATAATCTGGACAAAGTAGATTTTGGCATAACATTCAACAATGACCCAGTATCAACCAGCACATTGGATAGAGCGTCTTCCTGGCAATTCATGGAAATATGGAGAGCCAAATTATGATTTCTTCCATGCTCGGTCAACTCTTCATCACAAAAACTCAGATTATTACACGCAGTGATATTGGCAACAATGCTATCAAATTGGTTAACAGTCACATCATGATCTACATAAGCTTGTTCCAATATTTTCTGCAACGATTCACGATGAGCCTCAGAGCTCATTAACAGAGATAAAACAGATATTTTTGACGGTGTATGTAACAGTTGATCCACCACATTATATTCACTCTTCTTGATCAATTTCAATACCTCATCATCATCTGACTTCTGATTTACATCACTTGATTGACCAGACTCCACAGAAGTCTTCAACTGAATTTGCTTACCCGCAATATCTTCACTTGTTTTTGAGGGCACATTAGCAAATACTCGACCACTTCTAGTTACACGTCCAACATCAGCAATAGTCACAACTGAGGGAAGAGAAGGAATGGGAACCTCTTTTCCATCCTCCAACATAGTAGCATTGTATTTATAGGGAACGACTTTATCGGATTCATACGGTGTCGGGCCAGGAAAACGGATAACCAAAGGCGTCACAGCAGATTTCTGACTATTGTAAGAAATTACAACTCGCTCAGGAATATTAAAACGTGGGACTATGACATTCACCTCGTTCTCAACTTCATTTCTGTTTGCAGTAACCTGAATCAAATTTTCGTCAATCATCTTTTGTAAGTCCCTTTTTACAATCACACACCCACGAGGGTTCACAGAACAAATACAACAGGTGGCATAATCATGCTCAATATCATGGAACTCACTCAAAGTAGCATGCATTTCAACAAGCGACCTCTGAATCCAGCGAATATCGAAAATACGATATGTGCCAGGACAACCATATACCATATTGACAGTTGCATTACCATGATTAGAAAACAGATTTGATTGCACATTAGGGTTGGTATCTTCAAAAGACAGAATACCACTTTTTACGAGCTTTGCAACTTCATGTTTTAGAGGATAACAATTTTCGATATCATGTCTAGGGGCACCTTGATGAAATGCACAATGAGCATCTGGCTTATACCACCATGGAATTTCAGTTGGAACAGCCGGCGGATCACGAGGTTGAACCAAATTCTTCTTTATTAAAGCCGGAAATAGCTCAGTATACGTCATTGGAATGAGATCAAATTGTGTTTTCCTCAGTGTACGACCTTGTTGAGTTGTCTTCTCTTGGAAACGTGGTTGATAACTTGAAGTAGCTTGAGCGGTAGGGGTGTCACTGATAACAGGCGTAACAGATGCTACTTGTTGCTGACGACGACTACCATTGTTATTCACAACTCTGCGTCTTCTAGACCTTTCCTGAGATATAGCATTAGTTTCTCCCTCTTTTTTCTTAGGGAACCCAACACCAGGCTTTTTCGTACTTCCAAAATTTCCTTCTTTTATCAGACGTCCCTCACGGACAGCTTCCTCTAATCTCATCCCCATATTAACCATTTCCGTGAAATCACTAGGAGCGCTCGCAACCATCCTTTCATAGTAAAATGGACCCAGAGTCTTCAGAAAATTCTTGGTCATTTCTTTCTCTTCAAGCGGGGGGCTTATCTGAGCTGCAATCTCACGCCATATCTGCGCATATTCTTTAAAAGTTTCTTTCTCTTTTTGAGACATTGCGCAGAGCCGATCACGATCCAGCGCCATATCAAGATTATACTTATACTGACGAACAAAAGCTTCACAAAGATCATTGAATGTCTTGATTTGCGTACTATCGAGTCCCATATACCACTTCAGTGCAACACCAGTAAGACTATCTTGAAAATAGTGGATCAACAACTGATGGTTGTCAGTATAGGTAGACATCTTTCTAGCATACATGATCAAATGACTTTGCGGACAAGTGTTCCTTTTGTATTTCTCAAAATCCGGAACTTTGAACTTGGCGGGAATCTTCACATTTGGAACAAGACAAAGCTCATGAGCATTCTTTACAAATAACTCCTTTCCCTTTAAAGCCCTGATTTCTCTCTGCATTTCAGCAAACTGATATTGAAAGTCATCAATTCGATCCATAACATCCAAACTCTCGCTCGGAGTAGTGTGGAAAATTTGTTCTTCAGTATAAGGCATAGCGTGAGTTACAGGCCGTGGCACATGTATGACGGTAGGAACAATCAGAATTTCAGCATTAGGAACAACATTAACCATATGAGGTGGTACAACCATGACAACAGACACTCTTGGACCTTCAGAAATAGGAGGTTGATATCCCTCTGGTACATAATTGAAAGGCATGCCCCAAGGAAAACCAGCAGGCATATGATATTGAGAAGCATTAATCGGGGCCACAGAAATGGGCGTTGATCCGATCTCAGAAATCATAGTTCTTTGGACAAAAGAAGGAGGAGGTATTGGTGGCTGATTCTGAGCAGCCACCAGAGCTTCCATTGCGGCAGTCAGTCTTTCCAAACTATCCTTAAGGGTTGTCACCTCTTCACGGAGTTCGCGATTCTCTTGCTATAAATGATCCATCTTTTTCTTGGAGTTAGCCCGAGTGTTATAATGATGCGACAACTTGACTGAATGAAGACCAAAAGGAACACATCAGACACCTGGAAAAGGAACAACAAAATGCACAATGATGCGAATGCAAATGCAAGATGCAAATGTTTCAATCTGTTTTCAAGGATCTTTAAGATATAAAGCAATTACAAACATCATAAAGAAATAACACTTTTTGAAATACTGTTAAACATCTCATTTCATTGAATATTGGAAAGAGTTACACTTGGAAGTACAAGATACAATAATATCAAAATAAGAAAAAGCTAGGTCCTAAGGAACATTTGATGACGATCCGAGCTGATACTTCCTTCGGAGTCTCTTAATCTCTTTCTCATAGTTGTGCTTCATGGTGATCTTCTCTAGCACAAGCTGATCCACAATACCCTTCCAAGCACCAGAAGTAGGAGGATGTGATGATGGAGTAGTAGAGGAAAATAAATCCTCTGCATGCCTCTTCACAGCGCGCCGCTCAAGTAACTCTATCAAGTCATCTTTCTCCTTCATTTGTTTTTGTAATTCCATTTTCTCTTTGTCAGAAGCTTGAAACTTACTTTCCCACATCTCTTTCTCTTCCTTCATCTTAGCCAAAGCATCTTGAAGAGTCTTCACATCATCAGAAGAAACAGGGAGTGGCGTAGAGATCACTGTAGTCAGGGGTTTCTCAATAGGATAAGGCATCTTAAGCTCCATAGCCCTCTTCTTCACCCAAAGCGTGTAAGGTTCCAAGGCAATGCAAACTTGTCTTCCAAGCTCCCCTCTATCCAACCTGTGAATCTTAGTCCAAGCATGAGCCATTCTTCTTCTCAAACCTAGAGAATCATCCCCTCCTTGAAAGAATAAACCCTCTAATAAAATAATTTTAGGCCTATCCTTCAACATATAACCCAGCTGACGGCGAGCTAGACTCGGGTTGTAGTTAATTCCACCTTGTATTCCAAGAAGAGGAACATTGGCGAATTCTCCACAACTATCAATAATCTGGACATTGTCATAAACCGAAGAAGACCAAGTGATATCAGCATGCGTAAGAGACATAATCCTTTGAGACCACCTTAAACAATCCTTGTTTTTCCTAAAAACAGATGTCTCGGGTAAGTGTGAAGCGAACCAATTATACAGCAGAGGTAGACAGCAAACAATGGTACCGTTTCCCTTAGAAGTCCTACTATGGATGGAGAAATAAGTGTCACCAAGCAAAGTTGGAACAGGGTTCCCAATCAAGAAAATTCTAATAGCATTAACATCCACAAAGTTGTCAATATTAGGAAACAAGACTAGTCCGTAGATGAGTAAAGCAAATATAGCCTCAAACGCCAATGTGCGACCAATGTCAGCAAATAAAGTGGCCTTCTCAATCAAGAACTTAGAAGTCAAACCCTTGAGGCCTCCCTTAGTCTTTAGATTTGCATCAATATCCGATTTCGTCAAATGGGTAGCTGCAGCAATATCTTGAGGCTTAAGAGCTTCCTCCAAACCAGTATACTGAACCTTATCAGAAACCGGTACACCCAACAAATAAGCATATTCTTCCAAGGTCGGCATGAGCTGATAATCGGGAAAAGTAAAGCATCGGTAAATAGGATCATAGAACTGCATAAGGGTATTTAGAATTCCGTCTTCAATGTTGGTAGAAAGAACAAATAAAAGTCTCCCATAACGAGATAAGAAGCCTGAACGATCATCTACCAAGGACACTAGCTTTCTCAACTCTGTAAGATCAGGAGCCCGAAAACTGTACCTCTGAGTGTTTCTCCTTCCAATGTCCATAATCAACAATATCTGCGATGTTTGCAAAAGAAAATCTCTGAGATCCTTAAAAACCGACTGAAACACAATGCTCATGAATGCATGAGTGCAAGATGCAACACCCACAAACAAGACATACAAAGCACACAAGTCCAAAGATTCGGCACGAGCATGGAGCCAAAGGTAAGAACCAACCAACCCACAATGGTATGTACTATGGTTATATCATCACCTGTAGAACAAGGTTCTAAAAAGTTCTCAGAGTCATAATTCCATCTTTTGGATATTATCGGCTTAAACGACTACTCGTCGGCCAACAATATTCTCAAGAGAAACTCATCTGAGTGTGGTATCGTGTAACGACTAATTCAAGTCTACACCTGAACAGCCACCGCACCACGTCCTAATAAGGCCAAGATGGGTTAAAGGGTTCTAAGGTCCTCAGCTTCTCAGGCTCCCAGTGGGAAAAAAGTAATATCAATTACGACTACTCGTAAGACATCAGTAATTCCAAAGGGGCCTCCACCGAGTGGGGGATCTCAAGTCAGCTTAGTAAGGACTACTCCATGTAAGCCAACAAGACTATACCACCCTCCTATCATAAGTGCACTCAAGTCCGGGTATAGGACTTATCTCACCACACAGATTACCAGGCACAAAAATAGAACAACCAATAACAAACAAGTCAAACAAAAAACAATAAATAAATCAAAGTAGGCGAAACCCACTAGGAACCTAAATGTCCCCAGCAGAGTCGCCACTTTTCTGTAGCGGTAAAAATCGTGAGTGTAAGCTGTTGATTAGCTTAACTCAAAAGAACAAGAGTCGCCACCGCACTTTTATTTTATCCAAAAAAAGAAAGGAAAAAGAGCGAACAAAACCAAAGAGTTATAAAACAAGAACAAGAACAGAGATCGAGGTAAGGGGGTTGATTACGCAATGGGAAGGTGTTAGCACCCAAAACGTCTATAGTACTCTATAGGAGCCCTTTGAAATATTTACGCTTTTTGGTTTGAAAATGGTTTGTTTGAAAAGAGATTGGGGAGATGAGAAGAGAATTATTTTTTAGATTTTTGTGTTTGGAGAGACTTATCACCTCATGCCTACGTACCCACAAAGTGCAATATAGGATAAAAACCCCGTAGTTCGTGGTACAAATGACAAAAATTTGTTGGTTTTGATTGATTTTAAATGTAAATACAAGTCGTCATTTTAAGGAGAGAACTGCGACTAGTCGCCCACAAGTATTAAGACAACATTTGCGTCACATAAAGATGGAGGATTTGCTTGGATTATCAATAAGACTATCACTCAAAATCAACGTGGAAAATGTCAAAGTCTTAATACTATGGGGAATAGGAGGATTACATCTCAACTATAGAAATGAATCATGTCTAAACTTTATGAAAAGTTTTAAAGTGAAAAAGTGCATAAAGGCACAAAAAGAGTTGATGAGTTTTTGTATTTTTTATGTCTTTTGAAATTGGTCAAAGCATGATTAACATTGATTGACTTTTATTAAGAAGAACAAAGTTTGAAAATCACTTGACGAAAGTCAAACTTTTATTGCGAGGTTTTAAAGTTTGAAACCAAGAAGGTTTTGGAAGAGGGAGAAAGTTTTAAAATTTTAAGAAGGGGAGGAGATGAAGTGATTATCCTAGAAAACAAAATAACAGTTAGAGGTAAGAAAGATCTAACCAACTTGAAGTGCACTCCAGAGCAAGCAAAAAGAATTCCATCCGATTTAAAGCATAAGCTAATGAGCGAGCCAAATAAAGGCTAAGATCCACAACGCTCCAAGCATAGGAATGAGAGTCCTAATTCTAAGTCCAAAGGTCCATGAAGTCCAAGGTCTAAGAGTAGTCCAAGAGCATAACCGCAAAGTTAATAGCACCAAGTTTTTTAGAGATTTTTTATCCTTTATTAGTGTTTTTAAATAAGGTATGGTCCAAGTGGACAAAAGAGAAATGACATAAACATAAACAAAGATATGATATGAAATGATAATACGGAAGCATAAAAGTAAGAAGATAAGAAGGAAATATAAACAAAATTATACAAGGAATATTGTTAGTGAATTAGTAATTAGTGGTTAGAACATATGATCAATGATGATTAATTCTTGCACTTTAGACCAAGGTTAATGAAAATTCATTAGAGGATTGATAGAATCAAAGCCTCCTAACAATGACTTTCATAGGTAGTGGACTTAAGACAAGCAACTAACCATACTTGGACTTTCAAACATAAGTTTGAGCCACGAATGATCATTTTCCGATTTACGGGACACTTTAGCGCTATGTTAAGCAATTGTAATCGGGTTTATGTAGAAACCACGACTATCTGAGGCCGGTCAATAATAATGTTAGTGTTAACACATGTTAGAGAAGTGATATGTAAATCACTCTCCTAAAACATGCCACACAAAAAGAAAAGAGGTAGTGATCTCATCATAATCAAGATTTTTTATCAATTAATCAAAGGTAATCTATCACTATTCTAAAGTACGGAGAATTATCTCAATGATTATTCGTCCATAGATTTGAAATAATGAAGATTAAACAACCTTGATAATCAACAATCTATGATCCATAGATTTCATCGATCAAAATAAAAAAGAAGAAGAAAGAGAATTAAAATGAAAAGAAACCTCAATTTGAATCTTAAATCGATTAAATCATCATCAATATCAATCACCTCTCTTGGTGGATAAAATCGACATCCAAAGTCCATTGATATTGATGAGATCTTATAAAAATTTAAGATCCATAACAAAAACTATTTTAAGAAATTATTTCAAAAAAGAAAAAAAAATATTAGAAAAGCTTTTAAAAAGAAAAAAGGGCAGGTTTAAAGTAAAGTAAAAAAAAATGGTGATGATAGCAATTTAGGCCCAAACGGCCCGATATCCTTTTGAGAAAAGAAAAAAATAAAACTAAAATAGAAAAGAAATGAGGATCAGAATAACTTCGTCATCTTCTTCATTTTCACACGCGGCACCGTTTACCACCATAGCCATGAGTTCCAAGCTTGCTCAAATCAAAGCGGCGGGACGCGAAACCAACACGGTTGTGATCGGTATCAAGAATTACACACAACAACATCGACGGTTCAAAGAAATGCAACTAGAAGTAACAAATCGAAAACATCGGAAATGTTTCAGACTACCTTCAAATTCAGGTGAACGGTGAAACATAACTTTCTTCTTCTCCTTCTTTGCAAATTACACCCGAGTTGTTGTTGTTCATTGATGTTGATGAAGAGTTAACTGAATGAAGCTTGAAGGTGATTGAAGATTTGGATTGAAGTTTGGTTTGATTTTTGCAGAGTGATGAGGGGCTATTCAAGCTTGAAGAAATGAAGGAGATATGAGTGGTATTTATAGATTGAGAGTGAGGGAGAGTGATTTGCCGTTTGTGAGAATTTCACTGCGTTTTGGTTGCTACGATGTGCGTGACCCATGTGCATTTTTTCACGTCGTTTTGCTTTATTTCATTTAGCTCTTGTATTAATTTGAATGTGATGTGGATTTTCTGCTTTTTGATTTCAGCTCAGTTTTAAATATCTGACGTGGATTGGCTTTCATGGCTCACTTTCAGTTTGCACGGCTTGGTTTATGTGATGAATTTGCCTTCACCCTGTTGCAAGTGCTTTTCTGTCATATTTTGCTCAACAATTCTATTATCATCAAATGATTTTTTTCAGTAAGTGAACCATTGATGAATAACTATCGATACAACTATCTCTCTGTAGAATACTGAACTTACTCGAGCACCTTGAATTCTCAGGATTTAAAGTATCAAACACACTTGATATCATTCCCTTATTGGAGGACTTCACCAAATGATCGACGACATCCACTTTACTATCCAAAATCGGGTCTGCACTAATATTACCGACAGAATTTCCGCAACATGCTTACTCACATCAAGGTTAACCAACTTCAAAAGAATTCCAACAGACTTCAACGCCATCTCCAGGTTGTGCTTAAGCATTTTAATAACGGCTGGCAAAACGGTAATTTCGAAATCATCATGTGATATTGTGATGGACAGCTCGAAGCATTAAACAATATATGATGAAAACTTAATCCTAGTGATTGGAAATGCTACCAAAACTTGAAGAGATAGGAGCTGATCCAGGCATATGTTGTGGGGACCAGGGGAACAACTTGTTGTTGTTTGGTAATGAAATGTTTTTGAGGTTCTTCTGCTTTGATTTATTCATCACAATCTGATTCATTAGACTTAATATATGAATGTGCAGAAGCTGCTGTTGGAGAAGAATTAGGAACCTTATCAGTACTTGTATCTGATATAAAGACAGAATTAAGAGGGATATTGAAAGCTGATGCCGCAATCTGAGCAACTTTTGTATGTAAACCTTACCCCATTTCCACACCAATTCGCTTTGTTTTGCAAACAACTTTTGACATGGGAAGACCTAGAACATGAGAAACATATTTCTGGTGCTTCTGAGGAGCTTGAGTAGATGATATCATATGAACTTCGTTTCCACCATCTAATGTCCATACCAAACTGCCATGTGGCTATAGATAAAAGTGTTCCTGACCTCCTATCTGAACTTTCACTTCAATTATTCTGTCACACTTGCCTGACTGGAAACAGTGATCAACATCACCTTTATTCATATGCTTTTCTATGTTGGGATGAAAACTTTTAGCGTTGATGGCATCCTATATTGGCAAAATAGCCGGGAGCTCTTCATACTCAACATGAACTTTTCTTGCAGCTATCTTTGCATTTTCATGAGTATCAGACACAACAACTCCTATTGCATGACCCACACATGTGACATATTCCACGGCAAAAAAAACTCCTCGTCAGCAACAACCGCTCCAATCATATTATCACCAGGTACATCTTTGGCTAGAAACAAGCCCACAAATCCAGGTGAAGTCCTGGCCTCTGAATCATCAATTGAAAGTATTCGGGCATGGGGTTTTCTACTCAAAACTAAGACAGCATGCAAGCCATTTGGATGCATTGGTATGTCATCAGCATATAAAGCTTCTCCGGTGACCTGAAGTCTTGAAGGTAGATGAACCTCAGGAGACCCCACAGATGTCCCTTGTTTCATGATTTCATAGTCATGAGATCCTGTAGCTGGTGGGCGGTGAACCGAGTGCACATTCCACTAGGAGCATCATCCTTAATTACTATATCTTTTTGCAGAATTTTCAATGCATTTTTTAACAGATCTTGGTCCCAAATCTTATCAACGAGAAATTCCTTAGTTTTAATGGCAGAAAGTGAACATGGTGCCACCCCACCATAAACAATCGATGCATCGGCAACAACCCAGTTATCATTATGTTTCTGAAGATGAACACGAATACCAGCATTTACAATTGCAATATCATCATCCCTTCTATGGGACTGTTTAAATTCTTTCACAAACTCAAAGGTCTTATTCCATGGCAAGAATACGGAGAGCAAGATTTCATCATACGCCATCGTCAATTCTTAGTAGGTGTGTGGAACTCAGCAAACTTAACCCGTCCAACATAGCTTGATTCAAGTAAAGCATCTTCACATGCAAGCATCATATTCTTGTCCTTCATTTGGGCATTTGTATTTGGACTTTGAACTTTGACAATTGTCTTGTCTTAATGAACCCTTGACAACTTTGAATTTGGGAAATATTAGTGATGATGAATGCTTTACATTTTCAAGTAACTTGCATTCCAAGTAAGCCATATGCATGTCTCTTCCAAATTTAATTTGAATCAAATTCTTGGATGAAATAAATCTTTAAGGAATTGATGTCATGATGAACCCAAAGATCAATACCTTCAATCATGCTTTAGAATCACTTGGAAATGGCACACTTGAATGAACACTTTGTACTTGCATCCCAAAACCAACATCTTGATTGAACATCCACCAAACTTGACTTGTACAGACAAAACTCTGAATCTTTGATTAAAATTGGGCCAAACTTCTCATAGAACACTGCTTGAAAGCTTGATGAATTTCGATATAGGAAAACTTGACCTAGAACAATCACATTGCCTGAGAAAATAGCACACCGCCACAACCAATTTGCAATTGAAGCAATCTCTTGATAGTTTGACCAAGATGAGGTCAAACTTCCATCTGATCTAGACTGGAATGAATGTCTTTGCCATCAATCTCCTTGTAAAACCCTAAACACACAGAGAAGAAGAAGAAACAAGCAAATTGAAAAATATTTTTGGTATTTTTGGTTAGAGGTTAGTAAACATAAACAACAAAAAAGCAATTAAGAAACAAATAAGGGTGAGAAAGCCAAAAGTATGATCTTGTTTGTGTATGTAATGATGCGAATGAAAAGTGGGATCTTAGGGGTAAAAATTAGGGTATTACACTGTGATATAGGGAGGGATTGTTCCATTGAGAGATAAGCCAGACTCAGGCTTGATTATAGACTTAGCATTAGAAGTGGAGATTAGTGGTGAGCCTGTATGCTTTGCATGCACTAGCTAGCCGTGAAATTCGCGCTCAGACGAGATTCTCTTTAACGACTTTCTTTCTGGCCCTTTAGGCTCGAAGGAATTTTGGATTTGAGGATTGTCGACTCTGGGGACAGATCACTTGGGAGTCAACTAAGTGAGGCCGCTTCGTGAGACAATGATGCCAAACCCGAAATGGTGAACGTATCATCGTTTCTCAAAAGTCTGTGACGCTGACGACTACATAGGATGTCGAACCTTATCAGAGATAGGTCCACACCTGTGAGTGGGGGGTTTTTTGCAGGAAAACTTGGCCTTCAGCCAACCCGGTATTCTGGTTTTCTCTTCAGAGCGGACTTTTGAACTTACTCAGTCAGCAGCGCAATAGTATTCAGAGATTTGTGGGGGCTGTGATCCTGTGTTTGTTGCATCTTGCATTGCATTTGCATAAACATCTTTGCATCATTTTGCATATCATTCTCCAGTTGGACAGAGCTCTTATCCAACCTTTGTTTTGATTCAGAAGGTGATTCCCCGGTGCCCGTTCTGAGTAAGTGGTGATTATTAGGAAACGACTAATTGGTTGAAGCAGAATCAAGCAGTGGCAAGAAGTGAAGTCAAGTTGGGAATTGTTGTTAGCTATGTCAGGAAACGACCTCCAGAATGTTGATAGCCTGTCGGGTTGTACTGTGATGACCAATCCTCTGTATGGTTCTCTGATTGATGAAGACCTTCCGCAAGTGAACAACCTGACTGAAGCTCAGCCTGTGAAACCTTCTGTTGAAAACCAAGACCTACATGAACATTTTGTTGTCTGAAGTGAACATTCTTCTTCTCCTGATGCTACAGATAGCCATGATGTTGCTTTCTCTATGCCGAATTCCAGAAGAGAAGTTCCGGTAGTGAAGACTGAAGACCTGAGAGCTCTCTTGTATGCCGAAAGGTTTCATGCATTGGAGGAAAGATTCAAATCCTTGGAAGTCAAAGATACTGTTGGTCTCAACGCTTCAGATATGTGTCTGGTTCCCGGCCTAGTGTTACCTCTGAATTTCAAGGCGCCGAGATTTGAGAAGTATAAAAGGGATAGCTGCCCGAGGCAACATTTGGTGATGTTCTGCAGAAGAATGACTTTGTTTGTGCACGACGACAAGTTGATGATCCACTGTTTTCAAGACAGTCTGATTGGGGCATCTCTGAGTTGGTATATGCAGTTGGAGAGTAGTCAGATCCGGTCATGGATGGACTTAGCCAAGGCTTTTCTAAAGCAGTACGAATATAATCTTGACATGGCTCCCAGTCGCATGCAGTTGTAAAGCTTGTCTCAAGGGAACAATGAACTCTTCCGGAAGTACGCTAAGAGATGGAGAGAATTTGCTTCTAGAGTGCAACCACCGCTCCTAGACCAAGAGTTGGCAGACATGTTCGTAAACTCCTTGCAGAGCCCGTACTTTGAAAGAATGCTCAAAATTGCACCAAACTTCTCTGAATTGGTAAGAGCAGGAGAACATATTGAGTATGGCATAAAAATTGGAAAAATTCAGAACGTTTCAAGCAGTCAGGCCAGTGAAACTGAATCCCTCTGTAGCTCTCAAACTGAAGAAGAAATTGTAATCAATGCAATCATGGTAGATGTTGGTTATTCTCAAGATGAATCGGTGAAATATTTTGGTTCTTCATCTTCTCAGTGGTTAGTATCTTCTGTGTCTCGTTATTCTGGACAGACAACTGTACCTAGGGCATCATATCAGAGACCATGGGTCACTCCTCTTGCAACTCAACGAGCCCGTGGTCGAGGTTATCAGAATCAGCGTCAGAATCAGAACAGGCCTCGTAACAACTTGGAAAGAAGGAATGCTCCTTTTCATCCAGTTCCTGTGTCGTACAGTCAGCTTTTGCCTCATCTGATTCAAAACTCTTTGGTGGAGCGTAAGACTCTTAAGCCTGTGCCAGAACCTTACCCTCCTGGGTACAATCCCCATGCTCAGTGTGGATATCATGGCGGACCTATATGGCATTCAACTGAAGATTGCAAAGCTTTTCAGGCAAAAGTGCAATAGTTGATTGACAAAGGGTTCATTTCCTTTCCAGAAGGAGTTTTGGTTGTTCATGCCGACCTCTCAGCTGTCTAAGCTCACAGGTCCAGAGGGTCATTTCCAGAAGCCAGTGGTCCAGACAGGCAGACGTCCTCAATATTGGCAGTCCTTGCACTTTTTATCATTTGCATTTGTATTTTCTTTTCTGTTAGTTACTATTTGCTCTTAAACATTGTTGTTTTGAATGGTAATATTAATGAAGTGAATTTGCATTTTCTGAATTAATCATGCCGCTCTCACTCATTTTCGCACAGCATAGACACATGCACATTTTATCCACTCCACTTCATCACTGTTGGTTAGCAAAGATTGGAGAGAGGATGACGAAAACTGAATACTCATAAATGATGATCGTATGCTTTCGGGTAAAATCCTGCCGAAGATGTACATGCATTGCTTCAATTCCCATAAACATCGGAGATATAAGGAGTTAGTCCCTAGTTAACCACTTCGAGCCTAGAAGTAGGAGTTTCTTTCGGACTTTCAAACCCTCACATCTTAACCTGGGGCAGGGTAGTCGTCAGTTAGCTTGACCGAGCATTCAAATGTTATAGAGGAGTGTCCCGTTTGAGGACCAATCACAATTTATCCATCTCAAGAGGTCGTCACCTCGTCAACCACAATGGTTAAACCTCACCAATCAGAAGTGAGACAGTCACAACCCTTTCGGAGAAATCGAGACAACCAGTGTCACACGACTTGTTTCAGAAAAAAAGAAAAGAAAAAAGAGAAAGCCCATTAAGTAGAAAAGTTGGAAAGAAAATACTTAGGAAAAATTGGGGCATCTCGCTGGACTCCAAGATCAGAAAGAACTCAAAAGAGTCTATCCAGGAAAAAATTAGGGAATCAAAGAATAAAAGAATCTCAGAAGAAAAATCCTCAAACAAGAACAAAGTCGTGTGATTACAGACACAGAAGACGAAAAGCGAGTAATTGTTACTCCGAAGACCTTGTGGTTTCCTGAACCATCACTCATATCATTCAACAAACCTTTTGAGAGGTGAGCGCTTGTGCCGAGTCAACCGAACGTAGGATTGGAGATTATCACGAAGAAGGGGTGGGTACAAATCAAACTTTGAGCCTAATATCCTTTGTTTCATAAACCGTGAACCCGACCATGTTACAACCCTCGAAAGACCTAATTGAGGCGGGGTTTATTTTGAAGGCATACTACAATGGGGTTGAGTAACCTGACTCCTACATGATTTGCTAATCATATCCTTGTTGTGTTTTTCATTAATCAAATCAGCACTACGCTTGGACTTTTGGCCCGTTCGTCACTCACTATCACGACACTTAATAAGTGACATCTCTTTCAAAATCTGCATGAACACCACATTAAAATTACCATTCGTGAGAAAACAATTTTAATTGCAGGTCAGTAGTTGACATGGAGGAAATTCCAACAGGGCATAATCAAACAAGACTAGATCATTCAGCAGTATGGATCAGAATTGTGTATACTTGGAAGCCCTGTGAATCTGGGGCATTGACATCCAGTGAGTTTGGAATCAGTCAGTCTGAGGCAAGTCCCAAAGCATCAGTTGATTATGGGGCAAATCATTCAAGAAGCAGTTGATTAGAAGTGAATCATCTCCAGACTACCAATCAGGGGCAATCACATGGAGATTCTGTTGATTTGAGGGAAGTTCCTCCAGTGTTCATTCAGGACAAGTTAAGCCGCCTCAACGCTCATGCAGGGGAAAGCCACTTTAAGAATGCATCGAGGCCAACCATTCTGAGATTGGGATAATCAAGGTTGAGTCATTTCGTGGTACATATTCTGGGGCAAGCCACCTCGAGGTCGTCTCATGGCAAGATATTTTCTTTTCAAGGTGAACGTTTCCAAGAATCGGACTGGGGCAAGTTAAACCACACTGAGGCAAGTTATTCAAGCGAGTTTATTTCTCCTCAGCAAGAGTTGAGTGTCGGGGAATTATGCCATCACCTCATCAAATAACCTGAACCTACCGAAAAGGCCTTGCTGTCATTGGATTGTTATCCCACAGCCTAAACCTGTTACCTGTCAAAACCCCATTTCCAAAGCCCAGTTCTCATCTGGCAAACCTCCAAAGCCCAGTTCTTGTCTGGAAAACCTTTAAACCAGTTCTCGCATGGTCAACTTTTCACAAAACACCAGTTCCCGTCTGGTACCTGTCAACTTTTCAACCAGTTCCCGTCTGGTCACCTTTCTGTAGCCTACTGTTTAACTAGTCCTCGTCTGGAAAACACAGTTTCAAAGTCCAGTTCTCGTCTGGAAAACTAAAAATCAGTTCCCGTCTGATGCCAAAATTAGAAGTCAGTTCTCGTCTGACAACTTAACCCTTTTGCCACCAGTTCTTGTCTGGTAGTCTACCCATGAATGCTAGTTCTTGTCTAGTGATTCCCCTTTAAAATCCATTTTTGTTGGTAACTAGAAATAAATCCCTATCACCATAAACCTGGTCCTATCCCATACCGAAAATCCCAACCATATTTGGCACAATCATTCCCAGTGGCTCGCATGCTACCACATTCCCCGACGCGAGGCTCGAGTGATCTCACTTCTCCATAGTAGAGGTTCTATATGCCCACCAGATGTTGATATCAGATCAGATTATTTTCACAGCAGGCAGGGACTAATTTCTCCACAGTAGATTATGACTAGTTTCTCCTCAGCAGGTCGAGATCGATATCCCTGGTGAAGTAGAACCATCCCCAGTAGATGGATTGTGTGCAACCATCCCCGGTGGGTTGAGGTTGAAGTTTTCTCCGACAAGCAGATTTTGGTTTATTTCCCCAGCAGTGGGGCGAGTGCAGTATTGTTGCCCCCACAGAGTCTAGATGTTTGACTCCTTTCCCCTCAGAGTCTAGGTCATTGACTCATTCCCTAGGCAGAGGTTGATATTTTTGAGTTTATTTCTCACTTTCCCCAAGCAGAGGTTAATGTTGATTCCCTCCTTATCTAACCCCCAGCAAGTTCAACGAAGTTAATTTTCTTCCCCGAAGGATGAGGTTGACTCAGAGATTGTTATTCTCCATCCTCAATAGAGAAAGTTTGGGATAAGCTCCCCAGTAAATCTTGTGCATCATCCCAAGCAGATAGCGGATTCAATCTCCAGCAGAGCGGAATCTCCAACAGAATGAAGTTATTGCTCACCAGTCTGCTTTATTTCCCCGGTAGAGTGGAGTTGTTATCTCCAGCCAAGTTGTTTGTCCCCCAGAAGAGTCGTGTTTTGGTAGGCCATCCAGGGTGTTTTCCCTCAGCAGAGTTTGATTTGATCCCCAACGGAGTGGATTTGCGCTTAGCGGAGCAGTTTTACCCAGAAGTTCTCTCGGAGGCCATCCAAGGCTTGTATTCCCCAGCGTGAGTCCGTTTGCACTAGGCATGCCTAGTCTTCCCCCAGCGGAGTTATTTTCCTCTCTTCAGCATTTATTTTGCTAGAGTGGTTCCTTTGCATTTGCATCGTGCATAACATCCTCCCAAACGCGTAGCATTTCCATTTCGTATGGAGCATTACGCCATATTCAAACATGTGCATTTGAAACATAAGTCAGGTCGTTATCTCTTTGTTTCAGGTGAATCTCGCAGGTGATGGGTCTTTGCCCGTGTGGTGGCTAAACCCCAATTCATGTTATTTCCCCAGCGGAGTTTCCCCGTGATTGTTATCAGTGGGTGATCTTAATTTCATATGGATTTTGATGCTCGCTTTTATTTAGTGAAGATCTGGCGGCGATGTCAGAAGTCTCTCAAAAATATGGTTGTCTGACGGTGATGTAGATGCTTATCAGATTTATGTTTGTCTGGCGGTGATGTTAGAGGTTTATTAGCACCGTGGTTGTCTGGAGGCGATGTCAGAGTTCTGTATCCCCACAGGTACTTGACGGCGATGTCAGGTGTTTTCTCAGAGTTATAGTTAGCTGGCGGCGATGTCAGATGATTTGTTTTCCCAACGGCGAGGTTGGATGTTTGTTACTGGCGGCGATGTCAGATGATTTGGTTTTCCCAGCGGCGAGGTTGGATGTTTGTTACTGGTGGCGATGTCAGATGATTTGTTTTCCCAGCGGCGAGGTTGGATGTTTGTTACTGGCGGCGATGCCAGATGATTTGTTTTCCCAGCGGCGAGGTTGGATGTTTGTTACTGGCGGCGATGTCAGATGATTTGGTTTTCCCAGCAGCGAGGTTGGATGTTTGTTACTGGCGGCGATTTCAGATGATTTGTTTTCCCAGCGGCGAGGTTGGATGTTTGTTACTGGCGGCGATGTCAGATGATTTGTTTTCCCAACGGCGAGGTTGGATTTTTTTTCTAGCGACGATGTCAAATATCTTTGTTTTCCCAGCGGCGAGGTTGGATGTTTTTCTGATGGCGATGTCAGATGATGCTTTTCTGGTGGCAATGTCAGGTAATTTGGTTCTCCAACGGCGATGTCGGATGTTTGTTTCTGGCGGCGATGTCAGATGATTTAGTTTTCCAGCGGCGATGTTGGGTGTTTTGGTTGTCCGGCGGCGATGTCAGACGCTTTATTTTTGTGAATGACTGGCGGCGATGTCAGGTGTGATTTACCGATTGATTGTTTTGAATGACTGGTGGCGATTTCAGAGGATCGTATCTTTGGATTCGATGTTTGTTTTTATTTAACAGAGGTCTAACGACGATGTTAACTACTTTACCAACTAAAGGTAGAGGACTGACAACGATGTCAGATGCTTTTACAAATGTAATGCCTATGCCTGACGGTGAGGTCAAGTGTCTAAAGGCAATGTCAGAGGAATTTAATGTGGATAACTGACGGCAAGGTCATGATCAGTTCAGCTATCTTCCGGAGATTTTGTTCCAATATATCAGAGTTTGCAGTTCTGCTTTTGCGGTTGGCAAATTTCCGGGTTCTTTGGTATTCTACCATCTTTTACCTTTGAATGTTTGAAAGCCGTTCACTTTTCAACCCTTCAGGTCCAAGTCGCTTGAATAGGGGCAGTTGTTGAACCCCAAAATTTGACCAACCTTTTCCAGATTTGGCTTATGTTTCATTTCATTTGCTTTTGCATATCATTTCCCGCATACGGTGCATTTTGTCAGTCCGGACGAATTATCGGGATTACAGCCCATTCTCTCACGTCTCAGGCGTTTCAAACTGGTTTAAATAAGGGGGATTTATTTCGGAATCAAGTGGAGTTTGTTCTCATTTTGTTGATCCAGTCTGTGCTAGTATTTTCGGCAACATTTCAATGCTCGTCTGTTTTTCTTGACTTTTTTATGGCTTTTGTTTAGTTATATAGTTTTTATTTTGTTATTAGATTAAGATTATATTTAGTTTAGTATAGGTTTTATTTAATCGGGATTTTAATTATTTAGAGTCAATTTAGTTTAATTATTAGTTTAAATATAGTTTTTTTAAAAATAGAGATTTAAATAGATTTGATTTTAAGTTTTTTTTTTGTGTATATAGAATTTTCTTATTAATTATTTTATTTTTATATTTTATTTTATTAGATTTATTTAATAGTTTTTTTTAAAAAATTACATAGTTCTTTATTTATTATATTTAGTTTAGTATAGGTTTTATTTAATTAGGATTTTAATTATTTAGAGTCAAATAGAATTTAATTCGAGTTAATTGGTGATTACTAGTATTATTATTAGGAGTTAATTTTTATTAGTTTATTAGTTATTAATTAATTAAGTTAATTTAAGTCAGCATTAGTCTTTTGTTTTTTAACTTTCATCAGAAAAGGACGAAATTCCACAACAACAACAACTTCCTTTCCCACAAGGTTCCATGTCCTGTACGAAAAGCGCAGCAACATTGCCCACGCCAGACAAACTTCACCAATTCTGCTGCAAGACCCCACACTGCTACGAACCTGCATAATGGAAAGCAACAAAGTGATAATTCCACATTCATGTAAGGACCATCTGCAACAATAAAGTTATAACAAAGTTTCACTAAAATAAACAAACATACCCTGCAACAACTGCAACAACTGGACAAAATGGAAAACAGAGAAACCAGTATTTTTCCTTTCATTCTTGTTTTAAGAGGGAGAGAAACAACAAAAAGCAGAGGACCCTTTTCTAAAACAAAACCAAAAAACCGTCAATCTTCATGAACCCAAAATCAAACTTCTAAAACTATCATCTCTAAAACTCGTTCCAACTGTTCTTCACTTCTCCATCCAAATCGATAAACTCAACTTTCGAACTCATTCCTCACCAACGAACCTTCATCACCATAACCAGAGCTTCAAACTCAAACCCTTTCCAGTTTTCGCATCAGCAAAAAACCATAAGAAAATCTCACCCTGTTCCTCTTTTTCAACCCAGTTTCGAACCAGTCGCTCATCATCAGCTCAAATAGAACCTTACAACCATTAAAATACTTCCAACCATATTCAATAACATTGTATACAACACCGCCGCTGTTTTCTCTAACCTTTAACAACGAATCCCCCACGCGACATCCCCATTTTCGTTCACCAAACAACCATAGATTCAACCGCAACAACCTCCATGAATCACAAATCTGCAAACCAACATCAGAAACTCTACCTTCTACATCAAACAACCCCCTTCATCCGTCTCACACACCACTCATCTTCATCCCTCCACCGTGAATACCCTCAAACCTCCGGCAAACTCACCGTAACAAACCCAAGAAAACAACCTTCTTCTTCGTTTTTCAACAACAGAACAACCCGTAACAAGCCATGAACGAACTCATAACCTTCATTTCGCAACTCAAACAAACTCAAGCTTCTTTTTCAAAAGACTAAACCCAGAAAATCCCTAAATAATAAACTCAACCTCCTTCAAAGCTTTCCGCAACCACCATCGAACTACGACTCAAAATCCATCGGAACCTCATCCTTTTTCTTCTCCACCTCAAAATCACCAATCACACTCAACATTAACCCCTCCAACTCATTTCCGTGAAACCTATTTCGAAACACCTTCGCCTTCGACCTCCAAATCCCATCCACTCACTTTCAGAAACCAGCACCCACTTCAATAACCTCCACATCCGACAAACCCATTTCAGACCTTCACCTTTCTTCAACCCACCACCAAACCCTCTCAGAAACTACCCAGAAAATCCCCAGCCATCGTCGTCATCTTCAACGACTCGAAACCCATCCGAACCAATCCCCTTCACCATTTTCCTCCGAAACCAAATCAAAAAATAGGAGAAGAAGTGAAATCGGAAAACAAAACCGAAAAAAGATGAAGGAAGTTGAAACGAGAGCGAGTTTTGGCCAAACCGAAATGGAATCAGTGAGGGTGGTATTGAACGAGAGGAGGAAGACATGGGTCTTCGTTTTTTTTCTCTTTTTATTTTATTTTATTGTTTTTCTTTCTGTTGATCATGGTTATTGGGCTATAAAGCCCATTTGGACTGACAACCTTGTTCCCCTGCTATATACACCATCCTCTGTTTCATTTGAACCCCCCAGTTTCTTCTTTTTTGGAAAATTATACATGGTTTTGTTCTATAAGGTTAATTTTTATATGTAATGTATATATATTTTTCTTAATATTTCTTTTAAAGCTATGTAAATATATATTATTATTATTATTGTTATTATTATTATATAATTTTGTTTTATTTTATAAATATTTTTATATGTTAATATCTTTTTCATTTCTTTAGATTTATGCTCTATTAGAATTTATATTTTCTATTAGAGTTTTTATTTCAATTTAGAATTTTAACTCATTTTCTCTTTTAAAATAACTTTACTTCGCATTTACTATTGGGGATTTTTGTTTTTTGGGTCGATGACGAGACCTCCGTAAATCATTACCTGTCAAATTATTGATGAATAATGTTGGATCCGAGACCACTTCTTTCTCTCCTCTTTTCTTTTCATCTTTCGACTTTATTTTAACTTTTGGTGATCGATGAAGTCTTGTAAGACGAGATCCCACTGTTTTTGGGTCCGTGCGACACGATTCAATTGGAGAACGATCCTCAATATCGTTTCTCTATCTTGTCCTTAACACAGATATCGATACGCGACTTCTTAAAGTTTGACTTCTCTTATAAGTCGAGCTATGATGCTTTAGCGTCACATTGGTCCCGATTCAAAGAATCATCAAGGACCAAAAGAGGAGAAGATTGGAATGGAGCTTGCGCACAATGTCAAGGATCAACGGAACCACTCCGTTCGGTAACATCTTTCTAATTCAAGTCTTTTAATCAACCGCCGAGCGTTGTGAGTTCTTAGCAATAGATACGTGGGAAATGATGAGTGAGGAGCCTCCTCTCATTTGTCTAGGGTGTTTAGCGTATGTCCTTTGGACAATATGCGACGCATTCGCTCTTATGCCTTAGGTTCTAGCGTGTGTGTCCCGAGTTCCTTCCCGTTTAGGCGTGTTAGGCCTGCCTCCTCTTTTCCCTCGCCCTCGTGCGATCAAAACTTTTTTCTCTCGCGTCCTAGCGATTGAGATTCCCTCTCTTGCCTCAGTGCAATCGAGACCCTTTTCCGTAGTTAGTTGAACTATGGCTGCTCTGATCTCTCATACCTATTGAGAGTATGTAGGCATAGGATGCGATATCCTAGCCAGCATATTAACAACTAATCTCTCTGTTCTCTCGCTTCCGTGCGATCGAGACTTTCCCGCTGACGACTAATTCTTCCCTTTCTCTTGCCCTAGCGCAATTGAGACCAGACCGTAGTTCTAGAACCCGTAGGTTCCCATACCTTTAAACCCCGACATACTACGTTCGTTCTACCGCAAACAGGTAACGCCTAAGTCTCCAATGGTCGAGCAGCATACACCTAACTGCTAGAATGCGCACGCTAGTATCGTCAATCTTTTCTCTCACCCCGTGTGATCGAGAACACCCCCGTTTACCCGTAGTTAGCCTGAACTATGTTTGCTCTGATTTCTCATGCCAGATGAGAATACGTAGGCACAAGACGCGACGTCTTGGTGAGCAATCTCCCTCCGTAGTTTCCCGAACTACGTTGACTCTAACTTTCCCATTGCACGAGGGAATACGTAGGCATAGAGCGGCGATGCTCTATCGAGTCAGTTTCCTTCCGTTTAGCTTTAGCAGTCGTA
This sequence comes from Lathyrus sativus, assembly GCA_963859935.3. Taxonomy (NCBI): domain Eukaryota; kingdom Viridiplantae; phylum Streptophyta; class Magnoliopsida; order Fabales; family Fabaceae; genus Lathyrus; species Lathyrus sativus. The sequence continues at coordinate 608,441,049 of OZ012739.1, forward strand.
GATAGATTGTTTTTCACCCATATACTAGACAACACAAGCGTGGATCCCGTCGAGTACGACGGACGTGACGGGTGCTAATACCTTCCCCTTGCGTAACCGACTCCCGAACCTGAGATTTGGTTGCGATGACCGATCTTATCCCTCTTTTGGTCAGGTTTTCTCTGAGCATTTCCTTTCCCTCTCTTGGGATAAATAACGCACGGTGGTGACTCGTCTGTCATTATCGACCTCGATTTTCGCAGTAGCGACAGGTGGCACTGGTGAATCCTGACGCCAGTGGGAGGATGGGGGAAGTGACGTGTCAGATGGTGAATCTTGTCTCCTATGAAAAAAACAAGAAGGTGGAGTGGTCAAAGATGAAGCATGAGCCCTAAAAGTAGGTGACACATCAGAAGTCGACGACTATGCATGACTAGAGGTGCCTAGAGCCTCCGGAACCTGCTGATTACGCTCCCACCGAACAAATACGTGATGAACAACTGTACCATGTCTTAGTCTGTCAACTGTGTCATCCATTATGCTTGTAAGGTAAATTAAGGCATATCATTAGTGCACACAAACAACACACAAGCAAGAAAGTTAAAAAAAAAAGGTTGTAGAAAATTTTGGAGATGCATCTCTGAAATTGGTGGAAACCAAAATGTTAACAAATTCTGAAAATGCATTTTTGAAATTTCCTGTAGCATATGAAACGTTGAACAATTTCGGAGATGCATCTCCGGAATGTTCTACATCACAAAGGTCGCGTCAATGGCGAATATATCTCATGCAAGTTGAAGAAAATATGTTCTAATCGCCATTTTTAGCCAACAAATAAGTTATACACTATGTCTAAACTATGTTCATGTGATTTTTACACATTCCTAACCCTAATAATTGATTCCTACTCGTTTACACTAAAACTCGAACATTTACTAAAAACTCAAAAACTTACTTGAAATTGATGATTTAGATGTTGTTTTCGATATTAGAGTCGATGCTTGATGTTCCTTTGATTTCCTTTGAGCCTTGTTTGATGGAATTTGATTTGGTGTAGGGAAGTGTATTAGGAAGAGTTTGATGTTGTGTTTGAAGAAACTGTGAAATGAGGAAAGAGAAGAGTCTGGAGCGACTTATGCTCCAAAATGTTTTGGAGATATATCTCTAGAATATTTAAATGTTCGCTTACATTTGGATGCATTTGGAGATATATCTCAGAACACAGGGGACATTTGAGGAATTTCACATGGTGCATTAGAAGTATATAAGGTGTGTCATACCCTAAAAATTTCCCCCTAGATTCCATCATCATTCTAGGAGCATCAACTTTGATTACCTAACCTTAATCTATTTCAAGTTTGTTTTTGTCAAGATGCAGATGAATTAGGGTTTCATACAGTCAAGAAATAAGGGTTTCTAGGGATTTATTAGTCAAGGTTTTGGATTGATTATCCATATAACAAGTCTCTATGTCATCAAAGATATCACATGTGATCAAGAATCAACCCAATCTGAGGTTGTCACCAAGAGATTGGAAGCAGTGCGGTGCAAGAATCCTAATTAGGGTTTCTTATTGGAAAAGTCAACTGTAGTTTGACTTTTGATCTAGAAGGTTTTTCAATGAGGGAATTGTAGTCCATGAGGATCATATGACCTAATAAATTATACCCAAGAAGCTTCAAGGCCTCAGGGAACCCAGAACATCAACAGTCGATTCAGAGATTTTCAACTATTCGGTTCGTCTGTCAGAAAAGTCAACCCATTGACCAACAAGGTTCTTACCCCAAATTGAAGCCAATTTTGTTTCCAGGATCATTTCACATATAATTATGAATTTTGGTGGAGATTTAATCAATAATTGATAGATAACATGCAAATCAAGAAACAAGAGTAAAGTGAAAAAACCATAATTTTGACCAAACTTCAAATGGTCATAACTTCCTAACCACACATCCAAATGGAGTGATTCAAAGCTTGTTAGAAAGTTCTTAAGAAGCCTAACACAAGTGTCCTGCTAATCCATGAGCAAAAAATGAATGGATTTGGATTTATGAATTCATCAATTTGTGAAGGATTTTAAACACTTAAAATTTTTGAGGTTTCTTGACTTGTAAGTCAAGAATTCAGCATTTTCACAAAGGATTTTGACATAGTTTCAAGTGGAATGGTGTCTCTATTGCAAAAATCGAGGCCGACAATGACAAAAGAGTCACCACCATGTGTTATTTATCCCAAGAGAGGGAAAAGAAACGCTCAGAGAAAACCTAACGAAAAGGAGGATAAGATCGGTCATCGCAACCAAATCTCGGGTTTGGGAATCGGTTATGCAAGGGGAAGGTGTTAGCACCCCTCACGTCCGTCGTACTCGACGGGATCCATGCTTGTTGTCTATCTAAAAGGGTGATTGACACTATCTAACTACAGGCTTGAGGACAAAAGAAAAAGAAGTGACTCGGCAAAGCAACGACGCTTTGTGTCTACGTATCTCACCTAAAGTGAGAAGTCAGAGTCAACGTAGTTCGGCTAACTACGGGTGAAAGGGGAGGAAGTTTGCTCGCCAAGACATTGCGTTTCGTGCCTACGTACTTTCATCTGGTATGAAAGATTAGAGCAAACATAGTTCGGGCTAAAAGGAAACACAGGTTTGTTCAACTGTTTTACACGAGTAGGGTTAATAATAAGTTTTAGCAGTTTGGTGTATGCAGCTCGACCATTGGAGACTTAGACGTTACCGTTCGCGATAGAACCAAGAGTTAACAAAACTCTCCTTGTGAAAATTATTTTCCAAGATTAAAGGCCTCAAAGGGCAAAAATAAGTTTGAATGATTTGTTTTTGTGTTTTTTAGAGAAGAAGTGTTTTTGGATTGTTTGCAATTTTTATCGCACTAGAGACTATGACTTAGGAGTGAATGCGTCGCATATCACCCAAAGGGTGCTATACTAAACATCCAAGCCATTGAAGGTAAACCCCTCAACAACCCTTTATCCAAGTGCTTAAGGCTCGTAACGCACAATAATCATTAACCTTTATTAGGTGTTTTATGATTGTTTTGAGATGAGAAGAGAAAGGACACTAAAGGGGGACTAAACTCAAACCTAAAGTTGTCATGAAATGGTGATCCTAAGATTGAGATGAAAGGGAATGAAACTATCCTAATGTTATCATGCATAGGATTGAACACCTAATGTCTCTCCTACTCCCATCCTAAACAGAGGGACTAGGAATCCTAGGGGGATCATGGCTCAAGGCCAAGTAAACACTAAATAAATCAATCACAGATGAAATGAGAAAGAAAATAAAATGATGAATTCAAAATAAAAATGATAAAATAAAATAGAATAGAATGGAAAATAAAATAAAAATAAAACAAAAAGGGATGGAAAATAATACATTAAAATAAAAAAAAGATTTTTTTTGGATTTTTCATAATATTAAAAAAAGATAACTAATTTAAAAATAAAAAATAAAAATAAAAAAGGAAAAGAATTAAAACAAAACAAATAAGTGCTAAAAAAAGAAGAAATGCTTTCACATGGGGTTGAACCCTTGACCTCAAGGCTGCAGGCTGGAATTTAAACCACTCCAACCACTCAAGCACGTGTGAAAAAGAAGGGAAAAGGAAACAAAAAAGATAAAATGTAAAAATAAAATAAAAAAAGCAAAAAAACGCCCCAGCTGGGCTCGAACAGGGGACATAGGCGTGATATGGAAAGGCATTAACCACTGGGGTGGCGATACATCAGTGTATTAATGCCACCCCATAAATAAATAAGCTAAAGGGTGCGTGATTTCTGGGCAAGCCTCAAAGCAAGGCAAGGCAAAACTCATGAAATACGGTTCGATTCCAATTCACTCAAAACTCAACCAATTTTGACAAAACAAAAGTCTAACTCACTTGAAATTTCAAGAGGAACAAAATGGTGTTGTCCATTTTCTCAAATAATGCACACACACAAAAACTCGAATAAACATGCAAGTATGAGTTTTGAAAAGCATTTGGAAGAACGATGATTAAAACAAGTGAGTCCAAGATCAGGCAAGGGTCTGCACAGGTTTGAAATATGCTACTCATGGATTAAGTTCAAAGAAGAAACTCATTCCCTCATTGAATCAAGATATGGCTGTCAAGTTGCAAAAATGTGTTTTGAGGAATTTCTTTGTACATAACCAATGTGTTCAACAATGATCCAACATAATGTTTACCAATCTGTAGCAGGTTATGACCTTCAATTCACAAGATGCAATAGCCTTAAAAATGAAACTTGATGATATCCAAGGTTGACAAACTTTAAAACAGCAGCTGTCAGCTAGCTTGTTTTGGTATTTCACTCAATAATTATTGATCAATTCCAAACATCAGGCCCTTACAAAGACATAGCTTCAACAATAGGTATGAAAGAAATAAGGTAAAAGCATAAACCAAGCAAGAATATGTCATTTGAAAACAGAAGCAGCAATACAATTTTACATTATGATGTAAACATGTTTCCTTCATGACAGCCAATAATGCAAGTACCAACAGGCTGAACAGATTTACTTGAGAGCAAAATTCCGACACTAATGACAAATCTAAATTTTGTAATATTGACAGTTAGTGCTTGATGTAAGCAAATATGGACTGGTCAAGCCAACCTAAAAACAGAAACTAAACATAACAGCTGCAGGTCCAACAATCAGACTGAAAGTAGGACAATAAGTTGGTGACAATCAAACTCGTCCAGCAAACTGTATCATTCATGGTAAAACAGTTGCCACTAAACCAAAGCATAAGGGTAGCATCCAACATCCAATGCACTTAACCTTAATAAACCTTACAATGCCAAGAGTGAAGTCTGATGAGAAATTCAAGTTGATAAACCTTATCACAGGCTTATGACAGTCCTAATGTAAATTGTTCTAAGCTGAACTGATCCAACAAGATTAAGCCTCCAAACGAGGGGCACTTAAACATGACAACCTCCATTATGCACCTCTATAATATAGTTGACCAACTAAATATTAAATGCTCCAACAGAAACTACATATCCTGACCAAGATATGCTGCACCCTTAGTAGTTACATTCACCATGCTAAATCACACAAAAAATTCCATATCTTGGAAAATGAAATGCAAACAGAAACTAGCAAGCCCTAGGTATTGATAGCAGGCCAAAACAATGGTGCAATTATCAGTGGTTTTCACAATAGCAGCAAACTAAACAGAAACTTACAAACTAAACTTGGCTAGGCAATCCATCTAAACACCTAACCTATAACTTCTAAAACTACCTGCCACCCAAAGCTTGAGGCTTCTCAAGTCAACAGAGGTTTAAACATGCCCCAAAAACTGGACAGTGTGCTGAGTATCAAGGCCTGCTGCCATACTACAGCCAGAAATCAGTCCAAGAGATCTTGCTCTAATGTCCATCAAAGTGAGTGGACAAACTCTACTCAAGAACAAATCGTGACAGAGCCAAAGCAGTTTTCTAACCACAACAATGTTGATGCTCTTAACAGATTTGTCACGACTGTGAATCCAAGAACCAAGCCAATGTTCAACCTAATTAATTTACTTCAAATGACAGTTTTCAATTTTGACAGCCATGCACCCAAAACTTATGTAGAGGCCTTCCAAATCAAAAACCACTTCATCATGCTAAAGCTTAACCTATAATAGACCTTAACAATCCAACTAGGATTCTGACCAGAATTCTAAATTGATTAACCAAACACCTCAACCAACTCTAGACATCAAACACAAGTGGCCAATCAACAACCAAGAGCAACAGACTTTGAACAAAGCAGAATGCAAAAACAAGGCAATTAAATGCTTAATAGTCTGATGCAAAGCAGGGGCATACATATGCTTAAAACATTTGGCAATGGCATCAAAATAATGGACAGATTCACAGTTAGTGGCATCAATATAAAACCTGAACATATCCTAATATTCAATTCTACCTCAAAGCATCATCCAAAACAAAGGGTTTAACATGGTTTTGAATGAGTTTCAGCAAAAGATTTGTTCAAAAAGACTTTAGAGCACAAAGTTGGTATATGAATTGCAATTAATGATCATGAGTTGAAACCAAAACAAAAGGATCAAAATAAATGAATTCAAAAGTAAACAAAAGTCTGGTTATGTTGGAGATGTACTTCTTATGATCATGTTCAAAGGGATGTGCTTAATTCTCACTGGACCACAAGGTAATCCTCAAGCTGCAATCTTAAATGAGATTGGCTTTTGAATAAGCTTTATGTCACCTTACAAATATCAAAACAGTGGACATGGCAGCAATTCACATCAGTTTCAAATGGTAAACAAATATGAACCTAACTTACATGAATTGCAAAAGTTAGAAAGGAAACCTGATGGTAATGGAAACTGGCAGATTCAATGCATCACCAAGTTTACTAACAGCTTGACAACTAGTTATGAACATATATGCAAAAAGTTCTCAAGTTGATTTAACTAAATCAGCCATTCTATGACAGCAGAGGAACCTATTAAGTTCTATACTTAACTAGCCTACTTGCCAAAGCCTAACAGTCTTGATGCAAACTAAAGTCTTAACTTAAACGGAAAACTGACTGCTCTAAGTAGCCCCAAGAGCCTCATGACAGCATCCCTTAAACAAAGAAAACTAAAACAGTCCAACTATGTAATCTCTAAAGACAGACCACAATGTTAATAAAAAATCTATCATTCCAAGAGCAAAACAAGCCAACAGCAGTAAGAGCTCAGCATCAACCACACTAAAATTCAATCAATCAGCCCATCAAAACAAAACTGCCACTCAAGGATCTAAACTGAAATGAGGCTCGAAACAATCCTTCCCTCATTGTATACTCCAAATAGCAGTCCTATGCACATTACTAAATACTAGCCTAATCCAAGTATGCACTAAGCTGAGGTTCACAACCAACTAGTATGACAGAAATAATGGACCTATACAACCTGTAACTCAACAAACCTAACCAATTCATGCTAAGAGTTTTCAAGACAGTTGGTGGTTATTTCATCATAACAATGTTGAAATCAGAGTACTTAACATCACAACTGCATAGAGCCAAATGTATATCCTACTAGCATTCTAAACAGAAAATGCACATGATGGATATCACATATACTTGACAGCATGATTATCAAAACAATTCAACATGATAATGCATAAACATATTCACCAAAAAAAAATCAATCAACACATGATGCATAATGAGTGTGTTTAGGACTACATACCTCTGGTAGATCCCTCACAACAAGCTAGCAGCAAAAAGGCAAGAATTCCTTTCCCTTGAGCAAGCTTGCAAATTCCTTTTTTTTTTGAAGCAAAAGGTGATTTTTGATGACAGTACTAACAAGTGGTGTTCCAGCTAGTTTTTAATGACTTGTACAGTTGGTACAACATAAATATGTGGTGTTCAAAGTGTTAAAGAGTTTAGAACTGGTCTAGGCAGTGTGTTTCATCATCTTATGCAGAAAAGTCAATGTTCATGGCGTGGGAAGTTGACTTTTTGGGTTATGGTGTTTTTGACTGGTTTAATGGTTGTAACACCTTCTAAACATGATTTTGAGGTTGTGTGGATGATTTTTGAGGTGATTCTATGGTTAAAAGGGCTGCTGGTATGAAACTTGCACAAGGCAGTTTTTTGGTGATTTTGGAAGATTTCTTTACTTTCAAGCAAAGAGGGAAAGAGGATGAGAGCTGCGTTTTCTCTGGGGTTTAGAGTGCTCTAGTTTGATTTGAAGAGCGGGATGAGGTCTCTATTTATAGGCCAAGAGAGGCATTGGGGCAGATTTGAAGTTTCAAGCTTTTAGGGGGAGTTTTGGAAGAAAATCTATCCAATATCATGTGGCAGCTGTGCTCATCAGTCCCTTGGCTCAATGCAGGGCAAAACTTAAGTGAAATGAAGGACATGAGGTGACTGAAGTGAGGCTAGTGTGTAGGGAGCTGCAGCTGCAAGTTCTCACCAAAAAGTTTCTCTTTCCTCATGATTTTTGATTAAAATAATGGCAACTTGCTTGCAACTTGCAAACTCTACCAAACCCTTCTTTCTTCTGCATTTTAAACCATAAACCTCTCTAAATATCAGATCAAGACATGATCCAATGGTTGAGAATGATCCAAGTGGCTGAAAAGTGAATTTGTGAAAAAGTGGAAATGGTGCACTCAAGTGTGGAGACCCCAACTTTCTGGATTCATAACTCTCAACTCATAAGGGCTATGGAGGAGTTCTAGTACTTTTTGGAAATCCCTTATGGAGATCTACAACTTTCATGTTTTTCTGATATTCATATTCCAAGTGGAACTAGGTCAAAAATCCCTTCAAAGTTGGCTGAAAACATGATTTGCAAGGCCAAAATAACTTAGAATTTTTCTAAGTGTTTTCCCCTCTTGTGGTGATTTTGATCATAACTCCCAATCTACTCATTTTTTGCACATGGACCCCTGTGATACTTTTGTAGGAATTGTTAAGACCTTTCCAACAAGCTTTGAACCACCTCAATCGGATGTGTGGTTAAAGAGTTATGGTTTTGCCCTTTCAAAACCCTAATTTCCCAATTTCTCGATTACTCCTCAACCCTTGCTCCAATGGTCATGAAACTTCATGGGTAAGTTCAATATGCCATTAGGAACATTTTCTATTCACACTTTGAGGTCAAATTCCTTATGGTTTAAGAGTTGACTTTTTGGTCAACGAAACGATCGATCGATGACTACCGAGTCGGTTGTTGGTGTTCTGGGTGTTCTGAGGCCTTGAAACTTCTTGAGTGGACTTCACTAAGTCATACGAGATTCATGGACCATAATTCCATCATTGGAACACCTTTTAAATCAAAATTCAAACTACAGTTGACTTTTCCCCCAAATCTCCTGATTTTCAATTGACTGATCAATTGAAGCTCTTCTGATTAAAATTGATGGTCAATCTCTCATCCCCAAACACCTTAGGACACATGGAAGGCCATGGAAACCAGTCTTTCTCCCGAAAATAGATTTATCCTGATTAAAAGTAAAACCCTAATTCCACCCTTTTTTGCCTAGGCATTGTTTAGATGATCTGAGTGACCATTTCCACTCCACCATGACCTCTGAGGTATTCAACAAACTTCTACCTCGTGTTCTCACCAATGATAAAACCTTATAGGCCCCTTGGCAATCTTCTGATGGTTTGAATCAGTGCCTTTGCTTGAGCTTGAAACCAATAAAGACTCTCCTCTTGGATGGTACACAAACAAACACTTGATCCTCTGTAAGAACTATGCTATGCAAATGCAAGATGCTAAGATGCAATGAAACATAAGCCAAAGATTAAGAAAAGGTTGGGAAAATTTTGGGGTGCAACAAATGGGTTCCTAACTCAAACATCAATGTTGTAGTACCTAATAAGGGTTTTCTAAAAAGTACAAGTGGGTTCCATAACACCTCATGGTTAGGGAGAACCAAAGCTCACAAGTTGGAAAAAACTCACTGCTGCAAAACCAGCTCAGCATGAATGTCTTGATTCCGAAGCTTCTCAAATCAACTCTAATTAAGGATGAAGCCTCATTTCTAATCTTCAAATTGCTAATGGAAGTGTTTAGCATCATATCTCACGAGCTTGGCACAAGAAATGAAAAATATCATTGTTTAATGCAAGTTGCAAGAGTGAATAGTGAAGAAAGAGAAAAATGGTGGTTCCCCTCACTCAATCACCAACTATGCTGTAACCAGTCACCTCCTATCCCCTCAGACATGATGAAAATGACCTCTAGGGCATGGAAAAGCTCTTGTTAGGGTGGCTTGAGGTCAGAAATGAAGATTGCATTGGTTCCTCCAAAGATTTCCAAAGTTACAAGGCCAAAGTTGGCATTTTGCAACATTCTGCCCATGCCTCTTCTTCAAGACCTCATTTCTGATCTGCACATGCCTCTTCTTCAAGACCACTCGCACTTCACATTTGATATATGCAAATTGTCCATAAGTCATTCACACTTCTGTAACAAGATGGAAGCAAGTTTGCTTTGGAAATCTTTGGATTTTTTGGTGTTTTCTTTACTATTAAGGCATTCTTCCCACTAGCTTGCTTGGAGGTTACTTAGAGTATCTTCTCATCATCCTTGGAGCATTTCTAGACCATCAAAAAGCTTGTAGGATCTCTGGTTTTCTTGCTTCCAAAGTTTGCAACACAAGGCTACAAAGAGGTAAGCCTAAAACTTGCATTTCTCATGCCACCTTGAGTTCTAGCCATGATTTTGTATTGAACATTGCTTAGAAATGTTTTATGTATGTTATGTGTCATGTATGAACTATTTCTTGCAACAATATATGTGTTTTTGAGTCTGTCAAATTTCAGGTCACAAACTAGGCCCAACCTTGTCACTTTTTGCATTTTGATTCCAATCTGCCAAATCACTTGTGCATTTCTTGACTTCTCTTATGCCAACCTCTATATATGACGTGTATGTGATTTTTGTACACTTGTTTCACAAAGCACACCACTACACAATGTTGTTCATGTGTTCTCGCTTTTGGTTGTCACCAAACTTGCCCTACCAATGATGCTATCGGGTTTTCTTGTGGGTTCATGGTATGGAAAAAAATTGTATCATCGAGTTCCTTGTTCAAAAATACACAATTTGAAATTTTGTTTCACCTCATTTGGTTAAGTTTTGACTGAGTTCCACTTCTTCATGCAAATGGCCTTAAGTTGCCTTACCTTGCCTTGACCTAGTTTTGCTCTTTTGGTGCACCAACTTCCAATGATCATAACTTGCTCATTATTTATTTTATTGATGCCATTCTTTTTGAAAACTACTCCTTAACATGTCTATTTTCATTGAGTGAAGAAACAATTCAAGGGTTGTTATCCTAGAAATGCTTTGGTCCACGTGAATAGCATGTGTTTGTTAGGGTTTTTACCTTGGTGATCTTGAACTTTTTCAACTTGTAACTTGATTTTTCTTGTGATATTTATCTTGTATGATTAATATCTTTTTGTTAACATGTTTAAATGTTCAAATTTCTTTGATTCATTTCCTTGCCATTTTCATGCTTGCTTTTGTGAATGCATACATGTGAAAATCGCCTGTTGAACTTCATCTATGACCTATACCATGATTCTTGAGGTTGTAACCTATTGAATGTGTTTATCGTGTCTTATTATGCTTGTTTATGTGTCTTTTTAGAACCATAACATGTTTAGGGTTTGTTTCTTACCTTTGTGAATGGTATACCTTGAACTTCATTGTGATTCATAACATGATTCTTGATGTTGTAACCTCTTGAATATGTTTTTTATGTCTCATTCTACTTGTTTATGTGTATTTTTAGAACCATAATATGCTAAGGTTTGATTTTTGACTTGGTTGTTACCATGAAACTTGCTTACTTTCCCCCATGAAGTCATGAACAAAGGCTTGAATTGTTGTAACATTTCTTGTTATTTCTTGCTTGTTTGATTGTCATCAATACATGTTTAGATGGTCTTATGTTGTTACTTTTGATCTCATTTGATCTTTATCACATCCTTGCTTCAAGTTGTAACTTGTTTGCATCAATCTTGTTTGAATGTTATAGATGAACTTTTTGTTGTTACACATGTTCTTCATTTGCATTGATGTTTGTTAACTCTTTGTCTTTATGTTGATCTTGACTATTGTTCATATGTTGTTACATGTTCTTGCTTGTTTCTTTTACTCTGTTAAGCCTTCCCCAAGTGATGGAACTTTTTAATTCTCATCCAGTTGCCTCCTCTTTCTCCTATTCCAAAGGAAAGTTTCTCCATTGTCCCCCAGGGTCATAGATAGCTCATTATCCTCCCTTTGAATTTGTTAAGTCATCTTGAACCCTAGCTTAGTTAAGTTAGAACCTACTAGCCATTAGACTTTGCTTATTTCTAAATGACCCACCTTCACTAGGAGTGTTCTTCAACTAGAACCCTAGGATATAGTTTGTTAACTCTATGTAAGGATCACTGTCATGATTACTTACTCCCCTCTTGGATTTTTTCAAAGTCAATCTTGAGTGTACAACTTAAAATAGAGAGTTTTGTTAAACTCTATACAAGCATTGTTATGTTTGTTCCCCTTTGAACCTTGATCATGATCAAGTGTTCATCCATCCTCAGTGAGGAGAACTATGATTGCTCTGATTCTATCCTAGTTAGAATACATATGAAAAAGATGTGATATCTTTGCGAGAAAACATAGAAACATCAACCCTAGGTATTTACTTCAAAACCCCAACCTTGACCCCAAAACATAGGAAGAAACTTAGCATACAAACATGCAAAAGATTCATGTAGAGTACTACAGATGTTTAGGATGTGAATAACTACCCTAGGCATAACCAACCCCCGATCCCCGAAACTCTCAGCGTTGTTGTTACATCGCGCAAAAGGTCTTTCTTTCTTTAACCTTTCCTTTGGATAAATCAAAGTCCGGTTGTGAATTTAATGAATTTAAATTCAAGTTAATCAATAGCTTAACATCTGATTCTCACCGCAACAGAAATGGCGACTTCACTCGGGAAATACTTAACTTGAGGGTTTAGCCTATTTTGTATAATTGTTGAATACTTGCTTACATGTGTATTTGTGAATATATTAGTATTGTATGTTGTGGACATCGGGTATCATGATTGGTGAGATAAGTCCTAACCCGAACTTGAGTGTACATGAGATAGGATGTGATATGATCAATAGTTGACTGTTGGGAGTAGTTCCAACAAGTTTGATATATGATGTAATCACGCTCAGTTGAGACCTCTTTGAAATGGTTAATGATGTATGAGTAGTCATGTATTACATTAATTGTTTCAACCTGAGAGTCCGTGAAACTGAGGACCTTTAGTTAACCACTTACCCCACTTGGCCTTGTTAGGACCTAGTGCAGAAACTATAAGGGAGTAGTCCCAAAATGGTTGTTACGCGATGCTACACTCAGACGAGTCTATCCTGATAATATTTTTGACCCACATGACTAGTCATGTTGGTTGATAATATCCGAGGGATTTACCTATGACTTTTGGAACTTTGATAGAACCCGATCTGCAGGTACAATAACAACCTATAATACAAGTTCTGGGGATGGTTATGTAAGAGCAAGATTTGTCTCTACAGGATTATCTCTATGTTTTGATGATAACAATTAAGTATTTGTGAAAGAACCATTTTATGTTCTAATGTTTGTTATGTGCTGATCATGATAATTAAATATATAAGATCAAAAAAACAACATCAACGTGTGCAGCCAATACAAATATGAGAGTTACTATGTGTGACGTATCATAAAGCGCTTATGGGAGAAACTAGTTTGCTTATGCATCTGATCACGATCAGAGAGATCCAAGGACGCTGGATATTGCAGTTGCAATGCTCCTGTGGATTCTGCTTTGAGTAGTGCATCTGATTTGAAAGCAAACAAAGCATATTGAAGAAGTAAGTATGCATCTGTATCTGGTCACGATCAGAAAGATCCAAGGATGCTGGATATTGCAATTGTAATGCTCCTGTGGATTCTGTTCTGAGAAGTGCATCTGATTTGGAAGCTAACAAGCATCTCTAAAGAGTGAGTCCTCTGAAGAACTAAGTGTTGAAGACTCTGATGACTTGAAGTTCTAAAGGCTGAAGGCTCTGAAGACCAAGTGCAGAAAGACTCTGAAGGCTTAAGGGTTCTGAAGATCAAGATTCTGAAGATATAGTCGTCTGAAGAACTACTCTGAAGACTCTGATGACTTGAAGTTCTGAAGGCTGAAGGCTCTGAAGACCAAGTGCAGAAAGACTCTGAAGATGTGTTATGAAGATCAAGACTCTGAAGATTCTGAAGACATGATTTCTGAAGAATCAGTCACGAAGATTCTCAAGACTGTTTTAGAGGAAACTTAGATCTTGGAATGCTGAAGACTGGATTCTAATGTTGAAGATTGTGTCACAAAAAGATTCACCCAGACAGAGGCGTATTACTCATCAGATAAGCTGCTGCTATTAAATCTGATAAACATGTGCTTAAACAACTCTGATGCTGAAGCTTTCATACCAAAGTAGTTGCTGAACTACTCATCAGATGAACCATCAGAAGAACCAAGTCAAGAAGACTATAATACAACGCATGCAAATATTTCACTATGACAAAGACGTTGGTACTATCCGTTGGGATATAACCGTTGGAATTAGAGATGACATTTCTACCCTCACAAAGCTGCACTATAAAGGAAGAACATTTGATTCATTCAAATGTTAGCTAATTACACAGTAAGAAAGCTCATTACAAAGCAAGCCAGCTTGTTACGAAGCAATGATGCTGACGAGTGAAGTTAGCAACATAGTTGATTAACAAGGAAAGCTTTTAAGAAATATGGAAACTACTGTTCTAATAATCTCTTAGAGATTTATCCTTAGATTAGTTTCTGTATTATGAAGCAAGGAGCTGTTGCTCAATACTTGCTATGTACTTAATTAGGAGTAATCTGCTTGATAAGAAGCATTCATGTAATCTCCGACAACACAAATTCATTTTAGAATTAGTGGTTACTCAAGTGATCTTGTGAAGATCAGAATACTTGAGATGACAAGTGACAGTTGTCATTTGTGATAACTAATAGGAGATCTTAATTGATCGGATTCTTTTAGGTGTCAATGAACGTTATATCCTAAGGGATCCCTGAACGTGTCATTGTCTGTTTGTTAGTCACCTGCAGTTAGCTTGTGCAACTATAATCAGTTTGGTTATAGTGGATTAAGTTCTTGCTTGAGTAAGGCGAAATCACCTTGGAAGGGTGGACTGGATTAGCTTGAGAGTTGCTCAAGTGAACCAGGATATATCATGTGTTCTTTACTTGTGTTATGCTTTATTATATATGCTTCCGCCATGCATCTTAAAGAACTCTATAGAAAGCAACAAGTGAAGAAAAGAGAAAAAGTATTAATGGAGCAAATACCCAATTCAAACCCCCCCTTATGTATTTTTCACACCTTCAGTTTAGACCTTTTTGACTTCATGCTTTGACCCTGAACTTAAGAAAACCCTGTGTGTTTGCATGTGCATTGTATTTGTGAATACTTGTTTGTATGTACATCATATCATCATAATCATTATAAGCATTTCATCTGGTTGCATTGGTTTTGTAAAGCTCAATCCTTTTCTTATCCAAAACCCTAGTGTCGCAACTGCAAAAAATGCCCGGCGAAAAATAGAAGAGTCGCCACCTTTCGTTATTTATCCCAAAGAGAGGTGTTGCGGTGGAAATAGGATATCAAACTATTAATGAGTTTGAATCGCAATTCAATTCACAACCGCTCTTTGATTTATCCGAAGGAAAAGGTCAAAAGAGGGAAAACCTATTTTGCATCATAAACACAATGCGGGGAAAGATCTAGGGTTCGGGGGTTGGTTAAATTTAGGGAAGGTATTAGCACCCTAAACTTCTGTAGTACTCTACAGGAACCTTTTGTTCAATGCTTACTATTTCGCTTTATTTATTTGCTTAAGGTATATGTACAAAGGGATTAAAAGTGAGAAAAGAGACCTAAGGGGTTAATTCTAAGTTTACTCGGCAAGACATCGCATCTTGTGCCTACGTATCCTTACGGGAGTGGAATCAGAGTAATCGTAGTTCCCCTCAAAAGGGAGGTTAGAGACTTCTTGACAGTGGTCAAGGTCTCAAGGGGAATAAACGCATCTTAAGGACACGCTTACATGGAGTGTAGAAACTCCAAATCTCTACGTTGAATTGTTAAGTGAATTAGGGTTAAATTAGGTTAGGGATTCCGCGGCGGGAAACCCTAAAATGAGCACGGCGGCTCTTTGACCTAATGCTAGGGTAAAATGGTAATTTTGCCTGCGGCGAGGCATCTGTGAAAATTATGGTTTGTAAGAGTTGCAAGGGTTGAAGTTGGGGACTATTGACACGGCGGTCAAACGGCTAGGCCTAACCTTCGGATGTGTGTAATGTGACAGAATAATTGGTGAAAGTGTGAGAAATTTGAATCATGCAAACAGAAATAAAATGCAGACAGTAAGCCATACAAGCAGAAACTTAAAGACAGAAACTAAAGCGCGATTGTTAGGATTCGCGGAGTTACAGATGAGAAGCAGATACAATATGATAATGAAATTTAAATAGAACGATAATGAAATAAATAACTGCAAAACGAACAAACAACGTCAGGGGCGGAATTAAATGGATTATCAGATGGTGAAAGAAGTGAAATTACGCATCTTTTTGTGGTTTTATTTTATGATATAAACTTTAAATTAACTTACTTAGAATCCTAAAAAACTATTTTAACCTACTTTTTAATTTTAAAAAAAATAGATTTTAATATTATTTATATAAAAAAAAGATTTTTGTTTATTATTATAAAAAAGGGTTTTTTTATTTTATTTATTTTTTTAAAAAAACGATTTTAATATTTAACATAAAAAACAAAAACTAAAAAATGAAAATGAAAAATAAAAGGGGTTGGGCCGGTAATCACTCCCGGACCCAACCCGGTTGATGTAAGTATAACAAAACCAACAACTAGGGTTCCAAAACCCTAGTTTCTCCGCGGCGCCGTTTCTTCAAATCCTCTTCATCTTTCTCGCTGCGATTCTCTTCGTTCATATTCTTTCTCTTCATTTCGATGGCTCTCTCTAATCTTCCCTGAAAAAGAAAAACAATAATCGTGAGAAACATGGTGTGCTTACAATTTATCTCGTGAGTTGCTTTCGGTAAGAAACGAGGCGATGATGATGGCGGAGGAGACTCCTTCCGTTGAGCCTTCAATCGAACGCCGGCGGTAGTAAACTATCTAGGGATCTTACGGCCGCCGCTTCAGTTGCATGGCCCTGAATGAGGTCCGATGATGATGGTCTCCCTTGATTGTTCTCACGAGCGTCTTTTTGGTGTTCTCCGCCGTTTTGTCTAGGGTTTATCAGGTTGTATCTGTTCCCCTTTTATACTCTTCTCGATTTCTCTTTGGGATTGGATCATGATTACTGAGATTGAATGATATGTGATACGTTTTTGATTTGTGCGGATTTGATTGAACTTGATTGTGATTTGTAATTCTTCTGATATTATTTCCTTCATTTTCCAAACTTGATTTGATTTTGTTTTGTGGTAGTTCTGATTCGATTTGATTGGATTTTTCCTGGATATTTGCAGATGTAAATTTGATCCCTGATGGATTCTCAAACACAGGCTTTTGTGATTTGCTTGCTGTCACGAGTTGACTTTCCTTTTTTGGGTTCACTTGATTGGATTTTAACTTCCAGATCATGATCACATTTGGGATACATTGGATATCTGTTTCCTTGATTTTCTTTTGGATATTTGGTTTACTTTGGTTAACTGTTTCGAACACGCATTAACTTTTCTTCTTCTTCTTTCAGAAAGGTGCTAACGCTTTGGTTGAATCCAAACTGCCGAGAAGGTTACGCAGTGATGATGACTTTAGGGTCTGAACTGCTATTGTGTGGTTGCTTTCGTCTGAACCTGTGTTGTTTCTATGCTGACACTAGTTGTCTGATGCAATTTGGTTTGTACTTCACGAGTTGTGTTTGTTCATAAGACCTTGTTGCCTGTTCGTGTAGCTTGTAATTCATTTTTCTGTTCTGTTCGAACTTGATTCTTCTGGTAAGGGTTGCTGTGGTAATAAGGGCATTGTTTCGCTGCTGTGGATGTGATATGGCTTGTGGATATCGGATATCGGCTTGTCCTGATTATCAGTTTATCTGTTCTTCTGGTCTTAAGTTCACTTACCCCTCTTTTTCTTCTTTTAGAGGGAAATGATGGTGATGCTTTGGTTGAGTCAAAGTTGCCGGGAATGGTATGTGGTAATGATGACCCTTGGTCTGAACCGTCGGAACTACACTTTGCCGTTTCTGTCATGAAATTGCAACATTCGGTACTGCATTTGATTGCAAAACAATTTGCGACTTATCTTGAGATTGGAGCTGTGAACTTAGGGCAATGATGCTCTGACTGAGCCCTCACCTTTCCTTGTTTGACTTTCATGCGCGCCTCGAGTTTGGTAGTGACTGGTATGATCTGAACCTAGGTTTGATGTTTACTGAACCGTGCCCTGTTTCTGGTTTTTTGTTTCTGCTGAACTGGTTCTTTGAATTGATGTAGTTATGATATGGGTTTGACCTCCTGATCTTGTCTCTTCTTTTTTATGCACCTGAGCTGTTTCATGTTTATGGATTGAGTTGTCTGCTCAAGCCTTGTGCAGCTGAACAGCTTTGGTCTTAAATCCTGTTATGACTCTGTACTGATGCTGTTGTGGTGAATTTCAGGTGTTGGAAATCTTCGAAAACAAAGAGATTCAGACCTGCCGGCATCCGGGTCTGAGTCCGAATTGGCCGTGCTGTTTTACCCTTGTATCAGTTTGGAAGCAATCTTGAAATTCACTTGATAATGTCACCATGTTTTACTTGATGAACGGCATTCTGTTTGGTTTTGAAAACGAATCCAATTTCGGCATATGATCCCTTTCGGCAAACTATTCAGGCCCTACTTCATTTTACTCTTCATCTCTCGGTTGCCCCTTAGATAAGAACAGATGTTACCTGATCTGACGCCAATGGCACGGATCGGTAACGGGGGTAGGATGCGGCTTCGGTCGTGCCACTCCCGGCACTCAGTGATGACGCTGTTCTGAGAGTGTCGAAGATAACTTCTAACCCTTTCTTGCTTCTGTTTGTTCTTCTTTGATTGTGCAGGTTACTCGGAGAAGCATGAAGTAATGTCCAGTGGATGAACATCATGAAGACACAATAGGATCTTTAGGACTTAAGACCTTTTTAGAGTAGATGTTCAGTGCAAATGAACTTGTTGTAAACAAAAATGAATATTCATGAATGAAATTCAAAGGTTATTTATCCCTTTCAATTGTAAATTAAGTATTCATTTACTTCTCAATTGAAATCTCACATACTTATGAATACCAAATTTTGAAATTATTTATATTTACTTCTTAGTTGTAAATTATGAATAAAAAATCCACAAATATTTGAATTCACTTCCTGATTGTAAAGTATAAACATTCGCGAATGACATCCATATATACTTAATTTCTCGTCCCTGTGTTTATTCCTCTCGTGGCCTTGATCTCACTGCCTGATTAAATCTGAGTGAATTCAAACTAAATCCCAATCATTGTATATCAAGAGAACGCGTTATCAACTGAAATGGAACCCCGCCCAGAATGGTCTTGAACCTTAAGCAAATGAACGACCCAAATTTAGATACACTCCCGGCAATTTTCAATAATAAACCGCGCCAGCTCGATGCCTTGATGATAACCAACCCATATGACAGACAACTGCCCCACGTATCATGGTCTGAACGCCCCGAGGCTTAAAGATCGATTTTCTTCAGGATTGGCCAAAATAGTGTAAAATGACCAAAACGCCCTTGAACTGGATTCCTGCAAAACAAATCAACTCCAGGACTGGTTAGTGATTACAAATGGAATGATATGCGATATGGATGACTAAATGTAAGGGAAAAATTTGGGGTGTTACAAGAGGGAAAGGAAACGATCAAAAAAACGTGACGGAAAAGGGAAAGACAAGGTCATCGTAACCAAGTCCTAGATTCGGGAGTCGGTTACGCAAGGGGAAGGTATGAGCACCCCTCACGTCCGTCGTACTAGACGGGATCCACGCTTTGGGTTGTTTAGTCTATGGGTGAAAAAAAATCTATCTACGACTGCTAAAGCTAAACGGAAAGAAATGACTTGATAGAGCATTGTCGCTCTATGCCTATGTATTCCCTCGTGCAATGGGAAAGTCAGAGTCAACGTAGTCTGGGAAACTACGGGGAGATTGCTCGCCAAGACGTCGCGTCTTGTGCCTACGTATTCTCATCTGGTATGAGAATTTAGAGCAAAACGTAGTTCAGGCCAACTACGGGACGAAAGGGTGTTCTCAATCACACGGGGGTGAGAGAAAAGGTTGACGATACTAGCGTACGCATTCTAGCTGTTAGGTGTATGTTGCTCGACCATTGGAGACTCAGGCGTTACCTGTTTGTGGTAGAACGGACATAGTATGTCATTGGTTTAAAGGTATGGGAACCTAACGGGAACTAGAACTACGGTCTGGTCTCGATTGCACTAGGGCAAGAGAAATGGAAGATTTGTCGTCAGCGGGAAAGTCTCGATCGCACAGAAGCGAGAGAAAAGAGAAATTATTTATTAGTGTGCTCGCTAGGATATTGCATCCTATGCCTACGTACTCTCAACAGGTATGAGAGATCAGAGCAGTCGTAGTTCGGCCTAACTACGGAAACACAGTCTCAATTGCACGGGGGCAAGAGAAGAGATCTCAATCGCCAGGATGCGAGAGAAAAGGGAAGGTCTCAATCTCCAGGACGCGAGAGAAAATGGGAGTCTCAATCGCCAGGACGCAAGAGAAAAGGTTCGTAACGGGATGCACACGCCAAGTCCTAAGATGTAGGAGCGAATGCATCGCATATCACCGAAAGGGTGTACACTAAACACTCTATACGAGTGAGAGGAAGCCCCCTACTCATCATTTCCCATGTATCTAACGCTTACGGCTCACAACACTCGACGGTTAAATAAAAGAGATGAAAGAGATGAAATAAAAACAATGTTACCGAACAGAGTGGTTCCATTGACCCTTGACTTTTGCGTGCAAGCTTCATTCCCAAGCTTTTCTCCTTTGACCCTTGATGAATACGTTTCGAATCAGAACCAATGTGACGCTAAATCGTAGTAGCTCGACTTATAAATGAAGTCAAACTCAAAGAGGTAGCGTATTGACTTCCGTGTCAAAGACAAGATAGAGAAATAATATTCGAATCATTCTCCAATTGAATCATGTCACACAGACCAAACCAGAAGAAAGTCAAAATAAAATCAAAAGAAGAAGAGAAATGAGGAGAGAAAAAGTGGTCTCGGATCCTACATTATCCATCAACAAGTCGATTAATAACGGTTTACGGAAGTGTCGTCATCGACCTACAAAAAAAAATGAGATGAAAAGAAAGTTCAATGACAAATGGAAATAAAAAATCAATCTCTAAAATGACAATAAAATCTCTAATAGAAAATGAAAGCTCTAAAAGAAATAAGCATAGAAAATGCTATATATATATATATATATATATATATATATATATATATATATATATATATATATATATATATATATATATATATATATATATATATATATATATATATATATATATATATATATATATATATATATATATATATATATATATATATATATATATATATATATATATATATATATATATATATATATATATATATATATATATATAAAATATCTAAAAGAAAATGGAATAGAAAATTATCATATAATAATAAAAACTATAATAAAATGCTATAAATTCTAAAAGAAATTATAATATATATTAAAAGTATATTACAAAATTAAATAAATACAAAAATACAACACATGGGGGGTACAACAGAGAAATCAGGGGTGCAATAGTAATAATCCAGTTGGGCTTGACCCAATCCCAAAACAAACAAACAGCAAACCAATGGGGAGGGTGCAGTAATGAATAACGGGGTGGTACTCAGCAAAATAAAATTGGGCTTGGCCCAACAGCAACTCAACGACCAACAAAAGCAATACAGGGGGATGCACAAAGGAAAATGGGGGTGCGAAGCTGAAAGAAATGATTGGGCCTTACGGCCCACTAACCAGCTGGGGAGTCCAAGAGGCTCATTGTCTTCTTCACTCTTTAACCAAACACCGAAACCCTAATTTCCATCGTCAGCTACTCTTTCTTCATCTCAACTTTCCATCTCTCTCTGCTACAACAATGGCGAAAGATAACCCTAACCTAAACAACCAAACCAAATAAACTCCAATCTATCTCATCTCCTCTCCGCTCACCTCTATCCTTGTTATTCTACATCTCTTCCAGCTGTTTCCGCTTGGATATCACTTTCTCCCTGTCGTTCAATGAACCTCAGTTGGCTTTCGTTTGAGCTCACTTCTCCTCCTATGCCCAGTCTCGTTCTCAGCAATGCTTAACCTGCCAAATGAAGTGTCAAATCCATAAAACAAAACAGTCCGAGTGAAATTCATGAATCCTGTTGATTATTGTGAAAGTAGTTGTGAGTTTTTGCTCTTGAGGAGAAGAAGATGGAAACGGTGTGTCTGATGGCTCACGGTAATGGATCATGTGAGGTTTGAGGCTTGTTGTTGGAGTTAGATCTGAGACTGGATGGTGTTTTGGTTGAAGCTTCGTTGTTTTTGCTTGTTCAGTGAAGATCTATAACGGTTTGGTAAGTCTGTGGTGAAGTTTATGATAGATCTGAAGCTGCATGTTGTATATCATGAAGTGAGGTTGGTTGAGATTGTTAGTGATTTCTGGAAAGTGTTCATGGCGGACGAATTAAAGGTTCAGATCTGAGATTTGAGTTTGAATCCGGGTAATGTTTGAAGGTTATGAAAGGATGAAGATAGATCTGGGATTGGGATGACGAAATCGATGAAAACTGATGGTTTGGAGTTCTGATTTGGCGAAATCTGGTGATGGTGAAGTTTGTTAGTGACTTAGAAGTTGGATCTAGATTTGGTTGATGAAGGTTCGTGATGTTGAAGATTATGGAGGAATTCTGGAGATCGCGTTGGAGGTTTGAATGAATCTGGAAAAAGTATTTGAAGGTCGGTTGAATGTTTGAACGTTTTTGGGGAAAAAAGTATGGAGCTATGAAGATCTTGAAGTTTCGTATGAGTTTTTGAAAATATGGAAAAATGTTGTATGAACATTGATGAAGTTCATATGAATCTGGAGAAATTATGAAGATAGGATGAAGGAATTTGGAAAAGTAGGATGAACGAGATGAATATTTGAAGGTTTGGATGAGTTTCTGATGAATGTCGCATGAAGGTTAGAATGAATTCTGGAAAAAAAGTATGAACATCATGAACATGTGAAGAAGAAACTGGAAAACCGTATGAACACTATGAAGGTTCATGAACATTCCCGCGGCCTCATGCGTTTTCCGGTGAAGTTTTGGTGATATTTCCAGCGGGTTTGATTTGTCCGGTGAGCCGACTTAGGGTTTTTTTCGATATGCGTGCAGCCAACCATTAATGAGAGAGAGTACTGTGCATTTATAGTCTGACACTTGTCACAAAAACTGACGCATTGGGTCTGCAAAAATTGATTAGTTGACTGATCCATGATGTGTTGACAATTAATTAAAGTTGATAGAAATTAAATGCAAGCTGACTTGATTAAAATTAACTAAAAAACTTAATGCAATGTGATTTAAGCTAAAAACATTAATTAAAACATCAATCCAAAAAATTATTCTACTATCCTAATCAAATTAAACTAGAAAAATATAACCAAATTCAATCTATATTAATAAAACCTAATTAGAATCTAAATCAATTAATAACATAAAAAATTCTAAAAACAAATAAATTCTAGAAAAATATTAATTAAAATCTATTAAAAGCTAAAATACCTAAGATAGAAAATAAAAGATAAAACCTATTTAAAATATAAAATCTATGCCAAAAATTAAGAAATAAATTCTAGAAAATTAAATCGGTGAACGTAAAAATGCAAGAATGCAACGAAATAAAACGGTAACAAACTGGACACCGAAATACCACTGAAACCAACATCGCAGACTGAAAACACCGGAAAGAAGCACAACTTCCACAATACAACTTCTTATCCGAACTGGTTTAAAACGCCTAAAACGCGAGGAAAGGGTTGTAATCCCGATTAAATCAATTCGGCTGAAAAAATTCACGGTATGCAGATGCAAATGAAAATGAAATGAAACATAAGTCAAAATACGAGAAACGGTTGGTCAAATTTTGGGGTACAACAGCTGCCCCTATTCAAACGACTTGGACCTGAAGGGTTGAAAAGCGAACGACTTTCAAACATTCAAAGGTAAAAGACGGTTGAATACCAAAGAACCCGAAAATTTGCCAACCGCAAAAACAGAACTGCAAACTCTGATATACTGGAACAAAGATCTCTAGAAGATAACTGCATAATGATAAGTATCTGAAATCACCGCCAGCCATTCACAAAGTTGATAAACACCTGACATCGCCGCCAGGCCCCTACTAAATAAAAACAGGCACTAAATCCGAAAGTAAAGACATATGACATCGCCGCCAGGCATTTGCATGGGACGAAACATCTGACCTCGCCATCAGGCATCCACGCCATTGAGAAACATCTTATATGAAGATCACATCGTCTAATGGTAGACGGAAAGGAACAACGTCCAAAGTCACATCGTCTAAGGGTAGGCGGGAAGAAACACATCATCTAAAGGTAGACGGGAAGCAAATATTCGAAGAACCACCTTGTCTAAGGGTAGACGAAAAGAAATATCCATAAAGCCACATCGTCTAATGGTAGACGGAAAGAAATATATCCGAAATTCACATCGACGAACTTTAGAACTCTTTTGTCAATAGGAATCGACGACAAGAAATACCAAATCCATATATCATGTCAAAGAACTTCAGAATCCTTTCGTCAATAGGAATCAACAGAAAGAAATACCAAATCCAAGCTCCATATCATCAATAGGAATTGACGAAACGAAAACCGTCTTCAAAGAGCCACCTCGTCAATAGGAATTGACAGAAAGAAAATCCTATCAAAGAAACACATCATCAATATGAATTGACAGTCGGAAAACCATACAAAACATCACCTCGTCAATAGGAATTGACAGAAAGAAAGTCATCCAGAATATCCAAAATCCACATCGAAATCCTGCATCATCTAAGGATAAACGGAGAGAAAACAATATCCAAAAATCCACATCGTCTAAGGGTAGACGGGAGGAAAATACCATAGAACAACTTTGCGAACATCAGAACCACTTCGTCAATAGGAATCGACGGAAAGAAAACTTACTAGGGATGTCATCATCAGAGGGCTGATGGACAAAGCAAAACCGACGTATGATCTGAAACCCAAAAGTAAGCAGATGAGCCGACTGAACCAGGCTGTTGATATATCACCGTCTCGATTGAAGAGTTGATTCAGGTTGCCACGGAAGGCTAACAAAAACTGGCTTATGCTTCACATGCATATGTTTGAATATGGCGTAATGCTCCATACGAAATGGAAATGCTACGCATTTGAGGATGAAATGCAAGGATGATGCAAATATGATAACTATATGCAAAAATGCAGATGCAGGCCCGGGCTGTTGGGGAAAGCTGGATAACCAAAAGAACCACTCCAACAAAATAAATGTTGAAGCCAACTCCGCTGGGGGATAACCAGATGTGCCAAGTATGATTAGACTTTGCTGGGGAAAACAGACGAAATCTTCTTGGGTACCAATGGGAACTGGTTTTTGAAAAGAGGTGCCAATAGGGATCGGGCGTCCTGGTGGTTTCCAATAGGGATTGGACTTTAGGTTATTTGCGAGGGGTCAGGTACGGTTGACACTGGAAAGGTCCTATCTGGATACAGGGTTGGAAAATAGCTTGTCTGAATACAAGGTTTAAGGGTCAGGGGATGGTTAACATGACTTCCCGACATTCGTCTTGAACTTGAAGGTCAACTGAACCTGCTTGAATAGCTCTGAACAACTCTGAAAATATGGAGAGGACCGCTTCCTTCTATTTCCAAATTTGCCCTAGCCTATGGGATATGTAGAAGTCTTCCTTGAAAGGAACCCTGAAATCTCTGTACCCTGATGGTTTGAAATGAACTGCCTCAGCATCATGAACCTCGAAGAGGTGCTTCAGATAGATTGCCTTCTGGAAAAGGATAGCTCTCGGGGTCTTAGGGTGGCGTGCCCCAATCTTGCAATGAATTTGCCCCTGATTGGCTGATTTGTGGAGAAATGCCCATGGCTGACTTCGAGAGATTGATCGAATCTCGACATGACTGCCCCAGATTAACTGCATCTTGGAATGGCTGGCTCCCATTACATGATCATTTGATATGACTTTCCCCTACTCAATGGAGTACTCGGGCGCTCTGCATCTTATCTTGACCAAACTTTTCATTGTGGAAACTTCCTTAATGTTAAGTGCTTACTCACAAGTAAAACAAATCATTCTGCATAAAAGATATATTAAATGCAATGCATATGACAGTTTTCGAAATCCAAGCCTGTTCACTGGAAAAATTTGTGACATAAAATGAATGAGTCATTTATCAAAATGTCAACATTAATACAACGATGTAAGAGGAATTCCTTTTAGGAGTAAGTTTCAATGCGATCTTTACCGAAGTATGCTTTCGAA
Organism: Lathyrus sativus; assembly: GCA_963859935.3. NCBI lineage: Eukaryota > Viridiplantae > Streptophyta > Magnoliopsida > Fabales > Fabaceae > Lathyrus > Lathyrus sativus. The sequence goes on from OZ012739.1 coordinate 608,467,247, forward strand.
ACAATCCTGCTTCAATTAGGACTTTTTGAAGGTTGTAACTTGGTCCGGTTCACGGTTTTAGAAAAAAAGGATATAAGGCTCAAAATTTATTTTAACCCACCCCTTCTCCGTGATGTTCTCCAATCCTATATTCAGCTGATTCAACACTAGCGCTCACCTCTCAGAGGTTAAATGACAGGAGTGATGGTTCGGGAAACCACAAGTTTTTGGGAGTGACAGTCACTCGCTTTTCGTCTTTGGTGCCCGGAATCACACGACTGGTTTTTCGTCATTCTTTTTCTGATTCAGATTTCCCTATTTTTGCCTGGACTGACTCTTTTGAGCATCTTTTGATTTCAAAGTCCAGCGGGATGCCCTCATTTTTTCCTAAGTCGCTTGTTTTCAAGATTCGACTTAGCGGGCTTCTTTCTTTTAATTTTCTCTCTTTTTTTGGAACAAATCGTGTGACACCGGCTTGTCTGAAGTGTTTAGAGGATTGTGACTGTTTCACTCCTTGGTCGGTAATGGATAACCACTGTGGTTTTTTAGGCACGACTTGTAGAGGTGTGATTAGTCCTCGAACGGGAACACTCCTTTTGCAATTTGGATGTTTGGCCGAATTAACTAACACCTACCCTGCCCCGGGTTAAGACTGAGGGTTTTTCGTTTTTCAGAAAGAACTCCTACTTCTAGGATCAAAGGGGTTGACAAGGGATTATCTTCCTTATATCTATGGTGTTTAGGAATTTGAAACAATGCATGTACATCATCAGCAGGTTTTATTCAAAAGCATACATTCGAAAGCTTGCGCGTCTTTCAATTTTGTCATCCTCCCCGAATTTCTCTTAAACAAGCGTTTGATATCAATAAAAAGCAGTATTGAGTGAACACATATGGATTAAATCAAAACATGCATATTCATTTCATTATCATTATCAATTGAAAACAACAAGTTTTACAAATGAGTTTGCACTTTAATAGAAAAGAAACTACAAATGCAAAGAAATGACATAATAAAAAGAAATTTCCAGCTTCGGGGAACTGGGCTTTCAAGTCTTGATTTGCTGCTGAATCATCCATCTTCAGAATTGCTTGTCGAAGTCAGTCTGGTACTCTTCCGAACACCTGCTCTCAGTAAACTCTCCCATAACATTGACTGCTGAACCCACATGACTGGATGAAGGAGAATCATTAAGCTGGATACCCTGAGAAGTAACAGAGAACATATTGGAGTCAAACAACATCTGCACCTTGCTCCTAAGCACCTTACAATCCTCAGTTGAGTGCCCCTGTGCCCCACATGGTACTCACAGCGGGCGTTGACATCAAAACCTGGATGATACGGAGGAATCTTTGGATTAATCTTCTTTGGCACTATCAACCCACCTCTGATCAAATCCGGCAACATTTGACCGTATGACATCGGCAACTGAGTGAAATGCCTCTGTGGTTTCCTTGGTCTCCATCGGGCGTGCTGACGCGGTTGATGACGGTACGACTGTTGACTCTGGCAAGAAACAGATTTATGATACTCAAACCCAATAGGTTGCTGACTCTGAACACTCGAAGTATCTGAAAACTGAATCTGAGGTACAAGAGATTCTGGGATAACATCACTTTCTTTCTCCCATTCTTCTTGAGAACGAACAACTGATTCACCTTCATAAACGGAAGTATCTGAGATGGCTCGAATTTTCCACTCTTGAGCCCACTCTCAACGCGTTCACCCATTATCACCAAGTCAACAAAGTTTGGTGTCCCACTACCAACCATCTTATCAAAGTAATGGCCTTGTAAGGTACCCATGAATAGGTCGACCAGTTCTCTGTCCTGAAGTGGTGGTTAAACACGAGCTGTGAATTCTGTTCATCTCTACACATATCCTTTGAAGGATTCATTGTTCGCTTGAGATAGTTCTTGCAATTGCATGTGACTGAGAGTCATGTCAAGATTGTAGTTGTACTGCCTCACAAAGGCATTGGCTAAATCTGACCATGATCTGATGCAATCACTCTTCATCTGCATATACCAATTCAATGATGCTCCACTTAGACTGTCCTGAAAACAGTGAATCATAAGCTTATCATTGTGGACATGTGAGGTCATTTTCCTGCAGAACATTACCAAATGCTGCTTCAGACAACTATCCCCTTTGAACTTCTCAAAATTAGGAATTTTAAACTTCGGAGGCATCACAAGACCTGGCACCATACACACGCTCTCAGCATTCAGATTGAGAGTATTCTGACTCATCAGGGCGTCAAGCTTTTCATCCAACAGATGGCATTTTTCCATAAACTCAACAGTCTGTGGGTCCTTAGCATTAATCTTCAGGACAACCCTCTGAACATCTGGCACAGAGAATGTGAAGCTATGATAGTCTATGTCATGAAGAGAAGATGAATCTCTATCTCTGGAAATAGTATGCTTTTGTACAACAGGAATCTGCACAGACCGAGCTTGAGCGACATTGTTCACTGGAGTCCTCTGAATACTGGCTTCCCCTCTAGTCATAGCTGTCACGGCTTCCATGAATTGATCTAGCTGATTCTTCATCAATTCAAACTCGGCCCTCGTAACAACCTGATTCTGCTCTCTTGAGTTCATGATTCTTCCAGAAGCTAAATCAAGTCCATTGCGAATGTCGGGGAATCAACTGCGGGTTGGACAAAAAGACTGGTAAGCTCTCTGCTCCAGCTGAGGATGAACATGCAAACATGAGATGCACATGAAATGCAATGCAAGATGCAACAAACACGGGATCACAACCCCCACAAAGCTCTGAATACTGCTCCGCTGCTGACTGGATAAGTTTGCTCTGAAGAGAGAAACCAAAAGACCGGGTTGGCTGGAAGTCAAGTTTCCTGCAAAAACCCTCCCACTCACAGGTATGGACCTAAACTGACAAGGTACGACATCCTATGCGTTCATCAGCGTCACAGACTTTCAAGAAATAATGATACGTTCACCATTTCTGGTTTGGAATCATAATCTCCTGAAGAGGCCTCACTTAGCTGACTCACAAATGATCGGTCCGCAGAGTTGACAACCCTCAGATCCAAAATCCCTTCGTGCCCAAAGGGCCAGAAAGAAAATCATCAAAGAAAATCTCGTCTGAGCGCGAATTTCATGGTGAACTAGTACGAGCAAAGCAAGCACATCCACCACTACTCTCCACTACTAAAGCTATGTGTGTACTCAAGCCTGGGTTTTGGCTTATCTCTCAAAGGAACAACCACCCAACAGCACAACAACAATAGATAATAATATTGTGCGGAAAATGTAAATACAACAATATACAAAATACAAAACACAAATATACACGCCCAAAGACAAACAAACAAGCGCTAGGATTGACTCGCATAGGGGATATTCCTGTCCCCAACAGAGTCGCCAGCTGCCGGGGAGCCCAAACAGCTAGGAAAAAGCAAGGCGAGACTGCAAAAGAAGTCCCCAGCAGAGTTGACAGCTGTCGCAACTGCGAAAAACACCTGGCGGAAAACAAAAGAGTCGCCATCTTTTGTTATTTATCCCAAAGAGAGAGAAAGGAAACGATCGGAAAAACCTGACGGAAAAGGGAAAGAAAAGGTCATCGCAACCAAGTCCTGGATTCGAGATTCGGTTACGCAAGGGAAAGGTATGAGCACCCCTCACGTCCGTCATACTCGACGGGATCCACACTTTGGGTTGTCTAGTTTATGGGTGAAAAACAATCTATCTACGACTGCTAAAGCTAAATGGAAAGAAATGACTCGATAGAGCATCGTCGCTCTATGCCTACGTATTCCCTCATGCAATGGGAAAGTCAGAGTCAACGTAGTTCGAGAAACTACGGGGGGATTGCTCGCCAAGACGTCGCGTCTTATGCCTACGTATTCTCATCTGATACGAGAAATTAGAGCAAAACGTAGTTTAGGCCAACTACGGGATGAAAGGGTGTTCTCGATCACACGGGGGTGAGAGAAAAGGTTGACGATACGAGCGTACGCATTCTAGCAGTTAAGTCTATGTTGCTCGACCATTAGAGACTTAGGCGTTACTTGTTTGCGGTAGAACAGACGTAGTATGTCATTGGTTTAAAGGTATGGGAACCTAACGGGAACTAGAACTACGGTCTGGGCTCGATTGCACTAGGGTAAGAGAAAGGGTAGATTAGTCGTCAGCGGGAAAGTCTCGATCGCACAGAAGCAAGAGAAAAGAGAAGTTAGTTGTTAGTGTGCTCTCTAGGATATCACATCCTATTCCTACATACTCTCAACAGGTATGAGAGATCAGAGCAGCCGTAGTTCGGCCTAACTACGGAAAAACAGTCTCGATTGCACGGGGGAAAGAGAAGAGATCTCAATCTCCAGGATACGAGAGAAAAAGGAAGGTCTCAATCGCCAGGACGCGAGAGAAAATGGGAGTCTCAATCGCCAAGACGCGAGAGAAAAGGTTCAGAACGATACGCACACGCCAAGTCCTAAGACGTAGGAGCGAATGCGTCCAATATCACCCAAAGGGTGTACACTAAACACTCTAGACGAGTGATATGAAGCCCCCTACTCATCATTTCTCACGTATCTAACGCTTACGGCTCACAACACTCAACGGTTGAATAAAAGAGATGAAATAAAAACAATGTTACCGAACGGAGTGGTTCCGTTGACCCTTGACTTTTGCATCCAAGCTCCATTCCCAAGCTTTTCTCCTTTGATCCTTGATGAAGATGTTTCGAATTAGAACCAATGTGACGCAAAACCGTCGTAGCTCAACTTATAAATGAAGTCAAACTCAAAGAGGTAGCGTATTGATTTCCGTGTCAAAGACAAGATAGAGAAATGATATTGCGAATCATTCTCCAATTGAATCATGTCACACAGACCAAACCAGAAGAAAGTCAAAATAAAATAAGAAGAAGAAGAGAAATGAGGAGAGAAAAAGTGGACTCGGATCCTACATTATCTATCAACAAGTTGATTAATAACAGTTTACGGAAGTGTCGTCATCGACCTACAAAAGAAAATGAGATGAAAAGAAAGTCCAATGACAAATGGAAATAAGAAATCAATCTCTAAAATGAGAATAAAATCTCTAATAGAAAATAAAAGCTCTAAAAGAAATAAGCATAGAAAAATGCTATATATATATATATATATATATATATATATATATATATATATATATATATATATATATATATATATATATATATATATATATATATATATATATATATATATATATATATATATATATATATATATATATATATATATATATAATATCTAAAAGAAAATGGAATAGAAAATTATCATATAATAATAAAAACTATAATAAAATGCTATAAATTATAAAAGAAAATATAATATATATTAAAAGTATATTACAAAATAAAAGAAATACAAAAATGCAACACATGGGGGGTACAGCAGAGAAATCAGGGGTGCAATAGTAATAATCCGGTAGGGCTTGGCCCAACTTCCAAAACAAACAAACAGCAAACCAATGGGGAGGGTGCAGTAATGAATAACGGGGTGGTACTCAGCAAAATAAAATTGGGCTTGGCCCAACAACAACTCAACAACCAACAAAAGCAATACGGGGGATGCACAAAGGAAAATGGGGGTGCGAATCTGAAAGAAATGATTGGGCCTTACAACCCACTAACCAGCTGAGGAGTCCAAGAGGCTCACTGTCTTCTTCACACTTTAACCAAAAACTGAAACCCTAATTTTCGCCGTCAGCTACTCCTTCTTCATCTTAACTTTCTAGCTCTCTCTGCTACAACAATGGCGAAACACAACCCTAACCTAAACAACCAAACCAAAAAAACCCCACTCCGTCTCATCTCCTCTCCGCTCACCTCTATCCTTGTTATTCTACATCTCTTCCAGTTGTTTCCGCTTGGATATCACTTTCTCCCTATCGTTCAATGAACCTCAGTTGGCTTTCATTTAAGCTCACTTCTCCTCCTCTTCCCAGTCTCGTTCTCAGCAATGCTTGACCTGCCAAATGAAGTGTCAAATCCACAAAATAGAACAGTCCGAGTGAAATTCATGAATCCTGTTGATTGTTGCGAAAGTAGTTGTGAGTTTTTGCTCTTGAGGAGAAGAAGTTGGAAACTGTGTGTGTGATGGTTCACGGTAATGGATCGTGTGAGGTTTGAGGCTTGTTGTTGGAGTTAGATCTGAGACTGGATGGTGTTTTGGTCGAAGCTTCATTGTTGTTTCTTGTTCGGTGAAGATCTATGACAGTTTGGTATGTCTGTGGTGAAGTTTATGATAGATCTGAAGCTGCATGTTGTATATCATGAAGTGAGGTTGGTTGAGATTGTTAGTGATTTCTGGAAAGTGTTCATGGCAGACGAATTAAAGGTTCAGATCTGAGATTTGAGTTTGAATTCGGGTAATGTTTGAAGGTTATGAAAGGATGAAGGTAGATCTTGGATTGGGATGACGGAAATCGATAAAAACAGATGGTTTGGAGTTCTGATTTGGCGAAATCTGGTGATGGTGGAGTTTGTTAGTGACTTAGAAGTTGGATCTAGATTTGGTTGATGAAGGTTCGTGATGTTGAAGATTATGGACGAATTCTAGAGATCGTGTTGGAGGTTTGAATGAATCTGGAAAAAGTATTTGAAGGTCGGTTGAATGTTTGAACGTTTCTGGGAAAAAATATGGAGCTATGAAGATCTTGAAGTTTCGTATGAGTTTTTGAAAATTTGGAAAAATGTTGTATGAACATTGATGAAGTTCATATGAATCTGGAGAAATTATGAAGATAAGATGAAGGAATCTGGAAAAGTAGGATGAACAAGATGAATATTTGAAGGTTTGGATGAATTTATGATGAATATCGTATGAAGGTTTGAATGAATTCTGGAAAAAGAGTATGAACATCATGAACATGTGAAGAAGAAACTGGAAAATCGTATGAACACTATGAAGGTTCATGAACATTCCCGCGGCCTCATGCGTTTTCTGGTGAAGTTTCAGTGATATTTCCGGCGGGTTTGATTTTCCCGGTGAGCTGACTTAGGGTTTTTTCGATATGCGTGCAGCCAGCCATTAATGAGAGAGAGTACTATGCATTTATAGTCTGACACTTGTCACAAAAATTGACGAATTGGGCCTGTAAAAATTGATTAGTTGACTGATCCATGATGTGCTGACAATTAATTAAAGCTGATAAAAATTAAATGCAAGCTGACTTGATTAAAATTAACTAAAAAACTTAATGCAACGTGATTTAAGCTAAAAACATTAATTAAAACATCAATCCAAAAAAGTATTCTACTATCCTAATCAAATTAAACTAGAAAAATCTAACCAAATTCAATCTATATTAATAAAACCTAATTAGAATCTAAATCAATTAATAACCTAAAATATTCTATAAACAAATCAATTCTAGAAAAATATTAATTAAAATCTATTAAAAGCTAAAAATACCTAAGATAGAAAATAAAATATAAAACCTATTTAAAATATAAAATCTATGCCAAAAATTAAGAAATAAATTCTAGAAAATTAAATCGGTGAAGAAGCACAACTTCCACAATACAACTCCTTATCCGAACTGGTTTGAAACGCCTGAAATGCGAGGAAAGGGCTGTAATCCCGATTAAATCAATCCGGCTGAAAAAAATGCACAGTATGCGGTATGCAGATGCAAATGCAAATGAAACGAAACTTAAGCCAAAATACAAGAAACAGTTGGTCAAATTTTGGGATACAACACCTAGTAATCATGGATCTTGAGAAAAGAAACACCAAGAAATATAACTTCAAGAAATATGATACATTGGATTTGAGAAAGCTAGGAACATTGGTATCTGAAGAATTTGGGAAGACATACGGAAAGCTTCTGAGCATTATGAAGACTAGGATAAAAGAAAGGGTTCTCAACACCTTGGTTCAATTTTACAATCCACTATATCATTGTTTTACCTTTCCAGATTATCAGCTAATACCAACATTAGAAGAGTATTCCTACTTCATTGGAATTCCCGTGAAAGATAAGAAGCCCTTCAGTGGTCCGGAAAAGGCGTCCTCGCTGAAGGAAATTGCTGACGCACTCCACCTAGAACTGTCCGAGGTCAAATCCAATCATACTTCGAAAAAGGGGGTCAAGGGTTTTCACTCTGCTTACTTATTGGGAAAAGCTACCTACCTTGCCAAGGAAGGAAGCATGGATGAATTCGAAGCGGTTTTGGCTCTCCTAGTATATGGTTTAGTACTATTCCTAGAGGTAGAAGGATTCGTTAACTCAACTGCCATCACAATTTTCCTGAGTGGTAACCCGGTGCCCACTTTATTAGGTGACACCTATCATTCCATTCATCTCAGAACTCTTCAAGGTAGAGGAACTATCAATTGATGTGCTCATTTCCTATACAGATGGTTTGTCAATCATATACCAAGGACAAATGCCTTCAGAGAAAACCCTAATGGTTGGAGATGGTCTCAGAAAATCATGTCTCTAACTCAAGCGGACATTCATTGGTACGATCTCGCGTGCGACCGAGGAGTATGCATTGACAATTGTGGTTCTCTCCCAAATGTACCACTCTTAGGGACACAAGGAGAGATCAACTATAATCCTTCCTTGGCCAGACGTCAGTTCGGATTCCCGATGAAGGACAAGCCCAACAACAGCCTATTGTCCGGTTTCTTCTACCTCAACGCCGAAACAGAGGAAGGTTTAAGAAATAGTACAATTGATGCTTGGAAGAACATTCTAAGAAAAACTAAAGCTGACCTTGGGAAGAGGAACTGTGTGGCTTTTGAGCCATTCACTTAGTGGGTCCAACCCAAAGCTCATGATCTCAAGATGCCTTACCTTCCTGAGAAAGATACGCAGATCGTCATTGCGTCATCTTCTGCCATTCCCATTGGAAATATGGAGGAGTATCAAGAGGTTCTCGAAAGAACAAGACTTGAGAGGGATACATGGAAAGACAAGTACCACACTCTTTACGCTGAGACGACAGAATTGCAGAGGGAGTTGCAAGACAAAGATGAGTTGATTGTGTGGCTTGAAAGATGCCTAACTGACGGAGATGTGACAAAAGAGAATTTATTTTTCTCTAGCGTCAAACCTACACAGAGCACCCATGAGTATTCAAGCATCCCACCAACTTCTAGCGCATGGAAGAGAATAGTGGACAAATTGGTGATGGAGAATACTATGCTGAAAAGACTAAAAAGGACGTGCGGATAGAATTCTCGTCATATTTCTTATAACCATAGGGCTTAGTCTTCTTCCTCTGATGTAGCCTCACGTTCTTGGGTTATCTTTCAAAAGTTGTAACGTTTCCCAACATAAATGGGATGGGGGTTTTTGCTTTAACTATCTTCTGAGTTTTGTAAAACCAGTTGCATCCTTGCATTGTATTTTGCATTTTTACTAACCATTCAAGGAATTAAATCTTGTTTTTTTGTAGACATAGTAATGAGTCAAGGAAACATGATTGCATTCCCAAGCCTAAGGTTGGGTAACCTAAGGATTTTAAGGAACCTAGTGAGGAATCTTGTCGCTTTCATAGAAAAATACAGGAATTTGTTATCTTTACTTGATACACAAGTAAACGAGGAAATCTTTCAAGCGCTCGTACAGTTCTACAACCCCATTTACCACTGCTTTACATTTCTAGACTTCCAACTACTGCCAATTTTGAAAGAATATTCTGGATATCTGAAAATACCGATGACTTTTATAGCTAACTTCGGAATGTAGAGAAGACCAAGGAGAATAGACATTGCTAAAGCTCTTCACTTAGAGCCTACCGATCTTCCAACTCAGTTGAGTGACAGGGATGGAATCACCGGAATGGAAGCCAAACCATTCATGAAGAAAGTTGAATTCTATTACAATCGTAGGGAGTTGGGAATCTTCGAAGCCATTTTAGCTTTCTTGATTTATGATTTGTATTTGTTTCCTAGCAGCCCTGATTTCATCAGTTTGGAAGCCGTCAAGTTGTTTATCGCTAGGAACCCAGTTCCCACCCTTTTGGCTGAAACCTACTACACCATCCATCGGTGGAAAACATACGACCTTGGGCCGTTTTCTTGCTGCGCAGCCCTCCTGAGAAAATGTTTTATTTTGCATTTGTCTAGGACGTTCATGCTATGGAACCTACAAGAGAGTGACACATGGATTGAAAAATTATCCTCACTCTCTCATTACAACGTCAGTTGGTATGACCTGGCTCTCGGTGGAATAACTATGATACATAGCTGTAGGGATTTCCCCAATATACCTTTGATCGACACTCAAAGGTATATCAACTATAGTCCCATCCTAGCTCGCTGTCAGCTAGGATACCCCGCCGAGGGAGAACCAGATCTAGTGTTGCTAAAATATTGCTTTTGTGAAAGAAATGGCAACCTGGACTTTGAAGCACGAGTCATCTTTGCCTGGCGTAGCCCCAATCTTCAAGGAATGACAGCTGTGGAGAATACGAGTTGTCTAGTTTCAAAGGCATATTTACTTTGGTAAAAGGAAATAGCATTAAGGATGTTCCATACTCATTCATATGACATCTCTCTGGAGCTAGATGAAATCTTAACTAGATAGGAGTTGGGGTTCGCTCTAGCCAAAGTTAGAAGAGAAAATGAAGAGCTTTGGGATCTACTTCATCAGAGTCAGAGCAGAGCCATGTCGCAGGAGGAAGAATGGCCATCTTGTTAGAAGACCCATAGCTTTAATTTCCTTATGTTGTATCCCAAGCTTATGGGAATGTAATATTTCCTTTCGAAAAAGAGTTTCATTTGTTAATGAAAACTCAATGTTGTAAAACCTTTTGCTATCAATGAAATTTGTTTCAGCTTTCATTTGTCAATGATAAGTGACACATCGTTACGTGTGCCCCCTATTCAAACGGCTTGGACCCGACTGAGTGAAGAGCGAACAACCTTCAAACATTCGAGGTACGGGACGGTTGAATACCAAGAACCCGGAAATTTGCCAACCGTAGAGATAAACTGCACCACTGCTTGGGGAACAACATTCGTCGATTGAACTTGATTATTACGGTAACCACTGATCAACTACCTGATACAGATCTGGTTAACTACCTGCGCAGCACCAACTTGTCAATATAGGAATAACTTGGATGACTTCACTGGGGAAGTACTTCTGTCAACAAACATAACTCTGCCAACGATACAGGAAAAGAGCTCCGCCATCACTACGGGAAATACCACCGCCACCACTGCGGGAAATATTCTGGGAAAATAACATCGTCATCACTACGGGAAATACCACCGCCACCACTGCGGGAAATATTCTGGGAAAATAACACCGTCATCACTACGGGTAAACAACACCGCCATTGCTACGGGTAATAACACCGCCATCGCTACGGGTAATACTCTCTGTCACCACTACGGGAAGATAACACCGCCATCACTACGGGAAATACTCTCTGTCACCACTACAGGAAAATAACACCGCCATCGCTACGGGTAATACTCTCTGTCACCATTACAGGAAAATAACATCGCCATCGCTACGGGTAATACTCTCTGTCACTACTACAGGAAAATAACACCGCCATCACTACGGGAAATACTCTTTGTCACCACTACAGGAAAATAACACCGCCATCGCTACGGATAATACTCTCTGTCACCATTACAGGAAAATAACACCGCCATCGCTACGGGTAATACTCTCTTTCACCACTACAGGAAAATAACACCGCCATCGCTACGGGTAATACTCTTGAATACAGCTCCTCTGCCTATCTTTGCAGTAGCTAACTCCATCAATCAAATGGGCAACACATAATGGTCCAATCTTTCAATCTTTAATGCTGACACGGCAATAAATCTGAAAAAGGACTCTACTGGGGATTTTCTGAAATCACACTGCCAGACACTTACTGTGACATAAGCGGCAACTTTCAAGAATCGATTCACGAAGTCTTTTGATAACGACATAACAACAATCTGGAAGACATACTCAGCTGGAGGGGTAAGAGAAACTTAAACAAGCAATTCTGTGGGGAATAATGACAAGACGAACATTATCATCACATGTCTCCTGCTGAGATTATATTTGGTAATTGATCTGAGCAGGAGCTCTCTCCACCTGCAAGGGAAACAACACTTGAAAACAACAGGTTAACCAACCTGGCTTATATTTCAGAATGCGCATGTTTGAGAATGGCGTAATGCTCCGTACAGCACGGATATGCTACGTGTTTTTGGGTAGATGCAAATATGACACTATATGTAAATGCAAATGCAGACTCAAGCTTTTGGGGAAACTCTGACAAGCTTGCTTCAACACGGCCGTTGTGAGCCAAAACCACCAGGTTGGGGATGAAAGAGTATCATAAAGTCCTCCGGCAAAATAAATGCCGGACATACAATCAACTCCATCGGGGAGAGATTAAACTTCGATTTCCACTGGGAGGAACGAACAACATTTTCAGCTGGGGAGAGTAACTCCGCTGGGGAAGAATCGACTCTCTCGGGGAAAGTAAACTAACTGAACAAGAAACGACTCAGCTGGGGAACGGGGAAATCCTTCTGGGGAAACGCACTGTCTGGGCACAACTTACAAACTTGGAGCTACCACTCCGCTGGGGCTAATCATCCTGACAAAGGCATGACGACCTGCGGGAAGAAAACCATCTTCTATGGGAATAACCCTTCTGAACAAACTATGACTTGGCTAAACACTGCGGGAATCCTCCAAGCTGGGGATTGATCGTTCACATACTCAACTCCCTAGGGAGTGCAACCTCTGCAAGGGATACTGATTTTGACCGGCTGGGGATATCCTATGAGGATAAGCTGCGACTAGCTGGGAAATTGATCTCTTCGGTAAGGGACAAAAATCATCACAACTTCTGAAGATGAGGTACGACCTGCATGGGGATCGGCGTCGCACAAAGTTAATTCTTTCACAAGTGGCCTCCGGCTGGGGCCGCAATTTCTGATTGTCCGCTTCAAGGGCGAGAACCCTGCAAAACATAAACGAGACAAGACAAATCTATACCACCAAATCTATTCGGATTAGTGTCCGTGACATTACTTCAGTCAATTCGAAGTTTTAGCAATTATTGGCAAGGGCCAGCAAAGTTATGTACATGCAAGTTCATCGGAACATTGGCGTTTTCCACATACAAAACGGCAAAGAACAAACATCAAATGATGAATAACATGTTTTATTAATAATAGGCCTCTGAATAGGCAAAGTTTTGTACATCGGATGCAACTCCTGAAAAGAGGAAGTTACGCACACACACATACATATATGCACAGAAAGCATAAAAATAAAAAATACAAAATGGATTTGTACACATGTCGGCGACGTGGTGCAGACAAACATCATGAGTTGATCCTCCTATGACTCGCCTGACTCTGGCACTTTCCCGGCATTCACTTTTCGGAAGGTATTGTGTTGGATAAACGAACCCTCAGGTACTCCCAAACCACTAAGCAATGTAGTATCAGATTCGGACCGCAGTCATTTGCTTTTTAAATCCCTAACTTTTGCGTGAACCGCCCTTTGCGGGTTTTCAGTTCACCGGGATACCCTTTTTTGTCGAAGTCGCCCAATGTAGGTTTTCGACTTCGCGGGTGTACATTTTTTCAATTTTATCCCTAACTTTTGCCCGAACCTTTTATTCTGTTTTTGGTTTGCCAAGATGCCCCATTTTTGCTTGGACTCTCTTTTTTCTGTCCATCGGGTCAATTTTAAGCAAAGTATTTTTTAACTGCGTCCGAATTCACAGGCGACGTAAAGTCTTCACCGTCCATGGTGGACAACAACAATGCTCCTCCTGAGAAGACTTTTCTGACAACATATGGCCCTTCGTAATTAGGGGCCCATTTGCCCCTGTGATCTGTTTGTGGTGGGAGAATCCTCTTCAGCACAAGGTCGCCCGTCTGAAAGCTTCGAGGATGTATCTTCTTATCGTATGCTTTCTTCATTCGGCTCTGATACAACCGACCGTATGCTAGAGAAGCTAGCCTCTTCTCATCCATTAAACTCAGCTGATTCAACCTGTCTTTAACCCATTCTGCCTCGTCAAGTTGGACATCTCGTAAAACCCTCAAGGAAGGAATCTCAACCTCCAACGGTAATACTGCCTCCATTCCGTATACCAATGAAAAAGGGGTTGTCCCGGTCGATGTGCGTACCGTCGTACGATAACCGTGCAAAGCGAAAGGTAGCATCTCGTGCCAGTCCTTGTAGGTCACAACCATCCTCTGAACAATCTTCTTTATGTTCTTATTGGCCGCTTCAACAGCGCCATTCATCTTGGGTCGGTAAGGAGAAGAGTTGTGATGTTCAATATTAAAATTTTGGCACAGCTCTTTTATTATCTTGTTATTCAAATTCGAACCGTTGTCGGTGATAATCCGCTCAGGGATTCCATATCTGCAGATAATATCTCGTTTGATAAATCCGGCGACCACTTGCTTGGTGACATTGGCATATGACGCTACTTCCACCCATTTGGTGAAGTAGTCAATTGCCACCAAGATGAACCGGTGTCCGTTTGATGTTGTAGGCTCGATCTTTCTGATCATATCAATTCCCCACATTGAGAAGAACCATGGTGATGACATCACATTCATAGGACTTGGGGGTACATGGACCTTGTCCGCATAAATCTGGCATTTATGACACTTCTTTGCAAACTTGAAACAGTCTGTTTCCATAGTTAGCCAGTAATAACCTGCCCGCAGCAATTTTCTCGTCATAGCATGCCCACCAGCATGTGTACCAAACGTACCCTCATGTATCTCTTCCATGAGCAACTTCGCCTCCTTCTCGTCTACACAGCGTAGCAACACCAAGTCATGGTTTCTTTTGTATAGGACACCGTCAGGATTCAAATAGAAATTGCCGGCCAATCTCCTGAGAGTCTTCTGATCTCGACTGGATGCCTCAGCCGGATACTCCTTGTTCTTCAGGAAATTCTGGGTGTCAAAGTACCAAGGTTTACCATCGGGAGCCTCGTCTATGGAAAATATGAACGCAGGCCTGTTAAGCTGAGAGATAACAATTCGGGGAGCCTCGTTCCAGAAGTTAACTTTATACATCGAAGACAATGTCGCCAGGGCGTCAGCCATTTGATTTTCTGCTCGCGGCACATGATGCAATTCCACCTTGTCAAAGAAAGGCAACAATCTCCTTGCATAATTCATATATGGTATCCAATTGGGTTGCCGTGTCTCCCATTCTCCTTTAATCTGGTTCACCACTAGAGCTGAGTATCCGTATCCAGATTCTTAATTCGCAAATCAATAGCTTCTTCAAGACCCATGATGCAAGCCTCATATTCAGCTTCATTATTAGTAACCGGAAAGGTCAATCGGGCAGTGAAGGGGATGTGCGACCCCTGAGGAGTAGTGATAATTGCACCTATTCCGCTATCGTAAGAATTTACCGCTCCGTCAAATATCAACTGCCATTTGGAACCCAATTCTGGTCCTTCATCCGACAACGGTTCTTCACAATCATTCATTTTCAGGTACATGATATCCTCGTCAGGAAAATCAAACCTCATCGATTGGTAGTCCTCAACAGGCTGCTCAGCAAGATACTCCGACAACACACTACCTTTAATAGCCTTTTGCGAGACATACTGAATATCATATTCGGTTAACACCATCTGCCATCTGGCAATTCTTCTGGAGAGTGCTTGCTTCTCAAACACGTATTTGATTGGATCCATCTTTGAAATTAGTAGGGTTGTATGGTTTAGCATGTACTGTCTCAAACGTTTGGCGGCCCAGGCTAGCGCACAACACGTTTTCTCGAGCATTGAGTATCTCGACTCACAATCAGTGAACTTCTTACTCAAATAGTAAATCGCATGCTCTTTACGTCCTGTCTCGTCGTGTTGACCGAGAACACAACCCATACTTTCCTCCAGAACCGTCAAATACATAATCAAAGGTCTCCCGGCCACTGGGGGTATCAAAACAGGAGGTTCCTGCAAGTATTCTTTTATCTTGTCGAACGCCTTTTGACAATTTTCATTCCAGGTCACAACCTGATCCTTTTTCAACAACTTAAATAACGGCTCGCATGTTGCAGTTAGGTGAGATATGAACCGAGCGATGTAGTTCAATCTCCCTAAGAATCCAAGCACTTCTTTTTCTGTTTTAGGCATTGGCATTTCTTGTATTGCTTTTATTTTCGCAGGATCAACCTCTATTCCTTTTTCGCTCACAATAAACCCCAGTAGTTTACCCGATCTCACCCCAAAGGTGCACTTGTTAGGGTTCAGTCTCAGCCTGAACTTCCTAAGCCTCTTGAATAATTTCAGCAGATTAACCAAATGCTCCTCCTCCGTTTGGGATTTGGCAATCATATTATCAACATAAACCTCAATCTCTTTATGCATCATGTCATGAAAGAGAGTCGTCATAGCACGCTGATATGTTTCCCCAACATTCTTCAATCCGAAGGGCATCACTTTGTAACAAAATGTTCCCCAGGGAGTAATGAAAGTAGTCTTCTCCATGTCTTCTGGAGCCATTTTGATCTGATTATAGTCTGAGAAGCCATCCATGAAGGAGAATACGGAGAACTGAGCAGTGTTATCAACCATCACATCGATGTGAGGAAGTGGAAAGTCATCTTTCGGGCTCGCTCTGTTCAAGTCACGGTAGTCTACGCACATTCTCACCTTACCGTCTTTCTTTGGCACTGGCACAATATTGGTGACCCATGAGGGATATTTTGTAACAGCTAGGAAACCAGCATCCCACTGTTTTTGCACTTCCTCCTTAATCTTCACAGCCATGTACGGTCTAGTTCTTCGGAGTTTCTGCTTAATCGGTGGACATTCCTCTCGCAGT
This sequence comes from Lathyrus sativus, assembly GCA_963859935.3. NCBI lineage: Eukaryota > Viridiplantae > Streptophyta > Magnoliopsida > Fabales > Fabaceae > Lathyrus > Lathyrus sativus. The sequence continues at coordinate 608,484,043 of OZ012739.1, forward strand.
GGCAGACGATGAACAACCATATCCGTATCCAATCCTGGCATGTCCTCGTATGACCAAGCAAAAATATCACTGTACTCTTTGAGCGTCTCAACCAACCTCTGCTTGACGTTGCTTTGCAGTGCAGCCCCTATACTGATGTTCCTTTCAACCCCTTCCGACCCCAAATTGACGATCTCAATGACCTCCTCGTGAGGCAGAATGATTCTTTCCTCTTGTTTCAACAGCCAGGTCAACTCCTCTGGTACGTCGCCATCTTCAACAATCTCTTCCTCAGCCTGAAATACCGGGTACTCGAAGTCGAAGTGAGTCATAGGCGGTTCATAGATGTCATCTGAAATAGTAATCCTGCAAAGGAAATGGTTAAATGCTTCAAAACGCATACAAAGCAAATAACCACGTTGCCATTTTATTGTAAAAGATAAAAACAGGAAAAACAGGGATCACAACATTTGTATATGAAAAAACGCCTTCATTCATGATTAAACAATGTAATGTACATAACCAAAATGGCCCTAAGCAAAATCGCTAGGCCCCGGGTAGGACATAGGATTATTCAACAATTAAGAAAACAAATCATTACTGTTTAGTTGTCACAGGAACAGTTTCCTAGATAGACCAATTGCAGAGACTTTGTCCTGGCACGCTTGGCTTGATCCACGCGTCCATATCACAGTCGCTATCTCCTTCCTCAGAATCAGAAACAACATTGATAGTCTCGAAGCTCACCCCGCCTGGTGTAATGGTTATTGGCCCTCTGAACTTGGGCGCTCCTGAAGAGGATGTTGATGACGAAGGATGATATCCAAGCCCGAACCTGTCTTTCTTCACGGGAATATCCAACACCTGACCCCAGCCCTTGGTTTGGCCTGTCTGCACTAAAGCTTGAGCCTCTTTGTATGATGACACTGCCACATCTGATACTTCACTTGGCACCGGAGTTTTGTCTTTAATCTTTAGCCCTTCAAATGCCTGACAGGGTGTCTCATGAATCTCGCTGTCGACCTCCACATATCTGAATGAGGACAGATGGCTAACTAGAATATCTTCTTCTCTACAAACAGTGACGACACTATCCCCCACCATGTACTTCAACTTTTGGTGCAACGTGGATGTGACTGCCCCAGCAGCATGAATCCATGGGCGTCCAAGAAGACAACTATATGCTGGCTGGATGTCCATTATATAGAATTCCGTTTCAAAGATTTCCGGCCCCACCTGCAATGGTAATGTTATCGATCCGAACACTGACCTCCTCGTACCATCAAATGCCCTGACCACCAAGTCACTAGGTGTGCAGAGAATCCCCCTAACATCCAACTTCATCATGGCCTTCTTTGGTAGCACATTCAATGAAGACCCAGTATCCACTAAAACACGGGACATGACTGTGCCCCTGCATTCAACTGAGACATGTAGCGCCATATTATGCTCTCTCCCTCTTGGAGTCAAATCAAAATCTGTAAAGCCCAAATTGAGCCCTGCATTAACATGCGCCATCACCCCTTCTAATTGGTTAACCGAAATGTCTTGAGGAACGAATGACGTGTCTAGGATCTTCAGCAAAGCGTTCCGGTGGGCCTCGGAACATAATAGCAGTGACAAGATCGAGATCTTTGAGGGCGTTTGTTGGAGGTGCTCCACAATTTTGTAATCACTTTTACGGATGAGCCTCATAAACTCTTCCACATCTTTAAGCGATGTTTCCTTTGCCTTTGTCTGCGAGGGGCCACCCTCATCTACCTTGGCTTTCCCCTTTGCCAATCTTTCTGCCTCTACCTCAGGCGATGTGAAGATTCTTCCACTTCTGGTCATACCTCCTGTTCCGACCACATTATCTACAACCCCAGCTGGTTGTTTATTTACTTCAAATTTCTTACCGTCGCAATAAACCTCCAACCCGTAAGTCCACGACACTGCTTTGGTACTTTCAAAAGGGATCGGTCCTGCTTTAGTAATAGTGATTGTCGGCCGCCTGGCAGGCGCCGTTATTGTTATTGTCTTCCTTGGAATTGTTACCGTCGCAACATCGTTCTGCTCCTCACATAATGCCTCTAAAGGCTCTTCAAATGCGGTTCTATCAAACTGCAATGTTCCTTCATCCATCATAGCCTGAATACCCTGTTTCAACTCATTACAACCCTTTGGCTGTATCCGACAATCCAAGCAAAATTCATCGCACCCTGGGAATACACCCTCTTTTAACAACCTGCTTTTGATCTCACCCAACGGTGTCTTCAGCTCATTGACATCCATCACTAGATTCAAATTCTCCTCGGTCAGGATGGCGTTTGCCCCGTGATTGGGCATAGGCTGCTGTACTATATTTGGACCCGCCTGTCCAAAGTTGATAGCCTTGCTGTCCAACAAGTCTTGGACTTTATGTTTAAACGCATGACAACCTTCAATATCATGTCCGGGCGCCCCGGAGTGAAACTCACAGTGTTTACCATCATCATAGCCAAACGGAGGATTTCCCGTTAACGGTGCCATGGTCCTTTTCTCGACCAACTTTAACCCTAACAATGTTTGGAGCAGTTCAGCGTATGTTGAAGGAGGCGTTTCAAATACTCGCCTTGGCTTGCCCTCTAGGATTCTGCGTTGGGCGGGGTGTTGCCTTTGTTGTTGCTGCTGCTGTGGCTGCTGTTGCTGTTGTTGTTGTGGAAAAGGGATGGTAACACTAGCGACCTACTGATGCTGAGCATACTGACTTCGTCCTCTGCCGCCAAACACAGCACTAGAATCACCTTGTCGTCTACCATCGAATGCTTTTCTGGCACCTCCTGCGGGGGAAGACTCACCTGCGTGGAACCTTCCAACCTTAATACCGTCTTCGACCATCTCACCCATAAGAATCAGATCTGAAAAGCTGCTCAACGAAACATTAAACAATTTTTCGTAATATATCCCTGTAAATGTCCCAATGAACATACTGTTCATTTCTCTTTCAGCTAACGGAGGATGTACTCTTGCTGCCATATCGCGCCATCTCTGCGCATACTCTTTAAAGCTTTCCTCTTTCTTCTGTGACAAACCTTGCAATTGAACTCAGTTCGGTGCCAGATCGCTGTTATACTTATAATGCATGATGAAAGCATCCGCCAATTGCTTCCAGGTTTTGATTTGAGCGGGCTCCAACCCCATGTACTACTCGAGTGACGGTCCTGACAGTCTGTCTTGAAAGAAATGCATAAGCATCCTTTCGTCATCTGAATACGCGGACATCCTTCTGTAATAAGCACAGACGTGCACCTTAGGGCAAATGTCCCCCTTATATTTGTCGAACGTGGGAGCTTTGAATTTCAGCGGTACCCTTAGCCCAGGCACCAAGCCCATAGTAGACATGTCTAGTCCGGTAGAATTCTGATTAGCCATACCCTTCACCTGTTCTTCAAGCATTTTGATCCTCTGCGTATTGCCAACGGGTTCCTCAAATCCCATGCCTCTTCCCGAAAAGGCGTCCTCTTGACAGTCTTCGCCCCAGTTCACATTTTCATTTCCGTACCCGTTATAACCAGTATTGCGACCAAACCCTTGTTGATTAGTCATAGGACCTCGTCCCCCATTACCATAACCTAGATTGACCCCAGCATGCCCGAAACCAGTGTTGACAGGAATCAATCCAGCACCATTTCCACCATAACCCTGGTTAGCGTTACCAAAATCGTTATAGCCGAAACCCTGAGTGTTGAAGCCTAACTTTCTGCCCTGATTGCCGTACTCAAACCCCTGGTCATTATAGCCGAATCCATTGTCACCAAAACCATTACCGCCATTGTTGTTACCACCGCCCAGGTTGGCGTCTTCAAATCCAACATTATTAACAACAATTTCATTTCCATTCCCTGCATTACCATTGCCAGCGCCAGCGTCATTGTTTACAACCACAACAGGTGGGGTCACCACAGGCGTATGGGGCCCATCCTCCGGAATAGTCTCAACGTGCGCAGAGTTGTGATCATTGTTGCCGTTCCCATTGGTCCGCGTCAGCAGCGGCTGCACCAAAGTCTGGAGATTCTCCTGGCCTTTAGCGATACTCTCCATGGCCTGCATGAACAGGTTCAACTTTTCGCGAATTTCCTGCATCTCTACTTGGACTTGATCCATGATCCTCTTGCAGTTGTTCCGGGTTGAGTAGCGGTGAGCTCTTTGTTCGTCAATCCTGGAAACCTGCAGATGCAGGAAATAAGACACAGATTCAAGAATACCGGTCATGAAATATGAATACTAATGCAATTATGTAAATATGCTACAAGTTATATTCCCCCCGATTCTAGTTTCGGAGAAAATGACATCATGACAATGGAGTCCCTATCCAGCAAGCAAGGAACAGAAAACCCTTATATATAACAAATGCTAAGAGGCGGAGTACAAGAGTACGACTGAATACAACTGAAGATACCTCGGCCAACAAGCCTGGCGATGGTCCAAATACAAGTACAAATAATAAAGACAAGGCAAAGGTAAATCAGGCCAAATGGCATGCTCTGACGTCCTCCAATATCCTCATCGTCTCCGAGTGCCCTAGCCGGGAGATCAGCTCCTGTATCAGCAAGGCATGCCGCTCGGTAGTGGATCTCAGCTTTTTGGCATCATCCTGGTAGGCTCCTTTGCTAGAACTTTCGTCAAATCTGTACCTCTTGGAATCGGCCTTCTCTTCATAACCTCTCGGCTTCTCGTCAATGTCACTTACTCTGAGCTCAGCAGCGCTCCTAAGTGATGTCGCTTCAGTAATCTTCGCGTCTTGGTCTCTAACCTGTGCCTCTAGCGTGGCAATCTGCAGCTTCAGTTCGTCTTCGCGCTCCTTTTGCTTGGCCAGCGTGGCATTCCACAAAGCTTCCCACTTGCTGATACGGGCATAAGCTTTGCTCAGGAGTTCCTTCTTGGAAGTAAGCACCCTGCTAACACCGTTTAAGGCTATTCTCACTTTTTCTTTCTTGTTGGTTGCTTCTGTCAGCTCTGATCCCAACCTGTTGATCAATTCAGTCTGTTCCTTCACAGTGAAGGTGGCTTCATTCTTCTCACGACGTAACTGGAAGATCTCCTTCTCTAACTCCTCATTAGCTTTCTTCAGTTCTTCGTTTTCAGCCAACAATTTGTTATACTTCTCACTCTCTTCTGAAGGAGGCACTTCAATCAACGGAAGATACAAGGGTTCCACAGCAGGATAAGGCATCAAAGAAGTACTAGCTCTCTCGCGGATCCAAGCCAAATAAGGATCATAAGCTTTGTTGTTGCTCTTACCGAGCAAAGCTTTTCCCCTTCTATGGATGTTAGCCCATGCATGTCTCAGTCTGATCAAAACAGCTGTGTCTAATGACCCTGTGAGATACAAAAATTCCTGCATCTCCTTTTCAATGGGAGCATCCCTCAAAGCATAACCGAACTGTCGTACCAGTAATGAAGGGTTATAGTTGATACAGCCTTTCCGTCCAATCAAGGGAACATTCGGAAAGCCACTACAACTATATATAATGTCAGTACCAAGCATACTCCGATCAAACCAAACGATATTCTCAGCAGACAGCCCCATCAACCGGGAAGACCAATCCAAAGTATCAACAACATCTACAAAAGGCCCTTTCTTCGGAAGGTGCCCCTGGAACCACCTGTACAAGAGAGGAAGACAGTAGGAAACATTCTTGCCACGACGTTTCTCATTCTTGTAGTGAATAGAATGATAAACATCGCCCAAGAGAGTAGGAACTGGATTCTTCGAGGAAAGAATCAAGAAGGCGTCTGAGTCGACAAAATCTGACACATTAGGAAACAAGACAATCCCGTAGATGCAGACAGCTAAAATAGCACTGAAGGCAACCCAACATCCACTCTTCGCGCACTGTGTAGCCTTCTCAACCAGGAAAGACAAGTGAAAACCATAAGCTCCGTTCAGCTTGACCAAACCTCCAGGGAACTCAGAAGCGTCTAAACTGACAATCTTAGTGAGTGTAGCTAGCTCAGGCTCAGCATCAATATGTACAAAGGGCATCTGGTCTAGCACAGGAACTCCCAACATCGTAGAGTACTCCTCCAAAGTGGGTGCCAGAATATAGTCAGGAAATAAGAAACATCTTAGCTGCGGCTCATAAAACTGCAACAAAGTATACACCCCAGTTTTCTCAAATGCTGAAGGTCTGTACAACAAGCTAAGCAATCTCCCATAAGATACTCTGAACTCAACCCTCACTTTCTCATCTGCTAGAGCAACTAAACCCAGCAAGGAACTGATATCTGGCGAATGCAATTGGTAAGCCACTGTCTTCTTCAGGGACTCCATGTCTGGATAGAAGATATACTAGAATCGGAGGGAAATGATCACCTGCAACATAAATACATGTTAATGAAATGCAATCATGAAAATGCACATGCATATGCGAACAAGGGACCAAATGCAATGTTGATAGACTGGGCTGCTCTGTACTGAAGCCTGAGAACCATCCAATCTTTATCTCAAACCAAACCAACCACTCAAATGAACCTTGTAACCATATCTCACCGACAGAGATAAACCAGGTATTCTGAGGTCAAAGGTTTCCTGCAAACAGACCCACCTACCCCTCACAGGTGTGTACTTAACTCGCAGACGAGGTATGGCATCCTATGCGGGTTCAACGTCACAGACTTTCAAGAGTGATGATACGATACCCAGAAGGTGTGGCATCATCATCCCTTGAAGCAGCCTCACTTAGTTGAATCCCAATTGATAGGTTCCCAGAGTCGACAATCCTCGGGTCAGACAACTTGTCGAGCCCTAAGGGCCAGGCAAGAAGCATCAAAGAGAATCTCGTCCGAGTGTAAATTTCGTGGCTAGCTGGTGCGAGCTAAGCAAGCAGACTAACCACTACTCTCTACTTCTAAGTCTATATGTAACCTCAAGCCCAGGTCCAACTTATCTCTCAACAGATTATCCCCTTCCCACAGTAGCAATAACAGTATAGAGCTGAGAATAAAATGTGGAAAGTAAAGACAGAAAAGTAAATCTATACAACACCCATGACGGGAAAACAAGCGCTAGGATTGACTCGCATAGGGGATTTTCCTTCTCCCCAGCAGAGTCGCCAGCTGTCGCTACTGCGAAAATCGGCGCCGGCTAGACAGAAGAGTTGCCACCGTGCGTTATTTATCCCAAAGGAGGAAAAGGAAACGCTCGAAGTAAACCCAATGCAAAGATGGGAAAGGAATGGTCATCGCAACCAAATCCTGGATTCGGGAGTCGGTTACGCAAGGGGAAGGTATTAGCACCCCTCACATCCGTCGTACTCGACGGGATCCACGCTTGTTTTCTAGTACGGATTGTTATTCTATCTACTCTAAAAGGTCTGGGGTTAAAAGAAAAGAAAATGACTCGGTAAAGTATCGCATTTTATGCCTATGTATTCCCGTCTGAAACGAGAAATCAGAGTCAACGTAGTTCGCCTACCTACAGGAAAGGAGGGGAAGGTTGCTCGCTAGGATATCGCATCCTATGCCTACGTACTTTCACACAGTAGGAAAGATCAGAGCAAACGTAGTTCGGGCTACGGAAGACGCAAGTTTGTCTGACAGTTTTTTTATCTCCTTAAGAAAGGGTTTTTTCCTGATTAAGAGTCCAAGCGGACAAAAATGACACTTTGATGTTTGTTGTCAGTCTCTTACGCAAGAACTGTTTTTTATGATGTTCGCAATCTCTGACGCACTAGAGACTACGATTTGAGGGTGACTACGTCGTATGTCACCCTAAGGGTAACACACTAAGCAATTCGGTTACTAAAGAGTGACCCTCCAGCAACCTTTCTCAAATAGCTTAAGGCTCGTAGCGTACGACATCGATTATCCTTATTACTGTGTTTTGAATTGTTCTGAGATAGAAGAGAAGGAAGTCTAAAAACCTAGGGTTTGAAAGGGAATCAAAACTACCCTAATGTTATCATGCGTGGATTACAACCTAATGTCTGTCATAATTCCCTCCTGCGCAGAGGAAATCAGAGATCCTAGGGGATAAACGGAAAAGAAACAGCAGATATACAGTAAACAGTAAAGTGCATGAGATGCATCAATAAACAATAGGAAAAGTGAAACAGCTTCACTTTAAACCTAAGGGAAAATCAACAGACAATACAGCAAAGAAAGCTACACTTAACACCAGCCCAGACAGCAACAACAGCTCTTACAGCAAGCAGTTCAAATAACACCAGCTCCGGTAGCTACAGTTGATAAACAGCAAAAGGTTGACAGTAACAACTTTAGGCAAGATCCTATCTTCACCTTCCAATGATATTCAAGCTTCATGTAAGCTCTTGTCTCCAATAATCTTCAGCTTTAGCAAGCACTGAATCCCAACAACAAACAGCTTCAAACAACAGCAAACCTTAATCTTCAACAGATACTCAGCATTGACAGGCACCAGCTTCATCCTCACCAGTCTTCAATACACTTCCTAGCTTCACTAAGCTTCCATCTTCAATGCAGACACTCACAAGAGAGAATCAACTAATAGATGAGGTTGGAATGTTAAGATGCTTAATGATAACCCAGGGAAATCATTAAGATCTTGTCATAGCAAGTTGTTGCACCCCAAATTTTGACCCCTTATATCCTCTTCATATCATATGCATTTATTTATCTAACATTAACAAGTTTCAGAGTGTATTTTGTCAAGACACAGTTGGAACGGGGCTCCGTACTGATAAAATCGAAGGATTCGAGGATTGGGTAACCATCGCTTTGGGATGAATCATTCACGAAATAAGATCAAGAGTATCATATTGGGCCATGTGTGAGTTCAATTTGAAGTGATCGCCCCCAGATGGGGTGCAGTGCAGTTCAGGGTACTCGATTAGGGTTTTCGAGCAGGAAAAGTCAACCATAGTTTGACTTTGGATTTAAAGGAAGGTTCAATGATGCAACTTTGGTCCAACAAGTTTATAAGGCTTAGTGAAGTCTCCTCAAAGAGTTTCAAAGTCTTGGAAGCTCCGAAGCATGAACAGACAGTTCGGTAGTCGCCGATTGATCGTACGGTTGACCGAAAAGTCAACCCCCTCAAGTTTTAGGAATTGGACTTCAAGTGGTGAAGTAAAGTTGTTCCTTATGTCATGAGGGACCCACATATCAATTTTCATGATCATCGGATCAAAGACGTGAGAGTAATTGGAAAAACGGGAAACTAGGGTTTCGAAAGGGGCTAAACCCTAACTCCCTAACCGCGCACCCGATTGAAGTGGTTCAAAGCTCGTCGGAAAGCTCTTAATAAGTCCTACAAAAGTCCTATACTAGGTCACACTCAGAAAATGCATGGAATTGAAGTTATCATCAAAATCGATTCTTAGTACAAAACACTTAGTGAAATTTTGAAAATCTGGCAGCACTAAAACTTGTTTTTTGCTGACTTTGAAGGACTTTTCAACCAAGATTCACATAGATTTGGAACTTTTGGCAAACATGAATGTTGTAGAGCTACATAAGGGCTTTCCAAAATGTACAAGAACTCCCCAAGAGGAGTTAGGAGCTGAGAGTTATGAAGTGTGAAAGATGGGCCTGTGCACTAGTGTATTAACTTGCTTAAATCCAACATAAACTTGGTTCCCAACCATACACTTCATCTCCAACCATGGATGGACATCTGATATGATAAGTTTAGAGGTTGGAATAGATAAATTCAGAAAGGAATCCAAGCAAGTACAAGATCTTGAGTAAAATCCATTACTTTAATAGAAGAAAGTACAAAAGGTACAACAAGAGAGAGAAGGTTGGGGGGGCTGCAACATGGAGGCTTGTCCTTTCTCACTATAAGGTCACTTCCTACAACTCATATAGGCTGATTTTTCTTGCATTGAGCCTTGCAACTGGTGTGAAGAGGGCTGCCACAAAGATCTTGCAAGATTTCTCAAAGAAACATCATGAAAACCTCTCCAACATTGGAAGTGACCAAGTTGTCCTCACCCTCATTCCTCCTATAAATAGGGGCATTCTCACCATCTTCAAACCACACCAGAGTTGCTTAAAAACACCAAGCATTACAGCTCTCTTTCTCTTTCTCTCTTTGCTAGTAAGTGAAGAAAAGCTCAAAAACGACGAAAACCGGCATTTTACAATTTTCACACCATTTTCATTTTTAAAATTTCCAACACTCCCACAACCATCCACACATCTTCTAAATGACATATAGAAGGTGTATGATCCATTAAAACATCAAAAACCTCAAAAAATCAAAAAGTCAACTCTCACTCCACCATACTTTGACCAAAGCCACAAAAGCAACCAAATCTAGTTCTAAGCATTTTCTTGAGGTTTTGATCACTCATACACCTCAACATTATCGTACCTCAACTGTCCAAACACTCACCAATCATTAGAAGTTCACATTTCTTTATTTGGCATTGAAAGTGTATTATGGCTTAAAGTGGAAGAAATTTCAAAGGCCAAGAATTGGAGCAAGCAATCTCTGGTTTTTTTTCTCAGCTATCTTAACACATTCCAAGGTTCATCAAGAGGTATGTGGTTTGTCCTTATTGACCTTTGCACCATATTTCATGATTTTGTTGTTTAGAGCATGTTGGTGCATCCTTGAATACTTGATGATTCTTTATGTAGCATAGGGCATGTAATGAATAATAACTCTAGTGTGAATTTGTTCAAACATTAATCATAATGTATACCATGTCATTTGATGAATATCCTACTATCATAAATGTTGCTGCCCCAATTTTGCTGTCATGATGCCTATGGTAAGATAGTAGGCATTTCATTTTGGTTGTTGAAACCCTAGCATGGTAGTCTGTTTGTGAACATTTCAACATCATGATGTTCTTCATTGTTTTGATACTTTGCTACCAAAAACATGCCATAGCAGTTTGAAACTTCATTTTTCTGCATACAACATTAACAACTTGAGCTTAGTATTCAGGCACATCTCAGTATGCATTTGGAGTAGGTTGGTACCTTTGCTTGGCTCTGTTGTTGCATGAAACCAAATTCACATAGTTGTCATAAGCATCCATCAAAGCATCATGACATACTCACCCCCTCATTTAGGCATATAGGCATCAACTTTGATCTATGATTTCAAAATGTATTCTCTTGCAAACCATTCCAGCTCAAACTGTTTTTGTTGGTTCAGTGTGATTTTGGATACTTCTTGCTTCTCAATGTGTGTTGTTGGTCATCAATTTGATTTCTAAAACTTGCATTTGTTTTTTTTTCTTTTATGCCTCATGTCTTGATTGAGGTAGACAGGTTTTACTGCACAAGGCTGAAAAGCCAGTTATGTGCAGATTTTGATGCTTTGGTTCAAAGTTGCATTTGCTATGTTTGCCTCTCTTGAAATGTCACGTTTTATTGTTGCAATTTGTGTGTATATGTATAAGTCAGTGGCTGTTACAAGTATGATATGAATGTTGTGTTAGCTGTTAGATGAATACCAAGACTGTTTTTGAACTACTTCTTGAATTTGCAATTGGCTGGTCACTCATTGATCCAATATGAATTGATGATTCTTTTTGTGAGCATGACCATAAATGACACATTTGAAATATGTATGGCTGTTGTTTTTTGAGTTTGTGCATATCAAATTTTCACTTTAACTTCCAAAGGCATTTCCAAAGTACATTTGCCACTCACATGTTAATTTTGTATTCTATGGTCTTTTGAGTAATTTCCATGATTGAATTTCACTTCATAGCATAGTTCAAATGTGTGCATGCTTTCATTGTGTTTATTATGAGTCACAAACCTCGAAATGCATTTCAAACCCCTTTGCCTTGCAACTGTTATGTAGTGACTTTTGGCTTTAAGTGTTGATATTTTCCATTGATGAAACATGTTGTTGTTCTGTTTAGGTGTGATGTTCATTGCTTAATGATAGATCTTTTCTTCATTTGGGAAGTCCACATGCGTTTAACACTGCCATTGTATTTGTTTGGCATTTTCCATTTGAGTTCAGTTTGGACCAACCTTTTGCTTTAAGTTGAAATCACATGTATATGATGATGTCTTGTGAATGGTGAGTCAGGTTCTGTCATGAACTGTTTGTTTGATTGTATTACAGGCCAAGTGTTAGTTTCTTAGTTTAACTCAATTTGCATTGACTACTTATGTGATGTCCTAGTTCTGTTGCAAGCACTGTCACGACATTTGCAGATTCTTAGTTCTTAAGTTTTTTTGTTTTTTTTGGCTGTCAATTTGGATTAAAGTCCTATATGTTCAGGCCATGATATGTGGAGTTTGTTAACTCATGATTTAGAGCTGTTTTCATCTTCTTTTTTTTAATGTTGCTTAACTGTCAATGTTAGAAGTTTCAGTTTTTGTCCTTGGTATAAATCTGTTCAGCCTTTTTCTTGCTTAAATGCTGCTTGTTCTTGATTTGCTGTTAAGAGCCATGGAGGGTTTGTCAATTCATTTTTATTGTCAGTATGCTTGATTGGGTCCTAGGCAAATAGGTGTAACAATAATATGAGGCCATACTAATCCATGATGATTAACTAGGTTTTGTCCATAACTGTTGGTTGTCAAGTTTTATCCTCATACTGAAAAACTGTTGGTGTTTGTTACCTATGGCTACATCAGTTTTTGCTATCTGCTTCTTTATTACCATGCCGGTTTCTGTTCATAATTTGACTTGAGTATATTAGTTGCAGTTCAACATGTTTGTCATCAAGATGCCATTTTTGTGTTAGTCTGTTTGTTGTTAACATCAAGATTTGTTTGGTTTGGCTCCATAATGTATTTCAAGCATGAATTTCCTGCCCTGAACCATCTCATAAAAAGAACCTGTTTTGATATCACACTACACTACATAGGAGCACTTGGGCAGTTTGAGCACTAGTTCACATATTAGCTTGTTGAGTACATATTTGACCATTTGATTCCACATAAATACACACCTGCAGCATGTAGGAATGATTAAATCAAATTGAGTTGAGCTGTAATCTTAAACTGATGACTTCACACCACACATACCATGTTCACAATACCCTTGTTCCATCTATTCCCAATGATTGGATCCTTTCAATGTCATATGCTGAGAGTGTGTATGCGCATACTTGGGTCAATATATGTCTAGAAGTAATTGCATATCAGCCTGCTACCATGTATGATACAAGTTGCAACTTGATAACCATGTCTCTATTATGTACATTCCATGATCATGATAGGTGCTAGACTCATTCATATTTGTATTCATGGCCTGTGTGTAGTATTTCTTTTTGGCAAGGCCATCTGTTAAGACACTTTCCATATCATGTTCTTGGTTTGATCAAACCAATTTCCACCACCAATTGTAGCTGTTTTGGATTGTTAGTCTAGAATCGCATTTCAAAAACTCATATGCATATGCAATCGAATTTTAAAATAGAAACTCAACTTCTCAAAAATGACACTACCACTGAATTCCTCATTGAAAAATACTCAAGATTGATTAAGGATTCACTAAATTCCATGGAGTTTTGGTTTGGTTTCAATCTTTCACGCCCCTTGCTTTTTGGTTGTGTTTGCTGCCCAGAAATCAACCAATTTAGGCTATGTATGTTTTTTTGTTTCCATCCAATTAATGGATGTAACAGCCACCCCAGTGGCAGACCATTGCGCGCCTTATGACCTTCTACCAGCATGACAAGGGTTCGATCCGGGTGGAGGTCGAACCCTTTTGTTTTATTTTTTCCAATTTTCATTATTAACTATTTTTCTTCATTCTTTCTATATCCTTACACACGCGCGTGTGCGCCCCGGTGGTAAGTTTGTGTGTTTGTAAGCGCTAGGGCCTGGGTTCAACCCCCAGCTTGGCCCTTTCTCCATTTTGATTATTTTGTTCATGTGATTTTATTATCATAATATCACTTCAATTTCAAATGACCATAGTTTCTTCATTTTTTATCTGTTTCAACTCGTTCTTTTTGCAAACTTTTCGTTATGTTGTCTAGTTTATTTTAGCAAATTGTAATATCGTAATTTGTTTTGTTTTTTTTACAAATGCTTTGATCTTGCTTGTTAGTAGATCCGTTTGTAAGTTATTACCATGTGTTTCAATTTGAAGTTTCCTCACACCATGTTCACTTTTATCTTGTGAGATTTATTTTCCTTTATGTTTGTTAGCATATTAGGATGTCACTCTTTCATTGGTTGTTACCATGTGTTTTCCCTCAGCTTCGTTTTGTTAAGTTTATCTCGCACCTCCTAAATTACGAGGCTAAACTAATTTAACTGTGTGAGATTGTTATCTAGGCATAGCTTTTTACTTTCAAATTGTCATTTGTTTATATGGTTGCTACCTTCATCATACTTTCAATCTTTTGCTAAAACATGCCTTCATCGTTGTTAAGATATGCCATCTGTAGCACTGTTTGTATTTCTTGGTTGAAACCATTCATCTCACTTGAATTACTTGCTCATTATAATGTGCTTACCCATCTTTGATTATAATCTTTGTCTTCTATATTCCCCATACTTGAATAGCTCATTACCTCCTCCCTTGACTTTGAAAAGTCATTTTGAACCTTAGTTAAGATCAAAAACCATAAGCCATTTGACTTTGCTAAAAGTCTAAAAGACCCACCTTTACTAGGAGTGCTCCTCAACTAGAACCCTAGGATAAAGTTGTTAACTCTATGTAAGGATCATGGATATGATCACTTACTTCCCCCTTTGAGTGTTACAACATAGACATAGAGAGTTTTGTGAAACTCTACACAAACATTATTATGTTTGTTCCCCTTTGAACCTTGATCGCAATCAAGCGTTCTTCAACCCTAGTGAGGTGAACTACGATTGCTCTGATTCTATCCTAGTTAGGATACGTAGGCAGAGGACGCGATGTCTTTGCGAGCAAACTTAGAAACAATCTTAGGTCTTCATCTATCATAACCTTCACCTTTTTACCCAATACCCAAACCTTAGCAAATATTTAACAAACTTAGCATACAAATAAACAAAAGGTTCCTATAGAGTACTACAGATGTTTAGGATGTGAAATACCTACCCTATGCATAACCAACCCCCGATCCCCGAATCTCTTAGCGTTGTTGTAACATCGCGCAAAAGGTTCTTTCTTTCTTTAGACCTTTCCTTTGGATAAATTAAAGTCCGGTTGTAAAAGAATTAAGGTTCAAGTTAATTCAATAGCTTGATATCCGATTTTCACCGCAACAGAAATGGCGACTTCACTGGGGATGATTAACTTGAGGTTTTAGCCTATTTTGTTTGTTTATATGCTATATTTGTGAATATTTGCTTAACATGTATATTTGTCAATATATTTGTTTGAATGTTGGGTATTGGGTGCTTTGAGTGGTGAGACGGTCCTATACCCGGACTTGAGTGAAATTATGATAGGATGGTGGTATATTCAAGAAGGCTTATAGGGAGTTGATTCCCGACCAAGCTAACTTGAGAAACCACCGCTCAGTGTAGGCCCTCTCGAAAGTTTAGTATTGTTGATCGAGTATTCGTGAAAACAATGCTACTTTCGACGAAGGAGCCTATGACACTGTGGACTTTTAGAAAACATTCTACCCCACTTTGGCCTTATCAGGACGTAGTGCGATGACTATAAGGAAGTATTTCCGAAGTAGTCGATACGCGATACTACACTCAGACAAGATTCTCTTGAGAATATTATCAATTACCAAGTAATTTGGGAAGTCGATAATATCCGAAAGATGGGTCGATGACTCTGGGAACTTTGTAGAACCCGTTCGGCAGGTACAATCAATCCGTAGCACAATCTTTGGGGATGGGTAGATCTTTGAACTCATGCTTGTCCTTAACCCTAAACCTGTGTTGTGTGCATATGCATCTTGTTTATGTTTTCATATCATCATATCATCATATCATCATATGGTTTCATGGAACTCAGACTTTGTTGTTTGTAAATATCAGAGGTCGTCATGAACATTGAAAGAAAGAAAACTTTGAAATACACTTACAAGGGTTTTAACCTAGATGATTTGAGAAGATTGAGCACCTTGGTGACAGATTCAGAGGGATTTCAAAGCCGGTACGGGAAGCTGTTGCTACTCTTGAAGATAAAAATGGATAGTGGACTTCTCTCTACCCTCCTCCAGTTTTATGACCCGCTCTACCATTGCTTCACATTTCCTGATTATCAGCTAGTACCCACACTAGAAGAGTATTCTCAGTTAATCGGGTTGCTTATTCTTGAAGAATCTCCTTTTCCGATTGTAGAGAAGGACCCCAAAGAGCAGGATATCGCCAAAGCTACACGTTTAGGAGTGGATGACATAAAAAAGAATTTGATTACAAAAGGGGGAGTCTTTGGGTTCAAAGCAGAATTCTTGATTGAGAAAGCTCAATACTACGCAGATCATTTAAGCATGGATGCATTCGAAGCTATCCTTGCCTTACTCATCTATGGTATATTCTTGTTTCCAAGCTTTGAGAATTTCGTGGACCTCAATGCCATCAAAATTTTCTTAAAGAAGAACCCTGTGCCTTCCTTGTTGGCAGACGCGTACCATTCTGTTCATCTGAGGAATTTCCATAATGGAGGAATGATCACTTGTTGTGCTCCTTTATTGTACAAATGGTTCACTTCACATTTACCCAAAGCCAACGCTTTTTGGGATCCAAAGAAAGGATGGTGGTCACAAAAGATCATGGCTCTTACCCATTCTGATATTGATTGGTATAATCGTGATTATGATGGGATAATGATCATTGACAGTTGTGGGGAATTTAGCAACGTACCTCTTCTCAGCATTAATGGAGGGATCAGCTACAATCCGATACTTGCCCGCCGACAATTGGGATACCCCCTAAAAGACAAACCCAAAAGTGTTCAAGTAGAAAGCATCTTCTTCAAAGAAGGGGAAGACAGTCAGGGATTAAAAGAGAAAATTCTAGAAGCTTGGAAGCGTCTGCATAAAAAAGGAAAGAAAGATCTTGGAAAGCTCAACTGTATTTCTTTAGAACCTTACCTCCAATGGGTTCGGAAAAGAGCTGTCACACAAAAGATGCCGTACCCTAAACAAGAGCCTATGGCCTTAAAAGAAGAACGCCCGTTGGTCTTCATGTCTGAAGAAGAAAAGTTGAAAATTGCTTTGGTCAAAGCACAACAAACTGAAGAAGCTTGGAAGCACAAGTATCAGATAGTCATTGAAGAAAATGCAGAGCTCCGGAGACAACTCCAGTCGAAAGATGAAGAAATCCTCTCTTGTAAGAAGAGGAAGGCACTAGAGGAGCCTTATGAGCCTCAGTCTAATCCATGGAAGATAATTGTGGACAGACTCATCATTGAGAAGACTCAGTTGGAAAGAAAGATCGAGAAGCTCAACCTCAGGCTGTTAGGAGAACCTTGATAGATTGCGCCAAATTGTTTAGTTAAAACCCTTGTAAGAGGAAATGATGTTTTGTAATCTGTTTTGTTAATGAAATGATGATTTCCGATGTTCAACAATCTCTGAGTTCCGTGACGACCATGTGCATTTGCATTCACACTACTTCTAATCATTCAAGGAAATTCAACTTTTTCTTTGCAGGCAACAACATGGTAAGAAGAGGCATGCTTCGAGTCCCGGATCTGAGGTTGGGTCGTCTAAGAATGCTAACCAGACTTGTTCGAAATCCTGCTGCTTTCATAGCCAAATATGGGGACCTATTGCCATTAATAAGCGCTCCAATCAATGAGCCCATGTTGCAAGCTTTGTTGGAGTTCTATCATACAACTTACCACTGCTTTGTGTTTCCGGATTTTCAGTTACTCCCGACCCTCGAAGAGTATAATGCCTACTTGAAGATCCCATGGGCTCTTACACTCCCTTATGGAAAACCAAAGAAGAAGGACTTAGCTAAAGCCCTGCATATCAAGCTGGAAGACTTACCACCAATGAGGGCGAAAGCAGGGTGGTATGGAATGGATGCCGGGCCTCTAATGGAAATGGCCGAGTATCACTATGAAAGTCGAAACCTGGGCATTTTTGAGGCAATTTTGGCACTACTAATATATGGACTGTATCTGTTCCCAAGCAATTACGACTTCATCAGCGAGGAAGCAATACGTCTCTTCATCCTCAAGAGTCCGGTCAACGCAATACTGGCTGATACTTATGTGGTCATTCACCGTTTTGCCTTGTATGATTGTGGGCGATACTCATGCTGTCTTGCACTACTCGACCGATGGTTTACTTCTCATCTGCCAAGGACCCATATCCTTTGGAGGCTTCCTACCAAAAACGCTTGGGTTTCTAAACTCGTCACTCTCAGACACCATGATATCACCTGGTACGACACTAGCATCGGCGGCCAAATCATGATTTCCAGTTACGGAGATTTTCCCAATGTGCCTCTCATTGGGATAGGAGGGGTGATCACTTATAATCCTATCCTTGCTAGGCGTCAACACGGGTATCCTACCGGGCCAGAGCCTGAACCAGAACTGTTGAGGCCCCGCTTCTGTGAGACAGGTCGCAACCAAGAGCTAGAAGCTAACGCCGAATACGCTCAAAGAGATCCACACCTTATGGGCCCAACTCCGATGGAGAATGCAAGTTGCCTAACCACCAGGGGGTACCTGCTATGGTCAAAGGAAATAGCTTTAATCATGTTCTACACTCACGATTACGAGATAACTATGGAACCTGAAGTCCCCACGACTAGGGAAGAACTGAAATACGCTTTGGTTAAAGCGCAAAGGGAAAATGAAGACCTGTGGGAGATTATCCGCCAGGATCAAGTTCATGCCGGGGTCCAAGAAGGAGAAGGGTCGTCTTGTTAGATTGGTTTTTGTTTCGTCATTTCCCTGCTTTCCCTAAAAAAGGATTGAAATCCTGTTTGTGGCATTTACTTTCATTGTAAGAAAAGTCTTGCTTTTTAGCAAAGACCACTCTATTGTAATAGATTCCCAGCTATCAAATGAAAAACGCTTTTTAAAGCACGTCGTCACATGTTGGTCTAACTTCTTGTTTGTAAACGAAAATTTTGAGTTTCCTTGAATGGTTTATGCATCTGCATTCGCATGTCATCCTACATCAATCTTGCATTTGGGGTTCCGCAGCTCATCTTTTGTTCTTGTCCAGAGAGAAAGAAAGGAGTCACGCTGAGTACTCACCGATACAACACACGGTCCCAAGCTCAAAAGAAGATGGCAGATAACGATCAAAGGTTCGACCGAATGGATAATGACATTGAAGGGATCAAAGGGGACGTCAACCAGATCTTAGAAGCCCTCAACATGATCAAAGCAAAAATGGATACACAACCTACAGTGGTCTCCGAAGTTGCCACAACAGCAGCCAATGTCACGATGGCTCCTGTTACTTCAGCAGAGTTTCCCTATGGCATGTCCCGGGATTTTGTACCACCTTTCAACGGCATGCAGTCTTCAGGTCTCAATCCGTTGTTCGACTCAACGATCAGAAACCCCATTTTTACTACAGCGGGTGGACCCACCACAGTACGGCCAGTCTTCGCCAATCAACAGCCAATCTTTGATATACCCGATGGATCCGAAGCTGAGGATGAAAAACACGAGAAGTTAAGGGTAGAGATGGACATCATGGCCAAGAGGATGAGGGCCATTGAAGGAAATCATGTCTTTGGATCTGATGCCAAGGATCTATGTCTGGTATCTGGATTAGTGTTCCCTCAGAAATTTAAAATACCGGTCTTCGACAAATATGAAGGGACTACTTGTCCTAAAGAGCACTTAATCATGTACTGTAGGCGGATGGCTCCGCATATTGAAAATGATAAACTGTTAGTACACTGTTTCCAAGATAGTCTAAAAGGAGCTTCAGCCAAGTGGTATCTCGGTTTAGATCAAGCTAAGATTCACAGTTTCCAAGACCTCTCAGATGCTTTTATTCAACAGTACAAATACAACATGGACCTAGCTCCAGACCGCCGTCAGCTTCTTAATATGACGCAGAAAGATACCGAAACCTTCAAAGAGTATGCGCAAAGGTGGCGCGGAACTGCAGCACAGGTAGAGCCTCCTCTTACTGAGAAGGAGTTGGCAGATTGGTTTGTGGATACAGTTCGACCCGAATTCTATGAACGTTTGATCAGCAGCGTTACAACAAATTTCTCTGATATTGTGGCAGTGGGGGTTAAGGTAGAAGCGGGTTTGAAGAGCGGAAAAGTGACTACTTCAAATGTTACTTCGAGCGCCAACACGGCAAAAAAGCCAGTCAGCTCGTTCCACAAAAAGAAAGAGGGAGAAGTGAGCGCAATCACATATGGAAAGAAAGTACAAAGCTCTCGAAGCCTCCACCAACAGTACCAACCATCATATGTAGCGGCAGTAACCCCGGTTTTTCAGCCTTCTTCGCAGCATGGTCCCCAACCTGGGGCATTCAACAACCAACACCAGTATCAGCCTGGCGGTCAGCAACAGTATCGCACCAGTAATCAACAACCAAGCCAGCAGCCGCAGGGTCAACAACCTCAGAACAGGGCCCCAAGGGCAAATTATCCAGCAAATAGGCCAAAGATACATCCTATTCCAATGAGTTACACCGACCTGTTTCCCATGCTAGTAGAAAGAGGGTTGGTTAAAACAAGAAAATTGGGTGCTCCACCTAATCCACTCCCGTTCTATTATGATGCGAATGCTCGCTGCCCATTTCATGAGAATGCTCCAGGCCACAATCTCGAAGGTTGCTTCGCCCTTCAGCACCTAGTTCGTGAGCTTATCGAAAAGGGAACTCTATCCTTCGAAGATAATCCGCCCAATGTTAAAAGCAACCCTCTTCCCAATCATGGTGGAGTCAATGCCATTACTGAAGAAGGGGAGGGGTCAGAAGATAAGAAGGTTACCACCATTGGTGAGATCAAAGTGCCATTAGCAGACCTACACAAACGCCTCGCTCAGGCATGGTTACTCAAGACATCTCACGAAGATTGCAAAGAATGTATGCTGAATCCTGAGGGTTGTGACGCTGTGAAAAAGGATATTCGAGCTATGATTGAACAAGGAATGATAGAAATCGTTAACCGAAAAAAGGAAGAAGATGTGGCAGTCATCGAGCCTGTGTTTAACATACCAGGAGAATCCTACAAAGGAGCTGGGTCCAGAGATGGTAACAGTAACAAAAACTACAAGAATATTCGGCCAGTATTTCATGATGACGAACCCCCGAAATTCGGGAGGGGACAGACTAGGTTTGAGCCAAGAGGAGGATTCCAGCCTCGCCCAAGAACCGTGACACCAAAACAAGATTATTCATGGTGTGAAGGGATTTTCAAAGAAAAGAAACCAGTAAGTGTGGCCAATATCGCCGGTGGAAGCAAAATGACTCGGAGTGGTCGTGTCTATCAACCTCGAACATACAGCGAGGCTCCTCCACCAGCAGTTCCCGTTCAAAAGACGCCCGTTCCTCAGAAGCCTGTTCCGGAGACAACCACTGACAAAGAGCCTTTAAGAAAAGAAAGTCTCAAGAACGATGAAGAAGAATTCTTGAGAATCATTCGACGAAGCGATTATAGGGTGGTGGACCAATTGAATCAGACACCCTCCAAGATCTCGGTCATGGCTTTGCTTTTGAGTTCTCCAGCACACCGCCAGGCATTACTCAAAATCCTAACGCAAGCTCACGTTACTAAGGATATTACAGTGGGGCAGTTCGACTCCGTTGTAGCAAATATCACTGCCTGCAACACCTTGAGCTTTGATGATAATGATCTAACGGCTGAGAAGCGCAAGCACAATCGTGCCTTGCATGTATCAGTCAAGTGTGAAGCAGACACAATGTCCCGAGTTCTTGTGGATACCGGATCAACGCTCAATGTAATGCCTAAAAGAACTTTGGCCAAGCTGGCATATCAAGGCGCTACCATGAGACCAACTTCTCTTATAGTCAAGGCGTTCGACGGATCCAGGAGAACCGTGATAGGAGAAGTTGATCTCCCTATTCTAATTGGACCACAAATCTTTGAAATCACCTTCCAGGTGATGGACATAAATCCGGTTTATAGTTGCTTATTGGGAAGACCCTGGATTCATACAGCTGGCGCTGTCACTTCCACGCTCCACCAAAAAATGAAGTTTGTTGTAAATGACCAGCTAGTCATTGTCCATGGAGAGGAGGACTTGATGGTAAGCAACTTGTCATCTTTCCGGTATATTGAGGCTGAGGAAGACTCTCTCGAAACAGCTTTCCAAGCACTAGAAATAGCTCACGCTGTTCTAGTAGATGAATCAGACATAACACAAAGGCCATTATTTACCTCTGCTCAAAGTATTAAGGCGGCACTGAAAGCCGGAGTCCCACTGGGTTGGGGAGAGGTCATCGAAGTCAACGCTCGGGCCAAGAATGATCGACAGGGGTTGGGTTACAAACCAACTCCGGAAGGCGAGCCGGAAGAAAGCACCATGAGGAAGAAGTCCTTAAAAGAGATATTCACCAGCGGCGGTGTACAAGTTAACGCCATTATTTCTGAAAATGAGGACGGTAATCTGGATCATCTAATAATTAGAGGAGGAGGAGCATTGCGCAATTGGGAGGCTGTGGAAGTTCCCATCTTTTTACCTTTAGAGTAATTCATTCTGCCTGTTAGCTTTGTGTCTTTCTTTAAAAATTTCTCGGTCTTGCCCAAGACTTGTGAATTATTTTGTACTGGGCCACTTTGCAAAAATTGAAAATCATTAATGAAAAAGTGTTTTTGTTAAAACTCTTGTTATTGTTTGCACGTCACTTTCACTCTTTTTGGAAAAATGGCAATCTCTTTTGAAAAATAATAAAAACCACCCTTCATCTGCATGTTTGTGTGTGAGTGCCTAATTGTTCCTAAATAAAACATGCAGAATACCCCCATCAACCACAGAATCCTATGATCATTCGGTTCCTTCTATTAGCGGTTCATTCGTCTTTCAAGCTGAAGAAGGGAATGAGGGAGAGTTAGAGGTCCCAGAAGAGCTAAAGAGAATAGCTGAGCACGAAGATGATTATATCCAGCCCCATAAAGAGCAGACGGAAGTCATTAACTTGGGGTCAGAAGAGGACAAAAGGGAAGTCAAGATCGGGGCGTCATTAAGGCCAGAAATCAAAGATAAGTTGATACTAATCCTCAGAGATTTTGTTGACATATTTGCTTGGTCCTACCAAGATATGCCAGGGTTAGATACTGACATTGTCATGCACAAGCTCCCCCTGAAACCAGAATGTCCTCCGATCAAACAAAAGCTTCGCAGGTCGAGACCAGATATGGCACTTAAAATCAGAGATGAGGTCAAAAAGCAAATAGATGCTGGTTTTCTAGCAGTATCCAAATATCCCGAATGGGTAGCCAACATTGTACCGGTCCCAAAAAAGGATGGCAAGGTCAGGATGTGCGTTGACTACAGAGATCTAAATAAAGCAAGTCCGAAGGATGATTTCCCATTACCACATATTGACACTTTGGTAGATAACACGGCAAGCTTTGCAGTGTTCTCATTCATGGATGGGTTTTCGGGCTATAACCAGATAAAAATGAATCCAGAAGACATGGAAAAAACGACTTTCATCACACCATGGGGCACCTATTGTTATAAGGTAATGCCTTTTGGTTTGAAGAACGCAGGGGCAACATATCAGAGAGCTATGGTCACACTATTTCATGATATGATGCACAGAGAAATCGAAGTGTACGTGGATGATATGATTGCAAAATCCCAAAGTGAAGAAGATCACTTGGATCATCTACTAAAGCTATTTGAAAGACTCCGAAAGTATCAATTGAGACTAAATCCAGCCAAATGCACCTTCGGAGTTCGCTCAGGCAAGCTACTTGGTTTCATCGTTAGTCAGCGAGGAATTGAGGTAGACCCCGACAAGGTTAAAGCAATCCAGGAGATGCCTGCTCCTAAAACTGAGAAACAAGTTAGAGGTTTCCTTGGACGTTTGAATTACATCTCCAGGTTCATCTCCAACCTGACTCCTACCTGCACACCGATCTTCAAGTTATTACGAAAAGATCAAACAGTGGTATGGAATGAAAACTGCCAGGCAGCATTCGATAAAATCAAGCAGTATTTGCAAGAACCTCCAGTGCTGATTCCTCCGGTACCTGGAAGGCCTTTGTTCATGTATATGACCGTATTAGAAAGTTCGATGGGCTGTGTCCTGGGCCAAACGGATGAGTCAGGGAAGAAGGAACATGCAATCTATTATCTAAGTAAGAAGTTCACTGATTGTGAGAGTCGTTACTCTCCCCTGGAAAAAGCTTGTTGTGCGTTGGCATGGGCTGCTAAACGTCTGAGGCAGTACATGATTTGCCACACTACGATGCTGATTTCTAAGATGGACCCCATCAAGTACATCTTTGAGAAACCAGCTCAGACAGGAAGATTAGCCCGATGGCATATGCTCCTATCAGAATATGATATCCAGTACGTTGCTCAGAAATCCATCAAAGGGAGCATTTTGTCAGAACACCTTGCAGAGTATCCTATGGAGGATTATCAACCGCTCAAGTTCGACTTTCCCGATGAAGATGTGATGTATATTCAGCGCACGAAACCAGAGCCTGGTCCAGAGGAAGGCCCCGAGCCAGGGTCCCGTTGGGAGATGATGTTCGACGGAGCGTCAAACAAAAATGGACATGGCATCGGAGCTGTTCTAAAAAATCCAACTGGAGGGTACACTGCGGTCACAGCCCGACTCTGTTTCTCTTGTACAAACAACATAGCGGAATATGAAGCCTGCATCCTGGGGTTGGAGGCTGCCATTGATCTCCGTATCAAAATTTTGGAAGTAATTGGTGATTCTGCTTTAGTGATATACCAACTCAAAGAGGAATGGGAAACCAGGGATGAAAAATTGATTCCTTATAAGACCCACATCCTAGAGATGGCTGAGTATTTCGATGAAATTACCTTCAAGCATGTACCAAGGGCGGAAAATCACATTGCCGATGCATTGGCCATGATGGCATCCATGTGGAAAGTCCAGTTTGTTAACGAAGCACCTCTGATTCGCATCGAAAGAAGGACAGTACCCGCATATGTCATGGCAATGGACGAAGAATTTGGGGAGAAGCCGTGGTTTTATGATATCAAGAATTTCCTTCAAAATCAAGAATACCCCGCCGACGCATCCACAATTGACAAAAGAGCGATACGGAGGTTGTCATCTAAATTCTTCATCAGCAATGGCATCTTGTACAAGAGAAATCATGATATGGTCTTACTCCGATGTGTCGATGAAAGTGAGGCGAATCTCATAATGGCCGAGGTACACGAAGGGACCTTCGGCACCCATGCAAATGGCCACGCCATGGCTAAGAAAATATTAAGAGCGGGTTACTTCTGGTTAACTTTGGAGACGGATTGCATACTCTTCGCTCGAAAGTGTCATAAATGTCAAGTTTATGCTGATAAAGTGCATGTCCCTCCGCATCCTCTCAATGTGATGACGTCACCTTGGCCTTTTGCAATGTGGGGCATAGATATGATCGGGGCAATAGAGCCTAAAGCCTCTAATGGTCATCGCTTCATCCTTGTCGCAATTGATTATTTCACCAAATGGGTGGAAGCAGCGTCATATGCGAATGTGACGAAGCAGGTGGTCGCACGCTTCATTAAAAAGGAAATTGTCTGCCGATATGGTATCCCTAACCAGATCATCACTGACAACGGGTCGAATCTGAACAACAAAACAATGAAGGAACTCTGTGACGACTTTAAGATCAAACATCATAACTCGTCCCCTTACAGACCTAAGATGAATGGCGCAGTTGAGGCTGCAAACAAAAATATCAAAAAGATTATACAAAAAATGGTCGTGACTTACAAAGATTGGCATGAGATGTTACCATTTGCTTTGCACGGCTACCGGACGTCAGTACGCACTTCGACAGGGGCAACTCCCTTTTCCCTAGTGTACGGGATGGATGCAGTGCTACCCATTGAAGTCAAAATACCTTCCTTGAAGATCTTGACGGAAGCAGAGTTGGATGAAGACGAGTGGATAAAAGAAAGATTTGATTCGTTGAATCTCATCGACGAAAAAAGAATGACGGCCATGTGTCACAGTCAAATCTATCAACAAAGGATGGCCCGGGCATTCAATAAGAAGGTTCGTCCCAAAGAGTATAGGGAAGGAGAGCTGGTGCTTAGAAAAATCCTACCTACACAAAAAGACATGCGTGGCAAGTGGATGCCCAACTACGACGGCCCTTTCGTTGTGAAGACTGTTTTCTCCGGAGGATCTCTGATTCTCGAAACCATGGATGGCGAATCACTCAAGTATCCCATCAACTCGGACGCAGTAAGAAAATACTACGCCTGAAAACGGAATGCATAGAAAGAGAATTTCAATGCCTCGACAAGAAAAAACCCAATGTTTGAAAGATGTCGGACGCTGGGGCGGACTCCGGTGCAGAGTATTAGAAGAAAGGGTCAAAACGTGTTGTTCTCGTCAGAAGCGGCAAAACAAGTGAACTAATAGTCGGAAGGACCAAATTATTATGGGATTCTGTAATCTTTTCTGTTGCCATTTTTCAAAACTTTTAAAGTCCCCAAGGCTTTATCTTTTGTAAAGTTCTTGTCCATCAATGAAATCAGTTCTCTCTTTGGCCAAATCATTGTTATGATCTGCTATTTTTGTTATGCAATTTCACTTATTTGTTAATAAGAATTTTTTATGAAAGCAAAGTGTTTTGAAAAACCTAAATCCTGATTTAAAAAGAAAGAAAGAGAAAGCACAATTTGACAAGATGATTGAAAAGTTCCAAAGGTAATATGATGATATTACATAGTTCTTGAAGTTGCGCAAATCGCTGCTGTCTTTGGCCGGGATAAATACGTCCAATAGAAATTCTAGCTAGTAAGGTAAGACTTCTTCCTTGCAAGATTCTGGGGGACTTTACTGAGGAAAAATCGTTATCTGTATCAAAGAAAGAAGTGTCACCTGATTGAAGGCATTTTTGAAGCTCAGCGTGATAAGTTCCCTCTTTATCGGGTGTTCTTTTGTCCTTCCGGTTTGTTCTGTGTCTTGCATACACCATCATGCTAGCATATGCATTTGTTTGCATTCCCACCATTGAGGTCCTTTGGTCGTTACCTTTATCTTTATTTTGTTGTTACAAGTTCGTTTTAGAGTTGACACCCTGGGATTTCCTTATTTTTGTTCTGGGAGAGTAGTGGTGACTAGCAATGTTTGGTTTATACAAACAGGGGGTTATTACCAATTTTCACCTTCGATTGGGTTACCGCTAACAAACTGAGAAAGACTAGTGGTCACTAGCACGTATTCAGAACTAACTATGTTTGGTATAGTAGTTTGGTCTTCACCAGCAATTTTCCAAACCCAGTCGTCGTTGATTCGGTTATAAGGCCAACCAATTGTTATTGGAGTCCTTTTGATTTGGTTTTCACCAATCTGTGCTAAGAAATCTAGTGGTTACTAGTATTGCCTTCTAAAACCAATGGTCACTGATACTTGAGTTGGTCGCCACCAAAATTCCCTGAAAAGCCCAATAATTATTGGCATCGCCTGGAATCCAATAGTCATTGGTACCTGTTTGATTTGGTTATTACCAGTCTTTTTGAATCTAGTAGTTACTAGTGTTACCTTCAGACCCAATTGTTATTGGTGGCTTTTGATTTGGTTATTACCAATCTTTCTAAGTCTAGTGGTCACTAGCATTGCTTGGAAAATCTAGTTTTCACTAGCCGTGTCCAGTACCAGTTGTTATTGGTATACCACTGGGCTTGGTTGTCACCAGTTACCATAAGCCCAATGATTATTGGCATTGTTTAAATCAGATTGTTATCACCACTTTGGTCTGGTCGTTACCAAACTCTGTTAAAATCCAATCGTGATTGGTACCCTTTGATTTGGTCATCACCAGTCTCCTCTAAGTCCAGTAGTCACTAGCATTTCTTGAAAACTAATCGATATTAGTACCGTGAGGTTTGGTTGTTACCAATTTCCCCAGCTGAAGTCCTTTTTTGTCCGAAATTCCCAACTGTGATTGGAACTTTGGTTTGGTTGTCACCATCACCCTCAGGAAGTCTAGTGGTAACTAGCACTATTGGAAGCTATTTGTTATTCTGGCCGTCACCAGTTTCCCCGGTTGAAGCTTTTGCTTTTCCAGTCGAGTCTCGGAGAACTAGTGGGTACTAGTTTCCCCGGCACGTCCGGTCTTGTTTCTAACCTTTTCTTGAAGATCCCGTTTGAACTCTTCATTATAGGAAATTTCTCATCTGGTTATCCTCAGTGAGACTCGTGTCTCCATTCTGTCTTTTCCCTGTTGAAGTTGTGCTTCCCCAGCGAATTTATTCCCCAACGAAGTTTTCCCCATTGGGTTTCTTCCCCAGTGTGGTTTGCGTTTCTTTTCTTCCGTTTCCCCAGTGAAGAATTATTATCTTCCCCGGTGGACTTCCTCATCTGGTTATCCCCAGTGAGATTCGTTTCTCCTTTCCCCAATGAAGATGTGTCTTCCCTGGTGGAATTTGTGTCCCCTGTGTGAAAGATTTCCTTGATAAGCATCATTAGTCATGTTTGAACTATCTTGCTTACTCCGCTCGGAATCTTTCCCCAGTGTGTTGGGTCCTCGTGAGTGGTTACTCGTCGTTTCGCCGTTCTTTTATATTTGCTCGTGTGTCCGCATCTGTATTACATTCAAGCATCATATGACATCATGTAGATTCATGGCATGATCGCATTTGTCCTTTTGCATATCATCGGATCTAAGGGACAAAATTTCTGGTTTGCTATATTTAAATACCTTTCACACGATTTCTATGAGGATTGTCATCTCTCATTACCATCTAGTGAAGATATTTAAATAGGGGCATCTGTTGCACCCCAAATTTTGACCCCTTATATCCTCTTCATATCATATGCATTTATTTATCTAACATTAACAAGTTTCAGAGTGTATTTTGTCAAGACACAGTTGGAACGGGGCTCCGTACTGATAAAATCGAAGGATTCGAGGATTGGGTAACCATCGCTTTGGGATGAATCATTCACGAAATAAGATCAAGAGTATCATATTGGGCCATGTGTGAGTTCAATTTGAAGTGATCGCCCCCAGATGGGGTGCAGTGCAGTTCAGGGTACTCGATTAGGGTTTTCGAGCAGGAAAAGTCAACCATAGTTTGACTTTGGATTTAAAGGAAGGTTCAATGATGCAACTTTGGTCCAACAAGTTTATAAGGCTTAGTGAAGTCTCCTCAAAGAGTTTCAAAGTCTTGGAAGCTCCGAAGCATGAACAGACAGTTCGGTAGTCGCCGATTGATCGTACGGTTGACCGAAAAGTCAACCCCCTCAAGTTTTAGGAATTGGACTTCAAGTGGTGAAGTAAAGTTGTTCCTTATGTCATGAGGGACCCACATATCAATTTTCATGATCATCGGATCAAAGACGTGAGAGTAATTGGAAAAACGGGAAACTAGGGTTTCGAAAGGGGCTAAACCCTAACTCCCTAACCGCGCACCCGATTGAAGTGGTTCAAAGCTCGTCGGAAAGCTCTTAATAAGTCCTACAAAAGTCCTATACTAGGTCACACTCAGAAAATGCATGGAATTGAAGTTATCATCAAAATCGATTCTTAGTACAAAACACTTAGTGAAATTTTGAAAATCTGGCAGCACTAAAACTTGTTTTTTGCTGACTTTGAAGGACTTTTCAACCAAGATTCACATAGATTTGGAACTTTTGGCAAACATGAATGTTGTAGAGCTACATAAGGGCTTTCCAAAATGTACAAGAACTCCCCAAGAGGAGTTAGGAGCTGAGAGTTATGAAGTGTGAAAGATGGGCCTGTGCACTAGTGTATTAACTTGCTTAAATCCAACATAAACTTGGTTCCCAACCATACACTTCATCTCCAACCATGGATGGACATCTGATATGATAAGTTTAGAGGTTGGAATAGATAAATTCAGAAAGGAATCCAAGCAAGTACAAGATCTTGAGTAAAATCCATTACTTTAATAGAAGAAAGTACAAAAGGTACAACAAGAGAGAGAAGGTTGGGGGGGCTGCAACATGGAGGCTTGTCCTTTCTCACTATAAGGTCACTTCCTACAACTCATATAGGCTGATTTTTCTTGCATTGAGCCTTGCAACTGGTGTGAAGAGGGCTGCCACAAAGATCTTGCAAGATTTCTCAAAGAAACATCATGAAAACCTCTCCAACATTGGAAGTGACCAAGTTGTCCTCACCCTCATTCCTCCTATAAATAGGGGCATTCTCACCATCTTCAAACCACACCAGAGTTGCTTAAAAACACCAAGCATTACAGCTCTCTTTCTCTTTCTCTCTTTGCTAGTAAGTGAAGAAAAGCTCAAAAACGACGAAAACCGGCATTTTACAATTTTCACACCATTTTCATTTTTAAAATTTCCAACACTCCCACAACCATCCACACATCTTCTAAATGACATATAGAAGGTGTATGATCCATTAAAACATCAAAAACCTCAAAAAATCAAAAAGTCAACTCTCACTCCACCATACTTTGACCAAAGCCACAAAAGCAACCAAATCTAGTTCTAAGCATTTTCTTGAGGTTTTGATCACTCATACACCTCAACATTATCGTACCTCAACTGTCCAAACACTCACCAATCATTAGAAGTTCACATTTCTTTATTTGGCATTGAAAGTGTATTATGGCTTAAAGTGGAAGAAATTTCAAAGGCCAAGAATTGGAGCAAGCAATCTCTGGTTTTTTTTCTCAGCTATCTTAACACATTCCAAGGTTCATCAAGAGGTATGTGGTTTGTCCTTATTGACCTTTGCACCATATTTCATGATTTTGTTGTTTAGAGCATGTTGGTGCATCCTTGAATACTTGATGATTCTTTATGTAGCATAGGGCATGTAATGAATAATAACTCTAGTGTGAATTTGTTCAAACATTAATCATAATGTATACCATGTCATTTGATGAATATCCTACTATCATAAATGTTGCTGCCCCAATTTTGCTGTCATGATGCCTATGGTAAGATAGTAGGCATTTCATTTTGGTTGTTGAAACCCTAGCATGGTAGTCTGTTTGTGAACATTTCAACATCATGATGTTCTTCATTGTTTTGATACTTTGCTACCAAAAACATGCCATAGCAGTTTGAAACTTCATTTTTCTGCATACAACATTAACAACTTGAGCTTAGTATTCAGGCACATCTCAGTATGCATTTGGAGTAGGTTGGTACCTTTGCTTGGCTCTGTTGTTGCATGAAACCAAATTCACATAGTTGTCATAAGCATCCATCAAAGCATCATGACATACTCACCCCCTCATTTAGGCATATAGGCATCAACTTTGATCTATGATTTCAAAATGTATTCTCTTGCAAACCATTCCAGCTCAAACTGTTTTTGTTGGTTCAGTGTGATTTTGGATACTTCTTGCTTCTCAATGTGTGTTGTTGGTCATCAATTTGATTTCTAAAACTTGCATTTGTTTTTTTTTCTTTTATGCCTCATGTCTTGATTGAGGTAGACAGGTTTTACTGCACAAGGCTGAAAAGCCAGTTATGTGCAGATTTTGATGCTTTGGTTCAAAGTTGCATTTGCTATGTTTGCCTCTCTTGAAATGTCACGTTTTATTGTTGCAATTTGTGTGTATATGTATAAGTCAGTGGCTGTTACAAGTATGATATGAATGTTGTGTTAGCTGTTAGATGAATACCAAGACTGTTTTTGAACTACTTCTTGAATTTGCAATTGGCTGGTCACTCATTGATCCAATATGAATTGATGATTCTTTTTGTGAGCATGACCATAAATGACACATTTGAAATATGTATGGCTGTTGTTTTTTGAGTTTGTGCATATCAAATTTTCACTTTAACTTCCAAAGGCATTTCCAAAGTACATTTGCCACTCACATGTTAATTTTGTATTCTATGGTCTTTTGAGTAATTTCCATGATTGAATTTCACTTCATAGCATAGTTCAAATGTGTGCATGCTTTCATTGTGTTTATTATGAGTCACAAACCTCGAAATGCATTTCAAACCCCTTTGCCTTGCAACTGTTATGTAGTGACTTTTGGCTTTAAGTGTTGATATTTTCCATTGATGAAACATGTTGTTGTTCTGTTTAGGTGTGATGTTCATTGCTTAATGATAGATCTTTTCTTCATTTGGGAAGTCCACATGCGTTTAACACTGCCATTGTATTTGTTTGGCATTTTCCATTTGAGTTCAGTTTGGACCAACCTTTTGCTTTAAGTTGAAATCACATGTATATGATGATGTCTTGTGAATGGTGAGTCAGGTTCTGTCATGAACTGTTTGTTTGATTGTATTACAGGCCAAGTGTTAGTTTCTTAGTTTAACTCAATTTGCATTGACTACTTATGTGATGTCCTAGTTCTGTTGCAAGCACTGTCACGACATTTGCAGATTCTTAGTTCTTAAGTTTTTTTGTTTTTTTTGGCTGTCAATTTGGATTAAAGTCCTATATGTTCAGGCCATGATATGTGGAGTTTGTTAACTCATGATTTAGAGCTGTTTTCATCTTCTTTTTTTTAATGTTGCTTAACTGTCAATGTTAGAAGTTTCAGTTTTTGTCCTTGGTATAAATCTGTTCAGCCTTTTTCTTGCTTAAATGCTGCTTGTTCTTGATTTGCTGTTAAGAGCCATGGAGGGTTTGTCAATTCATTTTTATTGTCAGTATGCTTGATTGGGTCCTAGGCAAATAGGTGTAACAATAATATGAGGCCATACTAATCCATGATGATTAACTAGGTTTTGTCCATAACTGTTGGTTGTCAAGTTTTATCCTCATACTGAAAAACTGTTGGTGTTTGTTACCTATGGCTACATCAGTTTTTGCTATCTGCTTCTTTATTACCATGCCGGTTTCTGTTCATAATTTGACTTGAGTATATTAGTTGCAGTTCAACATGTTTGTCATCAAGATGCCATTTTTGTGTTAGTCTGTTTGTTGTTAACATCAAGATTTGTTTGGTTTGGCTCCATAATGTATTTCAAGCATGAATTTCCTGCCCTGAACCATCTCATAAAAAGAACCTGTTTTGATATCACACTACACTACATAGGAGCACTTGGGCAGTTTGAGCACTAGTTCACATATTAGCTTGTTGAGTACATATTTGACCATTTGATTCCACATAAATACACACCTGCAGCATGTAGGAATGATTAAATCAAATTGAGTTGAGCTGTAATCTTAAACTGATGACTTCACACCACACATACCATGTTCACAATACCCTTGTTCCATCTATTCCCAATGATTGGATCCTTTCAATGTCATATGCTGAGAGTGTGTATGCGCATACTTGGGTCAATATATGTCTAGAAGTAATTGCATATCAGCCTGCTACCATGTATGATACAAGTTGCAACTTGATAACCATGTCTCTATTATGTACATTCCATGATCATGATAGGTGCTAGACTCATTCATATTTGTATTCATGGCCTGTGTGTAGTATTTCTTTTTGGCAAGGCCATCTGTTAAGACACTTTCCATATCATGTTCTTGGTTTGATCAAACCAATTTCCACCACCAATTGTAGCTGTTTTGGATTGTTAGTCTAGAATCGCATTTCAAAAACTCATATGCATATGCAATCGAATTTTAAAATAGAAACTCAACTTCTCAAAAATGACACTACCACTGAATTCCTCATTGAAAAATACTCAAGATTGATTAAGGATTCACTAAATTCCATGGAGTTTTGGTTTGGTTTCAATCTTTCACGCCCCTTGCTTTTTGGTTGTGTTTGCTGCCCAGAAATCAACCAATTTAGGCTATGTATGTTTTTTGTTTCCATCCAATTAATGGATGTAACAGCCACCCCAGTGGCAGACCATTGCGCGCCTTATGATTTTCTACCAGCATGACAAGGGTTCGATCCGGGTGGAGGTCGAACCCTTTTGTTTTATTTTTTCCAATTTTCATTATTAACTATTTTTCTTCATTCTTTCTATATCCTTACACACGCGCGTGTGCGCCCCGGTGGTAAGTTTGTGTGTTTGTAAGCGCTAGGGCCTGGGTTCAACCCCCAGCTTGGCCCTTTCTCCATTTTGATTATTTTGTTCATGTGATTTTATTATCATAATATCACTTCAATTTCAAATGACCATAGTTTCTTCATTTTTTATCTGTTTCAACTCGTTCTTTTTGCAAACTTTTCGTTATGTTGTCTAGTTTATTTTAGCAAATTGTAATATCGTAATTTGTTTTGTTTTTTTTACAAATGCTTTGATCTTGCTTGTTAGTAGATCCGTTTGTAAGTTATTACCATGTGTTTCAATTTGAAGTTTCCTCACACCATGTTCACTTTTATCTTGTGAGATTTATTTTCCTTTATGTTTGTTAGCATATTAGGATGTCACTCTTTCATTGGTTGTTACCATGTGTTTTCCCTCAGCTTCGTTTTGTTAAGTTTATCTCGCA
The DNA here is from genome assembly GCA_963859935.3 of Lathyrus sativus. Lineage (NCBI taxonomy): Eukaryota > Viridiplantae > Streptophyta > Magnoliopsida > Fabales > Fabaceae > Lathyrus > Lathyrus sativus. Next base: position 608,518,345 of record OZ012739.1, read on the forward strand.
CCTCCTAAATTACGAGGCTAAACTAATTTAACTGTGTGAGATTGTTATCTAGGCATAGCTTTTTACTTTCAAATTGTCATTTGTTTATATGGTTGCTACCTTCATCATACTTTCAATCTTTTGCTAAAACATGCCTTCATCGTTGTTAAGATATGCCATCTGTAGCACTGTTTGTATTTCTTGGTTGAAACCATTCATCTCACTTGAATTACTTGCTCATTATAATGTGCTTACCCATCTTTGATTATAATCTTTGTCTTCTATATTCCCCATACTTGAATAGCTCATTACCTCCTCCCTTGACTTTGAAAAGTCATTTTGAACCTTAGTTAAGATCAAAAACCATAAGCCATTTGACTTTGCTAAAAGTCTAAAAGACCCACCTTTACTAGGAGTGCTCCTCAACTAGAACCCTAGGATAAAGTTGTTAACTCTATGTAAGGATCATGGATATGATCACTTACTTCCCCCTTTGAGTGTTACAACATAGACATAGAGAGTTTTGTGAAACTCTACACAAACATTATTATGTTTGTTCCCCTTTGAACCTTGATCGCAATCAAGCGTTCTTCAACCCTAGTGAGGTGAACTACGATTGCTCTGATTCTATCCTAGTTAGGATACGTAGGCAGAGGACGCGATGTCTTTGCGAGCAAACTTAGAAACAATCTTAGGTCTTCATCTATCATAACCTTCACCTTTTTACCCAATACCCAAACCTTAGCAAATATTTAACAAACTTAGCATACAAATAAACAAAAGGTTCCTGTAGAGTACTACAGATGTTTAGGATGTGAAATACCTACCCTATGCATAACCAACCCCCGATCCCCGAATCTCTTAGCGTTGTTGTAACATCGCGCAAAAGGTTCTTTCTTTCTTTAGACCTTTCCTTTGGATAAATTAAAGTCCGGTTGTAAAAGAATTAAGGTTCAAGTTAATTCAATAGCTTGATATCCGATTTTCACCGCAACACAAGTGAGAGGTATCCTCAAGGTTCTACCCAGTCAAAGCATGCTCTACATCCCTCCTAAGGAAAGATGGAACTTCTTTGGAGGACCTTATGTCATAGGATGGAATAGAGGCACAATAAGCTCTCTATGTTTGACAGAAGAATTTAGTCTACTCTAGAGCTCTCCCTATATCTCCTATCTCCTAAGTCTTCAAAAGCAGTCTTCAAGCACAAGCAACTTCAAGCTCCAAGCATCATTTGAAGCTTGCATTTTGACTTATCTGGCTTGGAAGTTAGGCCTAAATTAGGGTTTTTTTACACTGAAACCCTAATTTAGTAACTCCTCTTCTTCTTGATTCTTTTTTATTTATCCTTGGCACAACACCACACATATATCCACATGTCAATTCATGAATTCTACAACTTTCCATTAAGCCTTGATGCTCTTCAATCAATCAGTTGACCTAGGGTTGACCTAGGGTTGACCCAGATGAAACCCTAGTTGACTGTACTTCAACTCTGGCTCTTGTACTTGTATCAATGACTTGTCTCATCTTCAAAGTGACCCTCTAGGTCTTCCATGATCTTTATGCACATTCCATACCCTCAGCCATGGCTCACGCACTCATTGATGATCTTCAACACCTCAAGTTAGGAGAGAAAGCCACTGGTTGACCCTCAAACTTCTCAAAGCCTCAAACCTTTTCTTGATTACTTGGATGGTCTTGAACTTGAACAAAACCCCTTGATGGGCCTCTCTTTGATAAGAATGGCACTTGATCCCTTGTCAGATGACTTGTTATGCTATGCTATGCAAGTGATTAGACTATGTACATGACTTATTATGACAATGCAATTGAAACATAAACCAGGTGGAATAGGTTGAGCAAATTTTGGGGTGCAACAACGTGTTAATTCAACTTTGTTCGTAAACAAAACTTGTTTATTCCTTGAATGTGTGGTTTGAATTTGCATCTGCATCCTGCATATCATTTTGCATTTCATTGGTCCTCCGGCTTATTCTATGTTTCGTTGCTATCAGAATCACACTGAACTCCCACCAGTATAACACAAAAGCCTGCACTCAAAGGAGAATGGCAGAACAAGACTGGAGATTTGATCAGATTGACAATGACGTTTAAGGACTGCGTAGCGACGTCAGCCAAATAATGGAAGTTCTTCAGGTGATCAGAGCGAAGATGGACACACAAGCCACTGTAGTGTCTGAAATTAATGTGATGACAACAATTCCTCCACCACCAGTAACTTCAGCAGCAGATCATCCCTTTCGACATCACTAGGGATTTCATGCCTCCATTCAGCAACGCCCAACCGTTCAACCATCAGCCATATTCGAACCCACAGAGTGTTCCCCTGATGACGGATTTCCAGAAACCGATATACACTCAAGTTGGCACTCAAGCTCAGGCTCGACCGATCTTTAACCACCACCAGCCAATATTCGACATACCAGACGGGTCCAAAGTTAAAGATGAAAAACATGAAAAACTGCGAGTCGAGATGGATATAATGGCCAGAAGGATGAGGGCCATAGAGAGGAATAATGTCTTCGGTTCTGATGCAAAAGACATGTGCTTAGTTTCGGGCTTGGTATTTCCATCAAAATTCGTAATGCCTGTATTTGAGAAATACGAAGGGGCTACCTGCCCGAAAGTCCACCTAATAATGTACTGCTGACGAATGGCACCACACATTGAGAATGATAAACTGTTGATCCACTGCTTCCAGTATAGTCTGAAAGGCGCCTCCGCTAAGTGGTATTTAAGCCTAAATCAATCCAAGATCCACTATTTTCAGGACTTGTCTAATGTGTTCATACAACAACATAAATATAATATGGACCTGGCACCAGACCGACGTCAACTTCTAAGGATGACCCAGAAAACTCTGAAACCTTCAAAGAATATGCGCAAAGTGGTGCGAGACGGCTGCCCAAGTAGAACCGCCACTAACTGAAAATGAGCTTGCCGACTGCTTTGTGGCCACTGTCAGACCAGAATTTTATGAGAGAATGATCAGCAATGTCACAACAAATTTCTCTGATATTGTGGCTGTCGGTGTAAAAATAGAAGTCGGATTGAAAAGCGACAAGGTGACAAGTGCATCTAGCACTAGCACAGTGAAGAAACCATTGGGTCATCTCCGAAAGAAAAAGGAAGGGGAAACGAACGCCATAATGCACGACAAACTAATTCATAACAGAAGAAGCCATCCGCAGAATTAACGGTCGTCTCGTCCGCGGCCTCAACAAAATTATCATCAATAACAGTACATAGCTGCGGTCACACCGGTTTTTCATCCACTACCAAATCCACAAAATCCTCTGCAGCAGGCGCCCAATGCCTATCGACCGAACAATAATCAGCAGGCAGGCCCACAACAAGGAGCACCGGCTCCAAGGCCCGCTTTCCAAAACAGAAGGCCAGAAATTCGGCCTATCCCTATGAGCTATACAGATTTGTACCCTTAGCTGGTGCAACAAGGGATAATTCAAACCAGGAAGTTGGGTCCCCCTCCGACTCTACTGTCATACTACTACAATATAAATGCACACTGTGCATTTCACGAAAATGTCGCCGGGCATGATCTCGAAAGCTGTAAAGCACTCTAACACATCGTGCGAGAGCTAATTGAAATGAGAATCCTCTCCTTTGAGGATAATCAACCGAATCTAGAGAACTATCCTCTGCCATATCACGGTGGCGTTCATGCTGTGGAAGAAGATTTCGACATAAGGGTAATTTCCGAGGTAGCTGAAATCAAGACTCCATTGGTTGAACTACACAAAAATATAGTGAAAGCAGGTCTAATCAAGAGTCCCCGTGAAGGTTGCAATAATTGTCATCATAAGCCGTAGAGTTGTAACCTTGTGCAGCGAGATATTCAGTCAATGATTGATGAAGGTATACTGCAAATATGTGGAAAGAAAAAGGAGAATGTCTCGGTAATTGAGCCAATATTCAACCTGCCAAGGAAATCTGAAAAAAGACCAATGCTCAATACTATGAATACAAAGTCTGCTCCTCCTGCTACGACCAGATCTATTTTTCACAACGGTTCTGCATCAACTACAGACCAGCCTAAACCTAGGTACGATCCAAGGAGGGGACCAGGTCCTCATCCAAGAGCTGTAACTTAGAAACGCGACTACTCATGGTATGATATGAACGTTGGAAGGAATTAGAAACATATAACTAACATTTCCGACGGAAGCAAGATGACCCGCAGTGACCGTGTGTATCAACATAAGGCAAAATTCACCGTTCCTCAGGCTACGACCACTATCCCCAAAACAACTACCACCTTTCCTAAGGAAGTTGTTCTAAAGGAAATCACCTCCAAAGAACCTATCATTGAAAAAACCAAAGGAAAAGAAGTCCCAAAGGAGGATGAAGAAGAATTTTTTAGAATTATTCGCCGAAGTCATTATCGGGTGGTGGACCAACTCCCCCAAACGCCGTCAAAGATCTCAATCATGTCATTACTGTTAAACTCTCATGTCCATCGACAAGCTCTATTAAATATATTAACACAAGCCCATGTCACAAAGGACATCACCGCGGGGAAGTTCGATTTTGTGGTTGCCAACATTACGGCTTGTAACACGCTAAGTTTTGATAACTCTGATCTAACTACTAAAGGTCGCAAGCACAACCATGCCTTGCATGTGTCTATTAAATGTGAAGAAGACACCCTTGCCAGAGTACTTGTTGACAACGGATCGGCTCTCAACATGATGCCTAAAAGAACGTTGGCCAAATTGGTTTACAAAGGAGCAGAGATGAGAGCTATGTCATTGATTGTAAAAGCTTTCGATGGATCAAGAAGGACGGTGATCGGAGAAGTCGACCTACCCATCATGGTGGTCCCCTAATTTTTTGAAGTCACTTTCTAAGTGATGGATATAAACCCAGCTTACAGCTGCTTGTTAGGAAGACCATGGATACACGCGACAGGCGTAGTCACGTTCACTTTGCATCAAAAGATGAAATTTATTACTAAGGATCAGTTGATCGTGGTGCACGACGAGGAGGATTTGATGGTGAGCAACTTATCCTCTTTATGATATATTGAAGCTGATGAAGACGCGTTGGAAATAGCTTTCCAAGCGTTGGAGATTACACATGCTGTGATGGTGGAAGACGATTTCGTTACACGTGGTCCCTCCTTTGTCTCCTCTCAGAGTGATTGAATTTAATGCCCGAGCAAAGAATGACCGACGAGGGTTGGGTTGCAAACCAACTTTAGATGAAGAGTTAGAAGTCAACGGCAAGCGTCTCAAGACTCTGGAAGAAATCTTTGTAAGTGGCGGCGTTCAAGTCAATGCTATTGAAGAAAACGACGAAGAAAGTTGCATCGACGACTTGGTGTTCCAGGACAAAGCCATTCTACGCAGTTGTGAGGCCGTCGAAATCCCTGTCATGTTGCCTCTCGTTGAGTAATTTGCTTGTTTTGCTTGTTAGCATTTTCTATGTTTAAAATCCCTGGTTGTGCCCAAGGCCAGTGGATCATTTTGTACGGGCCACACTTTCAAAAATCAATTAATGAATGAGTATTTTGTTAAATTCCCATTTATTTTGTTCATTGCATTTTTATTGTTTTCACTTTTCATAAAAAGGAAAATGACAATCTTTTCATAAAAAACTAAAAAGGAATCATCTGCATCCCTTTGTGTGTGTGTTTGCTCATTTAGACCCGTTCAACACATGCAGAGAACCTCCATCACCTATTAAATCTGATAGTCATTCGATCCCATCTAACTTCAATTCGGCGGTGTTCCAAGCTGAAGAAGACAATAATGAAGGTTTCGAAGTTCCAGAAGAACTAATCAAAATGACTGAGTACGAAGACGCTTATCTTCAGCCGTACAAAGAGTAGATTGATGTCGTCAACTTGGGCTCCAAAGAAGAGAGAAAAGAGGTCAAGATTGGGGCATCACTAGGGGCAGACATTAAAAGTCATTTAATAACCCTTCTCAAGGAATATATGGATGTATTTGCTTGGTCCTACCAAGACATGCCTGGGTTGAATACTGATATTGTAACGCACAAACTTCCTCTCAAACCCGAGTGTCCTCCGGTTAAGAAAAAGCTTCGAAGATCCCGACCTGACATGGACCTCAAGATCAGGGAAGAGGTTAAAAAAATCGACCCGGGCTTCTATGTAGTCTCCAAATATCCTGAATGGGTGGCTAATATTGTGCCAGTACCCAAAAAGGATAGCAAGGTTAGAATCTGTGTGGATTATAGGGACCTCAACAAATCCAGTCCAAAAGACGACTTTCCCCTACCGCATATTGACACTTTGGTGGATAACACGGCCAGCTTCACGGTGTTTTCATTCATGGACGGTTTCTCTAGTTATAACCAGATAAAAATGGATCCACCTGACATGGAAAAGACGACATTCATCACCCCCTGGGGCACCTATTGTTATAAGGTTATACCTTTCGGTATGAAGAATGCTGGAGCTACATACCAACGGGCCATAGTGGCATTATTTCATAATATGATGCACCAAGAGATTGAAGTTTACGTTGATGACATGATTGCTAAATCTCAAAGCAAGGAAGATCACATGGAGCATTTGTTAAAATTGTTCAAGAGGCTTAGGAAGTATCAGTTGAAACTGAACCCCGCCAAGTGTACTTTTGGAGTAAGATCTAGCAAGTTACTCGGTTTCATCGTTAGTCAACGTGGAATCGAGGTGGACCCCGACAAAGTCCGAGCCATTCAAGAGATGCTTGCACCACAAACTGAAAAGCAAGTTAGAGGTTTCCTTGGAAGGTTGAATTACATCTACATATTTATCTCTAACTTAACTCCTACCTGCATGCCAATCTTTAAGTTGTTACGAAAAAATCAGGCGGTTTTATGGAATGAGAATTTCCAGATAGCATTCGAAAAAATCAAGGAATATCTCAAAGAGCCTCCTATATTGATCCCTCATGTACTTGGAAAACCTCTTTTCATGTACATGACGGTGCTCGAAGAATCAATGGGTTGTGTTTTGGGTCAAACAGATGAGTCAGGAAAGAAGGATCATGCAATCTACTACCTAAGCAAGAAGTTTACTGACTGTGAGAGTTGTTACTCCCTGTTGGAAAGAGCTTGTTGCACGCTGGCATGGGCAGCCAAGCGTTTGAGACAATACATGGTATGCCATACTACTATGTTGATTTCTAAGATGGACCCAATAAAGTATATCTTTGAAAAGCCTGCTCAGACAGAAAGGATCGCTCGTTGGCACATGCTCTTGTCAGAGTATGATATCTAATATGTTGCTCAAAAATCTATAAAAGGAAGTGTCTTGTCAGACTACCTTGCTGAGCAACCTGTTGAGGATTACCAACCGCTCAAGTTCTACTTTCCTGATGAAGATGTCATGTTTCTTTACAAATCTAAATAAGAACCTGGTCCAAAAGAGGGTCCCGAGCCTGGTTCCCGTTGGAATTTAATGTTTGATGGAGCATCCAGTAAGAATAGCCATGGAGTTGGTGTTGTTTTAGAAAATCCAATCAGAGGATATACCGCAATTACCGCAAGATTATGTTTCTCATGTACAAACAATATAGCTGAATACGAAGCCTGTATCTTGGGGCTTGAAGCTACCATCGACCTTCGCACCAAAATCCTAGAGGTAATCGGAGACTCCACTATAGTAATTTACCAACTCAAAGGTGAATGGGAAACTCGAGATGAAAAGCTGATTCCTTACAAAAACTACATTTTGGAAATGATCGAGTACTTTGACGATATCACTTTCAAACATGTTTCGAGGGCTGAAAATCATATTGCAGACGCTTTAGCCATGCTAGCATCAATGTGGAAAGTCCAATTTGTCAATGAGGCTCCTTTGATACGCATCGAAAGAAATACCACGCCAACATACATCATGATGACAGAAGAAGAATCCGATGGAAAACCTTGGTTTTATGATATCAAGAACTTCCTTCAAAACCAAGAGTATCCGGTTGATTCCTCTAAAATTGACAAGAGAGCTATACGAAGATTGTCTTCCAAGTTCTTCATCAGCAACGATGTTCTATACAAAAGAAAGCACGATATGGTCCTACTCTGATGTGTTGACAAGAGAGAGGCAAACCTGTTAATGACGGATGTTCATGAAGGAACCTTCGACACTCATGCAAGCGGCCACGCCATGGCAAAGAAGATCTTGAGGGCTGGTTATTACTGGTTGACCTTGGAAACTAACTGCATCTTATTTGCCTGAAAATGCCACAAATACCAAATCTACACAGACAAAGTAGACGTACCACCACATTCGCTAAATATGCTGACATCACCTTGGTCGTTCTCCATGTGGGGCATCGACATGATTGGGGAAATTGAACCCAAAGCATCCAATGGTAATCAGTTCATCCTCGTCGCCATTGACTACTTCACCAAATGGGTAGAAGTTACGTCCTACGCCAATGTGACTAAGCAGGTGGTCGCCCGGATCATCAAAAAGGAGATAATTTGTCATTACAGAATCCCCAATCAAATCATCACAGACAACAGGAAAAATCTAAACAACAAAATGATGAAAGAGCTCTATGACAATTTCAAGATTAAACATCACAACTCATCTCCCTACTGACCCAAGGTGAATGGCGTTGTGGAAGCCGCGGACAAAAACATCAAGAAGATTGTGCAAAAAATGGTAGTGACCTACAAGGACTGGCATGAACTGCTGCCTTTCACTCTACACAGATATCGAACCTCCGTTCGCACTTCAACAGGGGAAACCCCTTTCTCCTTGGTCTATGGGATGGACATAGTATTGCCTATCGAGGTCGATAAGCTTATGGTACATTGTTTTCAAGAGAGCTTAAAGGGTGCTCCTTCCAAGTGGCACTTGAACCTCGATCAGAGTCACATCCAATGCTTACAACATTTATCCGTTGATTTCATTAAGCATTAAAAATATAATATGGATATGGATCTTGACAGAACATAATTGTTGAATATATCCCAGAAGGACAATGATTCTTTCAAGGAATATCCACAATGTTGGAGAGAATAGCCTCCCAAGTTGAACCACTTATAGCAGAAACGAAGTTAACATATTGATTCATGGACACTATGCAACCAATGTTCTATGAAAGGACGGTGGACATTGTATCTGCAAATTTCTCTGATTTAGTTGTTGTATGCATAATGGTTGAGCTTGGTATGAAGAATGGAAAGATGATGAATGATGCCAAAACCTCCGAAGACAAGGCCACGAAATTTTCTGGAGGTTTTCAGAAGAAAGTTGAAACGAATGTTGTGTTTGATAAAAGAAGAACCCGTTCATACATTTTAGTTACCAACCCTATGTAGCTGTTGTTTCACCCATTTACCAACAAGCAACTCCTCCTGCGCATCAGCAATTATTTGCACCAGGGTATCATCCAAATCAAGCAGCATCTCCATATCAACTAGCGCCTACAGCGCCAGCCTATCAGCAGCCAAAAGCTCAAACTCCTCATCAAAATGCTCCAAACTAGAATAGGGGACAAAAGGTCAGACCCCTCTTCAATCCAATTCCTGTGACATACACTGAGTTATATCATTCCTTGTTGCAAAAAGGACTAGTGGTTCCAAAGCCTCTAGGACCTCTTCCTGATCCTCTACCTCCATGGTATGACCCAAATTCTCATTGTAATATTCATGAAGGTGCTCCTGGATATGACTTAGAGGGTTGTTATGCATTGAAGCATAGAGTGAGAGAATTTGTCGGCAACAAGATCCTGATATTCAAAGACGTGGGCCTGGATGTTGGAAACAACCCTCTCCCCCAAACATGGAAAGTGAAGCACGCATCAAGTTTGAAGAAGTTAATTCTATAAAGTTAGCAATCATTTGTCTATTTCAGCATTTCCTTTTCTAATTTCTTTGCATGTTGATTGTGTGTTTTCTTTTAAGCATTGTTATTTAATTTGAATTAGTATGATTAATGAAATGTTTACGAATCTTTTGAATTCATCCTTCCGTGTTCACTCATTTTCTTTCATTTATGTAAAAAAAAACAAAAATATTTCTTCGATTTCACTTCTCTTTATAAAACTGTTGTTTTAACAAAGATTGGAAGGAGAGTGATGAAAACCAGAAACTGTCGCGGTGACATTTGGATACCAAGCTATTGATTAGCTTGAATCCAATTCATTTGCAAACGAACTTTAATTTGTCCAAAGGAAGGGAAAAAGATCGAATTACCCACAATGCAATGCAAATGCAAAAGCTAGAGAGTTTTAGGTTCGGGGGTTGGTTAAACTTAGGGAAGGTGCTAGCATCCTAAGTTTCTGTAGTACTCTACAAGAACCTCTTGTTTTATGTTGTTTATTGTAAGGGTTATCTACTTAAGGATGAAATACCTAGGGGTTTATAACTAAATATACTCGACAATATATTGCATCTTGTGCCTACATATCCTGACGGGAGTGGAATCAGAGTATCTGTAGTTTCCCTAAAGGGTTTGAGGAGTTCTTTGACTGTGATCAAAGTTCCTACAGGATAAAGGTAGTTGATTGATTGATTTTAGGAGAAAAGATGAGTTGTCATTTTAAGGGAGATTACTTGATTTAACCACCACAACTTTGTAGGAAAATAGTCTTTGCATCGTCTTAAGAGAAGGGCTCAAGTACTCGGATTGTCAACGAGTACGCCTCTATCTCTCCTAAGGCAAAGTCCCTACATATTGATTGAATTGTTATGGGGTAGGAGTTTTATCTCGCTTAAGATGATTAACATTTTATTCTCTAATGTGTTTGAATAATTTGAATTGAGTTGAATTGTTTTGTTGTTCTATGTTGTAAAAGTTGAAAGAAAATGTCCTCCTTATGGGGTAGGATCTAACTTAAGATCGACTTGAATGAGATCCAGGATCAACAGGGATTATGATGCAAATGATATGCATACGCGCAAGTTTTACGTTACACGCAAGTTCTTCCTTTGGACATTTATGCAATACGATAAAATAAATTGCGGTAAAGATAAATTGCAGAAAATAAAGGCAGATAAATAAATCTATACACAGACGCATGAAAGCGATAAGTGAGTGTGCGAACGGATCGGAGACCGAAGCGTGCGCGATTGATTAGTTTATGGGATGTTGATTAATTTTAGTCGAATTGATTTTAGGAAAATAGTATTAAAGGTGAATTGATTTCAAGAAAAAAAAATTATATTGTGAGATTGAAAAAAACTGTATTATTGTTTTAAGAAAAAAAAGTTGAATTAGGTTATATGGGTCAATTTTATAAGAAAATTATTTGATTATTTAGTGAGATTTAATTTTTAAAATTATAAAAATTGATTTTTTATGAGATTATATTAGTTTTATTAGTGCAACTAGATCAAATTATAAATGACTTGATTTTAGATAGAAATTATTTTAGAAATAACTAAATAGAATGAGTTTTATTAAATAAAATATTTTGCCATCATTATTCATTAAGTAGATTTTATAATGTTAAGTTGAAAAGGAATAGATTTTTTATTAATCATACAAATAAAACAAGTTATTATGAAATAGGTGTTTAAATTAGATAAGTAAGCATTAAATTACAAATAGCTAATTAGTGAAAATAAACGGATTTATTAGTTGAAAAAAGGATTGATTAAAAGGTTATTTGATTAAGCAAAGATGATTAATTAAAATAAAATGGGCTGATTATTAAAAGGCTTAATTAAAATAATTATTAGTTTATTAAAAAAACTGATTAAAAAGATTAATTAATAGTTAAGTGAATGATTATTCTAATTAAATGGCAGATTAAAAATTAATTGGTGTTAATTAAGGTTAAGGGTGGCCATTAACGGGATAATGAAAAGATTAAGGGGGGTGGCGCGTGGTTGTGTATGGTGCGCTGTCAGGGTTTACGGTGGGCATGCAAATGGGATCATTTGATCCGATCCGTTGGAGATCGTGTGTGCGTGAGTGAAGGTGCATCGTAGCTATGGTGTGTGTGTGTGTAGGTGATTATATCACAAATAAAACAAAAAAACCACAAGACTGAAAGAACCCTAATTCCCAATCACTCTTCCTCTTCTCTCCGTCGTCGCTGATCCCTCTCCCTCTCTTCTCCATTTTTCTTCCATTTTCCTTTCGATTTTCTTCTTCTTTTAGACATCAACCTGAAACAATAATAATGTTAGCAAAAACTAATAACGACTTAAAAATGGGTTTTTACAGGGATTTCGTCTGGTTGAATTTGCGGACGGTAGCTTCGTGAAGGGTGGAGGGCGATGGCGATGGCGAGGGTGAAGGTGCCGGTTATGGCAGTTGATATCTGGCGACGGTTTGAAGCTTCACTCGGTTTTCAGCGACGACGAAGGTTTAAGGGTGGATCCGTGGAGACTTCCGGTAGAGCTTAAAAGATAAGTTTCTCATTTTCTCTTCCCAAAATCATTTAGAGTTTCATAATTTGTGATTTTTAGGGTTTTGCTGTTAGTTTCTGTGGGTTCTGTTGAGGGTTTTCTTCCCTTTGTCGTGAAATCTCCCCCCTGTTATATACTGGTGCTCTTCGTAAGCTTCAAATTATTACTTCCCAAATTCGGATTTGTATGATAATGATTGTGATAATGTATTTCCTTTTGAGGCACTCTGATTTTGAAAACATTTCCAATCTTGCTGATTACGTCGGATTCTCAATTTGATTCTTTCCTTTCTGTTACCAGCAGGTATCCATTGCCTATTGAATAATGTCAGAATTCGGTTTTTGGAAAGAGATACAGCTGGAGGGGTACATCTTTTGCCCGCTAAAGGTGCGTTGGGTTCTGTCCTTTGGATGCTTTGACTTGATGCTTTCTCTCCTTTTCTTAAAAGACAAAAAAAAAGATTGAATTCAATCAGTAACTCTGTTTTGGTTTGCTCTCTTTGATTATCTCCCGATAACAAATCTCACGACATTTTCTTTGTTTCCTAGCAGATTCGAGGGGTTTCGAGCAAAGCTTGAAGGAAATTGGACGTGAGGCTGTGGTAACTGTTACTGTTTTTCTTTTAAACTCAAGAGCCCATACATGTGGAGTTAACTTTTCTTGACTGTGGTTTGATGCAGGTTGCCTGTGTTTGTTGCAATTCTGATGCGATATACAACCTTAATATCAAAACTACAAGCTGGATAATTTGCAGAGGAAATCTCAGAAATTCCCGTAGAATTATATGAGTGGCAGACTGCTATAGGCTTGTCCAACAAATCAGGAGGGTTCTGATTTCTCCATGTTCTAATGAGGTGCAGCTGTAAGTTCTTGAAATAATTCCATAAAACTAGGATTTGAAAGAGTTGAATGACACGGTTTAGAAGGCCTGGTGGAGGCATAAGTTGTTGGTTGAAGTCCTTGCACTGCTGGAACATCCTTGTGAGGTTCGGTATGGGATTAGCAGGGATACTGAATCGTGGGTTGGAGTGTAACACCCCCTTTCTATATCCCCAAATAAACAATTAAATCATTTAGGAACTTAATAAAAAATTTCATCAGAGTATAAATTAACACATGGTATAAAAGAGGCACGTCACATTATCCAGAAAATTCAAAACACATACAACACCTGCTCATAAGGATATGCAACAAAGGGTAAATCGCAACAAAGGAAATTAGTCCTTAAACCCACATATCAATATTTAGAATAAAAGCGGAAACATCTAAACATTGAATCACTTCATTCATGTAAACATTATATACATCAACAGTTTAATTCAATTCATCAGTCATGTTTACCAAACATTCATCAGCAGATACATACACAGACGTATCACAAAAGAATCAAAAAAATTCCTAACTATCCAATGCTACATATCAGAGCCATCTGACCAAAAAGAATGAAGACTCGCTTCACAAAAAGACCTCCAGCAAACCTACTCTGCAATGCCTCATAGAGCATCAAAAAAACAGCTGAAGGGTGAGAAACATTATCATAACAAACAATGCATATAATTATATATCTATATACACCAACATAGAATACACATCACATATTTCTCACCGCAACTCATCATAATTCATCACATACCTCACAATGTATATCTACACAACTAAGCATATTCACCAATCATGCTTCACAACTCACAACATTTCCACATAAACATTTACACTTATGTTTACGTCAACATTTCACATAAACATACACGAATATGTTCATTACACCAATACATCATATGAAGATGATAATGCAACTCATAGAGACCGACTCACGACTCTATGCAGATGCAAATGCGGTACCGACTCGTTCAGCAGGTTCAATTGAAGAACCAAATGGAACCATCGCTCGTTACCTAAGTAACTCCGCGTCGGGCCTACGATGTTCACCCATCGCTCATACCCCACATGGGTACATGATATTTCAGGATTGCTCACACCCCATACGGGCACACAATCCGATTGCTCACGCCCCACAAGAACACACAGTCGTTCTGCAGATTCTCCATGAAATGATAAATAAACCATCGCTCACACCCCACAAGGGCACACGATCGTTCTGCAGATTCTCCACGGAATCAAAATAAACCATCGCTCACACCCCCACAAGGGCACACGATCGTTTCTGCAGATCCTCCTAGGGATAAAAAATAAACCATCGCTCACACCCCACAAGGGCACACGAGGTATCTGCAGATCCTACGCGGGATCAGACACACAAGAATGCAATCATGATTCTTCACATGCAAAATGACCCAAAATACTCTTGAAATGCATACATATTCACAAATATATAATTATGCATCTTCACCTCATACCAGTATATACAATTTATGCGCATTCACATCAATCATGCCAAACAGCCATATTCCACACTCCATGATTCATAATCTACGATTCACGCCTTACGGCTACCCACAACACATCATATCACAATAACACACAAATTATCCATTCAGATAAGGATTAAACATAATTAAACCAAACAATCGACAATTGGATGGAAAGCATAGGAAATGAAAAAAAGATGTTGTCACATTCGCCGACCTTCGCCTAGCGAAGCATTTAGCGAATGCTCGTCACTGCACTCGCCTGGCGAACTCGTTGGCGAAGACAGACAGTAGCTACTGGAAGTGTTCGCTACCACTCGCTACCACACTCGCCTGGCGAAGCCTCTCGCCGCCCTCTTCGCCTGGCGAACTCGCTGGCGCAGACAGAATTTGGCTACTGACTTGGTTCGCTCCCCACTCGCTGGGATTCGCATGGCGAACCTTCGCTCCCATTCGCCTAGTGAATGCTAGCAAATCTGCAAACCCAGAAATCCCTAACTGTCCAAAATCGCCCAACTCTTCCAAAATCAACCGATTCTCACCAAAACAGTTTCTACCGCCTTAGTCTAACATTCCTCAACTAAACTTTACCATTTATTCTCATTTTGAACCGTTAAAACTCGGTTTCTACTGATTAAATCAAATTCGACCTAAAAACGAAAAAATGATCAAAACTCTCCCCAATCCAAAATCAAAACAACAGAAACATACATAATCATACACATTGAAAGAATAATAAAGTTTCACACCCTTACCCGATTAATCGAAGCTTGGAAGTTGATTCTTGATGGTTCTAGGTTTTTCTCCTCTTCCTCCTCTTCTTTCTATTTCTTTCTATCTCTTTTATTTTCTCTCTATTTCCACTTATAACTCTTTCTATTCTATTTATCTGAAATAACAACTAATTAAGGATTATCTAAAACACCCTCTAATTAATTCCCAAAACTCTCCGAATAATAAAGTATCATAATATGCACACATATCATATTAATATTCAAATTCTACCAATGAAATAATAATCAATCAAATAAATCAAAAGACTCAACAAAATGGGAAATTCAGAATCGGGGCGTTACAACTCTCCCCTACTTTAGAAATTTTCGTCCTCGAAAATATTAACTGATCCAAACAATTTCGGATGCGACTCTCGCATCTTACTCTCCAATTCTCAAGTCATATTGCCTTCCGCAGCACCTCCCCATGCTACTTTCACAAGTGCAATATCCTTGCCTCTTAGCTCCTTAATTTCACGGTCCAAAATCTTAATCGGTAAAACCTCAACCGTAAGGTTATCTCTTACTTCAACCTCGTCCATAGGAATAACATGTGACGGATCCAGAACATACTTCCGAAGTTGCGAAACATGGAACACATCATGCAAATTCGAAAGATTTGGAGGCAACGCCACACGATACGCCACAGCATCAACTCGTGCAATAATCTGATACGGACCAATAAAATGAGAAGTCAACTTCTTCGACTTCAAAGCACGACCCACACCCGTAACCGGTGTAACTCTCAAGAACACATGGTCGCCTTCTTGAAACTCAAGATCTTTCCTTCTCTTGTTATGATAACTCTTCTGCCTATTCTAATAAGCTCTCATCTTTTCCCGAATGAACTTCAACTTCTCCGTCGTTTATTGTACCATCTCCGGCCCCACAACCGACTTCTCACCAGTTTCATGCTAACACAAAGGTGTTCAACATCTCCGACCATACAAAGCTTCAAATGGTGCCATACCAATACTTGAGTGAAAACTGTTATTGTAGGTGAACTCAATCAACGCTAAATAACTATCCCAAGCACCACCTTCCTCTAGTACACAAGCTCGCAAAAAATCCTCCAACGACTGAATTGTCCTCTCGGTTTGACCATTTGTTTGCGGATGATAAGCCGAACTCAATCTTAGCTTCGAATCCAAGGCCTTTTGCAAACTTTCCCAAAACCTTGATGTAAATCTAGGATCTCTATCTGATACAATACTCTTAGGAACTCCATGCAACTTCACAACCACACGAACATAAATCTCGGCTAACATCTCCAAAGGATAACTAATATCAATCGGAACAAAATGAGCAGATTAGTAAGCCTATCAACAATCACCCAAATAGCATTATGACTTCTTTACGTATTCGGCAATCCTGTAACAAAATCCATCGATATGCTATCCCATTTCCATTCTGGAATATCCAACGGTTGCATCAATCCACTAGGCTTCTGATGTTCCACCTTGGACTTCTGACAAGTCAAACATGCATACACAAACTGAGCTGCATCTCTCTTCAATCCGCACCACCAAAAGATTTTCTTCAAATCTTGATACATCTTATTCGCTCCCGGATGAATACTTAAGTTACTCCGGTGTCCTTCCTCAAATATCATCCTTTTCAACTCCGCATCATCGAGAATACAAATATGACCACAAAATATAAAAACTCCAAAATCATCAACCTTGAAATCCTCATTCTCATTTGCCATCAAATCAACGAACTTCAAATCCAACTTTTGCTTTTCACATACGGTTGCAAGAAAATCATTCGTAATATGAAGCATACCAAGTCTCACACCTCTCGGCGTCATTTCGCAAACCAAACTCAAATCTCTAAAGTTCTCCAAAAGTTCCCATGATTTCATCATCAATGCAGACATGTGCAACGACTTCCGACTTAAGGCATCGACCACCACATTTTCCTTACTCAGATGGTAATTCAAACAAAAATCATAATCTTTCAAAAGCTCTAACCAGCTTCTTTGCCTCATATTCAATTCCTTTTGATCAAATAAATACTTCAAACTCTTGTGATCACTAAAAACTTCAAATCTTGCACCATAAAGATAGTGCCTCCAAATTTTCAAAACAAACACCACGGCCGCTAATTCTAAATCATGCGTAGGGTAATTCTTTTCATGCACTCTCAATTGTCATGAAGCATAAGCCACAACTCTTCCATCTTGCATCAAAACACCACCCTAACCTGTCAAAGAAGCATCACAATAAACCACAAAAGGTTCTGTAGGATTCGGCAAAATCAAGACTGGCGCTGTTGTTAATCTTCTCTTTAACTCAATGAAACTCTTTTCACAATCAGCATCCCAAATAAAAGCCTTTCCTTTATAAGTCAACTGCGTTAACAGAAGTGCCAACTTCGAAAATCCTTCAATAAACCTCTGATAATAACCTGCCAAGCCCAAAAAGCTTCGAATCTCCGTAACCAATCTAGGAGTCTCCCATTGCATTACCGCATCAATCTTGGATGGATCCACACTAATACCATTACCGGAAATAATATGCCCGAGAAAACTCACTTCCGACAACCAAAATTCACACTTTGACAACTTAGCATACAATTTCTTCCCTTTCAAAATCTGTATCACAATCCTCAAATGCTCTTCATGCTCCTCTTGAGACTTAGAGTAAATCAAAATATCGTCGATGAACACAACCACAAAACGATCCAATTGCTCATGAAAAATACGATTCATGTATTCCATAAACACACCGGTGCATTAGAAACTCTGAATGGCATCACAGAATATTCGTAATGACCATACCGTGTCCTAAAAGCCGTCTTTTGAATATCCTCTTCTTTCACATGAATCTGGTGATACCCTGATCTCAAATCAATCTTGCTAAAAACACGAGCACCAACCAATTGGTCCATCAAATCATCTATTCTTGGAAGCGGATACTTATTCTTAATTGTCACCTTATTCAACTGCCGATAATCAATACATAACCGCATACTTCCATCCTTCTCCTTTACCATTAATACCGGCGCACCCCAAGGAGAAACACTTGGTCTTACAAACCTCTTGTCCAACAAATCATTCAACTGCTTCTTCAATTCTACCAATTCTGATGCCGACATACGATACGGTGCCATCGAAATCGGTTTAGTACCGAGAACTAGATCAATAGAAAACTCAACTTCTCTTTCTGGAGATACATCCGTAATCTCCTCCGGAAACACTTCTGGAAAATCACACACCACTGGAAACACATCGAGCTCAACTTTGCTCTCCACAGACAATGATGCAAACAAATCGAACAGCTGAGCTTCGTCCGCTAAAAGTTTCTTCAACTCTTTAGTGGATAGAAAACTCTCACCTTCATCATCTTCCAAAGAAGGAAACCTCACCAACTTGTGATAGAAATCTAAATGAACTCTATTAAATTGCAACCAGTTCATACCCAAGATCACGTTCAAACCTTCCAACGGCAAACACACTAAATCCGTAATGAATTCATTACCATACATGGTCAAAGAACAACTTACGCACACCAAAGAAGTAGTTACCGACCCCGAAGCGGGTCAATAACCATGTCTCCACTCAAAGAAACCATGCATACACCCAAACGCTTAGCACACTCAAGAGAAATGAATGAATGAGTCGCTCCAGTATCAATAATAGCAACTAAAGGCATATTATTAATAAAGCATGTACCTTTAATCAAGCGATCCGCATTAGTAGTGTCTGAACCTGCTAATGCAAATACTTTTCCACTCGAATGAGCTTGCTTTGGTTTGGTACACTTGGTACTAATATGACCAATTTCCCCACAATTAAAACACTTTACCACATTCCTTCTACAATCAGAAGTGGCATGTCCAAGACTTCCACAATTAGCACACTTCTCCACATACTTCTCACATTCAAAATATTTGTGGCCTATCCCGCCACACTTGTAACATTTGACTGCACCAGAACTTCCTCCTCCGGGTCTCCTACCAAAGTTTCCCCTATGCTTTCCCTTATCAATAGGCGTCACATAAGGTCCACTCCTTACTTGTTGCTTGCCTTTCTTCTCACTCAAACTCTTATAATGAGTAGATCGAGCCCGATTGTCCTCTTCAAAAATCCTACAACACTCGGTCAAGTCCGAAAATCTTCGTATTCTATGATATCCCACTGCTTGCTTTATCTCAGGACGCAAGCCATTTTTCATACTTAATGCACTTAGAGAACTCCGCAGTAACTGCTGCATAATGAGGATGAAATTGCACTAATTCAACAAACTTAGCCGTGTAATCCACCACGGACATGTTGCCTTGCTTCAACTCAAGAAATTCCATTTCCTTTTTCCCTTTCACACTCTCCGTATAGTACTTCCTCAAGAATTCTGTGCGAAATAAATTCCAAGTGATCTCCTCGTCATCTATCTCAAGAACTTGCCTCATACTGACCCACCAGTCGTCGGCCTCTTCTCTCAACATGTGAGTTCCAAGTCTCACCTTGTTTCCTTCAGCACATCCCATAACTCTAAAGATTCTCTCAATCTCCTTCAACCAGATCTGAGCACCGTCCGGATCAAACCTCCCCTTGAATACCGGTGGCTGATTCTTTCTAAACTCATCATTCGCATTCGCATTCGGTGCACCCTGCATCGCCCTAGCTATTGCTTCCAAATGCAGCAGCCATCACACTGTCGTTACGACCAGCAATATTCTGATGATTCCCAAAAATAACAACAAGGTTAAACAACCGTTTAACCAACACAACAACAAGACAGACACAACTGACTCAACACTGGCTCTGATACCACTTAATGTAACACCCTCTTTCTATACCCCCAAATAAACAATTAAATTATTTAGGCACTTAATAAAAAATTTCATCAGAGTATAATTAACACATGGTATAAAAGAGGCACGTCACATTATCCAGGAAATTCAAAACACATACAACACCTGCTCATAAGGATATGCAACAAAGGGTAAATCGCAACAAAGGAACTTAGTCCTTAAACCCACATATCAATATTTAGAATAAAAGAGGAAACATCTAAACATTGAATCACTTCATTCATGTAAACATTATATACATCAACAGTTTAATTCAATTCATCAGTCATGTTTACCAAACATTCATCAGCAGATACATACATAGACGTATCACAAAAGAATCAAAACAATTCCTAACTACCCAGTGCTACATATCAGAGCCATCTGACCAAAAAGAATGAAGACTCGCTTAACAAAAAGACCTCCAGCAAACCTACTTTGCAATGCCTCATAGAGCTTCAAAAAAACAGCAGAAGGTTGAGAAACATGATCATAACAAACAATGCATATAATTATATATCTATATACACCAACATAGAATACACATCACATATTTCTCACCGCAACTCATCATAATTCATCACATACCTCACAATGTATATCTACACAACTAAGCATATTCACCAATCATGCTTCACAGCTCACAACATTTCCACATAAACATTTACACTTATGTTTACTTCCACATTTCACATAAACATACACGATTATATTCATTACACCAATACATCATATGAAGATGATAACACAACTCATAGAGACCGACTCACGACTCTATACAGATGCAAATGCAGTACCGACTCGTTCAGCAGGTTAAATTGAAGAACCAAATGGAACCATTGCTCGTTACCGAAGTAGCTCCCCGTCGGGCCTACGATGTTCACCCATCGCTCACACCCCACATGGGCACACGATGTTTCAGGATTGCTCACACCCCACACGGGCACACAATCCGATTTCTCACACCCCACAAGGGCACATAATTGTTCTGCAGATTCTCCATGGAATCAAAAATAAACTATCGCTCACACCCCACAAGGGCACACGATCGTTCTGCAGATTCTCCACAGAATCAAAATAAACCATCGCTCACACCCCACAAGGGCACACGATGGTTTCTGCAGATCCTCCTAGGGATCAAAAATAAACCATCACTCACACACCACAAGAGCACACGAGGTTTCTGCAGATCCTACGTGGGATCAAACACACAAGAATGCAATCATGATGCTTCACATGCAAAATGACCCAAAATACTCTTAAAAAGCATACATATTCACAAATATATAATTATGCATCTTCACCTCATACAAGTACATACAATTTATGCGCATTCACATTAATCATACCAAACGGCCATATTCCACACTCCATGATTCACAATCTAGGATTCACGCCTTACGGCTACCCACAACACATCATATCACAACAACACACAAACTATCCATTCAGATAAGGATTAAACATAATTAAACCAAACAATCGACAATTGGATGGAAAGCACAGGAAATGAAAAAAAGATGTTGTCACATTCGCCGACCTTCGCCTGGCGAAGCATTTGGCGAATGCTCGCCACCACACTCGCCTGGCGAACTCGTTGGCGAAGACAAACAGTAGCTACTGGAAGTGTTCGCTGTAACACCCCACTTCCCAAATCAATTAAAATATAAACATTATAAATAAACATCAGAGTTCTTCCACCCAAAGTGCGATATCACATCATAAAAATCCAACACATACTTCATTAAAAATGTTTTCACTAAAATACAGCAGAAATTGTTCATATAATGAAATACATCAAATTCATGATACGTCACAGGAAAATAAATAAGTTCGACAAAAACAACTAAAACACCCAAGTCCCGTGCTACGTATCAGAGCATCTTAAGACTCGACTGGCACACCACAAATCCAAGCTAGCTAAGTACCTGGATTATCTGCACTTCCGAAGAAGCACAGACCACAACAACAGCAAAGGGGTGAGAAAACATGATCAAAATATATCGGTAATTACATACATGAAGTAAAGGTAGTATCTACAACAGTCATATCAATCATCACCCAACATTCACCAAACACGACATATAGTCCACCAATCAACATAATACATCATAATGAAAATATGCAACACAACACCATGCATGCGGTACCGACTCATTGGTTCTTCTATGGAACCCGGATAGATCACATACACCCACCCTTGGCCATGATCCGTCCCCACCAATTCCCACTCAAAGGAATACGAATGAATCACATACACTCCGTCGAGCAATGACTCATCCCACCAACACTTCATAATATGCATGACACCAAATGCATACAAATTAACACAAGCATACATTGTGCATACGATTCTCAGATCACACCACCATACATCACATATACATAGATATGTCTTACACCAATCAATCAGATACTTACATAAAGTATTAAGGAATTCACTTCCTATCACCAAATACGCAATCTCCCTCATTCAATCACCATCCCTACACTTACCATGATCAAAGGGATCCTACAAGGCTAATGCACAAGGCAAAACAACACAAAACCACATTCTGCCATCACGTTCGCTGAACCATTCGCTAGGCGAAGCCCCGCAGCGAATGCTCGCTATGGCTCGCCAGGAGAACCTGCTGGCGAAGCCTCGCTGGCCACATTCACCAGGCGAACTTTATACCCTTTAGGTCTGGGAGTTTATTTGGAATTACTCGCCACTGCTCGCTAACACTCGCCAAGCGAACCCTCGCTAACATTCGCCAGGCGAACCTTCGCCAACACTCGCCAGGTGAAACCCAGCGAATGCTGTGATACCCCAAAATCCCCACTGTTCTGCAATGCTATCTGAGCCAATTCCAAGCCTATAATCCTCATCTATTCTCCTACTCTATCAGTACTACAAACCACAAACATTATAATCATCAATTGACCTATAATTCTCACTCTAACACCAACATCAGATACTTTACCGGCATTCTCAGAGTTACTCAGAACCTATATGCTCCTTAATTTTCCTCTCGGAACCTATTTCATGTTCATATTATTACTATAGGAATTATACCCTAGAACCTATATCATGGTCACTGCCAAAGTCACAGAGATTATACAGAGCCTCACTAATACTCATGGTCATTATCCAAACCACAAAGGTTATATAGGAACTCACCAACAACAACACCCCTTCATCAGTGTAACAACAAATCATCAACGTATCATCTTATACATATATTTCATTATAAACAACAACAATCAACATCATAACAACAATTCAAACATATTCAATCAGAATACCTACGGGGTTAAGGAATCCCTTCTACCCAATTTCATGTAAATACCATCCCAATCCGTTTCTCCCCCCTTACCTCGATTATATCTTCGATTGATGAAGAATCCCCTACCAATTGATCGCTCTAGCCTTGTTCTTCTTTCTCTTGATCTTCCCCTCATAATCGCTTATCGTGTTCTCACTTCTCCCTTCTCTCCACTTTCTCTAACTTCCAAATGTATCGTACCAACTCCCTGACCCCCTCTAATTCCTTATTTTAATTATTTAATCCAAATAATAATATTAACTAAGAATAATAATATTCATAATAATATTAATAATATAAATAATAATATTTCACCAAATTAATGTTAATACTAATATTACTACTACTACTACTACTACTACTAATAATAATAATAATAATAATAATATCACCAACATTACTATTACTATAATATTATCATTTTCACTCCACGTCACCAAGACCAATCCTTACACATCAAGGATAAACACCCACAACACATCCAACACACCTCATCTAAGGGCACACCAACATAAAATAATTAAAATAACACCAAAATGACTAAAATAAATAAAATGGATGTTACAACTCTCCTCCACTTTAATTATTTTCGTCCTCGAAAATTACCTGATGGAAACAGTTCCGGATACGCTTCTCGCATCCTACTTTCCAACTCCCAGGTCACGCTGCCTCCTGCAACACCTCCCCAAGCTATTTTCACTAACGGTATCTCCTTCCCTCAGTGCTGTTTCATCTTACGGTCTTCGATCCTCAACGGCATCGTCTCAACAGTAAAATTCTCTCGGACTTGCACCTCATCTCTCGGAATCACATGAGATGGATCCGAAACATACTTTCACAATTGCGACACATGAAACACATCATGCAAATTCGACAATTCAGGCGGCAACGCCACCCTGTAAGGCACATCACCAACTCTTTGCAAAATTTGATACGGTCCAATAAACTTAGGATCCAGCTTCTTGGACTTCAACGCACGACCTACACCAGTCATCGGGTTAACTCTTAGGAATACGTGATGACCTTCACTGAATTCCAATTCTTTCCTCCGGTTATCATGGTAACTTTTCTGTCTACTCTGAGACACCTTCATTTTCTCACGAATCATCTGAATCGTCTCAGTAGTCTGCTGTACAATTTCTGGTCCAAGCACTACATTCTCACCAGTCTCATACCAACACAGAGGAGTCCTACACCTCCTTCCATACAAAGCCTCAAACGGTGCCATTCCGATACTAGAATGGTAACTATTGTTGTACGTGAACTCAATCAATGGCAAATGAGTGTCCCACGCACCACCTTTCTCCAACACACAAGCCCTCAACAAATCCGCAAGCGACTGAATAGTCCTCTCCGACTGACCATCAGTTTGTGGATGATAAGCTGAACTCAACTTCAACTTAGTACCCAACGCTTCCTGTAAACTCTTCCAAAATTCCCAAGTAAACCTCGGATCTCTATCCGACACAATACTGGACGGAACACCATGTAGCTTCACAATTACCCGAATGTAAATCTCTGCTAGCTTCGTCAACGGGAAACTAATATTAATCGACACAAAATGTGCAGACTTCGTAAGTCGATCCACAATCACCCATATAGCATCAAATCCTCTCGCCGTATTCGGCAAACCAGTAACAAAATCCATAGTTATACAATCCCATTTCCAAACTGGAACTTCCAACGGTTGCATAAATCCAGAAGGTCTCTGGTGCTCTACCTTCGACTTCTGACACGTCAAACAGGCATAAACAAACTGAGCTATGTCTCTTTTCATACCAGACCACCAAAATAACTTCTTTAAATCATGATACATCTTCGTAGCTCCCGGATGGATACTCAGATTACTACGATGTCCTTCACTCAAAATTAACATTTTCAGTTCCTCATTATCTGGCACACAAATTCTGCCTCTAAATCTCAACACACCTATACCATCCAGTTTAAAATCATTATCGGAGTCATTTCCTGCTCCAGTCATCAAATCTACTAACTTCACATCCAACTTCTGGTTCTCTCTAATTGTATCCAAGAAGTCATTATTCACCTACAACATCCCCAACATCACACTGTATGTCATAGTCTCGCAAACCATGCTCAAATCTCTGAATTGTTTAATTAGTTCCATTTCTTTCACCATTAAAGCCGACATATGAATCGCTTTTCTGCTCAAAGGATCTGCCACTACATTAGCCTTTCCTGGATGATAACTTAAACTGAAGTCATAATCCTTTAAGGATTCCAACCATCGCCTCTGCCTCCTATTCAGCTCCCTCTGATCAAATAGATACCTTAGACTCTTATGATCACTGAACACTTCAAATCTCGAACCATATAAATAGTGCCTCCAGATTTTTAACACAAAAACAACCGCAGCCAACTCAAGATCATGAGTAGGATAATTCCGTTCATGCACTCTTAATTTTCAAGAAGCATACGCTACCACTTTACCATTCTGCATAAGAACTTCGCCTAATCCCATCTTAGACGCATCACAGTACACTACAAAAGGCTCACTCGGAGTCGGCAACACTAACACCGGTGCCGTAGTCAATTTCCTTTTTAATTCTTCAAAGCTTTCTTCACAAGCAGCATCCCACACAAAAACTTGGTTCTTTCTCGTCAACTGAGTCAATGGCAACGCTAAAGTAGAGAACCCTTCAATAAACCTTCGGTAATAACCTGCCAAACCCAAAAAGCTTCTAATTTCCGTCGCTGTCTTCGGTGGTTCCCACTGTAACACTGCACTTACTTTTGATGAGTCAACAGATATTCCATCACCAGAATCACATGCCCCAAGAAACTCACTGTCTCCAACCAGAACTCACACTTCGACAGTTTAACAAACAACTTATTATCCTTCAGCACCTGCAAGGCAATTCTCAAATGTCCTGCATGTTCTTCATCAGACTTAGAATAGATTAAGATATCGTCAATAAACACAACAATGAACTGATCCAAATAAGAATGGAAAATTCGGTTCATATACTCCATAAATACTCCCGGCGTATTAGTCACTCCAAAAGGCATTACAGCATATTCGTAATGTCCGTATCGAGTTCTAAAAGCCGTCTTCTGAATATCATCTTCTTTAATTCTGATCTGATGATAACCCGACCTCAAGTCGATCTTGCTGAACACACGAGCTCCTACCAATTGGTCCATCAAATCTTCAATCCTTGGGAGAGGATACTTATTCTTAACAGTCACCTTATTCAACTGACGGTAATCGATGCACAGACGCATACTACCATCCTTCTTTTTCACCAATAGTACTGGAGCTCCCCACGGCGACGCACTCGGCCGGATAAACTTTCTATCTAATAACTCTCCAATCTGAGACTTCAATTCGGACAACTCTACTGCCGACATCATGTACGGCGCCATAGAAATAGGCCTCGTACCAGAAACAAGATCAATACTAAATTCAACTTCTCGCGTCGGAGGCAATTCCGTAATGTCGTCAGGAAACACTTCCGAAAATTCATTCACCACTGCCAATTCCCCCATTGACGCTTTTCTATCCACCGATAACGATGCAAATAAAGCAAACACTTTATCTTCGTCCTCCAACAAGGTCCTCAATTCTTTAGTAGACAGAGAACTCGCCAACCCTTCCTCTTCAGGAGTAAGGAACAGTAACACCTTCCGAAAACAATCAACGTAGACTCGGTTGAACTCTAACTAGTTCATACCCAGAATAACATCCAAATTACCAAGCGGTAGGCAAATCAGATCCACTCCGAAATCTCTACCGAAAATAGTCAACGGACACTTCAAACATACCAAAGAAGTAGTCACTAAACCAATAGAGGGTGTCTCAATAGTCATCTGTCGTTCAAGAGTAGACGGTACCAATCCTATTCTCTTCACACAATCAACAAAAATGAACGAGTGGGTTGCACACGTATCAATAATAACAGTCAAAAGAATATTATTGATAATACAAGTACCTTTGGTAGCACGCTCCTCACTGACAGCTTGAGTTCCCGCCAAAGCAAACACTTTACCACCAGCCGGAGACGCCTGAGACTTCTTCGGCTTCTCACAATGCGTACTGATATGGCCTATCTCACCACAGTTATAACAAATGGGCATAGTGGCCCTACACTCAGCTATCACATGGCCTGGCTTACCACACTTGAAACACTTCCTTACCCCCTCCTTAGGACAATCCTTAGCATGATGACCTGTGTCACCGCATCGGAAACATTTCCCATCAGCAGACGCATCCCCTTCTCTGGACCACTTATCGGTAGCAACCTTACGTTTTCCTTTGTCAGCCGAAACACTATAAGGAGTACCACTGAATTTCTGTTTACCCTTACGGTCATTCACAGCCTTATAATGCGCAATCTTGGCCCGGTTATCATTGTCATAGATCCTACTCCTGCTTACTAGCTTAGCGTAGTTTCTAATCATCTGACAAGCAATTCCCAGCTTAACTTCCGGACGCAATCCATTCTCAAATTTCAAACACTTGGATGTCATCGCATCATCAGTATTGTAATGAGGACAATACTGCACTAACTCTTCAAACTTTGCGGCATACTCCGCTACGGTCATACCACCTTGCTTCAGTTCCAAGAATTCGATCTCCTTAGCACTTCGAATGTCTTCCGGAAAGTACTTCTCTAGAAAACCTTTACGAACCACGTCCCAAGTAATCATAGTTCCTGCAGTCACCCACCTCTGGCGGCAATTATCCCACCAAGCTTCAGCCTCACCCTCCAGCATGTGAGTACCAAATCTCACCTTTTGCTCATCACTGCAATTCATAGTTCTGAAAATCTTTTCAATTTCCTTCAGCCACTTCTGTGCAGCTTCAGGGTCCAAAACTCCTCCTTCAAACGTCGGCAGCTTATTACTCCGAAACTGCGCCAAATCTATAAATTGAGCATCTGCAGCTTGGTTCTGGTTAGCAACTGCCTGCGCCATCGCTTGCATAGCAGCAGCCATAGCAACATCATTCCTTCCTGCCATACTGCTTAACAATAACAACACCAGGTTAAACGATACACAATCTCTATCCTAAGGACAGACTCAACTCGACTCAACAACACTGGTCGGACGGACGGACCTGCTCTGATACCAATTGTAACACCCCACTTCCCAAATCAATTAAAATATAAACATTATAAATAAACATCAGAGTTCTTCCACCCAAAGTGGGATATCACATCATAAACATCCAACACATACTTCATTAAAAATGTTTTCACCAAAATACAGCGGAAATTGTTCATATAATGAAATACATCAAATTCATGAAACGTCACAGGAAAAGAAATAAGTTCGACAAAAACAACTAAAACACCCAAGTCCCGTGCTACGTATCAGAGCATCCTAAGACTCGACTAGCACACCACAAATACAAGCTAGCTAAGTACCTGGATTATCTGCACTCCCGAAGAAGCACAGACCACAACAACAACAAAGGGGTGAGAAAACATGATCAAAATATATCGGTAATTACATACATGAAGTAAAGGTAGTAACTACAACAGTCATATCAATCATCACCCAACATTCACCAAACACGACATATAGTCCACCAATCAATATAATACATCATAATGCAAATATGAAACGCAACACCATGCAACGCAACACCATGCATGCGGTACCGACTCATTGGTTCTTCTATGGAACCCGGATAGATCACATACACCCACCCTTGGCCATGATCCGTCCCCACCAATTCCCCACTAAAAGGAATACAAATGAATCACATATATGTGGAGGCAAATCGCCACACATTATACAAGTCTGCAAGACATTGTTCAATACAGGTTTCGATGATGACAAATTACAGCCTTGGATAGATTGGAAATTATAAACTCCAGATCAACCAAACAGATGCACCGTATCACCTACCATATCCTTCTATACTTGTCTTAAAACTGTTGTAGTAAATATGCTATGTGTAGATAAAATGCAATCATGACCAGAGGCATGAAAATCCACAAACTGATGAATTTTTGCAGGTTTGCAGGACATGAGTCTACCATAGGGTCGGCGCATGCATCAGAGCAATTTCCCACTGGTCAGCGCATAAAGGCAATGAGTCGACCATAGGGTTGGCGCATGAAGGAAATAGTTTTCAACGGGTCAGCGCACGCCGACTGTATGGTCGACGTATACTGATGCAGTTTCCAGATTTTTAGAAAACACAGGCCATGCGTCGATGCACAGACCTGTTACGGTCGACCGTTCGCGCGGAAATCGTGTTTTTAAATGATTCCCTCTTCTATTTGAAATACTGTTATGTCCTAAATTGGGTTGGTACTATATATACTTGTTTAACCACTTGTGTCATTTCAACATTTGATAACATTTGATTCATGTGTTCAAAAACAAGAAAGAGTGAAATAGGTGTCCAAGATTCATCATCTTCATCTTCAACATCTCACAACACATCAATTACACACAACCATTTTTGAAGTGCATTGTGAGTGATTCAAGGTGATAAGGTTCGAAGCTTAGATTGGAGAGTCAAGTTCGGGTTGAAGCTTGTGACAGGTTCTTTCATGAATAAAACCTTTAGGGTTTTACCCTCCAAGATTGGTTGGAATTTTGGGGGTTTTTGGACGAGATTCTTCATCAAGGGTCAACTGAGCGAAGGTGATTGTGAAGAGGTGTTCTTCACAAATTCTAGTCGCGGATTCAGTGATATTGAAGGGAAGATCTCGGGTTCGATTTGTTGCCGTTGAGATCAGCCAGAGCCGAAGGTTTGAACAACAATGTGTTATTCAATAAGGTGGCTGGAGTCGGAGGTCCATCAACAACAATCGGAGGACTTGATTCATCTTGAATCAAGGGGCAAGGAGTGAAAGCAACTTTGAACACATTGAGATTTCTGTTGTATATTTGCTGCTCAATCCTTGTATATACTGTTACATTCAACAGGTGATATCTATAAAATATATCTCAATTCTAGTTTTAGAATTGAGGGCAGACGTACCCCAAAGCGAGGACGACGGGGGAACTGCCTCACCAAATACTTGTCTTCTCTATTTTTCAGCATTTACGTTATAGCTCAAAAATAAGTGATTTTAGTATAAGCACTATTGTCAAACTGTGATATCAATTGAGTAAGAGGTTAAAACTCTGTTTTTGACTCCAAAGTACAATAAGACATTGTACTAGACTATTTGGAATCACTTACTCAACATAAAAATCACTTGGAGTGTTTTGCACACCAAGTGTTTGACAAATTGTGTTAACCAAAATTAGCTTACCTGTGTATCTAGTTTTGGTTTGCTTCTTTAATCATTGGAACTAGGAATCCTAACAACTGAAGTAGATCATTGATAAGTGTGATTAGTGTTGTGATTCTATTTTCCATATTGTCATTAATCCAAAGGCTTACGCATATCCGGTTTTCCAATAACCGTTCGTTTTAGACTATATTTTCCTCGGCCGCTTCCGCACTTAAAACAATTTTTCAAAACCAATTTTTAAATTGGTAGCGCCGACTCAAATTTTAATTGGGGATTTATTCAACCCCCTCCCCTTCTAGATCCGTGCCATAGTCTAACAAGTGGTATCTAGAGCTTCGGTTTCTCGGTGCTTCAAATACAACGTTGATAGAAAATGGCTAATGAACCAAAAGGGGCGTACAATAGAGCTCCTGTTTTCAACGATGAAAATTATAGTTATTGGAAAGACTGTATGCGGGTGCATATAAACTCCATAGACAGAAAAATATGGAACGTTATCCTCAATAGTCCAACAGAAATTACTATGACCAATGCGGATAACGTAGTTGTGCCAAAGCCCGAAGCACAATGGACCGATGACGATGAGAAAAAATACAATTATGATTGGAAAGCCAAAAATATCTTAATCTCCTCATTACGTGTAGATGAATACTATCGTGTATCCCATTGTCCTACTGCTAAGGCCATGTGGGATTCACTACAAATAGCTCATGAGGGGACAAACGATGTTAAGTTGGCTAGAATCAACACATTAACACAAGAGTTTGATCTCTTTTTCATGGAGCAAGGGGAAACCATTGCTGACATGCAAAAGAGATTTACTCATCTCATCAATCGTTTACATTCATTAGGTAGGCCTATTTCCAATGATGTTGCTACTAATAAGATCTTAAGATGTCTAAACAGGGAATGGCAGCCAAAAGTGGCCGCCATCAAAGAAGCACATGATCTTACCTTATTAGACTTGACAACATTGTTTGGCAAACTACAAGAGCATGAACAGGTACTCTTGAGCCTAGACCAACGCGAAAAGATGGAAAAGAAAGACAAAAAGAAGGTGAGTGAAAAGAAATCGATAGCTCTCAAGACTTCCTCCTCGAAGTCTCAAGCAAAAGAGCAAAGTGATTATTCCTCAAGCGACGAAGAAGAAGAGGACAAGAGCGAAGATATGGGGTTGTTTGTCAAACGGTATAACCGTTACGTGAGAAAGAACGACATCCAACATTCCAAGAAGAACTTGGTAAACTTCCGGAAATAATCAAGGTACTCCAAGGATGATGACTCAAAAGGTAAAAAGACTAGAGGGACGTGCTACAAGTGTGGAAAGCCCGATCACTACAAACTAGACTATCCGATGAACAAAAAGGGAAAGGAAAAGGAATCATCAAAGTCACACAAGAAATCATCAAAGCCTAGGAGAGCGTACATAGCGTGGGAAAGCGACAGCGACTCTTCCTCCAATGATGAAAGCTTTAGTGATGAAGAAGAGTCCGTGAATCTATGTCTCTCCGCTCATCAGAAAAATAAGAAAAAACAGGTACGTCACTCTAAATATGATAAGTCCTCAAATATGTCGCATTCAGAATTACAAACCGCATTTGATGCTTTAAACAATGAAGCAATTGAAGCCTTCAAGAAACTTGCCTCAAATAAAAGAATTTTTACGTATTTAGAGCACAAAGTTAAAGAGTCCGAAAAGAAATTAGAGGACCTTAAGGCTTCCATTGTGAAAGACAATGAATCGGATTGTAAGGACAATAGAAATCCTTTCGACTTTGGGTGTGATACTTGTCATATTTGGCAAGATGAGGTTAGAAACCTCAAGGCCAAATTAAACAAGGCACTTGAGCCTAAAATTACATTTGCAATTGATAAAAAGGATTTTAGAAAAAGTATGATTAACCCATACCAAAAATATGCATATGTAATTAGGGATCAAGCAAGTAAAAGTGATTCTAAAGTCAATTTTGCATGCTTATATTGTTGCAAGAAAGGCCACTCCATTGGTAAATGCCGATTTAGGAGATTTCTTGTTCCTAAAGGCATCTACCAATGGTTTCCCAAACACAACCATTTTGTCGCTAACCTATTAGGACCCAATATGCCATTGGGTACCTCCTTGTGCTAATTATGTTTTGATAGGTGAAATGTGTCGAGACCACCGAGAGAAGATGGGTTCTCGACAGTGGGTGCTCAAGACACATGTATGGAGACATATCCTTATTCATAGACTTTGTGGCTAAGAAGAAAGGGTATGTAACTTATGGTGATAACAACCGCGGAGCAATACTAGGTAAAGGTAGTGTAGTTAATCCCGCCTCTACTATGATTTCCGACGTGTTGCTTGTCGAAAACCTTAAACATAATCTGCTTAGCATTAGCCAATTATGCGACAAAGGATATAATGTATCTTTTTCAAAAGATTGTTGCTAAATTGTGCATGAAAATGATAAGAAGAATATGTTTAATGGTTTTAGAGTAAACAACGTATATATGCTTGACTTAAATGAAGTATCATTAACAAGGGACAAATGCCTCATAACTATGAGTGAAGACTCATGGCTATGGCATAGGCGTTTAGCGCATGTTAACTTTGACTTACTCAACAAGGTAGTCTCAAAAGACCTAGTTTTAGGACTTCCCAAAATAAAGTTCACCAAGGATCACCTTTGTAATGCTTGTCAAAAAGGGAAGCAAACGAGGATCTCATTTAAATCCAAAAAGATAATTTCAACTACGAGACCTCTTGAACTTCTTCATATGGACTTGTTTGGGCCTTCTAGGATCAAAAGTCTAGGAGGAAACTATTACGGGTTCGTAATAGTGGACGACTTTTCTAGGTTTTGGTGGACCATCTTTTTAGTAAGTAAAAGTGATACATTTGCCGCTTTTGAAAAGTTTGCTAAGCTTTCCCAAAATAAGTTAAATACAAACATAGTGTCAATTAGAAGCGACCATGGAGGTGAGTTTGAAAATCACTTATTTGAAGAATATTGCGGTAACCATGGTATAGATCATAACTTCTCTGCTCCACGCACCCCTCAACAAAACGGGGTTGTGGAGCGTAAAAACCGTATTTTAGAAGAATTGGGAAGAACAATGATTAGCAAAAGTGGTTTACCAAAATATTTTTGGGCCGACGCCATTAGTAAGGCGTGTTATGTTTTGAATAGGGTGCTTATTCACCCTATTCTAAATAAAACACCGTATGAACTTTTAAAAGGGAGAAAGCCAAATGTTTCTCACTTGCATGTGTTTGGATGCAAATGCTTTGTATTAAACAATGGAAAGGAAAACTTGGGCAAATTTAATTCCAAAGCCGATGAAGGTATCTTCCTCAGATACTCTCAATCGAGTAAAGCATATAGAATATATAATAAATGATTACTTGCTGTAGAAGATTCTGTGCATGTTACTTTTGATGAGTCCTATCCGAGAAATGTCGGAAAGGATATTGTTGTTCATGGTGCAGGTACATCCACAGAAGACATACTCAAAAGTGGCAAGACGGGGATTGATCAACCTGACAAAGTCAAAGATGAGGAGGATAAGGATGTACACCATGATGAAACAGAGGAAGTTCATCCGCCTTTAAACGACGATCTCCCTCAAGCTTGGAAGTCATCTAAAGACCATCCAATGGAAAACATTCTCAGAGACATCACAAAGGGTGTAACAACTCGATCGAAGCTAAGTAATTTATGTTATTACTTCGCATTCGTCTCAAAAATTGAACCTAAAAACCCTAAGGAAGCCCTACTCGATGAACACTGGTTTTTGTCAATGCAGGAGGAACTGAATCAGTTCACTAGAAATGAGGTTTGGGACCTTGTCCCTCCTCTGCAAGGTCATCGAGTAATCGGCACCCGATGGGTGTTTAGAAATAAACTGGACGAAACGGAGTAATAACTCGCAACAAGGCGAGATTAGTCGCGCAAGGGTATAACCAAGAGGAAGGCATCGACTATGAGGAAACTTATGTGCCGGTTTCCCGACTCGAGGCTATACGCCTTTTACTTGCTTTCGCTTGTGCGAAGGATTTTAAGTTATTTCAAATGGACGTCAAGAGTGCGTTCCTTAACGGGTTCATAAATGAAGAAGTCTATGTTGCTCAACCACCTGGTTTTGAGTCTCATGAGTATCCTGATCATGTCTACAAACTGAAAAGAGCTTTGTACGGTCTCAAACAAGCTCCTAGAGCTTGGTATGAGAGACTAAGCAAATTCTTACTTGATCAAGGCTACTCAAGAGGAAAGGTTGATACTACTCTCTTCATTAAACGTCAAGGAAAACACTTAATTCTTGTACAAATTTATGTTGACGATATCATATTTGGATCCACTAACATGAATCTCGTAAGAGAGTTTGTTGAGTTTATGCAGGGTGAATTCGAGAGGAGTATGATGGGTGAACTCACATACTTTCTCGGTTTGCAAATCAAGCAACTGAAGGAAGGAACATTCGTGAGCCAAACAAAATATTGTTTGGAGATTCTCAAGAGATTTCACATGGCAAATTTAAAAGCCATTGACACTCCTATGCCAACATGCGTAAATATGAGTAAAGATGAAAGTGGTAAGAATGTTGAGGTAAAAAGGTACAGAGGTATGATTGGCTCGCTTCTATATCTTACTGATTCTCGTCCCAACATTATGTTTAGCGTATGTATGTGCGCCAGATACCAATCATGTCCTAAGGAATCCCACCTAAAGTCTGTCAAACGCATACTTCGATACCTATCTGGTACTCCGAAATATGGACTGTGGTGTTACAAAGGTAATGATTGTTCATTGGTAGGCTTCTCCGATTCCGATTTTTCCGGTTGCAAATCGGATAGGAAAAGCACCAGCGGTACGTGTCACTTATTTTCAAATTCCTTTGTCAGTTGGCACAACAAGAAACAGGTGTCTGTTGCTCTGTCAACCGCCGAAGCGGAATACGTAGCCGCCGGTAGTTGTTGTGTGCAAGTCCTCTGGCTTAAACAACAACTATTGGACTTCAATTTGAAGCTAGAACGTGTTCCAATATTTTGTGACAAAACCAGTGCTATAAATCTTACCAAAAATCCGGTGTTGCATTCGCGTACCAAACACATAGAAATTTGACACCATTTTCTGAGGGACCATGTAGAGAAGGGTGACGTTGTCTTTGAACACGTTGATACCAAAAACCAACTAGCGGACATTTTCACAAAGCCGCTAGCCACTGAGCCCTTCTGTCATATCCGTCGAGAACTTGGTATTCTCGACATTTCTGATTGGATTTAACAATTACTACGTTCATAATTAATCTATTTACAACTATGCTTTTGTACTACTAACAAGTTTAGCTTTTGTTGC
This sequence comes from Lathyrus sativus, assembly GCA_963859935.3. Taxonomy (NCBI): domain Eukaryota; kingdom Viridiplantae; phylum Streptophyta; class Magnoliopsida; order Fabales; family Fabaceae; genus Lathyrus; species Lathyrus sativus. Next base: position 608,554,490 of record OZ012739.1, read on the forward strand.
AAGTACAAATATGTGGTTAACAAGTGTGGTCGGTATAGAGGTGATATTGCTCCCTTCTCTCTCTTTTTTTTCTATCTCTAAACATTCATGACTTGAAGTTAAGTATATCGTTTAACAATCATGGTACTTATATATGTCTATGACGTTTGCTGCTAATACTATGTGTGTTGAATGCAAATTATATTGTGAAAGGGTGAATAGGCATGATAAATAGGCAAGTGTGGCATTCTGCATTATATGAAACTGAAAAATTGGGTTTTTGAAGGTTATGAGTCGACCTAAACAGGACAGCGGTCGACGCATGCTGTAGACTTTCAAAATTATCAAAAAAATACACAGTATGCGTTGATGCATGCAGGGGCTATGGTCGACGGCTCGCGCAAAAACTCAGAATTTTTTTTGAAAACCGTTTCAGTTTCTCTTCTTCTTCATTTAATGTACTGTCAACTTTTGTTATGATTTGATATTGCATTTGTCTTGTAAATTGCATCTAGGCCTCTATTGTGTCCTCTTGTCTCCTCCCTCTTACCAAAACCCTAAAACCTCTCTCTATTAAAGGGAATAGTCCTCATCTTCTCCAAAATCATCCTCAACTATTCTCTTCAAAGTTCATCTCTACAAAATCTCCAAAAATCATCATCAATGGCTTCTCTTTTTCGCAAAAATACAGGTAAGAGATCAAGGGCCTCATCATCATCTGCTTCAGTCCCCATTACCGCTGTCTCACTAGTTCATCCACCTGCTGTCGAAAACTTCAACAAGAGTCTCAGAAAAAAAGCAATCGTTCTAAAGCATGCCTTCTACCAGGCAACGGCGGAGCGCTTGCATCTCACCCAAATTCTGTCTCTGCTGGAGGTTCAGGGGTTCTTCAAGTTTCTGGATTGCAACACAAAGTATAGTGAAGATTTGGTCCGAGTGTTCTACACAAATATGCATGGTAACTTTCAAGGTCAATATTTCCACACTTCTGTCGGCAATAAACTGGTAAACATAAATTCTGAAGTCTGGAACAAGTATTTTGATTTGACTGTCGACGCTGATGCACCACCTCTTCATGAGGTAACGGACACTCATACGGTGCCAGGGTATGAGTTTAAGAGCGCTCTGAATGACATGCTCAAAAGATCCTATCCAGATGCCATTGTCAACAGTGATGCCTTTCCTAGAACGGTCACAGCCGGGAAACTCCAAACAGGGGAGCGCGTTCTTCAGTGGATTGTCGCTCGCATCCTACGACCGAAAAAAAGGTGGATTGTCCCGTGTCGAGCAAGCTGAGGTACATCTCATCTATATATTGAAACATATAATCAAAATAAACTGGACAAACTATATTGCAAGCAGGATTTTTGCTCTGAGAGACTCAAGTAGAGGCACTGCTCTAGCCTATGGGTCATTTATTTCGGAAATTCTTGCCGCAACAAATGTTGTATACCCAACATTTCCTTTTGTTTCAGTCCCCTCTGACAAAGAATTTAGCACCAAAACCCTTGCCATGATGGGGTATTTTTGGTGTGATGAACGACAATCATACAGATTTGTCCGTCGAGCCAATATTCCTCGGGTGACTCGTGACAGTTCCGAAGAGGAAAGTGAAGAACAAGGTGAACAGGACGATGATGAAGAAAATACAGCTGCAGAGGTACAAGAACCTGTATGTGAGACGCAAGACTATCATCAATCGCCAGTTCAACATTCGTCTCCAAATACCGATTGGCTCCAACATTCAGCTCCATCTGAAGAATAAGAAGAAGGTTATACAAATCAGGGATGGGGTGAATGGCAATACACAGGCTGGACTACTCTGGGTAGATTCTACGACCCATATCACGGCTACCCTCAAGACTATCAACCTTCCCAGCACTCATCACCTCCTCCACCATCGGACAACTCTGAAGTAATTAATATGCTGCAGTCCATGCAGTTAGATCAACAAACCTTCATGAGGAGTCAAGATACGCAAGTGGAGGAGATCAGAGCTGAACTTCGTACTCAAAATGAAAGATTAACTTCATTTTCGACTCAGATGGACGCCCGTCTTGAAGCTCTTGTTGCATCGCATGAAAGGCAAGACCTGGAAATCACCGACTGTCTTCATCACCTCAACATGTCCGTAGAAGCGTTTGTGGACTTCTCGGATCCTTACCGTAATCCCGATGCTGCATACCGGGGGAGGGGTTGAGGTCGGGGTCGGGGATATTAGTTAAATAGTTGCATATTGGTTTATTCTGTGTACTTTCTATTTTTCCGTGTTATGTTTGCCTGAATATTCACCTATTTGCATCGTTTTCTTAATTATCTATTACTTCAAGTTACTTTTGTTCATTATCATTCTTATGTGTGAAGTTTGGTAATTAACTATCACCTATTGTATGTTTTCTGTTAATTGATGTGTTCTTCTTCTCTTTTTGATGTTGTCAAAGGGGGAGAAGAACATGTAGCAAGCAAGCACCAAAGCCAAGTCAGGATATTCACAACAGTTGAGGATTAACAACAATTGATGGTTGTTTGTTCTGCAGCCTTATATTACAAAAGAAAGGGGGAGCTTGTGTATACATTGCATATTGGTTGTTTTGGTTGTATACAGGTTGTCATAATCAAAAAGGGGGAGAATGTGGAGGCAAATCGCCACACATTATACAAGTCTGCAAGACATTGTTCAATACAGGTTTCGATGATGACAAATTACATCCTTGGATAGGTTGGAAATTATAAACTCCAGATCAACCAAACAGATGCACCGTATCACCTACCATATCCTTCTATACTTGTCTTAAAACTTTTGTAGTAAATATGCTATGTGTAGATAAAATGCAATCATGACCAGAGGCATGAAAATCCACAAACTGATGAATTTTTGCAGGTTTGCAGGACATGAGTCGACCATAGGGTCGGCGCATGCATCAGAGCAATTTCCCACTGGTCAGCGCATAAAGGCAATGAGTCGACCATAGGGTCGACGCATGAAGGAAATAGTTTTCAATGGGTCAGCGTACGCCAACTGTATGGTCGACGTATACTGATGCAGTTTCCAGATTTTCAGAAAACACAGGCCATGCGTCGATGCACAGACCTGTTACTGTCGACCGTTCGCGCGGAAATCCTGTTTTTAAATGATTCCCTCTTCTATTTGAAATACTGTTATGTCATAAATTGGGTTGGTACTATATATACTTGTTTAACCACTTGTGTCATTTCAACATTTGATTCATGTGTTCAAAAACAAGAAAGAGTGAAATAGGTGTCCAAGATTCATCATCTTCATCTTCAACATCTCAAAACACATAAATTACACACAACCATTTTTAAAGTGCATTGTGAGTGATTCAAGGTGATAAGGTTCGAAGCTTAGATTGGAGAATCAAGTTCAAGTTGAAGCTTGTGACAGGTTCTTTCTTGAATAAAACCGTTAGGGTTTTACCCTCCAAGATTGGTTTGAATTTTGGGTGTTTTTGGACGAGATTCTTCATCAAGGGTCAACTGAGCGAAGGCGATTGTGAAGAGGTGTTCTTCACAAATTCTAGTCGCGGATTCAGTGATATTGAAGGGAAGATCTCGGGTTCGATTTGTTGCCGTTGAGATCAGTCGGGGCCGAAGGTTTGAACAACAACGTGTTATTCAATAAGGTGGCTGGAGTCGGAGGTTCATCAACAACAATCGGAGGACTTGATTCATTTTGAATCAAGGGGCAAGGAGTGAAAGCAACTTTCAACACATTGAGATTTCTGTTGTATATTTACTGCTCAATCCTTGTATAAACGGTTACATTCAACAGGTGATATCTATAGAATATATCTCAATTCTAGTTTTAGAATTGAGGGCAGACGTACCCCGAAGCGAGGACGATGGGGGAACTGCCTCACCAAATACTTGTCTTCTCTATTTTTCAGCAGTTACGTTATAGCTCAAAAATAAGTGATTTTAGTATAAGCACTATTGTCAAACTGTGATATCAATTGAGTAAGAGGTTAAAACTCTGTTTTTGACTCCAAAGTACAATAAGACATTGTACTAGACTAGTTGGAATCACTTACTCAACATAAAAATCACTTGGAGTGTTTTGCACACCAAGTGTTTGACAAATTGTGTAAACCAAAATTATCTTACTTGTGTATCTAGTTTTGGTTTGCTTCTTTAATCATTGGAACTAGGAATCCTAACAACTGAAGTAGATCATTGATAAGTGTGATTAGTGTTGTGATTCTATTTTCCATATTGTCATTAATCCAAAGGCTTACGCATATCCGGTTTTCCAATAACCGTTCGTTTTAGACTATATTTTCCTCGGCCGCTTCCGCACTTAAAACAATTTTTCAAAACCAATTTTTAAATTGGTAGCGCCGACTCAAATTTTAATTGGGGATCTATTCAACCCCCCCCCCCCCCCCTTCTAGATCCGTGACATAGTCTAACAAGTGGTATCTAGAGCTCCGATTTCTCAGTGCTTCAAATACAACGTTGATAGAAAATGGCTAACGAACCAAAAGGGGCGTACAATAGAGCTCCCGTTTTCAACGGTGAAAATTATAGTTATTGGAAAGACTGTATGCGGGTGCATATAAACTCCATAGACAGAAAAATATGGAACGTTATCCTCAATGGTCTAATAGAAATTACTATGACCAATGCGGATAACGTAGTTGTGCCAAAGCCCGAAGCACAATGGACCGATGACGATGAGAAAAAATATAATTATGATTGGAAAGCCAAAAATATCTTAATCTCCTCATTATGTGTAGATGAATACTATCGTGTATCCCATTGTCCTACTGCTAAGGCCATGTGGGATTCACAACAAATAGCTCATGAGAGGACAAATGATGTTAAGTTGGCTAGAATCAACATATTAACACAAGAGTTTGATCTCTTTTTCATGGAGCAAGGGGAAACCTTTGCTGACATGCAAAAGAGATTTACTCATCTCATCAATCATTTACATTCATTAGGTAGGCCTGTTTCCAATGATGTTGCTACTAATAAGATCTTAAGATGTCTGAACAGGGAATGGCAGCCAAAAGTGGCCGCCATCAAAGAAGCACATGATCTTACCTTATTAGACTTGACAACATTGTTTGGCAAACTACAAGAGCATGAACAGGTACTCTTGAGCCTAGACCAACGCGAAAAGATGGAAAAGAAAGACAAAACGAAGGTGAGTGAAAAGAAATCGATAGCTCTCAAGACTTCCTCCTCAATGTCTCAAGCAAAAGAGCAAAGTGATTATTCCTCAAGCGACGAAGAAGAAGAGGACAAGAGCGAAGATATGGGGTTGTTTGTCAAACGGTATAACCGTTACGTGAGAAAGAACGACATCCAACATTCCGAGAAGAACTTGGTAAACTTCCGGAAACAATCAAGGTACTCCAAGGATGGTGACTCAAAAGGTAAAAAGACTAGAGGGACGTCCTACAAGTATGGAAAGCCCGGTCACTACAAACCAGACTGCCCGATGAACAAAAAGGGAAAGGAAAAGGAATCATCAAAGTCACACAAGAAATCATCAAAGCCTAGGAGAGCGTACATAGCGTGGGAAAGCGACAGCGACTCTTCCTCCAATGATGAAAGCTTTAGTGATGAAGAAGAGTCCGTGAATCTATGTCTCTCCGCTCATCAGAAAAATAAGAAAAAACAAGTACGTCACTCTAAATATGATAAGTCCTCAAATATGTCGCATTCAGAATTACAAACCACATTTGATGCCTTACACAATGAAGCAATTGAAGCCTTCAAGAAACTTGCCTCAAATAAAAGAATTTTTACGTATTTAGAGCACAAATTTAAAGAGTCCGAAAAGAAATTAGAGGACCTTAAGGCTTCCATTGTGAAAGGCAATGAATCGGATTGTAAGGACAATAGAAATCCTTTCGACTTTGGGTGTGATACTTGTCATATTTGGCAAGGTGAGGTTAGAAACCTCAAGGCCAAATTAAATAAGGCACTTGAGCCTAAAATTACATTTGTAATTGATAAAAAGGATTTTAGAAAAAGTATGATTAACCCATACCAAAAATATGCATATGTAATTAGGGATCAAGCAAGTAAAAGTGATTCTAAAGTCGATTTTGCATGCTTATATTGTTGCAAGAAAGGCCACTCCATTGGTAAATGCCGATTTAGGAGATTTCTTGTTCCTAAAGGCATCTACCAATGGTTGCCCAAACGCAACCATTTTGTCGCTAACCTATTAGGACCCAATATGCCATTGGGTACCTCCTTGTGCAAATTATGTTTTGATAGGTGAAATGTGTCGAGACCACCGAGAGAAGATGGGTTCTCGACAGTGGGTGCTCAAGACACATGTATGGAGACATATCCTTATTCATAGACTTTGTGGCTAAGAAGAAAGGGTATGTAACTTATGGTGATAACAACCGCGGAGCAATACTAGGTAAAGGTAGTGTAGTTAATCCCGCCTCTACTATGATTTCCGACGTGTTGCTTGTCGAAAACCTTAAACATAATCTGCTTAGCATTAGCCAATTATGCGACAAAGGATATAATGTATCTTTTTCAAAAGATTGTTGCTAAATTGTGCATGAAAATGATAAGAAGAATATGTTTAATGGTTTTAGAGTAAACAACGTATATATGCTTGACTTAAATGAAGTATCATTAACAAGGGACAAATGCCTCATAACTATGAGTGAAGACTCATGGCTATGGCATAGGCGTTTAGCGCATGTTAACTTTGACTTACTCAACAAGGTAGTCTCAAAAGACCTAGTTTTAGGACTTCCCAAAATAAAGTTCACCAAGGATCACCTTTGTAATGCTTGTCAAAAAGGGAAGCAAACGAGGATCTCATTTAAATCCAAAAAGATAATTTCAACAACGAGACCTCTTGAACTTCTTCATATGGACTTGTTTGGGCCTTCTAGGATCAAAAGTCTAGGAGGAAACTATTACGGGTTCGTAATAGTGGACGACTTTTCTAGGTTTTGGTGGACCATCTTTTTAGTAAGTAAAAGTGATACATTTGCCGCTTTTGAAAAGTTTGCTAAGCTTTCCCAAAATAAGTTAAATACAAACATAGTGTCAATTAGAAGCGACCATGGAGGTGAGTTTGAAAATCACTTATTTGAAGAATATTGCGGTAACCATGGTATAGATCATAACTTCTCTGCTCCACACACCCCTCAACAAAACGGGGTTGTGGAGCGTAAAAACCGTATTTAAGAAGAATTGGGAAGAACAATGATTAACGAAAGTGGTTTACCAAAATATTTTTGGACCGACGCCATTAGTACGACGTGTTATGTTTTGAATAGGGTGCTTATTCACCCCATTCTAAATAAAACACCGTATGAACTTTTAAAAGGGCGAAAGCCAAATGTTTCTCACTTGCATGTGTTTGGATGCAAATACTTTCTATTAAACAATGGAAAGGAAAACTTGGGCAAATTTGACTCCAAAGCCGATGAAGGTATCTTCCTCGGATACTCTCAATCGAGTAAAGCATATAGAATATATAATAAACGATTACTTGCTGTAGAAGAGTCTGTGCATGTTACTTTTGATGAGTCCTATCCGAGAAATGTCAGAAAGGATGGTGTTGTTCATGGTGCAGGTACATCCACAGAAGACATACTCAAAAGTGGCGAGACGGGGATTGATCAACCTGACAAAGTCAAAGATGAAGAGGATAAGGATGTACACCATGATGAAACAGAGGAAGTTCATCCGCCTTCAAACGATGATCTCCCTCAAGCTTGGAAGTCATCTAAAGACCATCCAATTGAAAACATTCTCGGAGACATCACAAAGGGTGTAAGAACTCGATAGAAGCTAAGTAATTTCTGTTATCACTTCGCATTCGTCTCACAAATGGAACCTAAAAACCCTAAGGAAGCCCTACTCGATGAACACTGATTTTTGTCAATGCAGGAGGAACTGAATCAGTTCACTAGAAATGAGGTTTGGGACCTTGACCCTCCTCCGCAAGGTCATCGAGTAATCGGCACCCGATGGGTGTTTAGAAATAAACTGGACGAAACGGAGTAATAACTCGCAACAAGGCGCGATTAGTCGCGCAAGGGTATAACCAAGAGGAAGGCATCGACTATGAGGAAACTTATGCGCCGGTTGCCCGACTCGAGGCTATACGCCTTTTACTTGCTTTCGCTTGTGCGAACGATTTTAAGTTATTTCAAATGGACTTCAAGAGTGCGTTTTTTAACGGGTTCATAAATGAAGAAGTCTATGTTTCTCAACCACCTGGTTTTGAGTCTCATGAGTATCCTAATCTTGTCTACAAACTGAAAAGAGCTTTGTACGGTCTCAAACAAGCTCCTATAGCTTGGTATGAGAGACTAAGCAAATTCTTACTTGATCAAGGCTACTCAAGAGGAAAGGTTGATACTACTCTCTTCATTAAACGTCAAGGAAAGCGCTTAATTCTTGTACAAATTTAGGTTGATGATATCATATTTGGATCCACTAACATGAATCTCGTAAGAGAGTTTGCTGAGCTTATGCAGGGTGAATTCGAGATGAGTATGATGGGTGAACTCACATACTTTCTCGGTTTGTAAATCAAGCAACTGAAGGAAGGAACATTCGTGAGCCAAACAAAATATTGTTTGGAGCTTCTCAAGAGATTTGACATGGAAAATTCAAAAGCCATAGACACTCCTATGCCAACATGCGTAAATATGAGTAAACATGAAAATGGTAAGAATGTTGAGGTAAAAAGGTACAGAGGTATGATTGGCTCGCTTTTCTATCTTACTGCTTCTCGTCCCGACATTATGTTTAGCGTATGTATGTGCGCCAGATACCAATCATGTCCTAAGGAATCCCACCTAAAATCTTTCAAACGCATACTTCGATACCTATCTGGTACTCCGAAATATGGACTGTGGTATTCCAAAGGAAATGATTGTTCATTGGTAGGCTTCTCCGATTCCGATTTTGCCGGTTGCAAATCGGATAGGAAAAGCACCAGCGGTACGTGTCACTTATTTTCAAATTCCTTGGTCTGTTGGCACAGCAAGAAACAGGTGTCTGTTGCTCTGTCAACCGCCGAAGCGGAATACGTAGCCGCCGGTAGTTGTTGTGCACAAGTCCTATGGCTTAAACAACAACTATTGGACTTTAATTTGAAGCTAGAACGTGTTCCAATATTTTGTGACAACACCAGTGCTATAAATCTTACCAAAAATCCGGTGTTGCATTCGCGTACCAAACACATAGAAATTCGACACCATTTTCTGAAGGACCATGTAGAGAAGGGTGACGTTGTCTTTGAACACGTTGATACCAAAAACCAACTAGCGGACATTTTCACAAAGCCGCTAGCCACTGAGACCTTCTTTCATATCCGTCGAGAACTTGGTATTCTCGACATTTTTGATCGGGTTTAACAATTACTACGTTCATAATTAATCTATTTACAACTTTGCTTTTGTACTACTAACAAGTTTAGCTTTTGTTGCAAGTACAAATATGTGGTTAACAAGTGTGGTCGGTATTAGGTGATATTGCTCCCTTCTCTCTCTTTTTTTTCTATCTCTAAACATTCATGACTTGAAGCTAAGTATATCGTTTGACAATCATGGTACTTATATATGTCTATGACGTTTGCTGCTAATACTATGTGTGTTGAATGCAAATTATATTGTGAAAGGGTGAATAGGCATGATATATAGGCAAGTGTGGCATTCTGCATTATATGAAACTGAAAAATTGGGTTTTTGAAGGTTATGAGTCGACCTAAACAGGACAGCGGTCGACGCATGCTGTAGACTTTCAAAATTATCAAAAAAACACACAGTATGCATCGACGCACGCAGGGGCTATGGTCGACGGCTCGCGCAAAAACTCAGAATTTTTTTTGAAAACCGTTTCAGTTTCTCTTCTTCTCCATTTAATGTACTGTCAACTTTTGTTATGATTTGATATTGAATTTGTCTTGTAAATTGCATCTAGGCATCTATTGTGTCCTCTTGTCTCCTCCCTCTTACCAAAACCCTAAAACCTCTCTCTATTAAAGGGAATAGTCCTCATCTTCTCCAAAATCATCCTCAATTATTCTCTTCAAAGTTCATCTCTACAAAATCTCCAAAAATCATCATCAATGGCTTCTCTTTTTTGCAAAAATACAGGTAAGAGATCAAGGGCCTCATCATCATCTGCTTCAGTCCCCATTACCGCTGTCTCACTAGTTCATCCACCTGCTGTCGAAAACTTCAACAAGAGTCTCAGCAAAAGAGCAATCGTTAGCATAGGGTAACAGACACTATGCTGATGCACCACCTCTTCAACAAGTATTTTGATTTGACTGTCGATGCTGATGCACCACCTCTTCATAGGGTAACAGACACTCGTACGGTGCCAGGGTATGAGTTTAAGAGCGCTCTGAATGACATGCTCAAAAGATCTTATCCAGATGCCATTGTTAACAGTGATGCCTTTCCTAGAACGGTCACAGCCGGGAAACTCCAAACAGGGCAGTGCGTTCTTCAGTGGATTGTCGCTCGCATCCTATGACCGAAAAAAAAGGTGGGTTGTCCCGTGTCGAGCAAGCTGACGTACATCTCATCTATATATTGAAACAAACATCAAAATAAACTGGCCATACTATATTGCAAGCAGGATTTTTGCTCTGAGAGACTCAAGTAGAGGCACTGTTCTAGCCTATGGGTCGTTTATTTCGAAAATTCTTGCCGCAGCAAATGTTGTATACCCAACATTTCCTTGTGTTTCAGTCCCCTCTAACAAAGATTTTAGCACCAAAACCCTTGCCATGATGGGGTATTTTTGGTGTGATGAACGACAATCATACAAATTTGTCCGTCGAGCCAATATTCCTCGGGTGACTCGTGACAGTTCCGATGACAGTTCCGAAGAGGAAAGTGAAGAACAAGGTGAACAGGACGATGATGAAGAAAATACAGCTGCAGAGGTACAAGAACCTGTATGTGAGACACAAGACTATCATCAATCGCCAGTTCAACATTCGTCTCCAAATACCGATTGGCTCCAACATTCAGCTCCATGTGAAGAACAAGAAGAAGGTTATACAAATCAGGGATGGGGTGAATGGCAATACACAGGCTGGACTACCCTGGGTAGATTCTACGACCCATATCACAACTACCCTCAAGACTATCAACCTTCCCAGCACTCATCACCTCCTCCACCATCGGACAACTCTGAAGTAATTAATATGCTGCAGTCCATGCAGTTAGATCAACAAACCTTCATGAGGAGTCAAGATACGCAAATGGAGGAGACCAGAGCTGAACTTCGTACTCAAAATGAAAGATTAACTTCATTTTCGACTCAAATGGACGCCCGTCTTGAAGCTCTTGTTGCATCGCATGAAAGGCAAGACCTGGAAATCACCGACTGTCTTCATCACCTCAACATGTCCGTAGAAGCGTTTGTGGACTTCTCGGATCCTTACCGCGATCCCGATGCTGCATACCGGGGGAGGGGCTGAGGTCGGGGTCGGGGATATTAGTTAAATAGTTGCATATTGGTTTCTTCTGTGTACTTTCTATTTTTCCGTGTTATGTTTGCCTGAATATTCACCTATTTGCATCGTTTTCTTAATTATCTATTACTTCAAGTTACTTTTGTTCATTATCATTCTTATGTGTGAAGTTTGGTAATTAACTATCACCTATTGTATGTTTTATGTTAATTGATGTGTTCTTCTTCTCTTTTTGATGTTGTCAAAGGGGGAGAAGAACATGTAGCAAGCAAGCACCAAAGCCAAGTCAGGATATTCACAACAGTTGAGGATTAACAACAATTGATGGTTGTTTGTTCTGTAGCCTTATATTACAAAAGAAAGGGGGAGCTTGTGTATACATTGTATATTGGTTGTTTTGGTTGTATACAGGTTGTCATCATCAAAAAGGGGGAGAATGTGGAGGCAAATCGCCACACATTATACAAGTCTGCAAGACATTGTTCAATACAGGTTTCGATGATGAAAAATTAAAGCCTTGGATAGATCGGAAATTATAAACTCCAGATCAACCAAACAGATGCACCGTATCACCTACCATATCCTTCTATACTTGTCTTAAAACTTTTGTAGTAAATATGCTATGTGTAGATAAAATGCAATCATGACCAGAGGCATGAAAATCCACAAACTTTTGCAGGACATGAGTCGACCATAGGGTCGGCGCATGCATCAGAGCAATTTCCCACTGGTCAACGTATAAAGGCAATGAGTCGACCATAGGGTTGGCGCATGAAGGAAATAGTTTTCAACGGGTCAGCGGACGCCGACTGTATGGTCGACGTATACTGATGCAGTTTTCAGATTTTCAGAAAACACAGGCCATGCATCGACGCACAGACCTGTTACGGTCGACCGTTCGCGCGGAAATCCTGTTTTTAAATGATTCCCTCTTCTATTTGAAATACTGTTATGTCCTAAATTGGGTTGGTACTATATATACTTGTTTAACCACTTGTGTCATTTCAACATTTGATAACATTTGATTCATGTGTTCAAAAACAAGAAAGAGTGAAATAGGTGTCCAAGATTCATCATCTTCATCTTCAACATCACACAACACATCAATTACACACAACCATTTTTGAAGTGCATTGTGAGTGATTCAAGGTGATAAGGTTCAAAGCTTAGATTGGAGAATCAAGTTCTGGTTGAAGCTTGTGACAGGTTCTTTCTTGAATAAAACTGTTAGGGTTTTACCCTCCAAGATTGGTTGGAATTTTGGGGGTTTTTGGACGAGATTCTTCATCAAGGGTCAACTGAGCGAAGGTGATTGTGAAGAGGTGTTCTTCACAAATTCTAGTCGCGGATTCAATGATATTGAAGGGAAGATCTCGGGTTCGATTTGTTGCCATAGAGATCAGCCGAAGCCGAAGGTTTGAACAACAATGTGTTATTTAATAAGGTGGCTGGAGTCGGAGGTCCATCAACAACAATCGGAGGACTTGATTCATCTTGAATCAAGGGGCAAGGAGTGAAAGCAACTTTCAACACATTGAGATTTCTGTTGTATATTTGCTGCTCAATCCTTGTATAAACTGTTACATTCAACAGGTGATATCTATAAAATATATCTCAATTCTAGTTTTAGAATTGAGGGCAGACGTACCCCGAAGCGAGGACGACGGGGGAACTGCCTCACCAAATACTTGTCTTCTCTATTTTTCAGCATTTACGTTATAGCTCAAAAATAAGTGATTTTAGTATAAGCACTATTGTCAAACTGCGATATCAATTGAGTAAGAGGTTAAAACTCTGTTTTTGACTCCAAAGTACAATAAGACATTGTACTAGACTAGTTGGAATCACTTACCCAACATAAAAATCACTTGGAGTGTTTTGCACACCAAGTGTTTGACAAATTGTGTAAACCAAAATTATCTTACTTGTGTATCTAGTTTTGGTTTGCTTCTTTAATCATTGGAACTAGGAATCCTAACAACTGAAGTAGATCATTGATAAGTGTGATTAGTGTTGTGATTCTATTTTCCATATTGTCATTAATCCAAAGGCTTACGCATATCCGGTTTTCCAATAACCGTTCGTTTTAGACTATATTTTCCTCGGCCGCTTCCGCACTTAAAACAATTTTTCAAAACCAATTTTTAAATTGGTAGCGCTGACTCAAATTTTAATTGGGGATCTATTCAACCCCCCCTTCTAGATCCGTGCCATAGTCTAACAATACACTCCATCGAGCAATGACTCATCCCACCAACACTTCATAACATGCATGACACCAAATGCATACAAATTAACACAAGCATACATTGTGCATACGATTCTCATATCACACCACCATACATCACATATACATAGATATGTCTTACACCAATCAATCAGATACTTACATAAAGTATAAAGGAATTCACTTCCTATCACCAAATACACAATCTCCCTCATTCAATCACCATCCCTACACTTACCATGATCAAAGGGATCCTACAAGGCTAATGCACAAGGCAAAATAGCACAAAACCACATTTTGCCATCACGTTCGCTGAACCATTCGCCAGGCGAAGCCCCCACAGCGAATGCTCGCTATGGTTCGCCAGGCGAACCTGCTGGCGAAGCCTCGCTGGCCACATTCGCCAGGCGAACTTTATACCCTTTAGGTTTGGGAGTTTATTTGGAATTACTCACCACTTCTCGCTAACACTCGCCAGGCGAACCCTGGCTAACATTCGCCAGGCGAACCTTCGCCAACACTCGCCAGGAGAAACCCAGCGAATGTTGCGATACCCCAAAATCCCCACTGTTCTGCAATGCTATCTGAGCCAATTCCAAGCCTATAATCCTTATCTATTCTCATACTCTATCAGTACTACAAACCACAAACATTATAATCATCAATTGACCTATAATTCTCACTATAACACCAACATCAGATACTTTACCGACACTCTCAGAGTTACTCAGAACCTATATGCTCCGTAATTTTCCTCTCGGAACCTATTTCATGTTCATATTATTACTATAGGAATTATACCCCAGAACCTATATCATGGTCACTGCCAAAGCCATAGAGATTATACAAAACCTCACTAATACTCATGGTCATTATCCAAACCACAAAGGTTATATAGGAACTCACCAACAACAACACCCCTTCATTAGTGGTAACAACAAGTCATCAACGTATCATCATATACATATATTTCATTATAAACAACAACAATCAACATCATAACAACAATTCAAACATATTCAACCAGAATACCTACGGGGTTAAGGAATCCCCTCTACCCAATTTCATGTAAATACCATCCCAATCCGTTTCTCCCCCCTTACCTCGATTATATCTTCGATTGATGAAGAATCCCCTACCAATTGATCGCTCTAGCCTTGTTCTCCTTTCTCTTGCTCTTCCCCTCAGAATCGCTTATCGTGTTCTCACTTCTCCCTTCTCTCCACTTTCTCTAACTTCCAAATGTATCGTACCAACTCCCTGGCCCCCTCTAATTCCTTATTTTAATTATTTAATCCAAATAATAATATTAACTAATAATAATAATATTCACAATAATATTAATAATATAAATAATAATATTTCACCAAATTAATGTTAATACTAATATTACTAATAATAATAATAATAATATCACCAACATTACTATTACTATAATATTATCATTTCCACTCCACGTCACCAAGACCAATCCTTACACATCAAGGATAAACAACCACAACACATCCAACACACCCCACCTAAGGGCACACCAACATAAAATAATTAAAATAACACCAAAATGACTAAAATAAATAAAATGGGTGTTACATTCGCTACCACTCGCTACCACACTTGCCTGGCGAAGCCTCTCGCCGCCCTCTTCGCCTGGAGAACTCGCTGGCGAAGACATAATTTGGCTACTGAATTGGTTCGCTCCCCATTCACTGGGATTCGCCTTGCGAACATTCGCTCCCATTCTCCTAGCGAATGCTAGCGAATCTGCGAACCCAGAAATCCCTAACTGTCCAAAATCGCCCAACCCTTCCAAAATCAACCGATTCTCACCAAAACAGTTTCAACCGCCTTAGTCTAACATTCCTCGACTAAACTTTACCACTTATTCTCATTTTGAAATGTTAAAACTCGGTTTCTACTGATTAAATCAAATTCGACCTAAAAACGGAAAATGAGCAAAACTCTCCCCAATCCAAAATCAAACCAACAGAAACATACATATCATACACATTGAAAGAATAATAAAGTTTCACACCCTTACCCGATTAATCGAAGCTTGGAAGTTGATTCTTGATGGTTCTAGGTTTTTCTCCTCTTCCTCCTCTTCTTTCTATTTCTTTCTATCTTTTTCTTTTCTCTCTATTTCCACTTATAACTCTTTCTATTATATTTCTCTCAAATAACAACTAATTAAGGATTATCTAAAACACCCTCTAATTAATTCCCAAAACTCTCCGAATAATAAAATATCATAATATGCACATATATCATATTAATATTCAAATTCCACCAATGAAATAATAATCAATCAAATAAATCAAAAGACTCAACAAAATGGGAAGTTCAGAATCGGGGCGTTACATGGAGACTCTTAGCCGTGAGTACAAACATTTTCTGTAAAATGATCCATCTCTATTCTTGCTGTTAGAACTTCTCTTTACACTTATTGTTTTAAAAAAACCTGTCTTCTTCCATGCGTGGTATCTCCTCAAAGGATAACTCGGTGGAGTTCCGTTTTGAAGGAGAATTGTGATTTGGTTCGATTACTTGTCAAGGTTTTATCTCCAAAGGAACTAGGTGATCTTGTTAACTTTGGTTTGTTGGTGAAATATGATGCTTCTGAGTTGCATCAAAAGTCATCCGATATTAACCATTTCCGTCCGAGATTCAGTCCCTTCCATGATGAGCTTAACTGAGGGCTGAACCTGAATATAATTATCTTGATCCTTAACTTGTGATTTGATTCCGTTAGGTCCATTCTGCTTATTAGTTGGTGTTTGCTTTGACAGGTTGGAATGAAACTGTGGTGCGAGGGACAACAAACTATCTCAGCACTGGGGTAATGTTAAGTTGTTAGTAAACAATTCTTAAAGATCAATGGAGGATCCTGCTGATGGTGTCATCGATTCACTGCCGAATTCCTAAAATCCAATAAAGTTTTGTCAAGGCCAGTCGGTGTCTAAACTCTTTTCCCAATCATCAGAAGTATCAGCAATGCCGCCGGTGCCAACACTGTTTCAATTTGCGCAATAGGCTCTAGAAAGTGGTGCTTGTTCTTTGGCTACATGTAACTTCGGTCGAACTCCTCAGCATGTTGGTCACGATAACTTTGTACTCGTAATTAAGCGGTTTGGCCGGTTAATCAAATTCTGTTGGCCGTAGTGTTCCTACTATTCTAGTAATTTGTCTACTTTGAGTCTTGTGATAACCATGAATTGCCTTGTAATTGAATTTGAAAAGAGCTCGTAATATTGATCTCTTTAAATCCCATTCTGTAACATCTTTAAAAAAAGTTGAAACATGGAGCATTGTTGTAGATTTTATTAATCCCATAGCAGGCGCTATTTAATAGCAGCAAATCTAGCAAATATATCTTGCTTTTGTTTATTAACGCTTTGGATTGTAGATCCTGTCATCATTATTTCCAGTTGTTTTCTACCTCCCATGCGCTTGTAACCACATCAACATCTTAGTTAACTACTTCATACTAACCACGATGGATCCACAAAGAATAAGGACCAAAATGCCGGAAAACCGAAGTCTCGACAACCAAATTAATTCACAGGAAAAAACAGCCTAGCGGATTTAGAGTAACGTGAACTAAACTTTGGCCACCACACCCCAAAGCAATACTTAATCAAATTGCAAATGCCGAGTTAAAATCCCAAATGAACGGTCTTCAAATCTTGAATCCAAATCCTTTTGTACCGGCAAGCTAAAAGGTTTTAAATACCACAGGTCCATGACCTTATTTCTCAACACAAACTTTGTCTTGACAAGTCCTTTTGATTGACGGAGGATAAGCTCAATAGAATCTGCAAGAGATGTCTTTAAGGCAAAAATGACCCTGCACATACTTGTTAGTCGCACATAAAAGTGAAAGATAAAATGTAAGAAAACACACAAGGAGGTGGAATCTTAAGGTCAAAAATTAGGTGTGACAAAAACCTAAAATTATCATGGTATGCTTTCGATTAGAACTTTGCCAATGATGTAAGGCATTGTCTCAAATCCCCAAACACCAAAGAGATAAGAAGTTAATCCCTAATCAACCATTTTGAACCAAGAAGTTGGTGTTTCTTCCGGATTTAAAAACCCTTAATTTAAACCAAGGAAAGGGTAGTTGTTTTTAGATAGTTTGAATATGCATTCAATCTTCGGGAGAATCAGTCCATCAATACATTATCCCACCCGAGGGTCAACCGCACACTTCACACACGTCACAAAGTGTCGAAGAAGTCGTGAAGATCCAAAACGTTTACAATGGATGTTCCTCAATAACCAATGACATGGAATTCACTGTAAAACCCCAAATTTAATTGGAATATTTTATTTAATTGTTTAAATAAGAATATTCATTTTTCGGTGATTTTCGGTAGTTTGTGGATTATTAGAAAAGTGTGCATTTTTGGGTTATTTATTTGATTAATAGTATATAATATTAATTTATTAGTATTATTATTATTTAAAATGAATATAAGTGAAATAAGGGTAATTTGGGCTTTTGGAGGAGTTAGTAAGGGTAATAAGGGAAAAGCTCAAATTGTGAGGCCCAAGACTAGGTTTGACAAAATAGAATTCTGAAGGGAATTAAGATTCATTTGTTAACCGTGAAAAGTATTGTGGCCAGAGAGCTCTAAGGAGAAGATTGGAGGCAGAAGATTCCCGGTGATAATCGTGAAGGCTTTGAATCAACTAAGGTATGAGGAGTATAACTTTTCACGATTTTCCATGTGTGCCTTTCAATGTAATTATGGATGAATTTAGGTTTAAGGGATTTTGGGTCGATTGTGGGAAAAGGGGAAATTGATGGTGAGGACCCTGATGTTTGTGGTTAGTGGTAAGTATTCGTGACTGTTAAAACATGGATATGAGAAATAGTGACCTTAGGCCTTCGTGGCCAAAAACCTTGAATTGTTATATGTCTGACCCTGTAGGGATAGAATATTGGATAGTGAGTAACTCTAATGCCTTAGGGTGTAATTGAAGGAAAAATTGTGATTTAAGGCATGAATATGTTGCGGGATTGGCCTAATAAACAATAGGTTTTAAGGCTTTAGCATCGTAAGACCTTAGGGATGATTTAGGGATGTTTTGGGGGCATTAGGAAAGTGAATCGTAGAGCTTTTTGAGTGATTTTAAGTTCTGGTGAGTAGGAGAACTTGTTGTCATCGCACTGTTCTCCTAGCGAAGAATGCTTCTCCTAGCGAACAGTGTTATTCCCAGACTCGCCTAGCAAAGAATGCTTCACCTAGCGAAGAAACTCGGCCCAGAATCGCCTCGCGAACATGCCAGCGAACGTAGCAGAGTTTCGTATATGTTGATCATGTGCAGCGATGCCTTGATGTTCGATTCTGTGATTTATGTGATGCGTTACCTTGGGGGTAACTATGATTTTTATGAGATTAACATGTGAGGTGTATATGATTATATGATGGTTTATATGATGTATTATGATGATATTACCATGACTTTGATGAATTATATGATGACATAAGACATGATAATGATTGTGATGATGATGACTATGATGAATGATGATGCACCTATGCTATTATTATGATGATGATTATTGATGTGTGCATCATGCATTCATGTGCATCCAGACTTCGGTTCAAGACCTCGATTACTTTGGCTTCAATCCCATTGTGTGGATGTGAAGTATTTTGATGTGTTCCGGTTCTCTAGTAGAATCGATCCTATTGATGGGGATCTATGGAGGGTTGATGGCCCAGTGTCCATCGAGCTGTGATGATTGGTACCACATGCATTGAGTTGTATCGCATATGCATTTATGAGTCCTTTTGTATAAATTATGGTGTTGTGGCCTTCGAGGCCTATTGATGAATGTGAAGGTTGAATATGATTATGATGCCATTTATATGTTGATTTTCATACATTGATTTTTATGAATTGTTTTACTCACCCTGCCTGTTTGAATGTTACTTCCACGTGGGTAACATGCAGATGACCGAGTTTAGCCGTGGACGCCGTCGAGGAGTTATTTTTGAAGTTTTGAGTCGTTAGCCCTTTTGGTTAACGTAGAGGGTCTTGCTCTGATATGTAACATCGGGTTGGGTTCTTTGAGTTAAACTATATACTGTTGAGTTATTTTTCTTATGTTCCCTAATGAGGAAAACCTTTACTTATGCCTTTTGAATTCCGCTATTTTATGTTGTTTGATGTATTTTGGGAAAAACCCGTTGTTTACGGAGCCGTGGCCTATTTTGATGACATTGGGAAATGTACGCCCTTTTGGTGGCTTTTTGTGAAATTTAATAATTACTCTGATATCTGTGTTATTTTGTCTTATTGTTTGTGGGGTAGAAAAGGGTGTCACATTAGTGGTATCAGAGCAGGTCGGTTTGTCCGGCCATGTTTTTATGTTGTTAGTCCCCTGTCAGTCCATAGTGTGAGAGCACTATTGGATGAGTTGTTTTCTTCTAACCCTGTTGGTGGTTGTAGATGCCTAGAAGGAATGATCGTGCTATTGCTGATGTGCTGGAATCACTTGCCCAAGTAATGGCTTAGATTGGTGGACCTCCAGATGAGTTCCATGCTTTGGGAAAGTTCCAGAGGAACAATCTGCCGACTTTTGTGGGCACTCATGATCCTGATGGTGCACAGAAGTGGCTGAAAGTGATTGAGAAGATTTTCCGAGTTATGGCATGCACTGATGCGCAGCAGGTAGATTTTGGTACGCATATGCTAGCAGAGGAAGCTGAAGACTTGTGGGATAACACTCGTCAGAGATTAGGAGATACTGGCATTGCAATAACTTGGGCTGTGTTCAAGGAAGAATTTTTGAGGAAGTATTTTCCTGAAGATGTTCGAGGAAAGAAAGAGGTGGAATTTCTTGATCTGAAATAAGGGAATACGACTGTGGCTGAGTATGCGGCAAGGTTTGAGTCTTTGGTCAAGTTTTGTCCGCATTACAACCGTGTTGATGCAAAGATGTCGAAGTGTCTCAAGTTTAAGAATGGGTTAAGACCAGAGATTAAGCATGGAATTGGGTACCAGTAGATTCGTAGGTTTGCGGAACTGGTGGACAAGAGCAGAATTTGTGATGAAGATAGTCGAGCTCGATCTACTCACTACAAGCAGCTGAGTGAGATGAAAGAGAAAGGTCAGTATAGAGGTAAACCGTATGTGACTTCTGGTGATAAAGGGAAGCAGAAGGCTTCTGATGGAAAAAAGCCACGTGGGGAGTAGCTACTGCTCCAAGTAAGTGTTATAAGTGTGGCGAGCAAGGCCACCATGCTGATAATTGCAGAGCGCTGATATATCATTGTTGTGGTAAGATGGGTCATAGAGCTACTGATTATAAATACAAAGCTCCGACTTGCTTCAACTGTGGAGAGAAGGGTCATATCAGTACCCAGTGTCAGCAGCCGAAGAAGACTGCTACTGCTTCTCAGACAAGTGGTAGAGTGTTTGCTTTGAGCGGTGCAAAAGAATCTAAGACAAATAACTTGATCAGAGGTACTTGTTTTATTAATGATGTTCAATTGATTGCTATAGTTGATACTGGTGTTGCTCATTCGTTTATTTCACTTGAAATTGCTAAGAAGTTGAATTTGAAATTGTCTTATATGATTGGGAGTATGGTTATTGATACCCTGGCTAATGGTTTTGTGACTATTGCCTTAGTCTGTTTGAGCTGTCCTTTCACTATTTATGATAAGAATTTTATGATAGACTTGGTCTGTCTACCCTTTCATCAGATTGATGTTATTCTTGGAATGAACTGGTTGGAGTATAATTATGTTCATATCGATTGCTACAGCAAGACTATGAGGTTTCCTGAGTTCGGTGATGGTGGAGAGCTTATGTTTGTATCTGTCAAGAAAGTAGAAGAACTCTTAGAATATGATTCTTAGATGTTTGCATTATTTGCATCGCTTCAAGTTGATGATGAAGCAGTGAACGTGGAACTACCAATTGTTCGGGAATTTCCTAAGGTGTTTCCAGACGACATGAGTAAATTACCTCCTGAGCGTGAGGTAGAGTTTACTATTGATGTGATACCGAGCACTAGTTCTGTGTCGATGGCTCCTTTTCGGATGTCTGCTTATAAGTTAGGAGAATTAAAGAAACAGTTGGAAGAGCTACTTGAGAAGAAGTTTATTCGACCGAGTGTTTCTCTGTGGGGTGCTCCTGTGTTGTTGGTGAAGAAGAAAGATGGTAGCATGAGGTTGTGTGTGGATTATCGGCAGTTGAACAAGGTGAGGATTAAGAATAAGTATCCACTTTCGAGGATTGATGATTTGATGGATTAATTGGTGGGTGCTTGTGTGTTTAGCAAGATTGATGTCGTTTGGTGTGCCTAATGCACCTGGTGTGTTCATGGAGTATATGAATAGGATTTTTCATCCTTATTTGGATCATGTTATGGTAGTGTTCATAGATGATATCTTGATATATTCTAAGTCTGAGGAAGAGCATGCACAACATCTAAGGGTGGTATTGCAGGTTTTGAGGGACAATAAGCTTTATGCCAAGTTGTCCAACTGTGAGTTTTAGTTGAAGGAAGTGAGTTTTCTGGGCCATGTAATTTCTAGTGGAGGAATTGTTGTTGATCCTTCATAAGTTGATGTTGTGTTGCAATGGGAGACTCCAAAGTCTACTACTGAGATTCAAAGTTTTCTTGGGTTGGCTGGTTATTATCGTAGGTTTATAGAAGGCTTTTCTAAGTTGGCATTGCCATTGACTCAATTGACTCAAAAGGGTCAAGCTTATGTGTGGGATGTTGCTTGTGAGAAGAGTTTTGTAGAACTCAAGAAGAAGTTGACGACTGCTCCAGTCTTGATTTTGCCAAATTCGAGTGAGTCCTTTGTAGTATATTGTGATGCGTTGAAGATGGGTCTTTGAGGTGTATTGATGCAGAATGGTCAGGTTGTTGCTTACGCTTCTAGACAACTGAAGGTTCATGAAAGGAATTATCCTACGCATGACTTAGAGTTGGCCGCTGTGGTGTTTGTGTTGAAGATTTGGAGACATTATCTTTTTGGATCTAGGTTCGAAGTGTTCGGTGATCACAAGAGTCTAAAGTATTTGTTTGATCAGAAGGAGTTGAATATGAGGCAAAGAAGATGGCTTGAACTTCTAAAGGATTATGATTTTGAATTGAGTTACCATCCTGGTAAGGCTAATGTTGTGGTTGATGCGTTAAGCAGGAAGTCCTTGCATATGTCGATGCTTATGGTTCGAGAGTTAGAACTGATTGAGCAATTCAAAGATTTGAGTTTGGTTTGCGAAGAGACTCCTAACAGTGTGAAGTTGGGTATGCTGAAGTTGACTAGTGGTATTCTCTAAGAAATCAGAGAAGGTCAGAAATCTGATTTGAGGTTGGTGGATCGTCTCACGTTAATCAATCAAGGTAACATAGCTGATTTTTGGATCGATGAGAATGGTGTGATGAGGTTCAGGGATAGAGTGTGTGTTCCTGATGTGCCAAAAATCAAGAAGAGTATTCTTGAGGAAGGTCACATAAGCGGTTGAGTATTCATCCTGGTGCCACAAAGATGTATCAAGACTTGAAGAAGTTGTTTTGGTGGCCGAGTATGAAGAAGGAAATTGTAGAATTTGTGTATGCTTGTTTGAATTGTCAGAAGTCGAAGATTGAACATCAGAGGCTGTGGGATATAATGCAACTGTTGAGTATTCCAGAATGGAAATGGGATATCATTTCTATGGATTTCGTGACCGGTTTACCGAAGACTTTGAAGGGATATGATTCGACTTGGGTGATTGTCGATAGATTGACTAAATTGGCTCATTTTGTATCGATGAGGATCAATTATTCATTGCAGAAGCTTGTCAAAGTGTATATTGATCAGATTGTGAAGTTGCATGTGTTCCGTCGAGTATTGTGTCGGATAGAGATCTGGGGTTTACATCGAGGTTTTGGGAAAGTTTGCAGACATCCTTGGGTACTAAGTTGAGGTTGATTTCTACCTATCATCCGCAGACAGATGGACAGACAGAGAGAATTATACAGTCTTTAGAGGATTTGTTGAGAGCTTGTGTGTTGGATCAAGGTGGATCGTGGGATAGTCATTTGTCGTTGGTTGAGTTTACCTACAATAATAGTTATCATTCTAGTATCGGAATGGCACCGTATGAGGCTTTGTACGGTTGGAGGTGTAGGACTCTGTTTTGTTGGTATGAGTCAGGCGAGAGTGTTGGACCTGAGATTGTGCAAGAGACGACTGAAAAGATCAAGATGATCCAAGAAAAGATGAAAGCGTCGTAGAGTCGTCAGAAGTGTTACTATGATAAGAGGAGAAAAGCACTTGAATTCCAAAAGGGAGATCACGTGTTCTTGAGGGTTATGTCGGTAACTGATGTTGTCCGAGCTTTGAAGTCTCGAAAGCTCACATCGCATTTTTTTGGTTCGTATCAGATTTCGCAGAGGGTGGGGGAAGTAGAATATCAGATTGCTTTACCACCGTCGCTTGCGAGTTTGCATGACGTGTTTCATGTGTCACAATTGAGGACATACATTCAAGATCCATCGCATGTGATTCATATGGATGATGTACAAGTGCGAGATGATTTGCCTGTTCGGATTGATGAACAAGAAGTGAAGCAGCTGTGAGGTAAAGATATTGCCTTGGTGAAGGTAGTTTGGGGAGGACCAGCTCGAGAAAGTTGGACTTGGGAGCGTGAAGATCAGATGAGGGAGTCGTATCCGACTCTGTTTTCTTGAGGTAACTTTTGAGGACGAAAATTCTTCTAAGTGGGGGAGAGTTCTAACACCCCAAATTTAATTGCAATATTTTATTTAATTGTTTAAATAAGAATATTCATTTTTCGGTGATTTTCGGTAGTTTGTGGATTATTGGAAAAGTGTGCATTTTTGGGTTATTTATTTTATTAATAGTATATAATATTAATTTATTAGTATTATTATTATTATTTAAAATGAATATAAGTGAAATAAGGGTAATTTGGGCTTTTGGAGGAGTTAGTAAGGGTAATAAGGGAAAAGCTCAAATTGTGAGGCCCAAGACTAGGTTTGACAAAATAGAATTCTGAAGGGAATTAGGATTCATTTGTTAACCGTGAAAAGTATTATGGCCAGAGAGCTCTAAGGAGAAGATTGGAGGCTGAAGATTTCCGGTGATAATCGTGAAGGCTTTGAATCAACTAAGGTATGAGGAGTATAACTTTTCACGATTTTCCATGTGTGCCTTTCAATGTAATTATGGATGAATTTAGGTTTAAGGGATTTTGGGTCGATTGTGGGAAAAGGGTAAATTGATGGTGAGGACCTTGATGTTTGTGGTTAGTGGTAAGTATTCCTGACTGTTAAAGCATGGATATGAGAAATAGTGACCTTAGGCCTTCATGGCCAAAAACCTTGAATTGTTATATGTCTGACCCTGTAGGGATAGAATATTGGATAGTGAGTAACTCTAATGCCTTAGGGTGTAATTGAAGAAAAAATTGTGATTTAGGGCGTGAATATGTTGCGGGATTGGCCTAATAAACCATAGGTTTTGAGCCTTTAGTGTCGTAAGACCTTAGGGATGATTTAGGGATATTTTGAGGGCATTGGGAAAGTGAATCATAGAGCTTTTTAAGTGATCTTAAGTTCTGGTGCATAGCAGAATTTGCTGTCATCGCACTGTTCGTCTAGCGAACAATGTTATTCCCAGACTCGCCTAGCGAAGAAACTCGCCCCAGACTTGCCTAGCGAACATGCCAGCGAATGTAGCAGAGTTTCGCGTATGTTGATCGTGTGTAGTGATGCCTTGATGTTTGATTCTGTGATTTCTGTGATGAGTTACCTTGGGGGTAACTAAGATTTTTATGTGATTAACATGTGATATGTATATAATTACATGATGGTTTATATGATGTATTATGATGATATTACAATGACTTTGATGAATTATATGATGACATGAGACATGATAATGATTGTGATGATGATGACTATGATGAAAGATGATGCACCTATGCTGTTACTATGATGATGATTATTGACGTGTGTATCATGCATTCATGTGCATCCGGACTTCGGTTCAAGACCTCGATTACTTTAGCTTCAATCCCATTGTGTGGATGTGGGGTAGTTTGATGTGCTCCGGTTCTCTAGTAGAATCGATCCTATTGATGGGGATCTATGGAGGGTTGATGGCCCAGTGTCCATCGAGCTGTGTTGATTGGTACTGTCGCTTCCGCGAAAATAAGGTGCCGGCAAAACAGAAGAGTCGCCACCTTTCGTTATTTATCCCTCAGTGCGGGAAAGGAAACGATCGGAAAAACCTGACGAAAAGGTATAAGACAAGGTCGTCGCAACCATTGTCTGGGTTCGGGAGTCGGTTACGCAAGGGGAAGGTATTAGCACCCCTCACGTCCGTCGTACTCGAAGGGATCCACGCTTGTCGTGTTTACTGGACGAGTTGGTTTATCTATCTACCTATCAAGGCTGGTCTGAAAAGGAAAATAAAAATGACTCGGCAAAGCGTCGCACTTTATGCCTACGTATTCTCATCAGAGAATGAGAAATCAAAGTCAACGTAGTTCGACCTACTACGGGTTACGGGGAAGGTGGCTCGCCAATACATCAGTATTGTGCCTACATACTCTCAACAGGTATGAGAGATCAGAGCTTACGTAGTTCGGGATAATACGGATTACGGGAATTCAGATTCATCTGTTTTATCGAGTAGGGTTAAACAACAGTTCCAGTAGTTAGGGACAGGGCCTGTTTGCGGTAGAACTGAAGTTTAACGACACTCTTTTCTTCAGAAAAGCTTTCCTTTGAATTATGGGCCCACGGGGAAAAAGGTTTGAAGTTTGTTTTCTGTCTTTTACGGAAGAAGTGTTTTTTATTGTGTTTGCAATTTCAATCGCACTAGAGACTATGACCTGAGAGTGAATGCGTCGCATGTCACCCAAAGGGTGCCATGCTAAACATCCCAGACTGTTGAAAAGAAGCTCTCCAACAATCCTCTCTCAGATAGCTTAAGGCTCATAACGTACAACGTCAGTTAACCTTTATTACTGTATTTTCATTTGTTTTGAGATGAGAAGAGAACAGGCTCAACTACGGGGAGACTATCAAGTCCTACTGTTGTCATGCCAAGGATTCATCCTATGATTGAGGTTTGAAACAGGGAACTCCTAGAAGTTATCATGCATAGGTTTCAACCTAAAGTTCTATCATCACTTCCTTATCGAAGGAAGTGAGAGTCCTAAGGGATCATGTCAATGATAAACAGAAACAGATAAAGCATCAGCTTAAACAGTAAACTGTAAACATTAAACGACTGTAAAATGCATGCAATGCAAGTGAGGGAGGAAATGTGTGTGGGGCATCAGCCTCCACAAGCTCGTCTCGACCTCAAGCCAGATATGAATAACTGCAATCATACAGAAAGAGTAAAATGCTATCAAGCAAGATAGACTAACAACTGCAATCATACAGGAGAAATGTTATGCTATCAAACAAAATAATGAGCTACTGCAGTCATACAGAAGAAATGCTATGCTATCAAGCAAGATAAACCACATGGGCAAGGGAGCTGGGCTCTACCGAATACCCGCAAGCAAAGCCACACAGTAAAAATACAAGCAGAGGGAGCAACTCAACCTCTAGCGCAATCATGCTCCTAGATTAAAGTCAGTCTAGATATGAACTTATTCTAATGCATCAAGCAAGTCAAACAAGGCACATCAGCACAGAAAAGTAAACAGACAAGAAAGCTTATCAACAACTCCCTTTGTCATTCCAAGCTTCAGCTCTTCTAACAGTAACCCAGTCTTCAGACTTCAATCACCCTTCAAGGCTATCATCTTTCATGACAAGTATCAACTTGTTTCTCCAGGGTTTCAATCCATCAAACATAAGTATCCACTTGTTCTCTCTTCTTCAAGCTTCAGCTCTTCAGTCAATTCCACCTTCAGGCTTAACTTCTAACTACAAGTATCAACTTGATTCCTCCAGGCTCTCCAAGCATCAATGCAAGTATCAAATTATCCTTTATTCCTCAAGCCTCAGCTCTTCACTCAATCTCAATTGAATCCTCTTCATAAGTATCAACTTAGTCTTCAAGCTTCAGCTCTCTTTGCTTTGCCAGTATCAACTTGGTCTTCTCCTCCTACAAGCTTCAGCTTCTCAAAGTAGTCTTCAATCACCTGGAAGTGTCAACTTCTCCCTTCAATTCTTTTTTAAGCCTCAGCTCTTCACGCAACCTCCACTGGGTCTTCAAGTATCAACTTGTTCTTCTTGCTCTTCAATCTCTAGCTACAATGGAAATGCTCAAGGAATCATCCTCTTCCATACTCTTCAATGAAGTCCTCATCTTCAAACTCAAATCTAACATCTTTCAAGATACTCAAACCAGAAGGTAATTGATTTAACAGAATGAGTGGGAATGATAAACAGCTTATTGACAACCAAAGGAAGCCTGTAAGGGTTCATCATTATGAGACTGGTTCCCTCAAAGTTCTACTTCCCAGATAAAGCCACTCATCCCTCCAAAGGAGGGATGTGAATATCTTAGAAGGACTTTTAGTCATTGGGAGGAATGGAAGCACAAGATGCTTTCCATATTTGTGAAAGAAGTCATTCTAATCATAAGGCTCTCCTTATGTCTCCTACCTCCTAAATCTTCATCAGACACCTTCAGGCATAAGCAAATCCAAGCTCCAAGCAACTTCAAACAACTTCAAGCATCCTTACCTTGTCTTCAACTTGTCTTCAATCTCAACCAAAGGAAAGCAAAGCAAAACCCTAATCTAAGGGAACTAAAGAAGTTAGTCTAGTTGAGTTAGTGAGTTAGAATCATCTAAAACTAGCACCTAAACTAAAATCAATCAAAAATAGGAAAATATCCTATAAATTTCTACAAAAAATCCTAGGGGATCCTAATTCAATTAAGAATGCCTCATACAAAAACCAGGGACTAAATCATCTATTAAGCCCTAAAATTAAATCCTAAATCCAAAGGTATCAACCATAAACCCTAAAAATGGAGCTTCTAAAGGTTTCAACCTAAACTACCACCTATGGTCATCACAAAAATGTGAGAATAATTCTATAGGAACATACATGTCTATTCTAACAACTCACAAAAAATCAATATCAAAATCATCATCACATGATCACACAATATTCATCAAAATTAAGCATCAAACTTAACCATTTTAATATCAATTAAAATGTAAAATTCCCATAAAATCAGAAAATGCATGAAATGAAAATATTTTTTCTCTAAAAAATACTAGACTCAATCATGAGTAAAATGCAAAAATAATGGGATTAATTGGATTAATTTTCAATTTTATATGATTTAATCAATAACCATGTATAAAATAAAAAAACAAAGAAAACCAATGGAAATTAATAGGCGTGTGTGGCAAATAGCAAGAAAAATCAATTCAAATTCAGACTGGGCTGAAAAGGGGGGTGTCAGTATCAAATGTGATCCAAGCCCAACGCTTCAGTCTTCAATTCACAAAATCAGAAATGTCACACACCAAGGTTCGAACTGGCTCACCCATGGTCTTTGCAGCGAAGCTTCTCAGGTCAGTAACCAAAACGATGCGTTTAAGTCAAATTCTCCACGTGAACGAAGGGTGAGGATTGTATCTTCCTCGTTTCAAACCTGCAACTCGCGCGCGCTAACCCAAATCGCCGGTGGCTTTTCCGGCCACCCCTGCGCAACCCTAGATCCTTCTATACTCAACCATTGGTCACGATGTCTTAATGAAAATTGACCAGAATTTCTTCAGGAACTCAATCATGCCATTAGTTTACATTAAAAACACATGGTTCGTAAAAACAAGATCTCAACCGAAAATGGAAGGAACCCTAACTTGTCTCTAACCATCAAATTAACTAACCAAAATTCATCTACATGTAAAGGGGAACCTAACCACATGCTTCTAATGGATTAAAAGTGCATAATTACAGATATATTTCAAAATATTAGAACCAACCTTTAAGCTCGGATTGTAGGGGTTATGTGCTTCAATTCTCTCTCAAACTATGCAGAATCCTTCAAGGAGTAATGGTGGACAATTCTTGATGCTTAGTTCTTGCTGCAACCTCTTGATTCTCCAAAACGCATTTCCAATTTTCAAGCTTTTTCTTCTCTTCACATCAATGGATTCTCAACAGAATTCTGCTCCAGAACCTTCCAAATTCGTTCTAATTCTTACTTATAGTGTGTTCAGATGGATATCAAGCCCAAACTAGGCCCAATTATTGATTTTGGATGTTCACCTTTCCTTCCAAATTTCAACATGGAAATGTGCCTTCAAGCCTTACTCATGCCTTTTTCTCACTCCAAGTCATTCACTTAATCATTAGGGAGTGTGATGTAATGGTTTTCTTCCTTTGGTTTTAGCATAGGGAGTGTATATGATATGTTTCTTAAATGTGAAGTAACCATCCAAATGACCATGCTATGGACCTCAAATCCAAAATGTGGCAATGCCAATCTTTCTAAAACATTAATTCCATTCAAAGTGACCACAAATTTGACTTGGAAACATGTTGATCCCATTTCTTTTGAATTTTCTCATTTTAATTCATTAAAATGGCTTTCATGTGAAGTTTCTTCAACCAATGCTTTATATAATCCATATCAATGGACACTTGATGTTTAGACAAGCTAAAAACATCATTTTGAACAACTTTCATGTTGAACAAAAATACATTTGGGGCTTGGAAATAGGAGTTATGGCCTTATGCTTGAAATGACCTGTAATCTTCAAATGACCAAAATGCCCTTGACTTGTCAAAGCCATAAGTTGAGTTCTACACATCCAATAATGGACTTCTAGTACTCTCTAGAAAGCTAAGAGAATAAGGAACAACATTCATGTTGACCAAAAATTCATAGGAATCATCCTTCTAGGGAAAAAGTTTGATGCAAGGTGGACAACTTTCAAGCTCCCAAATTCACATACCTCAGATGACCTGTAACTTGTCAAAGTCATAACTTGAGTTCTACAAATCCTATCAAGGACTTCTAGTACTCAAATTAAAGCTAAGAGCAAGCTCTACAACATTCATGTTGGGGGTAAGATGATATTACAATCACATCTTGAACTAAACTTCCTTGAAGATAGGGGTCAAACTAGGGGATTTTACACTGTCAAGCTTTAGAAACCCTAGCTTGAAACTTCTCAAACTCTTCAATCATGATGAGTTGACCTTGGAATCATCCTTATAGCATCTCAATGTATCAATCCATGATCACGTGGCTCTTGGATTAGGTCTCAACCTTCCTCAAATCATCAGTTGACCTAGGGTTGACCCAATCAAACCCTAACTGCACCACTCATGGTTGAGTCTTCTTAATCTTGCACAATGACCTATCTAGACCTCATGATGGCTTTCAAGACATCTCATGAGCTCTCTCAAGGCTTCAAGTCCACATTCATGGCTTCAGAATCATCTGGGGAGCTCCCACAACTCTCAAGTTAGGAGGCACACACTCTTGGTTTCAACCACTCTCTCTGAGGATCTTTTGACTTCTCTGACAAGGATATCAACCCTTGAACACTTGAATAAGCTTCTTGGCTAGCCTCAAAGTCTTGCATATCCCTTGATTGGTAATCATACCTCTTGATCTCCTGCATACATGTCAATTAAATGCAAATGATAATGCTAATGTGAATGAAATACAACATAAGCTAGGTAAAGAAAAGTTGGGCAAATTTTGGGGTGCAACAGCTGCCCCTATTCAAACGGCTTGAACCTGACTGGGTGAGAAGTGAACGGCTCTCAGCCAATCAAGGTGAGAGACGGTTGAATACCAACAAACCCGGAAATTTGCCAACTGCACAAGTACACGGTACTCTGATGGGGACAAATCTTCGAAAACTGAAATATTAGCTGCACGACAACTAGCTGGGGAATTGGTCACACGGTAACCGGCGATACATGGTCGATCATGCCATCAGGCATCAAGATTCCTCGAGACTCATCAGGTCAACAATCAAGTTAATCATGTCGTCGGGCATTCGAAGAAATTTTTGGGCGTCAGCCGGCCTTCGTCGGTAAGTCGAGGATGGAATTCTCAGTCAATCATGAACCAGTTGGGGACATCCAAACTTCTGCCATCAGGCACTCCGCATCAGCTGAGAGAACTGCTTCGTCAATACGGTTGGACTTCAATCATCAAGTCTTCGAGGGAAGTTTCAACTTCGCTGCTTAGAAATCTGCTGGGGATGACACATCTCCGCTGGGGATTCTGGAGAACTATCAAGTAACTCTGCTTCGGGGATCCAGAAATCATTCTGGGGGAGTCAACTCTGCTGAGGACTTCAAGAATCATCTTGAACAAATAACTTCGTCGGGAACTTCGAGAATCATCCTGGACTAATAACTCTGCTGGAGATTTCAGGAATCATCCTGAGCAAACACTCTGCCGGGGACTCTAGCACCAACTTGAGAAACCAATTCTGGCGACTTCACTGGGGATTTTAAGAATCATCTTAAATGAAAGCCTTCGCTGGAGAATTCAAGAATCATCTTGAGCGCACGACCTTGCTGGGGAATTCAAGAATCATCTTGAGCAAACGGCTCTGTGGAGGAACACCTGCAAAACAAGAACGGTAACGACCTAGCTCATGCTTCGTATGCATATGCTTTGACAACGACGCAATGCTCCACACGGTGGAAATGCTACGCGTTTATGATAAATGATATGCAATCATGCAAAATGCTGCGATCCCGTCAGCAAAATAAATGCTGAAGGGAGAATCCTCCTGTCAAGGAGAAAGAACCACTATGGTGGGGGAAGGAATCATCCGGCCACGGAGAAAAGGTCACGCCAATCTCAATCAGACTCCGCACGGGGAAACAAACTTCAGTTGACTGCTGCAGGGGAACGAAGCTCTACGAGAACCTGGACCTGCTGCGGAAAGCGATGTCAATCGTAGAAATAAACTGCACGACCTTCGTGGCCACGACTCCGATGGGGAAATACAACATCAGCTATTCAACACTCTATTGGGGAAAACCAATCATGGCCCAAACTGCTTTCCAAGGACTCGGCTCCCTTGGGGATCTGCAAACTCGGCTGGGGAAGAAGGAATCATCCTACTTGCTAGGGAGAGTACGACTCTGCGGGGAATTTCAATTTTGCTGGGGACTTCAGTCTGGAACTATCAATTGCTGCACACTTCAGTATATGACTCAGCTAGGGAGATGGTGATCCTTCAGGATGTATCTAATTGGGGGAGAGAATCCTCTCGGCCTGGGGAAAACGTATCAATGCCTATGATCTCACGTTCAGACTCCGCAGGGAGAGGCTGCTACTTTGCTGGAGAAGAAGGAATCATCCTGCTTGGGGACGCGCACGACATATTACCTGGTACATGCTACACCTGCACCAACACAAACAAACAGACAAGATACCCTTCTCAAAGGGACCTATCAGGGTTATCATCTTGTGACAATGATTGAGTAATTCATTGTTTCAACAATCAGTGGCCTGGGCCAGTAAGTTTATGTATGCGCATTTTGTCAAAAACATTGGCGTTCTTTTTCACAAACAAAACAGATAAATGCTAAACAGACAAACATAATTGCTGAATACTATACATTTTATTGATAACGAACCCCTGAATGGGTAAAACTGTTTTACAACAGATGCAAGCTCCTGGAATGAGGAAGCCGCGCAAAAATAAAACATAAATATACATCAGTATATACAAATGTCGGCAACGAGGCGTAGACGAACACCATGAGTTGATCCCTCTATGACCCACTCGACTTCGATACTTCTCCGACGCTTCAGCTTCAGAAGAGATTGATTCAGATAAACGGCCCTCAGGTCTTCCGAACCACTAAACAAATACAGTCCACACGCGGAACGCAGTCATTTGCTTTTTCAAGTCCCTAACTTTTGCCTGAACCGCCCTTCCGGGTTTTCGATTCACCGGGATACCCTTTTTTGCCAAAGTCGCCCATCCGGGTTTTCGACTTTGCGGGTGTACATTTTTTCAATTTATATCCCTAATTTTTTCTCGAGCCTTTTTCCTTTTTTATGGTTCGCCAGGATGCCCCATTTTTGCCTGGATATTCTTTTTCTTTCCAGCGGGTCATTTTTTAAGCAAAGTATTTTTTAACTGCGTCCGCGTTCACCGGGGATGCAAAATCTTCACCATCCATCGTGGATAACAACAAAGCTCCTCCCGAGAAGACCTTGCTGACGATGTACGGGCCTTCGTAATTGGGAGTCCACTTGCCCCGGTGATCGGAGTGTGGAGGAAGAATCTTCTTCAGGACGAGATCACCCGTCTGAAAGCTTCTAGGACGCACCTTCTTATCATAAGCTTTCTTCATTCGGCTTTGGTACAGACGACCATGCGTAATCAATGCTAACCTCTTCTCGTCCATCAGGCTGAGTTGGTTTAGTCGGTTCTTAATCCATTCTGCCTCGTCGAGTTTCACGTCAACCAAAACTCGCAAAGAAGGGATCTCCACTTCTAACAGTAGGACAACTTCCATACCGTACACTAAGGAGAAAGGAGTTACCCCGGTTGATGTACATCCTATGGTACGATAACCGTGCAGTGCAAATGGCAACATCTCGTGCCAATCCTTGTAGGTCACGACCATCTTTTGCACAATCTTCTTAATGTTCTTATTGGCCGCTTCAGCGACACCATTCATCTTCGGCCGGTAAGGAGATGAGTTGTGATGTTCAATCTTGAAACTCTGGCACAGCTCCTTCATCATCTTGTTATTCAGATTCGAACCATTGTCAGTAATGATCCGCTCGGGAATTCCGTAACGACAGATGATGTCCCTCTTTATGAATTTAGCCACCACCTGCTTGGTCACATTAGCATATGAGGCTGCCTCCACCCACTTGGTGAAGTAGTCGATAGCTACTAGAATGAAGCGATGACCGTTAGATGCAGTGGGCTCGATCTTGCCTATCATGTCGATGCCCCACATAGAGAACGGCCACGGGGAGGACATGACATTTAACGGGCACGGCGGCACGTGAATCTTATCAGCATAAATCTGGCATTTATGACATCTCTTTGCGAATTTGAAGCAATCTGACTCCATCGTCAGCCAGTAATATCCTGCTCTCAGGATCTTTCTCGTCATAGCATGCTCGCCGGCGTGCGTACCAAATGTGCCTTCATGGACTTCTTCCATGAGCATACTCGCTTCTTTCTCATCTACACATCTGAGTAGCACGAGATCGTGGTTTCTTTTATACAAAACTCCATCAGGATTGAGATAAAAATTTCCAGACAGCCTCCTCAGAGTCTTCTTATCCTGGGTTGACGCTCCCGCAGGATACTCCTTAGTCATAAGGAAGGTCTGGATATCATGGAACCATGGCTTGCCGTCGGCGGCTTCCTCGATCGCAAAGATGAATGCAAGTCTATCAAGACGAGAAAGGACAATCCTTGGAGCTTCATTCCAAAAATTGACTTTATACACCAAAGCCAACGTGGCTAAGGCATCAGCCATTTGATTTTCTGCTTTGGGCACATGATGGAGTTCCACTCGATCAAAGAACGGAAGCAGCCTTCTGGCGTAGTTCATGTACGGCACCAAATTCGATTGACGAGTCTCCCACTCCCCTTTAATCTGGTTGATCACAAGCGTCGAGTCACCATATACATCTAGGTTCTTGATTCTCAAATCAATTGCCTCTTCTAGACCCATGATGCATGCTTCGTACTCTGCTTCATTATTGGTGACCGGAAACGTCAGCCTCGCAGTGAACGGGATGTGGGATCCGTGGGGAGTCGTGATGATCGCCCCGATGCCACTTCCGTAAGAATTAACCGCCCCGTCAAATATCAATTTCCACTGGGATTTCCTATCTGGACCCTCGTCGGGCAACGGTTCATCGCAATCTTTCGCTTTGAGAAACATGATATCCTCATCAAGGAATTCAAATTTCATCGGCTGGTAATCCTCGATCGGCTGTTCGGCAAGGTACTCAGACAATACGCTTCCCTTGACGGCCTTCTGGGAAACATACGGAATGTCATATTCCGTCAACACCATTTGCCATCTGGCAATCCTGCCCGAAAGCGCTTGCTTCTCGAAGACGTACTTGATCGGATCCATCTTCGAAATTAGCATGATGGTGTGATTGAGCATGTACTGACGTAAACGTTTGGCAGCCCAGGCTAGTGCACAACACGTCTTCTCCAGCATCGAGTAACGAGATTCACAGTCTGTGAACTTTTTACTCAAGTAGTAAATGGCATGCTCCTTTCTGTCCGTCTCGTCATGCTGACCGAGAACACACCCCATACTATTCTCAAGAACTGTCAAGTACATGATTAATGGTCGTCTGGCTACTGGGGGTATCAAGATTGGAGGTTCCTGTAGATACTGTTTTATCTTATCAAATGCCTTCTGGCAATCCTGGTTCCAGATAATCGCCTGATCTTTCTTTAACAGTTTGAACATCGGTTCACATGTGGCCGTGAGCTGAGAGATAAACCTCGTAATGTAGTTTATTCTGCCCAGGAAACCACGAACTTCTTTTTCTGTTTTTGGCGCTGGCATCTCTTGTATCGCTTTTATCTTCGCAGGATCAAACTCAATGCCTCTTTCGCTCATGATAAACCCCCGTAGCTTTCCGGACCGTACTCCGAAAGTACACTTGTTAGGATTCAGCCTCAACTTGAACTTCCTAAGCCTCTCAAAAAGCTTCAGCAAATTGACCAGATGTCCCTCCTCCGTTAGGGACTTCGCAATCATGTCATCAACATAGACTTCAATCTCATGATGAATCATGTCATGAAACAAAGTAACCATTGCTCGTTGGTAAGTGGCCCCTGCGTTCTTCAGACCGAAAGGCATTACCTTGTAGCAAAATGTTCCCCAAGGGGTGATAAACGTAGTTTTCTCCATGTCCTACGGCGCCATCTTGATCTGATTGTAGTCGGAGAAGCCATCCATGAACGAAAACACAGGAGAACTGAGCTGTATTGTCGACCAACAAATCAATATGAGGCAGCGGGAAATCGTCTTTAGGGCTCGCCCTATTCAAATCCCGATAATCGACGCACATTCGCACCTTACCGTCCTTCTCCGGTACAGGCACTATGTTGGCGACCCACGGAGGGTAAGTAGTGACCGCCAAGAAGCCAGCATCAAGCTGCTTTTGCACTTCTTCTTTGATCTTAACGGCCATATCTGGTCGCGTCCTTCTAAGCTTCTGCTTAACGGGAGGACAATCTTCTCGCAGCGGCAGGTGGTGGACCACAATGTCAGTATCAAGTCCGGGCATATCTTCGTATGACCAAGCAAAGACATCACTATACTCTCTTAGCATCTCGACCAATCTCTACTTGACATCACTCTGCAATGCAGCCCCTATCCTGACGTTCCTGACAAGTTCTTCAGAACCCAGATTCACAATCTCGATTTCCTCTTCATGAGGCAGAATAACTTTCTCTTCTTGTTTCAACAAGCGGGCCAACTCTTCAGGAAGGTCTTCGTCTTCATTAATCTCTTCTTCGGCTTGATAGATCGGGCAATCGAAGTCGAAGTGAGTCGTAGAAGGTCCAGAGTCGTTGTCATCTGCTAGGTGGATCCTGCAATAACAAGGGTTAAGATTAAAACAAGGATATGCAGGTTAGCACAAACCTCATTGCCATTTTATTGTTTTTCAAAACAAATATAAAACAGGAATAACAGAGATCACAATATTTGAATACGAAGAAAAACGCCTTTTTGATTTATTGATAAAATGCATGTACATAATCAAACAAGGCCCTGACAATAAAACCACTATGCCCTGGGTAGGACATAGGGTTGTACAATGATTGGAAAAAGTAAATCATTACTCTTGGCTTGTCATCTGGATGATATCCTTGACAGACCAATTGTTGAGGCTCTCGCCTAGCTTGCTTGGCTGGATCCAAGAGTCTAAGTCACAGTCGCTATCTCCGCTGTCTTCAGACAATGCGTTGACGCTTTCAAATATCACCCCGCCACTGGTAAACTAGATCGGCCCTTTACCTCGTGACGCACTGCTAGAAGAGGAGGAGGCTTCAGCCGCAGGAGAATATCCCAACCCAAACTTGTCTTGCTTGTTAGGTATCTCCAAAATTCGCCCCCAGCTTGGGGTAGATCCAGCTTGGACAACGGCCCGGGCTTCTTTGAAGGAGGAGAGAGTCATCTCTGGCTTTTCAGTGACTACAGGAGCTGCGTCCTTGACTTTAACAGCTTCGAACGCTTGGCATAGGGTTTCGTGGATTTCCCCATCCATCTCAACATACTTGAAGGACGACAAATGGCTCACCATTATGTCTTCCTCACCACATACAGTCACGATGCTACCTCCGACAACATACTTGAGTTTCTGGTGCAACGTGGAGGTCACGGCACCCGCCGAATGGATCCATGGCCGACCCAAGAGACAGCTGTAGGCAGGCATGATGTCCATAATGTAAAAGACCGCATCAAATGTTTCCGGCCCAACTTGGATCGGCAACGTCACCTCCCCGAAAACATGGCGTTTGGTTCCACCGAACGCTTTCACAACCAAATCACTGGGTGTGCAAATCACTCCACGAGTATCCAACTTCATTAATGCCTTCTTCGGAAGAACATTGAGCGATGACCCTGTATCGACCAACACGTGCAACATAATTGTTCCCTTACACTCTATCGAGATGTACAGGGCACTATTGTGGTTCCTCCCCTTCGGCGTCAGCTCTAGGTCAGTGAACCCTAGCCCATTTCCAGCATTCACGTGGGCTACGACCTCTTCCAGCTGGTTTACCGATATTTCCTGCGGTACATACGCGACGTTCAACACCTTCAGCAGCGCGTTGCGGTGTGCTTCAGAACACAGCAACAGGTTCAGGATGGAAATCTTCGAGGGTGTTTGATGGAGATGATCCATGATCTTGTAGTCACTCTTTTTAATCAACCTCATAAATTCCTCGGCGTCTTTAACAAGTAAGTCTTTGTCTACCCCACGAGGGATCTCTTCAACGACTTTACTTTTCCCTTTATCAGTTGCATCAGCTCTGTCCGCTTTGTCTGCCACGACCTCTGGTGGTGCAAACACTCTCCCGCTGCGAGTGATTCCGCTGATTCCCGCAAGGTTCTCCACAGACGACCCAAACGGTTCTAGTTCCAACTTTTGTCTGTTGCAGTAGACTTCAGCCCCATAATGCCATGGGACAACATTAGTGCTTTCGAACGGTATTGGCCCAACTTTGGTGATGGTAATCATGGGCGGCCTGGATGCAGAAATATTTATCGTCTGGCGAGGGATGGTGATGGTGGCAACCTCATCATCTTGCTTCAACATTACCTTTCCCGATCCATATTCGGCCTTCCGGCTAAACTGTAAAATCCCTTCAGTCATCAGACTTTGAATCCCCTCTATCAGCTGCTCACATCCATCAGGACTAGTCGCACAGCCCATACACAGTTCTCCGCAACCTGGAAAGAAACCTCTTTTCATCAGCTTAGCTTTAATGAAGCTAAGCGGTGTCTTCAGATCTCTGACTCCAGTCAACAAATCCAAACTCTCGTCTTCAATAATGGCGTTTACTCCATCTCCCCTATGATTCGACATAGGGTTCTTCGTGACGTTTGGCACATTATCTGAGAAATTGATGATCTTAGCGTCCACCATGTCCTGCACCTTATGCTTGAAGGCTTTGCAGTTCTCTATTGTGTGGCCTGGTGCCCCTGAGTGAAACTCACAAGTTGCATTTGCGTCATAACCTGGCGGAGGTTCCCCTGTCAAGGGAGCCAAGGTTCTCTTCTGGATCAACTGTAGCTGGAGCAGAGTCTGCAATAGTTGAGCGTAGGACATGGGCAGTGTCTCGAGGTAACGGCTCGACAGGGGTGCCCGATTCTGATACTTTCTGTACCCTTGTTGATTCGGCTACTGCTGCTGCTGCGGCTGTGGCTGTGGGACTGCCGGGATAGTTATACTGGCCACCTGCTGGTGAGGGCCTTTACCCTTCCTTCGAGCGTTGGTCACGGCGCTCGTTTCTCCTTCCCGTCTTTTGCCACCATAAGGTTTCTTTCCGCCTCCTCCAGCTGAGGATGACTCACCTTGAATTTTCCCCAATTTGATCCCATTTTCGATGTGCTCACCCGTGATAATGAGATCTGAGAAGGTTCCAGACATGCCGCTGACCAATTTCTCATAATAAACCCCTGAGAGGGTGGCTACGAACATCTGTACAAGCTCACGTTCAACCATCGGCGGCTGAACCCTAGCTGCCAACTCACGCCACCGCTGAGGCGTATTCCTTGAACCCTTCGTTGTTCCTTTGCGATAGATTCTGCAGTTGGACTCGGTTCGGAGCTAAGTCACTGTTATATTGGTAATGGTGCACGAATGCTTCAGCAAGGTCCTTCCACGTGCGCACACTGGTAGGTTCCAGACTCATGTACCATTCGAGGGAGGGTCCAGACAGACTGTCTTGAAAGAAGTGCATCAGCAACTTCTCGTCCTCAGAATGAGCGGACATTTTTCGGTAATAGGATCTCAGGTGGACGCGAGGGCAAGTGGTGCCCTTGTACTTTTCAAAGTCAGGTACCTTGAACTTAGGAGGCACCTTGAAATCAGCAATCAGTCCAAACTTGGACATATCAACGCCCAGGGTGTTCTGGTTCTCGATATTCCTCATCTTATCCTCGAGTGCCTTGAACCTTAGACGTGCTTCAGCAGTCAGCTCGCCTTCGGCACCTCTTTGAGAGAACACATCATCTTGACGATCTTCTAACCACGGCTGAGGCCCGAATAGATTCCCAACACCTGCATTGCCGTTGCCCAGCCCAACATTGACGTTAGCTTCTAAATTCCCATTACCGACGCTCGTCGTATTACCATTGAGTCCCATGTTAGCTATCACATTGCCATTGGCACTGCCATTTCCCCCGGTCACGGGGACGCCATTCTGAGGAGTTTCAACTGGTGGAGGGGTAGGCACGGTCCCACTATGGAGTACGCCATTGCTATCGACCCTTGAAATCAGAGGCTGAACCAAGGTTCTGAACTGATCCTGACCACTGGCGACCGCTTGCATGAGCTCCATGAAGCGATCCATTCTTTCGCGGAGTTCCTGAACGTCAGTCTGTACTTGCTCCATAACTCTGGCTTGATTTGCTCTGGTCTGGTAGCGATGGGTCGGTCTTTGATCAATCCTGGAACAACCTAAAACAACCTGACAAACACAAAAGGGTTAGGAAAAAACAACAAAGTGCTCGTTATGCGAATGCTTCATGCAAATGCAAACGTGTGTCGGTCGTTAGGGAGATTTCCCCCGATCCTAGTGCCTGAGTGCCAGTGCTGATAATAAGAAGTCTGAGTCCAGTCATGGAAATAACATCTCATATACATGAAGAAGGCTCATCAAGGTAGTACACAACATCAGTGAGTACAAGATGAATCAACAGCATGACCTCAGCCAACAGGCCTGGTGATGGTCAGCATACAACAATGATCAAACAAAAGGATTACAAATAGTCAAGCACGGCCACGGGCGCGAAACTCTTCTAACAACCCCTTCGTTTCTGGATGATCAGGCCGAGTGAGTAACCCTTCGACGAGTAGCTTCCTCTACATCATGGTGTATTGAAGACCTTTGACCGAATCTTCCCATGCTCCTTCGCCGAAACAACCTTCTAACTTCCGCCTCTTGGGCTCAAACGTCAGTTTGTGCTCCTTCAGGTTAGCGAGAGCTTTGTTGAGCTGGCCTTCGGCGGCGTATCGGCGAGCGGTTTCTTCATCAAACCTCTTCTCACTAGCCTTCACCTGGGCTTTCAGCTTGGAGATCTGTTGCATCAGCTTATCCTTCCGCTCTTTCCTGTTGGCTAGGGAGGCCTTCTAGTACTGGTTGAACTTGGATATCCTCCGATACGCTTCATCCAAGTGTTGCTTCTTTGTGGCCAGTACATCGTTGACAGCTTTGGAGTCTCGACCCATGCGCTCACGCTCAGCTATCTGCTTAGTCAGATCTGTCCCCAACTGGTTCACCAGCTCTGTTTGCCTCTTGAAGGAATGAACGACTTCGTTTCTCTCGCTCCTGAGTTGAACCAATTCCTTCTCCAGTTCTTCATTTTCCCTCTTCAATTCATCTCGCTCAGCTAACACCTGATCATGCTGCTGAATAGGCACAGTAGTAGGCTCTTCGATCACCGGAGGGCTTTCTGGCTTGGCAGAAGGAAACAGCATTCCTATAGCATCTGCTCTGGCTCTGATCCAAGTCACATATGGAGCGTAGGCCTGACTATTACTTTTTCCCAGCAATGGTTTTCCCCTCTAACCGATACCATTCCAAGCGCGCTTAAGCTTATATAACATATCCCCCTCTAGAAGACCAGTGAGGTACAGAGATTCCTGCACCTCTTCATCCTTCGGCGGAGCTCTCAAAGCGTAGGCAAACTGTAGGACCAGCAAAGATGGATTATAGTTTATACAGCCTTTCCTGCCTATCAAAGGCACGTTTGGAAACCCGCTGCAACTGAAGATAATCTCGGTACCCAACCTATCTCTGTCAAACCAGTCAATATCCTCCGCTGATAGACTCATCAAACGCTCGGACCACTCAGATGTGGCTGCAGACGAGGCAAAGGGACCCCTCTTGGGTAGATGACTACCAAGCCATTTATAAAGCAGGGGCACATAGCACGAGACATTCTTGCCCCTTCTGTTCTCGTTTTTGTAGTGGACAGAATGGTAGACATCCCCTATCAAGGTAGGGACTGGATTCCCTGAAGCAAAGATGCGGAAGGCGTCGAAGTCTACAAAGTCAGGCATATTGGGGAACAAAATGATGCCATATATGCACAGAGCGAGAATGGCGTTGAATACGACCCAACATCCATCTCTGGCACACTGCTGAGCCTTTCCCACTAAGAACTGCAAGGAGAAACCGGGAACCTTGTTCCAACTAGACAATACCAACTCTGAGGCATCCAGATGAAGCGACGGAGCTAGACCAGCCAGATTAGGCTCAGCATCCATATGAATAAAGGGCATCTGACTCTTGATAGGCACACCTAACAAATCAACATACTCCTCTAGCGTGGGTGCGAGAACAAAATCCTGGAAAGTAAAGCATCTCAACGGAGGATCGTAGAACTGCAGCAGAGCGTGCAACCCATTCAACTCGAACGCAGAAGGTTTACGAACCAAACTGAGCAATTTGCCGTAAGACTTTCTGAATTCATCTCTCACAGAATCATCTGCTAAAGCAATCAAACCAGTCAGCTGAATCACATCAGGGGCAGGGAGCTTGTAAGCCATGGTCTTCCTCAGAGAACCCATAACAATACAATAGGAGGCACGAAATCCTGGATCGGGGAAAACGGTACCTGCAACACAGACACACGTTAATGAAATGCAAATGAATATGCAAAGCAATGCAAAATGCAATCATGCAGCAGGAGATCAAGGCAACTGTGCTGTTGAGATTCTGTATCAACAAAACCATGATGTTGCTTTATCAAGAACAACCACCATCTCTGATAATAAGAAAACCCCGGTATCGGACCACAAATCTGCTCTGTCAAGAACACACACACATAGGACCATAAATCTGCTCTGTCAAGAACAAACGTCTGATACAGGACCTCTGATACATGACCAAAATTCTGCTCTGTCAAGAACAACCATCTGATAATAAGGACCTCTGATACAGGACCAAAATTCTGCTCTGTCAAGAACAAACATCTGATAATAAGGACCTCTGATACAGGACCGAAACTCTGCTCTATCAAGAATAAACATCTGATGATAAGGACCTCTGATACAGGACCAAAACTTTGCTCTATCAAGAACAAACATCTGATGATAAGGACCTCTGATACATGACCAAAACTCTGCTCTGTCAAGAACAAACATCTGATGATAAGGACCTCTGATACAGGACCAAAACTCTGCTCTGTCGAGAACAAACATACATCTGCAGATGAGATCCTCAGATCCCAATCATAAACCTGCTCTGTCAAGAACAGCTACACATCTGCTGATGAGATCCTCTGATCCCAATCAAAAACCTGCTCTGCTATCAAGAAAACCAGGTAGTCTGAAGGTCAAGGTTTCCTGCAACAAACCCAACCCTGCTCACAGGTATGGACCTAAACTGACTCAAGTTCGGCATCCTATGCGGTCATCAGCGTCACAGACATTCAAGAGGGGTGATACGATACCCAGAAGGTGTGGCATCACCAGCTCATGAAGCGGCCTCACTCGGCTGAATCCCAAATGATCGGTCCCCAGAGTCGATAATCCTTCAAACCAACAACCCCCTCAACCCAAAGGGTTGAAAAAGAAGTCAACCGGAAGAACCTCGTCTGAGCGTGGATTTCATGAGACACTAGTGCATGCCAAGCAAGCACGCGCCCACTAATTTCCACAACTAATGCTATGTTCACTCAAGCCTGGGTATGACTTCTCACTCATCAAAATGCCCCTCCCACAACAGCATAGATAATCATATCATACTGAAAATAAAATGCGGGAAATAAAGTGCGAAGAGTAAACACAACCCAACAAGTAATCATACAAGCGCTAGGATTGACTCGCATAGGGAACCGGAGAACCAGAGACTCTGGGTTCGGTCCCCAGCAGAGTCGCCAGCTGTCGCTTCCGCGAAAATAAGGTGCCCGCAAAACAGAAGAGTCGCCACCTTTCGTTATTTATCCCTCAGAGCGGGAAAGGAAACGATCAGAAAAACCTGACGAAAAGGTATAAGACAAGGTCGTCGCAACCATTGTCTGGGTTCGGGAGTCGGTTACGCAAGGGGGAGGTATTAGCACCCCTCACGTCCTTCGTACGACGTCAGTTAACCTTTATTACTGTATTTTCATTTGTTTTGAGATGAGAAGAGAACAGACTCAACTACGGGGAGACTATCAAGTCCAACTGTTGTCATGCCAAGGATT
Source organism: Lathyrus sativus (assembly GCA_963859935.3). Taxonomy (NCBI): domain Eukaryota; kingdom Viridiplantae; phylum Streptophyta; class Magnoliopsida; order Fabales; family Fabaceae; genus Lathyrus; species Lathyrus sativus. The sequence goes on from OZ012739.1 coordinate 608,599,037, forward strand.
CATCCTATGATTGAGGTTTGAAACAGGGAACTCCTAGAAGTTATCATGCATAGGTTTCAACCTAAAGTTCTATCATCACTTCCTTATCGAAGGAAGTGAGAGTCCTAAGGGATCATGTCAATGATAAACAGAAACAGATAAAGCATCAGCTTAAATAGTAAACTGTAAACAGTAAACGACTGTAAAATGCATGCAATGCAAGTGAGGGAGGAAATGTGTGTGGGGCATCAGCCTCCACAAGCTCGTCTCGACCTCAAGCCAGATATGAATAACTGCAATCATACAGAAAGAGTAAAATGCTATCAAGCAAGATAGACTAACAACTGCAATCATACAGAAGAAATGCTATGCTATCAAACAAAATAATGAGCTACTGCAGTTATACAGAAGAAATGCTATGCTATCAAGCAAGATAAACCACATGGGCAAGGAAGCTGGGCTCTACCGAATACCCGCAAGCAAAGCCACACAGTAAAAATACAAGCAGAGGGAGTAACTCAACCTCTAGTGCAATCATGCTCCTAGATTAAAGTCAGTCTAGATATGAACTTATTCTAATGCATCAAGCAAGTCAAACAAGGCACATCAACACAGAAAAGAAAACAGACAAGAAAGCTGATCAACAACTCCCTTTGTCATTCCAAGCTTCATCTCTTCTAACAGCAACCCAGTCTTCAGACTTCAATCACCCTTCAAGGCTATCATCTTTCATGACAAGTATCAACTTGTTTCTCCAGGGTTTCAATCCATCAAACATAAGTATCCACTTGTTCTCTCTTCTTCAAGCTTCAGCTCTTCAGTCAATTCCACCTTCAGGCTTCACTTCTAACTACAAGTATCAACTTGATTCCTCCAGGCTCTCCAAGCATCAATGCAAGTATCAAATTATCCTTTATTCCTCAAGCCTCATCTCTTCACTCAATCTCAATTGAATCCTCTTCATAAGTATCAACTTAGTCTTCAAGCTTCAGCTCTCTTTGCTTTGCCAGTATCAACTTGGTCTTCTCCTCCTACAAGATTCAGCTTCTCAAAGTAGTCTTCAATCACCTGGAAGTGTCAACTTCTCCCTTCAATTCTTTTTTAAGCCTCAGCTCTTCACTCAACCTACACTGGGTCTTCAAGTATCAACTTGTTCTTCTTACTCTTCAATCTCCAGCTGCAATGGCAATGCTCAAGGAATCATCCTCTTCCATACTCTTCAATGAAGTCCTCATCTTCAAACTCAAATCTAACATCTTTCAAGATACTCAAACCAGAAGGTAATTGATTTAACAGAATGAGTGGGAATGATAAACAGCTTATTGACAACCAAAGGAAGCCTGTAAGGGTTCATCATTATGAGACTGGTTCCCTCAAAGTTCTACTTCCCAGATAAAGCCACTCATCCCTGCAAAGGAGGGATGTGAATATCTTAGAAGGACTTTTAGTCATTGGGAGGAATGGAAGCACAAGATGCTTTCCATATTTGTGAAAGAAGTCATTCTAATCATAAGGCTCTCCCTATGTCTCCTACCTCCTAAATCTTCATCAGACACCTTCAGGCACAAGAAAATCCAAGCTCCAAGCAACTTCAAGCAACTTCAAGCACCCTTACCTTGTCTTCAACTTGTCTTCAATCTCAACCAAAGGCAAGCAAAGCAAAACCCTAATCTAAGGGAACTAAAGAAGTTAGTCTAGTTGAGTTAGTGAGTTAGAATCATCTAAAACTAGCACCTAAACTAAAATCAATCAAAAATAGGAAACTATCCTATAAATTTCTACAAAATATCCTAGGGGATCCTAATTCAATTAAGAATGCCTCATACAAAAACCAGGCACTAAATCATCTATTAAGCCCTAAAATTAAATCCTAAATCCAAAGGTATCAACCATAAACCCTAAAAATGGAGCTTCTAAAGGTTTCAACCTAAACTACCACCTATGGTCATCACAAAAATGTGAGAATAATGATATGGGAACATACATGTCTATGCTAACAACTCACAAAAAATCAAGATCAAAATCATCATCACATGATCACACAAAATTCATCAAAATTAAGCATCAAACTTAACCATTTTAATATCAATTAAAATGTAAAATTCCCATAAAATCAGAAAATGCATGAAATGAAAATATTTTTTCTCTAAAAAAATACTAGACTCAATCATGAGTAAAATGCAAAAAGAATGTGATTAATTGGATTAATTTTCAACTTTATATGATTTAATCAATAACCATGTATAAAATAAAAAAAACAAAGAAAATCAATGGAAATTAATAGGCGTGTGTGGCAAATAGCAAGAAAAATCAATTCAAATTCAGACTGGGCTGAAAAGGGGGGGGGGGTCAGTATCAAATGTGATCCAAGCCCAACGCTTCAGTCTTCAATTCACAAAATCAGAAATGTCACACACCAAGGTTCGAACTGGCTCACCCATGGTCTATGCAGCGAAGCTTCTCAGGTCAATAACCAAAACGATGCGTTTAAGGCTAGGGACGCGTGGCTCAACGTGAGCCCTGGGATCCACAGACCAAGTCAAATTCTGCATGCGAACGAAGGGTGAGGATTGTATCTTCCTCGTTTCAAACCTGCAACTCGCACGCGCCAACCCAAATCGCCGGTGGCTTTTTCGGCCACCCCTGCGCAACCCTAGATCCTTCTATACTCAACCATTGGTCACGATGTCTTAATGAAAATGGACTAGAATTTCTTTAGGAACTCAATCATGCCATTAGTTTACACTGAAAATGCATGGTTCGTAAAAACAAGATCTCAACCGAAAATGGAAGGAACCCTAACTTGTCTCTAACCATCAAATTAACTAACCAAAATTCATCTACATGTAAAGGGGAACCTAACCACATGCTTCTAATGGATTAAAAGTGCATAATTACATAGATATTTCAAAATCTTAGAACCAACCTTGAAGCTCGGATTGTAGGGGTTATGTGCTTCAATTCTCTCTCAAACTATGCAGAATTCTTCAAGGAGTAATGGTGGACAATTCTTGATGCTTAGTTCTTGCTGCAACCTCTTAATTCTCCAAAACGCATTTCCAATTTTCAAGCTTTTTCTTCTCTTCATATCAATGGATTCTCAACAGAATTCTGCTCCAGAACCTTCCAAATTCGTTCTAATTCTTACTTATAGTGTGTTCAGATGGATATTAAGCCCAAACTAGGCCCAATTATTGATTTTGGATGTTCACCTTTCCTTCCAAATTTCAACATGGAAATGTGCCTTCAAGCCTTACTCATGCCTTTTTCTCACTCAAAGTCATTCACTTAATCATTAGGGAGTGTGATGTAATGGTTTTCTTCCTTTGGTTTTAACATAGGGAGTGTATATGATATGTTTCTTAAATGTGAAGTAACCATCCAAATGACCATGCTATGGACCTCAAATCTAAAATGTGGCAATTCCAATCTTTCTAAAACATTAATTCCATTCAAAATGACCACAAATTTGACTTGGAAACATGTTGATCCCATTTCTTTTGAATTTTCTCATTTTAATTCATTAAAATGGCTTTCATGTGAAGTTTCTTCAACCAATGCTTGATATAATCCATATAAATGGACACTTGATGTTTAGACAAGCTCAAAACATCATTTTGAACAACTTTCATGTTGAACAAAAATACATTTGGGGCTTGGAAATAGGAGTTATGGCCTTATGCTTGAAATGACCTGTAATCTCCAAATGACCAAAATGCCCTTGACTTGTCAAAGCCATAAGTTGAGTTCTACACATCCAATCATGGACTTCTAGTACTCTCTAGAAAGCTAAGAGAATAAGGAACAACATTCATGTTGACCAAAAATTCATAGGAATCATCCTTCTAGGGCAAAAGTTTGACACAAGGTGGACAACTTTCAAGCTCCCAAATTCACATACCTCAGATGACCTGTAACTTGTCAAAGTCATAACTTGAGTTCTACAAATCCTATCTAGGACTTCTAGTACTCAAATTAAAGCTAAGATCAAGATCTACAACATTCATGTTGGGGGTAAGATGAGATGACAATCACATCTTGAACTAAACTGCCTTGAAGATAGGGGTCAAACTAGGGGATTTTACACTGTCAAGCTTTAGAAACCCTAGCTTGAAACTTCTCAAACTCTTCAATCATGATGAGTTGACCTTGGAATCATCCTTATAGCATCTCAATGTATCAATACATGATCACATGGCTCTTGGATTAGGTATCAACCTTCCTCAAATCATCAGTTGACCTAGGGTTGACCCAGTCAAACCCTAACTGCACCACTCATGGCTGAGTCTTCTTAATCTTGCACAATGACCTATCTAGGCCTCATGATGGCTTTCAAGACATCTCATGAGCTCTCTCAAGGATTCAAGTCCACATTCCTGGCTTCAGAGTAATCTGGGGAGCTCCCACAACTCTCAAGTTAGGAGGCACACACTCTTGGTTTCAACCACTCTCTCTGAGGATCTTTTGACTTCTCTGACAAGGATATCAACCCTTGAACACTTGAATAAGCTTCTTGGCTAGCCTCAAAGTCTTGCATATCCCTTGATTGGTAATCATACCTCTTGATCTCCTGCATACATGTCAATGAAATGCAAATGATAATGCTAATATGAATGAAATGCAACATAAGCTAGGTAAAGAAAAGTTGGGCAAATTTTGGGGTGCAACAGGTACCACATGCATTGAGTTGTGTCGCATATGCATTTATGAGTCCTTTTGTATAAATTATGATGTTGTGGCCTTCGAGGCCTATTGATGAATGCGAAGGTTGAATATGATTATGATGCCATTTATATGTCGATTTTCATACATTGATTTTTATGAATTGTTTTACTCACCCTGCCTATTTGAATGTTACCTCCACGTGGGTAACATGCAAATGACCGAGTTTAGCCATAGACTCCGTCGAGGAGTTATTTTTGAAGTTTTGAGTTGTTAACCCTTTTGGTTAACTTAGAAGGTCTTTGTTGCACCCCAAATTTGTCCTACCTTTACATGGTTTCTAGTGCCACTTTATTTTGAATGAATAAAATGGCACAATTGACAAGAGACCGTGTGTAAGGAGTTGTGGGTGTGAGAGGTCGAGAGTTCGAATCCCACCTTCTTCACTTTTTGTTTTTCTTTTAGTTTTATTCTAACTTTTCTATTTTCATAAAAAAAAATATAACAAAAATAGTTTTTTTTATTATTTAATTATTATTTTCGTATTTTATTTAAATTATTTTTAAAAAAAATATTATTTTTTCACTTTTTTCCATATTATTCATAAAAACATCCAAAAATCATAAAATTAAAAATATTAGAAAAGATTTTATTCTTTTAAGTTTGTTTTAGTTTATTTTTTTAGTTTTGACTAATTATTTAAGTTGGGCTTTAAAATAGGCATTAGGTTAGAGTTAACCCTAATTTGTTACCTATATAAACATGAGTTGCATTTGATAAAAGGGAGAACGGAGGAAGAAAAGAAAGAACGGCGGTCGTTCTCACGACTTATCAGAAAAATCTTCGAGGCTTCATCATCATCTCAATCAGAAGAAGTTTTGGAACCGCGAGAAATCCACCTCCGAAAATCAACCGTCCGTCACAACAAAAGCAGAGAATCTGAATAATCTCACCGTAAGCATCGTTAATTGGCTGTTATTTCTTTTTTTGTTTTTTTCTCTTCTTTCGTAATCCATTTCCAGGATAAGGAAGAGTAAGAGGAGAAAAGGTAATTAAAGGCAACTCTAATGGGTCAAATGAGCAGAAAGAAAGGAAATTAAAGTCAATTCTAATGGGTCAAATGAGCAAAAACAAAGGATGTATCGCCACCCCAGTGGTTAAATTAGCAGAAACAAAGGATGTATCACCACCCTAGTGGTTAAATGCCTTCCCTTTTCATTATCCTTCCCCTTTATTATTATTATTTATTATTATTTCCCCTTCCTTTAGTTTTTTTTTCGTATTTATTTTTATTCTTTTTTTTGTAAAAATATTATCTTATTTACTTTTTTAAAGTAATTGAGTTTGAGCTGCTAAAATTTTCATTAAAAAAAACTTTTATTAAAATCAAAACTAAAACATTTTTTTAATGTTTAAACTAAAACCTTTATTTAAATTAACATTAAACTAAAACCTTTTTTTTTAAATTAACATTGAACTAAGAACTATTTTTTTTAAAATTAACATTAAACTAAATAAATTTTTGTTAAAATTAAAACTAAAACATTTTTTAAAATTTTAAACTAAAGACTTTTTTTTTAATATGAACATTGAAGCCTTTTTAAAAATTAAAAATTAAAAACAAAAAACTTTTTTATCAACATTAAAATTATTTTCTTCAAAATTTAAACTAAAATCCCTTTTTAAAACTAATAAAACTATAATTAAAATTCTAAATTGCATTTTTTCTTTCTTTCAATATTAACTGTTTCATTATTTGTCATATTTCTGTCTAACTTTTCACTAATGTTCTCTATTTTTCTCCTCAGATTATACTTAAATTCCGATTAATATTTATTCAATTTATGTTGTTCCATGAACGTAATTTACGCGAGGCCATGGTCGCGATTTATTTTATTTCGCATTGTTTTAGGGATTTGTAATTTACGCGAGTGATCGTCGCGACGCTTTCTTTACTTTCCGCATTTTAATTTTGCCGTATGATATTTTGTCCGTTTGCATGATTTACCGTTTCACCTTCCAAAGGAATTAGGTCTAGCCGTTTAACCGCCGAGTCAATAACCATAACCTTTGACGGTTTCAAAACCCTAATTAGCCTAGCCGTCCCGCCGTGGACGAAAATGCCCTTTACCCTAGCATTAGGTCAAAGAGTCACCGTACTCTGTTTAGGGTTTCCCGCTGTGGAATCCCTAATTTCAACCCTAAATTTTCAATTAACAAATTCAACATAGAAATAGGAATTTCAAAGACTCCTCGTAAGCGTGTCCTTAAGATCCGTTTATTCTCCATTGAAACCTTGACCGTAGTCAAGACGTTTCTAACCTCCCTTTCGAGGGGAACTACAATTACTCTGATTCCATTCCCGTCAGGATATGTAGGCACAAGATGCGACGTCTTGCCGAGTCAACTTAGGACTAACCCTTAGGTCTTTAGGTCACTCTATCCCTTTAGCAATATATTTCAAACAGATAATAAAATAAAATAAAAGCATACAATAAACAAAAGGTTCCTGTAGAGTACTACAGAAGTTTAGGGTGCTAATACCTTCCCTAAGCTTAACCAACCCCTTACCTAGGTCTCTTCCCGCATTGTCTTTACGATGCAAAATTAGGTTTTCCTCTTTTGACCTTTTCCTTCGGATAAATCAAAGAGCGGTTGTGAACTAAAGATGCGATTCAAATTAATTAATAATTTGATATCATATTCTAACCGCAACAGAAAATGGAGACTTCACTGGGGACCCTCCTAATTTTTAAGGGTTGCCCCTATTTTGTTTATTGTTTGATATTTCTATTTTATTTTATTATTTGTATATATTGTACCTTGCTTGGGGTATCTTTGTTGTGAGATAAATCCTACACCCGGACTTGAGTGACATTATTATAGGAAGGTGATATATTCGACGGGGCTTATAGGGAGTGGAATCCCGGCCAAGCTGACTTGAGAATCACCGCTCAGTTGAGACCCTTTCGAAAATGGTTCGGTTGAATGAGTAATCGTGAAAACTTTTACTATTGTCAATTGGAGTCTGTGATACTGGGGGCCGTAGTACCTTAACACCACTTTGGCCTTATCTAGGACGTAGTGCGGGAACTATGAGGGAGTAATCCCAAGATAGTTGCTACGTGATACTACACTCAAAAGAGGCTCTCTTGAGGATATTATTAACCACCGAGTCAATTGGGAAATTGATAATATCCGAAAGATGGACTGATGACTTTGGGCACCTCTTTAGAACCTTATTCTGCAGGTACAACTAACCCATAATACATACCTTTTGGGAAGGATAGACCTTAACTCCATTCATTGTTCCTCTAACCTAGGACTTTGTTGTTTGTGTGTATTTGTGTATGGCATTCATAAAACATCATTCCTAGTTTCAAGGAATTCAACAGTACTTTGCGAATTCAAAAGTCCTATATTTCAAAGTTTAAAATTGTTTCCAACTTTCCTAAAAAAGAAATGTTTGCAATCGACCGTTGAAGTTCTTGAAACTATTGCATTGCATTAGCACCATGTCTTGCATGGCATCTTTCCCCGGGTTTCTCATGTTCAGATGTCTTTATCATCCAGTGTTCTGTTGAGTCGTCAAGCTGATTCCTCGACACAGATATCAGATTAGAGCTAACTATAGACGCCAAATGTCAGAACAAGAGGAACATAATGCGGAGGTCCAAATGGAGATTAATGAGTTGAAAGCAGGCATGACCAGGCTTACCAAGATGCTTCAAGTGTTGATTGCCAGAGGAGAGCCACCTCAGAGGACTGTCATTCAGGAAGTTTCAAGTGTTGATCCACCTCTTGTTTCAGTGTTGCCCTCTAGTTGGCCTGAGTTTGGTTTACTTCCTAACTACTCTCCACCTATTGCATCTGCTGCTATGATTGGTCAGGCTGTCAGACCGGTTTTTCAAGCTCCTGTCCTTACCGAGGCCCAACCTGTGGTCCACACGGTTAATCAGACTATCCAAACTCCCGTTGAGAATCCTCCCTATGAGTACAATGTTGTCGATGTTCAAGAAGATTTTGTTGAGCCTGAGATCACCCGTGAACAGTTTCAGATCATAAACAAGAGACTCCAAGCTGTCGAGGGTACTGATTTCTTCAATGTTGATGCCGATAATATGTGCCTAGTTTCTGGTCTTATTTTGCCTGCCAAGTTCAAGACTCCTGAGTTCGTGAAGTATCAAGGTCATTCATGTCCAAGATCCCATCTAGTCATGTACTTCCGAAAGATGGCAGCTTACACCAACAATCAGAAGTTGCTCATCCATTGCTTTCAGGATAGTTTGAGTGGTGCTTCTCTTAAATGGTATATGAACTTAGAGCATAACAGTGTCCACTGCTTCCAAGATCTCGTCAACGCTTTTATGAAGCAATACAAATACAATTTGGATATGGCTCCCGATTGTCGTCAGCTTCAAAGTATGTCTCAGAAGGAAAAAGAGTCGTTCAAGGAGTATGCTCAGCGTTGGAGGGAGTTAGCTTCCCAAGTCGAACCCCCTATAGCAGAGAAGGAACTGACAGAAATATTCATGGATACTTTGTCTCCTTTCTATTAGGAAAAGATGATTGGGAGTGTCTCTTCAAGCTTTACAGATCTGGTGACTATTGGCCAAAGGTTAGAAGAAGGTTTGAAAAATGGGAAGGTACCCAAAGCTGCCGAATCTTCTAATGGTGCAAAGAAATCCTATGGAAATTTCCATAAGAGGAAGGACGAGCAGACCAATGCTGTCATGACTGAATCAAGAAAGCCTCGCCAGGGATCTCAACCTGTTGTTGCTCCGCAGCCAGCTCAGAATCCTCAATGTCCAGTTATTAGACAAGACCAGTATCGAAATAGGAATCAATGTGATCCTATTCCCATGACTTACACATAACTTTATCCTTACCTGGTTCAGCGAGGGCTGATCACTACAAGGGCTTTACCACCTCCTCCTAATCCTTCTCCAGCTGGATTTAGGGCTGATTTCTAGTGCGCTTTTCATGAGGGTGCCTTAGGCCACGACTTGGAGCATTGTTTTGCACTGAAAGCCAGAGTGCGTGAGCTGATGAGAGCAGGGATACTTGATTTTCCAGACAATCCTCCGAACATCTAGAAGAATCCTTTGCCAGGGCATCAGAAGTGAAGCTTCGGGCTGACCTCAGCAGGCTATTTATTTGTTTTAGACATGACAGTTTATCTTTGTATTGTTTTAATCACAGACCTTTGTTTCTCATTGTTTGTATTTTCCTTATTTTATTAGTTGTTTGCTTTCGAACTATGTTTATACTTTTATATTGATGAACTGAGCATTGCAACTTTTGATTTAATTCATTTTATCTATTATTTTCATCTCTATGCTTTATCTTTCAAATATTTACTTTTGTCCGAATTTTTGGTATGTAAAGATTAGAGGGAGGATGACGAAAACGTTATACCCATAACTGCTGTCAGCATGCTTTCAATGAATCCTTATTGATGATGTGAGGCATTGTTTCAACTCCCAAACACTGGAGAAATAAGGAAGTTATCCCCTTGTCACCCCCTTCGAGCCTAGAAGTTGGAGTTTCTTTCTTTACAAAAAAACTCGCAATCTTAGCCTGGGGATGGGTAGTGCTCAGTTAACTCGGTTGTGCTTTCCTTCAATACACCTTTCATATAAAGGTTGAATTCACAAGTTTTCCTTCATACACAGCAAGTAAGTGTCGAAGATGTTTTCCAAGTCAAAAGCCGATGATGGTTCACCGTGATCATTAAGCTAGGCAGTCACCTTCTTTCAAAAAAAAAAGTCCGCTAAGTCAAAACCTATAAAGGAGACTTAGGCAAAACTGGGGCATCCCGCTGACTGTAATCTTCACAAGAAACAGCTCAGGCAAAATTTATGGATAATGCAGAGAGGAGTTTTAAATGCTTACCCTAAAAATCCTAAATGTCAAAACAACCAAATGTTATAGGAAAGTAGTGACGGCCATCTCAAGAGTCCCTTGACTTTCGAACCATCATTACTACCATCAGTGCAATTCCTAACCTATAGGAACCTGAATGCATAATATGAGTTAACCGAGCGTAGGACTGAAGATTATCACGTAGATTGGGTGGGAACAAACAAATTTTGAGCCTTTATCCTTTGTTTCATAAACCGTGAACCAGGCCACGTTACAACCCTCAAAAGACCTAATTGAAATAAGGATATTTTGAAAGCATGCTACAGCAAGGTTGCATAAGCTGACTCCTAAAGATCTTTGTGAATAATTTATTTTGGCCGTATACCTGTATTAAACTTTGAGCGTCCTGGACCGCCGCGTTCTAATCGATGACTCATTTATTTTTCATCTTTCAAAAATAATTTTGATTTCAAGACTTGCATGAACTTTGCATTACCATGTTTGTATGAATATTTTTGTTTGCAAACTGGCTTTCCTCTAAGGAAATTTCAAACAATCGAGAAACTTGGTCAAGTGATCCTATCAGGGGCAAAGTCTTCTCAGATCTGGTTTATCCATGAGATTTTCAAGACTCGGACTGGGGCAAACCTTCTGAGGGTACAGTAAAACAGTCATTTTCAGAATCAGACAAGCTGAAGCAATTATCAGTTCATCTGTAATGGACAATTTAATCTGGGGCAGTTTACTTGAAAGATCTCCAAGCGGCTTTCCATCCTTCCTACGAGGACCATCAACCTGATTACAATTTAGCAAGTGGCAGTGATCTCCGGGTTGAGGAATCAGTTTTCCAGTCTTGTCATCTTACCAACAGAGTCGAGCCTTGTCGTCGACATCTGTATTGTCATTTGATCATCTATCATAGCATGATTTATACACATGTGCATATCATGGGTGTTTTATCCCCATTTGCTTTTTCTCCCGAGGTCGTGTTTTACCCGCGTCTTACCTTATGGACGAATTTATTTACTTGGCATCATGGGTGCTTTATCCCCATTTGCATTTTTCTCCCCGAGGTCGTGTTTTATCCGCGTCTTACCTTGTGGACGAATTTATTTACTTGGCATCATGGGTGTTTTATCCCCATTTGCATTTTTCTCCCCGAGGTCGTGTTTTATCCGCGTCTTACCTTGTGGACAAAGTCCAGTTTACTTGGCACCCATCGACTATTTCGTGTCATGTCTATCTCACGTTCTTCCAGATACGACGTGTCTCCTTTTCAACGTTCTTCCGAAATGTTCTGATGTTTGTCTCTCCCTATATGTTTTCCGGTGAGTCCTGAAGATCCCGCTCGATCTCTTCAAGGAATGTCCTGAAAACTCTAGCGTCTGTCGTTTACCTGGTCCTGTCTCCGTGTGGATCATATGTTACCTTGTCACCACCGCGTGTCTTCTTCCCCAGTGCAATTCTTCGCTGCGCTGTCCCCTATGACGTTGTGTCGTCTGCATCCTTGCATTCATCATTCCATCATGCGCATCATATTAGATTCATGGCATTGTCAGCATTATAGTTCGTGTTATTTTGTCCATATCATTGCATATCACTGCATCTAGGGGCCAAATTTCCGGTTATCTGTATTTAAATCTCTTTCACCGCGATTTCTCGAATCTCCGCTGCTCAAATCATCTGGTGAAGCTATTTAAATAGGGGCATCTGTTGCACCCTAAATTTGTCCTACCTTTTACATGGTTTCTAGTGCCACTTTATTTTGAATGAATAAAATGACACAATTGGCAAGAGACCGTGTGTAAGGAGTTGTGAGTGTGAGAGGTCGAGAGTTCGAATCCCACCTTCTTCACTTTTTGTTTTTCTTTTAGTTTTATTCTAACTTTTCTATTTTCATAAAAAAAAATAACAAAAATAGTTTTTTTATTATTTAATTATTATTTTCATATTTTATTTAAATTACTTTTTAAAAGAATATTATTTTTTCACTTTTTTCCATATTATTCATAAAAACATCCAAAAATCATAAAATTAAAAATATTAGAAAATATTTTATTCTTTTAAGTTTGTTTTAGTTTGTTTTTTTAGTTTTGACTAATTATTTAAGTTGGGCTTTAAAATAGACATTAGGTTAGAGTTAACCCTAATTTGTTACCTATATAAACATGAGTTGCATTTGATAAAAGGGAGAACGGAGGAAGAAAAGAAAAAACGGCGGCCGTTCTCACGACTTATCAGAAAAATCTTCGAGGCTTCATCATCATCTCAATTAGAAGAAGTTTCGGAACCGCGAGAAATCCACCTCCGAAAATCAACCGTCTATCACAACAAAAGTAGAGAATCTGAATAATCTCACTGTAAGCATCGTTAATTGGCTGTTATTTCTTTTTTTGTTTTTTTTTCTTCTTTCGTAATCCATTTCCAGGATAAGGAAGAGTAAGAGGAGAAAAGGTAATTAAAGGCAACTCTAATGGGTCAAATGAGCAGAAAGAAAGGAAATTAAAGTCAATCCTAATGGGTCAAATGAGCAAAAACAAAGGATGTATCGCCACCCCAGTGGTTAAATGAGCAGAAACAAAGGATGTATCACCACCCCAGTGGTTAAATGCCTTCCCTTTTCATTATCCTTCCCCTTTTTTATTATTATTTATTATTATTTCCCCTTCCTTTAGTTTTTGTCCTATTTATTTTTATTTTTTTTTGTAAAATTATTATCTTATTTTCTTTTTTAAAGTAATTGAGTTTGAGCTGCTAAAATTTTCATTAAAAAAAACTTTTATTAAAATCAAAACTAAAACATTTTTTTAATGTTTAAACTAAAACCTTTATTTAAATTAACATTAAACTAAAACCTTTTTTTAAAATTAACATTAAACTAAGAACTTTTTTTTTTTAAAATTAACATTAAACTAAAGAAATTTTTGTTAAAATTAAAACTAAAACATTTTTTAAAATTTTAAACTAAAGACTTTTTTTTTAATATTAATATTGAAGCCTTTTTAAAAATAAAAAATTAAAAACAAAAAACTTTTTTATCAACATTAAAATTATTTTCTTCAAAATTTAAACTAAAATCTCTTTTTAAAACTAATAAAACTATAATTAAAATTCTAAATTGCATTTTGTCTTTCTTTCAATATTAACTGTTTCATTATTTGTTATATTTCTGTCTAACTTTTCACTAATGTTCTCTATTTTTCTCCTCAGATTATACTTAAATTCCGATTAATATTTATTCAATTTTTGTTGTTCCATGGATGTAATTTACACGAGGCCATGGTCGCGATTTATTTTATTTCGCATTTTTTTTAGGGATTTGTAATTTACGCGAGTGATCGTCGCGACGCTTTCTTTACTTTCCGCATTTTAATTTTGCCGTATGATATTTTGTCCGTTTGCATGATTTACCGTTTCACCTTCCGAAGGAATTAGGTCTAGCCGTTTGACCGCCGAGTCAATAACCCTAACCTTTGACCGTTTCAAAACCCTAATTAGCCTAGGCGTCCCGCCGTGGACGGAAATTCCCTTTACCCTAGCATTAGGTCAAAGAGTCGCCGTACTCTATTTAGGGTTTCCCGCTGTGGAATCCCTAATTTCAACCCTAAATTTTCAATTAACAAATTCAACATAGAAATAGGAGTTTCAAAGACTCCTCGTAAGCGTGTCCTTAAGATCCGTTTATTCCCCATTGAAATCTTGACCATAGTCAAGACGTTTCTAACCTCCCTTTCGAGGGGAACTACAATTACTCTGATTCCATTCCCGTCAGGATATGTAGGCACAAGATGCGACGTCTTGCCGAGTAAACTTAGGACTAACCCTTAGGTCTTTAGGTCACTCTATCCCTTTAGCAATATATTTCAAACAGATAATAAAATATAAAAACAGCATACAATAAACAAAAGGTTCCTGTAGAGTACTACAAAAGTTTAGGGTGCTAATACCTTCCCTAAGCTTAACCAACCCCTTACATTGGTCTCTCCCCGCATTGGTTTTCCTCTTTTGACCTTTTCCTTCGGATAAATCAAAGAGTGGTTGTGAACTAAAGATGCGATTCAAATTAATTAATAATTTGATATCATATTCTAACCGCAACAGTCTTGCTCTGATATGTAACATCGAGTTGGGTTATTTGGGTTAAACTATATACTGTTGAGTTATTTTGCTTATGTTCCCTGATGAGGAAAACCTTTACTTATGCTTTTTGAATTCCGCTGTTTTATGTTGTTTCATGTATTTTGGGAAAAACCCGTTGTTTACGGAGCCGTGACCTATTTTGATGACATTGGGAAATGTACGCCCTTTTGGTGGCTTTTTGTGAAATTTAATAATTACTCTGATATCTATGTTATTTTGCCTTATTATTTGTGGGGTAGAAAAGGGTGTTACATTCACAACCTTTCAAATAAAAAATACCGCTAAGTCAAACACCATAAAAACGACTTAGGCAAAATCTGGGCATCCTAGTGGACCAAAAGCTTCAAAAAAAAGAGGTCCCAACAAAAATTATTGGTCAATTAAAAGAGGTCATCAAAACCCTAAACAAAAACAAATAAAAACAAAAAAGGGTGACTGTCATCTCATATTGAATCCTCATCTTTATCATCACACCCTCTAACTTTCTAGAGAATTGAACGGGTGTGATAAATTAACTGAACATAGAAATGGATTTCATCAAGAAGAATGTGTAGGTTAAAATTATATTTTGAGCCTCATATCCTTTTTGTTTCAAGAATCGTGAACTAGACCATGTTACAACCCTTAAAAGACCTAATTGAGGCAGGGTTTATTTTGAAAGCATACTAGAGAAAGGTTGCGTTAACCTTACTCCACAAAGATCTTTGCTAATAATTTGTTTTAATCGCATCATATTTCACTCGTTAAATGGCTAGATCAACATCGTGTTCTGATCATTGACTCATTCACTATGTTTCACCTTATTGTATCAATAAATCTTGATTTCAAAAATTTGCATAAACATTGCATTAAAATTACCATTTTTGAATGAACAATTTTGTTTGCAAGTTAAATCTTAGCATTAAGGAAATTCCAACAAATGCATAGTCAGTTGAGGAACTTGATCACATGAAAGAAGTCCAGTCAAGGGCAAGTGAATTTGAGTATCAGTCAATCTGAGGCAATTATTCCAAGAGTTGGTTAATCAAAGAAAAATATCTTCGAGACTCAGACTAGGGCAAGCTACCATAAAGAGCTCAATAAGTCCAATTATCCAAAGGAAGGTCAATCAGTAGTCTACCATTCAAAGAATTGGTTAATCAAGGGAAGAATACTTCAAGATTCAACATTAGGGCAAGTTATGATCAGATGTTTTCAAACTCCTTATGAGGAGAAATTCTTCAAAGACCCAGCAGATTAGGGGCAAGATGAGCCACAGATGGGGAAATCCTCTTCATGCCTTCAAGCTGCTCGAACAAACTCTGCCATAAATCAATATTTGTCAAGTTCAAGATGAGTGTCAGTAAATCATGCTAGCAACTCCTTGATCCTCCAAAAAGATCCCATTGGCTAGCCGTAACTGTCAAGCTTGATAGATTCTCCTTTGAATGCATCTATCACAAAGTACTTGGTTGAGTCATTGGTGTTGAGGAATCAGAGCCTCCATAAACGGCTTCTGTAAACTCCCAGTCTACATAGAGTTAATATTTGCATATCATGATCATTCACATATCATGCATAAAAGAAAATTCCAATCATGCATAGCCTAAAGTGTGTTTCTTGCTCATTTGCATTGACCCAGGTCTCGTTGTCGATTGTTATCCCCTGACCCAAAAGACCAGTAGTCAGTGGCACCATCTCTAAGTCTAGTCGTCATTAGCACTCTGTTCTAACTCCAATTGTCATTGGCATCTTTCAAAGTTCAGTTGTCACTAGAGTTACATAAAATCCAATTGTTATTGGTGTGTCTGAAATCCATCATTCTCAAAGACTGGTTGTTACTAATATCCGTTTTTAAAATCTAATTGCCATTGGTATCTAAAGTCTAGTTGTCACTGGTACCTTGTTTTAAAATCCAATTGTTATTGGTATCCTTAAAGTCTAGTTGTCACTAGTATCATTCTAAGACTAGTCGTTACTAGCATTTATTTTCAAAATTCAATTGTCATTAGTACCTAAAGTTCAGTTGTTACTAGCATCCCCTCCAAAATCCAGTTATGATTGACACCTTCAAAATCTAATTATTATTAGAACCCCAAAATCCAGTCATCACTGGTATCAGCTGTAAAGTCCAATTGTCAATGTAATCATCTCTAAAGTCCATTTGTAACTGAAAATTTGTTTAAAAATCCAATTGTCATTGGTATCTAAAGTATGGTTGTCACAACACATCTGTTTTTAAAGTCCAATTGTTATTGGTATTATCTCAAAATACAATTCTCATTTGCATCCAAAGTCCAGTTGTCACTGGCGCTATTTTCTAATTCTGGTTATTAAGTTCGGTTGTTACTGGAACCATCTTCAAATCTAGTTGTCACTTGTATCCTTGCATGGTCTAATTTTTATTGGCATGGTCTAAAGTCCAGCAGTTACTGGAATAGACCTTAAATCCATTTGCCACTAGTATCTTTTCAAAATCCAATTGTAATTGGTATCTAAGTCTGGTTGTTACAGACATCATTTGAAAAAGTCCAATTGTCATTGGCACAGTTTGCAGTTCAATTTTAACTGGCACAAATCCGTTAGAAGTTGGTTGTAACCAATGCTTATGGTTTAAGTCCAACTTTGTTGGCACATACAGAGAGTTTGGTTGCCTTATTTTTCTTGATGGTTCCTAGAAAGTCACGTTTGACTCTTCCTTTAAAGAAATTCCCATAAGGTTGGATATTATTCTTGTTAGAAAACTCCAATAATGTTGTCTTGATTGATTTCTTTGTAAAGAATCGTCATAGTTTTTTGCATGGTTGATTTTCTTGTCAGAAAACACCCGAGTATTATCTTGGATACTTTCTTTGTAAAACATCTCTAGGTTTTCTTTTGCATGGATGACTTTCTTGTAAGAAAGCTCCCGAGTTTGTCTCATGATTTCTTAGTTAAGAATCTCCATTTTTGTTTAATTGGATGATTTTCTTGCTAGAAAACTCCATAACTTTGTGTGGGATGAATGCATTGTTAGAAATATCCAAAGTTTCTAGATTCTTAGATATTCTAAAGTATCGTCAAGTCATGTCTGAACCTGTTGGTAAAATATACTTTGAATATTTCTCAGTGTCCTTTTCCTAGTAATTTTTTATCCCCAATGAGTCTTCACCCATTGTCTTTGTCATTTCCCATGGATCACTGTTACTATATATATATATATATATATATATATATATATATATATATATATATATATATATATATATATATATATATATATATATATATATATATATATATATATATATATATATATATATATATATATATATATATATATATATATATATATATATATATATATATATATATATATATTATTCCCCACAGGACCATCTTTCATTCTTCATCCATCATAAAACACCATGCTAGGGTTCATCTCACATCATATCCCTAGCAAACCAAACAAAAAAAAGAGTCATGCATATATTCATAACATATCATCTCATTTCATCTACATTCCGGGACAAAATTAAGGTCTTTTAGTATTTAACTATTTCCCCACAATTTGGTTGAAGATACTTAAATAATGGCAACTGTCATACCTCGATTTTGACCCTGAATCTCTAAATCAATGCATGCACTATGACATTTGCATCATCTAAATAGCATAACATGCATTTCATCTCGCATAATACCTAAAATGTCAATCAAAATAATTTTTCAGATTTACAGACAAACCGGTCAAATTGATTCTCAAATATGCGTAAAAATTAGCGGGCGAAAAATTTCAAAATCGAGCTTGAAGATGTCAGTATACTTAATCTATGGTTCGCGTAGTTTAACCTGGCGTGCTCGTTTTATTTTTCGACTATTTTTTCGATTGTATTTTGATCAGTCTAAGCCTTTTAATCGGTCAAATTATTTCAAAATTTGATAATAAGTTGTATGTTTTCGAGAGATTTATTTGACGTTAATCATTTAAATGCATTCAATTTAATTTTTCGAGCATTGTTGCGTCTAACTTTTATTTATTTTAAATTTTTTTTTGTCAATATTTTCAAAATAATTAAATAGAATTTTTTATATTTTCGTTTCAATTCAATTTTAATTATTTAGAACAATTTATTTTTATTTTTTTTGGTCTCTAAATTAATATTGAGGACACTGTTGGCATTAAATTTTTTTTGACACAACGCTGATGTGTTGGTGGGGAACATACACAGATTTGGATCCTCTTCTTTTTTATATGTCATGCCATCTCTCATGTTTCTAATCTAACGGTTTAAAAATTATAATGAATAATTAAATATAAAAGAAGTCATTTAATAGGAGAGAGAAATGGATAAGTAATTTGTCTTTGTTCCTCCATAAAATCAACAACTATAAATGACTTTTTTTATTTAATTATTCATTATAAATTCTGAACTGTTAGATTAAAAACATGAGAGATGACATGATATATAAAAAAGGAGAGAATCCAAATTCAACATACACACACTTCAGTGGCACAGATAAAAATATTTCAACAAACATGAGAGTGGAGCGCTGCCCCTCATGCTTCCCTTTTTCTATTTATTTTATTTTATTTATATATTTTTTTTGAATTAATTATTACTATGTTTTGGTGTTTATTTTTAGGATTAGGCTTTTGGTTTGGGCTTGGGCCATGTTACTAACTTCTGCCTAATAGTTATCTTCACAACCCCGTGTTAATATGCAGTCTTCTTATATGTTAGATTAATTTAATTTCTTTTGATTTATTAATTAATTGATTAATTATTTAGTTGAGTAGTTATATAGATATTGGTTACTTAACTACTTGCTCTTATTAATAAGTATATTGCTTGAGTACTTGTCTAGTCGATCGCATTATGATTAGTCGTTTAATTAGCCAACTTCTCTATCCATGTTCATACCCTTTGCATGTAAATAATTGTGTTCTTTATTTCACTAACATTTGATTCGATCTCAAAATCAATTTTATTTTTTCAATTTCAAAATCCATTTCAAAATAAATACAATTCATTTTCAACAATTTCAATCAAATAATTTTTAAACCATTTTCAAATCCAAATCATATATAATATCGATTTTTTTTATTAATAAACATGAAAGAAGAGGACCATTGAAATCTAGTATTCCGATGGGAACCCTTGAATGATCAGTCCCGAGCCATGCGTTTTGGGCTAACTGTTCATTCTTTTCTTTCGTTCTTAAAACACTTAATATTAACTTGTACAAATAAGGGCCGTTGGGATAAAGAATTTTGACATAACTCTTTGAACAATTGATTCTTATCAAGCGTTTGTTGTCCATCAAATAATTTTCTTAAAACTCTTGAATGAAAAAGGACTGTTGGAATATAACATTTCGGTGGAACCCCAAATGATTGATCCTAAGGCTTAGGTCTCTTTTTCATCAAACGTTCGTCAATCACTTACAAAATACATCCAGCCAATCAAACTTATTTTTCTTGCCGTCGTGCGATATCAAAAAACTTTTTATAAACAGAAGACATTTTGTATTAAGATGATGCAAATCATGCTTCATCCACAATCGTTGAGTTGAGATAAGTGATGTTTTCCCGTGAATGTTGATTTGTAAATCCATTCAATGTGATGCAAACGCCCGTTCCTCGCCCGCTTTGGGTAAAACAATGTTTTTCGTCGATTAATAGAAGATAGCGTTCGCTAAAATCGACCAACAAGCAAATATTTTCTACCCAGAACTACGTAAGTCTTGAGTTCTCTATTGCACCTAGAGATTCAAAGTCTCATCAGGCACCCTAATAAAAAAAAATATTTTTAGTACTTCTCGCATTAAAACAAAAACAAAAAATATTTCTCTTTTCTTTTTTCTCTTTTAGAAGATTACAAACTAATATAAACTAACATTCATTTGACACTAACTAAACAGTTCCTGATGACCATATCTTATCCTTTATTTTTAGGGGTTTTATCGATATTTTCTCTTTCACTCTTTGGGAATAAATAAAGTTCGATAACAACTTTGTTCAGTCCATCCCGCAAGCGTGTGATTGCGCTATGCGAGCATCGCGTTCTCATTTTCGAGGTACGACAATTATATCTTTTTAAATTAAACTTCATATTTATTGTTTTCTATATGTTACATACACGAGCCGACACAAGGTTTAGAGTCCATTCTCATAATCAACTCGAACCTAGTCTAAAATTTCTATCGTAATTGGAGCGAGCAGTTATTTCCAATGTTGCAAAAATAGGTTGTTTAAAAATTGATTCAAAGCTTATTGTTGCTTTATAAGAGATATGGAAATTGATTCAAAGCTTATTGTTTAAAAATTAATAAGCAACTATCATTGCTCGTTCTCGACCTAATAATCATCTGCACAAGCATACATTTACACAACATGGAAACAAAAAGGAGGTGGAAGTATATTTTATAATTAAATGGTGTAAAAACCGCAAGGATATCATGCAATACATCATTTATATTCAATACTAGTCTTAATGCTTTAAGGTTATCCCATGAGATGTGATCATCAGTCTATCTACATAATAGTCTTAATGCTTTAAGATTATCCCACTTCACAGTAAAGCTATGTACCTACGCAGAAAAAAATCGGCGAAGACACCGAGTCGCCATCAAACTTTATTTATCCCAACGGGGAAAGGAAAACATTGAGAAAACATCAGAAAGGAGAGAACATGGTCTCACAACCAAATTCGGGGTTCGGGAGTCGATTATACAAGAGGAAGGTATTAGCACCCATCGTGTCCATTGTACTCAACGGGATCCACTCTTGTTGTTCTAATAAAAAGGGTGTGTATATCTAAAGCTTAACTTGCTAAGGGAATGCATGAATGAAAAGGGAAAAAAAGGGGGCTCACCAGGATCTTGCAATTATGTGCCTACGCGTTCTCTCGTGCAATGGGAAAGTCATATCAATCGTAGTTCGAAGGACTACGGTTAAAAAAAGAAAGGTTGCTTGCCAAGGATTAGGACCCTTGTACCTACGTATTCTCAACGAGAAATCAAAGAGTCTGTTGTTAGTGGGACCATAGGTTGTTGGTGTTTTTATGGATGATGTTAATGTTCACGTTCTAGAAGTTAGGTGTTTGCCACTCGCTCGTGGATTCTTATGCGTTACATGTATTGTGGTAGAACAGAAATAACATGCCCTTTCTGAAAAGGTTTAAGAGGGAATCCCGAAGAAAAATGATTTGAATTTGTTGAAGTGTTTTTGGTAGGTGTCACACCCTAATTTTTTGCCTTAAGATGCCACCTCCTTGTGTGTTTTCTTTTGGGCGTGTGCATGTTATTACAGATAACCAGTTTATGCAGGAACAACGAGGCCAAGTATGGATGGTACTTATTCTCTCGAATAAAGCATTCCAGGGCCTGACCAGTCGTACTTGACTCCAAAATGGTCCTAGAGCTTCTGTTTGATCTGGGCTCTACTCTTAGAGCTCTTTCTCCATTTTTTTGGGCCATTCTGGGACCTTTGCTTTGAAGGCACGTTAGATGGATTGTTGGTCATCATCTCTCGGAATCCATATTGGGCTTTAATTGATCAAGTGGAGCGTTCTGAGTTCAATTGGCGCAACTCATTTGAATTAAATTTGCGAGCACGATAAAACCAAGAGGTCTGCTTATAAGGGGTTCTTTGAAGTTTATACTCGTATTGGATAAATTATTAGTGATGGATGCAAGAGTGTTCGACTCAAGTAAAATTTCGTCAATTTGCATTTTTGAGATTTCAAGTTTGTTTCTTCATAAAGTTTAAGTTGGAACTCAAGTTTAGGATTCGAATATTGAAGTTATGGGCTCTAGTCCCGATCAAGCTATGACACAAAGTACAATTCATGACTTAAGTTTCATCATCATTCGAAGGATTCGAGTTACAAAGAGTTTCCTATTTGCATCAATTTTAAATTTTTAAGTCAAGGTGGATTGATAAGGTAACATAAGGCGGTCACTTTAAAATTGAGAACTGTTACAAAAACTTTGAACTATCCAAAATTATTTGATGGGTCTAAGTGATTCAGGAACCACTTGTTCTCTACAAGACAAGATCAAAAGTATTTATGAGCCGCTACATAATGCTGGAGGTAAACTCAAGTGCAGCCCAAGTACAAGTTAAGAATTCATAGAAGTATTCGTTCCAAGATTAATCATGGATTTTATTTGAATTTTTGTTTCGCCATTTAATACAAATATTAAGGTGAGAAATGCTTCACAAGAATTACAGCTTGTCCTAAGTTACAAAGATTGTCACTGACGCCCATACAGCATGATCGCATTGGCCATAGAATTTCTAACACCGCGCCACCAAATAGCTTGAGTAGAGCAAGGATGGCTTTAAACAGGTATATCTATGCACAAGACTTCATAACACCAAGATGCTGCCAGTAAACTCAACCGCATTATAATTCCTGCTTCCACGATGGCGACGACAACTTAATTATCTTGAACCTTGCACTTGGGGGGGGGGGCAACACGTATTGACACATGAACTCTAAAGCACCGTAGGGCGTCGGCATTGAATATATGGATCGACGTTTGGTTAACGCATAAACTACATAATTATGAGACTATTAATAAAGGCATTCTCTTTCCGACACGAATAACTCAACGCGGCTTGAAAGGGAGTTTACCTGATTGCATCTGTGGAGGAAGGCGGCAATAAGACGGTGATGATTTAGTCGCGTCGCTCCGGCTGAAGAGGGATTTTGGCAGTTGCTCTCTCTGAATTAATCACAACTTCCAGGATTCCCATGGCTTTAGGTACAAGCCCGCCACGAACGAATAAGGGTCAGAAGGGAGCTCGGAACTGAATTTCGCCATCAAATATGAAGCAGACAGTGAGGCTTTAGGGATTGGATTCGTCAGGTTCCATTATGTTTCAAGTGAACTTCACGTCCATATCAACCCCAAACACGCTCGGACCTTGATGACATCGACCCGAAGCTACCATTGAGTGTATGTCCTACACCTGTAAATGAAGAAATTCAAAGGTACTCAAGAAGCTGATGAGAAGGATGAGGAACTAAACGACCAACGAGTTAGAGTATTGACAATAAACGTGGATGCAGTCTTGCTCTTTGAGACAATGTTCACGCTGCCATGGAACCAACAGACACCCAAAAACCATCCTTGAGCTAACTGACTCGAAGCTTCGAGGAAGACGGAAAAGTAGCTTCGCGGTAGCCAACCAATGTTAAACCTGCAACAGAAACAGATATGGGCACTAAATCAGATGGCTGAGAAACAACTACTAATCATAAGGAAAAGAATTGTAAGAACTTCAAGATTACAATTACAACATTCAAGTGAGCATACATCAGTTACAAGAGATTTAAACGTAAAGTACAAAACAACTCCATTTCATTATGCAATAAAAAGCATTATTCCTAAAGGATTACACCAAACACTAGCTACTAACACAATGGATTCGAAGCCACTTTTTCTTTCGATGGTGAAGAAAGGTTTCCAACTTGGAAGAATCGAACAGGACATAGTATTTCTCAAAGACCCTATTTGCCAAATGATCTTTTCTTTGGTATACCAACGAGGATGTCGTACTTCCTCTCGATTTTTGCATTCTGAAGTGTTTAGTTTTAGATGTGAGTTTGCTTCGAGATATGTTTAGAGGAATACGCGGATGAAAGGACTGATAGGTGTTACTTTCCCTTTGCCACCTACGACATCTGTTGAAATCCACAAGGAGAAGAATCAGATATTCCAAAAAAGGAAAGGCCAATTCAAATAGAGATAAAATCGTCAAGGACATCCCTCGTTTGATCAAAGCATTCAAGTCACTTACATTTTTGAAATCAATAAGTTAAAGTTACCAACTCTAAATCAGACAACACATCAGGGCCTTTACTTCCTTTCCAAAACAAACCTGGAATGCACAACCAAGCAAAGTAAAAAACCAGACAATTCATTCGTAAATTAAGGACAATGTGATGTTCTTTTTCCTAATCAAGAACATACAATAATCCGAAGCAATCAAAGCATTCAAAGCGCATCTATGACATAATCACGAAAAGGGAAACTTCTGTAAGAAAATCACCAGCATGTCAGAATAAAAAGGAAGGTGCATTCAAGATGGTATTCACAGCAGGGACAAATATGATATTTTCCTCCCAAAACCAATTGACGACATTGATTCAGAACTTAAATTGAGGTTTCACGAGGCCTATATATTGAAAATAGGACAACACATTGGGGAATTCGAAGAGAATTGGGGGGGCGACCACAAAACAAGGACCCATATCTTCAGAAATCCCAGATCATGAAACCTTAAATAAATTTGTGAAGAGAAAGTGAGAAACTTATCTTTAACCTCCACCTCGCGACCAAAAACCCTTGTCAAAAATCGCCGCGAGATCACCTTCAAAGTCTCGCACCACCGCCATCAACCGCCAATCCCCCACGCCACGAAAGTTTCGATTTTGAACCCTGCGAAAACCATCACAAAGTAAGGATTTGTTACAATTGTTAATATTGCTTGATCTTTGTTTGTTTGTGTTTTCAGTTCGAATGGAAGAGGGGCAGAAGGGACGAGACAGAGAGAAAGTGAATAAAAATCCGATAAATAAAACCGGCAGAGGAAACGGCGATAAGAAGAGCAGAGAACAGAGGAAGAAGATGAACGACGCAAGGGGGAGGGGATCGAATGGGGGATTAGGGTTTCTCTTTTGCTTGTAATTTTGTTTTTATCTTATAATCACCTACACTCACACACACACACACTAACTACACTGCACCCTCACACACGAGCCATAGGATCTCCAACGGATCCTATTGGGCGTTCCAGATCGCGTTCCATCGTAAGCCCTCACTCACGTGGCTCACCAGATCCAGCGCCCCCTTCATTAACTTAATTAATCTTAATTAATCCTTTTTTAAACTAATAATCTGTTTTAATATAATAACAACCTTTAATTAATCAACCTTTAATCCTTTTTTTATTAAAATAATAACTTTTAAATTAGCCTCATAATCAATCTTTAAGTCAAATTAATTAATTATATTTTATGTAATTTAATTAAAACCAACTTTTATAATCAACTCTCAATTTTATTAATAATTCAACATTATTAATTTACATATTTTATCAATTCAAATAATAATCTTTTTTCTCATGTTCTAAATAAACCTTTTATTAAATAAATAATTTACCCTATTTCTAAATAACTTTTTTGTATTAATGGGTAAAATATTTAATAATAAAACCTTTCATTAAACTTAATATAACTAATTTAACTTTTTTATAAAAATTAATTTCACTAAAATAGTACATTTTCTTACAAATCAACCCAAATAAACTAAGATAACTTTTATTAAAAAAATAACTAATATAACTGTTATTAGAAAAATCTAATGCAACTTTTCTCTTAAAATTAAGTCAGCATTTCTTTTAAAATCAAATTCATTTTTAATTTGTTAATAATATAATTTCTCATAAAAACAATCTCTCCCTAAGATTAAATCAACCAACATCGTAAAACTTAATCAATCGTGCACGCTTCACTTTCATTCACCTATTCGCAATTCACACACTCACTTAGCGCTTTCATGCGTCCGTGTATGAATTTACTTATCCGCCTTATTTTCCACAATTTACTTTATCCTTTACATTATCGCATTGCATGAGCGTTCAAAGGAAGAACTTGCACGTAACGTAAAAACTTGCGCGTATGCATCCCATTTGCATCATATCCCCCATGATCCTTGATCCCATTCAAGTTGATCTTCTAAGTTAGAACCTACCCTATAGGAAGGACCTTTATCTTTACAACTTAGAGACAAAAACAAATCAACTCAACTCAATACATCTTCAAACACATTAGAGAATAAGATGTCAATCATCTTAAGCGGGATAAAACTCCTACCCCATAACAATATAATCAATTTTCCTACAAAGTTGTGGTGGTTAAATCAACTAATCTCCCTTAAAATGACAACTCATCTTTTCTCCTAAAATCAATCAATCAACTACCCTAAACCCATAGGAACTTTAACCACAGTCAAATAACTCCTCAAACCCTTTAGGGGAACTACAAATACTTTGATTCCACTCCCGTAAGGATATGTAGGCATAAGATGCGATGTCTTATCGAGTATACTTAGAAATAAACCCCTAGGCCTTTCATCCCTTAAGAAGATAAACCTTAGCAATAAACAAACTTAAAACAAGAGGTTCCTGTAGAGTACTACAGAAACTTAGGATTCTAGCACCTTCCCTAATTTAACCAACCCCGGAACCTATAACTCTCTAGCTTGCATTTGCATTGCATTGTGGAAATTTCGATCTTTATCCCTTCCTTTGGACAAATCAAAGTTCGGTTGCAAATGAATTAAGATTCAAGCTCACTAATAGCTTGGTATCCAAATTTCACCGCGACAAAAATGGCGACTTCACCGGGGAACTCTCAGTGGGTTTCCCTAACTTACTTTTTATGTTTGTTTATATTTGCTTATATTTGCTTAATTGTTTACTTGTATACTTGTTTGTTTGTTGTCTTTGGGTTGATACTCTTGAGTGGTGAGACAAAGTCCTACACTCGGACTTGAGTGAACTTAAGATAGGAGTGATATGTTCGACGAGGCTTATAGGGGGTGGAATCCCGAACAAGCTGACTTGAAAATCACGCTCAATTGAGGCCCTCTCGAAAGTTGTATTGTTGAACGAGTTTTAATTGTGAAAACATGCACTATATTTGATGTTGGAGCCTATGATATTGAGGACCATAGTTACCTTAACCCCACTTTGGCCTTTATTAGGATGTAGTGCAGGACTGTGAGGGGGTACCCCCGAAATAGTGCTACACGATGCTACACTCAAAAGAGGTTCTCTTGAGAATATTATTAATCACCGAGTACTTGGGAAGTTAATAATATCAGAAAGATGGGCCAATGACTTTGGGAACCTTCTTTAGAACCTTGTTCTACAGGTACAATCAACCTTTAGTCCATATCCTTTAGGAATGGGTATACCCTTTGGCTCCATGCTCGTTGCAAGCCTAGGGTCTCCCTTGTTTGTTTATCTTTATGTCTCTATGTGCTTACCTGTGTTTGTTGCATCCATAAAGCACCATATCGCATTGGTTTCATGGAATCCCGAGTTTATTTGTAAACATTATAGAGCTAATAGGGATTACAAAAGAAAAATATTTTGAAATATTCTTTTAAGAGTCCTAACTCGGATGACCTAAGGAAGTTAAGGATACTAATTGAAGAATCAAGAAACTCAAAAGGACAAATAAACTGCTCAAACCATTCTTGAGGGTCCTGCCATAACCACTGTTCAAACCATTCCTGCAACTGCTGCTGTAATGACTATAACGCCTCCCCAAATGAATACTACTCCATATGTCCTAAACGAACCAATTCTCCATAGGACACCCAGCGAAACTGTGGGTTTTGAAGAGAGGATGGATGGTTTCCGAGACCAATTTTCTGAGATTTAGAAAGAATTAAA
Source organism: Lathyrus sativus (assembly GCA_963859935.3). Lineage (NCBI taxonomy): Eukaryota > Viridiplantae > Streptophyta > Magnoliopsida > Fabales > Fabaceae > Lathyrus > Lathyrus sativus. The sequence continues at coordinate 608,627,118 of OZ012739.1, forward strand.
GGCCCTTCGTGGAAAGGATTTGTTTGGAAAGAGTGCTTCTGACTTGTGCTTGGTTCCGAATGTTAAGGTTCCACCAAAGTTCAAGGTTCCTGATTTTGAGAAGTACAAAGGAAATACCTGCCCTCAAAGTCATCTCATCATGTATGCTAGAAAGATGTCTGCACAAACTGATAATGGTCAATCGCTCATCCATTACTTCCAGGATAGTTTGACAGGCGCTGCGCTTAAATGGTATATGGGGTTGGATAATGCGATGATTCAGTCTTTCAACAATCTAGGTGGGGCCTTCATCAAGTAGTACAAATATAATGTAGACATGGCTCCTGACAGAGATCAGTTGAGGGCCATGATGCAGAAAGACAAAGATAATTTCAAGGAATATGCTCAGGGTTAGCGCGAGTTAGCCGCTCAAGTCATACCACCATTAAAAGAAAAGGAAATGACCAAGATTTTTCTAAAGACTCTGGGTCCTTTCTTTTATGAGAAAACGGTAGCAAGTGCACCCAGTGACTTCACCGAAATGGTAAACATGGGAATGCGCTTGGAAGAGGGGGTTCGTGAAGGAAGATTAGTCAAGGAAGGAAGTGCTCTTAACAATGCTCAAAAGTATGGAAGTGGTTTTGTGAAAAAAAGGGAACATGAGATAAGTGTTGTGCAACAGGGACGATCCAAGAGAGGGTATCTGCCATCACATCAGGTTGCTGCGGTTTATCAGCCACAACATCAACAAAATCCGCAAAATCAGCCATTCAATGATCAGAGTCGTGTACACAAAAGAATAGACTTTGATCCCATCCCGATGACATATGCTGACCAGTTCCCAACTTTGATTCAAAAAGGTCACATCCAGACGAGAGCTCCACCTAAGGTACCCAAGAAACTTTCATATTGGTACAAAGCTGACAAATCTTGCCCATACCATTAAGGTGCTCCAGGCCATGATATTGAGAACTGTTACGGTTTGAAAGCAGACGTTCAGAGGTTGGTTAAGTGTGGAATTTTATCCCTTAAGGGTTTCATTCCTTATGTGCAAGATAATCCCCCACCTCAGCATGGTTCGTCCTCCACGAACATGATCCAAGGTTATTCAGGAAGCTCATATCAATATAGTGCCTGAAGATGAATCTGAAGGCGACATAGCAGATGATTCTGCAAGCTTCTCCATTCCATACAAAGACTGAATAAAATCCTGAGAAGGGCTCCTTAGGGTGTTTTATTTTCGTTTACTTATGCGTATTTCATTTCCTTGATTAAAAGCATGTTTGGCTTGTAGAACTTGTTATTTTGAATAATTAATGCAATAAAATGTTTGTCTTAAAGAAGTCCATTCGTTTTCACTCGTAAAAATGTTTTTCATAATTTATAATGCCAACTTTTTCCAATTTTCTTTTCACTTTGGTGAATAATTGAGAGGAGAATGGCGAAGTAAAACGCTAGGATCTCTCGCTGTATGCTTTTGAATAAAAAAACCTACTGATGATGTAAGGCATTGTTTCAAACCTCCTAAACACAAAAATAGTTAACCCCTCTTTTAAGCCTCGAGAGAGGATCTGTTTTCTCTCCCAAACCAAAACCTCGTTTTAACCTGGGGCAGGGTAATTTATAGATAAAGCTTTCAAAAAAAGAGAATCTCTCAAAAATTGGGTGGGAATAAATATATTTTAGCCTCTTATTCCCTTGTTCTCCAAATCGGAAGCTAAACCCAGATACAACCCTCAAAAGTCCTAATTGAAGTAAGGGTTAACTCGAAAGCATACTCGATGAGATATCATTTCCTGACTCCTATGAGCTATGCTCAAATTTAGTATTGGCCTTATAAATGAATTTAATTTATATCCTAACTAGTGATTTCGGTCACCAGTCATTGTGATATTCCTTTTTTTATAAATAAATTAAGCTTCAAGACAAACATGCGTGTTGCATTAACAGTTTCAGAATTGACATTTCTGACTTGCTAAATTTCCTTGATATCTTAGAAAGATTACGTGAAGACATCACCGATTAAATTTGGAGACTTTACTGACCTGGGGCAAGTCATTTTCCAAGAGGTTTGATCCATACAAGTTTGACTTTATCTATCGCACAAGTTTGAAGACTCGGTTATACCGTCAATCAGGGGCAGTTACGTCGAGCTTCTGCGAATCTCTCCAAGAGTTTGAAAACAGTGGGGCATTTAGACACCATGTTTTCTGTAAAATCCTCTCAAGATGACCTTTTTATCGTGAACCATGTGACTTGGGGCATTTTTTGAGTCCAAGGGGGTTGTGACCATTCTGTAACGAATATCTTCAACACAAGAAAACTCCAGTTGGTGACCTGAGAATTCCCAGTGAGCTGATTAGCTTCACCTCTCCAGCGAAGCGGATGTTTATTTCATCCCCATGAAGCCTCGACTCCGACATATTCAACAGCTTTGTTAACCCAGGTTTCCTCCTTTGAAGTGGATATTTATGTTATCCCCTATGAAACTCCAGTTCGGGTATCTCCGTCTACAACTCCATCATGAATCTCTCCAAGGAAGTGGATATTTATTTTATCCACGAAGCTTCTCCAATTTAGAGAGGGATCCATTTCCAGTAGATCTTTTTTCTCATCTTCGACAAGATAACTGAGATCAAGATGTTATTCCCCAAGTGGGATATTCTCCATTCTTCAAGAGAAGTTTTTGAAGCCTCGAAGCAGGGCTGTGATCCCATATATGGTCCTCCACCTATCCACAATGATGTTTCTATCTTAGAAGATTGAGGGAATTCTAAAAGCAAGTGTACACTCTCCAAGCAATGTTTGATCTGCGAAGATTTGGTTTGAGTGCCCTCCGCCTGGGATGTTTTTTTAATCTCTGTTTGTTTGTGTTAGCATATGCATAGCATATAGATAGATGGCATAGCATATGCATTTTGCATGTTTGTGTTTGTTTGTTATGTCACTCTGGGTGTGTTATCACCAAGTGATTGGGTGTGTCTTCTCCTTCAAGTAAAGTTGTCAGTCCTAGGCAGAAAGAATGCAATATTTCCATTTCCCCACGAAGTTCGATCCTCGTGGAAGACGGTTGTTTTAGTTAAATACCATTTGAGCTCATATCCCAGTGGTCGGGTCTTACTTGACAGTTTCTCTTCAGTTATTTCCTGAATTGAACTTTGGTCCTTGACAATCACATCGCGGACATCTCAAACTTGTGAATAAGGATTAAGTATGCATTTATTTTGCACTCGGCTCCCCAAGAGAATTTTTATGAAGATAACTATTGAAGACATTCTCAACAATTTACATCTGGACTGCAAGCATCCTCTTTATTTGAGCAACTCGTTTTGGTCAGGATCCCCTTCAAAACGACAAATAGCAGTATCTTCAAGACGGTTTGTCCGTCCCCGGTGGGTTTATCAAGATTATCAACTCGTCATATGGCATCTCTTTGGAAATTCACCATAGTAGTTTATCAAAGACTTTACAGATATTTCTCTTTATTTGAGAATTCGCACTTCAAGAATTCACACAGCTACAACAAAGATACTCCTCAGGAATGCATTCCCTAGTGAGTCTATCACACAAGCTTTAACTCCATCAAATGGCATCTCCCCCGAGGTTTGATGAAGTTTATTACAATGGATCTCTCTTTATTTAAGAAGACATATTTTGCTAATCAACCGGCCTACATCTCTTCCAAAGATCACTGTTGAAGCTTTACAATCTCCAGTACATTTAGATTGTCGGTCAGACGCCTTTTCTTAGGCTGCCATATGTTTGGTAGTAGGTGATCTCTCCTTTTGTTTATTACCTTTGCTTAGGCTATCATACATTTGATAGTAGGTAATATACTCTTTTTTGTCAGATACCTTTTCTTAGGCTGCCATATGTTTGGTGGTAGGTCATCTTTCCTTTGGTGTGTTCACCTTTTCTTAGGCTATCATATGTTTGATAGTAGGTAACACATTTTATTGTGGTCAGACGCCTTTTCTTAGGCTTCCATATGTTTGGTAGTAGGTGATCTCTCCTTTTGGTTATTACCTTTTCTTAGGCTATCATACATTTGATAGTAGGTAATACACTTTGTTTTGGCTATCACCTTGTCTTAGGCTATCATACGTTTGGTAGTAGGCAATATACCATCCTCTTTGGTCAGATGCCTTGGCTTAGGCTACCGTGTTTGGTAGTAGGTCATCTTTTCTTTGTGTTGCCTTTTCTTAGGCTATCATTTAATTGATAATAGGTAACATGTGTTTCTTTGCTTCAACCGGAGATATTTGCTTAGGCTACCACGCGTTGCTAGTAGGTTATCCTTCACTTTCAAGTTTCTGTTTCACTGCCCAAGCTACTGTACTCTTGGTGATATTTTAATATCTTATCTTTATTTTGGAGATTTCACAGTGCTGATTGTCGTATTTCCTCGTGGAGTCTCGCTTTGTTGGCCCCTTTGGTTTCTTCGGGTGTCGTGTCTAGTTTTTCCCCTGTGGGATCATTTCCTCACAGGTTCCCCTGTCTTGCATTTCATATCATTGCATACCATCTTCATTCGGTGGCTCCTTAGGGCCAAAAATCCGTGCGATGTTTGTATTTAAGTCCCTCCTATCTCGTCAAGACGAAGATTTCAATCTCCATATCTCCGGATAGAAGTAACTTAAATAGGGGCATCTGTCACACCCTAATTTTTGGCCTTAAGATTCCACCTCCTTGTGTGTTTTCTTTTGGGCGTGTGTATGTTTATTACAGCTAACCAGTTTGTGCAGGAACAACGAGGCCAAGTGTGGATGGTACTTATTCTCTCGAATAAAGCATTCCAAGGCCTGACCAGTCGTACTTGACTCCAAAATGGTCCTAGAGCTTCTGTTTGATATGGGCTCCACTCTTAGAGCTATTTCTCCATTTTTTAGGCCATTATGGGACCTTTGCTTTGAAGTCACGTTAGATGGATTGTTGGTCATCATCTCTCGGAATCCATATTGGGCTTTAATTGATCAAGTGGAGCGTTCTGAGTTCAATTGGCGCAACTCATTTGAATTAAATTTGCGAGCACGATAAAACCAGGAGGTCCGCTTATAAGGGGTTCTTTGAAGTTTATACTCGTATTGGATAAATTATTAGTGATGGATGCAAGAGTGTTCGACTCAAGTAAAATTTCGTCAATTTGCATTTTTGAGATTTCAAGTTTGTTTCTTCATAAAGTTTAAGTTGGAACTCAAGTTTAGGATTCGAATATTGAAGTTATGGGCTCTAGTCCCGATCAAGCTATGACAAAAAGTACAATTCATGACTTAAGTTTCATCATCATTCGAAGGATTCGAGTTACAAAGAGTTTCCTATTTGCATCAATTTTAAATTTTTAAGTCAAGGTGGATTGATAAGGTAACATAAGGCGGTCACTTTAAAATTGAGAACTGTTACAAAAACTTTGAACTATCCAAAATTATTTGATGGGTCTAAGTGATTCAGGAACCACTTGTTCTCTACAAGACAAGATCAAAAGTATTTATGAGCCGCTACATAATGCTGGAGGTAAACTCAAGTGCAGCCCAAGTACAAGTTAAGAATTCATAGAAGTATTCATTCCAAGATTAATCATGGATTTTATTTGAATTTTTGTTTCGCCATTTAATACAAATATTAAGGTGAGAAACGCTTCACAAGAATTACAGCTTGTCCTAAGTTACAAAGATTATCACTGACGCCCATACAGCATGATCGTATTGGCCATAGAATTTCTAACACCGCGCCACCAAATAGCTTGAGTAGAGCAAGGATGGCTTTAACAGGTATATCTATGCACAACACTTCATAACTCCAAGATGCTGCCAGTAAACTCAACCGCATTATAATTCATGCTTCCACGACGGTGACGACAACTTAATTATCTTGAACCTTGCACTTGGGGGGGGGGGGGGGAACACGTTCGACACATGAACTCTAAAGCACCGTAGGGCGTCGGCATTGAACATATGGATCGACGTTTGGTTAACGCATAAACTGCATAATTATGAGACTATTAATAAAGGCATTCTCTTTCTGACACGAATAACTCAACGCGGCTTGAAAGGGAGTTTACCTGATTGCATCTGTGGAGGAAGGCGGCAACAAGAAGGTGATGATTTAGTCGCGTCGCTCCGGCTGATGAGGGATTTGGGCAGTTGCTCTCTCTGACTTAATCACAACTTCCAGGATTCCCATGGCTTTAGCTACAAGCAAGCAGGTAGCTTTCATCGGTTTTTTCAAGAACATCAATACAAGTACATGGAGAAACGAGCTCACCTGATAAAGAATTAACAGCAGTAACAGACATTAATTGGAAGAAGAACACAGCCAAATTCACAGCTTCTTTTAATAACTCAATTCCAAGTAATCCTCACCTTATCATCAGACTTGGTTGGATGTCCTTGAGGTACCATTCCTAGACCGAGGTCAGCGACCTATTTTGGAAATAAATACTTGCTGCAAACCGAGAGCTCCTTCATAGACCAAGCCGGGACTGGAAGAACATGAAATACGGAACTACGGTGACATGTCCACTCAAAGTCCGCCACAAACGAATAGGGTCAGAAGGGAGCTCGAAACTGCATTTCTCCATCGAATATGAAGCAGATAGTGAGGCTTTTGGGATTGGATTCGTTAGGTTCCATTATGTTTCAAGTGAACTTCACGTCCATATTAACCCCAAACACGCCCGGACCTTGATGACGTCGGCCCGAAGCTACCGTTGAGTGTATGTCCTACACCTGTAAATGAAGAAATTCAAAGGTACTCAAGAAGCTGATGAGAAGGATGAGGAACTAAATGACCAACGAGTCAGAGTATTGACAATAAACGTGGATGCAGTCTTGCTCTTTGAGACAATGTTCACGCTGCCATGGAACCAGCAGACACCCAATAACCATCCTTGAGCTAACTGACTCGAAGCTTCGAGGAAGACAGAAAAGTAGCTTCGCGGTAGCCAACCAATGTTAAACCTGCAACAGAAACAGATATGGGCACTAAATCAGATGGCTGAGAAACAACTACTAATCATAAGGAAAATAATTGTAAGAACTTCAAGATTACAATTACAACATTCAAGTGAGCATACATCAATTACAAGAGATTTAAACGTAAAGTACAAAACAACTCCATTTTATTATGCAAGAAAAAGCATTATTCCAAAAGGATTACACCAAGAACTAGCTACTAACACAATGGATTCGAAGCCACTTTATCTTTAGATGGTGAAGAAAGATTTCCAACATGGAAGAATCGAACAGGACATAGTATTTCTCAAAGACCCTATTTGCCAAGTGATCTTTTCTTTGGTATACCAACGAAGATGTCGTACTTCCTCTCGATTTTTGCATTCTGATTTGTTTAGTTTTGAATGTGAGTTTGCTTCGAGATATGTTCAGAGGAATATGCGGATGAAAGGACTGATAGGTGTTACTTTCCCTTTGCCACCTACGTCATCTGTTGAAATCCACAAGGAGAAGAATCAGATATTCCAAAAAAAGGGAGGCCAATTCAAATAGAGATAAAATTGTCAATGACATCCCTCATTTGATCAAAGCATTCAAGTCACCTCCATTTTTGAAATCAATAAGTTAAAGTTACCAACTCCAAATCAGACAACACATCAGGGCCTTTACTTCCTTTCCAAAACAAACCTGGAACGCACAACCAAGCAAAGTAAAAATCCAGACAATTCATTCGTAAATTGAGGACAACGTGATGTTCTTTTTCCTAATCAAGAACAGACAATAATCCCAAGCAATCAAAGCATTCAAAGCACATCTATGACATAATCACGAAAAGGGAAACTTCTGTAAGAAAATCACCAGTATGTCAGAATAAAAAGGATGGTGCATTCAAGACGGTATTCACAGCAAGGACTAATATGATATTTTCCTCCCAAAACCAATCGACGGCATTGATTCAGAACTTAAATTGAGGTTTCACGAGGCCTATATATTGAAAATAGGACAACACATTGGGGAATTCGAAGAGAATTGGGGGGGCGGCCACAAAACAAGGACCATAATCTTCAGAAATCCCAGATCATGAAACCTTAAATAAATTTGTGAAGAGAAAGTGAGAAACTTATGTTTAACCTCCACCTCGCGACCCAAAACCCTTGCCGAAAATCGCCGCGAGATCACCTTCAAACTCTCGCACCACCGCCATCAACCGCCAATCCCCCAGGCCGCGAAAGCTCCGATTTTGAACCCTGCTAAAACCATCAGAGAGTAAGGATTTGTTACAATCGTTAATATTGCTTGATCTTTGTTTGTTTGTGTTTTCAGTTCGAACGGAAGAGGGGCAGAAGGGACGAGACGGAGAGAAAGTGAATAGAAATCCGATGAAGAAAACCGGCAAAGGAAACGGCGATAAGAAGAGCAGAGAACAGAGGGAGAAGATGAACGACGCAAGGGGGAGGGGATCAAATGAGGGATTATGGTTTCTCTTTTGCTTGTAATTTTGTGTTTATCTTATAATCACCTATACTCACACACACACTAACTACACTGCACCCTCACACACGAGCCATAGGATCTCCAACGGATTCTATTGGGCATTCCAGATCGCGTTCCATCTTAAGCCCTCACTCACGTGCCCCACCAGATCCAGCGCCCCCCTTCATTAACTTAATTAATCCTTTTTTAAACTAATAATCTGTTTTAATATAATAATAACCTTTTAATTAATCAACCTTTATTCCTTTTTTTTATTAAAATAATAACTTTTAAATTAGCCTCATAATCAATCTTTAAGTCAAATTAATTAATTATATTTTATGTAATTTAATTAAAACCAACTTTTATAATCAGCTCTCAATTTTATTAATAATTCAACATTATTAATTTACATATTTTATCAATTCAAATAATAATCTTTTTTCTCATGTTGTAAATAATCCTTTTATTAAATAAATAATTTACCCTATTTCTAAATAACTTTTTTGTATTAATGGCTAAAATATTTAATAATAAAACCTTTCATTAAACTTAATATAACTAATTTAACTTTTTTATAAAAATTAATTTCACTAAAATAGTACATTTTCTTACAAATCAACCCAAATAAACTAAGATAACTTTTATTAAAAAAATAACTAATATAACTGTTATTAGAAAAATCTAATGCAACTTTTCTCTTAAAATTAAGTTAGCATTTCATTTAAAATCAAATTCATTTCTAATTTGTTAATAACATAATTTCTCATAAAAACAATCCCTCCTTAAGATTAAATCAACCAACATCGTAAAACTTAATCAATCGTGCACACTTCACTTTCACTCACCTATTCGCAATTCACACACTCACTCAGCGCTTTCATGCGTCTGTGTATGAATTTACTTATCCGCCTTATTTTCCGCAATTTACTTTATCCTTTACATTATCGCATTGCATGAGCGTTCAAAGGAAGAACTTGCACGTAATGTAAAAACTTGCGCGTATGCATCCCATTTGCATCATATCCCCCATGATCCTTGATCCCATTCAAGTTGATCTTCTATGTTAGAACCTACCCTATAGGAAGGACATTTATCTTTACAACTTAGAAAAAAACAAATCAACTCAACTCAATACATCTTCAAACACATTAGAGAATAAGATGTCAATCATCTTAAGCGGGATAAAACTCCTACCCCATAACAATACAATCAATTTTTCTACAAAGTTGTGGTGGTTAAATCAAGTAATCTCCCTTAAAATGACAACTCATCTTTTCTCCTAAAATCAATCAATCAACTACCCTAAACCCGTAGGAACTTTGACCACAGTCAAATAACTCCTCAAACCCTTTAGGGGAACTACAAATACTCTGATTCCACTCCCGTAAGGATATGTAGGCATAAGATGCGATGTCTTATCGAGTATACTTAGAAATAAACCCCTAGGTCTTTCATCCCTTAAGCAGATAAACCTTAGCAATAAACAAACTTAAAACAAGAGGTTCCTGTAGAGTACTATAGAAACTTAGGATGCTAGCACCTTCCCTAAGTTTAACCAACCCCCAAACCTATAACTCTCTAGCTTGCATTTGCATTGCATTGTGGGAATTTCGATCTTTATCCCTTCCTTTGGACAAATTAAAGTTCGGTTGCAAATGAATTAAGATTCAAGCTCATTAATAGCTCGGTATCCAAATTTCACCGCTACAGTAGGAGAGAATCAAATAGACCTTCAAGGATGGGGGTATTTGAATACACTCTCCTTTAATTTTGAAAGGATTAGGGATGCGTATTACACTAAAGTCTATGACAATGAGAGCGAATACTTTGCACTAATGATCCAAGTGTCTCACGTACACGATATCCTTTTCCATGTGCTTAAGACTCGTGACGTATCATACGCATCATACTTATTATGTAATTTTTGTATTTTTATGCAAGAAAATACTTGGATGCAAAAAGAAAGAAAATCTAGGGGAATTGGATCCTAAATGTTATCATGCAAAGTGGTCTTAAGGTTGGGAATTGAGGGAGATTCTACCCTAATGTTGTCATGCTTGGATTAAAAACCTAAAGTCTATCCTACTTCAATCTTAATCAAAAATTTAATCTGAACTAGGAGATCCTAAGAGAACACGTGAATACACAAGCTAGCAATCAAATGAAACATAGCTCAAGCATCAAGAATAAGTATCAAGATCATGGCAAAAATCATCAACAAGAATGCAACAAGAACTAATCACAACTAACATCAAGGATTAATCACAATTATCACCACGAACTAATCACAATCCATCATGAATTAATTAAAGTGAAATCAAGACCCAACATTAATTATCAAATATTCTAATAAAATTCAATATCAAAACCAAACCCAAATAGAACCAAACTGAAAGAGAACTATTAACCAAATTAAATATATATATTTAATAGGATTAATTAATGATTTAATTAATATATATTAAATATACATATTTAAAATAATTAAAATTATGAATATATTTTTTTTGACATTTTTACAATATTATACAAATTAAAAAAAAAGAAAAATAATTAAAACAAATAATATAAATTTGTTGTTTTTTCATCTTTTAGAAAATAAGTTAGTATTCAAAAATAGTAGACATTAATATAAAAAAAGGGTCTTAAATAGAAACGAAACGGGATTGACAGCAATACATAACTATATAAATGGTAAAAACAAAATAAACAAATGAAAATTTTTAAGAACAAGTGATAGAATAAAATAAAAATAAAAATAATATAACTAAAATATTTAAACAATCTAATCAAAAGAAATTGACATAAAAGAGTAACCAGAAGAAAACTATATTCAAAGTGTTAGCCAAACAACAGACGATGTTGAAAACGACGTTGATGGCGGAATCGTGTTGTTGCTCGTTTACTTCCTGCTCACTGCTACTTGATGTAGATGGTGGTGATGTTCAAAGTGGTTTCACTTTTTTTTAAGGTGACGAAAATGTGTTTGGTAGAAGTTGTTGTTTCTCGTTACTATAGCAGACAAATTTTTTCATGAAAATGAAGGTTAGTGTTTTATATGTGGCGTGGTTGTTTTTGTGTGGTGTTGTATGGTGAACTTTAAAGGACTAGCTAGCACCTAGTCTAGCCGCTAGCTTCAAACAAGTGCAACTCTGTCCAACCCAGCAGTTCAGAAAACATACCCCTAGAACAATTCACACACACACATCATTGGGCATGCGCAGACAATAAATACACGGGAAAACACTCTTTCAAGATGAACTACTAGCGGCTACCTTGAGAGGCTTTATTTAGTGTGTTTATCAAATATGCAGGTGGATGGTTATAGTAGTGAGGTGTAGATAGTGTGTCGGTGAGAAACAATGGTTATGTGAGAGGGTGTCGAAGTTTGTTGAAGGAAGGTGATCGCGACTTTGCGTATTGGTCGGATTACTACTGTAAGTATATAGTTTATCATGTAGTTTTAAAAGATTGTCGAATCCACAAGGACTAATAATCAACCTAGAGTGATCAATTGTTGTGATGCAAAGTTAAGGTTTGATTTTTTGCGGTAAAAGGAGCTAAATTATAACGGGATTTGAAAAAGATAAAGAAACGGGTCCGAAGAATGATCTACTATCCAACAATCACCTCAAACTCTCGCTCTATCGGATACGCCTTGGTGCGTTTCTCACTCTCGTGACAAAACTCTGTTAACTAGCCTCTCACTCTCACGACAAGACTGCCTAAATTCAGGTTAGATACCATAACCAAAATTAAAATGATTAAGTTAAACACCGATGGTTTCTACAGAGTCCCGTCGAAGCGACGACCCTCAATCTACGGACTGCGACAAAATTACTCGCACATACTTATCTTTAAATTTACCATACTAAACATGTTCTAAATTAAAACACACGTAATTGCAAGTAATTCAGAATTGAAAATATAGTAAAGCAGAAATTTAAATAACCTGAGATAAACCTATCACAACTACGAAAAAGGGCCGGCAAACTAGACAAAAGAGTCGCCACCGAACGTTATTTATCCCAAAGAGAGGGAAAAGAAACGCTCGAAGAAAACCTAAGAGAAAGGGAAAGACAAGGTCATCGCAACCAAATCTTGGGTTCGGGAGTCGGTTACACAAGGGGAAGGTATGAGCACCCCTCACGTCCGTTGTACTCAACGGGATCCACGCTTGTTGTCTAATCTATGGGTGAAAAGTATCTAAAAGTTACTGCTAAATGGGGGTGAATGGAAAGAACATACTCGATAGGACATCGCTGCCCTATGCCTACGTATTCCCTCGTGCAATGGGAAAGTCATAGTCAACGTAGTTCGGGAAACTACGGGTGAATAGGGGAAGGTTGCTCACTAAGACATCATCGTCTTGTGCCTATGTATCCTCATCTGGTATGAGAAATCAGAGCAAACGTAGTTCAGGGAAATTAGACCGTTGGTTGGTTCAAGATTTTTATGAGTAATGTTACGTTTCAATTCCAGCAGTTAAGGACGATGCCTGTTTGCGGTAAAACGGAAATGTAACATACTCTTTCTAAAAATTAGGTTTGAAACAATCCCGAAGGATGAAAATGTTTGATTTTTGTTTGTGTTTTTTATGAGAAGTGAATTGAGTTTGTTTGTAACTCATGTTGCACTAAAGACTATGACATAAGAGCGAATGGATCACATATCGCCCAAAGGGGATACGCTAAACACTCTAGACAATGTGAGAGGAGGCCCCTCACTCATCATTCCTTATTTACTTAAGGCTCGTAGCGTACAACAATTGTTATCCTTTATTAAGTGTCTTAAGAAGTTCTGAGATGAGAAGAGAAGACACAAGACTCTAAGGGGAACTGATAAACCCTAATGTTGTCATGCAAGATGGTCCTAAAGTTAAGGTTGAAAAAAAATACTACCTAATGTTATCATGCAAAGGATTGAAAGGCTAATGTCTCTCCTACTCCCATCTTAAACAGAGGGACTAGGAATCCTAAGAGATCATGGCAAAAAGCACAAGTAAACATCAAACATAATCAATCACAGATTAAAATGAAGTGAAAGACTTAAACAAGTCTTAAATATGAAAAGAAATATGAAATACAAGCACAAATGCAAACAAAAAGGGAAGACTTAAACAAGTCAAAGAAAAATGAGATGAAATGGGAGAAGTAAACTCCTACAACTAAGTACCATCAATCATCTAAAGAAGAAAGGTGCTAACACAAAAGCACACAAAGGATGCATAACCAAATAAGTGAGGGAGGAAAAAGAGTGGGGCAGCCACCAACTCATAATCAACTCAACCAAACACTTACTTAATGACCAAATAAAGAAATGCACCAAAACAAACTCAAAAGAGTGCAAATGTTCATGATAACCTCAAAGTGAAGTCAACACCACCAAAACATCATGAACAAGCATCAAAACCTCTAAGGTCAAAAGTGAAACACAAATGGAAGACCTCAAATTCAAGATCAAAAAGGAAGGCAAGCACAAGAATGATCAAGTTCAATTGAAGAACCAAAGTTCAATCAACTATTTCACACTTCAAACAAGTGGAAAGGCGTGATCAAAAAGAAACTTGTGGCATAAGGTACACATGCAAATGACCTCTAAACATGCAAGGCAACACCTCAAGCATGTTAACAAAAGTTAACAAGGCTTAAGAGGTGCTCAAGGGATCACTCATGATCATGTCCCAAAACTAGGTCAAGAATTGTATGAATGCAAATGATCAAAACAACTTTGAATTTGAAGTAACCACTATAAATAGAAGAAAGCTCAAATAAATTTCAAATAAATCACCCAAACCAAATTGAATCAATCATAAGGCAGAATGCAAAAGATCATGGCAAAAATCAACTCAAATCACCACCAATTAGGTCGATTAAGATAAGGTGTTCCACTTATCAAGTATTCATCGAGGCTCCATAAAAAGCCAATGAGAAACAATTGAAAAATGATCATTAATACCTCAAACCAAACCTCAAAAATACCTCAATCAATCACCTAAGTGTGAGAGGAAATTTGGTCCTAGGGGGTTTTCAAAATGTGGTCAATGATCAACTTCAAAACAAGGTATACACCATAAAACACTTTAAATCATTAATTCGACTAAACATATTAAAAATAAATGAAAAATAAAATAAAAATATTGGAAAATATCTCAACATCTTGAAGCATCAGAAATACATTTTTTTGGATTTTTATAAAACTCAAAACTATTTTTAAATGATTAAAATTGAAATGGCAAGAGAAAGAAAATAAAAAAGAAAAGGAATGAAAGGAGGGGTGTGCTAGCAATTCAGAATGAACTGAATCCCTTTGGAGCGTGCAAATGGGCTCAACAAGAGGGAGTGTGAATATCAGCTGATTACAAAGCCCAATCTAATACATGTCTTGCCAAACAAACAAAATCAGGTCATTAGTGAAACGCAGCGTTTCACTAATGAGGTGTCCCTCAGGTCAAAGAAGAAAGGGCCACGCAGCCAACACACAGATGCCACATCACTTGGTCAAGGAGTCTTCCCAGCCACATCAGCATCTCCCTCAGACACCGGAGCTAGGGCTCCGGTCGTCTTCTCCGGGAGAATCGCCAGAGCTCAGACCTCCAACCTCTGTAAAAATGCCAACACCTTACACTATTTTAAAGGTTTTTTCATGCAGAGTCCAAAAATGCTATTAGTTTTTGAAAAAGGTTCCTAAAAAAGGGTGAAAGCAAGCCATGAAGAAAATTCGCACAAAATAAAACTCAAACGAACAGCTACCAAAACGATCCAAAATTGCCTATACTAGATAGGACTTCAGATGTAAACCAAATGAACCTAAATGGGTGCCTAGAATGAGAAATTCAAGACATAGAATCTTACCTAACGGAGCTGCTCCATTTGCTCTGATGCTTTCAAACTCTTCCTTGACCCTCAGTGTCGCTACTGCGAAAATCGGCGCCGGCTAAACAGAAGAGTCGCCACCGTGCGTTATTTATCCCAACAGAGGGAAAGGAAACGCTCGAAGTAAACCTACCGCAAAGACGGGAAAGAAATGGTCATCGCAACCAAATCCTGGATTCGGGAGTCGGTTACGCAAGGGGAAGGTATTAGCACCCCTCACGTCCGTCGTACTCGACGGGATCCACGCTTGTTTTCTAGTACGGATTGTTATTTTATCTATCTTACAGGGTCAAGGGTTAAAAGAAAAGAAAATGACTCGGCAAAGTATCGCACTTTATGCCTACGTATTCCCGTCTGGAACTTGAAATCAGAGTCGACGTAGTTCGCCTACCTACTGGAAAGGAGGGGAAGGTTGCTCGCTAGGATATCGCCTCCTATGCCTACGTACTTTCATACAGCATGAAATATCAGAGCAAACGTAGTTCGGGCCACGGAAGACACAAGCTTGTCTGACTGTTTTTTATCTCCTTATGAAAGGGTTTTTCTTGATTAAGAGTCCAAGCGGACAAAAATGACACTCTGATGTTTGTTTTCAGTCTTTTACGCAAGAACTGTTTTTTATGATGTTTGCAATCTCTGACGTACTAGAGACTATGATTTGAGGGTGACTACGTCGTATGTCACCCTAAGGGTAACACACTAAGTAATCAGATTACTGAAGAGTGACCCTCCAGCAACCTTTCTCAAATAGCTTAAGGCTCGTAACGTATGACATCGATTATCCGTATTACTGTGTTTCGAATTGTTCTGAGGTAGAAGAGAAGTCTAAAAACATAGGGTTTGAAAGGGGAATCAAAACTACCCTAATGTTGTCATGCATGGATTAACACCTAATGTCTGTCATAATTCCCTCCTGCGCAGAGGAAATCAGAGATCCTATGGGATAAACGGAAAAGAAACAGCAGATATACAGTAAATAGTAAGTATGCATGAGATGCAGCAAAACAAGCAAGGCAAGGGAGTCCCACTCAACCTCGAACCTAAGAAAGCAAAAGGCAAAGTGAATCAACTTCACTTCAAGCCTAAAGGGAAAGCAGCACAAGCCAACAGACAATACAGAGAAAAACAAAAGAGACAGAGGAGGCAGCCCAAGCAGCAGCAACAAACTCCTACAACAAACAACAACAACACGCTCTGAACAGCAAAGTTGAAATGACAGCAAAGGTCTTATCTTTGAGCTAGATTCCATCTTCAAGCTTCTTCCATATTCATCTCCAAGCTTTAGCAAGCACACTCCAAGAAGAGATTTGTCATCAAGATCAAGTTGCAATGTTGGCATACTTGCTAAAAACCAAAGGAATTCAACAAGAACCAACGTCGAAGTGGAAGTGTATCCTCAAAAGTTCTACTCTCTAGGGTATGCCCCACTTCCCTCCTAAGGAGAGATGGAACTTCCCTAAGAGGACTTTGCATCATAGGATAGAATAGAAGCAAACAATGCATTCTATGTTTGATGGAAGAAATGAACTAATTCTACAAAAGCTCTCCCTAAAAGCCTAATTCTACCAACTCCTAAAATAAACTTAAAAGAGAAAGAAAGCTCCACTCCAAGCCCCACTCTTCTAGCCAAAGCATCTTCATCATGTCCAGAAGCTCCTCTAAAAAGGAATCTAAATTCTTCAAGCTCCAAGTCCACCAAACGCTCCAAACAAGGCAAAGCACTCGAGAGAGAACACCGAAAGCAACAATCATTTGCAAAACCCAAAAAAAAATAGCAAATTAAAATGTAAAATTCTAATAAAATTCCTATGTGAACATGCATGTTTGAACATTCTAGAATTCCAGAATCAGGACCTAAATCAATTTCTAGGTCATCTAAACAATTACTAAATGAAATTTGGTCATGGGAAACCATTATTTGGGAAGGCTCTAAAATACACACCTAAAACAGAATCTAATCAATTTTAAAAATTCTAAGAAAATTCCAGGGGAAACCTATGTATGTCCTCTAAATCATATCGAAAGAATCAGCTCAAAAGCATAAAGCATCATAGAGAACAAAATTAAACAAACAGAAATATCAATTATGCATAACAATGGATATTATCACAAAAGAAAATTAGTAACTAATTCAAATAAAATCCTAAAAATGCAAACTCAACTCCTACAGTTTCTTAACACAATCAAGATCTACATAAAATAAATTCATAATTTTTCGATCATTTTTACTATTTTTAACGCAATTAATCCAAACAGCTATTAAAACAGGAAAAAAAGAACGAAAATGAATTAAACTAAGTTAATGTGCATTGGGCCAGGGGTGCGAACAACAGAATTCCAAAGCAATGTCCGTGTGGGCCTCGCGAATGGGGGTGGGAACAGTACCCGCGCGGTACTGTAGCTGTTCCGGCGGTGACATTTTTTCGGTAACTTCCGAGCAACATAACTCCATCGATTCTTAACCGTTTTGCACGAAATTTTAGTCAAACTTGAAGGAAAAAAAATCAAGGATTCCAAATATGCTCTTGGATTCCATCAAAACTCCATGATCAAAGAGATATATCATCATCAAGAAAACATACTCATCCAAAAAAGTCTCTAATCCTTAATTTCTTGATCCTAATTTCATCTATACATTTTCCAGATCCTAACCACATGAATAATCTAATCTAATTCGTCCTAAAATCATAGAAAAAGTGAATTTCACATACCGGCTTCAGAGCGTCGAAACGGAGTAGTTGGAGCTCGTTTTTTCTTGCCAAAAAGTGCGGAAAACCTTTGTTGAAGTTTGTTGGAGAAGATAAAATTCTTGATAACTCTTGAAAATGCCTTGAATCCAACTTTGATCTCTCACTTTTTCTCTTCCAAACTCCAATGTCAATCTATGGTTTTTGCACAAATGAATCACCAACCCTTGCTCTGAACCTCTTCACAAGTATATATAGAATGTATTTGAAGACCCTAGAAAGTTCTAGATTGATCCAATGAGAAAATCAACTTCTCATGTCATGAAAATCTCTTCTTATGCTATGCACATACCATCTCATGTTTTGGCTTGCAATCATTGATCTTCAACCCCTCAAGATTAGGTGAGAAATCCACTAGCTGGCCTTCAAACTTCTCAAAGCTTCAACTCATTTCTTGATTACTTGGATGATCTTGAGCTTGAATAAAACCCCCTGATGGGCCTATTTCTGATAAGAATGGCACTTGATCCCCTGTTAGATGCCTTGTTATGCTATGTTATGCAAATGATTAGATTATGTACATGACTTAGTATGCAAATGACAATGCAATTGAAACATAAACCAAGTGAAATAGGTTGAGCAAATTTTAGGGTGCAACAGCTGCCCCTATTCAAGCGACTTGGACCCGACTGGGTGAAGAGCGAACGGCCTTCAAACATTCGAGGTACGAGGCGGTTGAATACCAAGAACCTGGAAATTTGCCAACCGCAGAAATAAACTGCACCACTGCTTGGGGAACCCCATCCATCCATTGAACCTGGACAACTTCACTGGGGAAGTACTTCTGTCAACAAACATAACTCTGCCAATGATACAGGAAAAGAGCTCCGCCATCACTACGGGCAATACTACCGCCACCACTGCGGGAAATACTCTGGGAAAATAACACTGTCATCATTGCGGGTAATACCACCGCCACCACTACGGGAAATAATCTTGTCATCACTACAGGAGAAGAACACCGCCATCGCTACGGGTAATACTCTGTCATCACTACAGGAAAATAACACCGCCATCGTTACGGGTAAACAACACCGCCATTGCTACGGGTAATACTCTGCCATCACTACAGGGAAATAACACCGCCATCGTTACGGGTAAACAACACCGCCATTGCTACGGGTAATACTCTGCCATCACTACAGGAAAATAACACCGCCATCGCTACGGGTAATAACTCTCTGTCACCACTACAGGAAAATAACACCGTCGTCGCTACGGGTAATGACTCTCTGTCACCACTACAAGAAAATAACACCTCCATCGCTACGGGTAATAACTCTCTATCACCACCACAGGAAAATAACACCGCCATCGCTAGCGGTAATTACTCTTGAATACAGCTCCTCTGCCTATCTTTGCAGTAGCTAACTCCATCAGTCAAATGGGTAACACATAATGGTCCAATCTTTCAATCTTTAATGCGGACACGGCAATAAATCTGAAAAGGACTCTACCGGGGATTTTCTGAACTCAAACTGCCAGACACCTACTTCGACATAGTCAGCAATTTCCCAAAAAATGATTCACGAAATTTTTTGATACTAACATAACAACAATCTTGAAGAAATACTCCGCGGGAGGGGTAAGAGAAACTTAAGCAAGCAACTCTGTGGGGAATAATGATAAGACGGCCATTATCCTCACATGTCTTAGGCTGAAATTTTTAATATTTGGTAATTGATTTGAGCAAGAGCTCCTCTCCACCTGCAAGGGAAACAACATTTGAAAACCAAAGGTTAACCAACCTGGCTTATGTTTCAAAATGCACATGTTTGACAATGGCGTAATGCTCCGTACAGCACGGATATGCTACGCGTTTTTGGGTAGATGCAAATATGACACTATATGCAAATGCAAATGCAGGCTTAAGTTGTTGGGGAAACTTTGACAAGCTTGCTTCGTCATGGCCGTTGAGCAAATACCACCATGTTGGGGACGAACGGGCATCATAAAGCCCTCCGGCAAAATAAATGCCGGACATACCACCAACTCTGCCGAGGAGATTAAACTTTGATTTCCACTGGGAGGAAAGGATAACACCTGCTGGGGAGAGTAACTCCTCTAGGGAAGAATCGACTCTCTTGGGGACAGTAAACTGACTGAACAAGAAACGACTCAGCTGGGGAACGAGGAAATCCTTCTGGAGGAAACGATACTGTCTAGGCACAGCTTTCAAACTCGGAGTTACCGCTCTGCTGGGGATAATCATCCTGACGAAGGCATGACGATCTGCGGGAAGAAAACCATCTTCTATGGGAATAATCCTTTTGAACCAACTATGACTTGGTTAAACATTGCGGGAATCCTCCAAGCTGGGGATTGATTGTTCACATACTCGACTCTCTGGGGAGTACAACCTCTGCAGAGGATACTGATCTTGACTGGCGGGAAATATCCTCTAGGGATAAGCTGCAACTAGCTGGGGAAATTGATCTCTTCGGTAAGGGACAAAATCATCTCAACTTTTGAAGATGAGGTGCGACCTGCATGGGGATTGGCGTCGCACAAAGTTAATTCTTTCACCACGAACCTCCGGCTGGGGCCCTAATTTCTGATCGTCCGCTTTAAAGGCGAGAACCCTGCAAAACACAAACGAGACAAGACAAATCTATACAACCAAATCTATTCGGGTTAGTGTCCGTGACATTACTTCAGTCAATTCGGAGTTTTAGCAATTATTGGCAAGGGCCATCAAAGTTATGCACATGCAAGTTTATCAAAAACATTGACGTTTTCCACATACAAAGCAGTAAAGCACGATCATCAAATACTGAATAACATGTTTTATTAATAACAGGCCTCTGAATAGGCAAAGCTTTGTACATCGGATGCAACTCCTGGAAAGAGGAAGTTGCGTACACACACATACATATATGCACAGGAAGCATAAAAACATAAATACAACTCGAATTTGTACACATGTCGGCAACATGGTGCAGACAAACATCGTGAGCTGATCCTCCTATGACTCGTCTGACTCTGGCGCTTTCCCGGTATTCAATTTTCGAAAGAGATTGTGTTGGATAAACGAACCCTTAGGTATTCCTAAACCACTAAGCAATGCAGGTATCAGATTCGGACCGCAGTCATTTGCTTTTCAAATCCCTAACTTTTGCGTGAATCGCCCTTTGCGGGTTTTCAATTCACCGGGATACCCTTTTTTGCCGAAGTCGCCCAATGCGGGTTTTCGACTTCGTGGGTGTACATCTTTTCAATTTTATCCCTAACTTTTTCCCGAACCTTTTATTCTGTTTTTTGGTTCGCCAGGATGCCCCATTTTTGCCTGGACTCTCTTTTTACTGTCCAGCGGGTCACTTTTAAGCAAAGTATTTTTTAACTGCGTTCGAATTCACAGGCGACGTAAAGTCTTCACCGTCCATGGTGGACAATAACAATGCTCCTTCTGAGAAGACTTTTCTAACAACGTATGGCCCTTCGTAATTAGGGGTCCACTTGCCCCTGTGATCTGTTTGTGGCGGGAGAATCCTCTTCAGCACAAGGTCGCCCGTCTGAAAGCTTCACAGACATATCTTCTTATCGTATGCTTTCTTCATCCGGCTCTGATACAACCGACCGTATGCGAGAGAAGCTAGCCTCTTCTCATCCATTAAACTCAGCTGATTCAGCCTGTCTTTTACCCATTCTGCCTCGTCAAGTTGGACATCTCGTAAAACCCTCAGGGAAGGAATCTCAACCTCCAACGGTAATACTGCCTCGATTCCGTATACCAATGAAAAAGGGGTTACCCCGGTTGATGTGCGTACCGTCGTACGATAATCATGCAAAGCGAAAGGTAGCATCTCGTGCCAGTCCTTATACGTCACAACCATCTTCTGAACAATCTTCTTTATGTTCTTATTGGCTGCTTCAACAGCGCCGTTCATCTTGGGTCGGTACGGAGAAGAGTTGTGATGCTCAATCTTAAAATTCTGGCACAGCTCTTTCATCATCTTGTTATTCAAATTCGAACCGTTTTCGGTGATGATCCGCTCAGGGATTCCATATCTGCAGATAATATCTTGCTTGATAAACCTGGCGACCACTTGTTTGGTGACATTGGTATATGACGCTGCTTCCACCCATTTGGTGAAGTAATCGATTGCCACCAAGATGAACCGGTGTCCATTGGATGTCGTAGGCTCGATCTTTCCAATCATATCAATTCCCCACATCGAGAACGGCCACGGTGATGACATCACATTCAGAGGACTTGGGGGTACATGGACCTTGTCCGTATAAATTTGGCATTTATGACACCTCTTTGCAAACATGAAACAATCTGTTTCCATAGTTAGCCAGTAATAACCTGCCCGCAGCAGTTTTCTCGTCATAGCATGCCCACGAGCATGTGTACCAAACGTACCCTCATGTATCTCTTCCATGAGCAACTTCGCCTCTTTCTCGTCTACACAGCGTAGCAACACCAAGTCGTGGTTTCTCTTGTATAGTACACCATCCGGATTTAGATAGAAATTGCCAGCCAATCTCCTGAGAGTCTTCTGATCTTGACTGGATGCCCCAGCCGGATACTCCTTGTTCTTCAGGAAATTCTGGATGTCAAAGTACCAGGGTTTATCATCAGATGCTTCGTCAATAGCAAATATGAAGGCGGGTCTGTCGAGCTGAGAGATGACAATCCGGGGAGTGTCGTTCCAGAAGTTAACTTAATACATGGAAGACAATGTCGCCAAGGCGTCAGCCATTTGATTTTCTGCTCGCGGCACATGATGCAATTCAACCTTGTCGAAGAAAGGCAACAATCTCCTTGCATAATTCATGTATGGTATCAAGTTGGGCTAACGTGTCTCCCATTCTCCTTTAATCTGATTCACTACTAGAGCTGACTCTCTGTATACATCCAGATGTTTGATTCGCAAATCAATAGCTTCTTCAAGACCCATGATGCAAGCCTCGTATTCAGCTTCATTATTGGTAACCGGAAAGGTCAATCGAGCAGTAAATGGGATGTGCGACCCCTGAGGAGTAGTAATGATTGCGCCTATTCCGCTACCATAGGAATTCACAGCTCCATCAAATATTAACTGCCATTTGGAACCCAATTCTGGTCCTTCGTCCGGCAACGGTTCTTCACAATCCTTCATCTTCAGGTACATGATATCCTCGTCAGGAAAATCAAACCTCATCGATTGGTAGTCCTCAACAGGCTGCTCCGCAAGGTACTCTGACAAGACGCTACCTTTAATGGCCTTTTGTGAGACATATTGAATATCATATTCGGTTAACACCATCTGCCATCGGGAAATTCTTCCGGAGAGTGCCTGCTTCTCAAACACGTATTTGATAGGATCCATCTTTGAAATAAGCAGGGTTGTATGATTTAGCATGTATTGCCTCAAACGTTTGGCGGCCCAGGCTAGCACACAACATGTTTTCTCGAGCATTGAGTATCTGGACTCACAGTCAGTAAACTTCTTACTCAAATAGTAGATCGCATGCTCTTTGCGCCCAGTCTCGTCGTGTTGACCGAGAACACAACCCATACTTTCCTCAAGAACTGTCAAATACATAATCAAAGGTCTCCCGGCCACTGGGGGTATCAAAACAAGAGGTTCCTGCAAGTATTCTTTTATCTTGTCGAACGCCTTTTGACAATTTTCATTCCAAGTCACAGCCTGGTCCTTTTTCAACAACTTGAATAGCGGCTCACACGTTGCAGTTAAGTGAGAGATGAACCGAGCGATGTAGTTCAACCTCCCTAAAAATCCGCGCACTTCTTTTTCTGTTTTAGGCGTCGGCATTTCTTGTATTGCTTTTATTTTCGCAAGATCAACCTCTATTCCTTTTTCGCTCACGATAAACCCCAGCAGTTTACCCGATCTCACCCCGAAGGTGCATTTGTTAGGGTTCAGTCTCAGCCTGAACTTCCTAAGCCTCTTGAATAGTTTCAGCAGATTCACCAAATGTTCTTCCTCCATCTGGGATTTGGCAATCATATCATCAACATAAACCTCGATCTCTTTATGCATCATGTCATGAAAGAGAGTCGTCACAACACGTTGATATGTTGCCCCAGCATTCTTCAATTCGAAGGGCATCACTTTGTAACAAAATGTTCCCCAGGGAGTAATAAAAGTAGTCTTCTCCATGTCTTCTAGCGCCATTTTAATCTGATTATAGCCCGAGAAGCCATCCATGAAGGAGAATACGGAGAATTGAGCAGTGTTATCAACCAGCAAATCGATGTGAGGAAGTGGAAAGTCATCTTTCGGGCTCGCTTTGTTCAAGTCACGGTAGTCTACACACATTCGCACTTTACCGTCTTTCTTTGGCACTGGCACAATATTAGCGACCCATGAGGGATATTTTGTAACAGCTAGGAAACCAGCATCCCACTGTTTTTGAACTTCCTCCTTAATCTTCACAGCCATGTCGGGTCTAGTTCTTCGGAGCTTCTGCTTAACCGGCGGGCATTCTTCTTTTAATGGCAGACGATGAACAACCATATCCGTATCCAGCCCAGGCATATCCTCGTACGACCAAGCAAATATATCACTGTACTCTTTGATCATGTCAATCAACCTTTGCTTGACGTCGCTTTGCAGCGCAGCCCCTATACGGATGTTCCTTTCAACCCCTTCCGACCCCAAATTGATAATCTCAATGACTTCTTCATGAGGCAGAATGATCCTTTCTTCTTGTTTCAATAACCAGGTCAGCTCTTCTGGTACGTCGCCATCTTCCACAATCTCTTCCTCAGCCTGAAATACCGGGTGCTCGAAGTCGAAATGAGTCATAGGCGGTTCATAGATGTCATCTGAAATAGTAATCCTGCAAAGGAAATGGTTAAATGCTTCAAAACACAGACAAAGCAAATAACCATGTTGCCATTTTATTGTAAAAAATAAAAACAGGAAAAACAAGGATCACAATATTTGTATATGAAAACGCCTCTATTCATGATTAAACAATGTACTGTATATAACCAAAATGGCCCTAAGCAAAATCATTGTGCCCCAAGTAGGGCACAGGATTATTCAACAATTAAAAAATAAATCATTATTGTTTAGTTGTCACAGGAACAGTCTCCTGAATAGACCAATTGCAAAGCCCTTGTCCTGGCACGCCTGGCTTGATCCACACATCCATATCACAGTCGCTATCTCCTTCCTCAGAATCGGAAACATCATTGATAGTCTCGTAGCATACTCCATTCGGCATAATGGTTATTGGCCCTCTGAACTTGGGCACTCCGGAAGAGGATGCTGATGACGAAGGATGATATCCAAGCCCGAACCTGTCGTTCTTCACGAGAATCTCCAACACCTGACCCCAGCCCTTTGTCTCGCCTGCCCGTACTAGAGCTTGAGCCTCTTTATACGATGACACTGCCACATCTGATATCTTGGGTACTAGAGCTTTGTCTTTAATCTTTACCCCTTCAAATGCTTGACAGGGTGTCTCATGGATTTCCCCGTCGACCTCCACATATCTGAATGAAGACAGATGGCTAACCAAAATATCTTCTTCTCCACAAACAGTGACGACACTGTCCCCCACCATATATTTCAACTTTTGGTGCAACGTGGATGTGACTGCCCCGGCAGCATGGATCCATGGGTGTCCCAGGAGACAACTATACGCTGGCTGGATGTCCATTATATAGAATTCAGTTTCAAAAATTTCCGGCCCCACCTACATTGGCAACGTTATGGATCCGAAAACTGACCTCCGCGTACCATTGAACGCCCTCACCCCTAAGTCACTGGGCGTGCAGAGAACCCCCCTGATATCCAACTTCATCATGGCCTTCTTCGGAAGCACATTCAAGGAAGACCCTGTATCCACCAACACACGGGACATGACCGTGCCCCTGCATTCAACTGAGACGTGTAACGCCATATTATGATTTCTTCCCCTTGGGGTCAAATCAAAATCCGTAAATCCCAAACTGTGCCCTGCATTAACATGCGTCATCACCCCTTCTAATTGATTCACATAAACATCTTGGGGTACAAATGACGTGTCTAGGATCTTCAGCAAAGCGTTCCGGTGGGCCTCGGAACATAATAGCAGTGACAAGATTGAGATCTTTGATGGCGTTTGCTGGAGGTGCTCCACGATTTTGTAATCACTTTTGCGGATGAGCCTCATAAACTCTTCCACATCTTTAAGCGATGTTTCCTTTTCCTTTATCTGCGAGGGGCCACTCTCGTCTACCTTGGCTTTCCCCTTTGCCAATATTTCTGCCTCTACCTCAGGCGATGTGAAGATTCTTCCACTTCTGGTCATACCTCCTGTTCCAACAACATTATCTACAACCCCAGCTGGTTGTTTATTTACTTTAATTTTCTCACCGTCACAATATACCTCCAACCCGTAAGTCCATGGTACTGCTTTGGTACTTTCAAAAGGGATCGGTCCTGCTTTAGTAATAGTGATCGTCGGCCGCCTGGCGGGCGCCGTTATCGTTATTGTTTTCCTTGGAATCGTTACCGTAGCAACATCGTTCAGCTCATCACACAATGCCTCCACCGGCTCTTCAACTGCGGTTCTATCAAACTACAATGTTCCTTCATTCATTAACGCCTGAATACCCTATTTCAACTCATTACAACCCTCTGGCTGTATCCAACAATCCAAACAAAATTCGTCACACCCCGGGAATACACCCCCTTTTAACAACCTGCTTTTGATCTCACCCAACGGTGTCTTCAGCTCATTGACATTCGTCACTAGATTCAACTTCTCCTCGGTCAGGATGGCATTTTCCCCATGATTGGGCATAGGCTGTTGTACTATATTTGGACCCGCCTGTCCAAAGTTAATTGCTTTGCTGTCCAACAAGTCTTGGACTTTATGTTTAAACGCATGACAACCTTCAATATCATGTCCGGGCGCCCCGGAGTGGAAATCACAGTGCTTACCAGCATCATAATCAAACGAAGGATTTCCCGTTAATGGTGCCATGGTCCTTTTCTCAACCAACTTTAACCCTAACAATGTTTGAAGCAGCTCGGCGTACGTGGAAGGAGGCGTTTCAAATACTCGCCTGGGCTTGCCCTCTAGGATTCTGCGTTGGGCGGGGTGTTGCCTTTGTTGTTGCTGCTGCTGCGGCTGCTGTTGCTATTGTTGTGGAAAAGGGATGGTAACACTAGCGACCTGTTGATGCTGAGCATACTGACTTCGTCCTCTACCCCGGCCTCTGCCGCCAAACACAGCACTAGAATCACCTTGATGCCTACCACCGAATGCTTTTCTTGTACCTCCTGCGGGGGCAGACTCACCTGCTTGGAATCTTCCAACCTTAATACTGTCTTCGACCATCTCACCCATGAGAATCAAATCTGAAAAACTGCTCAACGAAACGTTGAACAACTTTTCGTAATATATCCCCGTGAACGTTCCAATGAACATACTATTCATTTGTCTTTCAACTAACGGAGGATGTACTCTGCCTGCCATATCACGCCATCTCTGCGCATACTCTTTAAAGCTTTCCTCTTTCTTCTGCGACAAACCTTGCAATTGAACTCAGTTCGGTGCCAGATCACTATTATATTTATAATGCAGGACGAAAGCATCCACCAATTGCTTCCAGGTTTTGATTTGAGCGGGCTCCAACCCCATGTACCACTCGAGTGACGGTCCTGATAGGCTGTCTTGAAAGAAGTGCATAAGCATCCTCTCGTCGTTTGAATACGCAGACATCCTTCTGTAATAAGCACGGACATGCACCTTAGGGCAAGTGTCCCCCTTATACTTGTCGAATGTGGGCGCTTTGAACTTCAGTGGTACCTTCAGCCCGGGCACCAAGCCCATAGTAGTCATGTCTAGTCCGGTAGAATTCTGATTAGCCATACCCTTCACCCGTTCTTCAAGCATTTTAATCCTCTGAGTATTGTCACCGGGTCCTTCAAATCCCATGCCTCTTCCAGAGAAGGCGTCCTCTTGACAGTCTTCGCCCTAGTTCACATTTTCATTTCCGTACCCGTTATAACCAGTGTTGCGACCAAACCCTTGCTGATTAGTCATGGGACCTCGCCCCCCATTACCATAACCTAGATTGACCCCGGCATGCCCGAAACCAGTGTTGACAGGAATCAATCCAGCACCATTTCCACCATAACCCTGGTTAGCGTTACCGAAACCGTCGTAGCCGAAACCCTGAGTGTTGAAGCTGAACTTTCCGCCCTGATTGCCGTACTCAAACCCCTGGCCGTTATAGCCAAATCCATTGTTACCAAAACCATTGCCGCCGTTGAAGTTACCACCGCCCAGATTGGTATCTCCAATTCCAACATTGTTAACAACAGTCTCATTTCCATTCCCGGCGTGACCATTGCCAACGCCAGCCTCATTGTTTACAATCACAACGGAAGGGGTCACCACAGGAGGAACCACAGGCGTAGGGGGCCCATCCTCCGGAATAGTCTCAACATGCGCAGAGTTGTGGTCATTGTTGCCGTTCCCATTAGCCCGCGTCAGCAGCGGCTGCACCAATGTCTGGAGATTCTCCTGGCCTTTAGCAATACTCTCCATGGCCTGCATGAACAGGTTCAACTTCTCGCGAATTTCCTGCATCTCCACCTGGACTTGATCCATGATTCTCTTGCAGTTGGTACGAGTAGAGTATCGATGAAATCTTTGTTCGTCAATCCTGGAAACCTGCAGACGAAGGAAATAAGATACCGATTCACAAATACTGGGTCATGCAATATGAATGCAAATGCAATTATGTAAATATGCCACAGGTTATATTCCCCCCTGATTCTAGTTTCGGAGAGAAGGCCATTACGACAATGGAGTCCCCATCAAGCAAGCAAGGAATCAGAAAATCCTCATATATAACAAATGCCAAGAGGCTGAGTACAAGAGTACAACTGAATACAACTGAAGAGACCTCGGCCAACAAGCCTGGCGATGGTCCAAATACAAGTACAAATAACAAAGGCAAGGCAAAGATAAATCAGGCCAAATGGCGGGCTCTGACGTCCTCCAAAATCCCCATTGTCTCCGAGTGCTCTAGTCGGGAGATCAGCTCCTGTATCAGTAAAGCATGCCACTCGGTAGTGGATCTCAGCTTTTTGGCATCATCCTAGTAGGCTCCTTTGCCAGAACTCTCGTCAAATCTGTACCTCTTGGAACCGGCCTTCTCTTCATATCCTCTCGGCTTCTCGTCAATGTCACTCACCCTGAGCTCAGCAGTGCTCCTAAGTGATGTCGCTTCAGCAATCTTCGCGTCTTGGTCTCTAACCTGTGCCTCTAGCGTGGCAATCTGCAGCTTCAGTTCGTCTTCGAGCTTCTTCTGCTTGGTAAGCGTAGCATTCCACAATGCTTCCCACTTGCTGATACGAGCATAAGCTTTGCTTAGGAGTTCCTTCTTGGAAGTAAGCACCTTGCTAACACCGTTTAAGGCTATTCCCACTTTTTCTTTCTTGTTGGTCTCTTCTGTCAGCTCCGATTCCAACCTGTTGATCAATTCACTATGTTCTTTCACAGTGAAGGTGGCTTCATTCTTCTCACGACGTAACTGGAAGATCTCCTTCTCTAACTCCTCATTGGCTTTCTTCAGTTCCTCGTTTTCAGCCAACAATTTGCTATACTTCTCACTCTCTTCTGAAGGAGGTACTTCAGTCAACGGAAGATACAAGGGTTCCACAGCAGGATAAGGCATCCAAGAAGTACTAACTC
The DNA here is from genome assembly GCA_963859935.3 of Lathyrus sativus. NCBI lineage: Eukaryota > Viridiplantae > Streptophyta > Magnoliopsida > Fabales > Fabaceae > Lathyrus > Lathyrus sativus. Next base: position 608,656,800 of record OZ012739.1, read on the forward strand.
TCTCGCGGATCCAAGCCAAATAAGGATCATAAGCTCTGTTGTTGCTCTTACCGAGCAAAGCTTTCCCCCTCCTATGGATGTTATCCCATGCATGTCTCAATCTGATCAAAACAGCTGTGTCCAATAACCCTGTGAGATACAGAGATTCCTGTATCTCCTTTTCAATAGGAGCGTCTCTCAAAGCGTAACCGAACTGTCTTACAAGAAGTGAAGGGTTATAGTTGATACAACCTTTCCGTCCAATCAAGGGGACATTCGGAAAACCACTGCAACTATGTATAATGTCAGTACCAAGCATACTCCGATCAAACCAAATGATATTCTCAGCAGACAACCCCATCAACCGGGAAGACCAATCCAAAGTATCAACAGCATCCACAAAAGGTCCTTTCTTCGGAAGGTGTCCCTGGAACCACCTGTACAAGAGAGGAAGACAGCAGGAAACGTTCTTGCCACGAAGTTTCTCATTCTTGTAATGAATGGAATGATAAACATCGTCCAAGAGAGTAGGAACTGGATTCTTCGAGGCAAGAATCAAGAAGGCGTCTGAGTCGACAAAATCTGGTACATTAGGAAACAAGACAATCCCGTAGATGCAGACAGCTAGAATAGCACTGAAGGCAACCCAACATCCACTCTTCGTGCACTGTGTAGCCTTCTCAACTAGGACAGACAAGTGAAAGCCATAAGCTCCATTCAGCTTGACCAAGCCTCCTGGAAACTCAGAAGCGTCCAAACTGACAATCTCGGCGAGCGTGGCCAACTCAGGCTCAGCATCAACATGAACAAAGGGCATCTGGTCTAGCACAGGAACTCCCAACATCGCATAATACTCCTCCAAAGTGGGTGCTAGAATATAATCGGGAAATAAGAAACATCTCAGCTGCGGCTCATAAAACTGCAACAAAGTATACACCCCAGTCGTCTCAAATGCCGAAGGTCTGTACAACAAGCTAAGCAATCTCCCATAAGATACTCTGAACTCAGCCCTCACACTCTCATCTGCCAGAGCAACTAAACCCAGCAATGAACTGATATCCGATGAATGCAACCGGTAAGCAACTGTCTTCTTCAGGGACTCCATGTCTGGCTAGAAGATACACTAGAATCTGAGGGGAACGATCACCTGCAACATTAATACATGTTAATGAAATGCAATCATGAAAATGCACATGCATATGCAAACAAGGGACCAAGTGCAATGCTGATAGACTGGGCTGCTCTGTACTGAAGCTTTGAGAACCATCCAATCTTTATCTCAAGCCAAACTACTCAAATGAACCTTGTAACCACATCTCACTAACAGAGATAAACCGGGTGTTCTGAGGTCAAAGGTTTCTTGCAAACAGACCCACCTACCCCTCACAGGTATGTACTTAACTCGCAGACGAGGTACGACATCCTATGCGGGTTCAACGTCACAGACTTTCAAGAGCGATGATACGATACCCAGAAGGTGTGGCATCATCATCCCTTAAAGCGGCCTCACTTAGTTGAATCCCAATTGATAGGTTCCCAGAGTCGACAATCCTCGAGTCAGACAACTTGTCAAGCCCTAAGGGCCCGACAAGAAGCATCAAAGAGAATCTCGTCCGAGCGTAAATTTCGTGGCTAGCTGGTGCGAGCTAAGCAAGCAGGCTAACCACTACTCTTTACTTCTAAGTCTATGTATAACCTCAAGCCCAGGTCCGTCTTATCTCTCAACAGATTATCCCCTTCCCACAGCAGCAATAACAGTATAAAGCTGATAATAAAAGGCGGAAAGTAAAGACAGAAAAGTAAATCTATACAACACCCATGACGGGAAAACAAGCGCTAGGATTGACTCGCATAGGGGATATTCCTTTCCCCAGCAGAGTCGCCAGCTGTCGCTACTGCGAAAATCGGCGTCGGCTAAACAGAAGAGTCGCCACCGTGCGTTATTTATCCCAACAGAGGGAAAGGAAACGCTCGAAGTAAACCTACCGCAAAGACGGGAAAGGAATGGTCATCGCAACCAAATCCTGGATTCGGGAGTCGGTTACGCAAGGGGAAGGTATTAGCACCCCTCACGTCCGTCGTACTCGACGGGATCCACGCTTGTTTTCTAGTACGGATTGTTATTCTATCTATCTTACAGGGTCAAGGGTTAAAAGAAAAGAAAATGACTCGGCAAAGTATCGCACTTTATGCCTACGTATTCCCGTCTGGAACGAGAAATCAGAGTCGACGTAGTTCGCCTACCTACTGGAAAGGAGGGGAAGGTTGCTCGCTAGGATATCGCCTCCTATGCCTACGTACTTTCATACAGCATGAAAGATCAGAGCAAACGTAGTTCGGGCCACGGAAGACACAAGCTTGTCTGACTGTTTTTTATATCCTTATGAAAGGGTTTTTCTTGATTAAGAGTCCAAGCGGACAAAAATGACACTCTGATGTTTGTTTTCAGTCTTTTACGCAATAACTGTTTTTTATGATGTTTGTAATCTCTGACGTACTAGAGACTATGATTTGAGGGTGACTACGTCGTATGTCACCCTAAGGGTAACACACTAAGTAATCAGATTACTGAAGAGTGACCCTCCAGCAACCTTTCTCAAATAGCTTAAGGCTCGTAACGTACGACATCGATTATCCGTATTACTGTGTTTTGAATTGTTCTGAGGTATAAGAGAAGTCTAAAAACCTAGGGTTTGAAAGGGGAATCAAAACTACCCTAATGTTGTCATGCATGGATTAACACCTAATGTCTGTCATAATTCCCTCCTGCGCAGAGGAAATCAGAGATCCTAGGGGATAAACGGAAAAGAAACAGCAAATATACAGTAAACAGTAAGTATGCATGAGATGCAGCAAAACAAGCAAGGCAAGGGAGTCCCACTCAACCTCGAACCTAAGAAATCAACAGGAAAAGTGAATCAACTTCACTTCAAGCCTAAAGGGCAAGCAGCACAAGCCAACAGACAATACATAGAAAAACAAAAGATACATAGGAGGCAGCCCAAGCAGCAGCAACAAACTCCTACAACAAACAGCAACAACATGCTCTGAACAGCAAAGTTGAAATGACAACAAAGGTCTTATCTTTGAGCTATATTCCATCTTCAAGCTTCTTCAATCGTCATCTTCAAGCTTTAGCAAGCACGCTCCAAGAAGAGATTTGTCATCAAGATCAAGTTGCAATGTTGGCATACTTGCTGAAAACCAAAGGAATTCAACAAGAACCAACGTCGAAGTGGAAGTGTATCCTCAAAAGTTCTACTCTCTAGGGTATGCCCCACTTCCCTCCTAAGGAGAGATGGAACTTCCCTAAGAGGACTTTGCATCATAGGATAGAATAGAAGCAAACAATGCATTCTATGTTTGATGGAAGAAATGAACTAATTCTACAAAAGCTCTCCCTAAAAGCCTAATTCTACCAACTCCTAAAACAAACTTAAAAGAGAAAGAAAGCTCCACTCCAAGCCCCACTCTTCTAGCCAAAGCATCTTCATCATGTCCAGAAGCTCCTCTAAAAAGGAATCCAAAGTCTTCAAGCTCCAAGTCCACCAAACGCTCCAAACAAGGCAAAGCACTCAAGAGAGAACACCGAAAGCAACAATCATTTGCAAAACCAAAAAAAAATAGCAAATTAAACTGTAAAATTCTAATAAAATTCCTATGTGAACATGCATGTTTGAACATTCTAGAATTCCAGAATCAGGACCTAAATCAATTTCTAGATCATCTAAACATTTACTAAATGAAATTTGGTCATGGGAAAACATTATTTGGGAAGGCTCTAAAATACACACCTAAAACAGAATCTAATCAATTTTAAAAATTCTAAGAAAATTCCAGGGGAAACCTATGTGTGTCCTCTAAATCATATCGAAAGAATCAGCTCAAAATCATAAAGCATCAAAGAGAACAAAATTAAACAAACAGAAATATCAATTATGCATAACAATGGATATTATCACAAAAGAAAATTCGTAACTAATTCAAATAAAATCCTAAAAATGCAAACTCAACTCCTACAGTTTCTTAACACAATCAAGATCTACAGGAAAAAAATTCATAATTTTTCGATCATTTTTACTATATTTAACGCAATTAATCCAAACAGCTATTAAAACAGAAAAAAAAGAACGAAAATGAATTAAACTAAGTTAATGTGCATTGGGCCAGGGGTGCAAACAACAGAATTCCAAAGCAATGTCCGTGTGGGCCTCGCGAGTGGGGGTGGGAACAGTACCCGCACGGTACTGTAGCTGTTCCGGCGATGACATTTTTTCGGTAACTTCCGAGCAACATAACTCCATCGATTCTTAACCGTTTCGCACGAAATTTTAGTCAAACTTGAAGGAAACAAATCAAGGATTCCAAATATGCTCTTGGATTCCATTAAAACTCCATGATCAAAGAGATATATCATCATCAAGAAAACTTACTCATCCAAAAAAGTCTCTAATCCTTAATTTCTTGATCCTAATTTCATCTATACATTTTCCAGATCCTAACCACATGAATAATATAATCTAATTCGTCCTAAAATCATAGAAAAAGTGAATTTCACATACCGGCTTCGGAGCGTCGAAACGGAGTAGTTGGAGCTCGTTTTTTCTTGCCAAAAAGTGCGGAAAACCTTTGTTGAAGTTTGTTGGAGAAGATGAAATTCTTGATAACTCTTGAAAATGCCTTGAATCCAACTTTGATCTCTCACTTTTTCTCTTCCAAACTCCAATGTCAATCTATGGTTTTTGCACAAATGAATCACCAACCCTTGCTCTGAACCTCTTCACAAGTATATATAGAATGTATTTGAAGACCCTAGAAAGTTCTAGATTGATCCAATGAGAAAATCAACTTCTCATGTCATGAAAATCTCTTCTTATGCTATGGACATATCATCCAAATATGCTCTTGAAGTGAATGACCTATAATGAAGTTTCCAAAAATACCCTTGCCTTCTGAAGACCATAACTTGAGTTCCACACAAGATAATGACGAGTTCTAGGACTTTTTAGAAAGCTAAGACAATTAGTAACAACTTTCATGATTGATAAAAAGTGAGGAGGAGCTTGGTTCCTTGTGAGAAATGTCTTTGAAGTGAGTTAACTTTAAGTACCTCTAAAATCTCTTCATCTGATGACACCAACTTGTTGATACCATAACTTGAGATGTACAAACCCAATGGATGAGTTCTTGTACTCAAAAGAAATATTAAAAGATTATGAATAAGTCTCATAATTTTTGGAAAATGAGATTGGACTTGTATCATGATGAAATTCACCCTTGAAGTTAGGCACCAAAAGAGGGGATTTTACACTGAAAATCATCTGCAACCCTAATTTAGTAACTTCTTGAACTCTTGAATATTCTTGAATTAATCTCAACATATCATTAGAGATGACCTATGATGACTTTCCATGGCTTGCATGACCTAGAACCAAGTCTTGAACCCTCTCAAGCCCACAGTTGACTTTGGGTTGACCAGATGGAACCTTAACCTCTTATCCATGGACTGAGGCTCTTGCAAATGATTTTTATAACCATACAAACTACATAAAAAACCCTCAAGATGTACATTGATCTTTTGAATAATGTATTATCCAAATAGATGACCTCGTGACCCTCTGATGATCCTCAAGATAGAAGGTGACACTCAAACATAAACTTTTCTCCCCTCAAGGAGCTTTGATATCCAACTCTAATGATGATGGTCTCTTGGTGGCTTGAATACATGCCCTTGCTTAAGCTTGAACATGAAAATCTTCCCTTGAGTGGCAAAAACAACATCTTGATCCCCTATCAAGAACCAATGTTATGCAAATGCAAATGCTAAATGATATGAAACATAAGCCAAGATACAAGAAAGGTTGGGCAAATTTTAGGGTGCAACAAAACCAAAATAAAAAATGACTTCAAATGAATTTCAATATTGATCCAAGTGTACAACAGAAATAAGAAATATAACAGTGCAACATTCACTCAGTATGAGCAATTACTGCTTTGATAAGTGAATATGTGGCTAAGTCTGAGGAATTTTTTGCAGCGCTTCCGCACGGTTTCTTGGATACAAAAACTGACCTACAAGGGTCTATATATAGAGAGGGATGGGTTTCAGGAGGTTTAAATTCAAAAACCATCAGAACTGCCAAAACTGCTCTGCAAAAATTGCTCCCGCGCTGAATGGCAACCGCCGTATGCATAATAGCGACCGCCATTTGCTTCAAACTGGGATTCCCTCCTTTTCTTGCACGGAGGCCGCCTTCCTCAGGCCATGGCGAGCGCCATTGCCTTGAGGAGGCCAGAACTTGACTTTTTGGTGGGTTTTCTTCATTGCTTAGCTCATCTTTCGATCTTTTTCTTCTATGTTGCCGATATAACACCTATCAAGTAAAAACAGAAGAAAACATAAGTGATCAACAACTAAAACGATAATGGCTCGATAAAACAACGGATAAAAATGCATGAAATTGGTCAAAAAGTACGATACAAAGTTGAGTCATCAAACTCCCCCACACTAAGATCTCTGCTTGTCCTCAAGCAATCGACCAACATGGTAAATGGAAAGTAAGCATGGTCTGAAACATTGGCACAAGGAAACTCTAATCATACGCGGCTGCTAGGGTAATGTTCGATCGATAAGTACTAAATAGTGAAAACAAGGATATCGTAACGACACATCTCCATATTTGCAGACAAATACTCCCTTCCTATACAATACCAATTCAAATCATGAAATTATGACCAGACCTATATCCTTCATCCTATTTCACCTCTTTTTCATTCTCGCGCAATCACATTAAGCCCGTTATCCCTTGCACTTACATGGTAAGCAAACTTGTTTGTGTTATATGATCTCTACATTAAAAAAAAATTTCTTTTTGCATATTATGTTTTCTTTTGCTTACGAATTTCAAGAGTCCGAACCTTTGGGCTAAATGGCCGGGTGAGGATCACCTAACATAGCGGGATCATGTCTTTCATTCGTTTTCTATAAAAATCACATTATTCAAATTTTTGAGATCAACACATATTTGCATTAGTTCGTTACTTAGTTTGTACACAAGGATGGTGTTGACTGCTAGTATAAACTAATCAAGAGGCTACTTCTAAGAAACTAGGCATAAGGTCTTGGCATAATGTCTATTTAAATCAATATCACATACTTAGGGAATCTAAGGTGTAAAGCAATTATTGACTCAAACGCGCATATGACTCAAAAAAGAAACAACTAAAACTAGAAAACTGGACATGACAGAAAGTAAATTAAAGCAGTAAACAGATTCTCCCCCATGCTTAAACTAGACATTGTCCTCAATAGCCTATTCTAAGGTTAAAGAAAGAACGATGGAGCCTGGAGAAGTCAGTGGTGGCGCCCACGGCCTTCACGGTGGTGTCTGTCCTGTCTGATAGTTAGGTTGTCCTGTGGGATATGCAGAACACAACCTGTAATAGGGTTTACCTCTCTGCGCAAGCCTGCCATCTCGGAGACAACGTCTCTCAAGTCCAACTCGGTTCTGCCCATAAACTTATATTAGCGCCTCTGCATCTCTTGCATCATTGCGTCACGCTCGACGTCCTTCTCTCTCTACTGCCTAAGCTTCGATAAGATGTCATCCAGCAATGAGAAAATACCTGCAAAATCAGAAAAGGATGCAATGTGTTCTTGGGAGGTAGACATAGATGTGTCAACGGTGCATCTGCGAGTACGGGGCCGCTCGGAAGGTTGTCCCGTAACCTCACGATATTGTCTCTCTATGTTTTCCTCCTCTAAATTTAGCACACCTAAATCAATCAACCAATTAGTGTGTTGGTGCATATCGATACGCTTATAACAAGGTAAAGAGAAACCTCAGAACCCACTGGTACGGACCATAATGTGATACTTACCACTAGGAAAACTTTTGACAAGCCGCATATGACGGTAAAAGTCAATATCGGTGTAAAGGCATGGTATACTATCGACGATTTCTAAATCGGCCTCTAAGTTTAAAGAGTTGGCTATAGCAGTGACGATATTGCCAATGTAGAAGGGACCACTAGTTCTATTCGATACACTGAAAAGATGGGATAGGTGGAACGTTCTAGGGTTCATTGGGGTTTGGAGGAGAGCACAATGAATAAAGAATAGATCTTTAGTTCACATTGTCGGGGTTCTCATGTCCAAAGATGGTGGAAGCGAGGATACGGTGTAAGTATCGAATGGCTGGATTATGGATGGTAGTGGCCTTTAGGACTTCCCATTTGGTGGTTGTGGTGTTGGTAATTTGATTCCAAAACTGAAAAGCTATGTCCTCCTAGTCACTTTTTAGAGGTGCTTGAGTAGCAGATCCCTTGTTGGCGGGAAAACCAAAATATTCTGCTATCTGCTCATGAGTTAGCGAATAATCGACATTAAACAGTCTAAAATGAATGGTTCCAGTGGTGCGGGAAAGGTCATGGACATACCAGAGTGAACTAAGAAATTCATAAGTAAGCCTAACGGAAGAAGCATTAAACATAGAGCAGAAACGAGTCATACCAAGGTTCTTGAGCATCCAAGAGACGCTTTGGTAGAGACCCAAGGTGCGAAGAGCTTTCAGGTCAGGGTACCTTGTCGCATAGACGGGTCGCCTGGAGATTCTGTGAAAGTTTGTGCACATGGTGTTTCCGAGCACTCCTTCGGGGAATCAATGCCCATGTAATTGATTTCTTGGTTGGCTTCCATTTTTTGGTTTCTAAGATGGATGGAAAATGGAAAATGGTTTGAGAGGGATTATGGAGAGTGTGAAGTTCAGTGGGTTTAAATAGGGATTGAATGATGAAGTTGGATGGTTAGAAGTTAATGTGGGATGATGAGGAGTTTGTGAGGTGGTTAATGTGCAAAGGGAACATGCAAGGGTGATAAGAATGGAAAAATGAAGAGGCAAAGCATGTTTTTTTATATAAAAAATTAAAGCAGTTATGTCCCAGGGACCAAACAGCGAGCGTCGTTAGGCTTATGGCGCCCGCCATTTGCCTCAGGCACGGGTTTTGATTCTGGGCTTGGCAGAACGTTGTTTTGTTGGCAAATTTTTGGTGTTTTCTTTTACAAACAATGAAATGCTACACTAAAAGGAATTATATAGGGCTTTAGAACACTTAAAATAGAATTACTTAAAAGAAACTTGCATTGAACGAAAGTAATGTACATTACAACTACGCGTCAGCATTCCGATGGTATACAGTGGAGTGAAAATTAACAGTATAGACAATACGGGAATGGGAAACACTATACAGAGAAACAAAATATCCTAAGAAAAACAGGTAAAAAGATGCATCTTGGAATTCATCTATGGTGTTGTGCAGGGGAATAGACCATCTGGAACAAATGGTCCAACTCCTCATGGACAACGTCCATAAGTCCAATATATGAAATCGATTCTGAGGGACGAAATCTCATTCCGAACAAAATCCAATTCGGATTGGATGCAATTAATAGCGGCAACTACATTGATAGTTGGATCAGCGGGATTAATCTCGGAACTTTGAGTGGCAGAGGCAGACATAATAGTATCACGGTTCTCGTAAGCTTGGGGAGAGTTAGGTGGAGTTAGAAACTCATTGGAGACCTCTAAGTCATAGAGCCAGTTATTCATGTTGTGCACACTTTTTTTTTCATGGTTGGGCAGGGTAAAGGTATGAACTACAGCATGATCGATAAGCAACTCAAATTCAACAGGGCCAAGATTTGCAATTATGCGTCGATTGAAACAAAAGTTAATGTCCATCAAACGAATGCCACCGAAAGCAAAGGAGCGACTCAGATGATACCTCATTCCAATTGCATCAGCAATCATCGCTACCAACCCACCTATTAAGATCGGCTCAAAATAATCACGAGCAAGATCGCTAAAATTTGCAAGCAGGAACGGGCCAGCATTGACAGGTTTTTCTTGGGATGCACAAAGCATGATATATAGCTCATCCCTAGACACAGAGGTGATGTTCTCTTCCTTACCAAAGAAATTGTGAGCAATAATCTTATGAAAATATCTCCATCCTGGGTTCTGGATGCTCTCAGAGAATATAGCATCGGGTTCCGCATTACCGTTTCCAAATAAGGTACCCCAGAATTGTCAAAGATCAAAACTAGTAAAGGCATCAACATGAGTTTTGGTTACAGCATCGGGCTCATTAGGGAAACCTAACAAGTCAGCAAATTCATGATGTGTGAACCTATACTTGTTTCCAAACAATCTGAAAGTAGCCAGTCCACGGCCAAATTCGAATCCACGGTTGGGATCGAAGTAAATAGAGCTGAGGAACTCCAAAGTTAGGTTACGGTAGGTGCTGAATTTATTTTCTAAGGTAAAGTGGGTTCAACCTATTTGTCTCATAAGGTAAACAACGATGTCCCGAATACTAAGGGTTTGCATAGCAGAGCTGTCAGGGTAGATGGACAGACCAAAATCTCTTTGAGACAAATCCTCAAATCAACGTCTCTGGACATCATTCCTGAAGGTGACAATATGGTTCTCAAATGTCTGCATGGTCTCAGGTCAAAGGTATCCTAAAGAGGGTTATCCTGGAGATCAAAAGAAAATAATACACTATTATGGAAATAAAATTACTACGCGTTAGTACAATTAAGATAGAGATACTAATGGTAAAATAATAATAGCGACAACATTGGAATGCATAAGAGATAAATTTTATACTAATCATGCATACAATGTCCTTATACTAACAAAATAAATAGCAAGAACTAAAGATCATGGTTTAGCTCCCACTGAGCGCTCTATTTAATGTCGGAAGCTCGACATTAGATCTAAAAATGGTGTCATTAGTCTGGAAGAGCGGGAGGCTCTTCCAACCTGTAGTATGTGCAGAATTCCTTATTTTCTACTGAGTGGTATTGCTTGAGTCTTTGGTCGTTCACGATGAACGTATCATTCGACTTTCCTTTAATTTCAACTGCTCCACTATGTAGGGCTTTTGTAACTTCAAAAGGACCGGACCACCTAGAACGTAGTTTTCCAGGAAAAAAGTTTAAGTCTAGAGTTAAATAGAATAACTATATCTTCTTCATTAAACTTCTTCTTCGCTATCCTTTTATCATGCCATTTCTTGGCTCTTTCTTTATATATTCGGGCATTTTCATATGCATTTAGTCTTATTTCCTCTAGTTCATGGATATCCAGAATCCTTTTCTCGCCAGCTCCCTTATAATTCATATTCAGGGTCTTAATGGCCCAATAAGCTTTGTGCTCAAGTTCCACGGAAAGATGGCATGATTTTCCATAAACCAGCTTGTATGGTCTGGTCCCTATAGGGGTCTTGTAAGTTATTCTGAAAGCCCACAGAGCTTCATGAAGTTTACTAGACCAATCTTTCCTAGAGATTGCAACTGTTTTTTCTAAAATTTGCTTGATCTCCCTATTCGACACCTCCACTTGTTCTCTAGTTTGAGGATGATAGGGTGTCGCTACTCAGTGCCTTACTCCGTATTTAAGCAATAGTTTCCTGAAGACATTTGAAATGAAATGGGAACCGCCATCACTAATGACAATTCTTGGTACACCGAATCTGGGAAAGATTATGTTTTTGAAAAGTTTGACAACCACCCGTGCATCATTTGTAGGAGAGGCTATCGCCTCAATCCACTTTGATACGTTATCAAATGCTACGAGTATGTATTTTTTTCCAAAGGAAGATGGAAAAGGTTCCATGAAATCAACACCTCATACATCAAAGACTTCAACTTCTAAGATTCCCTTTTGCGACATCTCATCGCGTCTAAAAATGTTCCCAGTGCATTGACACTGGTCGCAATTCATAATAGCAATGTGGATGTCCTTCCAAAGGTTTGGCCAAAAGAGGCCAGATTGTAATATCTTTGCGCATGTTTTTGATGTACTGGCATGTCCTCCATATGTTGTGGCATGGGAGTGGGATATGACATCCGCTACTTCCGATTCAGGGACACATCGATGAAATATTCCATCGGCGCCTCTCTTAAACAGTAGGGGTTCGTCCCAATAGTAGTGTTTGAGGTCATGGAAGAACTTCTTCCTCTGTTGGTATGTTAGATCCGGTGGAAGCACTTTAGCTGCTAGGTAGTTAATAAAGTCATCATACCATGGCAGCGTGGTTTTAGTACAGATTTCTTCTACTGCTTCATATGTTTCTGCATCGTTAAATAACAAGTAATGTTCTATAGTGTCGCCTTCGCTTTCCAATTGGGCTACTAGTCTGTTGTAAGGGAATGCATCGTCTATAGGCACTTCTTCGGGTTCTAGACCCTCAATCTTAGAGAAATGGTCTGCTACCACGTTCTTTGTGCCTTTCTTATCCTTAATTTCTAAATCAAATTCTTGCAAAATCAAGATTCATCTCAAGAGTCTTGGTTTGGCATCCTTCTTAGTCAACAGGTCCCTAATCTCGGCATGATCGATATAGATGATAATTTTTGCTCCTACTAGATAGGAACAAAATTTATCTAGGGCGAATACAACGTCCAGGAGTTCCTTTTATGTGGTTGCGTAGTTCATATGTGTGTTATCCAGGGTTCTACTTGCGTAGTAAATAACATGAAGCTTTTTGTCCTTTCTTTGTCCTAAGACAGCGCCTACAGCATAACTGCTAGCGTCACACATTATTTCAAACAGTAGACTCCAATCAGGTGGTTGCATGATGGGCATGGTAATAAGAGCACTCTTCAGATGTTCAAAAGCTCCCAAGCATTCTTCATCTAATATGAATTTGGCTTCTTTCATTAGTAGTCCAGTCAGAGGCTTTTTAATCTTAGAGAAGTCTTTAATAAATTGTCGGTAAAAACCAGTGTGTCCTAAAAAGCTTCGCACTTCTCTAACTGTTTTGGGAGGTCGAAGATTTTCTATGACTTATATCTTTGCTTTGTCTACTTCAATACCTCTATCAGATACTACATGTCCAAGGACTATGCCCTGTCGCACCATGAAATGAAATTTCTCCCAATTTAACACAAGGTTCACCTTAACACATCATTCAAGTACCATATCAAGGTTTGACAGACAGTGTTCTAAACTTCCCCCACACACAGAGAAATCGTCCATGTACACTTCCATTATGTCGTCTATGAAATCTTCAAAGATCGACATCATGCATCTCTAAAATGTCGTAGGAGCATTACACAGTCCGAACGACATTCGCCGGTATGCATATGTGCCATAGGGGCAAGTAAATGTAGTCTTTTCTTGGTCATCAGGATGGATAGGTATTTGAAAGAATCCTGAGTACCCGTCAAAGTAATAGAAATGTGAATGTTTGGCTAGCCGTTCAAGCATCTGGTCTATGAAGGGTAAAGGAAAATGATCTTTTCTAGTAGCCTTATTCACCTTCCTATAATCTATACACATCCTCCATCCAATTTGAGTTCGTTTTGCTACGGACTCGCCCTTTTTGTTAGTCACAACCGTAACACCACTCTTCTTTGGTACGACATGTACTGGGCTTACCCAGTTACTGTCAAATATCGGGTATATGATTCCTACTTCCAATAGCTTTTGCACTTCTTTCTTGACTACATCTCCTAAGATAGGGTTCAATCGTCTTTGATGTTCTCTAGACGTCTTACAACCTTCCTTCATCATAATGTGATGCATATATATAAAGGGACTTATCCCTTTTAGATCGGAGATGTTGTATCTAAAAGCTGAGGGATATTTCCCTAAGACTTCCAATAGTCTCTCCGTTTCTAATTGTCCCAAATTGGCATTAACCATCACAGGTTTTTCAAGTTCAGTATCTAGGAATTCATATCTCAACTCCTTGGGTGATGTTTTAAGTTCCACAGATGGTTTCTTAAGACATGGCATTGGATCGGGTGTGAGTGCTAGGAATTCTCTTAGACTGTCATCTTCATATGGCTCATGCCAGTTATCGTCCTCGAATATTGGAGGGGCTGGAATCTTCAGTACTTCTACGTACCTTGTTGGTTTCTTCTCCATTTCTTTCACGCATTCATCGATAATGTCTAGAGAGCAGCATGTATAATCTAAAACAGGGGCTTTTAGGAATTAAGATAAGATGAACTCAATTTTTTCTTCTCCTACCTTGAAGGTTAATTTTCCTTTCTTCACATCTATTATAGCTCCAATTGTTGCTAAGAATGGTCTACTTAAGATGATTGGTATATTAGAATCTTCCCTAATATCCATTATCACGAAATCTGTCGGTATATAGAACTGACCTATGCGAACTGGCACATTTTCTAGCATACCTACTGGATACTTAACCGAGCGGTCTGCTAGCTGTAGAGACATTTTCATCGGCCTAAGTTCTCCCAAGTCGAGTTTCTTACATGTGGATAAGGGCATTAGACTAACACTGGCTCCTAGATCACATAATGCTTTATCTATGATAGACTTTCCGATTACGCAAGGTACGGAAAAGCTACCTGGATCTTTTAGCTTAGGAGGCATGTTATTTTGAAGTATAGCGCTACACTCGGCAGTGAGCATAACAATTTTGTTGTCTTCTAGATTTTTCTTATTTGACAGGATCTCTTTGAGAAATTTAGCATATGAAGGCATTTGCGTAATAACTTCTGTGAACGGTATGGTTACATTCAATTTCTTTAGAAGCTCTACCAATTTCTTGAATTGTCCTTCGTTTTTGGATTTAGCTAGTCTTTGAGGATAAGGTATAGGTGGTTTGTATGGCGGCGGAGGCGCATAAGGTGTTTCTTTCTCTATGGCCTCTCCGCTTTCATCTTCCTTCTCTGTATTTGGTTCTTCTCCCTTCACATGTTCCTTTCACACATTCCGGTGCATGTCTGAATTTTGGATTCTTAAGTCGACGGGTCCATCATATTCTGTTCCGCTTCACAAAGTAATAATATTAGCATGACCTTTTGGATTTGGTTGCGATTGGCCAGGAAATGCTCTAGCGGGGGCTGCTATAGTTGATTGTTGTTGGGCTACTTGAGTGATTTGAGTTTCCAACATTTTGTTATGAGTAGCCACAACATCAAGCTTGCTTAAAAATTGTTTCATCAGTTCACTTGTGTAAGCGTTTTGATTTGAGAAATCCATGTTTTGTTGAACTTGACCATTCATAAAGTTCTCCATCTGGATTTCCAGACTTGAATTCCTAGGTGGCTGTGGTGGAGTGGATTGCGCTCCTTTCTGAAATTCGGGTGGAACAACATGTGTTGAGTTTGGTGGATGTAAAGCATTATTATTCTTATACGAAATGTTTGGGTGATTTCTCCAGCCGGTATTGTAGGTGTTTGAATATGGGTTCCCTTGAGTGTAATTCACTTGGTCGGTTGGAGTACTAGCCAACACTTGACATTCAACATTTGTATGCCTAGGGTTTCCATAAATTTCACAATTTGGAGTCACCGCAGTTGCGGTAGTCGCTGGTGGTGGTATTGCTAAACGTTCGATCTTTTGAGAAAGTGCGTCCACTTTAGCATTGACTCGGTCTATACTGTTGACTTCGTGCATTCCCCCTTTCGGAGTTGGTCTCTCTATACTAGCGTGTTCACCTCCCCATTGGAAATGGTTTTGAGCCATAGTCTCTATAAGTTCATAAGCTTTTGCATACAGTTTATCCATTAGAGCACCTTTTGTGGTTGCACACAGGTTCATTTTGGTGTTGTATAACCCGCCATAAAAGGCATGTATTATCATCAATTATTCAAGTCCATGGCATGGGCATATCCTCAACATGTCCTTGCATCTCTCCCAAGCATCGAATAAGGATTCGTTGTCTTTTTGCTTAAATCCGCTGATTTGAGCTCTCAACATAGTTGTATTGCTTGGTGGGAAATATCTGGCTAAGAAGACTTTCTTCAACTCGTCCCATGTCATCACTAAATGGGATGGGAGAGACTGAAGTCAAGCTCTAGCTCTATCCCTCAATGAGAACAGAAAAAGTCTTAGTCTTATTTCTTCTTGACTGACTCCATTGGCTTTTACACTATTAGCATATTGCAAAAATATTTACAAATGAAGGTTCAGGTCATCCGTAGCATTACCTGATAATTGGTTTTGTTGAACTGCTGAAATTAGCTAAGGTTTCAGCTCAAAATCGTTACGGTTAATAGCTAGGGCAACAATGCTATTGTGTGGCTCTTCTTGTGATGGAACAACATAATACTTTAGAGAACGGTCTCTCGGTCCTTCAGCCATGTTTTATTCTGGTTTTGATTCGGTTTCCAAATCTAAATAAGGAATAATAGGTTCTGGAGTGTTATGTCTCTGAAGGAATTCGTTGATTCGGCGTCTCAGAAGTGTGTAACGTTTGATTTCGTTGATTGGTTGTTCCAACTCTTTGCCTCATGAGCGAGTGTCTGGCATACAATCGACTAATCGAAAAGGAAAATATAATAAATTTCCTTAGTCTATACTGTGCAACTGAATTAACGCAATATTGACTAAATTAGTCCCGACAATAGCGCCAAAAACTTGACCGCGACTTTGCATATTGGTCGGATTACTACTGCAAGTATACAATTTATCGCGTAGTTTTAAAAGATTATGAAACCTACAAGGACTAATAATCAACCTAAAGTGGTCAATTATTGCGGTGCAAAGCTAATGCTTGATTTTTTGCAGTAAAAGAAGCTCAATTATAATGGGATTTGAAAAAGATAAAGAAACGGGTCCGAAGAATGATCTACGTGCTCCTAAGGGACTCTTTAGATCCCAGGTGTTAACAAATGTCTCAAAGTTATTTTGTAGAAAAAGCCGGTTTAAAGATTCGATCTCACACTCTCGCGCTATTGACCCAACCACACCTGGTAACCCCAAGATTATGCTTTCGCTCGCTCGTTAGTTAAAAGACACACTTTGAAAACTAATAAATCCTAACTGAAACCTAAAGTGCTCTCGCTGTGTTCAGGCTCAGTGTTCAGTATCTACTATCCGGCGATCACCTCAAACTCTCGCTCTATCAGACACGCCTTGGTGCGTTTTTCACTCTCGTGACAAAAATCTGTTAACCAGCCTCTCGCTCTCACGACAAGACTGCCTAAATTCAGGTTAGATACCAAAACTAGAATTAAAACATTTAAGCTAAACACCGATGGTTTCTACAGAGTCTCGTCGAAGCGACGATCCTCAATCTGCGGACTCCGACGAAATTACTCGCACATATTTATCTTTAAATTTACCATACTAAACATGTTCTAAATTAAAACACATGTAATTGCAAGTAATTCAGAATTGAAAATGCAGTAAAGCAGAAATTTAAATAACCTGAGATAAACCGAAATAAAAAACGTCTTCAAATGAATTTCAATATTGATCCAAGTGTACAGTCAGCAACAAAAATAAGTGGTTGTTACTGGTGCGATACCTGGTTGTTAATGATCTACTTTTCTGAGTCTAGTCATTACTAGCATCATCTAAAGTTTGTGGTTATCAGAAATGCTCACCTGTCTCTAAACTCAGGATTTTTGGTTGTTACCAGTATCCCCATCGAAGCTCGGGATATCCCCAATAAGTCCTGAGGAACTAGTGGTTACTAGCATCTCCGGCGAGTCTGATCTTGTTTCTAGTCTTTTCTTGAAGATCCAGTTTGAACTCTTCGTTACAAGGAAGGTCCCATTTTGTCCCCCAATAAGGACCGTGTTTCTGGTGTTTTTTGCTTCCCCGGTCGGAGTCTGAGTCTATTGACCTTTTGTCCCTCTGTGTGGCTTCTCCCTCTATGCATCGCTCCAGTGGAGATTTGCACTTCCCCACTAGAGGTTTGCCTTTTCCCCATTGAAAATTTGTCTTCCCCGGTGAAGTTTGTGTCCCTGTGTGGATGATCCCCTTGAAGTATCATCATTAGTCATGTATGAATTATTGATTGATATGCCTTGGATCTTTCCCTAGTGTGTCTGTGTTCCCCGTGAGTGGTTACTTATTGTTTTGCTTTTCTTTTTGTTTGCTCGTGTGTCAGTATTGTCTTGCATTCAAGCATCATAAAACATCATATAGAACTCATTTCATGTTAGCATTTTTCCTTTTGCATACCATCGTATCTAAGGGACAAAGTTTTCAGTTTGCTATATTTTAATACCTTTCACTACGATTCTATGAAGATTGTTATCTCTCATTGCCATCTGGTGAAGATATTTAAATAGAGGCAACTGTTATACCCTAAATTTTGACCCCTAGATCTCATCATAATTCTAGGAGAATCATCATTGTTTATCTAACCTTAACCCCTTTCAAGTTTGTCTTTGTCAAGATGCATATGAATTAAGGTTCCACACAGTCGGGAATCGGGGTTTCTGTGATGTGATCAGTCAAAGTCTTGGATTGATTCTCCATGAGGAAAATCTCTACATCACCAAGGGTACTATATTGTATCAAGTATGAATCTAATTTGAGGTTGTCACCCAAGGAAGAAGAGCAGTGCAGTCCAAGACCCCTGATTAGGGTTTCTGATCAAAAAAGTCAATTGTAGTTTGACTTTTAATTTAAATGGAATTCCAATGGTGGAATCTTGGTCCATAAAGCTTATATGACTTATTGAAGTCTCCTCAAGAAGTCTCAAGGCCTCAAGGAACCTAGAATACCAACAGTCAATTCAGAGGTTTTTGATCGTTCGGTTCGTCTGACTGAGAAGTCAACCCATTGACCAACAGGGGTTTGACCCAAAATTGAAGCAAATTATGTTCCCAATATTATGTCACATCTAATCATGAAGTTTGGTGACCATTGGATCAAGAATTAAGAAGTAATCGAGAAGTCGGGAAATTAGGGTTTTGAAAGGGGCAATACCATAACTTCCTAACCACACATCCAAATGGAGCAGTTCAAAGCTTGTGGGAAAGGTCTTGAGTAGTCCTAAAAAAGTTCCACAGTGACCCATGTTCAAAATATGAATGGATTTTTATTTATGATCAAAGACAAGGCAAGAGGGGAAAAACACTTAAAATTTCATGTTTTTGGCACTTTTAAGTCAAATTTTTAGCCAACTTCAAGGGAACTTTTGACCTAGTTCCACTTGGAATTTGAATTTGCGTAAAACATGAAAGTTGTAGAGCATGTTGAGTACTTTCCAAAAAATACAAGAACTCCTCCATAACATTTGCGAGCTAGGAGTTTCGAAGAAGGGAAGTTGGGGTCCAAAAGCTTGAAATGCAAAATCCTAACTTGTCATGACATGTTACAAAACCATTTCTTGGCTGTCAATCTATTTGGTTTAAGTTGATTAGTGGATAAATAGACCATAAACAAGGTGTTACATGAAAAATAAAAGGATTACACAAAGATAAATGGATGGAACCAAGGAAAATTTCCATTTATGGCATAAAGTGATCCATACCATTTTGATAAAGCAACTCTTCCCCTAAAATTTGTCTTAAGCCACTCCCTTACCTCCTTCCACACTCCAAATTCCCTCTCAATATCAGGAGCATATCTTTAAACTATCAAGCCTTGTATTTGATCCCATAAATCAAGGGAAGTTATCATGACAAGCAAGTTTGTTCTCACATGGTTTAGTTAGCAAGAGACTTCAAACTTAACCAAACCCTTAATCTCCACTCTCCCTATAAATAGAGCACTTCCTACACATCAAATACACACCAGAACAACCATTAACTCAAGCAAAAACCACTCTCTCTGTTTTGTTTTACATTTTTTTGCTAGCTAAGAAATTCCTAAAAACACCAAAATCTGTCTTGGACAGAATCCATTCCAAGTTCATTTCCAACCTATGAAACTCTCTGCAAACACTTCTAGCAACCCATAAATGATGTACTAAAGTGTTGCGGTGAAAATTTGATATCAAGCTATTAATTAACTTGAACCGTATTTATTTTTACAACCGGTCTTTAATTTATCCAAAGGATAGGTCTAAAGAAAGAAAGAACCTTTTGCGCGATGTGACAACAACGCTTTAAGAGATTCGGGGATTCGGGGGTTGGTTATATCTAGGGAAGGTATTAGCACCCTAAATATCTGTAGTACTCTACAGGAACCTTTTGTTTAATTACTTGCTGAGTTTGTGAATTGTGCACTATGGTTTAAGGATTGGGAATTGAGATAAGATAAATAAGAGGCCTAAGTGGTTTTCTAGGTTTGCTCGCAAAGGTATCGCACCTTCTGCCTACGTATCCTGACTAGGATAGAATCAGAGCAATCGTAGTTCACCTCACGAGGGGAAAGAACTCTTGATGATGATCAAAGTTCAAAGGGGAACAAACATGACGATGTTTGTGTGGAGTTTGACAAAAATCCCTAAGCTAATTTGAAAAGGGAAAGTAAGAGATCATGACGATGATTCTTACACAGAGTTGACGAACTCTTTCCTAGGGTTCTAGTTGAAGAACACTCCTAGTATGGGTGGGTTTCTTAGACTTCAAGCAAAGTCTAAAGGCTTCTAAACTAGGGTTAGAGTGGCTTAACAAAGTCAAAGGGAAAACAGAGATTTTGGTCCAAGACATTGGCAGTCAAGTGGACAGACCTTCCTTTGGAGGAACAGTATTGTCGGCAACTGGACGAAAACTAACGAGCTTCGTCGCTTGGGGATAAAATAAAATACAAACATTATTCAAACATTCATGGTGACAACCAAAACAAAGATTTAAAGATGGAAAGCAATGATGAAAATCAGAGCAATTGTTTTGGTACGAGAACCGTGACAACAGTTCGCACTTGTTTGGAGATTCTATTTAGTAGGTCAAACTTGTTGAGAAACCCAGAGGTAATGAAATCCAAGCTTGTATGGTATTTTACTTGAAACTTAAGCAACAAGCCAAATGAGATGCCAAAATGAGTTCTATGAATTTCTGATGACAAATGAAAGTTTGGACAGTTGATATATATTATATTTGAGGTGTTCAAATGGTTAAAACCTCAAGAAGATGTTTGGAGCAAGGTTTGGAGGTTTTTGTGGACTTTGGTCAAAGTAAGTTCCATGGAAAGTTGACTTTTGGATTCTTTGAGTTTTTGGGTGGTTTAAGTGTTTGTACACCTCCTATATATTATTTATAGGATGTGTGGATGAAGATTTGAGTGCTGGAACATGTGTAGCTTGATATGGTAGCAAAACTACAAAGTGCAGAATTTTGGCAATTTTGAACACTTTTGTGATTTTGCAAAATGTGAGTAAGTGAGAGATGTGATGAGGGAGCTTTGTTTAGCAGGTTTTCAGAAATAAGTTCATGTCTTGAATGAGGGGTATGAGGTCCCTATTTATATAATTATGAAGTGAGGAGCTTGCTATGTAGTTTTGCTTCACTATGAAGAAATCTTAGATATTTCCATCCAATTGTCCACTTGCCTTGCTTTTTCTGGTTCTTGGCTGTCTCCTTGACCCAATGGGCAAGTTAAAATGATGTTTGTACAGAGAAAACACAGCCTAGATGCTTGGTAGAGTGGCTGGAGCAGCATCACTTTCCACCTCATGCTTGGAAAAAGTCAATATTTGCAACTTAGGCAATGAAAGCTCAAACTTTAATTCTATGCTATCTCCTTGCTATTTCTTTGATCCAACCTGCTTGAGATGCTTAATATATCATATAGCATGAGTTTGTCACGTTGAAATTGATCCACTTGAGTGATAGAGGTGCTTTTGCCATATTGGTCAATGTGGGACTAGTATGACAAAATACCAACTTTGAACACATATATCTCTCAGCTCATAATTCACCTTGAGATGTTCTTGTACAATTTAGAAAGCCCTCACATAGTACTAAAACTTCCATGTTGGCCAGAAATCTTGATTCTATTTGAAACTAGGTGAAAAATGCCCTTGAAGTTGGCTGATTTTAGCTTTTAAAGTGAAAATAACTTAGAAATTTTCTGTTATTTTCCCTTCTAGGAATGTTTTTGCTTATATCTCAAAAAGTATGCATTTTCTGGTTGTGGACTAGTATGGGACTTTTGTAGGACTTGTCAAGAGCTTTCAAATGAGACTAGAACCAACTCAATTGGATGTGTGGTTAAGGAGATACGGTTTAGCCCTTTTCAAAACCCTAATTTCCCGATTTCTCGATTACTCTCTCATTCTTGATCCAATGACCATGAAAATTGATATGCAAGTCCATTATGACATAAGGAACAACTTTGATTCACAACTTGGATTCCAATTCTCAAAATTTGAGGAGTTGACTTTTCGGTCAACCGTACGATCGATCGGTGTCGATCGAGTCGCCTGTTGATATTCTGGACATCCTGGGACTCAGACACTTCTTGAATAGTCTTTAATAGCCTATATTAACTTCATGGACCTCACTCCCACCATTAAAACCTTTTCCAACATCAAAGTCAAACCACAGTTGACTTTCCTCTAGTTAAAAACCCTAATCGGGGCCTCCTGACTGCACTGTTCTTGATTCTGAAATGATTTCTTCAAATTGACTTCCCATTTGACTTTGATATTATCTTTGATTTCATTCCATGATTGAATTGGCCCAAATCATTGGCTAATCATTCCTTGGTTTCTTTAAATTTGTCGGTGCGAACCCTGGTTCGTCTGTAACTTGACAATAATAAACTTGCACTGATTTAGGGTTAGATAATTCATGATCATGCTTCTAAAAATGATAATGTGAATCTAAGGGGTCAAAATTTGGGGTACAACAGTTGCCCCTATTTAAATATCTTCACTAGATGGGGAACGAGAGATGACAATCTTCGTTAAATTGCAGTGAAAGGTATTTAAATATAGATAACCGAAAGTTTTGTCCCTTAGATCCGATGTCATGCTAAAGGACAAGTTATGATATGCCATGCACTCTAAATTATGCTTTATGATGCTTGAATGCAAACATCATAGACGCAACGATAATAATAAAAGAAACAGTAAAACAAACAGTGACAAATACAAGGACTCGACATTGGGGACTCGTACTGAAAAACTAAATTAACAGTTCAGACATGACTGATAGCGTAAGAAGGAAAACTTCACATGGGGAAGAGACAAATCCAATAAAGATGACAATCTTATTGGAACAAAGGTACTCCACCGGGGAGAAGAATTGACTTCTACTGGGGAAAAGGATATACTTTTACTGGGGAAATGGAAAATTAATTCCATCGGGAAAAGAGAATCAGGATTCATTGGGGAAGCGAAAGACTGGACACAACCTCACTGGGGATGATCAGATGAGGAACTTCCTATAGTGAAGAGTTCAAACGGGATCTTCAGGAATGGACTAGAAACAAGACTAATCACACACGGAGGATACTAGTGATGACTAGATCTCCAGGACTTGACCGGGAACATGGGTTACTGGGGATACACCCTCAGTTTTTGCAAATAGTTCACACAATGCTGGTAATAAATAGACTTCCTGGGGAATTGGTAACGACCAGAATTCCAAGCGATGCCAGTGACGACTGGTCTTTTAATGGTGATTGGTGACGACTAAATCAGGGTACCAATAACGATTGGTTTTAAACAATGCCAGTTACGACTGGATTTTTAATGAAGATGGTGACGACCATGCTGGGGAATACCAATGACAATTGGTTATGCAAAAATGCTAGGGATTACTAGATCTTCTAGCTGGAGATTGGTAACGACCAAACGAAATAGACTCCAAGTAACGATTGGACTCTAGACGATGATACCAGTTACGACTGGGTTTCAAAAGGGAAAAAATTGGTTAAAACCTCAAGATACCAATGACGATTGGATTTAGGCAGCGCCAGTGACGACTGGACTTCATGGGGAGAGTTAGTAACAACTAACAAGATACCAATAATAATTGGAACAATACCAGTGACGACTGGATTTCCCGGGAAAAGGTTGGTACCAACCAAACCAAGAGGTGCAAATGACAATTGGACTTTAAAACAGTGCCAGTGACGACTGGACTTATATGTGGATTTGTTAGTGACTACTAACGAGATACCAATGACGATTGGATTTAGACAATGCCAGTGACGACTGGGCTTTAAAAGGACATGGATGGTGACGACCAAATGAATATCAACAACCATTGGTTTGAACAAGATGCCAGTTACTACTGGGCTTGTTCTTGGAAAATGAAGCGAGTAATAACTTAGACTTCGTGGGGATTGGTAGATGTCACCGACTCGGGGAACAAATGAATCACACTGATCCCATGATGAGGGGTGTACGTAGACTTGGGAAATAAACCCGAAGACCTACTGGGGAATAGAGCCTGTAGGTAGATTTTGCTGAGGTGAATTCAAACAGATGTCCAGAAATACTTTGCTGGGGGAGGAACCTTCATATCATCATAAGAAATCCTGAGGGATAATCTTCAATCTTTGATAACCATACACGGCCAAAGGACTCTTTGTCGCTCAACTTGCTAGCATTTCATTGGGGAATGTAAATTCTGACTGTGCATCAAGACTCCTGCTACCCTGAAGTTTCGGGGAATGTATGATTTTCCTCGAGTTTTTCCACAAGTTAAAACATTTTGTAAGATATTTCCAAGTTATTATTATATTTTTTTTTCAAACGTCTGGGTTTTAATGCTTTCAAAAATGATCGTTGATTAACGAACGGTATTTTGCATAACAAAGAAAATAAGGAACTGATAATTTGCACAAGAAAGAGAGGCTCAAAAGGCTGATTTTATTTAAAGGATGAAATCTTGCCAATGACAATATTCCATGGAAATTTTACAAGTAAAATGGCAAAAGTGGATAAGGTTACATTGAATCCTGTGACCTAACTATCCCTAAAGACTAGAATTCTCCAAGATCCTTGCTTCTGACGAGAGCTGTTGAGATGAATCTTTGTTGAATCTGCAGTGTTGATGGCTTTGTCTGATGCAGCGAAACGCCTTTGTCCCTAATTTTTGCCTGGATCGCCCTTTCGGGCTTTCAATCCACCGGGACGCTCATTTTTGCCTAAGTCGCCCTTTCGGGTTTTCAACTTAGCGAGCTTTTTGATTTCTTTTCTCTTTTTCCTTTTCCTCTCTTTTTCTTTTCTACCCTAACTTTTGCATAAACCGTTCTTTTGGATTTTCCGGTTTATCGGGTACTTTTTAGGCGTAATATTTCTGAACTGCGTCAGAATTTATCGGGTGTGTGAGTTGTTCTCCGTCCATGGTAGTAAGGATCAGTGAACCTCCGGAGAATACTGTCTTCACAATAAAGGGGCCATCATAATTAGGCATCCACTTCCCTCTTGCGTCTTTGTGAACTGGTAAGATCTTCTTGAGCACAAGTTCTCCTTCGCGGAATTCTCTGATACGGACCTTTTTATCGAATGCCCTCTTGATTCTTTTTTGATACAACTGGCCGTGACACATCGCAGACATGCGCTTTTCATCGATGAGGTTTAGCTGATCAAATCTTTCTTTAATCCATTCTGCCTCTTCTAACTTGGTTTCCATGATGACTCTGAGGGATGGTATCTCGACCTCTATGGGAAGAACTGCGTCCATTCCATATACCAGAGAAAAGGGAGTTGCCCCTGTGGAAGTGCGAACGGAGGTTCTGTATCCGTGCAGGGCAAACAGCAACATTTCATGCCAATCTTTGTAGGTTTTAACCATTTTCTGCAAGATCTTCTTGATGTTTTTATTTGCAGCTTCCACAGCTCCATTCATCTTTGGACGGTAAGGGGAAGAGTTATGGTGTTCGATTTTGAAATCATCACATAATTCTTTCATGACTTTGTTGTTCAGATTGGTACCGTTGTCTGTTATAATTCTGCTTGGGATCCCGTAGCGACAGATGATCTCCTTTTTAATGAAACGAGCCACCACTTGACGTGTAACATTGGTGTAAGATACAGCTTCAACTCATTTTGTGAAATAGTCGATGGCGACCAGAATGAAACGGTGTCCATTTGAAGCTTTTGGCTCAATTGCCCCAATCATGTCGATGCCCCACATAGAGAAAGGCCATGGCGACGATAGTACATTCAACAGTGTTGGAGGCACATGCATTTTGTCTGCGTAGATCTGACATTTGTGACACTTTCTGGCGTATTGAATGCAGTCGGTTTCTAAAGTTAACCAGTAGTAACCAGCTCTCAAGATCTTTCTGGACATGGCGTATCCATTGGCGTGAGTACCAAACATTCCTTCATGAACATCTTTCATTAACAAGTCCGCTTCTCTTTTGTCAACACATCTGAGTAAGACCATATCATGATTTCTTTTGTAAAGTACACCATTGCTGAGGAAGAATTTGGATGCTAATCGCCTTAGTGTTTTCTTGTCAAGTGCCGTAGCATCTGTGGGATATTCTTGCTTCAACAGATAATTCTTTATATCATGATACCAGGGCTTGCCATCGGTTTCTTCTTCAATCATTTGACAGTAAGCAGGCTCTGTCTTGCGTTCAATTTTGATAAGTGTGCCATCGTTGACATCTCTAGTTTTCCACATTGAGGCCAGCATGGCTAAGGCGTCGGCGATGTGATTCTCTGCTCTTGGAACATGTTTAAAGGTGATTTCGTCAAAATACTTGATCGTTTCAACGATATAAGCTCTGTAAGGGATCAGGTTTTCATGTCTTGTCTCCCATTCACCCGTGACTTGGTAGATAACCAATGTTGAGTCTCCACTGACTTCGAGATTTTTGATTTGGAGATCAATGGCTGCTTCGAGACCAAGGATACATGCTTCGTATTCAGCAATGTTGTTTGTACAATCAAAGTCTAGTCTGGCTGTAAACGGAGTGTAACCACCTTCAGGATTCATTAAAATTGCACCTACGCCATGTCCGCTATAATTGGAGGAACCGTCGAACATCATTTTCCACCAATTCTCTGTCTGTTGACCTTTGTCAGAACTTGTTTCTTCACAATCTTTTACTAACATGATATCTTCATCCGGAAAATCAAACTTCAGAGGTTCATAATCTTCGACAGGTTGATCTGCGAGATATTCTGATAACACACTGCCTTTGATAGATTTCTGAGCCACATATTGAATATCATATTCTGATAGTAACATATGCCACCGGGCGAGTCTTCCGGTTTGTGCCGGCTTCTCAAAGATGTACTTTATTGGATCCATTTTCGAGATCAATAAAGTGGTGTGACAAATCATATACTGCCTCAAACGCTTAGCGGCCCATGCTAAAGCACAACAAGTCTTTTCTAGGAGTGAGTATCTGCTTTCACAATCAGTAAATTTCTTGCTCAGATAATAAATGGCATGTTCTTTCCGTCCAGATTTGTCTTGTTGACCCAGAACGCAACCCATTGAGTTTTCAAGCACTGTCAAATACATAAAGAGAGGCTTTCCCGGAACGGGTGGTATAAAAATTGGAGGTTCTTGGAGATAACCTTTGATTTTATCGAATGCTGTTTGACAATCAGAATTCCATACGACCGTTTGATCCTTTCGTAACAATTTGAAGATCGGTTCACAGGTGGGGGTCATATTGGAAATGAACCTGGATATGTAATTCAACCTTCCAAGGAAATTTCTAACCTGATTTTCGGTCTGCGGAGCTGGCATGTCTTGAATGGCACGAACTTTGTCTGGATCCACTTCAATCCCCTTGTGGCTGACAATAAAACCGAGTAATTTTCCTGATCTGACTCCGAAAGTGCACTTTGCAGGATTCAACCTCAACTGATATTTCCGGAGTCTTTTGAATAACTTCAACAAATGTTCTAGATGGTCTTCTTCATTTTGAGACTTGGCGATCATGTCATCCACATATACTTCTATTTCTTTGTGCATCATGTCGTGGAACAAAGCCACCATAGCTCTTTGATAAGTTGCGCCTGCGTTTCTCAAACCGAATGGCATAACCTTATAACAATAGGTGCCCCATGGAGTGATGAAGGTTGTCTTTTCCATGTCGTCAGGATCCATTTTGATTTGATTGTAACCAGAGAACCCGTCCATAAAGGAAAACACTGCAAACCGAGCTGTATTATCTACCAAAGTGTCAATATGTGGTAGAGGGAAGTCGTCCTTTGGACTGGCTTTGTTTAAATCTCGATAATCCACACACATCCTTACCTTTCCATCTTTCTTTGGTACAGGAACAATGTTGGCTACCCATTCTGGATACTTGGCCACTGCCAGGAAGCCTGCATCAATCTGCTTTTTTACCTCATCTCTGATTTTAAGAGCCATGTCGGGTCTGGTTCTTCTGAGTTTCTGTTTAACCGGAGGGCATTCAGGCCGGAGCGGTAACTTATGAACCACTATGTCTGTATCCAAACCAGGCATATCCTGATAAGACCAAGCAAACACATCTACATATTCTTTTAGGAGTTCCTTTAACTGCTGTTTTACTTCTGCCCCTAGGGCTGCCCCAATTTTGACTTCTTTTTTATCTTCTTCGGTACCAAGGTTGATAACTTCTACCTGTTCCTTATGGGGTTGAAGCTCTGCATCCTCTTTTTAGGCCAATCTTACCAGTTCATCAGGAATTTCACAGTCCTCATCCTCGTCTTCAGCTTGGTAAATTGGTGAATCAAGGCCAGGAGGAGATGCATGGTCACAGGATTCAATGGGGTTATGGTCATCACTGCATGTTTGAAGGGTTTATTTTATTAAAACACACAATCAACAAATGCAACACACAGAGAAAGAGAAAATTATTTTTGTTTTGGTTTTTTGTATTGCCATTTTTCTTTCAAAGTAAAAGCAAAAGACGGTAAAGAAACAACACGAGGATTTTTAACAAAATAGTCCATTCTCATTGATATTTCTTTGAAAGCATGGGGCCCTTACAAAACATTCCTATAGCCTTGGGCACGGCTATGGAGATTTTTTAAAAATAACAAAGAAAAACAACAAATTACTTTAACTCGGGAAAAACTACAGGAACTTCGATAGCCTCCCAGTTGTTCAGAGTAGCTTCGTCATGATACACTAGTGCTTCTATGTCTTCACTTTCGAGATTTCCTTCCACGGCATTGATTTGAAAACCGCCACTGATAAATATTTCTTGAATAGCCTTTGGCCGGCTGTTGTCATGCCTTGGTTTTTCGCTTTGAGTTGGTTTATAACCCAACCCCTGGCGGTTCATCTTCGGCTTTACCTTAATGACCTCTCCCCATCCTGCGGGAGTGCCTTCTTCCAGCGTAGCTTTGGCGCCTTGAGCAGATGCAAAAGTTGGACTACTTTTTGCCACCGTCTCCTCTATCATCACTGCGTTTGCTATTTCTAGTGCCTGGAATGATGTCTCTAGTGCATTCTCTTCTGCTTCAATGTACCGGAATGATGAAAGATTACTGACCATTAATTCTTCTTCACCATGAACAATCACCAGTTTATCATTTACCACAAACTTCATTCTTTGGTGTAGGGTAGAAGTTACTGCCCCTGCTTCATGGATCCAGGGACGTCCCAGTAAGCAGCTATAAGCTGGATTTATGTCCATCACCTGAAATACAATGTTAAACTCATGGGGTCCCACCAACATTGGTAATTCTACTTCTCCGATGACCGTCCTCCTCGAACCATCAAAAGCTTTTACAATTAACGAGGTTGGTTTCATCTCTGCCCCGACATAGGCTAGTCTGGACAGTGATCTCGCGGGTAGCACGTTTAACGAGGATCCTGTGTCGACCAGTACTCGTGCCAAAGTATCTTCCTGGCATTTGATGGATATGTGTAGTGCACGATTGTGATCACGTTTTTCTTTGGGTAACTCGGCGTCGCTGAAACTTAAAGTATTGCACACCGTGATGTTAGCTACTACTGAATCAAATTCCCCAAGAGAAATATCCTTAGTTACGTGTGCTTGTCTCAATACTTTCTGTAATGCTTCCCTGTGAGCTGGAGAATTTATCAAGAGTGATAAGATTGATATTTTTGATGGCGTCTGATGAAGCTGATCTATCACCTTGTAATCACTTCTTCGGATAATCCTCAAAAACTCATCATTTTCTTCTTCTGTGATTGGAGCTTCTTTTTCTTTGATTACCACGGCAGGAATGACTTCCTTTGGAATAGCTACTGATTCTTTTGGCTGATAGATCCGACCGCTGCGGGTCATCTTGCTAGTGCCGGCAATATTGGTCACATCTTTCTGATTATCTGTCTGAACAACCTTTCTCGTTTCCTTGTCTACCACGGTCACATCGTACTTCCACGGAACAGCTTTTGCATTGTCATAATGGAACGGTCTCGGTTTCTGAACTATGATTGGTCGTGGTTGACTAATAGCAGCTTTGTTGAAAACTGGCCTTGCACCCCTGTTAAACACTGGAACTTTCTCTCTTTTCCTGGATAGGTCGAAAACTGGCTCTATTACAGAAACCTCTTCTTTCCTTTCCTTACCACATACTTGTAACATCCCCTCATTTATCAATCTTTGTATATCTTCCCGTATCCCGTTACATCCACTGGAACTAATGGTACGTTTTTCACATTGGTTATGAACATCTCCCAACAACCCTGCTTTGGTCAGCTTATCATGTAATGTCTTCAATGGCGTTCTGATTTTTGACACATCATTAATTATCTCTTCATCTAACTTTTCAATGGCATTGACCCCTCCATGGTTTGGCAGTGGGTTACTTTTGACGTTAGGTGGTACATCATCAAAGGACAAGATTTTCTTCTCCATCAACTCTCTTACCAGATGTTTTAAGGCAAAGCAACCTTCTAAGTCATGGCCGGCAGCACCTTCATGGAAAGCACAATGGGCATTTGGGTTATAATGTGGAGATGTGGTATCTGGATTAAGTGGTCTTGTCGTGATCAACCCCTGTTGGACCAAAGATGGATATAACTCAGTGTACGTCATTGGTATTTGTGGAAATGGAGGTTTTGTTGTTGGCCTCCGGTTCTGGTATTGTTGCCTGGGCTGTGGTACCCTCTGCTGCTGATTTTGTTGAAAGGGCGGAGCGTTGGGCGCTCGTTGATGCCCTTGCTGGTTTTGCTGATACATGGGCGCTGGTCGCCCTGGTTGATAGTTTGAAGTGGAATGGTTGAATGCTGGGGTCACAGCTGCCACATATTGCTGAGGGGCATACTGTACCGGGTACATGGGTCTTTGTTGATGAAACTGTTGAACATAGTTAGGCTGGATTGGCTGGAAGAAACTTTGTTGAGGCGGTTGATATTGCTGATATGGAGGTCTCATGGTACGGATTCTTCTCCCCATTATGGCATTTGTCTCACCTTCTTTCTTCTTGTGAAACCCACTGCTGACCATCTTAATACTGCTGTTGTTAGAACTGCCGGAGCTGCTAGCTACCTTTCCACTTTTCATCCCTAATTCTACCCTTACTCCCACGGCTACAATGTCCGAAAAACTTGCAGACACACTGCTGATCATTTTCTCATAGAATTCTGGTCTCACTGTGTCAACAAACCAGTCTGTCAGTTCCTTCTCACTTAGGGGTGGCTCTACCTGGGATGCTGTTTCTCTCCACCGCTGAGCGTATTCTTTGAATGACTCTGTGCTTTTCTGGGACATGTTCAACAACTGCCTTCGGTCAGGTACCATATCCATATTATATTTGTAATGTTTCATGAATGCATCTGCCAAATCTTGAAAACTGTGGATTCTGGACTGATCTAGACTTAGATACCATTTTGCTGGAGCTCCTTTCAGACTGTCTTGGAAGCAATGGATCATTAACTTGTCGTCTTCGACGTGTGCTGCCATTCTTCTATAATACATGATTAAGTGAGTTCGTGGGCAAGTAGCTCCTGAGTACTGATCGAAATTTGGGATTTTGAACTTTGGTGGTATTACTAGTCCAGATACCAAACACATTTCTCTGGCGTCAGTGCCAAAGGTATCATTTCCTTCCATTGCTCGGATCTTTCTCCCTATTGTTTCAACACTCTCCCTCAACCTCTCATGTGATTCATTTTCCTCTTCATACCCTTCGGGTCCTTCATATACCGGTGGTGGATTATGAAAGATGGGGCGTGCTTGAACCTGAACTGTAGCTGGAGTGTAGGTGGGAAAAACTTGTGGAATCTCACCTCCCAAGGGAATTGTCTGTTGAGTGACTCTCGGCGGTGGCACAAAGCCTGGAGGTAACCCATAGGTTGGCACATTGGCAATAGTAACAGTTGTCGGGATTGGTTCTACAGTGATTTCAGAGACAACGGTGGCTTGAGTGTCCAACATTGCCCGGATGACTTGCAAGGCTTCTTTGATCTGTCCCATGCCTCCTCGGAGCTCTCCGAGTTCATTGTCGATTCTGTTTACATCCAAGTTCTGCTCTTCCATCCTTAAGCGAGCTTGGGCTCGTGTGTTGTACTGATGGCGTGGTCTCAGTGTGATTCTGTTGACAAGACAGAGGGATGAGACTCGACTCAGGAACATGTATATGCAATGTTTA
Organism: Lathyrus sativus; assembly: GCA_963859935.3. Classification (NCBI taxonomy): domain Eukaryota; kingdom Viridiplantae; phylum Streptophyta; class Magnoliopsida; order Fabales; family Fabaceae; genus Lathyrus; species Lathyrus sativus. Next base: position 608,688,933 of record OZ012739.1, read on the forward strand.
TGAAATGCAGACATGCAAAATGCAGACTTTAAACATTCAAGGGACTAAAAGCGTTATTTGCGAATATTATAACAATAAATAGGAAAAACAGCCAAATCTTCATTGATAATATCTGGAGAGTTTACAACGTCAAACGGGAAATGAAAATACAAGCTTCTACAAAACACGAAAAACAACAACAATAGATTCTAGATTCTTCTGCTGGATGGTCCTTCATCTTCAGACTGACTCTTTCTTCCACCTTGACGTACCAATTCTTGAAGTTCTTCTTTCTCTTGCATAGCCTTGAAATACTTTTCTCTCCACATTTTCCCTTCTTTCTCAGCTTTTGCCAAGGCGGCTTTCAACTCTTCTACGAGGGTAGGCTCGGGCGAGTCAGGCTCAAAGCGGGTATAGAACATCTTCATTGCCGCTTCTCTTACCCATGATAGGTAAGATTCTGAAACAGTAGCATTGTGGGGGCATAGGGCAGTTACTCCTCTTGTGTGGACATAACGCCAAGCGTACGCGATTCGAGCCCTATAAGCAGGATTCTTCCTTTCCTCCAAGTAAAATTTCCTCAAATAGTCCGGATCTGGTTCATCTTCCATGGGGTGCCCCAACTGTCGACGGGCCAGAATAGGATTATAGCTAATGCACCCATTGACGCTGATGAGTGGTACATTCGGGAAATCTCCACAGCTTTGGATCATGGAAATTCCTCCATACATAGGATCAAACCATTTAATGTCTGAGTGTTTGAGCAACAACAACTTTTCCGTCCATGAGAGTCCATTTTGCTTATCCCAAATGGCTGGAATTTCTGACAAGTGTGAAATAAACCACTTGTGCAGGAGAACGGTGCAACATTCAATTCGTCCAACCCCATAGCGGTTCCTTCGGTGGAGGGTAAAATAAGTGTCGGCTAGCAAGGTGGGTACAGGATTTTTGATCAAGAAAAGATTGATCGCATCTGCGTCCACAAAATCACTAGCAGTTGGGAACAGGAATAGTCCGTAAATAAGCAACACCAGGATGGCTTCAAATGCTTCAGTATTTTGTGACAAGGCATAGCTCTGAGCTTTTTCATATAGGAACATAGCTGAAATTCCGTACGAACCTCCTTTAGCACCCATATGAGATCGCACTTCGTCCAATTCCAAATACGCGGCCTCTGCAACTGCTCTTTCATTAGGACTCCCCTCCCTTCCAGAAAAGGGACTGGGGGTAACGTCTACCCCCATTAGGGCGGAATACTCCTCCAAAGTTGGTAGCAACTGATAATCTGGAAACGTGAAGCAATGGTAGGTTGAATCATAGAATTTCACGAGTGCGGATAACATTTCTTCGTACACTTGAACTTCCAGCAATGACAGCATATTCCCATGTCTTCCTCTGAACGCCTCGGGGTCTTCCACCAAACTCACCAGTTTCTTCAGGTTCTCTAGTCTCGGTCTTCGGAACACAACCTCTTCTCTCTTTCCAGAATCCATCCTATAATATCTGCAAAATAATCTTTTAGTTCCTTGAATGTTTAAAATAACAAGAATGCAACCCTAAATGTAAAAGTTTTATGGAACTCAATTTTACCAAAATATCCTTTCATTTCATTGATTTTTCAAAAAGGGTATTACAAAAAGATTTCAGTACATCTTACAAAAAGCCCTAATATTACAACTTAATATGCTCTAAAAATCCTCTCTCTTCTTGATTCTTCTGAGCTCTTCTTCCACCTGTGCTTTCTCAAGGATAAGTTTGTCTACCATAGCTTTCCAAGGGGTTGATTGATGGTTGGAATAAAATGCATCTTCCTGTGCCTTCCTCTTCTTGCTTGCAACTGCTTCCTCTTCCTTCAACTGAATTTGTTTGCGGAGTTCCTCGTTCTCCTCCATAGCCACCTGATATTTGTACTTCCAGGACACCTCAGTCTGCTGTGACTTCCTCAGAGCGATCTTCAGCTTCTCTTCCTCAGACATGAAAATCAATGGTTGTTCTTCTATTAATACCATAGGCTTTTGTGGAGGATAAGGCATTTTCAACTGAATGGCCCTCTTTCGTACCCATTGGAGGTAAGGTTCAAAAGAGATGCAGTTAGGTCTTCCCAAGTCCTCTTTTCCTTTCCTGTGTATATGCCCCCATGCTTTGAGAATTTCATCTTTTAATTCTGAAACTCCTATGAAGAAAATACCTTCTACGTGAGCACTGCTGGGTTTGTCTTTCAGCGGATAACCAAGTTGTCGACGAGCAAGCACGGGGTTATAGCTGATTCCCCCATTTGTACCAAGGAGAGGTATATTCCCGAAGCTTCCACAACTATCAATGATTTTGATCCCATCATAACTACGGCTGTACCAGTCAATATCGGAGTGAGTAAGAGCCATAATCTTTTCAGACCACCATCCTTTGCTCCAAAAAGTATGGGCTTTGGGTAGATGAGAAACGAACCATTTATACAACAACGGAACACAACAGACGATCATTCCTCCTTTGTGAAGATTTCTTTTATGAACAGAGTGGTAAGCATCAGCTAGTAGAGTAGGTACTGGATTCTTCTTCAAGAATATTTTGATGGCATTGAGATCCACAAAGTTGTCAAAGCTCGGAAAAAGAAAGATCCCATAAATAAGTAAGGCTAGAATAGCCTCAAAAGCATCCATACTCAAGTGATCGGCATAATACTGAGCCTTCCCAATCAAGAATTTTGCAGTCAGCCCAAAGATTCCTCCTTTAGTAACCATGTTCTTCTGAATGTCTACCAACCCGATACGTGTGGCTTTAGCAATTTCTTCCTTTTTAGGGTCCTTCTCCATGACGGGAAAAGGAGATGCATCAAGGATGGGTAACCCAATCAGACAGGAATACTCTTCAAGTGTTGGCACTAACTGATAATCCGGAAATGTGAAGCAGTGATAAAGTGGATCATAGAACTGGAGTAATGTGGAAAGGAGTCCCGAATCCATTTTCTTCCTTGTTTTCAGTAGAGACAACAAATTCCCGTACCTGATCTTGAATCCTTCTACATCTGTGATCAGAGTGCTCAACCTTTCAATCTCATCTATATTAGGGCTTTTGTAAGTGTACTTTATAGTTTTCTTTTTTCCGTTGTCCATGATTTTCCTGATATTTTATAAATAAACGACTCTGAGTTCCATAAAACTTTTATGACATGATGTTTATGGATGCATGAATGCACAAACACAGGTAATCACATATTCACAGATTTACACAAGTAAACAGACAAGGTTTCGGGTTTGGAAAATATGAGCAAGGAGTCAAGGTCTACCCTCCCCAAAGGTATGTACTAAGGTTTCCATAACTGCAGAACAAGGTTCTAAAAGAGTTCCTGGAGTCCTCGACCCATCTTTCGGATATTATCAATTTCCCAAATACTTGGTGGTCGATAATATTCTCAAGAGAGTCTCGTCCAAGTGTAGTATCGCGTATCAACTATTTTGGAATTACTTCCTTATAGTCATCGCACTACATCCTAATAAAGCCATAGTGGGGGAAAAGGTATCTAAAGGTCCTCAGTGTCATGGGCACCTATGTAGAAAGTAGCATTGTTTTCACGAATACTCGATCAACAATACTAACTCTCAAAAAGGGCCTCTACTGAGTGGTGATTTTCTCAAGTCAGCTTGGTCGGGAATCAACTCCCTATAAGCCTTCTTGAATATACCACCTTCCTATCATAAGTACGCTTGAGCACGGGTGTAGTGCCGTCTCACCATTTCAAGTTTCCCAAACCATCAGAGCACAAATATATACAAGTATTCACAGATAGCAATTAGTTAAACAAAATAGGTTGAACCCTCAAAATAAAAGCAACAGCAAAGTATCCCCAGTGAAGTCGCCATTTCTGTTGCGGTGAAAATTTGATATCAAGCTATTAATTAACTTGAACCGTATTTCTTTTTACAACCGGTCTTTAATTTATCCAAAGGATAGGTCTAAAGAAAGAAAGAACCTTTTGCGCGATGTGACAACAACGCTTTAAGAGATTCGGGGATTCGGGGGTTGGTTATATCTAGGGAAGGTATTAGCACCCTAAATATCTGTAGTACTCTACAGGAACCTTTTGTTTAATTACTTGCTGAGTTTGTGAATTGTGCACTATGGTTTAAGGATTGGGAATTGAGATAAGATAAATAAGAGGCCTAAGTGGTTTTCTAGGTTTGCTCGCAAAGGTATCGCACCTTCTGCCTACGTATCCTGACTAGGATAGAATCAGAGCAATCGTAGTTCACCTCACGAGGGGAAAGAACTCTTGATGATGATCAAAGTTCAAAGGGGAACAAACATGACGATGTTTGTGTGGAGTTTGACAAAACTCCCTAAGCTAATTTGAAAAGGGAAAGTAAGAGATCATGACGATGATTCTTACACAGAGTTGACGAACTCTTTCCTAGGGTTCTAGTTGAAGAACACTCCTAGTATGGGTGGGTTTCTTAGACTTCAAGCAAAGTCTAAAGGCTTCTAAACTAGGGTTAGAGTGGCTTAACAAAGTCAAAGGGAAAACAGAGATTTTGGTCCAAGACATTGACAGTCAAGTGGACAGACCTTCCTTTGGAGGAACAGTATTGTCGGCAACTGGACAAAAACTAACGAGCTTCGTCGCTTGGGGATAAAATAAAATACAAACATTATTCAAACATTCATGGTGACAACCAATACAAAGATTTAAAGATGGAAAGCAATGATGACAATCAGAGAATTGTTTTGGTACGAGAACTGTGACGACAGTTCGCACCTGTTTGGAGATTCTATTTAGTAGGTCAAACTTGTTGAGAAACCCAGAGGTAATGAAATCCAAGCTTGTATGGTATTTTACTTGAAACTTAAGCAACAAGCCAAATGAGATGCCAAAATGAGTTCTATGAATTTCTGATGACAAATGAAAGTTTGGACAGTTGATATATATTATATTTGAGGTGTTCAAATGGTTAAAACCTCAAGAAGATGTTTGGAGCAAGGTTTGGAGGTTTTTGTGGACTTTGGTCAAAGTAAGTTCCATGGAAAGTTGACTTTTGGATTCTTTGAGTTTTTGGGTGGTTTAAGTGTTTGTACACCTCCTATATATTATTTATAGGATGTGTGGATGAAGATTTGAGTGCTGGAACATGTGTAGCTTGATATGGTAGCAAAACTACAAAGTGCAGAATTTTGGCAATTTTGAACACTTTTGTGATTTTGCAAAATGTGAGTAAGTGAGAGATGTGATGAGGGAGCTTTGTTTAGCAGGTTTTCAGAAATAAGTTCATGTCTTGAATGAGGGGTATGAGGTCCCTATTTATAGAATTATGAAGTGAGGAGCTTGCTATGTAGTTTTGCTTCACTATGAAGAAATCTTAGATATTTCCATCCAATTGTCCACTTGCCTTGCTTTTTCTGGTTCTTGGCTGTCTCCTTGACCCAATGGGCAAGTTAAAATGATGTTTGTACAGAGAAAACACAGCCTAGATGCTTGGTAGAGTGGCTGGAGCAGCATCACTTTCCACCTCATGCTTGGAAAAAGTCAATATTTGCAACTTAGGCAATGAAACCTCAAACTTTAATTCTATGCTATCTCCTTGCTATTTCTTTGATCCAACCTGCTTGAGATGCTTAATATATCAGATAGCATGAGTTTGTCACGTTGAAATTGATCCACTTGAGTGATAGAGGTGCTTTTGCCATATTGGTCAATGTGGGACTAGTATGACAAAATACCAACTTTGAACACATGTATCTCTCAGCTCATAACTCACCTTGAGATGTTCTTGTACAATTTAGAAAGCCCTCACATAGTACTAAAACTTCCATGTTGGCCAGAAATCTTGATTCTATTTGAAACTAGGTGAAAAATGCCCTTGAAGTTGGCTGATTTTAGCTTTTAAAGTGAAAATAACTTAGAAATTTTCTAAGTTATTTTCCCTTCTAGGAATGTTTTTGCTTATATCTCAAAAAGTATGCATTTTCTGGTTGTGGACTAGTATGGTACTTTTGTAGGACTTGTCAAGAGCTTTCAAATGAGACTAGAACCAACTCAATTGGATGTGTGGTTAAGGAGATACGGTTTAGCCCTTTTCAAAACCCTAATTTCCCGATTTCTCGATTACTCTCTCATTCTTGATCCAATGACCATGAAAATTGATATGCAAGTCCATTATGACATAAGGAACAACTTTGATTCACAACTTGGATTCCAATTCTCAAAATTTGAGGAGTTGACTTTTCGGTCAACCGTACGATCGATCGGTGCCGATCGAGTCGCCTGTTGATATTCTGGACATCCTGGGACTCTGACACTTCTTGAATAGTCTTTAATAGCCTATATTAACTTCATGGACCTCACTCCCACCATTAAAACCTTTTCCAACATCAAAGTCAAACCACAGTTGACTTTCCACTGGTTAAAAACCCTAATCGGGGCCTCCTGACTGCACTGTTCTTGATTCTGAAACGATTTCTTCAAATTGACTTCCCATTTGACTTTGATATTATCTTTGATTTCATTCCATGATTGAATTGGCCCAAATCATTGGCTAATCATTCCTTGGTTTCTTTAAATTTGTCGATGCGAACCCTGGTTCGTCTGTAACTTGACAATAATAAACTTGCACTGATTTAGGGTTAGATAATTCATGATCATGCTTCTAAAAATGATAATGTGAATCTAAGGGGTCAAAATTTGGGGTACAACATAAAGCTTTCCCAACCATTACTTCCACCAGAAACCTTTTCTTTCAAAAAGTCAACCCTTAAACCAAAGAAATTTGACTTTCTGCATTAACCTAGAAAGCTCTTTGTTCCTACCTGTTCCATACCCTCCAACACTTCAAACACCTCAAATATAAGGTGTAGAGATTATCCAAGTCATCATAATCCAACTGCATCACCATTTTCCAAATCTGTCATAAGATCCACTAGTTACTTCTTGCCTAAGTCATTTTGTTTGCACAAAGAGCTTGCTTGGAAGGAACTTGAATCTCAAAGACATTACATTATAGGTGTAGAGAAGCTACTCAACTCATTTATACTCAACCAGAATCTTTGTATAAAGAGCTTTCTAAGAGGTCTTCAAGAGGTAAGTCATTTTTGTCCATTACACTTTTTATGCACCATGCCTATCTTTGATGTGCATTAGCTGAACATACTTAGAATCTCTTACAAATCATGCTTAAACTTTGGTAGATAGCTATTCTCATAAGTTATAAACTGTCATAAGGTTAGGTGCATGATTTTGTGATTTGTTTGGTTTCATTCCATGAGCCATCTTTGTGATTCTGCTTAGGATCAGTTTGTATTGGTGCTTGATTCCATTTATAGGTCATTTTGAATATGTATGAACATTGTATGATGAGAAACTGTTGTGTTTGTGAATAATTGTATTTATGCATATTGAGATGGTGTGAAGTTTCCCTTCCATGTGCCATATTCTGTTTCTGCCTAAGGTTGATGTTTTGGTTATGCTTGTACTCATTTATAGGTTATAATGAACATATATGAATAATGTATGATTAGGATTTGTTGTGTTTGTGAACCATTCTGTTTGTGCATTTTGAGATGGTTTGAAGTTTTCACTTTTATGTGCAAAGTCATGATTCTGTTTAAACCAATGTTGGAATGATCCAAAAACCTCACTTGTATGTTATTTGAGTTGTGTGAATCACATTTAATTAATGATCCAATACTTATTGCAAACTATCATGAACCCATTTGTTTGACAACATGATACAAATCCATTTCTATATGTTAGTTGAAGTTCTGGTTTAAGTATGAGTGCCATATGCTTTTGAACACTTTGTACATGATAATTAGAATGTGTTTGAATCTTCTTTCTGGTTATAGCATGTTTAGACAAATCATTGATGTTGAAAATGCATTTTGAACTCAGTTTTGCATTTGTCTTCGAATTTTAAAATGTACTCATTTTCAAAAAAAAACTAAGGATGTCATTGCATTCCTTATTCAATTTCAATCAAGTTTGACTAAAATTTTGCCAAAATCCATTAAGATTTGATATAGTTTGGATGGTTCACATTTTTGAGGATCTTGCTTGGTTTGTCCTAGACATTCTGCCCAGAAATCCTAAGTGTGAGGCTTATTATTTTAAGGGGTGGTTTGATACATTGTATGTATCATTACCCCAGTGGTTAAAACTTGCGCGCCTTATACACTCTCTGCCTTGCCCACACGAGTTCGATCCTTGCCAGAGACAACTCTTTTTCATTTTTTCCATATTCATTTGTTTTTACAATATCTTGATTCTCTCCCTTTATGATATCACACATGTGCCATGTTAGGTTTGGTAAGGTTTTACACCTGTGAACCATAGGGCGTGGGTTCAACCCTTGTGGAGGACATTTCTATATTTTTACCACTTTTTCTCTTTATTTTTCTTCACAATTTAAATTCATCACAACTTGTTCATTTTTCAACATTTTTGCACCATTCTTTTTGCAAATTGTTCTTCATCATGTCTATTTTCAAATAGTGGGTAAATAATTCAAGGATTAAATTCCTAGAAAGACTTTAACCCATTTGAAAATCATGTTGTTTTTAGGGTTTTCACCTTATTACTTTTGAAACTTTTCTCAACTAATAGTTTAATCTATCTTGTAAGATTGGTTGTGTTTGACTCATATGTGTTTATTAACATGTTAGAATGATCAAAGTTTCTTGGTTCAAAGTCTTACCATGTTTAATCCTTGCTTTTGTGAATGCATCTATTGAAAACCACACTTTGAACTTTGTTTTGTGAACCATACCTTACTTCTTGATGTTGTAACTCTTTAAGTGTGTTCATCATGCTTATTCCTACTTACTTGTGTGACTTTCTAGAACCACAACATGTTAGGACCTGCTTTGTCTTGGTTGTGACCATAAAACTGAAGGTGAGAAAATACTTAGAAGGGGGGGGGGGGGTTGAATAAGTATGAAGATAAAAACTTAGTAGTAAAAACTCAAGTATTTTTATCCTGGTTCGTTGAAATCAACTACTTCAGTCCACCCTATCTAGAGTGATTTGTCTTTCTCAAACAAGGACTTAATCCACTATTTAATCAACTGATTACAATAGTAAGCACTATGAACACCTGTTCAAAGTCTTCTCAAGAACTTCTGATCCCAACTGGATCTTCTTAAGGAACTATTACAATAGTAATCACTAAGAACAACTGTTCAAAGTCTTCTCAAGAACTTCTGATCCCAACTGGATCTTCTTAAGGAACTATTACACTAAAATGTAAGATTAATACAAGTGTATGAATGCTTATAACAAGCTTTTTCACAACAGTGATTTTTCACTTAATGTTAAGAACAAAAGAATAAACTCAGCAATAAGAATATTTTATGAGAGCTTGTAAGAGTTTCTTTTTGAGATTCGTTGGTAGTAGATCACTTTGAAGAAGATGATGAAGACTTGCTTTTATATGCACAGTAGTCCACAAAGTCTTGACATTGGAGGCTGTATACTGAAAAGGCCTGAACCTTTTTGTCTTTACATCACATGACTTTTCCTGGAAGTAGAATGCATAGAGAAATGCTTTTGGTCTATGTTCTAGTGTCAAGCATGAAAGAGGAAAGAGTCGTTGAGCTAAATCAAAAGATATTACTTTGAATTCTTCTTCAACAAGTATTTCTTTTCAGCAAAGTTGATCATCAGATTTTGCATGATCAGAGTCTTGGATACCCATCAGATTTTGCTGAATCAGAGTAAAGCAACAAGTGTGCTTTAGCGTGTAGTTCTATCAGAGCAGAGTTTTATGAATCAGATCCTCAGTACATGCAGCGTGTAGTACTCTCAGAGTCTTCTGAAAAACTGTGCTTCTTAACTCTCATACAAAGTTCTTCAATGCTTCAGAGTCTTTAGATCTTATTAGAGTCTTCTCCTTCAAATCCTTCTGTAGCTTCTGATTCAGATCCTTCTGTAGCTTCTGCTTCAGATTCTTCTGTAGCTTCTGCTTCAGATCCTTCTGCAGACAGCGTTCAGATTCTTCTATAAGATGATTCTGACTCTTTAGAGACTTCCATTGTTCCATGTTCAGATTAATTTGCTCTTGGAAGTATATATACTTTAATTATCTGCAGCAAATATTCATGAACCAACTTTAGAGTATATAATTCTTTAATACAAAATTTCATAAGAGTTATCATCAAAACATAGAGATATTACTAAGAAACAATCTGTGTTCTTACAAAAACTTGTATGTTTTTCCTCATGAAACCTTGAGCTTAAACTTGAATTGTTGTAACACTTTTTGTATTTATTTGCTTGATTGTCATCAATGCATGATTGTTGGTCTTATGTTGTCAAATTTGATTCCCTTTGATCCCTATAACATGCTTGCCTCAAGTTGTAACTTGCTTGCATTTAAACTTGTTTAAATTACATGTTCTGTTGTTTGTCTTGATGGTTGTTGCCTTATTGCTCTTCATCTTTGTTAAGATGTTTAAAGTTTATTTTGCCTCATATGTTTGGTTTTATAAGAACCTCTATCATGTTCCTTTTATATGTTGTGATATCTTTGGTTGTAACCCTTTAACCTGATTGTAATCTTTGCTTAATGTTGTCACATGCTTGCATGTATTTTTTGGTTGTTACCATGCTCTTTCATGTGCCTATCATGTTTGAATGAATGCTTATGTTTGCTTTTTAACTTTGTTAAGTTATTCCCCAAGTGATGTAACTTGTTAGTTCTCATCCAGTTGCCTCATATTTCTCCTATTCCAAAGGAACGTCTCTCTATTGACCCTTGGGTCATAGATAGCTCATTACCCTCCCTTTGACTTTGTTAAGTCATCTTGAACCATAACTTAGTTAAGTTAGAACCCATATCCATTAGACTTTCCTTTAAGTCTACAAGACCTACCCCTTGTTAAGAGTACCCTACAATTAGAACTTTAAGATAGAGTTTGTCAACTCTATGTAAGAATCATTGTCATAATTACTTACTCCCCTATTGGCTTTTGTCAAAGTCAAATTCCTTTGAGTGTACAACTTAGATTAGAGAGTTTTGTTAAACTCTATGCAAGCATTGTTATGTTTGTTCCCATTTGAACTTTGATCATAATCAAGTGTTCATCCATCCCTTGTAAGGTGAACTACAGTTGCTCTGATTCTATCCTAGTTAGGATACGTAGGCAGAAGATGCGATATCTTTGCGAGCAAACTCAGAACTATCCTTAGGTTTTTACCTAAACCTCAAACCCTAAACTTGTACCCAAATCCCAAGCCATAGTAAACATTTAGCAAGTATAGCATACAAGCATACAAAAGGTTCCTGTAGAGTACTACAGATTTTAGGATGTGAAATACCTACCCTAGGCATAACCAACCCCCGATCCCCGAAATCTTAGCGTTGTTACATCACACAAAAGGTCTTTCTTTCTTTAACCTTTCCTTTGGATAAATCAAAGTCTGATTGTGAATTTAATGAATTAAGATTCAAGTTAATAAATAGATTGGTATCGAGATTCTCACCGCAACATTTAGCTCATCTTTCGATCTTTTTCTTCTATGTTGTCGATATAACACCCATCAAGTAAAAACAGAAGAAAACATAAGTGATCAACAACTAAAACGACAATGACTCGATAAAACGACGGATAAAAATGCGTGAAATGAATCAAAAAGTATGATACAAAGTTGAGTCATCAGAAGGTGGTAGGTAACACGTGTTTGGATGATGGGAAGAGTGTTTGAAAGTGTTATGTTAGAGAAACTCAGCTCAAGGTTGAGAGAGAAGAAAGGTCAACCGAGCAACAAACAAGGCGGAGGGAGTATGTGTAAAGTTCCAATGGTGAAAAGTGAGTAAAAAATGATGGAGTTACATGAATAATAAGGTGGTTGCGTGAGAAAGGTTTAGTGGAGGTTGCTGTTAGGAAATCAAAGGAGGTGGTGGTGGATAGTGTTTACATGAAGATGAAGTTTTGATGGTAGTAATATTTGTGAGAGTAAAAAGAGAGTTGTTATGATGAAAATGAGGATATGAATGGAGTTACAGAGGTTGGGTTATAATATATGGTGGTGAGTTGGAGAGAAGAGTTGTTCAGAGTGCTCCCCCTATTGTTTGTTCACTCACAATTACCATTTAAGGAGTTTTTTTTAGGTTTTCCCCCCAAAAGATACCTGGTCTCTTGATGGTTAAAAAACAGAGAAGGTTTGTAAACTTTGTATCAGTATGCACTTCCTTTTTTTCGCTTTTGCTAGGCCCATATTGAAGATGAGAGTCTGTTGGAGCTGGTCAACCCATATTTTTTCTCTTTTTATGATGTAATGATATGTATAATAATAATAGATTTTCCCAAAATGAACTCCAAATCAAATAACTTTTTAAAACTTAACAATTAAGTGTTTTCAAATGGAGAATAAAAAAACATCAAATATTATTTAAAAAAATGATAAATGAAATAAAAATAGAATAAACTATTTAAATAAACCTAAACAAAACAATATGATTAAATTAAAATGATTATTAACTAAAAATAAAAATGAAACCGGTTTAAAACGAATAAACAATCTAGTATCGAAATGCTCGAAAACATAAAATAAATACACCAAAGTGATCAGCGCGAAATAAGAGACTTGGAAAAATACAGCGTTTAGTCAAATTTCGAAATAAATTTTTCCCGGTTAAAATGCTCAGAGTGATCAAAGCTTGGTCAAAAAGTCATCAAAAATTAAAATGAGCACGTCAGGTTAAACTACGTGAAACGTAGATTAAAATAAATGACATATGCAAGCCCAATTTTAAAACTTTCTGTCCACTGATTTTACACGCATTTGACTCCCAATTTAACCGATTTGACTGTAAATCCGACAAGTTTATTTTGGCTGATACTTTGGGCATTGTGCATGATGAAAAGCATGTTATACTATACAAATGATGCAAAGTGAAAATTAAGTCAGATGAGTGCAAGTTTTAAAATGCTTGGTCAAAACTTAGGCTATGACAAGCTCGACTACAGATACTTTAAGAATAATGCCCTTATGTTTAGTGGGATCTCATGATTAAGTCACACTTAATATTTCATTAAACGGACTAACTATTCTAGGGATGTTATCATTTTGGAAAAAAAAACATAATAAAGTAATGCTTTTATTATTAATAAATAATTTGATACAAGTACCAAAAGTATTGGGCTCTAGGCCTTACACCAACATTAAGAACTTCTAAAAATATACAAGTGCTATAATGTTCTAAGTCTAACAATATTGACAAAGTATATTCTCTTTAATTGTAACGTTTCAGAGTCTGTAGCAGATTTGTATAAGCGCTTGGTTGTTATTTTCTTCAAGTCTGCAACTCCTTTTATAGAGAGGAGAAAAAGAGACATTGAAAACTTTCACCAAATAGGTTGGGCTAGCTTTGTACTTGATTAGACACATGTACAAATCACCTTTCTGCAAGAGGAATTATCTGTTGAAGCTTAGGCACCAAGAAAGATATTTTCCTTAAGTCTTCATGTTATCAAAAAGTCTTTGAGTCTGCCAGAACTGCCTTGATAGAAGAGTTATTGCTTCAGAGGTTGATTTTATTTCAGAATTCACTCTTTAGAAGCTGATCACATTAGAGTCATCTTCTTTGACTTCTGAAGCTTCAGAGTCTGGGTCCCCAGAGGCTGACTTTCTTCAAAGTTAACTTCTTTAGAGTTTGGATCTCCATCAGAAGCAAAGTCTTCATAAGTGATCTTCAGAGTCAGAGTTTGATCTTTAGATTTAGATTCCTCAAGTATTTCTTCATTTGTTCTTTATGATATAATCAACCATACTTAAACAGATATTAGAATACCTAATTTTATTTAAATACTTTGTTATCATCAAAATCCAAGGGATATGATATTAACTAATTTTGTTCCAACAATCTCTCCCTTTTTGATGATGATAAACAATGGTATTTAAGAACAATGATTGTTGATTTAATTAACTTGTTGATTTTAAGATGAGGTTTATATGCTCCCCTTGAGAGTGATGTTTTAAAGGGTGGGGTTTGTACGCTTCCCCTAAGTTCTATCCAAGTTAACTAAACTTATTCTTGAAGCATAAAGATTAATTCTTCAGAATTTAAGCACAAAACAATAGTATTTAAGAACAATGGTTATTGATTTAGTTAACTTGTTGATTTCAGGATTAGAGGTTTGTAAGCTCCCCCCGAGTCTGATAGTTCAGAAGGTCAGGTTTGTAAGCTCCCCCTAAGTTCTGTCCAAGTTAATTAAATTTATTATTGAAGCTTAAAGATTAATTATTTAGAATTTAAGCATAAAACAATATCAATTAATTATATTTAGAATTTAAGCATAAAAAAATATCACTTAATTATATTTAGATGCTTAAAACAACATCAACAAAAAGATAGTACATAAAACGGAAAAGATACTGAAGAAAAAAATGTGTGGAAAATTAAACGTTGATAAAAATAAATAAAAACAACTTTTGCAATCCCTCGAATATTCCAACAATCTTGATCTCCTTCTTTCATCTTGATCTTGACAAGTCCCAACAATCTTCCATAACTCTTTATGAAGTCTTCAGGACAAGACATTAAAGCCATCAATTTCTTCAACTCTGTCAAATATGGTTTCTTGAAGTTGTATTTTCTAGTGTTTCTTTTTCCAAAATCCATGACCTAAGGTTTTTGCAATAAAGAAAACGACTAAGTTTCTCAAAACCAACTGCATGAATGCTTATGATGAGATGATGCACAAGCAACACATATACAGGTATTCACATATTCACATGCATACAATGCATATGCGTACAAACAAAGGCCCTAGGTTTGTGTTACAAGCATGGACCTAAGGTATACCCTTCTCAACAGATATGTACTATGGATTGTTTGTACCTACACAATGGGATCTACAAAGTTCCCAAAGTCATCGATAAATCTTTTGGATATTATCAACTCACACGACTACTCATGTGAGTCAAAAATATTCTCAAGATAAACTGGTCTAAGTGTAGCATCGCATATCAACTATTCGAGACTACTCCCTCATAGTCATCGCACTACGTCTTAAAAAGGACAAGTGGGGTAAGTGGGTAACTAAAAGGTCCTCAATTTCACGGACTCCCGGGTCGGAAAAAGTAATGAACGTACGACTACTCATACATCATCAGTAATCCCAAAGGGGTCTTAAATAAGCGTCGTTATATCATATGTCAAACATACTAGGACTACTCCCAATAGTCAACTATTGATCATACCACAATCCTATCATAGGTATACACTCAAGTCCGGGCTAGGACTTATCTCACCTCTCAAGGTCTCAACCTAATGCACATATGCAACATAACAGGTATAATATACAAATATTCACAAATATACGTGTATAAAGTAAACATATATGAATAAAACACAACTGCAAGCAATGTGGGCTTAACCCTCTTAAACTCCCCAGTGAAGTCGCCATTTCTGTTGTGGTGAGAATCAGATATCAATCTATTAATTAAATTGAACCACAAATATTTAAATATTAACTACCGAGATTTATCCAAAGGAAAGGGTAAAGATCAAAGAAAATCCTAATGCGCTATGTAGTAACAAAGCTAAGAGATTTTGAGGGAATTAGGATTCATTCTTGTTAGACTGTGAAAAGGGAAGAAATTGAGGCCAGAGCTCTAAGGAAGAGGATTGAGGAAAAATCTTCGCAAGGTTTCCAAGAATCAAAGAGAAAGGCTTAGAGTCGGCAATTAAGGTATGGGGAGTATTGTCTTCATTGTTTTCAATAGGTGATTCAATGTGTTTAAAGTCGATTTAAGGGTTTTAGAAGTTTTGATTGAATTATCGTTGCCTTTCTGATGGTGAGTTCAATGAGTTTGAGGGATCTGAACTAGTGGTCTGATAGGTTTGAGGTTGATTTGAGAGTAAGGGAAATTATGCCTTTGTGGCCAAAATCTGTTGTTGAGGTTTTAACTGTATAGGGTAATTGATTGTGAGAACTTTAATGACTGTGGGGTAGTTGTAAGGAATTATGGCAATTGGAGGTGTAAATATGATATCGGATTGGCCTAATAAGTCGTAGATTTTGTGCCTTTATCTCCGTAATACCTTAGGAATGGTTTAGGGATGTTTTTAGGGCATTGGGGAAGGAAATCGTAGAGGTTTTTTTGTCTGGTTTTGGTGCTGGTGTGCAACAGCGATTTGCTATAACCGCGAGTTCGCACAGCGAAGAATTCTTCGCACGGCGAACATTCACCCCAGACTCGCATAGTGAACTTGCTAGTGAACGTAGCAGAGTTTCGCGAATTGTGTTCTTGTGCAGTGTTGTCTTGATATTTTGATGTTGTGATTTCTCCGATGAATTACCATGAGTATAATTTTGATTTTTATGAGATTAATACATGACTGTGTGATGAATTCCCATGAGTAATTATGATGATTTATGATGTTGATTTCACGAGGTTTTGATGATTCTATGATGACATGATTATTATGATGATTTTGATGAATGATGATGCACCTAATGAGTTTATTATGATGATGATATTGACGTGTGTATCATGCATTCATATGCATTCCGGACTTCGATTTAGGACCTTGATTCTTGTGGCTTCAGTCTCATTGTGCGGATGTGAGGTATTTTGTTGTGCTCTAGTTCTCGTGTAGAATCGATCCTACGGTTGTGGATCTATGGAAGGTTGATGGCCCAATGTCCGTCGAATTTTGTTGATTGATACCACATGCATGAGTCTTGTTGCATTTGCATTTATGTGACAATTTGGTGTAATTTATAATGTTGTGGCCTTTGATGTTCCTTGATGATTCTGATGATTTTAGATATGAAAATGACAGCATTTTATATATTGATTCCTATATTAATTATTATGAATCGTTTTACTCACCCTTCCTTTTTGAATGTTGCCTCCATGTGGGTAACGTGCAGATGACCAGGTTTAGCCGTGGATGCTGTCGAGGACTTTTGAAGTTTTTGGGTCGTTGGCCATTGTGGTTGACTTAGAGGGTCTTGCTCTGATAGTGTAACATAGGGTGGGGTCTTTGAGTCAAACTATATTTTACTGAGTTTTTGTTATGTTGATTGCCTTGCGGCGCAAGGAAAACTTTGGACTATTATCTTTTTGAGTTCCGCTGCCTTTTGAGCAATTTTTGAGTAATTTTGGGAAAACCTGTTGTTTACGGAGCATTGACTATATTTGAATTATTGAGAAATGTGCGTCCTTTTGAGATGATTTTATTGCGTTCAATATTTTACTCTGATAAATATGAGTGATTTGCCATTATATTTGTGGGGTAGAAAAGGGTGTTACAACGGTGGCACAGTTCGACCTTGAATTGGATCAGATGGATGTGAAGACTGCATTCTTGTATGGTGATTTAGATTAAACAATCCTGATGAGGAACCTGAAGGGTGTGTCGAAAAAAGGAAGAAATATTATGTGTGCAAACTGAAGAGATCTTTATATGGACTAAAACAATCTCCTCGGCAGTGGGATAAGAGATTCGACAAGTTCATGGCACGCATAAGTTTCATCAGAAGTCAGTTCGACCACTGTGTTTACTTCAGATTTCGACCGAGTAATTCAGTTTTTATTTTGTTTCTCTATGTGGATGATATTCT
The DNA here is from genome assembly GCA_963859935.3 of Lathyrus sativus. NCBI lineage: Eukaryota > Viridiplantae > Streptophyta > Magnoliopsida > Fabales > Fabaceae > Lathyrus > Lathyrus sativus. The sequence continues at coordinate 608,706,471 of OZ012739.1, forward strand.
AATAGCAAGCAACAATGTCGAAGATGTAATGAGGGTGAAGGATGAACTTAATAAGGAGTTCGACATGAAGGATCTGGGAGCTGCGTCTAGGATTCTTAGGATTGACATCCGAAGAGATAGAAAGCATTCGAGATTATGCTTATCTCAAGAGGCATACCTACGGAAGATTCTCGAAAAGTATATTATGTCGAATTCAAATCCTGTTGTGACTCTGACAAACCCTCAATTCAAGCTGAGTACATATCAATGTCCCAACACTGATGTTGAAAGAACTTATATGAATAGCATTCCATATGCTAACATAATAGGTTATTTGATGGATGATATGGTCTGTACTAGACCCAACATAGCATATGCAGTAAGTCTTGTAAGCAGGTACATGGCGAATCCTGGAAAGGCTCATTGGCAAGCATTAAAGTGGATTTTAAAGTATATAAATGGGTCTCTGAATAGAGTCCTAATTTATGGTGGAGCCTTGGGTGAAGATAGTAAAGCAGCAATCGAAGGATATGCCGACTATGATTATGCAGGTTGTATGGATTCCAAAAAATCTATTTCTAGATATGTGTTCACTATGTTTGGGACAACAATCAGTTGGAAAGCAACACTTCAGAAGGTCATTGTCTTACTAACCACTGAAGCGGAATATAACGCTCTAACTGAAGTTGTGAAGGAAGCATTGTGGCTTGAAGGTTTTACAAAGGAGCTGAAACTTTAAGGTCGAGTTATCATTGTTAAATGTGATAGTCAAAGTGCAATACACCTATCGAAGAATTCAACCTATCATGAGAGAACCAAGCACATTGATGTGAGGCTGCATTTCGTTAGAGGGGTAATCGAGCATGGAAAAGTCCAAGTGTTAAAGGTTTCGAAAGATCATAATGCTGCTAATATGATCACCAAGACGTTCCCCCGTTGCAAGTTTTTCCACTGTATGTAGTTGATAAAGCTGCATGAAGAAAGCCAGTTTCTTGATGTTATAGTGTTAGATCCAAGGTGGAGATTTGTGAGATATTGGATCGAACTCTAGTATGGTCGAAGTCGGTTCGCGAGTAATGCGTGTTGTAGTCGAAGTTTGTTCTAACATGCATTAGTAGATATTACTAGGTTGTTAGCATGTTGAATTGGGTCTTGCTTGTAAGCTCAATTGTTTAAGTTAGCTTGTACCCTAAGTTAGCTTGTAATGGGTAATTGTTAAAAAAATCCATTAGGTTAGTGTGCTAATTTTCTTATAAATAGCATGCTAGTCTCTCATATTGGTATAAGGAAAAATAGGAAGATAAAATCCTAATTTCAAGTGAGAGGTTATTTTGTTATTCTTGTATACTTGTAATCTTGTTCTAAGAGAAAGGAAAGAATATCAGTTTATAACCAATCATTGTTGTTTCTTATTGTTTTACCTTGTTTTCTTTGTTAACCCTAACCCTAGTGTGTTTCTTGATCATAAAGAAACTGTTTATATATTTTTTTCAAGGCATCCAATTCACAACAAAATGTTATTCAAAACTATAATAAAAAAAGAATAAAATTAAACTAAGAATATTTATAAATTATTAAAAAAATATAAATTACATAATACGATTATCTTTTTTAAATGAGAAAGGTTTATGCCTTCAAGTAAGTCACGAAACTACAATAATGAACAAAGAAGAGAAGAGTTAGAATATTTATTGCCTCTATTAAAAAAAATATTTTAAAATAATACGAATTAAAATGAATAAAAATTACAATAACTTTGCTCATCATACCAAGAAAAAAACCAAATAAACAGTCAAACAATAACAATTTTATTTAAATAACTTTGTTCAACAGACCAGAGCATCAGACCAGATCAAAATAAGAAGAGAAGGAACAAATGAAAGCAAACAAAAACTAAAACAAAGGTTTGTCAAAACAATAATATAGAAAGAATGAGAAAAAATCCAAATATATAAAAAGAAAATTCTTACAAGTTTATTCCAAGTCATTAGAACATGAAAGGAAACAAAAACAAATATTAGTAAAAACCCTAATACATAAAAAAGAAAACTCTAAATCACACAAAAATGAAAGAAATAAGAAAAACATATCTTTTGGCAAAAGAACAATCCTAAATAGTTGGTGTTCTACGCAGATAAACATTGTATCTAAATAAAATTAGGAAAATCGAAAAAGACTAAACTTGGATAAGGAATGAACTATGAGTGAATGATTCGTGAATAGTTGGTTGATCAGAAAACTTACAATAGAGTAAGGTTTTGAATGTGCGTAGGGATTCAAACTGAAGAATAAAGGAGTTGATCAAAAAAGAAGGTGATGAAGACACAAAAAGAACTAGGGTTTGGTTTTCACTCTCAGCTTTCTCTCGTTCTTAGCTTTACGTTCAGCTTTCCAAAGGCCTTGTGTGGTTTATTTTGCATTGGCCATGGGTTACAATAATTGGACTGAGCCAGATAAGATAAAGCCTGAAAAATTAATAAATACATTTACTGCATATATAAAAACAAAGGGTTGCTTTTCCCACCCCATTGGGTGAGGATGAACACATTAGAAACCCAAATTTTCCCATGACATTTTCGAAGATGCATCTTCAGGCACACCTAAAATCCACACAATGCTTCATAAGCCAGTCGTCCACCTTATATTTGTCTTAAAATGGTCCAGAAATACATCTACAGAATCACCCGGGAAATATTATAGAGATGTATCTCTGAATTAATCTCTCAAAACACCTTGTGCATCGCAAGTGAGCCATTGACACTAATTGTAAACAAAATGGACTAGAGATGCATCTCCGTAAAATTATTAGAAGGGATATTATCTTGGAATAATCGGAAGAAACCTGAATTAGCGCATGACTTACTCAGGAAGATGTGAATACATCAGGCGCGACCCACAAGCTAAGCATCTAAAGTACAAGGCTATGTCAGCCAAGGGACGCGTATAACGGTGACCGACATACAGACAGACACACATGTCATCTGCTTCTGTGCGGTTAATAAATACCTTGTACGACTCGATCAATTGATTTCCTCTAAACGAGGAAAAGGCGCAAGCATGTGAAAAATCCTCAATGTACTCCATCTCATGTTCCCGGGTGGATATGCAAGGAAAGTGAGAGATGATCCATGTCTGAAATGGTTCAGATAAAGTATTAGTAACAAGTATAACACAAATATTATGAAAGTTTTAGTTATAGTAAAGATTGCAAATAAATTACCGTGAACAATGTGCAACTTCCAATCATTTGTCTTGTCTTCCAAAGACAAAGTTCAACTAGTTTGGAGTACAAATAAATCAAACATGCGCCCCCTCACTTCCACTTGTTGATCCGCTCTAAGTCGGTGAAGTATGTCACGCATACGACACCGACGTAGGTTGCACTTTTGTCCATAAATATTGTTCTTCCTACCATGTATATGAAATATGACTGCAATGCACATTGTCTGTGGAATAAAACCTGCTTATCATCACCTTCGTTCTTCGTTGCCACCCCCGGGTGGTATTTATATAGGTCCGCTAGGTATGAAAATAAGGCATGAACGCCTTTCGTGGTATCAAGCTCCTCTTGGGCCTCACTTTGGGTCAGCTCCTAATATATTCACCATTAACTTAAATTCCTCACCTCTGTTGATTCAGGAATGGTTTAATAATCTTCCCATTATTGGAAGATGCAAAAGGCTTGAGACATCATCAAGGGTGATGGACATCTCACTATGAGGGATGTAGAAAGATAATGTCTACTTGTGCCATATCTCCACAAAAGGCGCCAACATGCCATGGTTAATGGTCATATATCTAGTGGTACATAAATCTGCCAGCCCAGAGTAACAAACACAATCTTGAAACCATGTGTTTGTATTCTATTCTATGTTCAAAATCTTCCTGGCATGATTTACAGGTTTTATAGTTTCACGCTCCTGTAAAAATAATACATCAACATCAATCGCAACTCAATTAGAATGAAACATATGTAACGTAAAAGTAAATAGATATACCTCTCATTCTCACACATGCCTAGCAGCATGTTCAACATATAGAAGAAGTAAGGATGTATCATAAAGACCTCTTAGAAAACAACAGAAATGGGATCAACAGCAGGAGTGGCTTTAGAGAATTCATAAACTTCTTAAGTTGGAAGGTCAGTAAGAGACACATCATCGACAGATCGAAGTCTGAGACATGCAACTTTGTAAAACATGAGACACGCGATCACGTGAATTCAACACCTCAACGTCAAATGAACTAGCCCTAATGAATTAACAATGGTAAATCCTTTAAATGTGAAAGAACCTAATGTAACTTTAGGTTACCGCGATGAACTATAATAAATTTGTTGTCTCTCTATCTCTTTCCATTACCTCTTAAGGAGTACTATGAGCAATATTCCTACCCATGATAATCCATCAGATCACAGAATGGCTTCTTGTAAAAAAGCATGACATGACTATGAAAATGCAGGAAGCGTGTACACACTTACTACACAAGATTCAACAACAATGGCGGCAAATCAATTATGCAATGCAATAGCAAATGTCAACCATTGATTAATCCACCATCTTTGTCTTATAGTATCATTATTCTCCACCGAATGTGTGCGGCTGGCATAGCAATAGTCTTACGTTTTGTCGCCATCGTTGCGCTATCATGAAATTGAGGATTTGAGGGGCATTAATAATAGCATATGTTTATCACCACTAATCAATTTTAGTGCTCACATTATATTTTTCAAAAACACGTGTCGAACATCAACGAAAACAATTGTCTAAGACCAACTCCAATGGGAGTTCTTAAGGTGGGTTTGCCAACATGGCACCCATATTTGTTGTTTTCAAGATTGCCATGTTATTGAACGGTTCTTAATTAAGCAACGGTTCTTCAACGGTTCTTATATTAAAATATTAATTTTATAATCTAAAAGCTATAATTTAATATAAAATTTTATTTATTATTTTAATTATCATATGAAAATTATAATTACAATATTAAAATATTAATTTTATAATATAAAAACTATATTTTAATTATAAGTTGTGGGACCCAATATGAGTTCTTCATAGTTGCACCATTGAAGTGAAAATTTAGTTGAGTTGTTTTAAGCTGACGTGGCTTAATTGGTCCCACAAAGAACCCAAAAATGAGTTCATGGTTGGAGATGCTCTAATTAGCTTTAGACAAAATCAATTCCGTGCATGTGTGTTATCATTATTATCATGAATTTGCCCAAATCATAATGAGACACAGTTTTGCAAAAACTACATTACTCATGTCTCTATTCCTGTCTCGAATAAATTGTGTTTTTTCTTTTTTACAATTTTTTTAACTTCTAAGATGTTAAGTTATAAATATCAACTAGTATTTTTTTTATATTAATACTCGGATTCAGACGTGACGGATAGAAATTATGAATTAAATTATATTAAAGTAAAAATAATATTATTTAAAACATAATAACATTCTTTCTTTAACACTTTCTCAAACACTCCCTCTCTTACTAGATGATATATATATATATATATATATATATATATCCTATCACTTTATGTGAAATCTATTTATAAAGTGAAAGACCTACATATGTTTCAACCAATAAAAAAGTGAGTGTTTGAGAGAGTGTTGAAAAGAGAGTATTACTAGCACTCCTCTTAAAATAAATATATTTGTAGTCTTTATAAAATTTTAAATTTCGTTTTTAGGCTTCAAAATATTTTTTTTATTTTAAAAATAGTCATTCTAAAATATTTTATCTACATTTTTAGTTTCTCCTACAACTTGCGACAGTTTTTTCAACATAGCGATTGAATTGACAATAGTTTATTATATAGCAACTGAATTAGCGACAATTTTAGCTAACGGTTTTAGTATTAACGACCAAAAGTGTTGTGAAAAACTTTAAATTGACCATTTTTTGAAGGAAATATTTTTGAAGGATTAAAATCGAAATTTGAGATATTTATGAGAGCTTCAGACATATTTAACCCATATATTTATAATGAGATTTGTCTATTAAATATATTGACTAATATAAAAGTAAGAAAGAAATTGAGAGCTGGTAACTGTGTTTTAAAAATCAAATTGGATCTGGTCAGTCGAATCGAGAATCAGAAGAGTTATTGGTCTGATTTAATTGTTGGAATGAATAGTCTATTAAATTAGTGAGAGCCGACCAGAACCGATTAATACCGATAAAACTGACGAATCGATGATTTTTGAAAAATGATTGATTTGACAAGTTTATTCAATTGAATTATATGATTTATTCAACTGAATTATCCGATTTATCCAATTTAATCATGTGGTTTGACTAGTGATCTAATAATTTAATCAATAAATTAGTTATCCACCCTAATCAATTTAATGATTCATCCAATTTTTAAAATATTAGAAGGAAATAAATTTTATATATATATATATATATATATATATATATATATATATATATATATATATATATATATATATATATATATATATATATATATATATATATATATATATATATATATATATATATATATATATATAAATTGGTTGGCTATAGCCACATTGTGCCTTAAGTTGGATCCGTTCATGCATATTACAAAGTATTATTCTATTAAGTGTGGTCGGCTATATGGACTAACTTCCGCAGTAATGTTCTATTTAGGATTATCTTTTTATCCAAATGGTTAATCTCGAGATCTTTCTTAATATTTTATAGTTTTTCTAGGTCTTACTTGATCTCTAGCTATTTGACTCTTCTCCATCTAATCTACTTTCTTTACCACATAATCTATAGATCTTCCTCTACGTGTTCAAAGCAATGCAATTTATTTACAGGTCTAACATTGTTAAGTGCCCAAAAGTCTCTCTCATACAGCATTGGAGGTCTTACCACAGTCTGATAAAATATTCTCTTCAACTTTAGTGGTACCTTTCTGTCACATAAAATTTTTGAGGCACTTCTCTAATTTAAGCACACAATTTCAATTCGATCATTTACATTCTTTTTCTGATCCTCCATCATTTTATATTATGAACCCAAGATATTTAAACTATGTGACTTATGGAATGATATAGTCTCTAACTGTCACCTTTAGGTTAGAAACTCTTCTCCTTTTTTTAAATTATATTTTATATGTTACATCTTACTTCTAACCTCTCACTACTACAAAATATGCATTTCACAATAGTTAGAATACGCATTTAACCATAGTTGATGGTCTTGGTAATTAAGGGTGTGGTAGTAAATGAGCTATTTGCCACTAACGACTATTGGTTGTAGTAATAACTTGAAAAACATGTTATATATAACCACAATTGGAATTGACAATCATAGTGAAAATTAGAAAGGTCATTGGTTTGATATCCAACAACACTATTTTTGGGGTTTATTAAACTAGATAACGCGCTACATATCACCACGATTGGAAGAACCAACCGTGGTGAAATATATTATTTTTTAAAATATGTTTTTTGTGTGCATATTTCTCATTTTTAACCTGTATTTTTTTGAAACAGAAACATACCAAAAACAACAACACTATACATTTGAGAATCAAAAACAAATTGGCAACTATTATGAACCAAAATATGTATTACATCAAAACCAAAATAGTATCAAAACCACATACATTTTACACATCATTATATCAAATAAGAAATCAATCAACATACAAAAATATTATATGCTGCACATTATTTTGAAGGAATCAAGATGCACAACGTGACTGGAGGCGTCTTTCAATGTCTTATCTCTAAACACCTATAATTTTAAATATATATATATATATATATATATATATATATATATATATATATATATATATATATATATATATATATATATATATATATATATATATATATATATATATATATATATATATATATATATATATCACTTAGAAAGTATAACATATAATAAATTATGAATAAACAATAAAAACTATTTACTTGTTAATTTTTTTCACGTGCATTCTTCATGATCATAACGAATAGCATGTGTATCATTTGTATCAAATTCTTCATATGAAGTAGGCACATGTGTTGCGAAAGAATGACTTTCAGGAATATCAAATTTTAAATCTTGATTTTTATCATTATGAGGAATATATTTTTCCTTGGAGAACAATTAACCATCTTTTGTCAGAATGGTCAGTGACATAAAACACTTTTTTTCTTGGGATGTCATGACGAATGGTTCGGTCATATAGGTGAAGGTAGGAAAAACACTTAGAAGGGGGGGGGGGGGGGGGTTGAATAAGAGTTTCAAAAACAACTATGATAATAGAAAGTGACAAGTTATTTTATCATGGTTCATTTGAACTCAAACTACTCCAGTCCACCCGCCAAGGTGATTTTGCCTTTCTCAAACAAGGACTTAATCAACTAAATCAAAACCTGATTACAGTGATATCACTAAGACAAAATGTCTTAGTCTTCTCAAGAATCCTGACCACAACTTGGTCTCTCAAGCAACTTTTACAATAATGGAATACAATGTGTTTAAGCGCTTCTAAAAAGCTATTATCACAACTGTAGTTTTTACACAAAATGAAGAACAAATAAAACAAGTATGTTTGTTGAAGAAAGTTGTTTGAATATGTTCTTTGATTGTTTTGTATTCCATCATTCGTTAATCTTGAAATGATGTTGAAGACTTGCTTAAATAGACTTCACATCCATTTCTCAAAGAACGTGCAGCTGTTGCCTTTTGTCTTCTTTGACTTTTCCTTTACAGAAGAGGAATGTTCAGACATATCCCTTTTGTCTAAATTCTTGTGCCATACACGAATGAGGAATAGTGTCATTGGTAGACATTGGGTTTAGCAACGAATCTTTCTTGAACAATATCTTTTCAAATGAACAGATACGAAAGTAATACTTGCATCAGATTCTCTGATGTTGTTCCATGTTCTTCTTTATCAGAGTCACTCTATCCAGAGTTATGCAGCAAAGTGCTTAGCGTGAATGAATGATCAGAGTTGACTTGATTCTCGGAGCCTCTGTAGGTTGCAGCGTTGAGTTCTTACAGAGTCTTCTGAATATAATGAATATTTATACTCTACGCTCAGAGTCTTATGTAGGTAGCGCTTCAGAGTCTTCAATAGCTTTGCTCAGAGTTATTTGTGCTGCGCTTTATACGCTCAGAGCTTTGCGTTATATAATGTTCAGAGGAATTCTTTTTGTCTTCAGATGAATATTTATTTGATATCTGAAACAAAAACACTTGAACAAAATTAGAGTATATATTTTCTCTATACAAAATTTCATTAATGTTATCATCAAAACATTGAGATATATTAAGAACCAATTTGTGTTCTAACAATAAGTTGTTTAAATAAAGGCACATAAATAAAACATAGTCAACCTCCAAAATATCTTCAATGACCCCAAACTACGCTCTATATGAAATTATGGAATTATTATCTTTCGAACTAGAGAAGTTCATGGATTCGACCTCAACCATAACTCAATTATTTTGCATTGTACTAGTAGTATCTTTTTATTTTGTATAAATGAAAAATGTAGTAATGTCGTATGCAATCCAAATTACTACATTAAATTAAGGCATGTATGACATTTATTTAACTATCTCGGATGCACTACCATCATTAGAAATCCTTTCATTAAACAAATTTGTGAAATTCTTGTTATGCTCTTTCAACAATCACTTGTCACTCATTTGGGAATATTTTTCCTTAGTAAGTTTTTTGTCAGCAGATAATTAATGTTGAACTTCATCAATATAATTCAATATGTACAAATGTTCTTGAAGAACTATATCCTGAGCCATTGTCATATCATTTAAACCTTGAGTTCCTCTACCTTCATATCTTCTATCATGACGAAACTTTGGAAATCATATAGGCGTTGCTTCTATTCCATTGACTTCACAAACTATGATGTTTATGTTGAGTGCGTTAAACGTAAAAAGACTAAAACACAAAAATATGTTGCATATAGAGCTACAAATTCCTTAGAATTAATACATACGTAAATTTGTGGACCATTTCCCACACCTTCTTAGAATGGTCAATAATATTTTATATCATTCTTAGATGATTAGTCTAGATATGTGTACATATTTCTTATACATGAAAAGTCTATATCATTGGATGTGTTTAAATCGTTTAAGGCTGGAGTTGAGAATCAGCTCAGGAAAATAATCAAGAAAGTCAGGTATGACCGTGTCGATGTACGGCAGATATGACGGTTCAGGTGAACAACGACCAAGGACTTTTTCCAAATACTTGGAGGAATATGGGATCATCCCACAATACACCATGCCAGGATCGCGTAGTATGAACGGTGTTGCTGAAAGATGAAATCGGACTCTTAAGGATATGGTAAGGAGTATGATTTGTCATTCTACCTTGTCAGTGTCACTCTGGGGAGAGACACTAAAGACTGCTGCTTACATCTTAAATAGAGTACCAACAAAGGCAGCTGATAAAACACCTTACGAGCTTTGGATTGAGTGAAAACCTAGTCTATAACATTTTCATGTGTGGCCACTCCAATTGAGGCAAGGCCTTACAGTCCAAATGAAAAGAAATTACTCTCTAATAATGAGCAACTACTTTGTTGGCTATTCTGAAAGATCTAAGGCCTACAAATTTTACGATCCCAAATTCGATTTAATTATTGAGAAGAGAATAACCGTATTCTTTTAGGGGAATAATAAGGTTAGAGACTTTGTCTTAGAGGAAGAATCGGTAACAATTCAAGAACCGATTCATATAGTTGCTTTTGATTAAGGAAGAATGAAACCTCCACAAGACATTGTTGAAATTCCTCCAACTCAAGATGATTTAGTAATTCATGAAGAACAAACTCCAGATCCCTAAGAACAAGTGTTACAAGAACCAATACCTTTTTTTAGATCCACTAGAGAAAGGAGAAATGATATTCCAGATGATTACATAGTCTTCCTCAAAAAACATGAGGAAAATAATGGTATGATGGAAGATGATCCAATCAACTTCCATTAAGTTATGCAAGATTCCAACTCAGAAAAATGGATTGAAGAAATGAAGAAGGAGTATAAGTCCATGCAAGACAGTAAAGTTTGGAAACTTATATTGGTTGCAAATGGATTTTTAAGACCAAATGAGATTCTAACGGAAATATGGAGAGGTATAAATCTCGTCTTATGGATAATGGTTATACTCAAAAGGAAGTGATTAACTTTAAAGAGAATTTCTCTCTGGTTTCATCAAAAGACTCTTTTAGGACAATCATGGCACTTGTTGCAAATTATGATTTTGAATTCCATCAAATGGATGTCAATACAGCTTTCCTCAATGGCAATGTTAATGAAATGATCTATATGATGCAATCATAAAACTTTCTGTCGAGAGAATCAAAGAATATGGTTTGAAAATTAACAAAATCCATTTATAGAATAAAACAAGCATCTCGTGAGTGGTACCACAAGTTTCATGAAGTAATTCTCTCATTTGGTTTTTAGGCGAATCTTGTTGAAGAATGTGTGCATCACAAATTCAATGGGGGCGAATAGATTTTCTTGGTCCTATATATTGATGACATATTACTTGCCTCCAATGGTATAAGCATGATGCACGAAACTAATAATTTTCTATCAAGAACATTCGAGATGAAAAATCTTGGTGATGCCTCTTTTGTATTAGGAATTCAAATACATTGGGACCGATCTCGAGTTATTCTAGGATTATCACAAAGGATCTATATCAAAAAGGTACTTAAAAGGTTTGGCATGTAGGAATGTAAATCTTTATATACTTCAATTGCTAAGGGAGACAAATTTAGTCTCAGTCAATGCTCGAAAGGAAACTTAGAAATTCAAGAAATACAAAAGATTCCTTGTGTGTCAGCAATAGGGAGTCTGATGTATGCCCAAGTGTGTATGCATCCGGATATTGCATTCATAGTTGGTATGTTAGGTAGATATTTGAGCAATCCAAGATGGATCATTGGAAAGCATCCAAAAAGGTGTGATACAAGCGACTACACAGTTGGTGCTGTTTTTGGGAAAAGGAAAGATAAGAAACTTCATGTAATTTATTACGCTAGTAGAACACTAGACGCCGCCCAGCTTAACTATGTCACAACCGAAAAGGAACTCCTCGTGGTAGCTTTCGCTATTGACAAGTTCCGATCTTATCTAGTCGGAGCAAAGATTATTGTTTACACAGATCACACTGCTATGAGATATCTATTAAGCAAAAATGACGCTAAGCCTAAATTACTTCGTTGAATCCTTTTGCTACAAGAATTCGATTTGGAGATCCGTGATAAGAAAGGAACCGAGAATGTGGCTGCAGACCACCTTTCGAGGCTAGAATACTTAAAACCAGACCATATCCCGATGAATGATGACTTTATTTATGACAGACTCATAGCACTAGTTAGAACCAATCATAGTGATGACCCTGACCTCTACTCAAAATTAAACATTGAAAATGCCCTAGCAGTTACAAATGTACCTTGGTATGCCGATTTTGTAACACTATGCCATAAATGAATTTTGGCAGCGTAGCAAAGACAACGCTCTATTTAAAAGCGCTGCTAAAACATTTATAAAAGAAAAAAAGGAAAAAAAACATAGGCTTTAGAAAGCACTTTCTAAAAAGTGCTGCTAAAGGTTGTTATTTTGTAATACAATAGAAAGCGCTGCTATAGGGGGGATACGAAAGCGCTTTCAAAAAGTGATGCTATAAGGGGATACGAAAGCGCTTTCTAAAAGTGCTGCTATAAGGGGGATACAAAAGCGCTTTCTAAAAGCACTGTTATAGAGGGGGATACGAAAGCGCTTTTAAGAAAGCGCTGCTATAGGTCCTGGCTTAGAGAGACTTTAGAAAGCGCTGCTATAGGTTCTGGCTTATGAAGACATGAATTAATAGTAGCTTAGGCAGACTTTAACATTTTGGACTCTGTTATATGATTTTTGAAAAGAGTTCTTATTATTTTAATAGTTACATGAGAATTAGACAAATTTTGATTAGGTTTTCATTAGTCTTATTCAAAATAAAAACAAAAAAGAATAGTTGTTAGTTAGCATTTGTGATTTTTATGAGATTTTTTTAGCTAATAAGAACCAGAGAATTTGAATCACAACAAAAGTTAGCATATGGACCCCACCAGTGGTTCTACTGTGACAGTTGCTTCATACCAAATGTATCATTTTCTGATGTTGTTAAATGCAATTCCAAATATTGATGTTGGTGTTGTTAATGTTGATGTTGGTTGATGAAAACATGAAATAATTTTGTATGTTAATTTGTTATAGGGGTTACTTGTGAAGATTGTGATCCTTTCCAAGAATCTTACTGTGTAGTTCTAGAAGTTGTTGACTTCTCTACATTTGCTATAGGTAATCATTGTTGTTGTTTAACTTACTTAGTTTAGTTTAGCCTACGTAATTAGTATGGATAAAAAATGGATGTCTTTCCATCGATTGTCAAAAGAGTACGAGAATGGGGTATCAAAATCCGTTAAGTTTGTTGTTGAACATGCCAAAGACCCTAGTAGGATCACATGTTCTTGCTTAGGTTGCTGTTATAGGCGTCGGATTGACACAGTTCAGTTAGAATCGCATTTAAAGAGGAATGGAATTGATCGAAGTTATACATGTTGGGCATTACATGGTGAGATAAGTAACGATAATGTTGAACCAGAGGATAATACGACCTACGCTTCAAATGACAATGGCACAGATACATACGACTATGATCGAGTCGAAGAGATTGTAGAAGCACTTGAAGAAGATCTTCAGGGTTGTCCCAAATCATTTGAGAGGTTGGTAAATGATGCAGAGAAACCGTTGTATAAAGGTTGCACTACTTTCACAAGATCGTCTGCGGTATTAAAGTTGTATAACTTAAAGGCGGGCAATGGATGGTCGGATAAAAGTTTCACAGAGTTCTTAGCCCTCATGAAAGAGATGCTTCCGGAGGATAATGTTCTTCCCAATCGAACCTATGAAGCCAAAAAAATGTTGTGCTCTATTGGCATGAGCTATGATAAGATACATGCTGGTTCAAATGATTGCATTTTGTTTTGAAATGAATATGCATCATTAAACGAGTGTCCTAAATGCGGTGTATCTCGGCATAAGAAAAAGTTATCCCCAGCAAAAATGTAATGGTATTTTCCTATAATTCCGAGATTTAGACGCATGTTTCATAGTGAAACAGATGCAAAACACTTGACTTGGCATGCAGATGATAGAATTATAGATGGAAAGTATCGATATCCGGAAGATTCACTACAGTGGATGAAAATTGATAATGAGTATCCTGATTTTGGAGAAGAAGCGAAAAACCTTCGCTTGGCATTATCTACTGATGGAATGAACCCGCATGGTCTGTAAAGTATCTCACATTCCACATGGCCTGTAATTATTATGATTTATAACCTACCTTCATGGCTATGTATGAAGCGTAAGTACATGATGTTATCTATGTTAATTTCCGGTCCTAAACAACCTGGGAATGACATAGACATATACTTGACACCTTTAGTCGAAACCTTAAAGAGTTTGTAGGAGAACGGTGTGGACATTTATGATGGATATAGGAAAGAAAGTTTCAATTTAAGCGTGATGTTGTTTGGCACAATTAATGATTTTCCAGCATACGAGAATCTATCGGGGTATAGCATTAAAGTTCAATGTGTGTGTCCTATCTGTGAAGAAAACACAGATTGGACGCGATTGGATTTTAGTCAGAAGAATGTCTTTCTTGGTCATCGTAGATTCTTAAATTCTAATCATCACTACCGTGGGTGGAGAAAAGCATTCAATGGAAATTCATAACAAGGTAGACCTCCACCTACATTGACAGGTGAACAAATTTTTTAAAAGATGAAAGATGTGAGTACTAAGTTTGGCAAGCCTTTTTCTCATACGCTTGTCACGCATAGGTGGAAGAAGAGGACAATTTTTTTTGAATTGCCGTATTGGAATTCTTTGTATGTAAGACATTTTCTTGATGTTATGCATATTGAAAAAAATGTATTTGAAAGTGTTATTGGTATGTTACTCAATATACAAGGAAAGTCTAAGGATGGCCTTAAAGCAAGAAAGGACTTGGTAGCGATGGGAATAAGAAATGAATTAGGACTCTTGAAGAAAGAAAGTCGAACATATCTACCACCTACTGCTTATACTTTATCTAGAAAGGAGAAAAAGATCTTGTGTAAGTTTCTAAGTGAAGTTAAAGTTCCAGAAGGATACTCTTCAGATATTAGAAGACTTATGTCTATGAAAGACCTCAAGTTAAAGAGTTTACAGACACATGATTTCCATGTTATAATGGAACACTTTCTACCAATAGGTATACGTTCTATTTTGCTAGAAAAAGTAAGAAGCGCAATAACTAAATTGTGTTTTTTCTTCAGGTCAATTTGTAGTAAGGTGATCGATCCTGCGATCTTACTAACATTGCAAAAAGAAATAGTTATTACTTTGTGTGAGCTTGAAATGTATTTTCCTCCATCATTTTTTGACATAATGGTACTGTTGCACCCCAAAATTTGCCCAACTTTTCTTTACCTAGCTTATGTTTCATTTCATTCACATTATCATTATCATTTGCATTTCATAGACATGTGTGCAGGAGATCAAGAGGTATGATTACCCATTAAGGGCTACACAAGACCTTGAATCTAGCTAAAGAGCTTATTCAAGTGTTCAAGGGTTGATATCCTTGTCAGAGAAGTTAAAAGATCCTCAGAGAGAATGGTTGAAACCAAGAGTGTGTGCCTCTTAACTTGAGAGTTATGGGGAAGACCCTCAGATGATTCTAAAGCCATGAAGTTGGACTTGAAGCCTTGAGAGAGCTTATGAGATGTCTTGAAAGCCATCATGAAGCCTAGATAGGTCATTGTGCAAGATTAAGAAGACTCAGCCATAAGCGGTGTAATTAGGGTTTGATTGGGTCAACCCTAGGTCAACTGATGATTTGAACAAGGTTGAGACCTAATTCAAAGGCCATGTGATCATGGATTGATACATTTAGATGTTATAAGGATGATTCCAAGGTCAAATCATCATGATTGAAGAGTCTGAGAAGTTTCAAGCTAGGGTTTCTAAGGCTTGACAGTGTAAAATCCCCTAGTTTGACCCCTATCTTCAAGGCAGTTTAGCTCAAGATGTGATTGTTATATCATCCCACCCCCAACATGAATGTTGTAGAGCATGAGCTTAGATTTAATTTGAGTGCTAGAAGTCCTTGATAGTATTTGTAGAACTCAAGTTATGACTTTGACAAGTTACAGGTCATCTGAGGTATGTGAACTTGGGGGCTTGAAAGTTACCCAACTTGAATCAAACTTTTGCCCAAGAAGGATGATTCCTATGAACTTTTGGTCAACATGAATGTTGTTCCTTATCCTCTTAGATTTCTAGGGAGTACTAGAAGTCCTTGATAGGATTTGTAGAACTCAAGTTATGGCTTTGACAAGTCAAGGGCATTTTGGTCATTTGGAGATTACAGGTCATTTCAAGCATAAGGCCATAACTCCCATTTCCAAGCTTCAAATGGGAAAATGTTCAATATCAAACTTTTTCAAAATGATGTTTTAAGGCTAGTGAAGAGGTCATGAGATGTTGGAAGTACTTGTAGCTCAAAGTTACAAAAATGACCTAAAATAAGGGTATAAGTTAAATAAACCAAAGTTGGAAATTGATATTTTTGACCTACACATCCAAACCAAGGCATGTAATATATCATTTTGACTCTAGAAAACATTTTAAGAACATTGGTTTAGCCACATTTTTGAGTTGAGGTCCAATTTATGGACTTGCTTTGAAAAGTAGTTACTTACATCATAAGTAACATTTGCAAAACCTAGAATCAAGGCATAACCAAGGCCCTTTGCAAGCTAAACACTTTCAAAATGTCACTAGGGGAGAAATTGGAAGAGAATGGGATTGGTTTCAAGCTGCAAGAAGAACTATGCATATCATGGCATATGGTTGAAAATCTCATGACATGAGAGATTGAAACTCTCATTAGAAGGATCTAGAGGGTTCTAGATCATCCATACATCATCTATATATTGATTAGAGGTGATCCAATGCAAAGGTTAGTGATGATTGAAGGAGAGAGCATAGATTGAGATTGAAATTTCACAGCTTGCAACTGAATTCGGTTTCACCAATTTCTTCACTTTCCATCCATTTTCTTGATTGCAACTTCTTCCATGGATGCTAGGGATTGAGTTCAGATCATAATCAAGAGGAATTCGTGGTTGATTGGTGTTCTTGAGCTCAGATTTTTCCATCTGCAACTCACCATCGGGTTTCAAGATTCAGGAGTTTTCAACCAGTTCTATTGCATACAGAAGCAAGGAAAGGATCCATTGATCGTGTTTGGAAGGTTGTAGAGCTTGATTTGAAGGTTTAGTGCATCTGTTCATCAAGAATTTTCAGGTTAGTAACTTTCTTCCTCCAGCATGAATTAGGTAGAATCAAGATGAATTAGGGTGTTAGATGCATTGTAGAACGGTGTAGAAATAATTTCCGACCATTAATTTGAGAATAAGTGACCAATTTAGGATGTTACCATTTTCGGTTGAGAATTGGTTATGGCGAATCTTGAGGTTTCAGAGAGAATAAAGGGCATGAATGAATTCGTGAGGAAATTTGGGACAAGATTCATGTATAGACCATTTGCAATGGAGGATCCTAGAGAGAGTTAGGGTTGGGGACGATGACCGGAGCACCACCGGTGGTGGCCGGAGCTGCGCGCGAAGTTCAGAGGTTCAAAAGGTAGAAGATGACTCTAGAGCCGTTGGATGTGGTGAGACCTTCGACTAGAGGAGTGATCCAACGGTCACGTTTTAATTTCAAGTTGTGAAGGATCTGAGTTAATGAAACGCATCGTTTTATTTAGTGCTGATGCTGGGCTTAGTGAAAAGACTGATATCCACACACCCCTCATGGCCCAATCCATAGAATGAACTGAGCGTGTTTACTATCTGCACCGTGGTTTTATTATTTTTGTTTGATTTTCTTTTATTTTTTCATTTTATTCATGGTTCTTGATAAAATCATATAAAATTGAAAAATGATCCAATTAATCCCATTCTTTTTGCATTATACTCATGATTGAGTCTAGTATGTTTTAGAAAAAAAATATTTTCATTTTATGCATTTTTTGATTTTATGGGAATTTTATATTTTAATTGATATTAAAATGGTTATGTTTGATACCTAATTTTGTGGAATTTTGTGTGATCATGTGGTGATGATTTTGATCCTAATTTTTGTGTGTGATTAGGTTAGACATGTATGCCCCGATAGCATTTTTCTCACATTTTTGTGATGAAAATAGGTGTGGTTTCTAGATTGAGCTTTAGGTGCTTCCTTTTAGGGTTTAGATTTAGTACCTTGTGGTGTAGAATTTATTTCTAGGTCTTATTTGATGATTTGGTCTATGGAATTAATATGGTAGAGTCATGATTGACCTAGGTTCCCATAGTTATTTTTGTAGGATTTTACAATTGGTTTTAGTATTTTAGTTAGGATTAACTTTAGTACTAGGTTTTAGGTGATCCTAACTTACTAACTCAAATAGATTAACTTCTTTAATCCCCTTAGACTAGGGTTTTTCTTTGTTTGCCTTTGGTTGAGATTGAAGACACGTTGAAGACAAGGTGAGGATGCTTGGAGTTGCTTGAAGTTGCTTGGAGCTAGGAGTTGCTTGTGCCTGAAGGTGTCTGATGAAGATTTAGGAGGTAGGAGCCATAGGGAGAGCCTTATAACTAGAATGATTTCTTCCACAAATATGGAAAGCATCTTGTGCTTCCACTCCTCCCAATGACTAAAAGTCCTTCTAAGATAATAACATCTCTCCTTTGGAGGGATGAGTGGCTTTATTTGGGAAGTAGAACTTTGAGGGAACCAGTCTCTCATAATGATGAACCCTTACAGGCTTCCTTTGGTTGTCAATAAGTTGTTTATCATTTCCACTCATTCTGTTAAATCAATTGTCTTCTGGTTTGAGTATCTTGAAAGATGTTAGACTTGAGTTTGAAGATGAGGACTTCATTGAAGAGTGTGGAAGAGGATGATTCCTTGAGCATTGCCATTGCAGCTGAAGCTTGAAGAGCAAGAAGAACAAGTTGATACTTGAAGACCCAATGGAGATTGAGTGAAGAGATGAGGCTTGAAAAAGAATTGAAGGATGAAGTTGACACTTCCAGGTGATTGAAGATTACTCTGAGAAGCTGAAGCTTGTAGGGGAAGAAGACCAAGTTGATACTGGAAAAGAAAAGAGAGTTGAAGCTTGAAGACAAGTTGATACTTATGAAGAGGATTCAATTAAGATTGAGTGGAGAGCTGAAGCTTGAGGAATAAAGGATGTGTTGATACTTACATTGATGCATTGAGAGCCTGAAGGAATCAAGTTGACACTTGTAGTTAGGAGTGAAGCCTGAGGGTGGAATTGACTGAAGAGCTGAGGCTTGAAGAAAAGAGAATAAGTGGATACTTATGTTTGATGGGTTGAAACCTGGAGAAGCAAGTTGATACTTGTCATGGAGGATGATAGCCTTGAAGGGTGGTTGAAGTCTGAAGACTGGATTGCTGTCAGAAGAGCTGAAGCTTGGAATTGAAAGAGGGGTTGATCTGATTTCTTTTCTTGTCTATTTCCTTTTCTGTGCTGATGTGCCTTGTTTGACTTGCTTGATGCATTAGAATAAGTTCATATCTAGACCGACTTTAAACTAGGAGCATGACTGCACTAGAGGTTGAGTTGCTCCCTCTGCTTGTATTTTTACTGTATGGCTTTGCTTGCGGGTATTCGGTAGAGCCAAGCTCCCTTGCCCATGTGGTTTGTTTTGCTTGATAGCATTTCATTTCTTCTGTATTTTTGCAGTTTATGGTATCTTGCTTGATAGCACTTTATTTTATTTCTTCTGTATGATTGCAGTTTATGGTATCTTGCTTGATAGCACTTTATTTTATTTCTTCTGTATGATTGTTGTTATTCATATCTGGCTTGAGGTTGAGATGAGCTTGTGGAGGCTGCTGCCCCACACACATTTCCTCCCTCACTTGCATTGCATGCACTTTACAGTCGTTTACTGTTTACTGTTTAAGCTGATGCTTTATCTGTTTCTGTTTATCATTGACATGATCCCATAGGACTCTCACTTCCTTTGACAAGGAAGTGATGATTAGAACTTTAGGTTGAAACATATGCATGACAACTTCTAGGAGTTCCCTGTTTCAAACCTCAACCATAGGATGAATCCTTGGCATGACAACTGTTAGGACTTGATAGTCTCCCTTTAGTTGAGTATGTTCTCTTCTCATCCCAAAACAGCTTAAGATACAGTAATCATGAATGATTTCTTTCGTACGTTACGAGACTTAAGCTATCTGAGAAAGGATTGTTGGAGAGCTTATTTTCAATAGTCTGGATGTTTAGTATGGTACCCTTTGGGTGACATACGACGCATTCACTCTCAGGTCATAGTCTTTAGTGCGATTGAAATTGCAAACACAATAAAAAACAGTTCTTCCATAAAAGACAGAAAACAAACTTCAAACCTTTTTGCCCCGTGGGCCCATAATTCAAAGGAAGCTTTTTTGAAGAAAAGAGTGTCGTTAACTCCCAGTTCTACCACAAACGGTAACGCTTAAGTCTCCAAAGGTCGAGTTGCGTACATCCAACTGCTGGAACTGTTTGTTAACCCTACTCGATGAAACAGATGAATCTGAATTCCCGTAATCCGTATTATCTCGAACTACGTAAGCTCTGATCTCTCATGTCTGTTGAGAGTACGTAGGCACAATACTGATGTATTGGCGAGCCACCTTCCCCGTAACCCGTAGTTAGTCGAACTACGTTGACTCTGATTTCTCATTCTCTGATGAGAATACGTAGGCATAAAGTGCGACACTTTGCCGAGTCATTTCTTTTCTTTTTCAAGCCAGCCTTGATAGGTAGATAGATAAACCAACTCGTCCAGTAAACACAACAAGCGTGGATCCCATCGAGTACGATGGACGTGAGGGGTGCTAATACCTTCCCCTTGCGTAACCGACTCCCGAACCCAGACAACGGTTATGATGACCTTGTCTTATACCTTTTTCGTAAGGTTTTTCCGATCGTTCCGTTTCCCGCTCTGAGGGATAAATAACGAAAGGTGGCGACTCTTCTGTTTTTCCGGCACCTTATTTTTGCTGAAGCGACAGCTGGCGACTCTGCTGGGGATTTGATAGTTTCCTGGGATCCAACGTCCCGTATGCGAGTCAGTTTGGGGATCCGACGTCCCCTGCGAGAGTCAATCCTAGCGCTTGTATGATTACTTGTTAGGTTGTGTTTATTTATTGCATTTTTATTTCCCGCATTTTATTTTCAATATGATATGATTATCTATGCTGTTGTGGGAGGGGCATTCTGATGAGTGAGAAGCCAGACCCAGGCTTGAGTGAATATAACATTAGTTGTGGAAATTAGTGGGTGCGTGCTTGCTTGGCAGGCACTAGTGTCTCATGAAATCCACGCTCAGACGAGGTTCTCCCGGTTGACTTCTTTTTCAACCCTTTGGGTTGAGGGGGTTGTTGGTTTGGAGGATTGTCGACTCTGGGGACCGATCATTTGGGATTCAGCCGAGTGAGGCCGCTTCATGAGCTGGTGATGCCACACCTTCTGAGTATCGTATCACCCCTCTTGAATGTCTGTGACGCTGATGACCGCATAGGATGTCGAACTTGTGCCAGTTTAGGTCCATACTTGTGAGCAGGGTTGGGTTTGTTGCAGGAAACTTTGACCTTCAGACTACCTGGTTTTCTTGATAGTGAATCAGTTTTGTTGGTACCAGAGGTTCTCATCATCAGATGTATTTGTTCTTGACAGAGCAGGTTTATGATTGGGATCTGAGGATCTCATCTGCAGATGTATGTTTGTTCTTGACATAGCAGAATTTATGGTCCTGTATCAGAGGTCCTTATCTGCAGATGTATGTTTGTTCTTGACAGAGCAGAGTTTTGGTCCTGTATCAGAGGTCCTGTATCAGATGTGTGTTCTTGACAGGGCAGAGTTTTGGTCCTGTATCAGAGGTTCTGTATCAGATGTTTGTTCTTGACAGAGTAGAGTTTTGGTCCTGTATCAGAGGTCCTTATCATCAGATGTGTGTTCTTGACAGAGCAGAGTTTTGGTCCTGTATCAGAGGTCCTGTATCAGATGTTTGTTCTTGACAGAGCATATTTATGGTCCTATGTGTGTGTGTTCTTGACAGAGCAGATTCGTGGTCCGATACTAGGGTTTTCTTCTTATCAGAGATAGTGGTTGTTCTTGACAGAGCAACATCATGGTTTTGTTGATACAGAATCTTCGCAGCATAGTTGCCTTGATCTCCTGCTGCATGATTGCATTTTACATTGCTTTGCATACTCATTTGCATTTCATTAACGCGTGTCTGTGTTGCAGGTACCGTTTCCCCCCGATTCAGGATTTCTTGCCTCCTGTTGAATTATTATGGGTTCTCTGAGGAAGACCGTGGCTTACAAGCTCCCTGCCCCTGATGTGGTTCAGCTGACTGGTTTGATTGCTTTAGCAGATGATTCTGTGAGAGATGAATTCAGAAAGTCTTACGGCAAATTGTTCAGTTTGGTTCGTAAACCCTCTGTGTTTGAGTTGAATGGGTTGCACGCTCTGTTGCAGTTCTACGATCCTCCGTTGAGATGTTTTACTTTCCAGGACTTTGTTCTCGCACCCACGCTAGAGGAGTATGTTGATTTGTTAGGTGTGCCTATCAAGAGTCAGATGCCCTTTGTCCATACGGATGCTGAGCCTAATCTGGCTAGTCTAGCTCCGCCACTTCATCTGGATGCCTCCGAGTTGGTATTGTCTAGTTGGAACAAGGTTCCCAGTTTCTCCTTGCAGTTCTTGGTGGGAAAAGCTCAGCAGTGCGCCAAAGACGGATGTTGGGTCGTGTTCAACGCCATTCTCGCTTTGTGCATATATGGCATCATTCTGTTCCCCAATATGCCTGACTTTGTGGACTTCGACGCCTTCCACATCTTTGCTTCAGGGAATCCAGTCCCTACCTTGATAGGAGATGTCTACCATTCCATCCACTACAAAAACAAGAACAGAAGGGGCAAGAATGTCTCGTGCTATGTGCCCCTACTCTATAAATGGCTTGATAGTCATCTACCCAAGAGGGGTCCCTTTGTTTCGTTTGCAGCCATAGCTGAGTGGTCCGAGCGTTTGATGAGTCTATCAGCGGAGGATATTGCCCGGTTTGATAGAGATAGGTTGGGTACTGAGATTATCTTCAGCTGCAGCGGGTTTCCGAACGTGCCTTTGATAGGCAGGAAGGGCTGTATCAACTATAATCCATCTTTGCTGGTCCGACAGTTTGCTTATGCTCTGAGAACTCCACCGAAGGATGAAGAGGTGCAGGAATCTCTGTACCTCACTGGTCTTCTAGAAGGGGATATGTTATATAAGCTTCAGCGCGCTTGGAATGGTATCAGTAAGAGGGGAAAACCATTGGTGGGGAGAAGTAATAGTTAGGCCTACACTCCGTACGTGACATGGATCAGAGCCAGAGCAGATGCTATAGGGATGCCGTTTCCTCCTGCCAAGCCAGAAAGCCCTCCAGTGATTGAAGAGCCTACCACCGTGCCCATTCAGCAGCATAATCAGGTGTTAGCTGAGCGAGATGAATTGAAGAGGGCAAATGAAGAATTGGAGAAAGAATTGGTTCAACTCAGGAGCGAGAGAAACGAAGCTGTTCATTCCTTCAAGAGGCAGACCGAGCTGGTGAACCAGCTAGGAACAGATTTGACTAAGCAAATAGTTGAGCGTGAGCGCATGGGTCGAGACTTCAAAGTTGTTAACGATGTACTGGCCACGAAGAAGCAGCACTTGGACGAATCGTATCGGAGAATATCCAAGTTTAACCAGCACTGGAAGGCCTCCCTAGCCAACTGGAAAGAGCGGGAGGACAAGCTGATGCAACAGATCTCTAAGCTGAAAGCCCAGGTGAAGGCTAGTGAGAAGAGGTTTGGTGAAGAAACCGCTCGCAGATATGCCACCGAAGGCCAGCTCAACAGGGCTCTTGCTAACCTGAAGGAGCGCAAACTGACGTTTGAGTTCAAGAAGCGGAAGCTAGAAGATTGTTTCGGCGAAGGAGCATGGGAAGATTCGGTCGAAGGTCTTCAGTACACCATTATGCAGAGGGAGTTACTCGTCGAAGGGTTGCTCACTCGGCCTGATCATCCAGAAACGAAGGGGTTGTTAGAAGAGTTTCGCGCCCGTGGCCGTGCTTGACTATTTGTATTCCTTTTGTTTGATCATTGTTGTATGCTGACCATCACCAGGCTTGTTGGCTGAGGTCATGCTGTTGATTCATCTTGTACTCACTGATGTTGTGTACTGCCTTGATGGGCTTTCTTCATGTATATGAGATGTTATTTCCATGATTGGACTCGAACTTCTTATTATCAGCACTGGCACTCAGGCACTAGGGTCGGTGGAAATCTCCCTAACGCACAGACACACGTTTGCATTTGCATGAAGCATTTGCATAACGAGCACTTTGTCGTTTTTCCTAACCCTTTTGTGTTTTCAGGTTGTTTCAGGTTGTTCCAGGATTGATCAGATACCTATCCACCGCTATCCGACCAGAGCAAATCAAACCAGAATCATGGAGCAAGTGCAAACTGATGTTCAAGAACTCCGCGAAAGAATGGATCGCTTCATGGAGCTCATGCAAGCGGTCGCCAATGGCCAGGATCAGCTCAGAACCTTGGTTCAACCTCTGATTTCAAGGGTCGATAGCAATGGCGTACTCCATGGTGGGACTGTCCCAACCCCTCCACCTGTTGAAACTCCTTAGAATGGTGTCCCCATGACCGGGGGGAATGGCAGTGCCAACGGCAATGTGATAGCTAACATGGGACTCAACGGTAATACGACGGGCGTCGATAATGGGAATTTTGAAGCTAACGTCAATGTTGGACTGGGCAACAGCAATGCAGGTGTTGGGAATCTGTTTGGGCCTCAGCCGTGGTTAGAAGACCGCCAAGACGATGTGTTCTCTCAGAGAGGTGTTGAGGGGGAGCTGACTGCTGAAGCACGTCTAAGGTTCAAGGCACTCGAGGATAAGATGAGGAATATCGAGAATCAGAACACCCTGGGTGTTGATATGTCCAAGTTGGGACTAATTGCTGATTTCAAGGTGCCTCCCAAGTTCAAGGTACCTGACTTTGAAAAGTACAAGGGCACCACTTGCCCTCGTGTCCACCTGAGATCATATTACAGAAAAATGTCCGCTCATTCTGAGGACGAGAAGTTGCTGATGCACTTCTTTCAGGATAGTCTGTCCGGACCCTCCCTCGAATGGTACATGAGTCTGGAATCTACCAGTGTGCGCACGTGGAAGGACCTTGCTGAAGCATTTGTGCACCACTACCAATATAACAGTGACTTGGCCCCGAACCGAGTCCAACTGCAGAATCTGTCGCAAAGGAACAACGAAGGGTTCAAGGAATACGCCCAACGGTGGCGTGAGTTGGTAGCCAGTGTTCAGCCGCCGATGGTTGAACGTGAGCTTGTGCAAATGTTCGTAGCCACCCTCCTAGGGGTTTATTATGAGAAATTGGTCAGCGGTATGTCCGGAACCTTCTCAGATCTCATTATCACGGGTGAGCACATTGAAAATGGGATCAAACTGGGGAAAATTCAAGGTGATTCATCCTCAGCTGGAGGAGGCGGAAAGAAACCTTATGGTGGCAAAAGACGGGAAGGAGAAACGAGCGTTGTGTCTAACGCTCGAAGGAAGGGTAAAGGCCCTCACCAACAGGTGGCCAGCATAACTATCCCGGCAGTCCAACAGCCGCAGCAGCAGCAGCAGCAGCCGAACCAACAAGGGTACAGAAAGTATCAGAATCGGGCACCTCTGTCGAGTCGTCACCTCGAGACACCGCCCATGTCCTACGCTCAACTATTGCAGACTCTGTTCCAGCTACAGTTGATCCAGAAGAGAACCTTGGCTCCCTTGACAGGGGCACCTCCGCCAGGTTATGACACGAATGCGACTTGTGAGTTTCACTCAGGGGCACCAGGCCACACAATAGAGAATTGCAAAGCCTTCAAGCACAAGGTACAGGACATGATGGATGCCAAGATCATCAACTTCTCAGATAATGTGCCAAACGTCATGAAGAACCCTATGCCGAATCATAGGGGAGGTGGAGTAAACGCCATTATTGAAGACGAGAGTTTGGATTTGTTGACTGATGTCAGAGATCTGAAGACACCGTTTAGCTTCGTTAAAGCTAAGCTGATGAAAAGAGGTTTCTTTCCAGGTTGCGGAGAGCTGTGCATGGGCTGTGCGACAAGTCCTGATGGATGTGAACAGCTGAGAGAGGGGATTTAAAGTCTGATGACCGAGGGAATCCTGCAATTTAGCCGAAGGGTCGAAAGCGGATCGGGAGAGGTAATGCTGAAGCAGGATGATGAGGTTGCCACCATCACCATCCCTCGCCAGACGATAACTATTTCTGCACCCAGACCGCCCACAATTACCATCACCAAAGCTGGGCCGATACCGTTTGAAAGCACTAATGCTGTCCCATGGCATTACAGGGCAGAGGTCTACTGCAACGGACAGAAGTTGGAACTAGAACCGTTCGGGTCGTCTGTGGAGAACCTAGCGGGCGTTAGCGGAATTACTCGCAGCGGAAGAGTGTTTGCACCACCTGAGGTCGTGGCGGACAAAGCGGACAAAGCTGATGCAACTGATAAAGGGAAAAGTAAAGTCGTTGAAGAGATCCCTCGTGGGGTAGACAAAGACTTACTTGTTAAAGACGCTGAGGAATTTATGAGGTTGATTAAAAAGAGTGACTACAAGATTGTGGATCATCTCCATCAGACACCCTCAAAGATTTCCATCCTGAACCTGTTGCTGTGTTCTGAAGCACACCGCAACGCACTGCTGAAGGTGTTGAACGCCGCATATGTACCGCAAGAAATATCGGTAAACCAGCTGGAAGAGGTCGTAGCCCACGTGAATGCTGGAAATGGGTTAGGGTTCACTGACCTAGAGCTGACGCCGAAGGGGAGGAACCACAATAATGCCCTCCACATCTCGATAGAGTGTAGGGGAACAATCATGTCTCACGTGTTGGTAGACACTGGGTCGTCGCTCAATGTTCTTCCGAAGAAAGCATTGATGAAGTTAGATACTCGCGGAGTGATTTGCACACCTAGTGATCTGGTTGTGAAAGCATTCGATGGAACCAAAAGCCATATTTTCGAGGAGGTGACGTTGCCAATCCAAGTTGGGCCGGAAACATTTGATGCAATCTTTTACATTATAGACATCATGCCTGCCTACAGCTGTCTCTTGGGCCGGCCATGGATCCATTCTGCGGGTGCCGTGACCTCCACGTTGCACCAGAAACTCAAGTATGCTGTCGGAGGTAGCATCGTGACTGTATGTGGCGAGGAAGACATAATGGTGAGCCATTTGTCGTCCTTCAAGTATGTTGAGATGGATGGGGAAATCCAGGAAACCCTATGCCAAGCGTTTGAAGCTGTTAAAGTCAAGGACGTAGCTCCTGTAGTCACTGAAAAGCCAGAGATGACTCTCTCCTCCTTCAAGGAAGCCCGGGTTGTTGTCCAAGCCGGATCTATCCCAGGATGGGGGCGAATTTTGGAGATACCTAACAAGCAAGACAAGTTTGGGTTGGGGTATTCTCCTGGAGCTGAAGCCTCCTCTTCTAGCAGTGCGTCGCGAGGTAAAGGGCCGATCCAGTTCACCAGCGGCGGGGTGATATTTGAAAGCGTCAACGCGGTGTCTGAAGACAGCGGAGATAGCGACTGTGACTTAGACTCTTGGATCCAGCCGAGCAAGCCAGGCGAGAGCCTCAACAACTGGTCCGTCAAGGATATCATCCAGATGACAAGCGGAGAGTAATGATTTACTTTTCCAATCATTGTACAACCCTATGTCCTACCCGGGGCATAGCGGTTTTATTGTCAGGGCCTTGTTTGATTATGTACATGCATTTTATCAATAAATCAAAAGGCGTTTTTCTTTGTATTCAAATATTGTGATCTCTGTTATTCCTGTTTTATATTTGTTTTGAAAAACAATAAAATGGCAATGGGGTTTGTGCTAACCTGCATATCCTTGTCTTAAGCTTAACCCTTGTTATTGCAGGATCCACATAGCAGATGACATCGACTCTAGACCTTCTACGACTCACTTCAACTTCGATTGCCCGATTTATCAAGCCGAAGAAGAGATTGATGAAGATGAAGACCTTCCTGAAGAGTTGGCCCGCTTGTTGAAACAAGAAGAGAAAGTTATTCTGCCTCATGAAAAGGAGATCGAGATTATGAATTTGGGTTCTGAAGAACTTGTCAGGAACGTCAGATAGGGGCTGCATTGCAGAGTGATGTCAAGCAGAGATTGGTCGAGATGCTAAGAGAGTATAGTGACGTCTTTGCTTGGTCATACGAAGATATGCCCGGACTTGACGCTGACATCGTGGTCCACCACTTGCCGCTGCGAGAAGATTGTCCCCTCGTTAAGCAGAAGCTTAGGAGGACGCGACCAGATATGGCCGTTAAGATCAAAGAAGAAGTGTAAAAGCAGCTTGATGCTGGCTTCTTAGCGGTCACTACCTACCCTCCGTGGGTCGCCAACATAGTACCTGTACCGAAGAAAGACGGTAAGGTGCGAATGTGCGTCGATTATCGGGATTTGAATAGGGCGAGCCCTAAGGATGATTTCCCGCTCCCTCATATTGATGTGTTGGTCGACAATACAACCCAGTTCTCTGTATTTTCGTTCATGGATGGCTTCTTCGGTTACAATCAGATCAAGATGGCGCTGGAGGACATGGAGAAAACTACGTTTATCACGCCTTGGGGAACGTTTTGCTACAAGGTAATGCCTTTCGGTCTGAAGAACACAGGGGCCACTTACCAAAGAGCAATGGTTACTTTGTTTCTTGACATGATTCATCATGAGATTGAAGTCTATGTTGATGACATGATTGCGAAGTCCCAAACGGAGGAGGGGCATCTGGTCAATTTGCTGAAGCTTTTTGAGAGGCTTAGGAAGTTCAAGTTGAGGCTGAATCCTAACAAGTGTACTTTCGGAGTACGGTCCGAAAAGTTACTGGGGTTTATCGTGAGTGAAAGAGGCATCGAGGTTGATCCTGCGAAGATTAAAGAGATACAAGAAATGCCAGTGCCAAAAACAGAAAAAGAAGTTCGTGGTTTCCTGGGCAGAATAAACTACATTGCAAGGTTTATTTCTCAGCTCACGGCCACGTGTGAACCGATGTTCAAACTACTAAAGAAAGATCAGGCGATTATCTGGAACGAGGATTTCTAGAAGGCATTTGATAAGATAAAATAGTATTTGCAGGAACCTCCGATCTTGATACCCCCAGTGGTCGGACGACCCTTAATCATGTACTTGACAGTTCTTGAGAATAGTATGGGGAATGTTCTCGGTCAGCATGACGAGACGGGCAGAAAGGAGCATGCCATTTACTATTTGAGTAAAAATTTCATAGACTGTGAATCTCGTTACTCAATGCTGGAGAAAACGTGTTGTGCACTAGCCTGGGCTGCCAAACGCTTACGACAGTACATGCTCAATCACACAACCATGCTAATTTTGAATATGGATCCGATCAAGTACGTCTTTGAGAAGCAAGCGCTTTCGGGCAGGATTGCCAGATGGCAGATGGTGTTGACGGAATATGACATTCAGTACGTTTCCCAGAAGGCCATCAAGGGAAGTGTATTGTCTGAATACCTTGCCGAACAGCCAATCGAGGATTATCAGCCGATGAAATTTGAATTCCCTGATGAGGATATCATGTTTCTTAAAGCGAAGGATTGCGATGAACCGTTGCCCAACAAGGGGCCAGATAGGAAATCCCAGTGGAAATTGATATTTGACGGGGCGGTTAATTCTTACGGAAGTGGCATAGGGGCAATCATCACGACCCCCCATGGATCCCATATCCCGTTTACTGCGAGACTGACGTTTCCGGTCACCAATAATGAAGCGGAGTACGAAGTATGCATTATGGGTCTAGAAGAAGCAATTGATTTGAGAATCAAGAACCTAGATGTATATGGTGACTCGGCGCTTGTGATTAACCAGATTAAAGGGGAGTGGGAGACTCGTCAATCGAATTTGGTGTCGTACATGAACTATGCCAGAAGGCTGCTTCCGTTCTTTGATCGAGTGGAACTCCATCATGTGCCCAGGGCCGAAAATCAGATGGCTGATGCCTTAGCCACGTTGGCTTCGATGTATAAAGTCAATTTTTGGAATGAAGCTCCAAGAATTGTCCTTTCTCGTCTTGATAGACCTGCATTCGTCTTTGCGATCGAGGAAGCCTCCCATGGCAAGCCATGGTTCCATGACATCCAGACCTTCCTTATGACTAAGGAGTATCCTGCAGGAGCGTCAACCCAGGATAAGAAGACTCTGAGGAGGCTGTCTGGAAATTTTTATCTCAACCCTGATGGAGTTTTGTATAAAAGAAACCACGATCTCGTGCTACTCAGATGTGTAGATGAGAAAGAAGCGGGAATGCTCATGGAAGAAGTCCATGAAGGCACATTTGGTACGCACTCCGGCGGGCATGCTATGACGAGAAAGATCCTGAGAGCAGGATACTACTGGCTGACGATGGAGTCTGATTGCTTCAAATTCGCGAAGAGATGTCATAAATGCCAGATTTATGCTGATAAGATTCATGTGCCGCCGTGCCCGTTAAATGTCATGTCCTCCCCGTGGCCGTTCTCCATGTGGGGCATCGACATGATAGGCAAGATCGAGCCCACGGCATCTAACGGTCATCGCTTTATTCTAGTAGCTATCGACTACTTCACCAAGTGGGTGGAGGAAGCCTCGTATGCTAATGTGACCAAGCAGGTGGTGGCTAAATTCATAAAGAGGGACATCATCTGTCGTTACGGAGTTCCTGAGCGGATCATTACTGATAATGGTTCGAATATGAATAACAAGATGATGAAGGAGCTGTGCCAGAGTTTCAAGATTGAACACCACAACTCATCTCCTTACCGGCCAAAGATGAATGGCGCCGTTGAAGCGGCCAATAAGAACATTAAGAAGATTGTGCAGAAGATGGTTGTGACCTACAAAGATTGGCACGAGATGTTGCCATTTGCATTGCAAGATTATCATACCACGATACGTACGTCAACCGGGGCAACTCCTTTCTCCTTAGTGTACGGTATGGAAGTTGTCCTACCGTTAGAAGTGGAGATCCCTTCTTTGCGAGTTTTGGTTGACGTGAAACTCGATGAGGCAGAATGGATTAAGAACCGACTAAACCAACTCAGCCTGATGGACGAGAAGAGGCTAGCATCGATTGCACATGGTCGTCTGTACCAAAGTCGAATGAAGAAAGCCTATGATAAGAAGGTGCGTCCTAGAAGCTTTCAGACGGGTGATCTCGTCCTGAAGAAGATTCTTCCTCCACACTCCGATCACCGGGGCAAGTGGACTCCCAATTACGAAGGTCCGTACGTCGTCAGCAAGGTCTTCTCGGGAGGAGCTTTATTGTTATCCACGATGGATGGCGAAGATTTTGCATCCCCGGTGAACGCGGACGCAGTTAAAAAATACTTTGCTTAAAAATGACCCGCTGGAAAGAAAAAGAGTATCCAGGCAAAAATGGGGCATCCCGGCGAACCATAAAAAAGGAAAAGGGTTTGGGAAAAAATTAGGGATATAAAAGAAAAGAATGTACACCCGCAAAGTCGAAAACCCGGATGGGCGACTTTGGCAAAAAAGGGTATCCCGGTGAATCGAAAACCCGGAAGGGCGATTCAGGCAAAAGTTAGGGATTTGAAAAAGCAAATGACTGCGTTCCGCATGTGGACTTTCATTGTTTAGTGGTTCGGAAGACCTGAGGGCCGTTTATCTGAATCAATCTCTTCTGAAGCTGAAGCGTCGGAGAAGTATCAAAGTCGAGTGGGTCATAGAGGGATCAACTCATGGTGTTCGTCTACGCCTCATTGCCGACATTTGTATATACTGATGTATATTTATGTTTTATTTTTGCGCGGCTTCCTCATTCCAGGAGCTTGCCTCTGTTGTAAAACATTTTTACCCATTCAGGGGTTCGTTATCAATAAAATGTATACTATTCAGCAATTCTGTGTGTTTGTTTAGCATTTACCTGTTTTGTTTGCGGGAAAAAAATGCCGATGTTTTTGACAAAATGCGCATACATAAACTTACTGGCCTAGGCCACTGATTGTTGAAACAATGAATTACTTGAACATTGTCACAAGATGATAACCTTGATAGGTCCCTTTTGAGAAGGGTATCTTGTCTGTTTGTTTGTGTTGATGCAGGTGTAGCATATACCAGACAGTGCGCTGTGCGCACCCCCAAGCAGGATGATTCCTTCTTCTCCAGTAAAGTTCGGCAGCCTCTCCCCACAGAGTTTGAACGTGAGATCGCAAAGCATTGATATGTTCTCCCCAGGCAGAGGAGATTCTCTCCCCAATCAGATGCATCCCGAAGGGTCGGCATCTCCCCAGTTGAGTCATATACTGAAGTGTGCAGCATTCGATAGTTCAAGACTGAAGTCTCCAGCGGAATCGAGATTCCCCATAGAGTCGTACTCTCCCTAGCAAGCAGGGTGATTCCTTCTTCCCCAGCCGAGTTTGCAGTTCCCCAAGAGAGCTGAGTCCTTGGAAAGCAGTTCGGGCCATGATTGGTCGTCCCTAGTAGAGTGTTGAATAGTTGATGCTGTATTTCCCCATCGGAGTCGTTACCTCCGGGAAGGTTGGCTGCGAATGCCGTGCAGTTTATTTCTGCGATTGACATCGCTTTCCTCAGCAGGTCTGGGTTCTCGTAGAGCTTCGTTCCCCTGCATCAGTCAACTAAAGTTTGCTTCCCCATGCGGAGTCCGATTGAGATTGGCGTGACCTTTTCTCCGTGGCAGGATGATTCCTTCCCCCACCAGAGTGGTTCTTTCTCCTTGACGGGAGGATTCTCCCTTCAGCATTTATTTTGCTGACAGGGTCGCAGCATTTTGCATGATTGCATAGCATTTATCAAAAAACGCGTAGCATTTCCACCGTGTGGAGCATTGCGTCGTTGTCAAAGCATATGCATATGAAACATGAGCTAGGTCGTTATTGTTCTTGTTTTGCAGGTGTTCCTCCGCGGAGCCGCTTGCTCAAGATAATTCTTGGATTCCCCCAGCAGAACGGTTTGATCAAGATGATTCTTGAATTCTCCCCAGCAAATTCATTTGCTCAAGATGATTCTTGAAATCCCCAGTGAAGTCGCCAGAGTTGGTTGCTCAAGTTGATGCTTAGAGTCCCCGGCAGAGTGTTTGCTTAGGATGATTCCTGAAATCTCCAGCAGAGTTATTAGTCCAGGATGATTCTTGAAGTCCCCGACGAAGTTATTTGTTCAAGATGATTCTTGAAGTCCTCAGCAGAGATGACTCACCCAGAATGATTTCTGGATCCCCGAAGCATAGTTACTTGATAGTTCTCCAGAATCCCCAGCGGAGATGTGTCATCCCCAGCAGATTTCTAAGCAGCGAAGTTGAAACTTCCCTCGAAGACTTGATGATTGAAGTCCAACCGTATTGACGAAGCAGTTCTCTCAGCTGATGTGGAGTGCCTGACGGTAGAAGTTGGATATCCCCAATTGGTTCATGATTGACTGAGAATTCCATCCTCGACTTACTGACGAAGGCCGGCTGACGCCCGAAAATTTCTTTGAATGCCCGACGACATGATTAACTTGATTGTTGACCTGATGAGTCCCGAGGAATTTTGATGCCTGACAGCATGATCGACCATGTATCGCCGGTTACCGTGTGACCAATCCCCCAGCTAGTTGTCGTGCAACTAATATTTCAGTTTTCGAAGATTTGTTCCCATCAGAGTACCGTGTACTCGTGCAGTTGGCAAATTTCCGGGTTTGTCGGTATTCAACTGTCTCGCACCTTGATTTGTTGAGAACCGTTCACTTCTCACCCAGTCAGGTCCAAGCCGTTTGAATATGGGCAGCTGTTGCACCCCAAAATTTGCCCAACTTTTCTTTACCTAGCTTGTGTTTCATTTCATTCACATTAGCATTACCATTTGCATTTCATAGACATGTGTGCAGGAGATCAAGAGGTATGATTACCCATTAAGGGCTACACAAGACCTTGAAGCTAGCTAAAGAGCTTATTCAAGTGTTCAAGGGTTGATATCCTTGTCAGAGAAGTTAAAAGATCCTCAGAGAGAATGGTTGAAACCAAGAGTGTGTGCCTCTTAACTTGAGAGTTATGGGGAAGACCCTCAGATGATTCTGAAGCCATGAAGTTGGACTTGAAGCCTTGAGAGAGCTTATGAGATGTCTTGAAAGCCATCATGAAGCCTATATAGGTCATTGTGCAAGATTAAGAAGACTCATCCATAAATGGTGTAATTAGGGTTTGATTGGGTCAACCCTAGGTCAACTGATGATTTGAACAAGGTTGAGACCTAATTCAAAGGCCATGTGATCATGGATTGATACATTGAGATGTTATAAGGATGATTCCAAGGTCAACTCATCATGATTGAAGAGTCTGAGAAGTTTCAAGCTAGGGTTTCTAAGGCTTGACAGTGTAAAATCCCCTAGTTTAACCCCTATCTTCAAGGCAGTTTAGCTCAAGATGTGATTGTTATCTCATCCCACCCCCAACATGAATGTTTTATAGCATGCGCTTAGCTTTAATTTTAGTGCTAGAAGTCCTTGATAGGATTTGTAGAACTCAAGTTATGACTTTGACAAGTTACAGGTCATCTGAGGTATGTGAACTTGGGGGCTTGAAAGTTACCCAACTTGCATCAAACTTTTGCCCAAGAAGGATGATTCCTATGAACTTTTGGTCAACATGAATGTTGTTCCTTATCCTCTTAGCTTTCTAGGGAGTACTAGAAGTCCTTGATAGGATTTTTATAACTCAAGTTATGGATTTGACTAGTCAAGGGCATTTTGGTCATTTGGAGATTACAGGTCATTTCAAGCATAAGGCCATAACTCCCATTTCCAAGTTTCAAATGGGAAAATGTTCAACATCAAACTTGTTTAAAATGATGTTTTAAGGCTAGTAAAGAGGTCATGAGATGTTGGAATTACTTGTAGCTCAAAGTTACAAAAATGACCTAAAATAAGGGTATAAGTTAAATAAACCAAAGTTGGAAATTGATATTTTTGACCTACACATCCAAAACAAGGCATGTAATATATCATTTTGACTCTAGAAAACATTTTAAGAACATTGGTTAAGCCACATTTTTGAGTTGAGGTCCAATTTGTGGACTTGCTTTGAAAAGTAGTTACTTACATCATAAGTAACATTTGCAAAACCTAGAATCAAGGCATAACCAAGGCCCTTTGCAAGGTAAACACTTTCAAAATGTCACTAGGGGAGAAATTGGAAGAGAATGGGATTGGTTTCAAGATGCAAGCAGAACTATGCATATCATGGCATATGGTTGAAAATCTCATGACATGAGAGATTGAAACTCTCATTAGAAGGATCTAGAGGATTCTAGATCATCCATACATCATCTATATATTGAGTAGAGGTGATCCAATGCAAAGGTTGGTGATGATTGAAGGAGAGAGCATAGATTGATATTGAAATTTCACAGCTTTCAACTGAATTCGGTTTCACCAATATCTTCACTTTCCATCCATTTTCTTGTTTGCAACTTCTTCCATGGATGTTAGGGATTGAGTTCAGATCATAATCAAGAGGAATTCGTGGCTGATTGGTGTTTGTCATACCCTAAATTTGTCCGCCAACTTTTGTAAATATTTTCGCATTTTATTTCGCATTTTTCACGCCATTTAGACACGTGTCCGCCTCCGATTGAGCGTTTTTCAAATCATGATTATTTTGGCCAATGGGAGCGCGACACGTGGCCTAAGGGCATTTTCGCAAATATTTCAATCCTTTTAATTTCTCTTTTTCCTTGCAAATATTACTGTTTTGTTCATTTTTTATTTTTATCACCTATTTAATTTAATTAGATGTAGAATTTTGTTTTATTATATTTTTAGAATTAAAATAGTTATTTATTTATTTCTTTAGAATAGATTTTATTTTAATAGTTTTTTAAATAGATTTCTTAATTTAGTTAGAATTTTTATTAGAAATAGTTTTTTATGTATTTAGAATAGAAATAGATTATTTTTATAGCATAGATTTAATTTGTTTTTAGAATTATTTTAATATTATAATTAATTAGATTTGATTTAATTTTAGAGATATTTTAGGATTTTAAAATTAAGTTAGTAATGTTAGAGATATTTTAGGATTTTAGAATTAAGTTAGTAATGTTAGAGATATTTTAGGATTTTAGAATTAAGTTAGTAATGTTAGAGATATTTTAGGATTTAAATAGTTTTTAGATTTAGATTTTTTATTCTAGAGTTTTAACGGTTTTTTTAATTTTATTAAAAATAGTTTTTATTTTTAAATAGATTTAATTATATTGTTTAGAATTAGTTTAAATAGGTTTCTTTTTAATATTGTTTAAAAATGAATAGATAGAATAATGTTTAGTGTATTTTTATTATTAGGAGTTAAATAGAGTTTTATTTTGTTTTGTTTTGTGTGGATTTTATTAAGTTTTTTAGGATTAGTTAGAGTTATTTAGAGTTTTTTAGCTTATTTACTTATTTATTTATTATTTTATTAAGAATATTTAGTTTAATTAGAATAGATCATTTGACTAGGATTAATTGTTATTTATTATTTTATTTTTATTTTCTCTTTTAATTATTTATTTATTATTTATTAATTAGATTTTTATTCTTATTATTAGATTTTATTTATTTAACATTAATTAGGTTATTAGTAATTAGTTATTTTATTATTATTATTTATTTATGTTAGATTAAGATTATATCATTTTTTCAGTATAGCTTTTAATTATTAATTAGACTTTTTTTTAATTTTTATTAGTTCTTTTTATTTAATTGTTAATTTAGGTTAGTCTAGTTAAAACAATTAGTGAGTTTTTTTAGCAGCATAAGTCATTATTAGCCAACATCATTAATTAATTTAAATAAGTTACTTAATCAGTCATTTAGCCATAAACTGTGCCACATGTCAGCATCCCTATTTAAAGGGCACTATTCATCGTCTCCTTCAGAGGAGACAACCCTAGCCGCCAGCCATCCTTCCAACCTATCGTCTGCAAATCATTAACATCCCAACAACCATCATCCGTTTTTCACAATCCAGCAAACTAATTCCTTCATCTTCCTCATAACACCTCTCTCTTCCGTAAAAAAAATCTCCAACAAATTCATTGCCATTCCCATTAACTCAAAAACAACTTGTTTTAAATCTCAGAAAACCAAACTCCGTTCTTCGTTCAAACTCCACTCAACTTCAAACAAATCCCATAAACAAATCTGTGTTTTATGTTTCCAAGCTTTCATCGATGGAGATTGAAGCAAAACCCTTCCATGTTGCAGATCTCATTGTTTTGTGAAGTTTAAACTCTTCACATTCTGATTCCATTCAAAGCTATTTCGGTTTCCAAACAAAATCTGTGCACGCTCCTACAACATGACAACAAATCTGACATTATTTTCCACCGATGCATCTTCAAAACACCAACAACATTTCCTTCCCGTAAACCGTAGTTGAATCCCACCGCTACACTTCCCAACTTCAACCTCTCCAAATCTCACCTTCAACAAACCACAACCTTCAAGCTCTCAACCAAACCCAGATTTCCGTCTAATACCAAAACCCCCCTTTTTTTTCATCGCCGACACCACTGTATTCACTCACCGACACCTCCGCATACGCTAATCCGTTCTTCTCTGCGACAAAATCCTCATCATACCTTTTCTCCATCACAAACCCAACCGCGAATATCAAACTTCAACCCGAAAATCAACATTGCAAAACCCTTTGATATTTTCTTCAACAGCATCCGACCTATACCCAACCTTCATGTTCTTCGCCGTTAAAACACCAAAAACTCAGATTCAACATCCCAGGAATCACCACCTTCAACCAGACCAATAACTACAAACATAAACAAATGGAAGTGAGAAACGAAAAATCGAAACGGAAAGAAAAGAGACGGAGTCACAAAAATGATGAAGCAAGCATGAGAGAAAATGCGAATAGAGAGCGAGAGTGAGCGGTGAGGGTGAGTGAGGGAGAAGACCATCTGAGTCTTCATCTTTTTTTTTATTATTTAATTTGGTTTTTTCTTTTTATTTTATTATTTATCATTGTGCTGGGCTTTGTAGCCCGTATTAGACTGAACACCCTCCATGTTTTAATTCAGACCCCCTCCCC
This sequence comes from Lathyrus sativus, assembly GCA_963859935.3. Lineage (NCBI taxonomy): Eukaryota > Viridiplantae > Streptophyta > Magnoliopsida > Fabales > Fabaceae > Lathyrus > Lathyrus sativus. The sequence goes on from OZ012739.1 coordinate 608,744,788, forward strand.
TGTTTCATTACTGACTCTGGGCTCATAAGCCCAACCGTTTTTCGGGCTGCTAACCCCCTTTTTTTCTCCTAACACCTCCCCGTTTTCATTAGTAAATTCATTTTCTTTTGTTTTCTCAATTTATTATTTACTATGTAAATTATATTTTGCCAAAAAAAACATTTTGGTTATATATATACATATATATATATATATTAATTTAAGGTTCTATTTATATTTTGAAATTTTATTATTCTGTAAATACATATTATATTAATTTTATTTATTTCTTTTAAGAATTTTGATACTTTATTATTATTTTTTTTCTGTTATAACTTTTTTTATTATGTATATTATATATTAATTTCTTTATAGTTTTTATATATATATTATGTTTATAAGTTTTTATATTACTTCTTTTAGAAGTTTATTCCATCTTTATTCTTAAGGTTGGATTCCATTTCTCATTTGATATTTGACATTTTGTTCCATTTTTTGGTCGATGACGAGACCTCCGTAATTCATTACCAGTCAAATTATTGATAGGTAATGTTGGATCTGAGACCACCTCTTTTCTCTCTTCATTACTTGTCCCGACCCGATTCAAAACTTTGTCAAACAATTTTCAAAATCAAATTATCTTTGTATTGAATTAAAAAGAGGGGATTAAGTGTAGACTTTCTTCCTCTCTGAGTGTTAGGATGCCCACTGTAGTGAGGGTGGTTCCGACACTCGTCTTTCAATACGAAGACGCTTCCCGTCCATTTTCAAATCTCATCTCCTTAAAATCATTTCTTTGTATTGAGCTAAAAAGAGGATTGGGTGTAGACCCCTTCTTCTTCGAGCGTAGGGATGCCCACTGTAGTGAGGGTGGTCTCGATGCTCGTTTGTCAATACAAAGACGCTTCCACCCCTTTTGCTCTTAAAACCTCGGTCTCGTACCGAGTCCATTTTCAAACCATAACAAATTGATTTCTCTTTGTATCGAATTAAAGAGAGAAGATTGGGTGTAGACCTCTTCTTCTCCGAGTGATGGGATGCCCACTGTAGTGAGGGTGGTCTCGACACTCGTATTTCGATACAAAGACGCGACTTTATCCACCACCTCTCCTTCTTCAACTTCCTTCCACAATTTTCACACCTAAAACCTCGGTCCTGTACCGAGTGCATTTTCAAATCTTTTCATAACAAAAACTTGAATGGTCGTGGAGTGGTTAGGCGTAGGCCTTCTCCTATCCCGAGTGCTGACGTTTACCGTAGGGTTCTCTGTCGCAAAAAGCGCTTACCATTCAAAACCAAAAGCACTTTAATAAGAGAATGAAGTTCTCTTTGTGTTGAACTAAAGAGAGAGGATTGGGTGTAGTCTTCTTCCTCTCCGAGTGTCAGGATACTCACTGTAGTGTGTGTGGTCTTGATACTCGTCTTTCAATACGAAGACGTTACGTTCGCCACACATTTTTTACAACAAAAACTTTGAGATAAAGAATTGGGTACTACCCGTAGGGGTTACTATCCGAGGACTTATCTCCCCCCTAAAGACAATCTCACCAATCAACATGACACCTTGCCTCGCATGGCGAAAACCAGTCTTCCAAAGGATATGTTACGTCCGTTCTACCGCAAACAGGTACGCATAAGTCTCCAAACGAGCGAGCAGCAAAACACCTAAACTGCTAGAATGCGCACGATAACATCATCCACAAAACACACCGGTTATCCGCACCGTAGGCACGAACTACGTTGCTCTGATTTCTCATGCATAATGGGAATACGTAGGCATAGGATTGCGATATCCTAGCGAGCACCCTCTTTTCTTTTTCACCCCTTTCCCAGAAAGGCATGCTACGTCTGTTCTACCGCAAACAGGTAACGCCTAAGTCTCCAACGAGCGAGCAGCAATACACCTAACTGCTAGAATGCGCACGATAGCAGCGTCTACCAAGACTTCCCCGCACACCGTAGGCCGAACTACGGCTGCTCTGATTCTTTACTTTCTCAAGTAAAGATACGTAGGCACAAGGGCCACAATCCTTGCCGAGCACATTCCCCCTCTATATTTGTAGTTCCCCGAACTACGTCGACTCTGACTTTCTCATATCAGTTGAGAAATACGTAGGCCTAGGACCGCGAAGTCCTATCGAATCTGTTCTATCTCCTTTCTCCCCCATTATATCTCTATCCCTCCTTTCTTCGTTTCTAAACCTTTCTCTCTATCTTTTAGAACACTCTTTTTATAGCATAATATTTAAGCAGATAAATTCACACATCGACAAACAAAAGGTTCCCATCGAGTACGATGGATGCGAGGGGTGCTAATACCTTCCCTTCGCATAACCGGCTTCCGAACTCGTTCTTGGTCGCGAAACCATCTTATCCATTTCTTTCTTAAGGTTTTCTCGATATTTTCCTTTCCCCTCATGGGATAAATAAAATTCGGTGGCGACTCTTCTGTCTATCTTTTTCGCCTCCCCGTCGTTGCACGATGCATTTTTTTCGAGTAGCGACAGCTGGCGACTCTGCTGGGGACCCCTAGCGAGCCAAGCCTAATTTGCTTGTCGCATTTGTGATTTATTTGCTGTTATTATTTATTGTTGTGTTCCTTTCTAACCTGTTGGGTTTATTTGGGTTGGTTTGTAAGAACAAAAGCTTTCTACCCGAGCTTTTCGAGTATACACTAAGTTAGGAGGTGGATTCTTTCTGATTTGCGAGACTTAGGACTCGTTGAGTTGGATCGAATTCCACTGCTCAGATGAGACCCCTTTGGGATGATTTTGTCTTACGTGTAGTCGTAATGGCATCTTTATTTCCAACCTGGGAGTCCGTGACTCTGAAGACCTTTGTAGAACCTTATTCCAAAGGTCGCTAAAACGTAACTCTATGTTCATCCTTTGAAAGGATTACCGTCTTACGAGTAGTCGTTCTGATGGAAAACTTTTGAGGGTTAGTGCATGGGACTTTGTTTTAAAATCCTTTGGGATACCCTCTTATAAGCCAATAGATTGCCCACCCAAGGGGAGAGATACTTTTTTGTCTTGCAGGATTTGTGACCTTGATCCTTGATGTGGATCTGTTCTCGTGTGCACTCATTGCATTGCATTTGCATAAGCATCTCTGCATCATTTTGCATTTTATTCCCTGACCAAGATTCCAAGCTTACCCATCCTCTGTTCATAACCCGCAGTTGATTTCCCGACACTCCTACTGAGCTTGTGAGAGCTGTGAAGAGTTTGAAGCAAAGAGGAACGTAGACGCCTTGAAAAGCCAAGTCAAAATGAAGCAAGCTGAGATAGCTATGTCAGAGAACGACCGCCAGAATGTTGAGTCCCCACCAGGGTTTACTGTGACGAATAATCCACTGTATGATCTTCCGCCGGATGGCCATCCTCCGCAAGTAAAAGTTCCAACTCGACCCCCGAGGATGCCAAAGACTGATCCCATGGAAGAAAAGCTTCGCACCCTCGAGGAGACAATTCAAGCTATGAGAGTGTCTGATATGCTCGGCCTTGACGCTGCTGATATGTGTCTAGTGCTAGACTTGGTGATTCCTCCAAGATTCAAGATACCCAACTTCGAGAAGTACACCGGCTTTAGTTGCCCGAGGCGTCATTTGGTGATGTACTGTCGAAAAATGACCCCTTACATTCATGACGATAAGTTGATGATCCACTGTTTTCAAGAAAGTCTGAGTGGGGCATCATTAAGTTGGTACACAGATTTAGAAAGGAGTCATATCCAATCGTGGAGGGACCTAGCCAGCGCTTTTCTAAAGTTTTACCAGTTCAACCTAGACACTATTCCCACCCGCATGCAGTTGCAAAGCTTATCTCAGAATGAAAATGAATCCTTTAAGGGATATGCACAGCGGTGGAGAGAATTTGCAGCAAGAGTGCAACCACCACTCTCGGACAGGGAACTGATTGACATGTTCATCAACAGCTTGCAGGGCTCTTATCTTGAAAGAATGGCTGGTTGTACGCCATCAAGCTTCTCTGACCTTGTGATTGTAGGAGAGCGCATCGAAAGCTACCTTAAAAGTGGACAAATTCAAGAAGCCTCAAGCAGTCAGGCCAGTGAGATCGAATCTTTCGACGATTTCCATGAGGAAGAGAAAGATGAGACCAATGAATTCATAGCAAACATTGAGTACTCTCACGATGTACCAGCAAAACTATGTGGTCCCTCATCTGCTCAACAGGCATCATTACCAGCGCCATGTTATCCTTATGGGAAATCAGCCATGTCTAAAGCTTCATTCTGCAAGCCATGGGTCGCTCCCCATGCAAATCAATAAGCCCATAGTCGAGGTCGCCCGAATCAGCGCCAAAATCAGCATAGGCTCAACAACAATTTGGAAAGAAGGAATGCTCCTCTTCATCCAATCCCTATGTCGCACAGTCAGCTTCTCCCACATCTGATTCAAAACTCATTGGTGGAGCCTAAGACTCTTAAGCTTATGCCAGAACCTTACCCTCCTGGGTACAATCCCAATGCTCAGTGTGGATATCATGGTGGATCCATGGGGCATGCGACTGAAGAATGCAAAGCCTTCCAAGCCAAAGTGCAGCAGCTGATTGACAAAGGATATATATCTTTTCCAGAAGGGAGTTTGGTTGTCCATGTCAACCTCTCAGGTGTCTAAGCTCGAAGATTTCAAGGGTCATTTCCAGAAGCCAGTGGTCCAGACAGGCAGACGTCCTCAACATTGGCAGTGCTTGGGCATTTTTATCATTTGCATCTTGTAGTTTATTTCCTGTTAATTGCTACTTGTTTTTTAAACATTGTTGTTTTGAATGGTAATATTAATGAAGTGATTGTGCACGTCGTATTCACTCATTATTTCCACTTATCACAGACACATACATCCACTCCACTTCATCACTGTTGTGTTTAGCAAATATTGGAGGGAGGATGACGAAAACGAAGTACCCATAATTGCAAAACCGTATGCTTTCAGACAGAATCTCGTCAATGATGTACATGCGTTGTTTCAAATCCCCTAAACACCGGAGATATAAGGAGTTAATCCCTAGTCAACCACTTCGAGCCTAGAAGTAGGAGTTTCCTTCGGATATTCAAACCCTTACACTCAACCTGGGGCAGGGTAGTGTTCAGTTAATCTAACCTCGCATTCGAATCAACAAAGCAAAAATCCAAAAGACAAGACGGTTGTTCATCAATGACCCATGACATGGCAGTCACAATCCTCCGACAAAATCCAAAAAAAATCAATCAAAAGCCTGCTAAGTCAAACACCTCAAAAGGGGACTTAGGCAAAAATCAAGGCTATCCCGATGGATCTGACAAGCAAAGTCAGTCCATGCAAAAGTTAGGGATCAAAATAAAAATCAAAAGAGGTCCTCAAATCCTCAACCAAAAACAAAATAACATTCAGTGGTCACCCCAAAGGGTCACTGACATCCTTCAAAAAGCAAAATAAGGTGACTGCCATTTCAAGCAAACCTTGAAACCATCAAGCTTACACCGTCAAATAGGTGTAGAATTAACTGAACGTAGGACTGGAAGTCATCAAGAAGAAGGGGTGGGTACAAATTAACTTTGAGCCTAATATCTTTTGTTTCTATAACCGTGAGCCAGACCACGTTACAACCCTCGAAAGACCTAATTGAGTCGAGGTTTATTCTGAAAGCATACTATCGCAAGGTTGCGTAACCTGACTCCTCACGTATTTGCTAATCATCAGCATTGGTGTTATTTTCCTTGCTATATATTTTACACCAATCAAGTTAGCACAACATTTGGACTAATGGTCCATTCGTCTCACTATCACGACACTCAATAAACGACAATTCTTTAAAAAAAAAACTTGCATGAACTTCACGTTAAAATTACCATTTATGAACAAACAATTTTAATTGCAAGTCAGTAGTTGGCATAGAGGAAATTCCAACACGAAGCAATCAAGCAGGACTGGATCATTCAGCAGTCTGGATCAGTCTGAGGCAAATCCCCAAGCAATGGTCGATCATGGGGCAAATCATTCAAGAAGCGGTTGATCAAAAGTGAATTATACCAATTAGGGGCAGGCCACCCAGAGTTTCTCTGACTTGAGGATAGATCCCTCCAATGTTCAATCAGGATAAGTTAAGTCGCTTCAACGCTCTTTCAAGAGCAAGCTACTCCAAAGAGTATATTGAAGCCAATCACCACAAGAATTGGTTAAACAATGATAAATCCTTTCGTGGTACAAACTCTGGGGCAAGCCATCTCGAGGTCGTCTCATGGCAAATTACTCTAGCAAGTTCATCATCATCAGCAACTTTTGAGTTCAAAACAAGTGTCGAGGAATCATACTGTCATCTCACCTAATAACCTTAACCATCTGAAGGCCTTGCTGTCATTGGATCCTTCATCCCACAGCCTAAACCTGTCACCTATCAAAACATACCGAAACCTCCAAAGTCCAGTTCTCGTCTGGCAAGCCTAAATACCAGTTCCATCTGGTCAAACCTTTAAACCTTCAAACCAGTCCCATCTGGTCACCTTCCGTTTAACCAGTCCTCGTCTGGAAAACACAATTTCAAAGTCCAGTCCTCGTCTGGAAAACCACAAAGTCAGTTCCCGTCTGACACCAAACCTAGAAGTCAGTTCTCGTCTGACAACTTAACCTTTTGCCACCAGTTCTTGTCTGGTAAACCTCATCCCAAAGTCCAGCTCCCATCTGGCAAACCACAAAATCAGCCCTCCTTTGACAGCTTAACCTTTCGCCAACCAGTCCCATCTGGTCTACCCTCCGAATACCAGCCCTCATCTGGTACTTCAAACCCAAAAGTCCAATCCGCCTTTGCAACTACCAAAGCCTGCCGTGTCGGCACCCGCACTTCCAATCACCCGTCTGCAATCATATGCATTATACGCATCACATTCAACTTCATAAGCATCTTGCATCATATGCATATCCAGAATCATATCATCTCTTCCCCAGCTCTTGCATCTCCGCATATTAGCATTTGCATTTGCATTTCCATTTATGGAACATCATTCTCATCAAGCATCTGTATATGCGAAGTCAGATCCAGGATCAATCTCAAAGATTTTCAAGATCATAATCAGCCCAGTTAGGGGCATCTTCCGCAAGAGTGTCGATGATCCCCACGAAGTTGTGCAACTTTTGTTGGGCAAACTCAAGAGCTTCAAAGCAACATCCAGCCCGGTCAGGGGCATCATCTACAAAGACTGTGGATACTCCCACAAGATTCCAGAATATCAAAGCAAAATTCAGCCCAGCCAGGGGCATATTTTCAAAACCATGGGTGTATCGCATGACATATTTCAACCTCGTGGTTGATCATATCTTCAAGTCAACATTCAGCCAAGACAGGGGCGTTTTCAGTAAATCCATGGGCGTTCCCCAGTGAGTTGTCTCCAACAGACATCAACGATAAGTGGCAATCTCTTCAGAGAAGCTTATCCCCTACATCTTTTTGGGTGTCAGGTTTGTTTATATTTCAATTCTCAAACTTTTGTTTTCCTTTTCGGACAAATTTAGGATATTCTTTGTATCTAATTGACTTCTACCTTGAAAAATGAACGCTGCAGCAATTCATCTTACTCGGTCTAAGCCAATTAGATAGGGGCATCTGTCATACCCTAAATTTGTCCGCCAACTTTTGTAAATATTTTCGCATTTTATTTCGCATTTTTCACGCCATTTAGACACGTGTCCGCCTCCGATTGAGCGTTTTTCAAATCATGATTATTTTGGCCAATGGGAGCGCGACACGTGGCCTAAGGGCATTTTCGCAAATATTTCAATCCTTTTAATTTCTCTTTTTCCTTGCAAATATTACTGTTTTGTTCATTTTTTATTTTTATCACCTATTTAATTTAATTAGATGTAGAATTTTGTTTTATTATATTTTTAGAATTAAAATAGTTATTTATTTATTTCTTTAGAATAGATTTTATTTTAATAGTTTTTTAAATAGATTTCTTAATTTAGTTAGAATTTTTATTAGAAATAGTTTTTTTATGTATTTAGAATAGAAATAGATTATTTTTATAGCATAGATTTAATTTGTTTTTAGAATTATTTTAATATTATAATTAATTAGATTTGATTTAATTTTAGAGATATTTTAGGATTTTAAAATTAAGTTAGTAATGTTAGAGATATTTTAGGATTTTAGAATTAAGTTAGTAATGTTAGAGATATTTTAGGATTTTAGAATTAAGTTAGTAATGTTAGAGATATTTTAGGATTTAAATAGTTTTTAGATTTAGATTTTTTATTCTAGAGTTTTAACGGTTTTTTTAATTTTATTAAAAATAGTTTTTATTTTTAAATAGATTTAATTATATTGTTTAGAATTAGTTTAAATAGGTTTCTTTTTAATATTGTTTAAAAATGAATAGATAGAATAATGTTTAGTGTATTTTTATTATTAGGAGTTAAATAGAGTTTTATTTTGTTTTGTTTTGTGTGGATTTTATTAAGTTTTTTAGGATTAGTTAGAGTTATTTAGAGTTTTTTAGCTTATTTATTTATTATTTTATTAAGAATATTTAGTTTAATTAGAATAGATCATTTGACTAGGATTAATTGTTATTTATTATTTTATTTTTATTTTCTCTTTTAATTATTTATTTATTATTTATTAATTAGATTTTTATTCTTATTATTAGATTTTATTTATTTAACATTAATTAGGTTATTAGTAATTAGTTATTTTATTATTATTATTTATTTATGTTAGATTAAGATTATATCATTTTTTCAGTATAGCTTTTAATTATTAATTAGACTTTTTTTTAATTTTTATTAGTTCTTTTTATTTAATTGTTAATTTAGGTTAGTCTAGTTAAAACAATTAGTGAGTTTTTTTAGCAGCATAAGTCATTATTAGCCAACATCATTAATTAATTTAAATAAGTTACTTAATCAGTCATTTAGCCATAAACTGTGCCACATGTCAGCATCCCTATTTAAAGGGCACTATTCATCGTCTCCTTCAGAGGAGACAACCCTAGCCGCCAGCCATCCTTCCAACCTATCGTCTGCAAATCATTAACATCCCAACAACCATCATCCGTTTTTCACAATCCAGCAAACTAATTCCTTCATCTTCCTCATAACACCTCTCTCTTCCGTAAAAAAAATCTCCAACAAATTCATTGCCATTCCCATTAACTCAAAAACAACTTGTTTTAAATCTCAGAAAACCAAACTCCGTTCTTCGTTCAAACTCCACTCAACTTCAAACAAATCCCATAAACAAATCTGTGTTTTATGTTTCCAAGCTTTCATCGATGGAGATTGAAGCAAAACCCTTCCATGTTGCAGATCTCATTGTTTTGTGAAGTTTAAACTCTTCACATTCTGATTCCATTCAAAGCTATTTCGGTTTCCAAACAAAATCTGTGCACGCTCCTACAACATGACAACAAATCTGACATTATTTTCCACCGATGCATCTTCAAAACACCAACAACATTTCCTTCCCGTAAACCGTAGTTGAATCCCACCGCTACACTTCCCAACTTCAACCTCTCCAAATCTCAACTTCAACAAACCACAACCTTCAAGCTCTCAACCAAACCCAGATTTCCGTCTAATACCAAAACCCCCCTTTTTTTTCATCGCCGACACCACTGTATTCACTCACCGACACCTCCGCATACGCTAATCCGTTCTTCTCTGCGACAAAATCCTCATCATACCTTTTCTCCATCACAAACCCAACCGCGAATATCAAACTTCAACCCGAAAATCAACATTGCAAAACCCTTTGATATTTTCTTCAACAGCATCCGACCTATACCCAACCTTCATGTTCTTCGCCGTTAAAACACCAAAAACTCAGATTCAACATCCCAGGAATCACCACCTTCAACCAGACCAATAACTACAAACATAAACAAATGGAAGTGAGAAACGAAAAATCGAAACGGAAAGAAAAGAGACGGAGTCACAAAAATGATGAAGCAAGCATGAGAGAAAATGCGAATAGAGAGCGAGAGTGAGCGGTGAGGGTGAGTGAGGGAGAAGACCATCTGAGTCTTCATCTTTTTTTTTATTATTTAATTTGGTTTTTTCTTTTTATTTTATTATTTATCATTGTGCTGGGCTTTGTAGCCCGTATTAGACTGAACACCCTCCATGTTTTAATTCAGACCCCCTCCCCTGTTTCATTACTGACTCTGGGCTCATAAGCCCAACCGTTTTTCGGGCTGCTAACCCCCTTTTTTTCTCCTAACACCTCCCCGTTTTCATTAGTAAATTCATTTTCTTTTGTTTTCTCAATTTATTATTTACTATGTAAATTATATTTTGCCAAAAAAAACATTTTGGTTATATATATACATATATATATATATTAATTTAAGGTTCTATTTATATTTTGAAATTTTATTATTCTGTAAATACATATTATATTAATTTTATTTATTTCTTTTAAGAATTTTGATACTTTATTATTATTTTTTTTCTGTTATAACTTTTTTTATTATGTATATTATATATTAATTTCTTTATAGTTTTTATATATATATTATGTTTATAAGTTTTTATATTACTTCTTTTAGAAGTTTATTCCATCTTTATTCTTAAGGTTGGATTCCATTTCTCATTTGATATTTGACATTTTGTTCCATTTTTTGGTCGATGACGAGACCTCCGTAATTCATTACCAGTCAAATTATTGATAGGTAATGTTGGATCTGAGACCACCTCTTTTCTCTCTTCATTACTTGTCCCGACCCGATTCAAAACTTTGTCAAACAATTTTCAAAATCAAATTATCTTTGTATTGAATTAAAAAGAGGGGATTAAGTGTAGACTTTCTTCCTCTCTGAGTGTTAGGATGCCCACTGTAGTGAGGGTGGTTCCGACACTCGTCTTTCAATACGAAGACGCTTCCCGTCCATTTTCAAATCTCATCTCCTTAAAATCATTTCTTTGTATTGAGCTAAAAAGAGGATTGGGTGTAGACCCCTTCTTCTTCGAGCGTAGGGATGCCCACTGTAGTGAGGGTGGTCTCGATGCTCGTTTGTCAATACAAAGACGCTTCCACCCCTTTTGCTCTTAAAACCTCGGTCTCGTACCGAGTCCATTTTCAAACCATAACAAATTGATTTCTCTTTGTATCGAATTAAAGAGAGAAGATTGGGTGTAGACCTCTTCTTCTCCGAGTGATGGGATGCCCACTGTAGTGAGGGTGGTCTCGACACTCGTATTTCGATACAAAGACGCGACTTTATCCACCACCTCTCCTTCTTCAACTTCCTTCCACAATTTTCACACCTAAAACCTCGGTCCTGTACCGAGTGCATTTTCAAATCTTTTCATAACAAAAACTTGAATGGTCGTGGAGTGGTTAGGCGTAGACCTTCTCCTATCCCGAGTGCTGACGTTTACCGTAGGGTTCTCTGTCGCAAAAAGCGCTTACCATTCAAAACCAAAAGCACTTTAATAAGAGAATGAAGTTCTCTTTGTGTTGAACTAAAGAGAGAGGATTGGGTGTAGTCTTCTTCCTCTCCGAGTGTCAGGATACTCACTGTAGTGTGTGTGGTCTTGATACTCGTCTTTCAATACGAAGACGTTACGTTCGCCACACATTTTTTACAACAAAAACTTTGAGATAAAGAATTGGGTACTACCCGTAGGGGTTACTATCCGAGGACTTATCTCCCCCCTAAAGACAATCTCACCAATCAACATGACACCTTGCCTCGCATGGCGAAAACCAGTCTTCCAAAGGATATGTTACGTCCGTTCTACCGCAAACAGGTACGCATAAGTCTCCAAACGAGCGAGCAGCAAAACACCTAAACTGCTAGAATGCGCACGATAACATCATCCACAAAACACACCGGTTATCCGCACCGTAGGCACGAACTACGTTGCTCTGATTTCTCATGCATAATGGGAATACGTAGGCATAGGATTGCGATATCCTAGCGAGCACCCTCTTTTCTTTTTCACCCCTTTCCCAGAAAGGCATGCTACGTCTGTTCTACCGCAAACAGGTAATGCCTAAGTCTCCAACGAGCGAGCAGCAATACACCTAACTGCTAGAATGCGCACGATAGCAGCGTCTACCAAGACTTCCCCGCACACCGTAGGCCGAACTACGGCTGCTCTGATTCTTTACTTTCTCAAGTAAAGATACGTAGGCACAAGGGCCACAATCCTTGCCGAGCACATTCCCTCTCTATATTTGTAGTTCCCCGAACTACGTCGACTCTGACTTTCTCATATCAGTTGAGAAATACGTAGGCCTAGGACCGCGAAGTCCTATCGAATCTGTTCTATCTCCTTTCTCCCCCATTATATCTCTATCCCTCCTTTCTTCGTTTCTAAACCTTTCTCTCTATCTTTTAGAACACTCTTTTTATAGCATAATATTTAAGCAGATAAATTCACACATCGACAAACAAAAGGTTCCCATCGAGTACGATGGATGCGAGGGGTGCTAATACCTTCCCTTCGCATAACCGGCTTCTGAACTCGTTCTTGGTCGCGAAACCATCTTATCCATTTCTTTCTTAAGGTTTTCTCGATATTTTCCTTTCCCCTCGTGGGATAAATAAAATTCGGTGGCGACTCTTCTGTCTATCTTTTTCGCCTCCCCGTCGTTGCACGATGCATTTTTTTCGAGTAGCGACAGTGTTCTTGAGCTCAGATTTTTCCATCTGCAACTCACCATCGGGTTTCAAGATTCAGGAGTTTTCAACAAGTTCTATTGCATACAGAAGCAAGGAAAGGATCCATTGATCGTGTCTGGAAGGTTGTAGAGCTTGATTTGAAGGTTTAGTGCATCTGTTCATCAAGAATTTTCAGGTTAGTAACTTTCTTCCTCCAGCATGAATTAGGTAGAATCAAGATGAATTAGGGTGTTAGATGCATTGTAGAACGTTGTAGGAATGATTTCAGACCATTAATTTGAGAATTAGTGACCAATTTAGGATGTTACCATTTTCGGTTGAGAATTGGTTATGGCGAATCTTGAGGTTTCAGAGAGAATAAAGGGCATGAATGAATTCGTGAAGAAATTTGGGACAAGATTCATGTATAGACCATTTGCAATGGAGGATCCTAGAGAGGGTTAGGGTTGGGGACGATGACCGGAGCACCACCGGTGGTGGCCGGAGCTGCGCGCGAAGTTCTGAGGTTCAAAAGGTAGAAGATGACTCTAGAGCCATTAGATGTGGTGAGACCTTCGACTAGAGGAGTGATCCAACGGCCACGTTTTAATTTCAAGTTGTGAAGGATCTAAGTTAATGAAACGCATCATTTCATTTAGTGCTGATGCTGAGCTTAGTGAAAGACTGATATCCACACCCCCTCATGGCCCAATCCATAGAATGAACTGAGCGTGTTTACTATCTGCACCGTGGTTTTATTATTTTTGTTTGATTTTCTTTTATTTTTTCATTTTATTCATGGTTCTTGATAAAATCATATAAAATTGAAAAATGATCCAATTAATCCCATTCTTTTTGCATTATACTCGTGATTGAGTCTAGTATTTCTTAGAAAAAAATATTTTCATTTCATACATTTTCTGAGTTTATGGGAATTTTATATTTTAATTGATATTAAAATGGTTATGTTTGATACCTAATTTTGTGGAATTTTGTGTGATCATGTGGTGATGATTTTGATCCTAATTTTTGTGTGTGATTAGGTTAGACATGTATGCTCCCATAGCATTTTTCTCACATTTTTGTGATGAAAATAGGTGTGGTTTCTAGATTGAGCTTTAGGTGCTTCCTTTTAGGTTTTAGATTTAGTACCTTGTGGTGTAGAATTTATTTCTAGGTCTTATTTGATGATTTGGTCTATGGAATTAATATGGTAGAGTCATGATTGACCTAGGTTCCCATAGTTATTTTTGTAGGATTTTACAATTGGTTTTAGTATTTTAGTTAGGATTAACTTTAGTAATAGGTTTTAGGTGATCCTAACTTACTAACTCAAATAGATTAACTTCTTTAATCCCCTTAGACTAGGGTTTTGCTTTGTTTGCCTTTGGTTGAGATTGAAGACAAGTTGAAGACAAGTTGAAGACAAGGTGAGGATGCTTGAAGTTGCTTGAAGTTGCTTGGAGCTAGGAGTTGCTTGTGCTTGAAGGTGTCTGATGAAGATTTAGGAGGTAGGAGCCATAGGGAGAGCCTTATAACTAGAATGATTTCTTCCACAAATATGGAAAGCATCTTGTGCTTCCACTCCTCCCAATGACTAAAAGTCCTTCTAAGATAATCACATCTCTCCTTTGAAGGGATGAGTGGCTTTATCTGGGAAGTAGAACTTTGAGGGAACCAGTCTCTCATAATGATGAATCCTTACAGGCTTCCTTTGGTTGTCAATAAGTTGTTTATCATTTCCACTCATTCTGTTAAATCAATTGTCTTCTGGTTTGAGTATCTTGAAAGATGTTAGACTTGAGTTTGAAGATGAGGACTTCATTGAAGAGTGTGGAAGAGGATGATTCCTTGAGCATTGCCATTGCAGCTGAAGCTTGAAGAGCAAGAAGAACAAGTTGATACTTGAAGACCCAATGGAGATTGAGTGAAGAGCTGAGGCTTGAAAAAGAATTGAAGGATGAAGTTGACACTTCCAGGTGATTGAAGATTACTCTGAGAAGCTGAAGCTTGTAGGGGAAGAAGACCAAGTTGATACTGGAAAAGCAAAGAGAGCTGAAGCTTGAAGACAAGTTGATACTTATGAAGAGGATTCAATTGAGATTGAGTGGAGAGCTGAAGCTTGAGGAATAAAGGATGAGTTGATACTTACATTGATGCATTGAGAGCCTGAAGGAATCAAGTTGACACTTGTAGTTAGGAGTGAAGCCTGAGGGTGGAATTGACTGAAGAGCTGAGGCTTGAAGAAAAGAGAATAAGTGGATACTTATGTTTGATGGGTTGAAACTTGGAGAAGCAAGTTGATACTTGTCATGGAGGATGATAGCCTTGAAGGGTGGTTGAAGTCTGAAGACTGGATTGCTGTCAGAAGAGCTGAAGCTTGGAATTGAAAGAGGGGTTGATCTGCTTTCTTTTCTTGTCTGTTTCCTTTTCTGTGCTGATGTGCCTTATTTGACTTGCTTGATGCATTAGAATAAGTTCATATCTAGACCGACTTTAAGCTAGGAGCATGACTGCACTAGAGGTTGAGTTGCTCCCTCTGCTTGTATTTTTACTGTATGGCTTTGCTTGCGGGTATTCGGTAGAGCCCAGCTCCCTTGCCCATGTGGTTTGTTTTGCTTGATAGCATTTCGTTTCTTCTGTATGATTGCAATTTATGGTATCTTGCTTGATAGCACTTTATTTTATTTCTTCTGTATGATTGCAGTTTATGGTATCTTGCTTGATAGCACTTTATTTTATTTCTTCTGTATGATTGCTGTTATTCATATCTGGCTTGAGGTAGAGATGAGCTTGTGGAGGCTGCTACCCCACACACATTTCCTTCCTCACTTGCATTGCATGCACTTTATAGTCGTTTACTGTTTACTGTTTAAGCTGATGCTTTATCTGTTTCTGTTTATCATTGACATGATCCCATAGGACTCTCACTTCCTTTGACAAGGAAGTGATGATTAGAACTTTAGGTTGAAACCTATGCATGACAACTTCTAGGAGTTCCCTGTTTCAAAACTCAACCATAGGATGAATCCTTGGCATGACAACTGTTAGGACTTGATAGTCTCGCTTTAGTTGAGTCTGTTCTCTTCTCATCCCAAAACAGCTTAAGATACAGTAATCATGAATGATTTCTTTCGTACGTTACGAGCCTTAAGCTATCTGAGAAAGGATTATTGGAGAGCTTCTTTTCAACAGTCTGGATGTTTAGTATGGTACCCTTTGGGTGACATACGATGCATTCACTCTCAGGTCATAGTCTTTAGTGCGATTGAAATTGCAAACACAATAAAAAACAGTTCTTCCGTAAAAGACAGAAAACAAACTTCAAACCTTTTTGCCCCGTGGGCCCATAATTCAAAGGAAGCTTTTCTGAAGAAAAGAGTGTCGTTAACTCCCAGTTCTACCGCAAACGGTAACGCTTAAGTCTCCAAAGGTCGAGCTGCATACATCCAACTGCTGGAACTGTTTGTTAACCGTACTCGATGAAACAGATGAATCTGAATTCCCGTAATCCGTATTATCCCGAACTACGTAAGCTCTGATCTCTCATGTCTGTTGAGAGTACGTAGGCACAATACTGATGTATTGGCGAGCCACCTTCCCCGTAACCCGTAGTTAGTCGAACTACGTTGACTCTGATTTCTCATTCTCTGATGAGAATACGTAGGCATAAAGTGCGACGCTTTGTCGAGCCATTTCTTTTCTTTTTCAAACCAGCCTTGATAGGTAGATAGATAAACCAACTCGTCCAGTAAACACAACAAGCGTGGATCCCATCGAGTACGATGGACGTGAGGGGTGCTAATACCTTCCCCTTGCGTAACCGACTCCCGAACCCAGACAACGGTTGCGATGACCTTGTCTTATACCTTTTTCGTCAGGTTTTTCCGATCGTTCCCTTTCCCGCTCTGAGGGATAAATAACGAAAGGTGGCGACTCTTCTGTTTTGCCGGCACCTTATTTTCGCGGAAGCGACAGGTACATCTAGTTGTTCATCTTGTGAAAGAGACACAATTATGTGGACCAGCTTATATGATATGGATGTACCATGTTGAACGTTATATGAAAATATTGAAAGGGTATGTGAAAAACTAAAGTCGACCAGAGGGATGTATTGTTGAACGATACATTATTGAAGAAGCGATTGAGTTATGTACTGAATATTTGTCCAATGTTCAATCCATTGGCCTCCCAAAATCTCATGTTGTTGAAAAAAAAGTAGGAAAATAGTTAATTGGAAATAAAGTTGTGACAGTTTTAAGGACTGAACGGGTGCAAGTGCATTTGTATGTTCTGCACAATGACATTGAGGTTGAGCCGTATGTTGAAATGCACAAGGACATTCTCCGAGGTTTAAATCTGGATAGAAATGAAAATTGGATAGTACGAAAGCACAATCGAAGTTTTATAACAGGTTCAAGGATCATATATTTTCAAAGTTTTATTCTGATCCCGCTTCAATAACAGAAAGGTTGAGTTGTTTAGCATATGGTCCAAGTTTGCATGTGTTTTCTTATAGCACATACACAATTAATGGATACACATTTTATACCAAAGAATAAGATGATAAAAGTACAATGCAAAATAGTGGTGTCACCGTGCTAGCTGAAGCAATGCACATTTCAAGTGTGAAGGACTTAAACCCCAAATATGTAAATCTGTCATATTTTGGGGTTATCGAGCACATTTAGGTGTTTGATTATGAGAAGTTTCAGATTCCTATCTTTGGATGCAAGTGGGTTGAAAATAATAGTGGCATACGAATGGATAAGTCAAGATTTTTCAAGTGGATCTTAATAAGGTGGGGTACAAAGATGAACCTTTTATTCTAGCCACGGAAGCTAAACAAGTGTTCTAAGTCATTGATCCGACAAGTACAAAATGGTCTATAGTTCTTTTTTCCAAAAAAGTAATTGATGACAACATTGGAGATCAGGGTGATGTTGATGTTGAGAAGGAATATGATATTTTAGATTATCAAGATGAGAATATTAGAGCAGATGAATCATATATTAGAAATGATCATAACGAGGGAATTTGGATCAATCCATCTGTCCGTGCTGTTAAGAGACAAGTAAACCACGTTCCAACGAAGAAAAGAAAGAGATGTTAGTGACAAAGGTACTTGTAAAATTATATATTATATCATTCAATAAAATTATATATTATGTCATTCAATAAAATTATATATATGTTTTTCTTATTTATATTTTTCTTATTTATATGTTTTTCTTTTCATATATATTTGTCATTCATTTCATAATTTTGTTTTTCTGAATTACAGGTATTATGGCTAGCAACGAGGAAAAATTACATGATACTTCTAAACATGATGGAAAATCATAATTTTGTATAATATATTTATGCTTTTATCTATATTTCAAGAGAGTCTATTCCAGACTATAATTGCAGCTGAGGCAATGATTTTAGGAGCATACTAAGTCGAGTGTTAAATGTTCCTGAGTATTCTGGTCGTGTGAGGGGTAAGAGATTTGGTGTCACTTCAACAAAATTGTATAAGCAGCCAAAGAATAAAAATCCTAGCAATAAACAAGTGATGGAGTCATTGGAAGAATTGAAAGCTCAAATTTGTGAATTGCAAAAGGACAAAGACAGATACATGTCAAAAAGGTGCGGTCCAGAGTTTAAAGATACTAGTGACAAAGATAGTATCAATTGTAATTTTCAGAAGAAACTTCCCGAGGTAACTATATATATTAAATTGAAATTAATTTAGCACAATTTTCTTAATTGACATATATACACATTAATCATATTCATTATTGGTTTAGGTCATTTCACCTTGTCGGCTCTATTTATCGTCACCGACTTATCGCATGGTTGGCAAGAGAAAAGTGCATAACACTTTGGGAGACTTACTTCACCATAAACCTCTCCCTGCTGGATTTTTGAAAGTATCGATTGATATTGCTTTAGAGGGGGTGCGTTATTGCCTATATCAGACGATGTTTCGGATGCGACATTGGTGGGAGACGCAATAGGATCGTATGTTGCATGACCGTCAAATCTCATTTTCATAGATGATGAGGTAGGTTGAACACCATTATGAACCTTGTAGTATTCAAATGTTTGATGACCCATACATGTAAGTTATTCTTACATTTACGTATCATTTATTTACATGATTATCTTAGACTCCTACAAAATCCAAATCAAAAGATAAGGGGATTGTGCGGGAAACCGAGTCAGCTGTATCAAAAAACAGTTACTCCTACATTAATTGATATATATGCATAGAAAATGTCAATTATATCCTCTGATTTCAATAGCTTTATGATCTTATACATTAATTACCTAACTTATATGATTTTTAGGTTCATGCTC
This sequence comes from Lathyrus sativus, assembly GCA_963859935.3. Lineage (NCBI taxonomy): Eukaryota > Viridiplantae > Streptophyta > Magnoliopsida > Fabales > Fabaceae > Lathyrus > Lathyrus sativus. The sequence continues at coordinate 608,763,715 of OZ012739.1, forward strand.
AAGAGTTGCAACAAGTCAGCAAGGGTAAGATGCCTGAATCTAGCAAGGTGTCCAACAAAAAAAAGGTCGAGCCAAAAAAAGCATCTATTCCTCGATTTAGGTTGTGCCTTGAAACATATGTAGGAACAACATATATGGTGGAGCGTGGAACTCGTCAAATACCTATGGATGAAGGTATTTTTGGTTTTGATTGTGCCGAAACAATTGCTAAAGAGGATTTGAATCAGATTTTCCAACATTCTGAATTAGGCATCGGTGTTATGCATTCATACATCAGGTACTCCGATCAATTTTAATTAAATAATTGAACAATTTATTTGCTCATTTCAATAAATATTCTAATGTTTATTATGTTTTTATTTAAGGTTCTTGTATGACAAGTTGTTGGTCCCGCATCAATTGACAGAGAGATTCGCATTCTTATCTTCTAGCTGTATCAACGCACGGTTAATCGATCACACTCCAGATGTAGTCAGAGATTACTTAGTCCAAACATTTATGGCCAGAGATACAGAGAAGTTGTATTTTTTTTCCATATGAAATTGGCCATGAGTTAGATTTCATTCTAAATTCATTTATTATAATTATTCGTTTTTTGACATTCTATATAACATTTCCGTCTAAACTTTTTTCTTATTTTACAGTGGACACTAGTTGTTGGTTGTCATTAATCCGATAAAAGAAATAGTGTATTATCTGGATTTTTTGGATGGTGATCAAACAAAATATCTTGATATGAAGAATATGGTTGATACGTAAGTGATGAAATATATTGTTCTGAATAATTATATTTATTTATTATGTGAGATTGTTCTAAATATTCATTTATATTATGTTAGAGCTATACAAATATTTCGATCACAAAGACAAACAAGAGTACCAAAAAATAAGGCTAACAACATTAGATGGATCAGAGTGCAGGTATATTTTCACAATTTTGATTGCTATAGTGATTCTACTTGATAAAACTAGTTAAACTATATATTCTGATATATATTCGTTTTTTTCATTTACAGTGTCCTCGTCAGCGCAATGGGATTGATTGAGGTTATTTTGTATTGAGGTTTATGAAGGAAATTATTCATTCGAGTCAAATAGAGATTCCAAACATGGTATGGATTTATAAGTTATATGATTTATTTTAATATTTAACTGATATTTCATCTGAGTAATTAGTTTTAAAACTAAATCATGCATATTATGTTATATTATGTAGTACTTTGATGAATTCAAGTGTGGTACTTACTAGAAAGACAAATTGGAAGAAATTAAAGAGGAATGGTGTCAATACATTCTTGAGATGAGAATTATATAAGGTATATATATTGTCTTTCTGTCTTTTAATCGGAGTTTATAGAGATTTGTGTTGTTGTGATGTTATGTACAAACTACTGGATAATTATAGTTCTGGAAGTCGTATATAGTTTTGGAATTTGTTGATATACTTCTAGAAGCTAGTTGTTGTGAGGATCTGGAAATATGAAATTTGTAATTATATGTATAGTAAATATATTTGTGAAGTTATCGGTTTTGGAATATATTTTAGAATTATGGATCGTTTCTGTTGAATTATAATATATATATATATATATATATATATATATATATATATATATATATATATATATATATATATATATATATATATATATATATATATATATATATATATATATATATATATATATATATATATATATATATATATATATATATATATATATATATATATATAAGGCCTATATATTTGTTGAAATAAAGGCTTGTGTGAATTACAATGATTATAAGCAAGTTTATGTGTTAAATTGTTATGGTATATATAAGGCCAAAGTGTTGAAATAAAGGCTTGTGGTGAATATAATTGTTATAAGCAGGTTTATGTGATAAATTATAAATAATTGTGCAACAGAATTCAACAAAAATTACTTCATTAAAATATGCAAAATAGACAGCGCTTTTACAACAAAAAAAACGCTAAGAAAAAGTGATTTTTTTGAAAAAAAAATTCAATGACGTGAAGAAAAGGAAACGCTTTTCTTGAAAAAACGCTACTAAAAGGGTGTGTGTGTGTGTGGGGGGGGGGGGGGGGGTGGGGGGGTGGGGGGGGGGGGGGTAAGAGAGCGCTTCTGAAAGCGCTGCTATAGGGGTAGAAAAGAGAGCGCTGCTAAAAGCGGGGAAAAGGCAGCGCTTTTCTTAAGAAAAGCGTTGCTATATGTATTCAGCAAATACACTTTAGAGAGCGCTTTAAAAAGAGCTGCTAAAGGTGGGGGAATAGAGAGCGCTTTTAATAAAAAAAAGCATTGTTAAAGGTATTAAGAAAATACTTTAGAGAGCGCTTCTAAAAGCGCTGCTAAAGGTGGGAGAGAGAGCGCTTTTCTGGAAAAGCGCTGCTAAAAGTGGGCCTATAGCAGCGCTTTTTACTTAAAAGAAGTGTTGCCTTTGCCTTTAGCAGCGCCACTTTAGGCAGCGCTGCTAAAGGCCAAAAAAAGTGTTGCTAAAGGTCTTTTTGGCATAGTGTAAACTACTTAGCTGTCGATATCATACCCCTTGATCTTAACTACCAACAGTGGAAGAAGTTCTTTCACGATGTGAAACACTTTCATTGGGACGAACCACTCTTGTTTAAGAGAGGCACAGACGACATATTTCGTCGCTGTGTCCTAGAAGAGGAAGTGGAAAACATAATCAAACACTGTCACTCTGCACCTTATGATGGACATACAAGCACGTCTAAGACTTGCGCCAAAATTCTTTAAGGAGGCCTTTTCTGGCCAACGTTATGGCGCGACGTCCATGCTTACATTGTTAGATGTTACCAGTGTCAATGCACTAGGAATGTCTCAAGACGGGATGAAATGCCCTTACAAAACATCCAAGAACTAGAACTCTTCAATATCTGAGGAATAGATTTTATAGGACCTTTTCCATCGTCGATGGGAAATAAGTATATTTTAGTAGATGTTGACTACATGTCTAAATGGATCAAAGTTGTGGCTTCACCTATCAATGATACTCGAGTAGTCATAAAATTATTCAAAAACTACATATTTCCTAGATTTCGAGTACCTCGCCTTGTTATAAGCGATGGCAGATCGCACTTCATATCAAGAATATTTGATAACCTTTTAAATAAATATGAAGTTAAACACATAGTAGCAACACCCTACCATCCACAAACTAGTGGACAAGTAGAAGTGTCAAATAGGGAGATTAAGCAAATCTTAGAAAAGACTGTTTCAATATCTAGAAAAGGTTGGTCCCTGAGACTACAAGAAGCATTGTAGGCTTACAAAACCACTTTCAAAACTCTTATAGGAACAACCCCATGCTAGTTAGTTTACGAAAAATATTGCCACTTATCCTTTGAGTTGGATCATAAAGCATATTGAGCCATCAAAGCCCTTAATAAGGACTATTTAGCAGCCGATGACAAACGCATTCTCGACATCTATAAATTAGAAGAGTTACATCGCAATGCTTATGAAAATGTCATTATCTATAAAGAAAGAACTAAAGCATGGCATGACAAAAGGATTATTAAGAAATAATTTAACATAGGTGATCCTGTACTTCTCTTTAATTCTATACTGCGTCTGTTTCCTAGTAAGTTACGCTCAAGATGGACTGGCCCTTTTGAGGTCACCAAATTCCTGAGGTCTGGGGCAGTAGAAATCTGAGATCATTCATGTAGTCCTTTTATAGTAAATAGACAAAGATTGAAACACTATTATGGAGGAGATATCCCTACCTATTACTCTGGTCATACTTTGATTGAACCACCCATTGCCACGTCTACTAAGTAAATTCCATAATCGTCGAGCTACCGACATTAAACAAGCGTTGCATGAGAGGCAACCCACGGCCATTTTATTTCCTTGTTTATTTTTTATTTTTTCTTGTTGTCAAAGGTGAATTATTTATATTTATTATCTGCTTAACAGGACTAACTTGTGTGATATTTATGTTTCAAGTCTCAGATCCCATCGCCCCCAATAGCAATCTCCAATAATATTATTTTTCAGGATGCAGAGCCAAGATGATATGCACGTTATGTTCAGGGATCATAAGTAGAGGAAACAATTTGTGATCCTTTCTAAGCGACCCATGCTCCCAACCAGATACCCTGATTCCAACTGCCTTGAAACCTTAGGTCTTAAAGCCAGTGTGAGATACCTCAACCATCAACTACAATAGGAAGAACATTCTGATGCAATTAATGTCATGTTCAGGAACTTAACCTTAGAATTCCTCAGATCTCTCATTTACGAACCCTACGCTGGTAGAGGATTCAAAAGAGGGAATATTAACTTCAGATTATTTGGAAAAGAATACATTCACAACCACAAAGAGTTTTCTAACCTGTTAGGATTTCAGCATGGCCTAGATGCTATACATGATATATCAGAAGTAAATATTATGCAGGATGAGCTAGATAAGTTTTAGAGTCAAATCACCGATGGAGGAAGCCCTAATCCTTCCATCCAACTATCAAACAAAATCTATAACCCAACCTTTAGATACTTCTAGATGACTCTAGCTCAGACCTTCTTTGGAAAAAGTGAAACCGATATCCATGTAAGTGTTGAAGAAATCCTTATGCTCTTTTACACCTCCTAGACATGTTCTATAGTCAGTGGAAATTTTCGGACGGATAACCCTAACCTAACTGCTAGATCTTTTGAAGGACCCATAGGAGGTACAATGACACACATAGCTTATGCCTTAGGTATCGCCCCGAAATTATCTCACCTGACCCCATATTGTGGCTACATCCTTATTAGCCTGAAGCATTGTTTAGATCATGTTTTGCGAAGAGAGTTTTCTTTGGTCCTGCCGATTTAAAACTCCTAATAGATGATGAGACTATGCACTACTTTGGACTACCAAACCCGACCCGAACCAATATTCAAAATAAAGAAAATTGGCCATATGCCCTAGAAGGACAGGATGAGATACTTGTCAGACCTAAGACCCCACATGTTCCTGAATACCATCCTACACCTTTCTCAGAAAGAACCATATTTTATTCCTCTAATGTTCATCTGCAGTGACGCGACATATATTCTGAGTTTGATATTATGCATAAGGATATTTTTCTCTTCATCAAGAGCTTACTGAATTAACCTTATAGATGGAAGTCTCTGATGCGACACATGCAACGGAATCTGATTCCTTGTATCAAAAAATCTAGTCTCAGACGCCAGCTTGCAGAGGCGCAGGCATCCTGTCCACATATGAATCGGGGTGTACGTCGCCAATCACTTTAAAGGAGTTACAAACGCACTGAGGACATTGCTCGCAATGGCTGTGGAGGAGATTTTTACTGCATTACTATCATTATTTTTACCGCACTATCATGGCCATCTAATTCACCCTAGACATATTATTTTTTATTTTCGCATATGCAAATTTATCGATTAATTTTAAAATTTAAATTTCGGTTAAATTTTAAAATTTTAAATTTGCATGATCTTTATTATTATTATTATTTATGTTTAATGCGCATTTTTTATTATTTATATCATGTAAAAATATTATCTATATCTCTTGCATGTACAAATATCGCAGAAGACGTTACACTCACCCTCAAACAAGGATCCAAACCCATCCAAGACCCAATTCTCGTGCTGGGCCTAGAAGACAAGGATGGCGGGCGCCATCTCCCTCATGGAGGACGCTAAGACGTATGGAGCCTTTACGGGACAGAAATGAGAAAATCCCTATTTCTCTATCCTCTTCATCTTCAACCTCCAAAAACTCATATTTTCTCCACTGTTGACCCCATCAAAAACCCACTAAACCTCATTAAACCCCCATTCAACTACCATTTCCCACTACCCCACTCACTTCCCATCTATAAAAGTCCAACCTTTCATCCATTTTCCACAAAAATCTCCAAATAACAAAATTCACTAAAACCCTCATTTTCTTCAAAACAACCACCAACAATGGCAGCAATGGAGCTGGGATAAATAGTCTTTCGCGAAGGAAGAAAGGGGGATAGGTAAAGGGAAAAGTTTGAAGACTTGCAGACACACAAATTTTTTGCGACGAGGTACATTGATGAGAACTGTCTGTACAATCTAGGCATTCATTTTAGCATAGTATATCTGTTGAATAATTTACACTTGCATGAAACTTTTATTCATAGAGAACCAACCTATGAGAGGTTGACTCAAGAATTTTTTATTTTATTAAGTTACACGGTTAGATCTAACACTGCCAGCACCGTCGGTACGGTGAAATTTAGAATGTTTAATATGGAATATGAATTCACCACTGATACACTAGCAGGTCTGTTAGGATTCCCATTTGGAGAGGGTGCCATTTGTGAGGCGCCTTTAGACACTGAATGGAAAATTGAGGCTTTCCAACTGTGGAGAGACCTGACAGGTCATGCCATTAGTTCCTTCTAGGAAAACTTGACCTCTGACATACATAACCCGACCATACGTGTCTTTCGTCATTTGCTGGCTGATACCATCTTTGCCAGAGAAAGCTCTAACAAATTAAATTCCAAAGAATTCATTTTTCTACAGGATGCCCTCTATCGCAGGAGATTGAATCATGTACCTTTTATGTTGACACATATGTGTGCTGTTATGAAAAAAAGAGGAATCGTGTCATTTGGGGGATTGATTACCTCCATTGCACGTGCCCTCAAACTTGACACCGAGAGAGCCACTTTAGAATAACTCCCACCTCACACCATAAACTTAAAATTTTTGAGAGATATGTGTCGTACCCCAAAATTTTCCCAACCTTTTCTTTACTTGGCTTGTGTTTCATTTCATTTTTCCATATCATGGCATTTGTTCTTGAAGCAGGGAATCAAGGTTTTCATGTGACTCAGTGCTCTTTTTAGCGTAAAAGACTGAACAACGAGCATCGGAGGCTCCGGCATTTATTTTGCCCAGCGATCGAGTGGTCGATTTTATTTTATTTTGCAGGATAATTTTCAGCTCGAGAAGCAGCACTCAGGCTAATTCAAGCATTCTCACAGTGACAATATTCAAGAGCAAGCATCAGATGTTTCATGGGGCTCAAAACGGATGAAAATAGACCATTGTGCAGGTTTCCCTCCAAAAGGCGCCAAATTCAAAATTTTGAAGGTGTTAATCGATTAACCAATTGGTTAAACGGTTAACCAGGTCGAAAAAACAGGTTAAACAGTGCAAATTTCTGCTCTGCACGTGAATTTTCAAGTGAATTCACTTTGGGGTCCATTTTGATCATTCTTAAAGTTGATTTTACACTAAAGGAAGGATCTAGAACCATTTCAAAATTTGGTTAACTTTCAAATCATTTCAAGTTCCCTCCAAATTCCCATTCCTAATTCCATGCCATTTTTCACAAACCACATTCCAAACTTCATTTGGATCCTAACCTAAGGGGTATTTAAATGATCTACTCCAAACCTCACACATCTAATCCTCATAATTTCATTCTCATTTCAGAATTCACTCTCATTCTCTCAATTTGCTCTCAACTTTCTCCATTCCCAAACTTCACCAAAAGCTCTTCTCACATTAAATTCTTTGATTCTCCATTGGAATCAATGAATTCTTGAGCTCAAACCTTCATCCATCATCCTCATTGAATCCAATTCTCCATTCAATTTTCGTGCAAGTTTGGATCTGAATTTTGAAGTTGGTTTGGAGGAGCTTATTTGGATAATTCTTGCTTAATTTTGGTGGATCTTCACTTCACTTCTACTACAAGAAAAGGTATAAGACAAGGTCATTGCAACCATGTCTAGATTCGGGAGTCGGTTACGCAAGGGGAAGGTATTAGCACCCCTCACGTCCATCGTACACGATGGGATCCGCGCTTGTTGTGTTTATCTGACGGGTTGGTTTTATCTATCTACGCTAAAAGGTCTGGTCTGAAAAGGAAAGAAAAATGACTCGGCAGAACACAACAGTTCTATGCCTAGGTATTCCCATCTGGAACGAGAAATCAGAGTCAACGTAGTTCACCTAACTACGGGTGAAAAGGGGGGAAAGGTTGCTCGCCGAGATATCGCATCTCGTGCCTACATACTTTCACACGGCGTGAAAGATCAGAGCAAACGTAGTTCAGGACAATAAGAGACACAGGCTTGTTCAACTGTTTTTTTATTCGAGTAGGGTTAACAGACGGTTCCAGCAGTTGGTGTATGCAACTCGCTCGTCGGAGACTTAGGCGTTTACCGTTTGCGGTAGAACCGAGAGTTAAAAAAACTCTTCTTAAGAAAAGGGTTTCTAAGGATTAAAGGTCCCAGAGGACAAAAAGATGTTTGATCTTTGTTTTCTGTTTTTTACGGAAGAAGTGTTTTTATGGATGTCTGCAACTAATATCGCACTAGAGACTATGACCTGAGAGTGAATACATCGCATGTCACCCAAAGGGTACCATACTAAACATCCAAGCTTTTGAAAAGAAACTCTCCAACAACCCTTTCTCAAGTAGCTTAAGGCTCGTAGCGTACGACATCAATTAACCTTTATTACTGTATTTTGATTTGTTTGAAGATGAGAAGAGAAAGGACACACTAAAGGGGACTAATCCAATCCTAAAGTTGTCATGAAAATTTGATCCTGTGATTGAGGTTAGGAGGGAACTACCTAATGTTATAATGCATGGTTAGAATCCTAATGTCTGTCATAACTTCTCTTGAACAAGAGAAGTCAGAGTCCCTAGGGGAACATGGCAAAAGAAAGCAACACCAACAGAAATAACCTGAAAGAAATAACTGTAAGTAAAATGCATGTAATGCAACAATACAAGCAAAATGAGTCAAACTCAAATTCTAGAGCAAGCAAGCCAAAGGCAACACACAACACAGGCAAGGGAGACTACACTCAAGCTTAAGCCAGCAAGCAAAGCCAAACAGTAACAGACAAGCAGAGGGAGACAAACTCAACCTCTAATGCAGACAAGCAAAGGGAGCTCAGCTCAACCTTTCAATTCACTCAGGCTTATAATCAACTATATGAAAGCCTAGTCTAATGCAACACACCAAACAGTCACACAAGTACAATCAAGCAATCAGAAAATACAGCAAAGAAAACAGCAGGTAAGCAGCTCAACAGCAAAGCAATCCAACAGTTAGTAGTTTGATCTCCATGCCTAAGCTATCTTCAAGAGAATACTTCATCTTCAAGCTTCAAATGATCCACCAAGAGAGATGATGATCAACATCAAGATGATTGCATGATGATGGGAAACATGATGGAAACCAAGGGAATCCACCATGGCACTCAACTATACATCTGAGATAGGCATCCTCAAAGGTTCTACCTTTTGTGGTATGCCACACATCCTTCCAAAGGAGGGATGCGGCTTCCACACAGGGACCTTGCATCATAGGATGGGAATGGAATGCACACAAAGCAAACCATGTTTGGGAAAGAAGAAAACAACTTCTAAAGCTCTACAAAACCCTAATCCTACAAGCTCAAAGAAAGCTACTAGAAGGGAACCAAAACACCAAAACCAAGCCTTACAAATAAGCACACAGAAGCTCTAAAAAATCTAAAGCACTATCCAAAAGGAAAGGGAAGTTTATTTCATGCTATGGGTCACCATTGAGGTCATTCTAAAGGAAAGGTCATGTTAGAAGCATCCTACAACTAGTCCAATTGTTAATTCTAAGAAAAATATGAAAAATTCTAGGGAATTTTCTAAGGGATTCTAAGAGGGTTAGGGATTTATGGTATAAAATCCAGGGATTGAATCTAAAGGGAAAGTCACCTAAGAATTTCTAAACCTAAAGTTATCAAAGGGGAACCCTAAAATGGAAGGTCATGGGAACCTAATCCAAAATAGAACCTAAAGTCATCTAAAAATTACCCTAAAAATCAAGAAAGCTCCTTAACATGTCTATAACAAACTAGCAAAGAATCAAGATCAAAATCTATACCAAAAAGCCATACAAAAATCAGCAAGAAAATAGGCCAAAATGCCACATTAAATGGAATTTAAAAAATTGAAAAATAGCTAATAAATTGGAAATTGCATAAAAATAAAATCTAAGAGTATCAAAAAACCAGAAATAAAATCAGGATCACACACATATTTTTTCCATAATTTTCTGATCAAAAATGAAATTAATATGAATTAAAATGACAAAAGCAATTAAAATAAATCCAAAATGAATAAAAGAAAATAAAATGCTGAGAAATAAACAGGGCAGTTGGATCACATGACCAAGTCTACTCGTCCAATGACCCAGGGCGTGCCAACGCATTACTTAAACGGTGCGTTTTGGCTTGGTCAAAAGTCCAATCTGAGAACAAATCTCAGGCGCACGATTGGGAGACTAGGTCTAATATTTCAACTCATCCAAGGGTCAATAGTCATCGTCTCCGTTTGAAATCTGAAACTGGGAAGGAACAGGGACGATGGTTCCGGTGGCTGCGCCACCGTTTTCTCCGGTGAGGCAAAAGTTGCAGGTCATCAAATCATCACCAAAATGAACAAAACCTACACATTTCTTCTTATTTCTTCATCTTGAGTCCAAATCCGTCATTATTTTCCCCTAATTCTCACTGGATTCTCAAATACGATCAAGAACAGAAAATACATCAAGTCATGTATCATCACCAAACTCACAATTAAGGCCACAGATCTCTTCCTCATGCTTCAGAGATCAACGTGTACTATTCCAATCATGCTAACATCTCAAAATCAGGTAGTTACGAATCCAAACAGAAAGTTGATCACATCCTAATTTGTCTCTAAACTCCACAATTATGATCTAAAATCCATCTATACTCTTCCCTCATCCTTAACCACAGTTCAATTCTACCTAGATCAACCTAGAACTAGAGTAATCGTGAAAGTTACCAACCTGAGTTGTAGCTTGAAATTAGAGCAGTTACACTGTGATTCTTGCTCCAATGTTGTGCAGATTCGTTCCTTGATGAAGGATAAAGCTATTAGAAACCTTGATTTGCCTTGAAAAGCTCTGGAATGGAAAACACGATTTGCACTTAAAGCTTGAAAACTCTAACTGCAATCTCTTGTTCTAGCTCAAAATAACCACCAAAACTGATCTGAATTCGTTTCTGAACTTAAATAGAATGGATTTGAGTGATTTGGAGGCCCATTGGAGGCCCAATCTGAGATATCCAAAGTTCAACTTTTGCTTGAAAGTTCAACAATGGCATACACGATTTTGGGGTGATTCCTTCTCCAAGAAGCTTCATTTGCCTTGCTTGTGGACTGTGGAGAATGAATGGACCAGATTTCACCCTTGTTTGTATCCTATGGCCAAGATTTGAGGTGTAACTTCCTCATGAAGTAACAAAGTAAAACACCATAAAATAAACCTCAAATTGAAATTCCATTAATTCCAAAGTGTTCCAAATGATTTTTCTAGTCAAAATGAGTACTCATATGCATTTTCTTGACCTCTCATGATTAAATTTGAATTTTTCAACTTAAATGCCTTTTAATTTTCCTTTTGTCAAATTTCTTCAAACCAAGTCTTGCCCTAAGCCAAATCAATGCCTCATGGGTACATGGTTGACCTTAAAATCCCATTTTGAGCAAGTTTTGTGTTGGACAAAACTTCATTTGAAGCTCACAAGATAGTGAAAATGTCCCATAAACCAAAATGACCTATAATCTTACTTTCCCAAAATGCCCCTGACTTGTAAACCTCATAATTTGAGTTCTACAAATAAGATGGAAGACTTCTAGTACAATTTGGAAATCTAATACCAAGACCTACAACTTTCATGTTGGCCAAACGTTGAGGAGAAACATCCTTCTAGGTCAAAAGTTCCTTGGAAGTTGGTTGACTTTTGTAGACAAATTTCATATTCATCTGATGGCCTGTAACTCGTCTGGATCATAACTTGAGTTATATAAATCCAATCAAGGACTTCTAGTACTCAAATTAAAGCTAAGAACATGCTATAAAATTTCCATGTTGGCCAAAAGTTGAGATGAAACTTGTATCTTGAGATAAGTGGTCTTCAAGTCAGGCACCAAATAGAGGATTTTACCCTGAGAACCCTAGTTCAACAACTCCTCACACTTGGAATTCTTCTTGAATTGATCTTGGAATAACATCTCAAATGCCTCAACATAACATTCCATGAACACCCTGACTTAAAATTGAGTCTTAATCTCCTCCAATTGCACAGTTGACTCAAGGTTGATCAGACAAAAACCCTAATTGCAACACCTTCAACTGTGGCTCTTCACTCTTAGCATAATGACTTGACTGAGCTCCACCATGCCCCTCAAGGCACTCCATGAGCTCTACCCACATACCCTATCCATGATCAAGGCTTCACAACCCCCTGATGGTCTTCCATTGGCTCCCAAGTTAGGAGATGAACCACATACTAGCATCCAAACTTCTCAAGAACACAAACCCCTTTCTGATGACCTTGGTAACCTCTCAAGCTTGAATAAGACCTCTAGATAGGCTCCTCTTAATATAAACCACACGTAATCCCCTGCTAAATGAATAATGCTATGTTATGCAAATGCTAGACCAATGGTATACTAATGCAATGAAACATAAACCAAGTAAGAAAAAGGTTAGGCAAATTTTGGGGTGCAATAGCTGCCCCTATTCAAGCGGCTTGGACCTGACTTGATGAAAAGCGAACGACTTTCAGACGATCAAGGTAAAAGGCGGTTGAATGCCAAAGAATCCGGAAATTTGCACACCAAAGAAAGAATCTGCGAAAACTGCTTGGGGAATTAAATCTGGTTGTCACGGCAACAACTGATCAATCACCTGATACAGAACCTGATTTCAATATCAACAACCTGTGTGACACCACAGGCATTGAATCCACATATTAGATTAACAACAAATGTACACTACAATAAGAGGGTGCCGAGCCATAGGACCATATCAAAACATTATCCTTGATCTTCCCTCTTCGAAGAAACGGGCACGCAATATGTAAAGCGCGAATCATCAATATTTTGAGCTTCCATTTCCGCAGAAACGGGCATACACTCAACAAAAGCGCGAACTGTCAATATCTTTGACCTTCATTTCTGCAGAAATGGGCATACACTAAATAAAAGTGCGAACTGCCAATATCTCTGACCTTCCATTTCCGCAGAAACGGGCATACAGTAAATAAAAGTATGAACTGTCAATATCTCTGACCTTCCATTTTTGAAGAAACGGGCATACACTAAATAAAAGTGCGAACTGTCAATATCTCTGACCTTCCATTTCCGTAGAAACGGGCATACGCTAAATAAAAGTGCAAACTGTCAATATCTCTGACCTTCCATTTTCGCAGAAACGGACATACACTAAATAAAAGTGCGAACTGTCAATATCTCTGACCTTCCATTTCCGCAGAAACGGGCATACACTAAATAAAAGTGCGAACTGTCAATATCTCTGACCTTCCATTTCTGCAGAAACGAGCATACGCTAAATAAAAGTGCGAACTGTCAATAACTCTGACCTTCCATTTTCGCAGAAATGGGCGTACACTAAATAAAAGTGTGAACTGTCAATATCTCTGACCGTCCATTTCCGCAGAAACGGGCATACGCTAAATAAAAGTGCGAACTGTCAATATCTCTGACCTTCCATTTCTGCAGAAACGGGCATACGCTAAATAAAAGTGCGAACTGTCAATATCTCTGACCTTCCATTTCTGCAGAAACGGGCATACGCTAAATAAAAGTGCGAACTATCAATATCTCTGACCTTCCATTTTCGCATAAATGGGCATACACTAAATAAAAGTGCAAACTGTCAATATCTCTGACCTTCCATTTCCGTAGAAACGGGCATACACTAAATAAAAGTGCAAACTATCAATATCTCTGACCTTCCATTTCCGCAGAAACGGGCATACACTAAATAAAAGTGCGAATCGAGCATCCGAAGACTTGAACAAGCAACTCTGCGGGGAATTTCTTACGTCAGCTGCCATACACCCATCATGAACAAAAATGGGTAACAACTTCGAAGGTATAATCATGAAATCTTTCCTTTTAAAACGCTGACGCAACAGCAATATGAGGAAAACTTCGCTGGGGGAAGAAGAGAAACTTAACCAAGCAACTCTGATGAGGGAACACATGATAGGACGAACGTTATCATCACATATCTCATGCCAAAAATTTGAATATTCGGAAACCATCCTGAACAATAATTCTAATTACCTGCAGGGAACAACACCTGAAAACAAAGAGGTACCCAACTTGGCTTATGTTTCAAAATGCACATGTTTGAAAAAATGGCGTAATGCTCCATACAGAATGGAAATGCTACGCGTTTGGGTAGATGCTATGCACGATGCAAATGCAAAGAGGCGTTCCGGCAAAATAAATGCTGGAGAAACGAATCCAAACTTCTGCTGAGGGAAGAAACAATCCTGCTGGGGGATAGCTCAAAATATCCGGAATTAAGAGCTCTGCTGAGGATGAACAACCTATTGGAGGAAAGACAACCTGCTGGAGAAACAGAAAGAACAATCCTGCGTGGGGATGATCCTTACAAACCACTGACCACCTGGTTGTACTCTGTGAGGACTTCACTGGGGATTAAATGTATACACGACCAATAGCTGGGAATTCACATCACTGCCTGACCGCTTGCTAACTCGCATCCAACTCTTCTGGGGATAAAATGTGACTTCCATCTGCTGGGGAGAAATAAGATCACCTAGAGCATGCTCCTGCATTAAGGGACTCTGGCTGGGGAAACACGGTCCCTTGGCTGTTTGCTTCGAAGGTAACGACCCTGCAAAATATGAACGAAACAAGACAATTCTACACAAAAGGAACTATCTTGGTCAATATCCGTGACAATTGCTCAGTTAATTCAAAGTTTTAACAATTATTGGCCGAGGCCTGCAAGTTTATGCACGTGCAAGTTTATCAAAAACATCGGCATTTTCCACAAACAAAACAGTAAAAGTTAAAACAAGAAACAAACATCAAGTATTGAATAGTATGAGTTTATTGATAACGGGCCTGTAAATAGGCAAAAGTTTTTACAATGGATGCAACTCCTGAAAAGAGGATGTTACAAAACAAATACAAATATGTACAGAGGTACAAAGAAATTTGTATACATGTCGGCAACGTGGTGCAGACAAACACCATGAGCTGATCCTCCTATGGCTCGCCTGACTCTGACGTTTTCCCGATACTCCATCTTCGAAAGAGATTGACTTGGATAATCGACCCTCAGGTACTCCCAAACCACTGAGTGATGCAGTATCACACTCGGACCGCAGTCATTTGCTTTTTCAATCCCTAATTTTTGCCTGAATCGCCCTTTGCGGGTTTTCAATTCATCGGGATACCCTTTTTTGCCGAAGTCTCCTTTTCAGGTTTTTGACTTCGCGGGTGTACATCTTTTCAATTTTATCCCTAATTTTTGCCCGAACCTTTTCTCTTTTTCTTGGTTCGCCAGGATGCCCCATTTTTTCCTGGACTTTCTTTTTTCTGTCCAGCGGGTCTCTTTAAGCAAAGTATTTTTTAACCGCGTCCGAGTTCACAGAGGATGTAAAATCCTCGCCATCCATGGTGGGAAATAACAAGGCTCCTCTGGAGAAGACCTTTCGAACGACATATGGACCTTCATAGTTGGGAGTCCATTTGCCCCTGTGATCATTCTGTGGTGGGAGAATCCGTTTCAACACTAAATAACCTGCCTGAAAGCTTCGAGGACGTATCTTTTTATCGAAGGCTTTCTTCATCTTGCTTTGGTATAGACGACCGTACGCGAGGGACGCCAACCTTTTCTCATCCATTAAACTGAGTTGATTCAACCTATTCTTCACCCATTCTGCTTCATCTAGTTTGACGTCAGCCAGAACTCTCAAGGAAGGTATCTCGACCTTTAATGGTAGGACAACTTCCATACCATACACCAACGAGAAAGGAGTTTCCCCGGTTGAAGTACGTACCGAGGTATGATATCCATGTAAAGCGAAAGGCAACATATCGTGCCAATCCTTGTAAGTTACAACCATCTTCTGCACTATCTTCTTTATGTTTTTGTTGGCCGCTTCCACAGTGCCATTCATCTTCGGACGATAAGGAGATGAATTATGGTGCTCAATCTTAAAGTTCTGGCACAACTCCTTCATCATCTTGTTATTCAGATTCGGGCCACTGTCAGTAATGATTCTTTCAGGTATCCCATAGCGGTAGATGATGTCTCTTTTCATAAACCGGGCTACTACTTGCTTGGTAACATTAGCGTAAGACGCTGCTTCAACCCATTTGGTGATGTAATCGATAGCTACCAAGATGAACCGGTGTCCGTTGGATGCGGTGGGCTCAATCTTGCCAATCATATCAATGCCCCACATGGAGAAAGGCCACAGGGATGCCATAACATTCAAAGGGCTTGGCGGCACCTGAATCTTGTCTGCATAAATCTGGCATTTATGGCATTTCTTCGCAAACTTGAAATAATCTGTTTCCATCGTCAGCCAGTAATACCCTTCTTGTAATAACTTTCGAGACATAGCATATCCGTCGGCATGCGTGCCGAAGGTACCCTCGTGGACCTCTTCCATAAGCATATTAGCTTCTTTCTCATCCACACATCGCAATAGCACCACATCATGGTTTCTCCTGTATAGAACACCATCTGGATTCAAGTAGAAGTTGCCAGTCAATCTCCTAAGAGTCTTCTTATCGCGGCTGGATGCCCCAGTCGGATACTCTTGGTTCTTTAGGAAAATCTGGATATCAAAATACCACAGCTTGCCATCGAAAGCTTCCTCAATGATGAATATGAAAGCGGGCCTATCAAGGCGAGAGATAACTATTCTGGGAGCCTCATTCCAGAAATTAACTTTGTACATTGAAGACAATGTCGCAAGAGCGTCTGCCATCTGGTTTTCTGCCCGTGGCACATGGTGGAACTCTACTCTGTCAAAGAAGGGCAGCAACCTCCTTGCATAATTCAAGTACGGTATCAGATTAGACTGATGAGTCTCCCATTCTCCCTTGATCTGGTTCACGACTAGCGTGGAGTCTCCATACACATCAAGATTTTTAATCCTCAAATCAATAGCCTCCTCGAGACCTATGATACACGCCTCATATTCGGCTTCATTGTTGGTAACTGGAAATGTCAATTTGGCCGTGAACGGGATGTGCGTCCCATGGGGAGTAGTAATGATTGCCCCAATTCCACTTCCGTATGAATTAACAGCACCGTCAAATATTAATTGCCATTGGGAACTCCGCTCAGGACCTTCACCATGCAACGGCTCCTCGCAGTCTTTCATCTTTAGGTACATAATATCCTCATCAGGAAAATCAAACCTCATTGGCTGGTAATCATCGATCGACTGCTCGGCCAGGTACTCTGACAGCATGCTACCTTTGATAGCCTTTTGCGAAATATACTGGATATCGTACTCGGTCAGTACCATTTGCCATCAGGCAATCCTTCCTGAAAGCGCCTGTTTTTCAAAGACATATTTGATCGGATCCATCTTCGAAATCAGCATGGTTGTATAATTTAGCATGTATTGTCTCAAACGTTTGGCAGCCCAAGCAAGTACACAACACGTCTTTTCGAGCATTGAGTAGCGGGACTCACAATCCGTGAACTTTTTACTCAAATAATAGATCGCATGCTCTTTTCGTCCAGTCTCGTCATGTTGACCGAGAACACAACCCATGTTATTCTCAAGAACCGTCAAGTACATGATAAGTGGTCTTCCGGCTACTGGGGGTATCAATATCAGAGGTTCCTGCAAGTATTCTTTTATTCTTCAAATGCCTTTTAACAATTTTCATCCCAGACAATCGCCTGATCTTTTTTCAACAGTTTAAACATTGGCTCACACATGGCCGTGAGATGAGATATGAACCGAGCAATGTAGTTCAATCTCCCCAAAAAACCACGAACCTCTTTCTCTGTTTTTGGCGCTGCCATTTCTTGTATACATTTTATTTTTTCAAGATCAACCTCAATTCCTCTTTCCCTAATAATGAACCTCAATCGCTTTCCAGATCTCACCCTGAAGGTGCACTTATTAGGATTCAGCCTCAGCCTGAATTTCCTAAGCCTTTCAAACAATTTTAGAAGACTCACCAGATGCTCTTCCTCTGTCTGGGATTTGCCAATCATATCGTCAACATAGACCTCAATCTCTTTATGCATCATGTCATGAAAGAGCGTTGCCATAGCACGCTGATATGTCGCCCCAGCGTTCTTCAAGCCAAAGGGCATCACTTTGTAGCAGAACGTTCCCCACGGGGTAATGAAAGTTGTTTTCTCCATATCCTCTAGCGCCATGTTAATCTGATTATAGCCCGAAAAGCCGTCCATGAAGGAAAACACAGAGAATTGAGCAGTATTGTCGACCAATACGTCAATATGAGGAAGCAGGAAGTCATCCTTAGGGCTCGCCTTGTTCAGATCCCGATAGTCAACGCACATCCATACCTTACCGTCTTTCTTTGGTACAGGTACTATATTGGCGACCCAAGGAGGGTAAGTTGTAACAGCTAGAAAACCGGCATCCCACTGTTTCTGTACTTCCTCTTTAATCTTGACAGTCATATTTGGTTTCGTTCTTCTGAGCTTTTGCTTGACCGACGGACATTCTTCATGCAATGGAAAGTGGTGGATCACAATATTGGTGTTTAACCCAGGCATATCATCATAACACCAAGCAAATATGTCACTATACTCTCAAAGCATCTCGACAAGTCTCTGCTTGATATCGCTTTGCAGCGCAGCCCCTATTCGGACATTCCTGACAACTTCTTCCGAACCCAAATTGACAACCTCAATATCCTCCTGATGAGGCATAATGATTTTCTCTTCTTGTCTCAAAAGTCGAGTCAGCTCTTCTGGTAAATCGTCGTCCTCAACAATCTCTTCTTCGGCTTGAAATATCGGGTGCTCAAAGTCGAAGCGAGTCATAGGGAGTTCTTGATCGGTGTCATTTGAAATATGGATCCTGCAAGAGAAATGGTTAAATGCTTCAAATGATATGAAACAAAGCACACAACCACGTTGCCATTTTATTGATAAAAATAAAAATAGAAAAACAAGGATCACAAAATTTGCATGGAAAAAATGCATTTATTTTATGATTAAAGCAAAGCATACACATAAACAAGTAGGCCCTGAAATAAAATCACTATGCCCCGGGTAGGACATAGGATTGTACAATAATCAAAAAAACAAGGCATTACTGTTTCGTTGTCACTTGAATAAAGTCCTGAATAGACCAGTTGCATAGGCTTTATCCTGGCTCGCTGGGCTTGATCCATGAATCCATGTCACAGTCGCTATCTCCATCTTCACTGTCAGACACATCATTAATCCTTTCAAAATTGACTCCCCCTGGAGTAAACACAATCGGCCCCTTGAACTTTGGTGCGCTCTGCAATGAAGATGACGACGACGGGTGATATCTCAAGCTGAACTTGTCCTGCTTAACAGGAATCTCCAGAACTTGACCCCAACCTTTAGTCTCCCTGGCCTGAACTACCGCTTGGGCTTCTCTGTATGAAGACATAGCCACCTCTGTATGAAGACATAGCCACCTCTTCCCCATTGCTTATGACAAGAGACTTGTCTCTGATCTGCACCCCTTCAAAAGCTTGGCACAATGTCTCATGGATCTCACCATCCACTTCGACATAGTTGAATGATGACAGGTGACTTACCAAGATATCTTCTTCCCCACATACGGTGACAATGCTACTACCGACCATATATTTGAGCTTTTGGTGCAACGTAGATGTTACAACCCCTGCGGAGTGAATCCAAGGTCGTCCAAGCAAACAACTATAAGCTGGCTGAATGTACATGATGTAAAACACAGTATCAAACACCTTTGGACCAACCTGGATTGGCAAAGTCAATTCTCCAAACACGAATCTTCTAGTCCCGTCAAAAGCTCTCACTACCAAGTCACTTGGCGTGCATATTATGCCTCAGGTATCCAGCTTCAACAGTGCCTTCTTGGGAAACACATTCAAGGACGAACCAGTGTCAACAAGGATATGAGACATAACAATGCCCCTACACTCAACTGAAATATGCAACGCACTATTGTGGTTGCGGCCCCTGGGTGTTAAATCAAAATCTGTAAATCCAAGACCATGCCTTGCATTCACGTGCACAATCACTCCTTCAAGCTGATTAACGGATATCTCCTGGGGTACATAGGCAGTGTCAAGAGCTTTCAGCAAAGCGTTCCGATGAGCTTCGAAACAAAGCAACAATGACAAAATCGAGATTTTGGAAGGCATCTGCTGCAGATGATCGACAATTTTATAATCACTCTTCCGGATTAATCTCATGAATTCTTCCACATCCTTAGTCAAAGCCTCTTTTTCCCTCCCTTGAGAAGGTCCTTCTTCATTGACTTTACCCTTCCCTTTGGCAATTCTCTCAGCCTCTACTTCTGGTGACATAAAAATTCTACCGCTGCGGGTTATGCCCCCTGCCCCCACAAGGTTATCAACTGACCCAACCGGCAGGCTTTCCAAGTTAATATTTTCTCCATTGCAGTAAACTTCCGCCCCGTAGTTCCAAGGGATGGCTTTAGTGCTTTCGTATGGAATAGGTCCCGCTTTAGTTATGGTGATAGTCGGCCTCTTGGGAGGCGCCGATATCATGACAGTCTTAAACGGGATCATAATCGTTGCAACTTCGCCCTGCTCTTCAACTATTGCCTCAACAGGCTTCACTTCAGAAATACGGTCGAATTGCAGTGTTCCTTCATCAATCAGAATTTGAATACCTCTTCTTAAGCTATCACAACCCTCAGCCCGGGCTAAACAGTCAACACAATTTGCATCACAACCAGGGAAAACTCCCCCTTTCAGCAACCTGCTCTTTACACAATCCAGAGGCATCTTCAATGCATCTACATTCATAACCAAATTCAAACCGGTATCTTCCAAGATTACACCCACCTGTGCAGATCCGTGAGAAGGCATCGGATTTTTCTCAATGTTGGGTGCCTCATTACCAAAGTTTATAGCCTTACTATCTATCAAATCCCGCACCTTGTGCTTGAATGCTTGACAATTCTCTATGCTATGACCGGGTGCCCCGGAGTGGAATTCACAATGTGCATTGGCATCATACCCAAAAGGAGGCGTGCCTTTCGGCGGAGCTAACGTCCTTTTCTCAACAAGTTGCAGTTGTAATAGAGTTTGAAGAAGCTGAGCATACGGTAGTGGAGGCACATCAAATACTCTTTTCACGGCCCTATCCCGACCTTGGAACCTTTGCGGGGCAGTATTCTGTTGTCCCTGTTACTGTTGTGGCTGTTGTTGTTGTTGTTGAGGTACAAGAATCGTCACACTGGCGACCTGCTGCCTGCGCCAATTCTGACTTATATCCCTTCTCCGATCACTACATACCGAATTAGTGTCTCCCTGCTTTTTATTTCCAAATACCCTTTTACCACCTCCAGCTGAGGTTGATTCTCCTGCTTGAATCTTACCAATCTTGACGTTGTTCTCTATATGCTCTCCTAAGAGTATCATATCAGAAAAACTATCTGTCGTACAATTGAGAAGCCTGTCATAATACAAACCAGAGAAAGTGCCCACAAAAAGATCCACCAACTCACGCTCTACCATGGGTGGGTGCACCCTAGCTGCAAGCTCACGCCACCTTTGGGCGTACTCTTTAAAACTCTCGCCATTCTTCTGAGAAAGATTTTGGAGTTGGACCCTGTTCGGTGCAAGGTCACTGTTATATTGATAATGCCTTACAAAGGCTTCCACCAACTCTTTCTAGCTACCAATCTGAGTGGGCTCCAACCCCATATACCATTCCAATGACGGTCCAGACAAGCTATCCTGGAAAAAATGCATTAGCATCTTTTCGTCATCAGAATAGGCAGACATTCTCCGATAATAAGACCGTACATGAACTCTTGGGAAAGTATCCCCCTTATACTTGTCGAAAGTAGGTGCTTTGAACTTGAGTGGCACCCTTAAGCTAGGAACCAACCCCATATTGGCCATGTCCAACCCCATGGAATTCTGATTGGCCAGACCTCTCACTTGTTCCTCCAACAGCTTGAACCTTCGGTCATTGTCTGTGGGCATCTCAAGATCCCTGCCCGGCGGAGGGAAAGCATCTTCTTGACGATCCTTACCCCAGTGAGAATCCCCATTATCATACCCAGCGTAAGCAACATTAGGACCAAAGCCATTATGATTGAACCTGGGACCATACCCCATATTACCAAAACCCTGATTAGCAGCACCTGGACCAAAGCCAGCGTTATAGGCACCCATCCCGAAACCGTTGTTGCTTGCATTGCCAAAACCTGTATTGCCAAAGCCCTGATTTCCATAGCCTTGATTGGCACCACCAAAACCAGCATTGCCAACACCAATACCTACACCAGTGTTTCCAGCACCACCACCAAAACCAGCATTCCCAGTTCCAACATTAAAACCATCATTTCCAACTCTAACATTTTTGTTGGTTTCCACATGCCCGTTACCGTTACCAGTCACATTCCCATTCCCGGCCCCATTACCGTTCTCGGTAGTATTGAGGACGATCACCGGTACAACATCACCCGCTCGGGGAGTCTCGCCATGAGGAGGATCAGTAGCAACCCCGCCATGTAGCACACCATTACCATCGAATCGTGCAATCAGCGGCTGCACCAGAGTCTGAAGCTCTTCCTGGCCCTTGGCCACAGTTTCCATAACCTGCATGAACTGCGCCATCCTGTCGCGCATCTCCTGCATCTCAGTTTGCATTTGATCCATGGCTTTCTTGCAATTACTTCTTGTAGAGTAGCGATGAATTCGCTGATCGGCAATCCTGAAACCTGCATAGATAGAGGGTTAGAGAAACAGCTCAAGGTACATGTTATGCACATGATTCATGCAAATGCAAACGTGTGTCTGTTCTTTAGGGAGATTTCTCCCCCGATTCTAGTGCCAGAGTGCCAGTGCTGACAATAAGAAGTCTAGATCCAGTCATGGAAATAACGTCTCATATATATATATATATATATATATATATATATATATATATATATATATATATATATATATATATATATATATATATATATATATATATATATATATATATATATATATATATATATATATATATATATATATATATATATATATATATATATATATATATATATATATATATATATATATATATATATATATATATATATATATATATATATATATATATATATATATATATATATATATATATATATATATATATATATATATATATATATATATATATAAGGCCCAACAAGGCAGCATACAAAGTCACTGAATACATGGGGAAACAACAGCATGACCTCGACCAACAAGCCTGGTGATGGTCAGCCTACAGCAATGATCAGAAAATACAAAGGAATACAAAGATAGGCAGGTGCGACAATGGGCGCGACACTCTTCCAGCAATTCCTTCGTTTTGGGATGATCAGGCCGAGTGAGTAACCCTTCGACAAGTAACTCCCTCTGCATAATAGTGCACTAGAGACCTTCAACGGAGTCTTCCCACGCGCCTTGGCCAAAACAGTCTTCTAACCTTCGTTTCTTAGACTCTAACATCAACTTGCGATCCTTCAGGGTCACGATAGCCTTGTTTAGCATGTCTTCAGTGGCATACCTACGAGCAGTTTCCTCAACAAACTTCTTCTCGCCGGCCTTCAACTGAGCCTTTAACTTGGAGATCTGCTGCTTCATCTTGTCTTCCCGCTCTTTTTTGCTGGCTATAGTGGCATTCCACTGCTGGTTGAATTTAGAGATTCTCCAGTATGCCTCATCCAGGTTCTACTTCTTGGTGGCAAGCACATCGTTGACAGATTTAAAGTCCAAACCCAAACTTTCCCGGCCCGCTATCTGTTTAGTCAAGTTTGTGCCTAGCCGGTTCACCAGCTCTGTCTGTTTTTTGAAGGAGTGGACGACTTCGTTTCTCTCGCTTCTAAGATGTATCAACTCTTTGTCCAACTCCTCGTTGGCCTTTTTCAGCTCTTCCTTCTAAGCTAACACCTGATTGTACTACTGAATCGACACTGCAGTAGGTTCTTTGACCACTGGAGGGCACTCTTGCTTAGCGGGTAGAAAAGGCATCCCTATTGTCTCTGCCCTGCTCTTAATCCAGGTCACATAAGGAGCATAAGCTTGGCTATTGCTCTTGCCCAACAATGCTTTCCCTCGTCTACTGATATCATTCCATGCATGTTGGAGCTTGGCTAACATATCCCCCTCTAGAAGCCCTGTGAGGTACAAAGATTCTTGCACCTCTTCATCTTTTGGCGGACCCCTCAAGGCGTACGCGAACTGTCTGACAAGTAGGGAGGGATTATAGTTAATACATCCTTTTCTTCCAATCAAGGGCACATTAGGAAAACCACTGCAGCTGAATATGACTTCAGTACCCAGCATATCCCGATCAAACCAAACAATGCTCTCTGCTGGTAAACCCATCAAGCGCTCAGACCACTCAGTTGTGGCTGCAGATGAAGTAAAGAGACCCTTCTTGGGCATGTGACTATCAAACCATCTATAGAGTAAGGGCACACAACACGATACATTTTTACCCCTTCTATTTTCGTTCTTGTAATGGACGGAATGATATACATCACCAACCAAGGTAGGAACTGGATTCCCTGATGCGAAGATATGGAAGGCGTCCAAATCTACAAAATCAGGCATGTTGGGAAACAAGATGATGCCATAGATGCAGAGGGCGAGAATGGCGTTGAATACGATCCAACAACCGTCTTTAGCACACTGTTGGGCTTTCCCAACTAGAAACTGCAGAGAAAATCCAGGAACCCCATTCCAACTGGTCAGAAGCAAGTCAGAAGCATCCAGGTGAAGAGCAACAGCTAGATTAGCCAGATTAGGCTTAGCATGCATGTGAACAAAGGGCACCTGATTCTTAACCGGTACACCCAACAACTCAGCATACTCCTCTAATGTAGGTGCAAGAATGAAGTCCGGAAAAGTGAAGCGCCTCATTGGAGGGTCATAGAACTGTAGCAAGGCATACAACCCATTCAACTCATATACCGAAGGTTTACGAACCAGACTAAGCAGCTTCCCGTAAGATTTCTTGAATTCCCCTTTCATTGTATCATCTGCCAGGGCAATCAAACTAGATAGCAAAGCAACATCTGGGGTGGGGAGCTTGTAAGCCACATTCTTCTTCAAAGATCCCATGCTAGCAGAACTGAGGGCAAGAATTACCGGAACCGGGGGATGCATGCACCTGCAACACAGACACACGTTAATGACATGCAAATGAGTATGCAAAATGAAAAATGCAATCATGCAACAGGGGATCAAGATTGTGCTGTTAAGGAGATCGAGGCTCTATTTCAACACAGTCACAACACTGCTCTGATAATACAACCCTGAAGAGGACCAATAATTATGCACTATCGAGAACAACCACATCTCTGATGATAAGAACCCTCTGCTACCAACACTACTGATTCACTGTCAAGAAAACCAGGTAGTCTGAAGGTTAAGGTTTCCTGCAATAACCCGACCCCGCTCACAGGTATGAACCTAATCACAGACAAGGTATGGCATCCTATGCGTTTCCCAGCGTTACAGACTTTCAAGAAACGATGATACGATATCCAGGAGGCGTGGCAGCATCATCTCTTGAAGAAAACTCACTTAGCTGAGTCACAAATGATCGGTCCCCAGAGTCGACAATCCTCCAAACCAATAACCCCTTAAGCCCAAAGGGCCGGAAAAGAAGTCAATCGGGAGAATCTCATCTAAGCGTGGATTTCGTGAGACACTAGTACATGCAAAGCATGCACGTGCCCACTACTTTCCACAACTAATGCTAGGTATACTCTCAAGCCTGGGTCTGGCTTATCACTCATCAGAGTCCCTTCCCACAACAGCACAATAATGATATCATACTGAAAATAAAATGCGGAAAGTAAAGTATGATAAATAAACCCAATAGATAAAAACACAAGCGCTAGGATTGACTCACATAGGGGATGGGAAACGGTCCCAGCATAGGGGATGGGAAAAAGTCCCCAGCAGAGTCACCAGCTGTCGCTACCGCGAAAATAAGGTGCCGGAAAAATAGAAGAGTCGCCACCTTTCGTTATTTATCCCAAAGAACGGGAAAGGAAACGATCGGAAAAACCTGACGAAAAGGTATAAGACAAGGTCATCGCAACCATGTATGGATTCGGGAGTCGGTTACACAAGGGGAAGGTATTAGCACCCCTCACGTCCATCGTACTCGATGGGATCCACGCTTGTTGTGTTTATCTGACGGGTTGGTTTTATCTATCTACGCTAAAAGGTCTGGTCTGAAAAGGAAAGAAAAATGACTCGGCGGTACACAACAGTTATATGCCTACGTATTCCCGTCTGGAACGAGAAATCAGAGTCAACGTAGTTCGCCTAACTACGGGTGAAAAGGGGGGAAAGGTTGCTCGCCGAGATATCGCATCTCGTGCCTACGTACTTTCACACGGCGTGAAAGATCAGAGCAAACGTAGTTTAGGACAACAAGAGACACAGGCTTGTTCAACTGTTTTTTATCCGAGTAGGGTTAACAGACGGTTCCAGCAGTTGGTGTATGTAGCTCGCTCGTCGGAGACTTAGGCGTTTACCATTTGCGGTAGAACCGAGAGTTAACAAAACTCTCCTTAAGAAAATGGTTTCCAAGGATTAAAGGTCCCAGAGGATAAAAAGATGTTTGATCTTTGTTTTCTGTTTTTTACGGAAGAAGTGTTTTTTATGGATGTCTGCAACTAATATCGCACTAGAGACTATGACCTGAGAGTGAATGCGTCGCATGTCACCCAAAGGGTACCATACTAAACATCCAAGCTGTTGAAAAGAAACTCTCCAACAACCCTTTCTCAAGTAGCTTAAGGCTCGTAGCGTACGACATCAATTAACCTTTATTACTGTATTTTGATTTGTTTGAAGATGAGAAGAGAAAGGACGCACTAAAGGGGACTAATCCAATCCTAAAGTTGTCATGCAAAGTTGATCCTATGATTGAGGTTAGGAGGGAACTACCTAAAGTTATCATGCATGGTTAGAACCCTAATGTCTGTCATAACTTTTCTTGAACAAGAGAAGTCAGAGTCCCTAGGGGAACATGGTAAAGGAAAGCAACACCAACAGAAATAACCTGAAAGAAATAACTGTAAGTAAAATGCATGCAATGCAACAATACAAGAAGAAGGATCCAAACTCAACTTCTAGAGCAAGAAAGCCAAAGGCAACACATAACACAGGCAAGGGAGACTACACTCAACCTTAAGCCACGAAGCAAAGCCAAACAGTAATAGACAAGCAGAGGGAGACAAACTCAACCTCTAATGCAGACAAGCAAAGGGAGCTCAGCTCAACCTTTCAATGCACTCAGGCCTATAATCAACTATATGAAAGCCTAGTCTAATGAAACACACCAAACATTCACACAAGTACAGTCAAGCAATCAGAAAATACAGCAAACAAAACAGCAGGCAAGCAGCTCAACAGCAAAGCAGTCTTCTAGCAGTAAAGCAATCCAACCGTCAGTAGTTTGATCTCCAAGCCCAGGCTATCTTCAAGAGAAGACATCATCTTCAAGCTTCAAATGATCCAACAAGAGAGATGATGATCAACATCAATATGATTGCATGATGATGGGAAGCATGATGGAAACCAAGGGAATCCACCATGGCACTCAACCATACATCTGAGATAGGCATCCTCAAAGGTTCTACCTTTTGTGGTATGTCACACATCCTTCCAAAGGAGGGATGAGGCTTCCACACAGGGACCTTGCATCATAGGATGGGAATGGAATGCACACAAAGCAAACCATGTTTGGGAAAGAAGAAAACAACTTCTAAAGCTCTACAAAACCCTAATCCTACAAGCTCAAAGAAAGCTACTAGAAGGGAACCAAAACACCAAAACCAAGCCTTACAAATAAGCATACAGAAGCCCTAAAAAGTCTAAAGCACTATCCAAAAGGAAAGGGAAGTTTATTTCATGCTATGGGTCACCATTGAGGCCATTTTAAGGGAAAGGTCATGTTAGAAGCGTCATACAACTAGTCCAATTGTTAATTCTAAGAAAAATATGAAATCAAGTCCTAAAATTCTAGGGAATTTTCTAAGGGATCCTAAGAGGGTTAGGGATTTATGGTATAAAATCCAGGGATTGAATCTAAAGGGAAAGTCACCTAAGAATTTCTAAACCTAAAGTTATCAAAGGGGAACGCTAAAATGGAAGGTCATGGGAACCTAATCCAAAACAGAACCTAAAGTCATCTAAACATTACCCTAAAAATCAAGAAAGCTCCTTAACATGTCTATAACAAACCAGCAAAGAATCAAGATCAAAATCAATACCAAAAAGCCATACAAAAATCAGCAAGAAAATAGGCCAAAATGCCACATTAAATGGAATTAAAAAAATGGAAAAATTGCTAATAAATTGGAAATTGCATAAAAATAAAATCTAAGAGTATCAAAAAATCAGAAATAAAATTAGGATCACACACATATTTTTTCCATAATTTTCTGATCAAAAATGAAATTAATATAAATTAAAATGACAAAAGCAATTAAAATAAATCCAAAATGAATAAAAGAAAATAAAATGCTGAGAAATAAACAGGGCAGTTGGATCACATGACCAAGTCTACTCATCCAATGACCCAGGGCGTGCCAACGCATTACTTAAACGGTGCGTTTTGGCTTGGTCAAAAGTCCAATCTGAGAACAAATCTCAGGCGCACGATTGGGAGACTAGGTCAAATATTTCAACTCATCCAAGGGTCAACAGTCATCGTCTCCGTTTGAAATCTGAAACTGGGAGGGAACAGGGACGGTGGTTCGGGTGGCTGCGCGACCGTCTTCTCCGGCGAGGCAAACGTTGCAGGTCATCAAATCATCACCAAAATGAACAAAACCTACACAGTTCTTCTTATTTTTTCATCCTGAGTCCAAATCCGTCATTGTTTTCCCCTAATTCTCACTGGATTCTCAAATACGATCAAGAACAGAAAATACATCAAGTCATGGATCATCACCAAACTCACAATTAAGGCCACAGATCTCTTCCTCATGCTTCAGAGATCAACGTGTACTATTCCAATCATGCTAACATCTCAAAATCAGGTAGTTATGAATCCAAACAGAAAGTTGATCACATCCTAATTTGTCTCTAAACTCCACAATTATGATCTAAAATCCATCTATACTCTTCCCTCATCCTTAACCACAGTTCAATTTTACCTAGATCAACCTATAACTAGAGTAATCGTGAAATTTACCAACCTGAGTTGTAGCTTGAAATTGGAGCAGTTACACTGTGATTCTTGCTCCAATCTTGTGCAGATTTGTTCCTTGATGAAGGATAAAGCTATTAGAAACCTTGATTTGCCTTGAAAAGCTCTGGAATGGAAAACACGATTTGTACTTGAAGCTTGAAAACTCTAACTGCAATCTCTGGTTCTAGCTCAAAATAACCACCAAAACTGATCTGAATTCGTTTCTGAACTTAAATAGAATGGATTTGAGTGATTTGGAGGCCCATTGGAGGCCCAATCTAAGATATCCAAAGTTTAACTTTTGCTTGAAAGTTCAACAATGACATACACGATTTTGGGGTGATTCCTTCTTCAAGAAGCTTCATTTGCCTTGCTTGTGGAATGTGGAGAATAAATGGACCAGATTTCACCCTTGTTTGTATCCTATGGCCAAGATTTGAGGTGTAACTTCCTCATGAAGTAACAAAGTAAAACACTATGAAATAAACCTCAAATTGAAATTCCATTAATTCCAAAGTGTTCCAAATGATTTTTCTAGTCAAAATGAGTACTCATATGCATTTTCTTGACCTCTCATGATTAAATTTGAATTTTTCAACTTAAATGCCTTTTAATTTCCCTTTTGTCAAATTTCTTCAAACCAAGTCTTGCCCTAAGCCAAATCAATGCCTCATGGATACATGATTGACCTTAAAATCCCATTTTGAGCAAGTTCTGTGTTGGACAAAACTTCATTTGAAGCTCACAAGATAGTGAAAATGACCCATAGGTCAAAAATGGCTTGGAAGTTGGTTGACTTTTGTTGACCAAAATCACATTCATCTGATGACCTGTAACTTGTCTGCTTCATATCTTGAGTTCTAGAAATCAGATGAATGACTTCTAGTACTCAAAAGAAAGCTAAGAACATGATCTACAAGTTTCATGACCATGTCAAGATGATATGAGACTTCTATATTGAGAAAGGTGGTCTTGAAGTTAGGGACTAAATAGGGGATTTTACACTGAGAACCCTAATTTAGTAACTTCTCACACTCTTGATTCTTGATGAATTGATCTTGAAATGATATATTAGACATCTCAACACAACATCCCATGACCATAGAGACTTGGAATTGAGTCTTAATCTCCTTTGATTTCAAAATTGACTGAGGATTAACCAGATGAAAACCCTAGGTGCAACATTCTTGACTGTGGCTTCTTCCACCTCACACAACAACTTGAATAAGCTCCAACATGGCTCTCAAAGCACTCAATGAGATCTCTCAACATCTCATATCCATAATTATGAATTCATAACCCTATGATTCTCTTCAACTGACCTCCAAGTTAGGAGCTGACCCACATACATCCATCCATCCTTTCACAAGACTATTGACCACTTTTAGATGACCTGATGACCATCCATGCTTTAGTAACACCCCTTGCTTAGCCTCAACACTCTGAGTGACCTCCTCTTGCTATGCACAACCCACTTGATCCCCTGTTTAATGAAACATGTTATGCAATGCAAATGCTAGAACAAAATGAAATGAAACATAAACCAAGTAAGGAAAGGTTGAGCAAATTTTGGGGTACAACAACACGTTTCATTCCCTAAATGATTTATTCTACAAATAAATTACTTATTATGTTTATCACCGTCATGTCTAGCTAAATCTGTTGTGTTGGGATGTGAGGACCGTCATTTCAACGATACTCTATATATTGTATTTGTAGAAACACTTTAAGGGCTGTTTTGAATTTTAATGCAACTTTTCTGAACTTAAATTGATCAGCATTTACGTGAACGAGACCGTGTTTCTATTAACATAATAACCGTGACTATGTCGGGTGAGATCGAAAGTCGTCTGACACTTTAGATAAGAGTTGGTTAGTTTTTAATTAGTAAAAATAGCGAGAGCGCTTTATTAATTAATTAGAAAAGTTTGGTATTATTATAAAGTGATTTTAAAACTATTTTCGGACGCGTTTATTGATTTAGGATCCGGTTGGCTGAGCATATGTCGGAAACTCTTTGATATTAAAGTTTTCAATCATAAATATTTTTTAACTGAGTCTTAGAGTTATATATATATATATATATATATATATATATATATATATATATATATATATATATATATATATATATATATATATATATATATATATATATATATATATATATATATATATATATATATATATATATATATATATATATATATATTTTCACTTTAATGCAAGATGCGACCGGTGCAGCGTGAGCGGCTGGTATATATTAAAGGTCAGGTCTGGTTGCAATTACGCTAACGTGACGATTCCTTTTTAATTAACTCTTTTTCAAGGAAGAAAATATTTCCCCACAAGTATTACTACTTAGGCAATAGGAGTATTGTTTGATCGATGAGAATTACATTCTAATATGCCTTTATTCTGAATTTGAATTCATTCCTTAATTATTTTTTTTCTCTGTTCATATTACTCTCTATTTTCATTAGCTTTAGATAAACACCGTAATAATAGTAATCGATAGATTGACATTGGTCTCTGTGGGATCGATAATCTTTTATATTACTCTGATGTACTCCGTATACTTGGGGATAACACACATCAGTAAGTACACACAGAACCTTCACCAAAAGGATGAAAATAAGGTCAAGACTCACTATTATAAAAAGCATAGTAGTAAGCACACACAGATTCCTGACACCAAAAGGATGTCGGGTCTATCACCAAAAGGATGATAGTAAACACATGCAACGACCCTTTACCAAAAGCATGAAAGTGAGATCGAAACTCGCTATTACCAAAAGGATAATAGTAAGCAAACACATAGGATTATGATGTTGTCGTACACCAAAAGGGTGATTCACAAACCAAAGATTCACTGATTACCGGCACCAAAAGGATGACGAGCCTATCAATAAAAGGATGATAGTAAACACACGCATATGACTCCGAAACCATGTCGCTACGCGAAAAATGACACAGAGTCTCCACCGAATTATATTTATCCCAAGGAGGGAAAGGGAAATAACGATAAAACCTTTAGAAAAAGAGCATGGTCATCGCAACCAAGTCTTAGGGTTCGGGAGTCGGTTATGTGAGGGGAAGGTATTAGCACCCCTTCACATCCGTCGTACTCGATGGGAACCTTCTAGGTTGTTTAGAGTGAATGGGTGTTTTAATCTAAAAGTTTGCTTGCTTACAAGAAAAGAGGGGTTGGTTTTTTATTAGAGTGCTCGCCAAGGATTGTGGCCCTTGTGCCTACGTATCCTCACTTAAAAGAAGTGAAGAATCAGAGCTTCGTAGTTCGGAGGCTTGTGAAATGGTTGTTTGTTGGTTGATTTTATACCTTGAAAAAGGGTTTTTAGATTGATACCCCAAGGAGAACAAGAAGTTTGATGAGTTGGTGTTATTTTTAGGTTTTGAGAAGCGATTGTCTTTGATTAGGATCACACTAAAGACTTTGGATAGAGATGAATATTTCGAATAACCAAGTCGAGCGCCTTGTATTCAAAACATTCAGAACGAGTGTAGGAGGGTTTCATTCTCATTCCTTTTCCATCACTTTAAAGTTCATGGCGTATAACCCCAATTGTATCTTTATTGTTTTTTTGGGATTTTTATGAGAAAAATACCACTTGATGTTGGATCAAGGGTTTTATTGTTTGTAAAAATATCTGAAGTGATGCGAACAAGGTCGATGGAGAATGCATAAGTCGATCGACTTACAAGGGTGAAAATGACTCGATAAAATCGAGAGTTTATTTTTGAAAATAGTTTTGGAACCAAAAGTTAAAAATGACCGTAACAACATCCACATACGATGGTCATGCAACCACATCGGGTTAGTCGGCTTGAAACAACACAAAAAAAACAACCAAGGGAAGTTCGCTAGGCGAAGGCTGTAGCGAAGCTGCCCAGAAACAGCAAGAAGTTCGCTAGGAGAACTTCCCAGCAAATGCAAACAGAGGCAAAAGGAGGTAAAGTTCACTAGGCAAACCTTGCAACGAAGCTGCCCAGAAAAAAATAAACAGAAGTTCGCTGTGCAAACTACCCAACGAACGAAAACAGGGGCGAAAGGGGGTAAAGTTCACTAGGCGAAGGTGCCAGCGAACATGACAGAAAAAACATCAAGAAGTTCGCTAGGCGAACTTCATGTCGTTTTGCCCAGAATATGCCTTTTTTATGGAAACAGAGGGAAAACAGGGCAAAGTTCGCTAGGCGGACTTGCCAGCGAACATGACAGTGAATATGAGTATTTTTCAACTCATCTTACTATGTTCTTTCTCTTTTCTTTGTTCTTTTACAACATTTCTTGGTTATATCAAGACCTTATTACAGTTATACAACACAAGAAAAACACATGAAAATAAACATGCAAAAATGTAAACAAGATAAGGGTTTGAAGTGAAGGATACCCAAGAGCTACTATCTTCCTTCACCAATGGTCTTTGATGGATGTGCTTTTATGGTCCACCTCCTTTTTCTGGTTTTTGTTCCTCTCTTGTTCTCTCAAATTTTTCTTTTCAAACTCTTTTTCTGTTTTTTCTCTTACTCTCTTTTTCTGATTTTTTCTCAATGCCTTTTTGCTCTCAATATCTCTCTATGTTAATGTGTAGTGAATGCCCCCTTTTTCTACTGCTGTTACTTTTCTTTTATACCCAAAGCATTAGGGTTTGCACATGTCTTTAAACTTCAGAATTTCTACATTTAGAAATGTCCAATGCCACTTTCTTGGTGCACCATTTTCCTCTAGAAATCTTACTTTTCTGCTGTACTTTCGCTGCTGTACCAAAACAATAGAGCTTGCACATGTCTCAAGTTTCAGAATTTATACATTTGGAAATGCTTATTATCACTTTCTTGGTGCAACCCCATTTTCTTTCCATTTCTAGCATGTTGCTTTTTTGCTTTTGCTGCTGCACTTTCCTAGTGTTGTTTTTCTGCATTGCCTTCCTTTATTCACGTGTTCTTAGGTTGTACTTGTGGTCCATGCCTCTCATTTTGACAACATTTTGAAGTTCTGAATTTTGACATGTAAGTGAGACAACATGATCTAGTTCCTCAAGTTTTGTGACATGGTTTATTTGGTTGGAAATTAGTTGGTCATGGGGCTGTTTTGGATAAATTTAAAATGCCTTGAAATTGCCCATGAACAAGCATTAATGGTTTTGCTTTTGAAATGCTCCAATGTTGAATTAAACCTTAATTATTTTCCTTAGATATTTGTGGGTTATGAATTATATGTAGCAAATGGAGATTTGATGAGGCATGAAAGGTACCATAACATGAAATTAGTTAGAAACTTGAATTAAGACTAGAAATAACTTAATTTCCTAAGCATTGCTTAGAGTTAGAAATTTTTGTAACAAATGTGACATTCTTGCAAATGTCGTGAAATTTCCCTTTGTAACATTCTTGAATCTAATCTTGAATTCACAAATTTGAATTTGGAATGGTGGATTTCCCTTATACCATTGTTCGAAATGGACGAAGTCTTGAATTAGGCCTTCTACTTCATGTTCATTAGGAATATTGATCTTGAGTATCCTAATATTTTCAAGTAACTTCTCCTTGAAGGAATCTACATGAGTAGACTTTCCAACTTGAACCAAACCTTAGATGATGAACCTTTTCTTCCATGTAGCCCATGATAAGCAATTTATCTTATTTGAAATGGAAAACAACGAACCGACCTAATCCCTACCTTGTGAACCCACATGCTCAATATGCAATGCATGATGGGACGAATGTAGGGTATGAAAGGCTAAAGGTGAAAATGAGGGTGTGACACACCAAAAAGATGGCGGATCTATCACGAAAAGAATGATAGACAACACACACAACTTGACCCTTCACCAAAGGGATGAAAATGAGGTTGAAACTCATTATTACCAAAAGGATAATAGTAAGCACACATAAGATTCTGGTGTTGTCGTTCACCAAAAGAATGATTCACAAACCAAAGATCCACTGATTACCGCCACCAAAAGAATGACAGATCTATCACCAAAAGGATGATAGAGGACACACACACATAGATATCTGATACCAAAAGGATGACACACATATCAACAAAAGGATGATAGTAAACACATCCAACTTTGATACCAAAAGGAGGACAGATCTATCATCAAAAGGATCATAGAGGATGCACACAACTCCGGCACCAAAAGGATGACGAATCTATCACCAAAAGGATAATAGAGAACTCACACAACTCGACCCTTCACTAAAAGGATAAAAGTGAGGTCAAAACTCACTATTACCAAAAGGATAATAGTAAGTACACACTAGGTTCCCGACACCAAAAGGATGACGAGTCTATCACCAAAAGGATGATAGTAAAATCACCTGGCTCCGACACCAAACAAATGACAGACTTATCACCAAAAGGATGATGGTAAACTCACGCAACGACCATTCACCAAAAGGATGAAAGTGAGGTTGAAACTTGTTATTACCAAAAGGATAATAGTAAGTAGACACACTGGATTCTGGTATTGTCGTTCACCAAAAGGATGATTCACAAACAAAACAATCCACTAATTTTCGGCACCAAAAGGATGATAGAGAAACACACGCACACGACTCTGACACCAAAAGGATGACAGATCTATCACCAAAAGGATGATAGAGAACTCACACGACTCGACCCTTCACCAAAAGGATAAAATAAGGTCGAAAATCGCTATTACCAAAAGGATAATAGTAAGTACACTATGGATTCCCGACACCAAAAGGATGATGAGTCTATCAACAAAAGGATGATATAGAACTCACAGAACTCTGCCACCAAAAGGATGACGAATTTATGACTAAAAGGATGATAGAGAACTCACACAATTCGATCCTTCACCAAAAGGATGAAAGTGAGGTTGAAACTCACTATTACTAAAAGGATAATAGTAAGTGCATACTAGGTTCCCAATACCAAAAGGATGATGAGTCTATCACCAAAAGGATGATAGTAAACTTACAAGGCTTCAACACCAAAAGGATGACGGATCTATCACCAAAAGGATGATAGTGAACTCAGAGATATCTGACACCAAAAAGATGACAGACCTATCACCAAAAGGATGATGCTAAACTCACGCAACAACCCTTCACCAAAAGGATGAAAGTGAGGTCGAGATTTGCTATTACCAAAAGGATAATAGCAAGTAGACACACCGGATTCTGGTATTGTCGTTCACCAAAAGGATGATTCACAAACAAAACAATCCACTAATTTTCGACACCAAAAGGATGACGAGACTACCACCAAAAGGATGATAGAGAAACACACGCACACGACTCTGACACCAAAAGGATGATAGAGAACTCACACGACTCAATCCTTCACCAAAAGGATGAAAATAAGGTCGAAAATCGTTATTACTAAAAGGATAATAGTAAGTACACTCTGGATTCCCGACACCAAAAGGATGATGAGTCTATCACCAAAAGGATGATATAGAACTCACATAACTCCACCACCAAAAGGATGATGGATCTATCACCAAAAGGATGATAGTGAGCACAACTTTGTGACCCTTCACCAAAAGGATGAAAGTGAGGTCACAACTTACTACTACCAAAAGGATAATAGTAAGCAAAACAATATCAAAGGTTGTCATTCACCAAAAGGATGATACATAGACCAAAGGTTCACGGACTGCCGACACCAAAAGGATGACAGTTAGATTAAATAATACAAGTTGCTACCACCAAAAGGATGATAGAAACTTTCCACATTTGAGGGCCACCAACACCAAAAGGTGAAGGTTAGGTTGTATTGACAGGATTTGGCGATCACCAAAAGGATTATAGCAAGGAAAATGACAAAATGTCAAGTTTGATGGAGATATGATGAGTGGGGCTTATTGAAAACATCAACAAAAGGTTGAAGTAAAGAAGTCACTAAGGAATACCACCCTTATCAACAAAAGGTTGAAAGGAGCCAACTCACTGGAGAACGTCCAAAAGGGGGTTGAATTTAAACAAATCAACGGGGAACACTCACTGACTCAGAGAAAAGTTCATTGGTTGAGCTGGGGGTGACAACTTCATCAACCAAAGGTTGAGAAACACAATTCAATGAGGAACACCCACTAACTTGCTTAGAGATCACATCTTCATCAACACAAGGTTGAGGTAACTTCATTAGGAACGCCCGTGAACTAAAGAGAATGCCTTTGGCTGGGCTGAAGATCATCTTGAGCTTGATCAACAAAGGTTGAAACAACTTCGTGAGGAACACCCACAATCTTGAAGGAAATGCCCCTGGCTGGGCTGAAGATCTTCTTGAAATCTTGAGATTGATCCTGGATTTTGACTTGTGCATGTATGAATGCTTGATGTTGGTAATGATATTCCATAATGGAGATGCAAATGCAAATGCTGGCGCATGGAGATGCAAGTCCTGGGGAAGTATAATTTGGTTTTGTATGCATATGATGCACATGCTGCTTATGAAGTCGAATGCGATGCACATGCTGCTTATGAAGTCGAATGCATTGCATATGATGCGTATGATGCATATGATTGTAGACGGGTGATTGAATATGTTGCGAAGGTGCCAGCGTAGTAGACTTTAGGTAATCAGAAACTCTGACCGAGATACTTTGAAAATTTTTTTAAAAATAAAATAGTTTGAAATAGTTTTAAAAAAAAATAGATTATTTGGATAAAAAGTTGGTACTTCCGTTAGAGAAAAATCTTGCGTGGACATGGTTATTAGCATGGATGATGGTGCATAAACACATGCCTTGTGTCTCTTTAGCATTGTTAATGGATGTTGTAGGAATGTCCATTATTAAAACGTAATCATTTTTTTTTTCTTTCTTTCTTCTTATATAATAAAAAAATTCTATAGTTCCTAATTTGTGTGAAAATAGACAAAAGGTGGCATAATTTGGAACGGTAGTAACCCTGATTTGCTATCCTTATGGTTTTTCATTAAAGTATCATAACTATTTTTTTAATACTAAAATCTAAGTCTAAATTCATTGCATTATCATATTTCTTTCTTTAATACTACAAATTTAAGTCGGCTTAGGAGAAATTTAATCAATGATTTTGTAATCCCTTTCAGTTTTCAGACCCTACTTTGCTTGTTTGTGATTATTTCTTGGGATGCAAAATCGAAGTTTCTTCTAACTGCTACCTCTCACTTCTTGTCTATTGATTTAGATTTGGCCAGATAAAAGAATCTCGATAATTATTAAGTTTCTCTATAGTGATTATTTTGAAGATATTTATGCATAGTAATATAAATAATAAGTTTTATTATTTTAGATAAAATTATTTATATTTTTAACAATACCATAAACTACAGATAAAAAAAATTTAACCTGGTAAAATATCTATTCAATTATTTTAATTTAGTTTTTTCTATGTAACTAATACTTGAAAATATTATTGACTAAATAACCGTTACTGTTGTCTTGAATTAAAAAAATAAAAATAAAAATTATCAAAAATAACAATTACAAACAGAAATTACTCTGTATACGCTAATGGCATAATAAATATTACACCGTCTACAAATCAAAATCACTCATATGTATAATCTAGAATTTAGTTACATATAAAATCAAAGAATTTCAATGATAAAAGCCTTCGGATTTGGATCCTCTCCTTTTTTATATATACTGTTATATCTCATGTTTCTAATTTAACGGTTTAAAATTTATAATAAAAAATTAAATAAAAAAAAGTCATTTAATAGGAGAGAGAAATAGATAAGTAATTTGTATGATTTTTTTTTAATTTAATTATTTATTATAAATTTTGAACCGTTAGATTAGAAACATCAGAGATGATAGTATATATAAAAAAGAAGAGGATCCAAATTCTATATTTACTGTATATATGAATATTTTTTTAAAAATAAACAAAGTGAATAGTATAATAAAACATTAAAACATTTTATAATGTTTTTTAAAAATAAAATTTATAATTAGAGACAAATATAACACTCCGTTTGTATAAATATTGATTTTCAAATAAAATAAGTAAAAAAATTATAAATAGGAATAATAAGTAAAAAAAAGTGGATTAACAATTCAAACCAAATTAAACAGAAGAAAAAGAATGATTATTTTTTTGTTTGATTTAAAATCAAATTGGATTAATAAAAATCTATGTGATTTGATTCGGTTTTAGTTTTTAGGATCTACCAAATTGATATATCGAACCAATAGTTATAGTTATCCACTTAATTTTTTATTCAATACATTATTCAAATTTTGTATTAATTCAAACATTCTCCATCTCTGTTTGTGCTTATTTCCTTTTAACAAAACATTCAGGCATAACCAAACACCAAACATAGAAAATAGAAACTATAAGTCTAAAAAACTCACTCTCACTGAATTGGTGCTCTCGTCAGCTACTACCACTATTTGTTGGAATTAACCCAAAACCTTTTAAGAATTTCTAATCAATCTTGATCTCAATAAAGATTATGTGCAACATCTGTTAATGAAAAACGAGAACGAAAGAAAGAGTTTGACAAAATTAAAGGAAGAAAAGAATGAATTTTCAACTGCAGAACTCCGCCCACAAACTGTGGAATCTTTTTTTATTCACTTTGCAACTGTAAAAACTGTGAATTCTAATTATTGCAAAATAGGGGTTACTCTCTCTATTTATAATAGAAGAAAGCCTAAAATTACAAAAGCCTAAAATTACTAATTTTGGTCTAAGTCAAAATTTTGTGTCAAGCAACCTGCTTCGACACTTCGACATCTAAACAACTCGACACACACACACACATTAGACTAATTTTGACTAATTCTTATTTCTGTCGAGCTACACTACTTCGACACAAAGAATTACAATCTCAACACATCACCTAATTCATTGTGTCTAAGCTATCAACATTTATCATAGACCTTAACTTCTTGAACACTTCGACTTCCACTCCTTTCGTTATGATATCTGCAATCTGATTCTTAGTTATGTAGTGTTCCAAATTCATCTTCCCTTCTGCTACCTGCTCTTGAAGATAATGAAACCTCATCTCAATGTGCTTCGCCAAATTGATAACTGACATGTTGTCGATCTTCATGGTAATTACTCCATGACTCTTCGTTGTAATCTTTTCGACCAGGTTCACCATCTACGTTGCTTGACATGCACAAAGAGAAACAACTATGTATTTTGCTTCACATGACGACAATGCCACTACTGACTCCTTTCTCGAACTTCAAGCAACTGGTGCATCACCTAGCATAAACACATAGTCAGATGTGGATTTCCTATCCTTAACATCACTACAACAACGTTGTAAATCGATCAACCAAACTAAACCGATTAGTTTGGTTCGGTTCCATTTTTAAAAAACATTAAAAATCAAACCAAAACAAAGTGATGGAGATATCACCGGTTCAGATATTTTTTAAACCTAAAATCAGTCCAACCCGAATTGATTACACCTCTAATTAAAACTATCTTATTTTAATTATGCAAGACTTTTTTATAAAATAGTTAATTATTTTTTATTTATAAAATAAGTTATATATATATATATATATATATATATATATATATATATATATATATATATATATATATATATATATATATATATATATATATATATATTAAAAAACTATTATTATATTAATATGGTATTTGGTAAAAACAATTAGATGGCGACTCAATCATGTATATACGTAAACCCAATCAAGGTGACCCAAACATATATAGTCAGTTAAGGGTGGTAAAACTGATCGGACTCATCAGAAATGTCCGTTTTGTACGCATTTTTTTGCAAGGCAGGTCAAGATTTTAGGTTCGCACTATTTAATTTGTTTGTTTGTTCCATCCTGTTTTTTGCTGACTTTTGTGGGAACAAGCTTTTACATACAATATTGTAATTTTTAGACCTAAAAGGCTCAAAGTCCGCGGGCCCTCCCTACCCACCCTCACTTTTATGCGGGGCAGAAAAAGGTTTTCGGCCCGCACCCTCAAATATGCCCGCCCCACCCTATTTTATTGCGGTCTTTTGTGGGGCAAGCATGCTCGTTTTCTACCCCTATAGTCATCATACATAAGATTTAAGGTACTTTTTCCTTCTGATTTCCATTTTTTTACTGTATTTATCTTGGACTATGTAAATGTCTTGGGTGTTATAGGTTTAATCTTGCAAGTCCACGCCGCACCACCATACCAGATATCAGCATCACTAATTCTAGAGTCCAACATCATCAATCAACACCAATTTTGGTTCCAATACGAAACAATGTTGTCGCCTATGAGAAACGACATTGAATTCTGCGAAATTTCAAAATCAAACTCCATGAACAAATCATTCTCAATCCAAAGCCAAATCTTTACCAGAACCACCACGATATGGAGAGAAGAACCTCTTGCGTCGCACCTAAGAACTATGTTGAATTCTCCGATCTTGCACCCCTTTTACTCTCTATCATTGATGTGATCCATATGGAAGCATGGTTATACATAAGTTTGTCACCGAAGAACCTCATCCAAGCAAGAAATGAAGCTATATCACATAGTAAAGATATGCCAATGTTAGGATTTCAAGACCGTGAGGAGGTAATTTACACTAACAATACACAGAGTTGTCGTTAGTATAAAAGTCACCGCAGTAGATCACACGGTAACGGGAGCTTTCATAGACGATGAAAGTTCATGTAACTTCCTCTACACATACATGCTTGAGTAACTAAGGCTCTTGGCTTTCAAAAATTCCATAACTCGTCCTTGTAAAATGACAGGTTTACTACTAACTCTTGAACAAAGAGAAAGCAAGAAAGACGAAGGTTTGGAGAGAGTCAATAGGTTCAACCTTGACCTGGATGAAGAAGAAGTTTGACTAATTTTGGATGGTGATTATGAAGTTGTTTAACTTGACGATAATCTGACCAGATCTGCGTAGATAGGATCCAGACTCTCTTCCAAGATAAATAACATACTAATTAATTGGCTCCAAGCTAATGTAGATCCCCTTTCTATTTCTCCATGAGAAATTCTTGGCATAGGCCAAACCATAGCGGGACATCAATTGAATGTAAATCCCAATGCTCGATATGTCCCGCAATAGATAAAAATCCCTATAGAAAACTGAAACAACTGAGGGTATGCTCGAAGAAATGTTACACATAGGGGCTCCTTATATCGTACTTTTTAAGAAACCCTTTACAAAGTGGTAGATATATGTGTAGGTTATGTTGACCTCAATACTACATTCTTGAAAGACTCAAAGTCATTTCCTAATGCAGATAAACATGTAAACAACTTATTCGGACACATACCATCTCTATTCATGATCAAGTAAGCCCATCATAAATATATTGGTTGCACGGTTATACCTCTGACGGGGGTACACAGAAGCAACAAACTAAAATATGATAGATAAGGCCGGAAGAAAGGAAACAAGTATAACGCTAATAGGAACTAAGAATAATATTATTTCAAAGATAAATCAATCGCTAGTCATTGGGACGCGGACTTCCTAGAGCCGATTGTCTAGAGGATGTGTGTTGCGGTAAGAATAGAATATAAAATTATTAATTAATTTGAATCACAATCTTTGATTCACAACCGATCTTTGATTTATCCGAAGGAAAGGTTAAAGAAAGGAAAACCTATTTTGCATCGTAAACAATGCGGGGAGAGATCTAGGTAAGGGGTTGGTTAAGCTTAGGGAAGGTATTAGCACCCTAAACTTCTGTAGTACTCTACAAGAACCTCTTGTTTTAATGTTGCTATTTTGCTAAATTATTTGCTTAAGGTTATATGCTAAGGGTTAGAAGATGAAAAGAAATACATAAGGGTTAGTCCTAAGTTTACTCGCCAAGACTTGCATCTTATGTCTACGTATCTGAGGTAGGGGATGGAATCAGAGTAATTGTAGTTCCCCTTGAAAGGGAGGAATGGAAACTTCTTGACTGTGGTCAAGGTTTCGATGGGGAATAAGCGTTCATAAGGAAGCGCTTACGTGGAGTTCGGTGACTCCTATTTCTACGTTATAATTTAATTGAATTGAAAAGGGTAAACTAGG
Source organism: Lathyrus sativus (assembly GCA_963859935.3). Lineage (NCBI taxonomy): Eukaryota > Viridiplantae > Streptophyta > Magnoliopsida > Fabales > Fabaceae > Lathyrus > Lathyrus sativus. The sequence continues at coordinate 608,806,989 of OZ012739.1, forward strand.
TATTCCATGACGGGAAACCTAATACGGAGTACGACGACTCCTTATCCTAATGCTAGGGTAAAGGGTAATTTGGTCCACGGTGGGACGCCTATGCAATTAGGGTTTGGAAAGTGAAAAAGTCAAAGGTAAGGACTTGACGCGAAGGTCAAACGGCTAGACCTATTTCTTCGGAGGGTTTAACGGTAAACGATGAACGACAAATTTATTATACGGCAGAATTGAAATAGAGGAAAATATGAAAGCAGTCAAAAAGGTGCAAAACGACGATCACTCGCATAATTACAACCATGCAAAACAAAAAATGACGGAATAAAGCGACGATAGCCTCGCATAATTACAACCGAAAAAATGAAATACGAGTAAAAATCACTGATTAATAAGCAGAGATGAATAGGGATAAAGGGTGGTCAGACAAAAATTGAAACGGCCAGATTAGGAGTTCTTTATTTTTTAAATTTTTATTTTAAAAAAAAGAATAATTTATTTTTTTTGAATTTTTATTAATAAAAGAACAATTTATTTTCATTTTAAAGAAAAGTTTTACTTTTAATTTTATTGAACTGGCAATTTTATAAATATTAAAATTCTCTTAAAAAATTTTAATGAATTAAAAGTGGTTTTAATTAAAAACTTATATTAGGAAGAAAAATGTTTTCATTATAAAAATATGCTTTTAATAAAAGGTTTAATTTTTGTTTTTGTTTTTTTATAGAAAAAATGGGTTTTTAATAAAACAAAAATGTTTTTACTTTAAACTAGAAACCTAAATTTTTTTTTAATTATACTTTATTAAAAGTTAAATTAATTATAAATTATAAAGGAGAACAACTATAAGTTATAAAAAGTTAATTATAAGTTATAATATTACATGATGATTTATATAAAATAAAATAAATTATAAGTCATAAAAAATAAATTTAATTAAAGCTATAAAAAATAAAATTGAAACGTAAGTAATAAAGGGGAAGGGGAGAATCCTGAGTAGCAGCTAGGTTTTTTTCCATTTCTTATCTTCTTCTTCCTCTAACGGCCGGCGGCTATTGTTGGTCTGTTTGAAGCTTTTTCTTTTCCGTTGCATGCATGTCCTCTTTTTTGCTTTGATTTCTTCCCTTTCTCTCATCTGATTGCTTTGATGATGCTGAAAAACATAAAAACACACAACATGGTTAATGGACTACTCACCCTTTTTACGGGTTGGAAGTGGTCCGTTTACAATCATGACGGTGGTGTTCACAACACTTTCTCTAGTGACGGACGGCTGAACAATGATGGTGAGACGAAGTTTCGTCCTTCTGAGTTCTGGGTTTCACGACCCTTTTCTCCGATGTTGATGGTGAAGCTTCGATCTTCTTCTTTTTCCGTTTTGCTTTTTCTTCTTTGATCTGGTTCTCTGAGATTTTTTTCTTCTTTCTTCAACAAATGATCCATGATGAACATTTTATATTGTGGTGATTCGGAACTTTGGGACTGGGTATTCCATATTGCCATGATTTTGTTGCGTTTTAATGATTTATCGATCAAGTTTCGTTGCGGATTTGGTGATGATTTTGTTTTGCTGTGATTGTGCTGGTTTGTTACAATTTTCTGATGAGCTTATTTTGAGTTTAGTTTAGGAACAGGAAAAAGTGGCAGATTTGTCTCCCTTTTTCATGATGACTCTATTTTGGTTTGGCTGGAATCTGGAAAGTTGTTATTGCGCTGCGTCTGGCATTTTTTCAGAAATTGGTTGCTGAACTTGTTGAATCTTGGCATTTGGACATCCAGATGGATTGTTGTTAGCGAAATGGACTTGGATATCCATATGAACTGTTTGGCTAAACTCAATTTTTAGAATAAGTGCTTTCTCCCAAAAGCACTTATTTCCAAAAGCACTTTTCACAAAATCACTTTCTCTCTCTCGGAATGACTTAGAACAAACATCTGTCAGATCTGTGTTGTTGCACCCCAAAATTTGACCAACATTTATCTACCTAGCTTGTGTTCATTAGCATTGTCATCTGCATCTCATTGATATGTATGCAGTAGATCAAGAGGTATGATTACCCATTAAGAGCTGTATGAGACTTTGAAGCTAGCCAAGAAGGCTATTCAGATGATTAAGGGTTGATATCCTTGTCAGAGAAGTTAAAAGATCCTCAGAGAGATTGGTTGAAACCAAGGTTGTGTGCCTCATAGCTTGAGAGTTGGGGGAGCCCCTCAGATGACTCTAAGGATATGAGGATGGGCTTAAAGCTTTGAGAGAGCTTATGAGATGTCTTGAAAGCCATCATGAAGCCTAGAAAGGTCATTGCACAAGATTCAGAAGACTCAGCCATGAGTGGTGGAATTAGGGCTTGATTGGGTCAACCCTAGGTCAACTGATGATTTGGAGAGGGTTGAGACCTAATCCAAGAGCCATGTGATCATGGATTGATGCATTGAGATGCTACAAGGAGGATTCCTAGACCAACTCATCATGATTGAGGAGTTTGAGAAGTTTCAAGCTAGGGTTTCTAAGGCTTGACAGTGTAAAATCCCCTAGTTTGATCCCTATCTTCAAGGCAGTTTAGCTCAAGATGTGATTGTCATCTCGTCTTTCCCTCAACATGAATGTTGTAGAGCTTGTTCTCAGCTTTAATTTTAGTACTAGAAGTCCTTGATAGGATTTGTAGAGCTCAAGTTATGACTTTGATAAGTTACAGGTCATCTGAGGTATGTGAATCTGGGTCCTTGAAAGTCACCCAACTTGCATCCAACTTTTGCCCAAGAAGGATGATTACTATGAACTCTTGGTCAACATGAATGTTGTTCCTCATCTTCTTAGCTTTCTAGAGAGTACTATAAGTCCTTGGTAGGATTTGTAGAACTCAACTTATGGCTTTGACAAGTCAAGGGCATTTTGGTCATTTGGATATTATAGGTCATTTCAAGCATAAGGCCATATCTCCTATTTCCAAGCTTCAAATGGAAAAATCTTCAACATAAAACTTGCTTAGAATGATGTTTTAAGGCTATTAGGGAGGTCATGAGGTGTTGAAAAGGCTTGTAGCAAAAAGTGGTAAAAATGACCTAAAATGGAGGCATAAGTTAAATAAGTTCAAATTGGAAATTGGAAATCCCAAGTTACACATCCAAACCATGGCATATAATAGGTCATTTTGACTCTAAAAGACATTCTAAAAACAATGGTTCAGCCACAATTTTGATTTGAGGCCTAGATCATGGAGCTGCTTTGGAAATTGCTTGCTTGCATAATAAGGCACAAAGGCAAAACTTAAGAAAACTCAATGTACAAGCTTGCTAAGGGTTTTAACACATCCTATATCTCATTTAGGGATAATTTCAAGCCAAGGAAAGTTGCTGCAAGAGCTATGTCATGAGATGATATGTGAGAAGAAGTGTGTAATACCCCAAATTTTACCCTCATATTTAGTCGGTCATTTCGCATATCATATCATCTGCGCATTTGCTAACCACTAACAAGACCTGAAGGTGTTTGTTTTGCCAGAAATACCCCAGGGGCGTTTTGGTCATTTTTGAAGCATAGTTCGTAATGTTGGGCGTAGTGATGTTTTTTGAGGCGTTTATTTACGTGGGTTTGATATCAAAGTCTGATCTGTGGAGCAGGGTTTAACAAGAAATCATTCTTCTTTCTTCCAGAGGGAAAACGGTGAAAACTTCGACTGATTAATGGAACTTATTCATGCAATGGTTGGATCGAATTAATTCCAGGATATTTGACTAGTGAGATTTAATCGGATGTTGAGGTGTTTGCAAATTAAAGCATGGAGAAGCAATTGGGAAATGATTTTAATAGAATATGTGAATTTTATTCATAATATTTTATTATCATTATTACAAGTTCGCAAAGTGAATCACAAAGAAGAAATGATTTGGATAAAAAATGTTATTTATTCATAATATTTTTTTGTTACAAGTTACAAGGAATTACATTAAAGTTCTAAGGAATTACATTAAAGTATCTATCCTAAATCCTAAGAACGTCTAAGTGTCTTCATGCTGTCTTTAAGCTTCGCCGCAAATCTCGACTAACCTGCACATCAAAGCAAAACAAGCAATATAGAAAATGTTAGAGGTTTTGACACTCTCAGAACAGTGTCATCATCGAGTGCCGGGAGGGCACGACTAAAGCCGCATCCTACTCCCGTTACCAATCTGAGCCATCGGCGTCAGATCAGGTAGTTATTGTTCTTATCATAAGGGACTGTCGAGAGATGAAGAGTAAAAAGAAGTTTCGGGTCGAAATGGATTTTGCCGAAGGATTGCTTCGAAACCAGTACATAATTGGAATCTATCAAGTAAATCCGGATGCCAACAGATTGCTAATTAGATCCATGGATAATCCACAACTGAATGTAGAAAATCCAAACCACACGGATGTCCCAGATCAGAGAGAGGACTTGTCTGCAAAAATCCAACAGATAATATTAGAATCAAAGTCCATATCAACATCAGCAACCCCAATTTCATAACAGAGTTTAAAACAGTTCAGTTCAAGAAACAGCAAGAACCGAATTCAGCTCGCATTCATAAAACAAATGAGCTAACTGCACAAAGAAAAACTGGATTACAGAACGAGACAGTGAAAGTTGTTTCGAATAAAATCGTGATGGGCCAAAGTCGACAATCAAAATATCAGAAAGACTATGGAGTCATCAAATCACACCTGCAAGTGAGGTTGTAAGAATAAGCAGATAAGTTCCCATAATCACGGTGATGTGTTAGTTCAGTTGGGATCCCAGATGTGCAAAGCACATTGCACAAACAAGTCACAAGCTCGGTTCAACAAGAAAACCAAAGCATAAGCAGTTCATAAAAAAGAAGGGATGTTTAACAAAGTCAAGCTGTATCAGTTATGACAAATTCAATCCAACAGGCGAAGCTCAGCCACCACAGGAACAACGAAATCAAATCAGTTCGAATTGCAGGTCACAAAAAAACATGATGTAAGTCATAAGAATAAACCATAGCAGAAACCATAACTCTGAACCAAGTTCAAACAAGCAAAGAGCACAACAGAATGAGTCAAAGAAGATAGAGTCAAATGGCATCAGAAAGAGAATAAATCCATACCATAAGAAGCATATCAGTTCACCAGGATAATTCATGCCCTCAAATATCCAAAGCATGAAGGGCTCAGTCTGAACATCATCGCCCCAGCAAATAAGTCACCAAAACAAGTTATAAAATCATACTCAGTTCATGAAACGAACAAACAAACAAATACACGGCTCAACTCAACATGATAGCCAGTCATCACCACCAATTCAATCAGAAGTAGCAACATAAGCGAAAAACTAGGATTATAGCATCCTGTTCCAAATGGTTCAGACTCAGCGTCATCATTACCGCGTAACCTTCTCGGCGGCAAAGATCAAGGCAAAGTGTCCATCCTGAAAGAAGAAAAAGAAAAAGTAAGTGCCAATGGTCAGGATTGAATCAAAACAAAATCGCATCAGGAATCAAATCAGTATCCAAGTTCCCCAAAAGCAATCCAATTCACATCTGCAAGAGTCTAATCAAAAGATGATCAAATCAAATTGAATCTGGGAAAAATAGAAACAAATCAAAATGAAACCATCAAGAAATCCCGTGAATTAATATCAGATGCCAATCAATCCAATCTGAAGGCAAACCATATCAGAAAATAATAGAGATTTTGATGTCAATCCTGAAGCAGACCAAAACAAAATCAGTTCAGGTTATTAAATCGAACAGGGTCAGAAGAATCAGCTGGAAATCAGAGACCCATCAAATCCTAAAGGGGAAATAGGATCAGATGGAACCAAATCATATTGGAACTCATCAATCAACGAATCAGTATCAAATTCATACCAGAAAAATGAAATTTAATCTCACCGAAATACCAATCGAATCCTGAAAGAGGAATAAAGTATCCAATCGTAATCCAATCAGTATCTGAGAAAATCACAACAAAATCAAATAATATCAACACAAAATCGAATCTCAGAGTAACGCAAATCCAAGGCCCAGAAGTTAAGTTATAAAAGGGAGATCACGAACGAAACCCTAAAAAAGGAACGGAGATCGCAAACGAACAAACCCTAGGCGCCGTGAACGAAAGTTGCGAACTCAGACGAAGAACATCGTCGTCATCGTTCAAACGCACCGTGTATCATCCATCATCGGTCACGAAAGATTCGAACGAGAGACCACCAACGCCGTTTAACCAGACGACGGGCAATCTCTCGTTTTTGTGCCTCAGCCCACGCCATCATCGGCCGATTTCGCGTTAAATGTAAGCAACGAGACGTTTCATTATGAGTTTTGATGTTTTATTTCAGGAAATGAGAGACTCACGGCGCGAGGAAGAAGAAAGACGCGAGAGAGATGAAGAAGAAAAGGGAAACGGCGCGAGGACAAGTCTGGGTTTGGAAACCCTAAAAGACACCCCACCTCATGACTAACAAATGAGTTGGGTCCGGGTGTGATGACCGGCCCAACCCCCCTCCCTTTTTTATTTATTTATTTTTTTATGCTGTTTTGTTTTTATTTTGTTTTATGTTTTTTAAAAAACCATTTTTAACATTTTAATATTATAAAATCATTTTTAAAATATAACATTTTAATTTTATAAATAAAAAAAAACAAACAAATCTTTTTTAAAAATATAAATATTAAGGATAAATAGAAAAATTTTATTTTTTTTTATAAAAATAAAACCTTTTTTAAAAATTTCTTTGGTAAGCCAACATTAAATTTTTTTAAATAAAGCAATAGTAAAATCTCAATTTACATCTTCTCTGCCTACTAACGGGTGTTCACTTTTGCAGTTCATACTTATTACTATTGTGTTGAGTTTTCATTTAAGTTACCTTTATATCTGTATCTGTTTCTCAATTGTAACCTCGCGAACCTAATAATCGCGTTTACTTTTCGCATTTAAATTTCTGCATGATGTATGATTTAAATTTCTGCTGATGTATTGCAATATTTCTGTCACCTTACACCACTCCGAAGGAATTAGGTCTAGCCGTTTGACCGCCGTGTCAATAGTCCTCAACTTCAAACCCTTACACCTTTTCAACCTTAAATTTTCACAAATGCCTCGCCGCAGGCAAGATTACAATTTTACCCCTAGCATTAGGTCAAAGAGCCGCCGCGCTCATTTTAGGGTTTCTCGCCGCGGAATCCCTAACCTAATTTAGCCCTAATTACAACTTAACATTTCAACGTAGAGATTTGGAGTTTCTACACTCCATGTAAGCGTGTCCTTAAGACATGTTTATTCCCCTTGAGACCTTGACCACAGTCAAGAAGTCTCTAACCTCCCTTTTGAGGGGAACTACGATTACTCTGATTCCACTCCCGTAAGGATACGTAGGCACAAGATGCGATGTCTTGCCGAGTAAACTTAGAATTAACCCCTTAGGTCTCCTTTCTCACTTTTAATCCTTATGTACATATACCTTAAGCAAATGAATAAAGCAAATAGTAAACATTTGAACAAAAGGTTCCTGTAGAGTACTACAGAAGTTTAGGGTGCTAATACCTTCCCTAAATTTAACCAACCCCCGAACCCTAGATCTTTCCCCGCATTGTGTTTACGATGCAAAAATAGGTTTTCCCTCTTTTGACCTTTTCCTTCGGATAAATCAAAGAGCGGTTGTGAATTGAATTGCGATTCAAACTCATTAATAGTTTGTGATCCTATTTCCACCGCAACAGAAAATGGCGACTTCACTGGGGAATCCTAACTTTTGAGGGTTATCCCTAACTTGTTCATATTTATTACTATCTGTGTTATTATTCATTTGCATGTATATATTTGTGCTTTGATTGTGGGACTGTTCCTTGTGCTGTGAGATGAGTCCTACACCCGGATCTAGTGTACCTTAGGTAAATGGCAATAGACCAAGGAAACTGTACGACGTATATCGATACGGTTGATCTGGTGGCCATAGTTAGTGCGACTTCTTGGTTGGTGCTTATATTCCTTAAGTCAAGTTGAGGATAATATTGAGGCTGCCATATGTTGTCAATGCACTAACTGACTTTTAGAACCCTAGTTAACTCATCTTGGCCTTTAGAAAGTAGTGAGGTAACCGGCTTTGGTGCAGACTGAAGTTGGTTGACACTCGATACTACGCTCATTGAGATCTTAAACTTGGAGGGTTTTGGTTGGCAAGTAAGTTGCCTTCTGAACAACCACCCTTGTGAAGGATCAATGATATTGAGATCCCTTAGAACCTGGTTACTTTTGTAGGACAGGATGAACCATCTAACTTCAGGGGAGGGTACTTGCCTTTGAACTTCATGAAATCTTCATCCACATTTTAGCATCATTTACTTTTTTGCATTGCATGTGTCTCCCGATTTCTCACACTCGGTTCTCTCACCTTCCAGTTTCGTCACCCTGAGTTCTCGGCACCAATACAACACCAGAGCTCAAACTCGGAAAAGAATGGAGGATCAGGCAAAAGAGATTGATCGCCTTAGCAATGAACTCGAAGACCTTCGAGGGGGTATGGGGCGTATGATGGAATTGTTACATGTCATGAATGCTAAGATGGATACCCAGCCCACTGTTGTTTCTGAGATTACCGGCGTTACTGTGGACCCTCCACCAAGTGTGACCGTAGCAAGGGACCCACCTTATGGTCTTGCTCCCGGTTTTGTGCCTCCTCAAGCCACTGTTCCGATTAATCAACCTGTTCAGCAAGCCGTGCCCTTGTTTTCTGAAGTTTCTAGGGGGGCTCCTATCTTTGCACCACCTGTTGTACACACTCGTGCGCAACCGTACTTCAATGAGACAGTTTTTGATAATCTTGATGAGAATGTTGAGGGTTATGAGAAACATGATAAGCTTCGTGAGGAAGTAAACACTATCGTCCAGAGATTGAAAAAGGTAGAGGGTGATCAAATTTTTGGGACTGCTGCAAGGGATGTTTGTTTGGTCTCAGGTTTGGTTATTCCCCCGAAGTTCAAAACTCCGAACTTCGATCGTTATGAAGGTGCCACCTGTCCTAAGAGTCATTTGATCATGTATTATCGCAAAATGGCTGCCCATGTTGAGAATGATAAACTGATGATTCATTGCTTCCAAGACAGTTTGAAGGGTGCTTCTTCCAAGTGGTATTTAACTTTGGACCAATCTCGCATTAAGAGTTTTCAAGATTTATCTGACGCTTTCATCAAACACTACAAGTACAATATGGATCTGGCTCCTGACAGAAGACAGTTGCTGAGTATGTCACAAAAGAATTCTGAGTCATTCAAAGAGTATGCTCAAAGGTGGAGAGAGACTGCTTCGCAGGTAGAACCTCCTTTGACCGAGAAAGAGTTAGCTGATTGGTTTGTCGACACAGTCCGTCCAGAATTTTACGAGAGAATGGTGGGTAGTGTGACTTCAAATTTCTCCGACATCGTTGCTGTGGGTGTCAAGATTGAATTGGGTATGAAGAGTGGTAAAATGACAAATAATCATGGCGCTTCTAAGGATCAGCCGAAGAAACCTCCGTATAGCTCCCAGAAAAAGAAGGAGAGTGAGACTAATGCTATATCCTCTGGTAGACCAAGGGAACGCTTTTATCGGCATCCGCAAGGTTATGCTCAACCTCAAGGGTACCCAGTCCAATATGCTCAACAACCCTATGTGGCAGCCATTACACCTTCTTTCAATCAACAGGTCCCCATGTATCAACCTATGCAACAACCTCCTGTTTATCCGCCTCCTGTCAACTACCTACAGGCACCCAATACTCCTGCTCCTCAACAGCCAAAGAGTCCGGCTCCTCGCCAGAATATGCCGAACAGAAGAACGTATAAACCTTGTCCGCCGATTCCAATGACTTTTACCGAGTTGTATCCTTCTTTGGTCAAGCAGGGGCTCATCACCACTCGGGCTTTGGGTCCGCCTCCTAATCCATTACCCGCTAATTACAACGCCGCCGCTCATTGTTTATTTCATGAGGGTGCGCCTGGTCATGATCTGGAGAATTGTTATGCTCTTAAAAATATTGTCAGGGATTTATTGGAAAAGAAGATTTTGTCATTCGAAGATCCTCAACCAAATGTTAAGAAGAACCCTTTTCCTAACCATGAGAGTGTCAATGCCATTAGTGCTGATTCAGAGGAAGGTTATGCCCTTGATGTTGAACAGATTAAGACTCCTCTTAAGATGTTCCATTCGAAACTGTTTGAAGCCGGTTTGGTAGATACTTCCCACGTTGCATGCGTAAGTTGTGAAGCCAGTATTAAGGGTTGCATGTTGGTTCAGGATGATGTTCAGAGGTTAATTAATGAGGGTGTTTTACAAGTGACAAGCCAAGCCAAGAAGGATGTAGTCGATGTGGTTGAGCCTGTCTTCCATCAGCCTGAATCAAAGGGTAAGGTACCAGTGTTTAATTTATCAGGGGCAGGCTCCGCCAACCTCGTGTTCGATATACCAAGGTCGTATAGCCCTGAAGTGAATCAGCCTAAGCCTATAGTTATTCGAAGACCGAGTCCGTTTCCTTTCAGTGATCCTAAAGCTGTGCCTTGGAAATATGACGTGACGATGATTGACAAGGAGTCCGGGAAGGTTATTCCAAATGAAGAGGTTAAGGATACGGTGACCAATATCGCAGAGGTAAGCAGGATGACTCGCAGTGGCCGTGTGTATACTCCCCATTCCAGTGAGGTCCCACCTAAGGAAACAGCTAGTATCCCAGTGCCTGCCAAAGACAAAGGTAAAGGAGCCGTCACGAATGACGAAGATGCCGAATTTTTAAGGATCATCAAGAAAAGTGACTATAAAGTTATCGACCAACTTCATCAGACTCCTTCCAAGATTTCGATTTTATCTCTGTTGATGAGTTCACCCGCTCATAGGATGGCCTTGCAGAAGGTTTTGACTCAAGCACATGTGGATCAAGATATTAGCACCAGTCGGTTTGATAGTGTGATTGCCAATTTAACCGCCTGTAACACCCTCAGTTTCAGCAATGAAGAGTTACCGAAGGAGGGTCCGAACCATAATCGTGCTTTACATATATTGGTGAAATGTCAGGAGGACAATTTAGCGAGAGTGCTAGTGGACACCGGGTCTTCTCTGAATGTTCTACCCAAGAGGGTTCTTGATAAGTTGGCTTGTAAAGAGACTGTGTTGAAACCTACTCCTTTGGTCGTCAAGGCTTTCGATGGTTCTCGCCGGTCGGTAATGGGGGAGGTTGAGCTTCCTATCCTGATTGGTCCGCAAGTTTTTAATATCACGTTTCAAGTCATGGACATTAATCCCAACTACAGTTGTTTACTCGGAAGGCCGTGGATTCATGCCGCTGGGGCGGTAACCTCAACTTTACATCAGAAGATGAAGTTCGTGATCGATGGAAAGTTGGTTATTATACACGGTGAGGAAGATCTGATGGTCAGTAACCTGTCTTCTTTCCGTTACATCGAGGCCGATGAGAATGCTTTAGAAATCTCCTTTCAAGCACTTGAGATCGCCAATGTTGTTCTGCTGGAGGTCGAAGAGACAGTGGGTCAGGGTAATCCATCTTTTGCATCTCTGAAGAGTACCAAATCAACAATTGACAGGGGCATTCCTGAAGGTTGGGGAGAGGTAATTGATGTCAAGACCAAGACTGATCGCTCTGGGTTGGGTTACAAACCAACTCAGAATGGAGCTGCCACAACTATCGAAGGGCGTCCGAAGGTTATCCAAGAAGTATTTGTCAGCGGAGGTTTCCAAGTCAATGCCATCAGCGACCGTGAAGAAAATGAAGAGCTGAGCAACCTGGTGTTTAAGGGTGATGCAGTTTTGAACAACTGGGAGGCCGTAGAGATCCCTGTTATTTTTCCTTTGTCAAAGTAATTTTTTTTTTAAAAAAAAAAGTTTCATTTACATTTCAAATAAAAATCCGTAGCTCTGCCCAAGGCTATAGGGTCGCTTTTATTGGGCCACCTTTCATTTCTAAAAGGATATTAATAAAAGCAGTTTGTTCAATTCCACTTTGGTTCATTTGCGTTTTTCGTTTTCACTTTTAAAAATGAAATTGGCAACCTTTCTTCCAAAAAATAATAATAAAAAAAACAGCATTTCATTCTTACATATCTTCGAGCATTTTAATTAAGTAAGCCTTCCATCATGCAGAGATATCGTAAACCTTGTTGGATCCAATGACTTTGCTGACACTCCTGACTGGGATGCGCCCATCAATCAAGCTGAGGACGAGGGTGAAGAAGATTTTGAAGTACCCGCTGAACTGACAAGATTGATTGAGTACGAGTACACAGAGCTTCAACCGTATAAAGAGCAGGTGGACTTAATTAATCTTGGTACAGATGAGAACAAGAAAGAGGTCAATATTGGTGCAATGCTGGGGACAGAGGTTAGGCCGAGGTTGATTGAGTTGTTAAAAGAGTATGTTGATGTGTTTGCGTGGTCGTATCAAGATATGCCGGGCCTAGACACGGATATTGTTGTTCACAAGTTGCCGCTTAAGCCAGATTGTACACCTATCAAACAAAAGCTTCGAAGAACGAGACCTGACATGGCTTTGAAGATTCGAGATGAGGTTAAAAAGCAGTTGGATACAGGTTTCTTGGCAGTCGCGAAATATCCAGATTGGGTTGCCAACATTGTGCCAGTGCCCAAGAAGGACGGTAAGGTTAGGATCTGTGTGGATTACAGGGACCTGAACAAAGCAAGTCCGAAAGACGACTTCCCTCTGCCACATATCGATACACTTGTAGACAATACAGCCAGTTTTGCGTTGTTTTCATTTATGGATGGTTTCTCTGGCTATAATCAGATCAAGATGGATCCCGACGATCGAGAGAAGACTACTTTCATTACTCCTTGGGGGACCTTCTGCTACAAAGTCATGCCCTTTGGTTTAAAGAACGCAGGGGCAACTTACCAACGTGCTATGACCACTCTTTTTCATGATATGATGCACAAAGAAATTGAGGTGTATGTGGACGATATGATAGCCAAATCTCAGAGTGAAGAGGAGCATTTAGACCATTTGGTGAAGCTGTTTGAACGACTCAGGAAATATCAGTTGAAATTGAATCCTGCAAAATGTACCTTCGGTGTCAGATCCGGAAAATTGCTTGGTTTCATTGTTAGCCAGCGAGGGATTGAGGTGGATCCTGACAAAGTCCGAGCCATTCAAGATATGCCGGCTCCGCGAACCGAGACGCAAGTTAGGGGTTTTCTGGGACGCTTGAATTATATTTCCAGGTTTATCTTTAACATGACCGCTACTTGTGAGCCGATATTCAAGTTGCTTTGCAAGGGACAGACAGTTGAGTGGAACCCTGATTGTCAGAAAGCGTTTGAGAAGATTAAGGGTTATTTGCAAGATCCCCCTATTCTGATCCCGCCCGTACCTGGAAGACCGTTGTTTATGTACCTTACTGTTCTCGAGAAGTCTATGGGTTGTGTGCTTGGACAACATGATGAGACTGGGAAAAAGGAACATGCAATTTATTACCTGAGCAAGAAGTTTACCGATTGCGAAAACAGATACTCACCATTAGAGAAAACTTGTTGTACATTGGCATGGGCCGCTAAGCGCCTTCGGCAGTATATGGTCTGTCATACCACGTTATTGATTTCTAAAATGGATCCGATCAAGTATATTTTTGAAAAACCTGCTCAAACCGGGAGGCTAGCCCGTTGGCACATGTTGTTATCCGAATATGACATCCAATATGTACCCCAGAAGGCGATTAAGGGTAGTATTTTATCTGATTATCTTGCAGACCAGCCAGTTGAAGATTATGAACCTCTTAAGCTCGATTTTCCTGATGAGGATATTTTGTTGATTAAAAGAGATTGTGAAGAGCCAGATCCGAGCGAAGGTCCAGAACCAGGTCTTTGGTGGAAGATGATGTTTGATGGTTCCTCAAATTTCAATGGGCATGGTATAGGCGCCGTTTTGATGAACCCAAAGGGCGGATTCACTCCATTTACAGCAAGATTGGACTTTGAGTGCACTAACAACGTCGCAAAATATGAAGCATGTATCCTCGGCCTCGAAGCGGCGATTCACCTCCGAATCAAACTTCTTAAAGTAAGTGGTGACTCAGCTTTGGTTATTTACCAAGTACAGGGCAAATGGGAAACGAAGAATGAGAAGTTAATCCCTTATAAAGACTACATTATTGAGCTGATCAAGCATTTCGACGAGATAGAATTCGAGCATGTTCCTAGATCCGAGAATCACATAGCTGATGCTTTAGCCATGTTAGCATCCATGTGGAAAGTTAAGTTCGTTAATGAAGCACCTCTTATCCATATTGAGCGCAAGGTTGAGCCCGCTTATTGTCAGATGGTCGAAGAAGTTGAGGTGGATGAAAAGCCTTGGTTTCATGATATCAAGAACTACCTCGTCAAGCAAGAGTACCCCGATGGTGCTACTGGTCTGGACAAAAAGACATTGAGAAGATTGGCGTCCAAATTCTTTATCAGTAACGGTGTGCTATACAAGAGAAATCACGACATGGTCCTGCTCAGATGTGTTGATAAACGGGAAGCGGACATGTTACTACAGGAAATTCATGAGGGGACCTTCGGAACCCATGCCAATGGTTATGCTATGTCCAAGAAGATGTTAAGGGCGGGGTATTATTGGTTAACCATGGAAGCTGACTGCATCCAATACGCTAGGAAATGCCATAAGTGCCAAATCTATGCTGATAAAATGCACGTACCTCCGTCACCGTTGAATGTTTTGTCTTCACCATGGCCGTTCTCTATGTGGGGCATTGACATGATTGGGGCAATTGAGCCGAAAGCTTCTAATGGACATCGTTTTATCCTCGTTGCTATAGATTATTTCACCAAGTGGGTAGAGGCTGCCTCCTACACCAACGTGACCAAGCAAGTGGTTGCCCGCTTCATCAGGAAAGAAATCATCTGCCGTTATGGAGTCCCAAGCCGGATAATAACTGACAATGGCACCAATCTGAATAATAAGACTATGAAAGAGTTGTGTGATAACTTCAAGATCACTCACCACAATTCTTCTCCGTACCGTCCTAAGATGAATGGAGCCGTTGAAGCTGCAAATAAGAATATCAAGAAGATCCTGCAAAAGATGGTTGTGACTTACAAAGATTGGCATGAGATGTTACCGTTTGCTTTACATGGATACAGAACCTCGGTGAGAACTTCGACAGGGGCAACCCCTTTCTCACTGGTATATGGAATGGACGCCGTGCTCCCCATCGAAGTAGAGATACCTTCTTTAAGAGTGTTAATGGAAGCTGAACTTGAGGAAGCTGAGTGGGTTCAGGACAGATTGGATCAGTTGAATCTCATTGACGAGAAGCGCTTGACAGCCATGTGCCATGGGCAATTATATCAGAAACGGATGAAGAGAGCGTTTGATAAGAAGACCCGTATCCGTGAGTTCCGTCAAGGAGAGCTCGTACTCAAAAAGATCTTGCCAGTACACAAAGATATGCGTGGAAAGAGGATGCCCAATTATGAAGGCCCGTTTGTTGTAAAGACTGTCTTCTCCGGAGGGTCTCTGATACTTACGACAATGGATGATGAAGAACTAGCACATCCCGTGAATTCTGATGCAGTCCGAAAATATTATGCCTAAAAACCCGCTAAGTCGAAAACCTGCAAAAGGCGACTTAGGCAAAAGTAAGGGTTGAAAAAAAAAAAAAAGAGAAATAATAACAAAAGCTCGCTAAGTTGAAAACCCGAAAGGGCGGCTTAGGCAAAAAAGAGCGTCCCGGTGGATTGAAAACCCGAAAGGGCGGTCCAGGCAAAAGTTAGGGACAAAGGCATTTCATTGCATCAGAGGACACTGATCATCTCAAACACACTTTCCACATGAGAGCCATGTTTCAGTTCCTTCATCCTTGCCCAAAGCAAGATTCTGGATTAGTCTTAGTTATTAGTGTCAGTAGGTGTCATTGGATTCAATGTAACCTTTTCCCATTGTTGCCAATTTCAAAACATAATCATCTGTGGAGCTATGCCTTCAGCAAGCAGCCACCCTTTAATAAAAGATACCATCTCGTTACTTACATTCCTTGGTGCATTGCTCTTTATTTTCTATTTGTTATGCAAAATGCGTTTATTCCTAAAATTTGAAAATGAAAGGTGCATTGTAGATTTTTCAAAACTGTTTTTCAAAAAACAAAACAAATTTGAAATGTAATAAATTACTTTGACTAGTGGAAATTCCGACAGGATCTCTTCATTCCCCGGAAATATCATTATTGCAGAAACACTTTCAAACCATTGCCCAGTGATAGTCCCCAGAGAGACTATAAGCTGACAACTTTTTCTTGGGAAACTCAAAAGTATCCCTCAGGTTTTCTTCTCCCCAGGTGAAGACATAGTACTATGCACCCAAGCAGATTACCTTCTCCCCAGAGAATTCAGAATTTTAAAACCAGATTTGGTTCTACCATTGATCCTTCTCACCCATGATTGACGTATTGGTTGCAGAGAATGCAGGGTATCTCCCTCGAGATGTTTATTTCATCTCTCGTCCCGTCTCTAGTCAGTTTCGTCAGCATACGCAAGGGCATAAGCATCACATGCCTATTTTATTACATATTCATTACATATTCATCACATATTCATTACATATTCATTACATACTCATTACATACTCATTTCATAACATCTTGCATACATAAACATTAACATACATAGATATTAACATACATTCACATTAACATATGCATTAACATATGCATTAGCATTCACAGGTTCATTGTGTTTCACCATCATTTGGTTGTTACCGCCGAGTAACTGGGTTCGTCCATTCTCTCCAAATAGATTGTCAGCCCTAAGCATAAAATACATATGTGTTTCCAGTTTCCCCACGGAGCTCGATCCTCGTGGATGACGGTTACTTCAGCTATCTTTCCTCACCAGGATAAGATATTTACCCTCCGAGATCGTTCCCTCGATGGAGTCTTGATTACCAGTCTTCTTTCTAGCTCGATCCTAGATTTAATCTCAGTCATGTCGGTAGTCAAGCCCAACCGGACGTGCATTTATTTTGCACCTTCTGAAGGTTTTCACCATACCATGGCAGATGCGCGACTATCTCGCTCGAGAAGTTTATCACTGTACCCGGACGTGCATTTTATTTTGCACTATCTTTCAAGAAAATCAACTACAATCATTTACAGATACACGCCAGTTCACGCCTGGAAAATCTACCAGTACAACACTTTACAATCCTACATGTTACAACCCTTTACACTTTACATCTTACAGCATCAACATACGACATTTCTCACCCAAGAAGTCGATCCTATCCTCGTTACGACTCGCAGCAAATGGCCATCTCCATGGAGCAGTTGGGCTTCCATTTATCTGCCGTCTTGAGGTACGAACCAATTCGTATTCAGGAGAGCACGATCTTGAGTTACGGGAAGGTTTGAGCGAAATCATATTCAGGAGAGCACGATTCTGAGTTATGAAGAAGTTCATTTATCCTTTAGTAAAAGAAGGAGCGGAATCATATTCAGGAGAGCACGATTCTGAGTTATGAGGAAGTTCGATTATCCAGTTTCATATTCAGGAGAGCACGATTCTGAAGTATGGAAAAATTCATTTACAACCAAATCATATTCAGGAGAGCACGATTCTGAAGTATGAGTATATTCAGTCATCCAGTTTCATATTCAGGAGAGCACGATTCTGAGTTATGAAAAATTTCATTTACAAGAAAGAGCCGAATCATATTCAGGAGAGCACGATTCTGAAGTATGAGGAAGTTCAGTTTACCCTTTTCATGTTCAGGAGAGCACGATCTTGAAACATGAAGAAGTTTTATCCTTCGGTAAGAGAAGAATCAGAATCGTATTCCAGGCGCCGACCTTAAAATGCGAGGAGATTTATTTATCAGATAAGCAGCAGCCTCTTTATTTGAGTGCTTATCCATTTTTGCACATAAGTCCCTTCCAACGATAAGTGACAGTTCTCCCGAGAAGCTTATCAGGGCATTTCCCATTAAAGTCCATTTATTTTGGCATACAGTCGGTCTTTACCCTGTATATTTGATACGGATTTCCGAGAAGTTCGTTTGATCCTGTCACGAGAGATAGTTCACAGAAGCTTGGATGTTATTCTTTGCTCAATGCTCCAGCATTCTGTAAGCAATCTTGCAATCGTACGTGATCCAGTTTTTATCCTTTAGATTCCCCAGTGGAGGCCGTCTCGTAGGTACCATATCCATTTGAGGATCTCGTTCCTTTTCTAAAAGTGACAATTGGTCATTCGCACCAGATGACTGTCATTTTTAGAAGTCCCCGGTGTTGTACTGTGTCTCAGCGCGTCATTTTCCCCAGTGAGTTCTTCTCGTGGCATCTGTCCCGGTGTCGTAGTATTCGTCATCATTTTCGCATTCATCATTCCAGCATACGTAGCACCATCTGCATTAAGTCGTTCCCGTTTTGTCCATAGCATTGCATATCGTCGCATATAAGGGCAAAATTTTCGGTTATCTATATTTAAATCTCTCCACCATGATTCCTCGAGTCTCCGCCACTCAAATCATCCGGTGTAGTTATTTAAATAGGGGCAACTGTAATACCCCAAATTTTACCCTCATATTTAGTCGGTCATTTCGCATATCATATCATCTGCGCATTTGCTAACCACTAACAAGACCTGAAGGTGTTTGTTTTGCCAGAAATACCCCAGGGGCGTTTTGGTCATTTTTGAAGCATAGTTCGTAATGTTGGGCGTAGTGATGTTTTTTGAGGCGTTTATTTACGTGGGTTTGATATCAAAGTCTGATCTGTGGAGCAGGGTTTAACAAGAAATCATTCTTCTTTCTTCCAGAGGGAAAACGGTGAAAACTTCGACTGATTAATGGAACTTATTCATGCAATGGTTGGATCGAATTAATTCCAGGATATTTGACTAGTGAGATTTAATCGGATGTTGAGGTGTTTGCAAATTAAAGCATGGAGAAGCAATTGGGAAATGATTTTAATAGAATATGTGAATTTTATTCATAATATTTTATTATCATTATTACAAGTTTGCAAAGTGAATCACAAAGAAGAAATGATTTGGATAAAAAATGTTATTTATTCATAATATTTTTTTGTTACAAGTTACAAGGAATTACATTAAAGTTCTAAGGAATTACATTAAAGTATCTATCCTAAATCCTAAGAACGTCTAAGTGTCTTCATGCTGTCTTTAAGCTTCGCCGCAAATCTCGACTAACCTGCACATCAAAGCAAAACAAGCAATATAGAAAATGTTAGAGGTTTTGACACTCTCAGAACAGTGTCATCATCGAGTGCCGGGAGGGCACGACTAAAGCCGCATCCTACTCCCGTTACCAATCTGAGCCATCGGCGTCAGATCAGGTAGTTATTGTTCTTATCATAAGGGACTGTCGAGAGATGAAGAGTAAAAAGAAGTTTCGGGTCGAAATGGATTTTGCCGAAGGATTGCTTCGAAACCAGTACATAATTGGAATCTATCAAGTAAATCCGGATGCCAACAGATTGCTAATTAGATCCATGGATAATCCACAACTGAATGTAGAAAATCCAAACCACACGGATGTCCCAGATCAGAGAGAGGACTTGTCTGCAAAAATCCAACAGATAATATTAGAATCAAAGTCCATATCAACATCAGCAACCCCAATTTCATAACAGAGTTTAAAACAGTTCAGTTCAAGAAACAGCAAGAACCGAATTCAGCTCGCATTCATAAAACAAATGAGCTAACTGCACAAAGAAAAACTGGATTACAGAACGAGACAGTGAAAGTTGTTTCGAATAAAATCGTGATGGGCCAAAGTCGACAATCAAAATATCAGAAAGACTATGGAGTCATCAAATCACACCTGCAAGTGAGGTTGTAAGAATAAGCAGATAAGTTCCCATAATCACGGTGATGTGTTAGTTCAGTTGGGATCCCAGATGTGCAAAGCACATTGCACAAACAAGTCACAAGCTCGGTTCAACAAGAAAACCAAAGCATAAGCAGTTCATAAAAAAGAAGGGATGTTTAACAAAGTCAAGCTGTATCAGTTATGACAAATTCAATCCAACAGGCGAAGCTCAGCCACCACAGGAACAACGAAATCAAATCAGTTCGAATTGCAGGTCACAAAAAAACATGATGTAAGTCATAAGAATAAACCATAGCAGAAACCATAACTCTGAACCAAGTTCAAACAAGCAAAGAGCACAACAGAATGAGTCAAAGAAGATAGAGTCAAATGGCATCAGAAAGAGAATAAATCCATACCATAAGAAGCATATCAGTTCACCAGGATAATTCATGCCCTCAAATATCCAAAGCATGAAGGGCTCAGTCTGAACATCATCGCCCCAGCAAATAAGTCACCAAAACAAGTTATAAAATCATACTCAGTTCATGAAACGAACAAACAAACAAATACACGGCTCAGCTCAACATGATAGCCAGTCATCACCACCAATTCAATCAGAAGTAGCAACATAAGCGAAAAACTAGGATTATAGCATCCTGTTCCAAATGGTTCAGACTCAGCGTCATCATTACCGCGTAACCTTCTCGGCGGCAAAGATCAAGGCAAAGTGTCCATCCTGAAAGAAGAAAAAGAAAAAGTAAGTGCCAATGGTCAGGATTGAATCAAAACAAAATCGCATCAGGAATCAAATCAGTATCCAAGTTCCCCAAAAGCAATCCAATTCACATCTGCAAGAGTCTAATCAAAAGATGATCAAATCAAATTGAATCTGGGAAAAATAGAAACAAATCAAAATGAAACCATCAAGAAATCCCGTGAATTAATATCAGATGCCAATCAATCCAATCTGAAGGCAAACCATATCAGAAAATAATAGAGATTTTGATGTCAATCCTGAAGCAGACCAAAACAAAATCAGTTCAGGTTATTAAATCGAACAGGGTCAGAAGAATCAGCTGGAAATCAGAGACCCATCAAATCCTAAAGGGGAAATAGGATCAGATGGAACCAAATCATATTGGAACTCATCAATCAACGAATCAGTATCAAATTCATACCAGAAAAATGAAATTTAATCTCACCGAAATACCAATCGAATCCTGAAAGAGGAATAGAGTATCCAATCGTAATCCAATCAGTATCTGAGAAAATCACAACAAAATCAAATAATATCAACACAAAATCGAATCTCAGAGTAACGCAAATCCAAGGCCCAGAAGTTAAGTTATAAAAGGGAGATCACGAACGAAACCCTAAAAAAGGAACGGAGATCGCAAACGAACAAACCCTAGGCGCCGTGAACGAAAGCTGCGAACTCAGACGAAGAACATCGTCGTCATCGTTCAAACGCACCGTGTATCATCCATCATCGGTCACGAAAGATTCGAACGAGAGACCACCAACGCCGTTTAACCAGACGACGGGCAATCTCTCGTTTTTGTGCCTCAGCCCACGCCATCATCGGCCGATTTCGCGTTAAATGTAAGCAACGGGACGTTTCATTATGAGTTTTGATGTTTTATTTCAGGAAATGAGAGACTCACGGCGCGAGGAAGAA
Organism: Lathyrus sativus; assembly: GCA_963859935.3. Taxonomy (NCBI): domain Eukaryota; kingdom Viridiplantae; phylum Streptophyta; class Magnoliopsida; order Fabales; family Fabaceae; genus Lathyrus; species Lathyrus sativus. Next base: position 608,828,463 of record OZ012739.1, read on the forward strand.
GAAAGACGCGAGAGAGATGAAGAAGAAAAGGGAAACGGCGCGAGGACAAGTCTGGGTTTGGAAACCCTAAAAGACACCCCACCTCATGACTAACAAATGGGTTGGGTCCGGGTGTGATGACCGGCCCAACCCCCCTCCCTTTTTTATTTATTTATTTTTTTATGCTGTTTTGTTTTTATTTTGTTTTATGTTTTTTAAAAAACCATTTTTAACATTTTAATATTATAAAATCATTTTTAAAATATAACATTTTAATTTTATAAATAAAAAAAAACAAACAAATCTTTTTTAAAAATATAAATATTAAGGATAAATAGAAAAATTTTATTTTTTTTTATAAAAATAAAACCTTTTTTAAAAATTTCTTTGGTAAGCCAACATTAAATTTTTTTAAATAAAGCAATAGTAAAATCTCAATTTACATCTTCTCTGCCTACTAACGGGTGTTCACTTTTGCAGTTCATACTTATTACTATTGTGTTGAGTTTTCATTTAAGTTACCTTTATATCTGTATCTGTTTCTCAATTGTAACCTCGCGAACCTAATAATCGCGTTTACTTTTCGCATTTAAATTTCTGCATGATGTATGATTTAAATTTCTGCTGATGTATTGCAATATTTCTGTCACCTTACACCACTCCGAAGGAATTAGGTCTAGCCGTTTGACCGCCGTGTCAATAGTCCTCAACTTCAAACCCTTACACCTTTTCAACCTTAAATTTTCACAAATGCCTCGCCGCAGGCAAGATTACAATTTTACCCCTAGCATTAGGTCAAAGAGCCGCCGCGCTCATTTTAGGGTTTCTCGCCGCGGAATCCCTAACCTAATTTAGCCCTAATTACAACTTAACATTTCAACGTAGAGATTTGGAGTTTCTACACTCCATGTAAGCGTGTCCTTAAGACATGTTTATTCCCCTTGAGACCTTGACCACAGTCAAGAAGTCTCTAACCTCCCTTTTGAGGGGAACTACGATTACTCTGATTCCACTCCCGTAAGGATACGTAGGCACAAGATGCGATGTCTTGCCGAGTAAACTTAGAATTAACCCCTTAGGTCTCCTTTCTCACTTTTAATCCTTATGTACATATACCTTAAGCAAATGAATAAAGCAAATAGTAAACATTTGAACAAAAGGTTCCTGTAGAGTACTACAGAAGTTTAGGGTGCTAATACCTTCCCTAAATTTAACCAACCCCCGAACCCTAGATCTTTCCCCGCATTGTGTTTACGATGCAAAAATAGGTTTTCCCTCTTTTGACCTTTTCCTTCGGATAAATCAAAGAGCGGTTGTGAATTGAATTGCGATTCAAACTCATTAATAGTTTGTGATCCTATTTCCACCGCAACAGAAAATGGCGACTTCACTGGGGAATCCTAACTTTTGAGGGTTATCCCTAACTTGTTCATATTTATTACTATCTGTGTTATTATTCATTTGCATGTATATATTTGTGCTTTGATTGTGGGACTGTTCCTTGTGCTGTGAGATGAGTCCTACACCCGGATCTAGTGTACCTTAGGTAAATGGCAATAGACCAAGGAAACTGTACGACGTATATCGATACGGTTGATCTGGTGGCCATAGTTAGTGCGACTTCTTGGTTGGTGCTTATATTCCTTAAGTCAAGTTGAGGATAATATTGAGGCTGCCATATGTTGTCAATGCACTAACTGACTTTTAGAACCCTAGTTAACTCATCTTGGCCTTTAGAAAGTAGTGAGGTAACCGGCTTTGGTGCAGACTGAAGTTGGTTGACACTCGATACTACGCTCATTGAGATCTTAAACTTGGAGGGTTTTGGTTGGCAAGTAAGTTGCCTTCTGAACAACCACCCTTGTGAAGGATCAATGATATTGAGATCCCTTAGAACCTGGTTACTTTTGTAGGACAGGATGAACCATCTAACTTCAGGGGAGGGTACTTGCCTTTGAACTTCATGAAATCTTCATCCACATTTTAGCATCATTTACTTTTTTGCATTGCATGTGTCTCCCGATTTCTCACACTCGGTTCTCTCACCTTCCAGTTTCGTCACCCTGAGTTCTCGGCACCAATACAACACCAGAGCTCAAACTCGGAAAAGAATGGAGGATCAGGCAAAAGAGATTGATCGCCTTAGCAATGAACTCGAAGAGTTGGCATTTGGATTTTCAAGATTGCAAGTCACCATCGAATTCTGAGATTCAAGCATTCTCCATCAAAACTTTTGCAAACAGTAGCAAGATCATCATTCAAGGATCGATTCCGAAGAGTTTGAAGGCTTGCAGTGAAGGTTTACACCATCTGTGAATCAAGAAATACCAGGTTTGCAAAATTCACCCTACACCATAATTTATGCATCTTTAGGTAGAACGGTTAGGTTAGAAAGGTTAGAGACCAGTAGGTGATCATTTCTAGAGAGTTAGGGATCATTTGATGAAGGTTAAGTTATGGACACCATTTCTTTTTGGATCAAGAACTTGTGATATAGTGAGAGATAATGAGAGTTTGATGGTTATTTTTCATCAGTGTGATATGGTGATCATTTTAGTAGCAAGAAATCCAAGAATTATTGAAGTTGAGGTTTTACCATTTCTTGGATCTACTATCGGGTTTTAAGATAGAGACCATTTCAATAAAATCTAAGGCCATGGGTGTGTTCGGCATTGAATTTAGAGTGGTTTAGTGTTTTGAAAGTTGAATTTTGATGATGATTTGAGGACATATGAATGGAGGGAAGTTTGTGTTTACTAGCTCTGTTTCCATGAGAGTTGCTTCCAAAACCCTAGCCAGAGGTAGGAGATGAAAACCTGGCCATTGGATGAAGAGTTGAACGGTTGACTGAGGAACAATCCCACGACTTTGATTAAATCTCAGCATTTGAGAGGGAAACTCTGAGTATGATGAAACGATGCATTTCATTAAACCCAAGTTCCTGGGCTTAAGTGAACAAACACTAATTGCACCCCACCCACGACCCACTTGTTAAAATGAACTGCTTTTCTCTACTATTCGCACCAAAGTGTTTTCCTTTTTTCTTTACTATTTTATTATTTGTTTTCTGATTCACATAATGGGATTAGCGCAATCACTACCCACACCCCCATGATGAGCCCACGCGCGCATTGCACTGCATATACTTGCTATTCACACCACAACATTTCCTATTTTAATTTCTTTTTCTCCATTTTTCATTAAACTTTGAAAAATCATAATAAATAGAAAATTAGTGATTTTTGAATGGGGATTTTTTCTCCCATTTCATGATAATGTCTAGAAAATTATGAAACCAAAATATTTGCATTTCATTCATTTTTAATATTTTTTGTGCATTTTCTCTTTTAATAGCTTTTTAATTCTTTTATGTTGATGCATGGTTTTGTAGAATTTTGTTAAGCTAGTTCCCTTCATATTTTTAGGACATTCTTTTTAGGATAGTTATATTAGGACTTTAACTCCCCTCTGGATTTATTCCATAATTTTTTGATGAATTTTAGGTTAATTTTGCTTAGATGATTTTAGGTTGTGTAGAATTAGGTTAATCCTTAACATAGGTCCACAATAACACTAGAATTTTGGGTTTCTAGGTCAAGTTAGACATTGGGGCATATAAGGGTATTAAGGGTAGGTATGTAGGATCCCCTAGAAATTATATTAGGTTTTAATATAGTAGTATACTATTTTTAGATGATTTTTGTAGTTGATGATTGTTTGTGCTGCCATTGTGGGCTTGTATTTTTGTTTGCTTTGCTTTGTGGGCTTGGAGAGCTTGGTTTTGCTTTGAGGAGCATTGAGGAGCATAGTAGAATACTTGAAGATTGCTTTGAGGAGCTTGAGAGCTTGATCTTGTTTGTTTTGTTGTTGTTTTAGGGTTAGGGATTAGGAAGAGTTTAGACCTAGTTAACTTCTTTCTCAAACCTGGATGGTATCTTTCACCTCCATTCCTCCCTATGATTCAAAGTCCTTCCATGGTACACACCTCTCTCCTTTGGAGGGATAAGTGATGGTACCTAGGAAGTAGAACTTTTGAGGGAACCATTCCTTTGATGTTAAACCCTTATAGGTCACCTTTGGTGGTCAATAAGCAGTTTAACACCCTAGCTTATCCAGTTAAGTGATTTCCTCTGGTTTGAGTATCTTGAGAGATGTTGAGCTTGAGTGTGAAGATGAAGACTTCATTGAAGAGTGTAGAAGAGGATGATTCCTTGAGCATTTCCATCCCAGCTGAAGCTTGAAGAGCAACAAGAGACAAGTTGATACTTGAAGATCCAGTGAAGACTGAATGAAGAGCTGATGCTTAAAGACTGAAGGATGAAGTTGACACTTCTAAGTGATTGAAGGTTACTCTGGGAAGCTGAAGCTTGCAGGAAGAGAAGACCAAGTTGAGACTGGTAAAGCAAAGATAGCTTGAGAGCTTGAAACTTAAGTTGATACTTAGGAAGAGGATTCATTTGAGATTCTGAAGAGCTAAAGCTTGAAGAACAAAGGAAGTTGATACTTGCTTTGATACTTGGAGATCCTGAAGGAGATCAAGTTGATATTTGTGGTTAAGAGTGAAGCCTGAAGGTGGAACTGATTAAGGAGCTGAAGCTTGAAGAAGAAGATAAGTTGAAACTTATGTTGAAGGGTTGAAACCTGGAAAAGCAAATTGATATTTGTCAAGAGTGATTGAAGTCTGAAGACTGAGTTGCTGTTGGAAGAGCTGAAGCTTGAAGTTGAGAGAGGAGTTAATCTGCTTTCTTTTCTTTTTCTTTGCTGTATTAATGTGTTTTGTTTGACTTGCTTGATGCATTAGAATAAGTCCATATCTAGACTAAGTAGAATATAGGAGCATGATTGCACTAGAGGTTGAGTTGCTCCCTCTGCTTGTATTGTTACTGTGTGGCTTTGCTTGCGGGTATTCGGTAGAGCCCAGCTCCCTTGCCCATGTGGTTTGTTTGCCTGATGGCATTTTATTTTATTTCTTCTGTATGATTGCAGTTTACTGTTTTGGCTTGATAACATGTTGTTTACTCTCAGTATGATTATTGTTATTCATATCTGGCTTGAGGTTGAGATGAGCTTGTGGAGGCTGAAGCCCCACACACATTTCCTCCCTCACTTGCATTGCATGCATTTTACCGTATAAGCTGATGCTTTGTCTGTTTTGGCGTATCATTGACATGATCCCTTAGGACTCTCATTTCCTTTGATAAGGAATTGATGATAGAACTTTAGGTTGAAACCTATGCATGACAACTTCTAGGAGTTCCCCGTTCAAACCTCAACCATAGGATGAATCCTTGGCATGACAACAGTAGGACTTGATAGTCTCCCTCCTAGTTGGGCCTATTCTCTTCTCATCTCAAAGCAGCTTAAGATACAGTAATCATGAATGATTTCTTTCGTACGTTACGAGCCTTAAGCTATCTGAGAAAGGATTGTGGGAGAGTTTCTTTTCCATAGTCTGGATGTTTAGTATGGTACCCTTTGGGTGACATGCGACGCATTCACTCTCAGGTCATAGTCTCTAGTGCGATTGAAATTGCAAACACAATAAAAAACACTTCTTTCGTAAAAGACAGGAAATAAAGCGTAGTGTCCCGAACTACGTAAGCTCTGATCTCTCATACCTGTTGGGAGTACGTAGGCACAATACTGATGTATTGGCAAGCTACCTTCCCCCATAACCCGTCGTAGGTCGAACTACGTTGACTTTGATTTCTCGTTCTCTGATGAGAATACGTAGGCATAAAGCGCGACGCTTTGCCGAGTCACTTTCATTTTCTTTTCTTTTCAGACCAGCCTTGATAGGTAGATAGATAAAACCAACCCGTCCAAGTAAGCACAACAAGCATGGATCCCATCGAGTACGATGGACGTGAGGGGTGCTAACACCTTCCCCTTGCGTAACCGACTCCCGAACCCAGACAATGGTTGCGATGACCTTGTCTTACCCTTCTTCGTTAGGTTTTTCTGATCGTTTCCTTTCCCGTTCTGAGGGATAAATAACGAAAGGTGGTGACTCTTCTGTTGTACCGGCACCTTATTTTCGCGTAAGCGACACGTGTCGGCGTCGAGAATAAGTCGGGAGCTGGCTTCGACTTCGTCGTTGCCCTCCCGACGTACTCGATGATGAAATTAAACTGAGGGTATCGGGTCCGAAAAAAATCAAATTTAAACAACTCTACTATTTTCAAATGTGGTTGATTTTTCTTTGTAGGTTCGGAGGAATAAAATCGAGGAGTCGGTCGCGAAGGCACTTTTAGGACATTAGGAAATTTAGAATTTAGGAATTAAAATTGTAATTTAATTTCCTTTGTAATAAATTTGTAATTTCCTTTGTAATGAATAAAAAAATAGAATTTAATAAATAAATTCAACTTTTTCTATTTCCCGATCAAATTCCTTCACTTAAAAATTACCCGACGAATTCATCCGATTAAACTTAAACGAATAAATTCCGCTAATTAAAATTTATCCGACTAAATTTATTAGATTAATTCACCAGACAATCCATCAGATTAAGCTCAAACAAATAAATCCAAATAATTGAACTTTCCTGACTAAATTTCTCCAGATACATTCATACGAATAAATTCGTCCCACTCAGCTTTATCTGTTTAAATCCATGTAAATAAATTCATCTGATTCCAACTGGTCGGATTAAATTCTCCATAACTGATGAGCTCGACAAATCCCTTTGCAAATTAATTTGTACCTAATAATAAAGTTAGTGAATATAGCCTTGAACAGATAAGCAGAGAAATCCGATTAACAGCGAAACAAACTGTCCTCCGTATTGAAAAATTTAACTCGTATCTCGACTTATTTAACTCGGTAACTTGACTAGCTCGGCTAGCAATCATTATCAACCCACATATATTCATTATAATTCCACACGAACTGAAATTCCATTGTTCCTTTGAAATCAACCGTCGATTGGCAGAAAGCAGGAAAATGTGCGTCTGTTAAAATAAATTCTTCAAAGCAAAACCTCGCACCGATTTAACATGAATCCACTAATATCTCGACTCAATCAGCTCCATATGGTTTAGGAATCCAACAACATTTCTGAAGTCCGACTGACGACTGAATCTCGGCTCTTGAATAAAATGTGTTGTGTCACGAGAAATCTGACGTCAAAACCGCCGTAAAATTCAGCTCGTCCTAAAATAAATCACATGACTCGGAGATGGAAACCCTAATCACTTGAGGAACCCCTGATGACGACTTGGTTTCATGAATTGTCAGCAGGCCATAAATTAATGATCGTTTCGCCCTTCACCAATTAAACTGCACACAATGTGATTTTTCTTGCAAAACCAACAGACTGAGCAAACTGGTTAGCGGTTAGTTTACAATGCAATGCAGAATGAGATGAAATGCGAAATGAACCTACTAATCTCAGGGTAAAATTTGGGGTATTACAATGTGTATCAGTACTTATAGGCTACATAGTAGATTAAGGAAGAAATTTGAAACAAGATGCAAATCTTATTTGTTATTCTCCATATAAGATAAGTATTTCTATAGGCTCTTTAAATTTTGAATAAACAAATCTTTTAACTATAATAAATATTACGTGAAAAAATATCATTGTAACCATCGACAATATAGCATAGACTCTATTTCTGAAGAAGTTCCCTCGAGGATCACAATTAAAGAACAGTTGGTTGTTAGATGTCAAACTTTGCTTATTTGATCTATCAAATGTTGGCATCTTTCATTATTTTTGTACAGAAATTGAATTGAATCATTCTTGTTTTTGATGATATGCTTCATTGTGTGAAAATGTCTTGGTTGCTTTGATTTGTGTGCTATTGTGCAGGAACTAGGCATGAAAACATGAAGAGTAAGACACAAAAATTGTAACAAGGAAACCAAGTCAGCATGAAAACATCAACAAGTTCGCACAGCGAACTTGCTAGCGAATCTACCTAGAAAAACATCAACAAGTTCGCCGTGCGAACTTGCCTGCGAAGGCCTTGGAAAGCATGACACTGTTCATACAGAAAGAAAAATAGCCTAAGTTCGCTGTGCGAAGAAGCTAGCGAAGAGTTCGCTGGAGCAAAGAAGAAACGAGTGCCTAGCGAACACCCCCAGACTTGAGGCAGTAAGTATTTTGACAAGAATTCGCAGTGTGAAGTTTGCAACAAAGACTTTGCAATGCGAAGGATTCTTCACACAACAAGCATGTGAAAATAGCTCAAGGATGTGTTCACTCTACACTGGCACTTTAACTGCCATTTTTTATTATTCGCTAGGCGAACATATTATTCACAGTACGAATATGACAGCTCAGCAACATGTCTATAAGTAGTATGTACTACTTTTTGCCAAAAGATTTTTTTTCTTGTACTCTTTCTAGTTTGAGATTTTTCAGAGTAAAAACCCTAGTTTCTCCATTTTCATCATCTCTTAGCCATCTTTCACAAAAAGAAGGTGGATTCCCATCCAATCTCGATTATTCGACTCGGATGTTGATCAACCTTCTTCTGAAACTTATTGCTCAAGCTATCATGGAAATGGGTGGCTAAAACCCTTCTTTTGTTAAGGTTAGAGGTAGCTAGTTCTAATTTTATGTATTTTTCTTAATCTTTTGTATGTGAACAAGGCTTTGATCAATATAGATGAATTTATTTGCTATCTTTTGTTATATTTATGGTTTGGATTGCTTTAGACATAAACTTTTCAAGTCTTGACCTAGTTTCTTCATCTATCAACTATGAAAACTCTAGACATAGATTTGGAAGTTGATATTGGCATTGTACTAATCTTAATGATTATTATTTCGAGTGTTATTTAGAGAGATCATTTAATAGTCAAAACAATAACATTCACGAATTCGCTTTAGAGATGAAGGTTTTTGCGAGGATACTTGATTATGTTGGTTAAAACTAAGTTCACATATTTGATTGGTTGGATACGTTTATGACGGATTAGTGAACCCTAATCTTGGCATGCTTTTTATCAAACTAAAACCTAATTTTACTTTGTTTTATTTCTTACAAACTCTTGTTACAAAATAGAAACCAATTTATAAACCCCCTCCTTAAATCATTAAACCATTGAACGGCAAGCATCAAATATTCTCATCAATCTCTGTGGATACGATAAAACACTCTTGAAAAATACTTTAACAAATTGGCGCCGTTGTCGGGGATTGTTAGTAGAATATTACAAGCATTGCAATAGTTTAGTATTTTAATATTTGTGTATTGTGAATCTCTTATCTCTGTAATTCTTTGTGCTTTTTGATCTCTTATGTTTGTGTGCGGAATTCGTTTATGCAAGGACAAGTCCGGCCTGAACACCTTCTTTTTGATCCTGAGATTGAAAGAACTGTTCTTCGTACCAACAGTCGCACAAGGCGAAGACGGAAAAAAGCTAGGGAAAGACAAGAGCATGGGGAATCTTCTTCTACCACTCCACCTGATTCACCAACCATGGCAGCAGAAGCACCACCTCCTCCAGTTTCACTTCCATGTACAAATAGTCCAAGACACACCGATCAGTTTGCGTGCAATCTCCAAAATAGAAGGAACGATGAGATGAAAACAGGAATACTTGCTCTCATTTATCAAAATCCTTTCACGGGGTTAGATCATGAGGATCTGTTTACACATCTTACCAAATTCTATGTGATTGCGCGTGCAACGGGAGCACTAGAAGCTGATGAAGAATAACTGTTTAGGAGGCTATTTCCTCATTCTTTGATCGAGAAGGCGAAGGAATGGTATCTTGATCAGTCTACAACAGTAATGATGAATTTTAATTTATTGGAAGAAAAGTTTCTTGAACGGTTCTTTCCACATAATCGGTTCATGGAAGCAAAGACGGCTAACGCTGTATTTTCATAAAGAGGAAATGAATCCATCAACGAAGCTTGGGAGAGATTTAAGTTGATGTTGAGAAAATGTAAAGGACACGGTTTTGATGAACTTATGCAAGTTCACATTCTTCACAATGGTCTCCTCTCGGTTCACAAGACCTTGTTGGATGCTACAGCGGGGGGTTATTTGATGTCTAAAAGTGTCGAAGGAGCAATGGCAATCATTGATAAGATGGTGCTTAATGATCACCAAGGAAATCATAACTGTGGAGTAACTCAATGAAAACCAGGAGTGCTAGAGTTAGGTACCAATGATACTATTCTTGCTCAGAATAAACTTCTATCACAACAAGTGGAGATTTTAACTCAAAAAATGTCTTAACTTCCACAACAAATCAAAGAGATGCAAGAAGTTCCTACCGAAGCTCAAGTGGCAAGTTGTGAATTGTGTAAAGGCGACCATCCTACCGGGTATTATCCTCCGGCAGTGGAAGAAGTTAAGTATGTCAGAAATCAAAATCGAGGATACCAACCAAGGCCACCCTACTAACAAGCAAATCAAGGGTATCAACAACCTTGGAGGCTGCGAGAAGCCGGAACTTCAAATCGTCAACAATATCAAAATTACACTCAACCTCCACAAACTCAAAGTGCACTTTCAAAGATGGAAGAAACTCTTACTTAATTTATGCGAATGTCAATGTCAAATCAAAAGAAAACCGATGCGGCTATAAAGAATTTGGAGACACAAGTGGGTCAATTATCAAAACAATTGGCCGGTCAACAAAAAGAGCCCTTTACAACTACCGCTCTCCCAAATCCGAAGGAGCATTGCAAGGTGATTCTCACAAGAAGTGGTAGGAAGATTGACATGGGTGTAGATGAGGAGGTAGTAGAGGAAGATGTTGTAGTTGAAAAGGAAAATGAAAATGTTGAGAAAGAAGTAGAAAAAAATGTTGAGGGAGATTTAGTTGAAAAAGAGAGAGTGAAAAAGAGTGAGGAAGAAGAGAAAAATAAGAGAGAAGGAAAAGTGAAAAAGTCTAGGAAAGGAAAAGAACAAGTGAGCATTATCCTGATTCAAAATTTTACATATCTGCATGCTTCATCAAAGAAAGATAGTATGAGGCACTATGCTCGATTCATGGACATATTCAAGCAATTGCAAATCAATATTCCATTTTCCGAAGCGTTAGAACAAATGCCAAAGTATGCGAAATTCATGAAGGATATCCTTATAAAGAAGAAGAGGTATAAGGATCAAGAAACCATCATGGTGGATGCTATTTGTATTCATTCAACATACTCTCTCGAGAAAAGAAAGTGATACGGGACGAGTCACTTTTCCCGTTACAATTGGAAACACTTATATTGGCAATGGGTTGGATCGATTTAGGCTCTAGTATCAATTTGATACCCTTGTCCATTGTGAAGCGGTTGGGATACATGGAGTTGAATTCCACTCAAATGACATTGCAACTTGCCGACAAATCTACCACTCGCCCTCATGGTGTAGCAGAAGACGTGTTGGTAAAGGTTAACAAATTTTTGTTTCCAATCGACTTTGTGGTGATTGATATGGAGGAAGATGAAGACTCTCCCTTGATTCTTGGGCGGCCTTTTATGAAGATCTTGCGCATGGAAATTGATATGGATGATGGTCTAATGAAAGTTAGAGTTCAAGATGAGGAGATTTGTTTCAATCTTTTTAAAGCCATGAAGCTTTCGAAGGACAAGACTGATTGTTTTAGAATGGATGCAACAAAAGTGGTGATCGAAGAAGTTAAAGAGTTATTGCAAGTTCCCACACCATTACAACAAGTTCTTACCAATGCTCTTTTAAATGTCAATGACAAAGAAGAAAGAGAGATTGAAAAGTGTTTGCGGGAGCTTGAAGAGTTTGAAGAAATTCCTCCTTTGAAAGAAAGGTGGAAATTTTGAAAAAAGAAAACAATGAGGAAGTCAAACTTGAGTTGAAATTGTTACCATCTCATCTTAAGTATGTCTTTCTTGATGAAGAGAGAAACAAGTCGGTGATTATAAGTTTGGAGCTAACCATGGAGGAAGAGAAAAATTAATTGGTGTTTTGAAGAAAAATCAAGAGGCAATGAGTTGGACTCTTTCCAAATTGAAAGGTATAAGTCCATCGTATTGTATGCACGAGTATTCATGGAGGAAGATTTCAAACCAGTAGCTCAACCACAAAGAAGATTGAATCCTACCATGAAAGAAGTGGTGAGGAAAGAAGTTGTCAAAATGTTGGATGCCGAAATGATTTATCCTATTTCCGATAGTCTGTGGGTTAGTCCAATTCAAGTGGTGCTGAAGAAAGGTGGAATGAAGGTTATCCATAATGAGAAGAATGAGTTGATTCTAACAAAAACTGTAACGGGGTGAAGGATGTGTATCGACTACCGTAGGCTCAATCAAGCTACAAGAAAAGATCACTTCCCTCTTCCTTTCATGGATCAAATGCTCAAGAGGTTCTCTGGTCAAAAGTATTATTGTTTTTTGGATGGATACTCGGGGTATAATCAAATCATTGTCAACTCGGAGGATCATGAAAAAAACAACTTTCACTTGTCCTTTCGGAATCTTTGCTTATAGGAGGATGTCGTCTGGCTTGTGTAATGCACCAACGACTTTTCAAAGGTTTATGCAAGCTATATTCTTGGACTTGAATCGAAAAGACTATCGTGGTGTTTATGGATGACTTCTCAGTTTTTGGTCCGTCATTTGAACTTTGTCTGAAAAATTTAGATGTTGTTCTGGAAGGTGTGTGGAGACTAATTTAGTGCTTAATTGGGAAAAATGCAACTTCATGGTTATGGAAGGATTGGGCACAAAGTTTCTTCGAAGGGACTTGAAGTTGATACGGATAAAGTGGAAGTTATTGAGAAGTTGCCACCACCTCTGAACGTGAAAGGAATCTGAAGCTTTATGGGTCATGCAAGATTCTATCGAAGATTCATCAAAGACTTTGGAAAGATAGCAAAGCCATTTTGTAACTTGCTCAACAAAGATAAGTCTTTTATTTTTTATGAGTCTTGTATGACAGCATTTGATTCTTTAAAACAAAGCCTAATCACTGCACCCATAATCGTCGCACCAAACTGGAAAAATGATTTTGAACTCATGTGCGATGCAAGTGATTATGCGGCTGGCGCGGTGTTGGGCTAAAGAAAAACCAAATTTTTTCATGCTATACACTATGCGAGCAAAGTTCTTAATGATGCTAAAATAAACTATGCAACAACTAAGAAAGAGTTGCTTGCAATAGTGTATGCATTAGAGAAATTTAGGTCTTATTTGATCGGGTCCAAAGTTATGGTGTACACTGACCATGCGGCGATCAAGTATCTGCTAACCAAGTCGGATTAAAAGCAAAGGCTAATTCGTTGGATCCTTTTATTACAAGAATTTGATTTGGAAATTCGTGATAAAAAAGGATCCGAGAATTTGGTGGTGGATCACTTGTCCCGTCTTGTGAATGATGAAGTCACGAAACATGAGCAGGAGGTGAGGGAAGAGTTTCCTGATGAAAAGTTGTATATGGTGAAAGTTAGACTTTTGTTTGCCGACATGGCTAACCACAAAGTTATTGGATTAATGCTGAAAGGTCTAACTAGTAAACAAAGAAAAAAATATTTTTCTGACACCAAGTATTTTGTGTGGGATGAGCCTCATTTGTTCAAACTTGGTGTCGACAACATTTTAAGGAGATGTGTGTCTCAGGAGGAAGCCAAAGATATCCTTTGGCATTGTCACAACTCTCCGTATGGAGGTCATTTTAACGACACAAGAACGGCCGCGAAAGTCCTCCAATCGGGCTTTTATTGGTCGTCCTTGTTCAAAGATGCGAATGCACACACCAAAAGTTGTGATAAATGTCAGAGGATTGGTGGAATATCTCAACAAAATGAAATTCCTTTGCAAAACATGTTAGAAGTCGAGGTTTTCAATTGTTGGGGCATTGATTTTGTTGGTCCATTTTCACCGTTTTGGAAATTAGTACATTCTTGTTGCGGTTGACTACGTCTCAGAGTGGGTTGAAGTCATAGCAAGCGCTGAGGCATATGGGAAAACCGTGATAAAATTTTTGAAAAAAAATATCTTTTCTCGATTTGGTACTTCGAGAGTGTTAATAAGTGACGGAGGATCCCACTTTTGTAACACTCAATTAGCGAAAGCTTTGGAGCAGTATGGTGTGAGGCACAAAGTTGCAACACCATACCATCCACAAGCTAACGGACAAGCCGAAGTATCAAACCAAAAAATTAAAAAATTTTGAAAAAACTGTGTCCACCTCTAGAAAGGATTGGTCAAGCAAGATTGACGATGCTTTGTGGGCCTATCGGATGACTTTCAAGGCTCCGATTGGTCTCACCCCTCTCAAAATGGTCTACGGGAAAAACTGTCACCTACCGGTTGAGTTGGACCACAAAGCCTTTTGGGCATTAAAGTTGCTAAATTTTGATCAAAACTTGAGTGGCGACAAAATAAAAAACCAACTTCATGAGTTGGAGGAAATGCGCTTACAAGCGTATGAATCCAACAAAATTAACAAAGATTGGGTGAAGGGTTATCATGACAAGAAGATTGTGGCTAAGAAGTTTGAGGAAGGACAAATGGTGTTACTTTTCAACTCTATGTTGAGATTGTTTCCAGGGAAGCTAAAGTCTAAGTGGTCGGGTCCGTTTCAGATTCGCAACATTATGAGCTATGGGGAAATCACTATCGAGGATATGAAGACCAAAGAGAGTTGGACAGTAAATGGCCAAAGATTGAAGATTTACTTGGGTGATGATTTCGAGCGGGACACCACCTTTGTTCCCTTTTACATCCGTGATCGCATTGGACCGTCGAGCTCCAATGATGTTAAACAAAGCGCTTGTTGGGAGGTACCCCAACATTGTAAGTATTTCCTGTTTTATTGCTTGTAGTTAGGTTTGTTTATGCAATATGTGGTAGGAATTTGAGGAGAAAAAACCTAGACAGATTTTAAAAACAAAACCTGTCATGTTCGCTAGCTTCTTCGCAGTGCGAATAGTTGAGCGACCAGGTTCGCTAGGAAGCTCGCAGTGCAAGCAATGCGAAACAGGTCTGTCACATCAGTATTTTATTTTAAAAGTATTGGGCCACCCATGTGGGCCCATTATCTCTTTTGATTCTGAATATGTTTTAAGTATTTTCCCACTTCTCACTTGCCACTCCACTCCATATCTCGTTGCATTCTCACGGTTAAATTAGAGCACTTCCATTTGAAACCCTAAATTTTTTTTTCAAAGACTTCCTTCAAGCTACAACAATTCAGGTTTGTTCATCTTCTTTCATTTATATTATGTTTGGATTGTGATAGTTTTAGGAGAACATGCCAAATTGGTTGATTAGGGTAGGTTTAATTTTGCTCAAAAATTTTGTTGCATGTGATTGTTAGTCATTCCTAGTGTTACCCATATCATGATTTCTCGCTGCGTGTTATGTGGCTTTGGAAAAAAGAAAAGTTTTGCCGGAAAAAAGATTCCTCATTAGTCCAGAAGGATCCTATCAGACCGTCGCTGGAATTATTCATAGTAAAAGGTGGGATGTGTTGGTAACACCGACAGATAGCTACAACATGCAAGTGGTAAGGGAGTTTTATGCCAATGCTCTTCCTAATAATGATGAGCCGTTCATATGGACTACAAGAGTATTGGGCAGAGAGGTAAGCTTTGACCAAGACACCATCAATAGAATACTCGGAAGGCCATTGAACCTAGGTGAAGATGAGATAGATGAATATCATCGAGACCTAAGGCTTCACAAAGATACTGATTTGATTTCTGAGGCTTTATTGATGGAAGAAAAAATAGTGGAATTGAACCCATCTAGGGTTCCAAGGCGTTACCACATAGAGGATATGAAACCCTTACCATAGTTCGTGTTGTTGTTGGTTTTGACTAACATAAAACCAAAATCACATGCTTCTACCGTGCCGATCCCAGTGGCATATTTGGTTCATTGCATTCTCACTAACGTTCAAATTGATGTGGCAAGGATCATCGCAGATGAAATACGATCTGTGGTTAAGAGCGGGGGCGAGAGTGAATTGTACCTTCGCTTTTCCTTGTCTCATAATGGCTATATGTGTCCATGCGAGGGTGAAGCTACCTTCGCGTAGACAAGTGACGATCTCGGATGCTATTGATGATCGTTATATGGACAAATATTGCCGGCCAAAAGGTGCAAAAGGAAGTTCATCTGCTGCAGCTGCTTCGAATGCTGGGGCTACTGAGGCCCCGGTGTTGCATTCACTCAGAATTTTGATCCGTTTCAGCAGTCTGTCTACAACTATAATTTGGATTAGATGATGGCTACTCAGCGCACCATGATTGACATTCATGATTCTATGCAGGTACTGTTAGAACACAGATTGGTGTTTCTTATATCTCTATGTTTTGATGATAACTTTTATGGAATTTTGTAAAGAGTAAATATGCACTCTAAAATTTGTTCAAGTATTATTGTTTCAGGTATAAAATTAAATGCTCTTAAAGAAGCAAATACATAAGTACAAAGAAACTATGCAAAGCTCTGAAGCATCAGATGCAAGAATATTAGAAGATTCTGAAGCGCTGCCAGAAGGATCTGAAGCAGAAGCTACAGAATAATCTGAAGCAGAAGCTACAGAATGATCTGAAGCGTTAATGAAAGAAGTATACAAAAGCTGAAAGCTCTGATCTTATCAGACTCTGAAGTTCTTTTCACTACAAACTCAGAGGCTTTGATAACCAGACTCTTATCATTAATATTCACGCTCAAAGCACATACTGCTACATACTCTAATGAAGACTCTGATACATTAAAGATCTGATCATCTATCAAGACTCTGGACTTATCATTCATCTTAAGCTCTGATCATCTTAAAGCATTCCATACCTTTTAAGCTTACTACAAGTTCTGAAGTGCAGATTGTGAAGACTTCATCTTGAAGGAAGCTTGTTGAAGAAGCTGTAAACTTGATTAGACGTGGTGCTACTTCCAAAGTAACCAACAACTAATTTGTCCAAAGAAGTGACGTGGTGCAAATCTCAAGGCTTCTACAACCATACCTTTCTGCAGAAAGCATATCTCCGCCCATACTTTTGGTGATGGAAAGTCATATAATAAAAATATTATATTCAGCTGCACATCACTCAAGGCATTTGAAAAAGCTATAAAAGGAGAACTACTTCAACATTTTGAAGCTGCTAATTTACTACTCATCTTTTGTTCATAGCTAGATCACTCAGAAAGAAATACACGCTTGATTCATAAAAGAGAAAATCTCTCAAGATCTTACTCATTTTGATCTTTCATAAAACCACATAGTTTTTGTTGTACTTAATTTTAAGTGTAAACATCACAGTTGTGATACAGCTTATTAGAAGCATTCAAACACTTGTTACTTTACATTAAATTGTAAGAAGTTCCTTAAGAAGACCAAGGTGTGGTCAGTAGTTCTTGAGAAGACTAAGACAGTTGTTCTTAGTGCTTTCTATTGTAATCAGTTGATCAATAGTGGATTAAGTCCTTGCAGAGAAAGGCAAATCATCTTTGATAAGGTGGACTGGAGTAGTTGAGTTCAATGAACCAGGATAAAAATATTGAGTTCTTTTTATTGCCATATTTCTTAAAAACTCTTATTCAACCCCCCCCCCCCCCCCCCCTTCTACTTGAGTATAAGGAAACTGAGGGAATCACAAGTATGGCTATTGATCGTGTAGATTTGGATGACATTTTTCAAGAAGTTTGTGTTTCTAGGGAACCATCTAACAAGGTCAGAGATATGAAACCTGTTTACAGAATCTGGGCTAAGATCTTCATGAGTTCAATCTTTCATAGGAAATCTTCTAACTCACCAGATTATGTAAATTCAGAACAAATGTACTTCATGTACTGTATGAGGAAAGGAAAGAAGGTGGATTTACCTTATCTTCTGTTTAGTCATCTTCTGAACCATATCAAAGAAACAAGAGAAGAAGTTAGGGTTAAAGCTGGAAAAATCAGAACTTGGATCCCTATGGGAAGACTGATATCAGACATTCTAACAGAGAATGGTCTTGTGAAATATCTGTTTGATGCTGGGGTGATAGAGGATCTGCCCTATGTTATAGGATCTGTCATAAATGGGAACACTCTGAAGAGAATGAAGGTTATTTCAGAGCTTGCTGGAAAACCCAAGAAATTTCAATCTGAAGACGTCAGTAGAAGGAGAATTCCTGTAGCAGATTTTCCTATGTTCAGTGCTGATGAACCTAGGCACATCATTCTGACATTCATTGCTGAATGTTTAAGAGATGGTATTCCTCTGTCTGCTAATATAGTACAGAAGGAAGGAGAAGTATTGCCAAATCTTATGAGAGAAAGGCGCAGGAAAAGAAAGGCTGAGGAAGGATCTTTTGCACAGCCCAAGAGGAAAACCTCTGATGCTAGTGACAAGCCTAAAAAGGACAAGAAGCAAAAGGAAAATCCTCCAGAAGCTACTGTGGAAGAAATCAGAGAAACAATTCACCATGTATTAACATCTGATCCTAAACCTTATTTACCTTCATCCTCACCTTCACCTACACCATCTCTTTTTAAACCATCTGAACCTAAATCATCTGTACCTCATTCATCTGAACCCATTTCATCTCCTAACAAACATTCTCAACCATCTTCTGTTCAACTACCATCTAAACCCCCTCAACAGAAATCATCTGAACATCAACCCTCTCAACAAAACCATTTTGAATCAAAACAACAATCAGAACAACAAAAACAATCTGAACCACTCTCATCTACTAAACCACCAGAAGAACCAACCATCAAAAATCCTGAACCATCTGTCCAACAACCATCTGAAAACATTCTAGATATATCACCACTTGCAACTTTGTATGTCCTCTCTTCAACTTCATGTCATTCAACTGAATCATTTGATTCTAATGAATCTGAAGTCCCCTCACCAACTAGCTTACAAATTCCTGATCCCTATAAACCTCTATCATCTGATCTACCTGAATCTGACAACCCTCTTCGCTTCAAATTCAACTTCACAGATTTTATGTCATCCTCATCTGATGTTGTTATATCAACACCATCTGATACAGACACCTTCATTCCTCAACTTACCATACCATAAACATCCATACCCCAATCATCTGAACATCCATCATCTAATCACCCACCTTCTGAACAAACTCAAACACCTCCTGAACAAACTCAAACACCTCCTGAACCATCACAATCTGTCACCATAGAAGACTTTCTCAACCCAAAACCCAGAGCAGATGTTTCTACTCTGTTCAAGAATTTCAAGAAGGAACTACGTAAGGGAATTGCTTCTGTGGAGAGAGAATGCGTGGCTAGTTTGAATCCTGCTAAATCTGAAGCTTCTTGGAACAGATTCATATCAAAATTCAACTCTGCTGCACCTGACCTCAGAACACTTTGTGCTGATGATGCAAAGGCTAAGTTTGCTGAAATGGTCAGACAAACTCTGCTGAACATTATCACAACTCCAATGCTTCTTCTAGAAGATACTTCTGCTAAAGATTCTGCAATGATAGAAGATACTCCTGCAACTGACATGGAGATTGATCATCCAATGGCAACTACATCTGCTTCTGAACCTTCTGCATCTGAGATGAAGACTGAGATTCCAGATGTTGTCCAAGAAGTCAAGGAAATTAAAACATGGATGATAAAACAGGAACATACTACTGAAGAAATCAAGACTTGGATGGCCAAGCAAGAAGACTCCACTGCTAAGATTACGGATCTTCTGACCTTGATTGCTTCTCGCCAGTCCTAGTTTTCTTTCTCATGTCTTTGCATTCTCGTTTTTGCACTTATTTTCGGTTTGTTCTATTTTCTATCGTCTGCTCTATGAACTTCTTATGCTGTTGTGCTATTTTGATCTGATAAAATCTGGTTGGTTTGTCTTTCATTTGTGTGTTATGTTTTTCTCTTCTTCTGTTATCTTTTTTGTCTTTAAAAACTTTTTTTTGATTATGACAAAAAGGGGGAGAAAAAGAGAATTTGACTGTTCAATCCATAAGCAAATACTGAAAATGAAATTCAGACATTGTTTTAATCTAACATTGAATCTTAAGACCTTCAGATCTTATTATTTCATCTAAAAAATGATCTGAAGTTACCCTGAGAATTATCCAACCAGGCTCTGATCCTTGAAAGCAAAATTTGACTCTGATTCTGGAAGATACATCAGACTCTTCATTTTGAAACAAATTATCAGACATTAATTCTGGAAAGCATCCATGCTCTGATTTTTTTATCTCAACAAGGATTCCTACCAGGTTCTGAAATATACTCAAGCAAAAAGGGAAGTGTTCTCTTCTATTAGAGTATTCATTTCAGGGGGAGATTCTTAAGCTCTGATCATCTATCAAGACTCTGGACTTATCATTCATCTTAAGCTCTGATCGTCTTAAAGCATTCCATACCTTTTAAGCTTACTACAAGTTCTGAAGTGCAGATTGTGAAGACTTCATCTTGAAGGAAGCTTGTTGAAGAAGCTGTAAACTTGATTAGACGTGGTGCTACTTCCAAAGTAACCAACGACTAATTTGTCCAAAGAAGTGACGTGGTGCAAATCCCAAGGCTTCTACAACCATACCTTTCTGCAGAAAGCATATATCTGCCCATACTTTTGGTGATGAAAATTCATATAATCAAAATATTATATTCAGCTGCACATCACTCAAGGCATTTGAAAAAGCTATAAAAGGAGAACTACTTCAACATTTTGAAGCTGCTAATTTACTACTCATCTTTTGTTCATAGCTAGATCACTCAGAAAGAAATACACGCTTGATTCATAAAAGAGAAAATCTCTCAAGATCTTACTCATTTTGATCTTTCATAAAACCACATAGTTTTTGTTGTACTTAATCTTAAGTGTAAACATCACAGTTGTGATACAGCTTATTAGAAGCATTCAAACACTTGTTACTTTATATTAAATTGTAAGAAGTTCCTTAAGAAGACCAAGGTGTGGTCAGTAGTTCTTGAGAAGACTAAGACAATTGTTCTTAGTGCTTTCTATTGTAATCAGTTGATCAATAGTGGATTAAGTCCTTGCAGAGAAAGGAAAATCATTTTTGATAAGGTGGACTGGAGTAGTTGAGTTCAACGAACCAGGATAAAAATATTGAGTTCTTTTTATTGCCATATTTCTTAAAAAACTCTTATTCAACCCCACCCCCCCCCCCCCCTCTTCTAAGTGTTTTTCTCACCTTCAGGTATTCCAGTTGCAGTGTCGAGATCTTTCCGTTGAGTGCAACATGATGACTAGGAAGCAGTTCCTGGCGCATGCGAGTTGGCTTGAGGTCAGGCCTACGTTTGGAGAAAGGGTGGGTGCTTCTGGCCCTGATGTTGGAAGTGCTGAGGTAGGAGATGGTGATGACGTTGATGATGATGATAAGTCTGGTTCGGAGGACAGTTCAGAGAGTGTGGAGGTCACAGAGTCCGATGAGGACTAATTTTGTATTATTTCTATTTTGTGGGCATGATCGTGAGAAAGTTCCTTTGGTCTTCAAAGTGAAGTATTTTTGTGCTTAGATCATTTTTTTTCTATTATTATTGTACTTTGTTTCAGATATTTTGTTCATGTACTATTTTGAGGTGTTTTTACACCTAAGCACATTTTTATTGAATATTATTAATGTCAATTAGTTTTTATGTTAAAAAATATTATTTTTGAAGTGGTTTTTAATGTTTCTCATGTTGTTGGGCTTTAATTGAACTTCTAGATTGGTTGCTTTCTGAAAAGAAGTATCCAATGAAGATTCATCCAAGTTTGGATGGCCATGATAGTATTAAGCAAGCGAATAATTTCAAGGTACATGGTTACCTTTGTTTATAATTTTAGAATGCTTAAAAACTTAAATCTTTATGTAAATGAAAATTGTTCTTTTAGCAACTTGTTGAATGAATGTTTCACTTAGGACTAAAAACCACAAATTGTGACAAAGCCTCCATTGTGTACTAAATAATGGATTTCTAATAAACCTTGTTGATTCGTTTAATGCATGCTTTATCTTGTTATTATTGTGAATATGTGTAAGCAGTAGAAATGATCAAGGCACTTGTTTTTATTGAGCACAACCACATCCAAAATATAACTTACCTGTGAGTAGAGAGCATTCGTTAACCCCCTTTGAGCCTAAACAATGTGAATCTCATTCTGAATTTTGTGAGATTCTAAGAAATTTTCTTGAACCCCTGAACTTTGTTTTTAATTGTCCTATTTGCCATAAAAAGCCAAGAGCACATGAGGGTTGAGTAAAAGTCAAGCTGGGGAGAATGTAAAAGAAGAATGGTAGGTTGCTACAAGTTTTGAAAAATTCAAGCAAGAATTGAAAAAAGTTGTGTGAATATGAAAAAAGAAAAGAAAAAGAATGCTTGCTTGGAAAAGAAAAATAGTGAAATAATAAGTTGGGAAATAAGAGTTGGGAAGGTTTGCGATTGAGAACAAATGGAATGAAGTTGGGATGTGTAAATAATGTAACAGTGAATGTCTCTTTTGCATCGACAATTTCGTTTCAATGGCCTTAGAAATGTCTCTTTTTTGTGAACCCGACCAAGCTACAACCGTAAAGACCTTAGTGATCTTCTTGCTTCCATGTTTTCACTTTTGATTGTTAGATATTGTATGAATTGGATTGATATTGGCATTGTTTGTTAGATGAGTGAAATTGTCCCCGCGGTTGCAAACGCGTAATTTCTTCAATTCTTATTTGAAGAGGAGACATAGAGTGATTCATTCAAGAAAAACATAGTTGTTGATTGATGCATGACTTAATATTTTCTTTAAGACTTTAGTTCTTGTGCATTGTTTGATTCTCAACATTTGGAACCAGTGCTTGATTGTACTCCTTGTGTTTGAGCCATTTTATCCATCCTTGGGAGAATCTTAATCTTGAGCAAATCCTCTTGTTTCAAACAAGAGGCATACATTGCTTGAGGGCAAGCAAAGATCTAGTTTGGGAGAGTCGTTAGATGCCAAAATTTGCTTATTTGATCTATCAAATGTTGGCATCTTTCATTCTTTTTGCAGAGAAATTGAATTGAATCATTCTTGTTTTTGATAATATGCTTCATTGTGTGAAAATGTCTTGGTTGCTTTGATTTGTGTGCTATTGTGCAGGAACTAGGCATGAAAACATGAAGAGTAAGACACAAGAATTGTAACAAGGAAACCAAGTCAGCATGAAAACATCAACAAGTTCGCACAGCAAACTTGCTAGCGAATCTACCTAGAAAAACATCAACAAGTTCGTCGTGCAAACTTGCCTTCGAAGGCCTTGGAATGCATGGCACTGTTCATACAGAAAGAAAAGGAGCCTAAGTTCGTTGTGCGAAAAAGCTAGCGATGATTTCTCTGGAACAAAGAAGAAGCGGGTGCCTAGAGAACACCTCAGACTTGAGGCAGTAAGTATTTGGACAAGAATTCGCTGTGCGAAGTTTACAGCAAAGCCTTCGCAATGCGAAGGATTCTTCGCACAACGAACATGTGGAAATAGCTCAGGGACTTGTTCACTCTACACTGGCATTTTCAACTGCCATTTTATATTGTTCTCTAGGCGAACATATTATTCGCAGTACGAATATGACAACTCGGTAGCATGTTTATAAGTAGTATGTACTACTTTTTGCCAAAATATCTTTTTTCTTGTACCTTTTCTAGTTTGAGATTTTTCAGAGCAAAAACCCTAGTTTCTCCATTTTCATCATCTCTTAGCCATCTTTCACAAAAATAAGGTGGATTCCCATCCAATCTCGATTATTCAACTCGAATATTGATCAACCTTCTTCTGAAACTTGTTGCTCAAGCTATCATGGAAATGGGTGGCTAAAACCCCTCTTTTGTCAAGGTTAGAGGTAGCTAGTTCTGATTTTATGTATTCTTCTTAATCTTTTGTATGTGAACAAGGCTTTGATCAATATAGATGAAGTTATTTGCTATCTTTTGTTATATTTATGGTTTGGATTGCTTTAGACATAAACTTTTCAAGTCTTGACCTAGTTTCTTCATCTATCAACTATACAAACTCTAGACATAGATTTGGAAGTTGATATTGGCATTGTACTGATCTTAATGATTATTGTTTTGAGTATTATTTAGAGAGGTCATTTAACGGTTGAAACAATAACATTCACGAATCGCTTTAGAGATGAACGTTTTTGCGAGGATATGCGATTATGTTGGTTAAAACTAAGTTCACATATTTGATTGGTTGGATACGTTTATGATGGATTAGTGAACCCTAATCTTGGCATGCTTTTTATCAAACTAAAACCTAATTTTACTTTGTTTTATTTCTTACAAACTCTTGTTACAAAATAGAAACAAAGTTAAAAACCCCCTCCTTAAATCATTAAACCATTGAACGACAAGCATCAAATATTCTCATCAATCTCTGTGGATACGATAAAACACTCCCGAAAAATACTTCTAACGTTGGTGCACTCCTTCTTAGGAAGTAGCCCTTCCAAGAGTGTAGGCGGTGAAGCCTTGTAGAGGTCCATCCTGAACCATGACAAAAACCGAGGGAAGGGACATGATCTCCACCTATGTCTGGGGATAATTTATAGTGACGTTGAAGAATAATATTAACTCTTCTCAATTGAAATTAGTAACAACCAAAATTAGTTTCTATTTCTATTTGCACTTGTCCTGACTAAAAAATTATGTGAATACGTTGAATCTCATTAGTAAGACATGTGATAATTAGCTTCAAAGGCTCGAAGAGTATAACATCAATGTGACAAATTCCAATTACAAAAACAATCAGGTTTAGGCATGGAAAGAGCAAGAACCACAAGTTAGTTTGAAGCTCAGAAACCAAGCCAACAATGACCTAAATAATAAAGCGGAAATACCATGAAGAAAATTAAATAAATCACATCACAAACAAAGAAAGCATCAAAACGAAAGGTAAATACATGATTATCATTGTTCATGCAGGTTGAAAAGAAATATAAGAGCACAACACCCTGTTGATATTTAAAAAATATAAATAAAATGAATAGAAAGTCAAGTCTTTCCACCCTGAGACGTTGCACTGAGGTCCTCCGCTAAGGCCCTATCATGCATGACCTCAAGTGGGTCAAGTTGCAAGCATGGAACAAATATATCCTGACAAAAATTTTCCACCTGGTAAGCCGCCTGACCGAAGGATCAATTCCCATTTATAAGAGTTTGCTGGAGGGACTTATTGAACTTCTTCCTTAACTCAACCACCCGATCATCATGGGTCTTGCAATTCATAGCTCGAGATTCTTTCTTCTATTGAAGAGCTCTGAAATCCTTGTTGTCGCTACTGCGAAAATCGAGGCCGGCAATGACAGAAGAGTCGCCACCGTGTGTTATTTATCCCAAGAGAGGGAAAGGAAACGCTCAGAGAAAACCTAACAAAAAGAGGGATAAGATCGGTCATTGCAACCAAATCTCGGGCTCGGGAGTCGGTTACACAAGGGGAAGGTATTAGCACCCCTCACGTCCGTCGTACTCGACGGGATCCACGCTTGTTGTCTATCTAAAAGGGTGATTAAAACTATCTAGCTACGGGCTTGAGGACAAAAGAAAAAAGAAATGACTCGGCAAAGCAACGGCGCTTTGTGCCTACGTATCTTATATGAAATGAGAAGTCAGAGTCAACGTAGTTCGACTAACTACGGGCGATAAGGGGGGGAAGGTTGCTCGCCAAGACATCGCGTCTTGTGCCTACGTATCCTCGTCTGGTACGAGAAATCAGAGCAAACGTAGTTCGGGCTAACGAGGGAACACAGGTTTGTTCAACTGTTTTTTAAACGAGTAGGGTTAACAAGTAGTTCTAGCAGTTAGTGTATGCAGCTCGAGCATGGGAGACTTAGGCATTACCGTTTGCGATAGAACTAAGAGTTAACCACACTCTTGCTATGAAAATGGTTTTGCAAGGTTAAAGGCCCCAAAGGGCAAAATGAAGTTTGAATGATTGTTTTTGGTGTTTTTTAGAGAAGAAGTGTTTTTGAATTGGTTTGCAATTTGTATCACACTAGAGACTATGACTTAGGAGTGATTGCGTCGCATATCACACAAAGGGTGCTATACTAAACAATTAAGCAATTGAAAGGAAACCCTTCAACAACCATTTCCCAAGTAGCTTAAGGCTCGTAACGTACAATATCCATTAACCTTTATTAGGTGTTTTGGATTGTTTAGGAGATGAGAAGAGAAAGGCACAAACTAAAGGGGGACTAAACTCACACCTAAAGTTGTCATACAATGGTGATCCTAAGATTGAGGTAAGGGAATGCTACTATCCTAATGTTATCATACATGGTTAATATCCTAATGTCTATCATAACCTCTCTTGAACAAGAGAGATTAGAGGTCCTAAGGGGAAAGAGACAACAGAGGAAACAAGAACAACATAAACAATGTAAGAATGTAAACATGGAATGAGGGAGAAAATTGGTGTGGGGAAGTAGCCTCCACAAGCTCATCTCAACCTCAAACAACAATATGAACTATGCAAGAGAAGAAAAGCCAAGAAAATGCACCAAAGGAAACACACAAGTGCACTAAAATGGGATGAAATGGCCTAAACCAAGCAACATCAACCATAAGGCACAAAACTAAACACAAATGAAAGGTAAACAAAACCTAAAACAAAGTGATGTTGGGAGATCATATGAGGACAACAAGGAACTCATATAGACACTCAACCACGAGCATCACAAGCCAAGTACAAAGAAGCACAAAGAAATCACCAAGAAATGTCCTCAAGGATTCCATCATTTTAGGCCAACTTCAAGTACCTCCAAAGGAGGGACCAAGCCAACTTAAATAACAATCCTAGGTCATTGGACAGCAAGGGACATAAGCTAAAAGCTCTCAAAATCCAAAGCAAAACAAAGCACAAAGGAGTGCAAGTCAATTCCCAAAGGGAAGCACACATGTTTCACAAAGAAACCCTAATTGAAAGCTCAAAAGTAAGCAACCAAAAGAACAAGCTAAACACAATATAATGACCTAAAAATGAACAAGAATCATCCTCAACATGTTGGAAACATGAATCAAAAGGCTTTGAAGGTTCAAAGGATCCAAAAATGTCATATCCAAAGCAAACTAGGTCAATATGTTTGTATGGACCTTCCTTTGAATAGCTTGACTTGCAAGCTACCCTAAAAATAGGAAAATGATCCAAAAAATATCAAATAAAATGCAAGAAGACCATAAATGTGTTGGAAATCAGAGGCCAAAATATCTCAATCAAAGTCACTTCACAACATCACCGTAGAAATTGATTCACAAGGGTGCTCCATTGTGAAGGAGGATTGCATAGGGTCAAAAGTAAGGCAACAAAAGTCAACTCAAAAGTCAACTAACAAGGGCAAAATGGTCCTAAAAAATTAATCAACTCATCCTTGACATGAGGATTGAATCTTATTTATTGGATCAAAAAGGAATGGAAGAAATAAATTCAAGAACAAAACATGTTAAAAATTAGGTCAAGTGAAACACTTCCAAAGACAAATTCCTTTTTTAAATTAAAAATAACTCATAAAATAAAATAAAAATAACCTAAATTCAGAGGACATCTCAAGGAATCCAAAATATATTTTTGTGGAATTTTATGGTCATCGGAAGTATTTTATTTGACTTAAATTCAAAACAGATGCAAAAAATAAAAACAAAAGAAAAAACAAGGAAATAAATAAATTGTTGGTGCCAATAGCAGCCCAGGATAGTTCAAATCATGCGTGGGCTCAGCAAGGGGGAGCCATTAGTAGGCCCAACCCACCAGAAAATAAAAAAAAAAGAAGAAAAACGTGTGACTTGTATGTGTTTAGTCAAAGGAGGTGTATGGTGGAAATCACCAAGAACCATCTGATCAAATGGTATGCCAATCCAACAGACCTTAACACGCCAAGTCATTTAATGAAATTTAAAGTGGATTATGTGTGATAAGTCAAAACAAGTACACTTTGTGTCTTAATCCTAACCAACAAAGCAAAAAGTATGCAGATCCTACGCACACGAATGAGACACCTCATCATCCTCAACCTCCTAAGAGGGAGAAAAAGAGGGAAGAACCAAACGGTGGCCGGAGCCACCTCCGGTCATCTTCAACCTCACGTCCGGCCACTGTGCAAAACGCAGGTGTGTCAAAACAACACCAAAATCAACAAATCTTATATCAAAAATACCCTACTCATCACGAGGAAGATGAATCCACCATTATTTTTCCATAAAAGTGCTTGAATAAAGCAAAACGAAGAGAACAAGAAAATGAGCCAAAATGCAAAAGTTCATAAACAAACATCAAATGATACCAGAATCCATCTATGCAGCAAAAGGATCAATAATATGTAAAAATGGCGTGAAATAGATGTGTAAACAGTGAGGAAACTCGAAAGAAAGAAAACCTAAAAGTGAGCTTCCTCAGAGCTCAGTGAGTGGCCAAAGCTTGTGAAAAATTATCCAAAAACGTTCTATGATGTTCAAGGGATGTTTTGTAATGCTTAGTTAGAGTTAAAACTCATTGTGACTCAAAAAAACGAATCTCACTTGCTCACCACTTTTTTTCAATGCTCTCTCACTCAAAACCTCACCAAAGTCAGCTCTGAGGATTGGTAAACCATCCTGGGATTATGTATGTTGGATTTTTGATCAAGAGAAGGCCCAATGAAAGCTCCTTAAGCCCAAATCAAATTTCATTTTTTCCCCTTTTTGCCACTTGCAAAGTACACGAATTTGCACTTGCAAAGCTGTCAAAATGACATGGCTGACTTGCATAATGTCAATGTCGATCCAAGGGCTGAGAATTTCCCCTTGGTTTGGTCCCATGGCAAGTTCTTGATATGTTGCTTATCATTGAAGTAATCTTGAAAATGGCCACAAAGATGCATTCAAACCTCTAATCCAAGGATGGAATTGTATTTGAAATGTCATTGGTACTCAAAAAATGCACAAAGTTGATCCAAAATGTTTCCAAATGAATTAATTATGAATTTCCCTTTTTAAAGCCTTTTTCATGGAAATTGCATTGGGGATTCTTCAATCCAAGCCAAATCTTTGATACCTTGATGTTTGAAAATGCAAATGACCCCATTTGTAGCAAGTTTGATGTTGGAAAGATTTTCATTTGAAGTGTGCAAAGGGGTGAAAATGACCTATAATGAAAATGACCTGTAATCTTACTTTCCCGAAATACCCCTGCCTTGCAAGCCTCATAACTTGAGTTCTACAAATCAGATGAAGGACTTCTAGTACTTTTTGGAAATATAAGACCATGCCCTACAACTTTCATGTTGGACAAAAGTTGAGATGAGACTTGTATCTTGAGATAGGTAGTCTTGAAGTTAGGCACTGAATAGGGGATTTTACCCTAAGAATCCTAATTCAGTCACTCCTCATACTCTTGATTCTTGATGAATTGATCTTGAAATGATATCCCATGTATCTTAACACAGCATTACTTGACTATAAAGACTTGGAATTGCGTCTTAATCTCCTTCAATCTCACAGTTGACTTAGGGTTGACCAGATGAAAACCCTAATTGCACCAACTTCAACTGTGGCCATTAGCACTTGATGTAAACACTTGAATGAACTTCACCATGACCCTCAAGGCTTCTAATGAGCATAAATGATCACTTATCTTCATAACCATGGGCTTGGGATCCTCAGGTGACCTTCAAATGGCCTCCTAGACAGGAGGTGAACCACGTACACTTATCTCCTTATCCAAAGGGCTTTGACTTGTCTCTGATGATGATAACCTCCTTGCTAACTTAAATACAACCTCATGATTAGGTTTAGAACCTTTGGCACATCCCTCTTGTTGCACACACATATCTTGATCCCCTGTAAAAATGTAAAATGCTATGCAGTGCAATATGCTAAAACAATGAAATGAAACATAAACCAAGTTAGAAAAGGTTGGGCAAATTTTGGGGTACAACACTTGTCAGTACGGGTTTTCATCTCCACCGCAGTGGTAGTCATATCCATTTGAGACTTCTTCTCTGT
The DNA here is from genome assembly GCA_963859935.3 of Lathyrus sativus. Classification (NCBI taxonomy): domain Eukaryota; kingdom Viridiplantae; phylum Streptophyta; class Magnoliopsida; order Fabales; family Fabaceae; genus Lathyrus; species Lathyrus sativus. The sequence goes on from OZ012739.1 coordinate 608,858,306, forward strand.
CTTAAGGAAGGATTCGAGCTCAGCGATCATTACATCTAAACAAGAAGGGAAGCAATGAATTTTTGCCCTCTCCTGAAGAACCTCGGCACGGCTAGCCTTCTCATGAAGGCTTGAAATTTTCTCCTGAAGCATAGAGGATTTACGTTTCATAGATTCAAATTTACCATTCCACGCATCCCTATCTTTGGAAGGATTGCCCATGGCCAAAACGTCCCACCGACTCGGAGGATATACTTTAACTCTCTAAGCCTCCCACTCTTTGGAAATAATATAGATTTTCTATATAGCGTCTATTTTATCTGCAAATATTAAACACCCATGTAAAAAAAAAAAGGTATGACTACACCCTCACCAAAAATCTTTTTCCTCTCCAGACTACTGACCATGCTAATGAAAGAGCAGGTGTTAATAGACCACTTCCTATGTAGGAAATTCTTCACTTCAGTAAGGTCAAACCCTTCTACATAGAATAGATTATAGTAAAGAGTCTCCAGGTCTCTCTTCATCATAACCTCGTCAGAGGTGACAAAATCTGGTTGAATAGAAAATGAATGAGGTTCGTGGTGGAAATGGACCCAAGCCTGGTATTTATGAAACTTATAAGTGCAAGAACGAAAAGACACAGTAGAAACATAATATAGCGTAAAGTGGGCTTCCAGAATACAAGGTTTCACAAGCACAATTCGCCCTTGAAATTGTCTTAATTTTCAGAAAAAGACTAAATAGAGGAACTTTTTTGCGTAACATGATAAACTCTTGATCCCGGACATTATACCTATAGATGCGTATTATGATGAAGAGATGGGATAATATCCAGAAATAAGGTTTCAATTCTGACACACGACCCATAGTTGCAACACCTATATAAAAGCCCAAGCACCAAGTTGAAGCTACAAGGGGACAACCTTCAGAAACTTCAACACCTCTACCTCAAATTCAGATAAGGGCAATTGTAGGTTTATCTGGGTGAACAGACACTCATATAGGGAGAACCGACTAGTTGAAGCTACAAGGGGACAACCTTCAGAAACTTCAACACCCCTAAAAAGTGCTACATATCCTTTTGCATAATTTTATAGGGAGAACCGACTAGTCATAGGGGCGGTCGATTACGATGTTAGCTGCTTTCACAACCGTTGGATCATTCAAAACAGAAGGGTTTCCAGTATCTCTGGGTCCACTCAACAATATTTTTTTTTCATCAACTGCCACAACTAACGTGACTCCTTTTAGAGGTATCTCTTTAGTCCAGAAGATCTCGAAGGGATTGAGCCAACTCACATCCTCCAACTAAGCTTCACGCGCCATATGATCCTTAATTTCAACATCACTCAGATCCTTGTCGTAAACATCGTGGTAGGTCTTGACGAAATTTCTAGCTTCTCCCATATTCAATGAGACGACCTTCTTCCCCTAGGTAATCGAAGTAGGGAAGTTGAATTCTTTGAAACTACGAACGAAGCAAGTGTAGAGATGACAATGCGTCATCCCTTACATCTTTGTCAAAAAGAAAATTGTCGAATGAAGACTCATTGAAGGAAATTTTTCTATCAAGAGGATCATTAGAAAACCTTCTCGACTAAGAATCACCAAACATATGTATGACCACTATAACTGATTTATTATTAACTAGGTGGTAAGAATTTGAACTAGAAGACATTTCTTCCCTAACTAAAGGGGAATAATCATTACTCCCATAATCTCCAGACAAACTTATGTGGTGATCATTTATATTGGTCATGGTAAAGTAAATATAAATTTTATTAAACAATCTCAGAGAAAAAAGGGTACTTGAAAGGAGTAGAGTCTGGTGGGAATCGTGAAAGTTAAATGGAGAATGGAAATATTTTTTATGAGAAAGGGAAATGCTCAAGGAAATGCTCCAGAGAAGGGAAGAAATTATTCTCGCAAATAGAAACTGACTTTCAGGGATGACGAAAGTTCTCGCAAAAGTCGAGAGGTCTTTATATATAAAGGCGGGTGAGCAACGAACTAGGTTAATGGGTAACAAAATGTTACAAATCAACGACTAGATTTCACATAAGAAATACAGACGAACTCAAGTGCACTCAAATGCACTAGAGAAATGCCATGCCATAATCTACAAACAAAAAGCCATGTGTTTGAAAAAATCAGTGAGATGTTTCGATGATGACAGAGCATTTAATGTGCTTGTTCCCCATTACTTTTCTAAATGTCCTATGACCTTCCTACTTCTCGCTGTGGTTGGATGAGATCTCTAGGCCCGACCACGACTTTGAAATACTTTCTGGCTAGTATACACTCGGAAGCCTTGTGAGCAACTGTTATGTGTCAGTCAAAGGCCCAAGACAAATGCCAGTCATCCATATGCATAAGCCTAATCAAGGTGATTCAACATATATAGGCAACACATGCAAGATTCAATGTAGATTTTTTCTTATCTCTACTTTTCACTATACTTGAACTCTATAACTGACTTTGTCGTTGGAGTGTTAACTTTGCAGGTTTACCCTACACTATTATATGAAGATCAGCGTCACCAATTCTAGAGTCCTACGTCATCCATCAACACTAATTATTGTTACCATATGAAATATCTCTACATAGAAAAAGTTTATTAATATTTTTTTAAAATATAAAATAACAAAGAAACTACAAATGAGATATTTTTATAGGAGGGAAGGAGTAACTATCATCATAAATGTAAAGCTAAAGATGCCAACTTAATAACATAGTATAAATTAAAAGTGAAAATCAAATTTATTTTGAAAGCTGAAAATGATATTTATTATATCTTGAGACACATTTTTTTCTTGAGATGTGATGGTTATAATGATGGGTAGGAGTATAATTTAACTAATACAACAACCTGAAATCCTTCTTTAAGTAGCCTACTTCAGAGAGGCTAATCCATTGCCATTAACATTTCATGTTCTGCTTTTCTGCTCTAAGAGCAATAGCAAAAACCGCCGTAACAACTGTTGTTTATGTAAGTCAAGCTACCCTTAAATTCCTTAAATCTTAATCATATTCAAAAGGGTCAATTCTAGATTCCTAGTACAAAGTGAACAAATCCGTACATGTTTTTTTTGTCAGAGACAACTAGTTTCTTGGTCTATTTTCTTTCATACTCTAGTGCTCTTTTATTTGTTTATCTATAATAATAATAATATAAATACTAACCAATACTATATTTTAACTTGCTCATGTTACTTAGTTTATCAACTTTCACATGTTTATGGTTTTGTTATATGTTTAGGGTTGTGAATGGATGGTAATAATAAGCATCAAGGTGGTGAAGTAAGCTTGATGGAGAAGAAAAGAGAAGTGGTGGTGACAATTTCAAATGTGGCTGGAGAGAGCCATGGCCAAGATCATCATGATCATGGCTTGAAAGTGTTTGATTCTATGCCTCACTGTGAAAATGAGCTTCCTTCAAAGTCACCACCACCTTTGAACTATGTTTCCCCTGAGATAAGGTTCACACCAAGCCCAAATAAACCCCCAAGAGCTCCCACTACAAACCTTACCACAAGAAAATCTTTTGTAAGATCGGTGTATTCCAAGCCCAAATCAAGATTTGGTGAACAACCTTACCCTATTGATGGAAACCTTTTGGAGGAGAATTTTGTGTCTTCGAATTCGCAAGAACAATTAGCTGCTAGTTCACCTTATAGGAACTCATTCAATAAAGGATCATATTCACCTAGTAGGGAAGCTGGAATGGTTAATCGAACTGCTTCGTTTACTTCTGTCGTCACGCCTAGAACACCTTTGACGGCATCTCCTGATTCTTCTGATGATGAGGATCCTGATGAAACTATTTACAAGAAAGTTGAATTTAGTAAAGGCAATAGAAAGATACTAACGACTAAGGTTTCGATCGAGTTGTTCGTGTTTGTGAGCATTGCAGGTTGCTTATTGGTTAGCTTAGCAGTTGAGGGACTTAGAAGGACAGTGATTTGGAGATTAGGGCTTTGGAGGTGGTGTATGCTTGCGATGGTGACCTTTTGTGGCATGTTATTTACCAAATGGTTCATGCACATTGTTGTTTTCTTGATTGAAATGAACTTTTTGTTGAGGAAAAAGGTGCTTTATTTTGTCCATGGAATGAAAACATGTGTCCAGGTTTTCATTTGGATCAGTTTGGTTCTTCTCACATGGACGCTTCTTATCAATCACGGGGTCCAACGATCTAAATTGGCAGCAAAAATAATGAATGATGTAACATGGACTCTTGCTTCCCTTTTCATTGGAGCATTTTTGTGGGTTATAAAGACATTGTTGCTAAAGATTTTGGCGTCGAATTTCCATGTGAAATCTTTCTTTGATCGAATTCAAGAATCGATTTTCCATCAATATGTTCTGCAAACTCTCTCGGGGCCTCCACTTATGGAAGAGGGTGAGAAAATCGGTGGATGTCAAAGTTTTGGTCGTTTTAGTTTCACGAGTACAACTGGTAAAGATGGCACAAAGAAAGAGGTGATCGATATGGCAAAACTTCACAAGATGAAGCAAGATAAAGTTTCCGCATGGACAATGAAGATTTTGGTAGATGCAGTGATGAATTCAAGGCTGTCCACAATCTCTAATTCACTGGATGAAAGTTTTTATGATGTAAAAAATGAACAAACTGATAAAGAAATTACTAATGAGATGGAAGCAACTGCTGCTGCCTATTATGTTTTCAGGAACGTTGCTGCTTCCCCTTGTTGCAAGTAAGAATATAGTACGCATTCATTATTAGTTATAGAATTGTTTTCGTAGAGATCTGTTTGAATTAACTTATTTAAGTTTATCTACTAGCGAAAGATTATGCTACAAACGCTTAATTAAGTTGTTTAGCCAAACAAGGCCTAAATGTAATTTTCGTTCTCCTTGTTTTGCTATTTCCTACTGTTGTTGATGCTAAAAGTGATGGCGTTATGAATAGGGACATTGATGAGGATGAACTCCGTCGCTTCATGAACAAGGAAGAAGTTCTTTTGGTGTTTCCTCTCCTGGCTCATGCAGAGACAGGGCTAATTACCAGAAAATCTTTAGCAGATTGGGTGGTAAGATTTTATATGTTTATTAACATGTTTCGTCATCATAATGAAGGATTAAAATTCTGTTTGGACTATAATGTTTCAATTTTTCAGTTGAAGGTATATCAAGAACGCAGAGCACTCGCACACGCCTTAAGCGACACTAAAACAGCTGTTAAACAATTAAACAAGCTTGTGACAGCGTTCCTAGTCGTGGTGACCGTAGTAGTGTGGCTTCTTCTAATGGAGATTGCAACAACAAAAGTACTTGTATTCCTCTCATCGCAGCTAGTACTCGCGGCTTTCATGTTTGGAAACACGTGCAAGAATATATTTGAATCCATCATCTTCGTGTTTGTAATGCATCCATTTGACGTGGGCGATCGATGTGTTATAGATGGTGTCGAGGTAACTTATAACAGCCAAATTAAATTTTAATTGTTTTAAGATTCGCGTATTTATATTTATAACGCTTTCGGATTATCTGGCAGCTAATGGTTGAAGAAATGAATATATTGACAACAGTATTCTTGAAGCTTAACAATGAAAAAGTGTATTATCCAAATTCTGTCCTCGCCATGAAACCGATTAGCAATTACTACAGAAGCCCGAATATGTCTGATAGTGTAGAGTTTTCAGTTGATTTTACGACACCAGCAGAGAAAATTGGAGCACTGCATGAAAAAGTAAAGAGGTATTTGGAGAGGAATCCACAATACTGGCATCCATGTTTCAGCTTGTTTGTGAAGCAGATTAAAAATGTGAATAAGATTAAGATGGGTCTTTATGTTACTCACACAATGAATTTTCAAGACTTTGGGGAGAAATGCAAGAGGACAAGTGAACTAGTAATTGAAGTAAAGAAGATATTTGAAGAGCTCAATATCAGATACAACCTTCTTCATCAAGGTGTTCATATCAGACACATGGAACCTGATACAAGTTAATATCAAATGATGTTTCTTACTCATGTATGTGTTTCTTTTGGTTGTGTATAGTGAAAGTAAATGCCTTAATAGAGAATAATATCAAAAGTTTTGTACTATATGATTGCTAAATAGTGTATTCAAGACTCTGAGTCTTATGTATAAACCTTGAAGTGGAACCAATGTAAAATTTTGTCCTAAGGTTCAAAATTACTTCTGATGTTTCTTGTATGGAAAATTTTTTGTTCCTTTTTTTTTCTATGGGTTTATAAACTGTTCGATCTTGATCTAACGACCACCGATGTATCGGCGAATGTATAAGATTATGGCAAGTGTAACCTTATGAGATGATAGCCTTATCTTCCAATATCAGGTGGAGAATGTTCCACGTAGGATAACCAACATATGCCACTTCATCTGAAAATCTCCAATTTCCACCTATCATAATCTTTCTGTGTCAATTACCTTATCAGAATATCAAACCACAAAACTTTTCAGCAGAACATCACAAGCAAAACAAACAAACCAAAAAAAAAAATGGCTTCTGCTTCTGTTGCAACAGCTTTGCCACTGAGTTCTTCAACCCAAACCAAGCTGAAAAATCCATGCTCCCAATCCCTTTTCAGACCATTACCAGTACCACAACCAAAGAGAACCACACAGACAAAACCCAAGGTTGAGATCAATGCATCTTTGAAAGAGAAGGCTGTGACAGCTCTTACAGCTGCATCATTGACAGCTTCCATGGTTATACCTGATGTGGCTCATGCAGCTGGATCTGATCTCTCACCTTCTCTCCAGAACTTTCTGCTAAGCATTTTTGCTGGTGGGGCTGTCTTAACAGCTATACTTGGAGCTGTTATTGGTGTTTCCAACTTTGATCCTGTTAAGAGAGCTTAAAATAAGTGTTTCTTGAAAAGCTTTTGAGTTTTATGTGCTTTTGATTTTATTTCTGTCTTATTTTGTATCTAGTATTTTTGTGCAACTGGTTTTCTTATATGTTTGTTTACATAATAGTTAATCTCAGTTTCTCCTTATCTTACATTCTCTTTATTCTTCTTATTTCCAGTTTAATTGCATTTGAGTTTCAACTAGGTTATAGTAAATTTTTCTTCATTAAACTCTTAATGTGATAAGCTAGTTCAATCTGTATAGTATTAAATATAGAGTTAAGTTAGATTTTGTTTATATTCTGATTCTTCAAATATGACCTCTGAAAAAAGCTTTACATGTCCATGCCAGTGTCTATATTCAAAACCGACACCAATACTTGTGATTACGTTTAGTTTATACTTTTTTCAAATTATTACTGGTGCCGATGTATGAGGTATCATGTTTCTAGTGTCTGTGCTTCATAGATTCTGAGTAGAGGAATGGCTCAAAACTTAATTTACAACTGTTATGAGTTTATGTTCATTACTTTCACAAGCATTTGAGGCGAGCTTCCAAATGAACCTTAATCAAATTGATGAAACAATCCTGAAACTAGTGATTGAGATCACAATAAAGCTGAAATAAGCTATTCCAGACAACTTGAGTTCCTCAAAGAAGTCTGTGTCATTGTCACTGTGCTACTTTTGATTGAAATCTAAACTCAGTGCAATACTTGAGAAAGTATATACTGCGAGAATACATCTTCAACCTACTGATTGAAAATCAAAGACGATAAGCGACAAAATGTCCTGGAATGAATCTAGCATTTTCTTCAGTGTACGCACGAGTTTCATTCTGAAGCCTGAAACAAATATGATTTAAGTGAGAATGTTGATATCATAATCAGAGTTCTTCATTGAAATGTATAGTGCACAAAGGAAATGTTCTTACAATTGCGAAAGAGTCTTGTTCATGATGGCAGATGACTGAAACCAGTCACCTGTTAGATAGAGTTGTTTTCCATTTATTCTTTCTTCTATTCAAAGCATAATGTAAATCAATAAATACTTGTAAGAAACATATTTGTAAGAAACTTACGATGACAATAACTAAGTTTCAAGGACACGAGCAAATTTATTTAAATTTTCTTGTTCTGTTGATTGCCATGATGGCTCTCTATTGACAAGTGTGAAAGTGCTAAAATAATTGAGAAGTTGTTGGATTTATAAGAAAGATGACTCATACCCCAATTACCTTAGGGTTTGGGATGGATGTGTAGCGTCAAAGTTTTTTAGACCCCGAACATTTGGCCCCATTGATACTTCCAAACCTCGCCCTTCGGACTTCTCAAACAAGTGGCATCAGAGTCTAGTTAGCTCGGTGGGGGAGCGGAAGTGGATCCTAGTATGGATCAAGACCGGTGATGCGGGTGACTCACACTTGTGGGGAAATTGTTGGGTTTCAAGTGTGAAAGTGTTAAAGCCCCACATCGATTAGAAATTGAGGAAATATTGGATTTATAAGAGAGGTGACTCATACCCCTATAACCTTAATGTGTTTGGTAGATATGTGACGTCAAGGCCTCTTGAGACCATGAATGTTTGACTCATTAACACTTCCGGGCTCCGCTACTCGAACTTCTCCAACAAGTAGTATCATAGCCAACTTTGAATCCTAGTGTGGATCAAGACTATGATGTGGGTGACTCACATTTGCAAGGGAGATTGTTGACTTTCAAGTGTGAAAGTATTGAAGTCCCACATCAACTAGGAATGGAGGAATTGTTGGGTTTATAAAAGAGGTGACCCATACCCTCATTACCTTAAGGATTTGGTGGATATGTGGCGTCAAAGTCTCTTGGACTCCGAACATTTGCTCCATTAACATTTCTGGACCTCGCTCCTTGGACTTCTCAAACATATGGCATTAGAGTCTGGTTGGCTCGGTGGAGGAGCGAAAGTTAATCCTAGTGTGGATCAAGACCAGTTGATCATAGTCTGATTATTGAGTTTCAAGTATGAAAGTGTTAATCTCAAGTTCTCCTTATCTTATATTCTCTTTATTCTTCTTGTTGTTTTTGGATCGAACTCTAATGTCGACATTATATTCTCTTTATTCTTCTTTTTGTTTTTGGATCGAACTCTAATGTCGACAAGGATAGTTTCACGGTTCAACATGAGTTATGCATGCTGTAGTCGAAGTCTGTTCGATCATAATGTCGAAATATATTAACTTGTAATTTAAGTTAGTATGTTGAATTGAGCTTTGCTTCTAAGCTCAATTGTTAAGTTAGCTTGTATACTAAGTTATCTTAGTAGTCTATAAATAGACTAGTTCTCTCAGGTTGTTGAAAGAGGTTAATTGTTGCTATTCACTTGTAATCTTTGAACCCTTATTGAGAAAGTGAATGGTAAAACAATTTAAACCAATTCTTATTCTTCTTCTTCCTTTTTCTCTATCTTTTGTGAAACCTAATAGGGTTTCTTGTGTTTGCTCAAAAAACTCAATGTTTTTCTCATATTTTGGTTTTTTCTTGACGACATCAATTCACAACAAACTGGTGCGGTGGGCGTGGAGAAGGAGATGTCGTTAACAAAGTATGAGATTTAGAAATTCACTAGTGTGAATTATTTCAGTTTGTGGCATTTGAAGATGCAAGCCCTTCTTGTTCAAAAGGGTTTGTTAGAAGTGTTGAAAAGATCGAAAAAAATGGATGCTTCCCTAATAGAGAAGAAAAAGACAACGATGGTCAAAAAGCCCACAATGCTATTGTATTGAGCCTTGGTGATAAGATTATCCAATAGATTTCAAAGGAGAAAACTGCAACGGGTGTGTGGACGAAACTTGAAGGTTTGTACATGACAAAATCATTAGTTAATCGTCTCTACCTGAAGCAAGGTTTGTATTCATTCAAGATGAGTGAAGACAAAGTCTTGGCTGAGCAACTGGATATGTTTAACAAGTTAATTTTGATCTTGAAAATATTAAGGTCAAGATTAATGATGAAGATCAAGCATTGCTATTGTTGTGCTCTTTATCTAAGTCTCATGCTCACTTCAAATAAACTCTCTTGTATGAAAGAGAGTCGTTGACCTTTGATGATGTTCAATATGCCTTATACTCTAGAATTTGAATGAATGAAAAAAGCACAAGACATCTTCTATTGGTGAAGGTTTGTCTGTTAAGGGAAAATTCTTGAAGAAATATGGTAGGTTTGAAAAGAAGAAGGATAAAGATCTACAGAATTCTTATGGTGGTAATGCTCCTACTATTAAGTGTTATCATTGTAAGGAGGGTCATACTAGAAAAGTATGCCTTGGTCGATTGAACAATCGTGGTGAAAAGGATAATGGTAATGCAACCATTGTGGAAGATGGTTATGAATCATATAATGTCCTTGTGGTTTCAAGAAGTGACTCTAGCAAGGAGTGGATTATGGATTTAGGGTGTACTTGGCACATGACTCCAAGCAAAGACGTGTTTGAAGAATTGTGTGATCAAGATGGTGGATCAGTGTTGCTGGAAAATAAAAAAGCTTGCAAAATTGTAGGTATTGGATCTGTGAGATTCAAGCTCCATGATGAGACAATAAGGCTATTGAATGATGTTAGGTATGTACCTGATCTTAAGAGGAATTTGATTTCTCTTGGTGAATTCGACAATAAAGGATATGTTTTCAAAGGAGAGCAAATATTCTAAGGGTAGTGAAGGGGTCGAAGGAAGTCTTGAGAGGCGTGAAGAAACAAGACTTGTATGCCCTTGAGGTCGAGGTTGTATGTTGTTAAGCAGATGTGGCATCCACGAAACTTGTGTCAAAGACTGAGCTACGACACAAGAGACTTGGCCATGTCAGTGAAAGAGACATGGTCAAATTGTCAAAATAAAATTTTTTGGGTGGTGATAAGGTCAAAAAACTGGAGTTTTGTGACCTTGTGTATTTGGTAAATCCTGTAGAATGAATTTTAACAAAGGTAAACAAAGAACACATGGATCCTTTAATTACATTTATACTGATCTTTGGGGATCTGCAAGGAATCCTTCACACTCAAGTACAAAGTATTTTCTATCCATAGTTGATGATTACTCCAGAAAGTTATGGGTATTCATCCAGAAAACTAAGGATCAAACTTTTGAAAATTGTAAAAGTTGTAAGACTCTGGTAGAAAACCAAACTAGCAGGAAGGTCAAGAGGTTGGGGACCGACAATGGTCTTGAATTTTGCAATGAGGCTTTTTACAACTATTGTGTTGTGTATGGTATTGCAAGGCGCATAACTACTGCAATGACTTACCAACAAAATAGTTTGGATGAAAGGTATAATAGAACCATTCTGGAAAGGGTGAGGTGCATGTTGGTAAGTGAGGGATTGAAGAAGGTATTTTGGGAAGAAGATGTTGTGATTGCAACATACTTGATAAATAGTTGTCCCTCGACAGTCTTGGGAATGAAGACACCTAAAATTGTCTGGTTGGGACATTCACCTAGTCTCGACACACTTAAAGTATTTGGTTGTTTAGCCTATGCTCATATTAGGCAAGACAAAGTCGAACCTAAAGATCTGAGATGTATGTTCCTTGGATACTCAGAAGAAGTCAAAGCTTATAGGTTGTCGTTCCTAGAGCCAGGTCACAGGAGGTGTATCATAAGTCGAGATGTAGTTTTCAATGAAGTTGAGATAGCTTTCAAGAAAACTGATGACATTGGTCGAAGTTCGAAGATCTCTGAAGAAGAGTTGGAACAGAAAGAGATTCCTGTTGAGGTGGAGCATAGTGATGCTGAATTGCATAACCAAGATAAAGTCAAAGAAGAATCTCAAGTTATTGATGAAGATGAGGAGACTGATAATGACTATCTGATGACAAGAGACAATGTGATAAGAGTCATCAAGCCATCTCAGAGACTTGGTTATCCAAGGGAAGGGAAAAAGAACGAATAACCCATAAACATACAATGAAATGTAATAAATAGAATCTAAGGTTTGGGGGTTGGTTATACAAAGGGAAGGTATTGGCATCCTATGCATCTGTAGTACTCTACATGAACATCTTGTCTTAATGTGTTACTTTGTTAATTTGTCCGCTAAAGGTGAAAAGGAAAAGAAAGACCTAAGGTGTTATTCCTAAGTATGCTCGCCAAGACATTGCATCTCGTGCCTACGTATCCTGACGGGAACGGAATCGGAGCATTCGTAGTTCCCCTCACTAAGGGTGAACAATGTTTGCTGATTGTTTTTAGGAGAAAAAGGAAAGTCGTCATCTTAAGGATAATACTCAACTGAACCACCACAAACATGTGGAAGAGGGATCTTTGCTTCACATTAAAAGAATGGCTCCAACTCAGATATATAATCGAAGAACATGCCACATGCCTCTCTCAAGTGGAAAATAACCTACGTCTTTCTGAAAAATGTCATGTAGTAAGAGAATTGCATCTCGACTAAGGATGACTAATGTCTAATTCTCTTGGAAGAAAGGGAAACTAACTTGTAAGTTATTAAAGCTTTTTTTTGAATTTTTAATTAAGAGAAAAGGTCTTAGTTTTACATGAAACGAAAAACCTAACCTAATTCTAAAGGCCTAAGATTAAGTTGGAGAGGAAAGTTATCCTATAAATAATCATACAAAGGATTGGTACTAAAGTCTAATTCAACATTAAGTGATCAAGATGGAATCTAATTGCTTAATAGAATATCTTAAGGGAATCTGATAATTAGAAATAGGCAATCATCGTTATCGAGCATTAGAGGAAGTCATCAATCATGTGTCAAGATCAAGGCGAAGATTAATAAGGAGGTTCATAAGGAAAATAACCAAGAAAAATACCAATAGTTAAATCGTGATCAAATTGCAAATTCGATTGACATCAGGACCACAACTTGTCAAAGATTAACATTAAGAATCTAAACACGGATTAATACTAGAGTTTAATCAAAATCGAAATAGAATTAACACCTAATAAATCAAGATTATTTATTTTTCCTAACAGAAATTAGTATTTTAATTAACTTCTCAATAAATAAAATTGCTATGAATTTGAGAAGAAATAAAAAAAATAAAACCTAAATTAAAATAAAAAATAAAAAGAGTAATGGTAAAAGGAATTTGGGCTTAATAAAAAAAACCAAGAAAAAAAAATGAATGCGTTGGGTTCCTCTTCTGGCCCGCCCCAACAACACAGCAACAACAACATTGTAAAAAAAAAAGAAAAAAATGAGAAACCTGATTCACTCAAATCTCTCTCTCGTTCATCACTCTCGTTTCTCTCTCCCCTCGTTGTGCTCTTTTCTCAGCCTCTTCTTCATACACGACGCACCGTTCCTCCCTCTCGCCCGTATTCTTTCTCTCGGATCTCACTGCTCGCGATGTCCCCTTTCCTTCTCCCTTTGACTCTCTCGCGCAAGGATTTTCAACTCAGAAACTGGCCGCATCTCGGATTTACAAATAGAGCAAACGCAACAATTAATTGAAACCAATCACAAGCTTTATACACGATTTAATCATGAATTCAAACGGTAGACGAAATTTTATAAGCTCAAGCATAAAGATTGTCGCATACCTTCGAAGAATGATGGCGTGGCGATTTGACAAATAACGATTTCCAAGTACGGATTCGTAACCTCTGCTGCTATTGATATCCCGTGTTTGTTGTTATTGATGTTGTGAAAATCTGTTGCAAATCTCCCTCTTCTCAACTTTCTACTCTTTCTCGTTGTTGTTGTGAATGTGAGCTTTGTGCATGTGGATGTGTTTTTCAACTGTGATCCCCGTACTGATGCTTCTACCGCCTTTTTATAGCCATCTTGAATCTACATTGATAAGTGAAAAAAAACATGTTGAATTCTTGTTTTGGCAAGAAGTAATACTATCGATTTTATGTTTGGAATATGTCTGATTATTTAAATTGGGGAATTAAACTTGTTATTTTTCTAACTTGGAGATGTATTGATGTTTATGATTCTTTGCCATTTTTATCTTGATATACTGGGACATGTTTTGGCCTCTTTCCTTTTCAATCCAACAAATAAAGTTATGTTTTGGCAATTAACGATTATGACTTGAACCTGCTGTTTTTTGCCATCTACTTTTTCTCATCCGAATTGTGAACCATAGCAGTAACTGAAGGGACCTTGTGTTCTTTTAGCAAGTTATATCCATACTTCCAGTATTTTATCATGTACTCCTAATCGCAACACTCTTATCGTTCTTGCAAGTGGCCCTGCTGAACAGTGTCTGTTTGTGTTGGAAATTGATCTATTTTTTTTATGCTTTGATTTTGTGTTCCGCTCATGTTGTACCTGATTTTTACTAGTTTTTTTTACTGCACTTCACACTAGTTATCATTTTGCTGCCCTCATAAAAATTATGCCCAAGAATTTGACAATCATGGCAAAAATGCAAGTGGTCTCTCATAGAAGCAAATGATGTTCACGGTACGAAGGTCATCGACCGTTTTTTTTTTTTAATTTTCAAGAAAGATTTGAAATTATGAACAAAGTGGAATTTATGGAATCATGAAGAATGAGGCATGGCATGGAGCAATGGATTTTAAGCTTTGTGGATTAGAATTTTTTAGGATTTATGTAATGACTCGTATCTCATGGAATTTTGTACATGTACTTTAAATTTTTTTTGAATTAGTGAACTTGAATTTTGAGTTTTGAAAAGTGAGTTTTGAATTGCTTGACTTAAAGAGTCTTTCAATCTTGTATCACCTTAAATTGAAATCTTAAATTTCTTGAGTCTTAGAATTAAAACATGATGCAAATCACATGAAAATCCCCTTGCTCTTGTAACTTGAATTTTTGAATGGTGAATTTTTCATGGTAACATATGAATCACTCCTTGCCAAAACTCATGGATTTGAAAATGGAAAATAATGTAACTTGAGCGAATTTTAACGTAGCTTGAAGCTTGAAATCTTTAACATGGACTTTACATATTCATGGTGAAGTATGAATCACTACTTGCATCTTTGCATAAAAACTTGTGGATTTAACTTTGTAGAAAATAGTGAATCAATTTGAAGTTTTGTAAAGAACATGATTCTTGAATTTCACTTTGAGAACTCTTTGCTAAAACTTGATTCAAGATTTTTATCCAAACTTACGACTTCACAACATCAACAAGGAAATCCAAACTTTTTCTCTTAAGATCAAAAGAAACATGAACTATGATCCAACTTCATGAACAAAGTCTTGCTCAACCTTTTCTACCTACACAATCAAAGTCTTATATAATGATGAACTCGATACACGAGCCATGCCCTGAGAAATCCTTTGAAAATAATGACACAACTTGCAACTTGCCATGAAAACTCCAACTACATTTCCAATGATCATGCTCTATAAATGGGAAGAAAACCATAATCTTTGGGGTATACACTGAATGAGTAAATGGCTCGAGTCCTATGAGAAATACTGAAGAGGGTGACCTTGATCCTTGATGAGGATATGCTCAAACCCTAGTTTCAAAATCCATGAAAGAATCAGTTGAAACGAAACAGAAAATTTGAATCCATGGAAACCCTAGGAACACTTTGAATCAGGCGTAATTGGCCATGCTCTGAATAGCTTGACTGTGAGAATAAGCACCATCTACACTTGAAATCAATGTACCTGCACACACTTGTTAGTCATAATAAACATGCACACAAAGACCGTATGACCTAAATATGTTATGCAAGATGATGCACAAAAAGGTGGGATCTTAGAGTTAAAAATTAGGTTATGACAGATGCCCCTATTTAAGTTTCTTCTATCTGGAGATATGTAGATTGAAATCTTCGTCTCAACGTGATACGAGAGACTTAAATACAAACATGCACAATTTTTGGCCGTAAGATGTCACAAAATGCTTGTGCTGTGGTATGAAATGATATGAATGCAAGACAAAGATTATATGAGGAATAATATCACAGGGGATAACTATATACAGAAAATGCTGAAACATAGTTAAAGAATGTAAGACCCGACGAGGAAAAACTTAGAAAAGCAAGACTCCACGGGGAAAGATCGAACTCCACAGGGGAAGGGACTCAACTGCACTGGGGAAGAGACTCAACTGACAATCACAAGGTAGCTTAAACACAGAGTATCTCCAAATAAAACAAAGGTGTATACTGCTTACTACCAAGGATATGGTAGCCTAAGCAAAGTTATCTATTTGAAATAAAGGAACGTATATTACCTACTATCAAGCATATGATAGCCTAAGCAAAGGTAATAGACTAAAAAGGAGAGATCACCTAATACCAAATATGGTAGCCTAAGCAAAGGTGTCTGACAAAAAAATAATGTGTATTACCTACTATCACATATGTGATAGCCTAAGCAAAGGTAAACACAAAAGGAAAGATGACCTACTACCAAACTTAGTAGCCTAAGCAAAGGTATCTGACCAAAAAGATAGACATACTACCTACTATCAAACGTATGAGAGCCTAAGAAAAGGTAATAACCTGAAAGGAGAAATCACCTACTACCAAACACGGTAGCCTAAACAAAGGTGTCTAAACCTGTAGGAAAGGTGTGTTACCTACTATCAAACATATGATAGTCTAAGCAGAGGTAAACACAAAAAGAAAGATGACCTACTATCAAACCTGGTAGCCTAAGCAAAGGTATCTGGCAAAAAAGATAGACATATTACCTACTATCAAACATATGATAGCCCAAGCAAAGGTAATAACCTGAAAGGAAAGATCACTGATCCACGGTCGCTCGCGGATCAAAAACGAGTAATTTTAGGAAAATGCAGTACAGCGACAGTGACTCGGAATATCGTCTCACAAGGATTCTTGTAGGAATAATCAAATACAGTAACGAAATATGGGGGGTTTTGATTAAGATAAAATAAACGAAAAATAAGTGATTAGAAAAAGTGATTGTAGTAATGAGTTGAAACGGCTAATCTACTGTTTTCGTTTCCCAACTTATCATCGATCCTAATAATTCCCAATTCCTAAGCGGATTCTATCCCCTTTCCGATTATAATAACAATCAACAAGCGCAATTGATATTATACGATACACATTCCTAATTTCTGAATTAAGCAAACAGATAAAATAGTAACCGTGAATTAAGCAAACACGAGAAACATACGCGGATTAAGCAACCGCGATTAAAGTATAAGAACATGCAATCATCGAAATAAATCAATCATCCCTAAGATAAATCGAATTAAGCAAACAAAATATCATAGAGAAGAATTGAAAGAAAATAGATTTTATTGGAAATTAAAAGAACCTCAAAGTGTTGGCGGGAACCGATTACAGCAGATTAATCCGAAGAAATTAGTTCTCCATAATTCATACAAAGCTCCAACAAAAAATTTCGTAAATAGTGAATAGGATACTGTAAACGAGGTTTCCCCTCAAAATAAAACAATGGATTCAGTTCATAACCCAACTGGGTCAAAAACATAATTCAGGCCCAAAACAAGATCAAAACTAAAACAGAACTCTAATGCTATAACTTGAAACGAAATTCTGGAATTTTGAGCTCCGAATCTGACTTCGACTCCAACACGAAAGTCGTAGCTCTCTCTCTTAGCTTTCCGGCGATTTTTAGAACGCCTCAAACGGGTTCCCGGAACTCCAGTTATGATCGTTTCCGTGCAGACTGCTAAAGCTGAAAAATAGTTGCGATAATTAAATTAAACCAAAAATAAAATAAAATAAGAAAACATAATAAAATATAATAATAAACAAAATAAAATAAAGAAATGCCTAAGTAAAAATGTAGGAGAATGTGCATAAATATGCACTGATCAATCACCTACTACCAAAAACGGTAGCCTAAGCAATGGTGTCTGACCCAAAGAAAGGTGTATTACCTACTATCAAACATGATAACCTAAGCAAAGGTAAACACAAAAGGAAAGATGACCTACTACCAAACATGGTAGCCTAAGCAAAGGTATCTGACAAAAATATAGGAGTATTACCTACTATCAAATATATGATACTCGATATCTCATACAACTTCACAACTTCCTCAATATACATCTCAATTAGCTTCAACATAGAATGATTAATCCTCATTGGTATAAAATGAGTTGATCTAGTCAACCTATCCAAAATCACCCAAATTGAATCATATCCCTCTCACAGTCTTTGGCAAACCCGACACAAAGTCCATGGAAATACTATCCCATTTCCACTCTGGAATATTCAACGGTTGCGTCAGACCCAACGGTCTCTGATGTTCAATCTTCGACCTCTGGCAAGTCTAACCAGCATATACAAACTCAACCACTTATTTCTTTATCCCTGGCCACCAAAACAATTTCCTCAAATCCGGGTACCTCTTCATAGCATCGGGGTGGATACTCAATCCATTTAAATGTCCTTCCTCAAGTATACTCTTCTTTAACTCAACAATATATGGAACACAAACTCTATCTCGACATCTTATGATACCATTTCCATTAATCTGAAAATCAGTCCTTCGACTTTGATTCATCAAATTCAACCGACCTACCAACCCAAATCAAATTTCTAACCTCATTGAATCTCATCAAGAATACCACTAGTAAGGTCAAACATACTAAGCTTAACTCCATAAGAAGTTTCTTCACAAACCAAGCTCATATTGCAAAATTGCTCAATCAGTTCTAACTCTTTTACCATCATCATCGGTATATGCAAGATTTCCAAATCAATGCATCATCTACCACGTCTGTTTTACCCGAATGGTAATTCAACCCAAACCATCATCCTTCAAAAGTTTCAATCATCTCTTCTTCCTCACAGTCAACTCATTTTGATCAAAGAAGTACTTCGAACTCTTACAATTACTACACATCTCAATTCTCGAACCAAAAAAATAAAGCTTCCAAAGCTTCGACACACCCACAACAACAACCAACTCTAAATCATGCGTCAGCTAATTCCTCTTATGCCCTTTAAGTTACTTTAAAGCATAATCTAAACTTGCTGATGTTGCATTAACACACCTTCCAATCCCATCAACAAAGCATCACAATGTACCACAATGATTTTGTCGGATTCGGCAAAATCAAACCTGAGTTGTTGTCAGTCTTCTCAAAAGCTCTTGCAACTTTTCTTCATACTTTGCATCCCAAAACAAAAGCTTGAACCTTCCTAGTCCATTGTGTCAATGGCAAAGATAACTTGGAAAAATCCTTCAATGAATTCCAATAACAATCTGCCAACCCAAGAAAACTTCTAATCTCAAATACATGTTTTTGGAGCTTCCCATTGCTATACAGCTCCGACCTTCGTCATATCAACCACAAACTTTCCCAAATAAGTATGGAAAATCTTGTTCATACTCTACAAACCCACATGGTGCCTTAGTCACACCAAATAACATCACGAAATACTCATGATGTCCATACCTTATTTTAAAAGCAGTCTCCTGAATATCTTCAGCCTTCACACGAATCTGATGATACCCAGTTCTCAAATCTATCTTACTGAACACACTTACAACAACCAACTATTCCATAAATCATCAATCCTTGGAAGTGAACACTTATTCTTGATAGTCACCTTGTTCACTTATCTATAATCCACCCAAAGTCTCACAGAACCTTCTCAAGCAAATCTTCAAGTTGCCTCTTCAACTCTTTCAATCCCAATGCATGCATACGATATGGAGCCATCAATATCTGACTAGTCCCAAGAACTAAGTCGATCGCAACTCCACTTCGCGTTCCGGCGTTAAATCACTTATCTCATCAGGAAAAACCTTCGAACAATAAGAATTAATTGGCAAACCACCAACTTCCCCACTTTCATTAACACTCAAAGTTTCCATAAAAATAAACATCTCAGCACCATCCTACACCGACTTATCAAAACAATCTGTAAGCACTTAGCTTAAATCAAAGAAATTCACTGATCACGCCATCTAAGCTTGGAAGACACGTCTATCTCATCCAACATGACTCCGTCCACCATCAATAAGAGATTAAGGGTGATCAGTCCTTCAAGTTGTTAATAGACAGCCGAAAATCATGATGGGGTATAAACCATCTTTACCAAACTATAAGAGCGTTCATCGACACACTGAGCCACCACTCCACACTTGTAGCATCCTGGAGAAGCACAAGCTTCTTCCCCACTTGCTTCGTTCCCACTTCTGCAGACAAAGGTTAGAAAACAAACGTGTACCGACAGTGTTTTTAAGCACATGTCGCATACCAGGGGACAATTAACATTAGATAACTTGGTCGGACGGACCGACCTGCTCTGATACCACTAATGTAACACCATTTTCTACTCCACGATTAAAAGGCACATTTTTCACATAAATCAGAGTAAAATATTAAACTCAATAAAAGCCACCTCAAAAGGGCGTACGTTTCTCAAATCCTTAAAAATAGGTCAAGGCTCCATAAACAATGGGTTTTTTTCAAAATACATCAAATTGCACAAAGCAGCGGAACTCAAAAGGTATAAATCAAGGTTTTCCTTATACGACAAGATAAGCAAAATAACTCAACAGTATATAGTTTAACTCAAAAGAACCCAACCCGATGTTACATATCAGAGTAAGACCCTTTAAGTTAACCAAAAGGCTAACAACTCAAAGACTTCAAAAGTCCTCAACGGCGTCTACGGTTAAACTTGACCATCTGCATGTTACCCACGTGGAGGTAACATTCAAACATGCAGGGTGAGTAAAAAAATTCATAATAATCAATGTATAAAAATCAACATATAAATGGCATCATAATCATATTCAACACATTTATATCCTTCAATATGCCTCAAAGGCCACAACGTCATAATTCATACAAAAGGACCCATAAATGCAAATGCAACAAGACTCAATGCATGTGGTATCAATCATCACAGCACGATGGACATTAGGCCATCAATCCTCCATAGTTCCCCATCAATAGGATCGATTCTACTTGAGAACCGGAGCACATCAAAACACTTCACATCCACACAATGAGATTGAAGCCAAAGTAATCGAGGTCTTGAACCGAAGTCCGGATGCACATGAATGCATGATGCACACGTCACAAATCATCCTCATAACAACATCATAGGTGCATCATCATTCATCATATTCATCATCATCAAATGCCATAGCTCATCATCATACGTCATGTCATCATAGTTCATCATAATAATCATCATCATACATCATGTCATCATATATTCATAATAATTATCATCATACATCATATAAATCATCATATAATCATATACAAATCACATAGTGCTCACAGTCGTACTCATATTAATTCATCATATTATCACATATTCTCACATATTATCACATATTAATTCATAATTATGCTCGCGATAATTCTCATACTATCGCCTATTAATCACATAAACTTCACAGTACTACTCATGTTAATTCATCATATTATCACATATTATCACAGCTACCCTCATGGAAATTCATCAGGAAAATTGCAGCATCAAAACATCAAGACATCACTGAACCAGAACATGATTCATTAATAGAACATATACATAATCGACTTCTCAACCATAATTAGATATAAAAATATTGGGAAACAAATTCCCTTATCTATACTATGTTATACCCCTGTTCATTAGCTTTCCAACGCTTCAAACGGGGGCAAAAACAGACTTACGAATCAAAAGTTACGTCCAAAACGATTTCGACCGAAAACATGAACAGTCGTGACGGACAACAAAACACCGTTACACTCTAGAATCTAAATCAACCCAAAAGTCCACACGTTTCACTTCCCCAATGCCCCCAAAACATCTATAAATCGTCCCTAAGGTCTTACAGCGATAAAGACACAAAACCTACGGTTTACTAGGTCAATCCCGTAACATATTCACGCCCTAAATCACAATTTTTCCTTCAATTACACCCTAAGGCATTAGAGTTACTCACTATCAAATATTCCTATCCCTTCAGGGTTAGACATATAACAATTCAAGGTTTTGGGCATGAAGGTCTACCTTTCCCTTTTCCCCAACGGATTCTAGGTTAGATTCACACTAATAAGTTTAGGCCACGAAGGCCAAAGATCACTATTTCTCATATCTATACTCTAACAGTCAGGAATACTTACCACTACACCACAACCATCAGGGTTCTCACTATTAAATTTCCCTACAGGGTTAGAGTCAACTCATAGTTTTTGGCCACAAAGGCCTAGTTTCCCTTTTCCCAAATAAATTCCTACGGTTAAAATTCTCAATAATCGATTTAGGCCATGAAGATCAAAAATCTCTTTTTCTCATTATTCGCCTCAAAACTCTTAAACCCTTAAATCAATCTTAAATACACTAAAAGTCACACATGGAAAATTATGAAAGGCTATACTCCCAATACCTTAGTTGTCGATCAAAGCATTCTCAATCTTTCAGGGAATCTCTCGAAGCTTCTACCTCCAATCTTCTCCTCAGAGCTCTGGCCTCAATACTTTTCACGGTTAACAAAATGAATCCTAATTTCCTTCAGAATTCCTTTTTGTCAAACCTAGTCTTAGGCCACACAATTGGGTTTTTTCCATAACACCCTTACTAACTCCTCTTAATGCCCAAATTACCCTTATTTCACTTATATTTATTTTAACTAATAATAATACTAATATTTCCATATTGTATACTATTAATTAAATAAATAATCCAAAAATTCATAATTCCCAATAATCCGCAAAACCACTGAAAACCACCAAAATACGAATATTCTCAATTAAATAAATTAATTAAAATATTCCAATTAAATTTGGGGTGTTACAATGTTACTATGTGATGAACAGTGGTGTGGTGGAAGAATGAACAACTATGTTTGAAAGACCTAGTCCTAGAATGATGTACCATTTAAAGCCATTGTTCATAAAAGAGAAGGTCTACGGAGTGGCAGTCAACAAGGTGTTCGTAGACAAAGGGGCAACTGTCAATTTAATGCCCCACATGTTGTTCAAAAAGATTGGAAAGACTGAAGCCGATCTCAGACAACATAACATGGTTCTATCTAATTATAAATGGAAAACCAACAATATTTTGGGAGTGGTTTAAGTTGATCTAGCTGTAGGTACCACTACCTGATCAACGCTCTTCATGGTTATAAACTTGAAGGAAAATTTCAACCTTTTGTTGGGTCGAGAATGGATTCATGGGATAGGGGCAGTTCCTTCAACTATGCATCAGAGGTTAAGCATTTGGAGGAAAGACGACGTCATTGAGAATATCGAAGCTGACCAGAGTTGCTACAGGATTGATAAATCCAAGGGTGCAAAGAAGTCTTTTGACCAACACCTAGCAAATGGGGCACCTTGTGACGATGGATCAGGATCTTATACTTCTGTCAACATGGGTCGCATCCTGACTATGGATTCGTTTAGGATGCTGCTGACGCTACAATGGAGCCCACAGAGGAACTTCCACCCACAGGGTGGCCTACAATTGATGAAAATGACTACTAAGTCAGGGAGTTTTACTCAAATTTTGGCCTATTTGGATGAAAACAAGCAAAAGTCGGTGCTAGAAGCAGGAAAGCGACAAAACACAGTTGGTGACGCCGACAACAGTATGCAAGTGATTGGCCAACAAGGCTAGACAACAACTTTGGAAAGTCGGAGGCTTGATTGCATCTATGACAATGAGCCTTTGGGGTTTGAGAAAAGCCCATCCATTAAGCTGCAGAAAATGCAGGCGCAAGACCCACTCAAAGAAATTGACTTGGGTGATGGGGTAACGAAGAGACCTACGTACGTAAGTGCTAAGATTGGGTCGAAGATGAAGGTCAAGTTGATCGAGGTATTTAAGGAGTACAAAGATTTATTTTTCTGGGATTATGGCAAAATTCATGGCTTGAGTTTGAGTGTAGTAGAACACCGACTACTAATTCATCCAGTAAAATGGCCAGTAAAACAGCAGCCACGATGTTTCACTCCAGAGATCACTTTAAAGATCAAGCAAGAGATCGAGAGACTGCTCAAAAGTCGGTTCATCAGAACTGCAAGGTACGTCGAATGCTTAGCAAACATAGTTCCTGTTATTAAGAAAAATGGGACTTTGAGAGTCTGTATAGATTTCAGGGACTTGAACAACGATATCCCTAAAGATGCGTATTCAATTCCTGTGGCAGAAATGCTGGTTGATTCAGCCGCATGTTTTGAGTATTTGAGTATGCTCGATGGGTACTCTAGTTATAGCCAAATCCTCATAGCCGAAGATGATGTTCCCAAATCCTCATGCTCGATGGGTCCAGGAACTCATCCTCAAACGAATACGTCCTTAATTGTTGAAGTTTTAGGGTGAAAGAATCATCCTGTTAGCTTTAGTTAGACTTTTAGAGCTCTAAGGTAGGTAAAGTTTTAAGTTTCCTACAAAAACCCATATCCCCTCACAGATAGGTTCTAGTCTTGAAAAAGGTGGTTCCTAAAAAGGCCTCATAAAGTCATGGATTCAAATGAAAATACATTGTCCTAGAAAATGCTTGCAGGACAATGGTAACTCCAAGTGAATCTAGTCTAGGTGTGGGTCTCGTATTAATCCAACATGCGAAGCGTAGGTCAACACGACTATCCACGATTCTATCCTATGTGTATACTCAAGCTCGGGTAAAAAGCATTTCTCTCAAATAGCATCCTAAAATGTAACCCACAATTGAGGACCAATATATAGATACATCCAAAATATATCAAAATATATAAAATGGTAAATTCAATAAAAGAAATCAAGTAAACAGTAAAGAAATAAAGATAAAAGAAATCAAGTAAACAGTAAAGAAAAATGTGGTTCCTAAAAAGGCCTCATAAAGTCATGGATTCAAATGAAAATACATTGTCATAGAAAATGCTTGCAGGAGGACAATGGTAACTCCAAGTGAATCTAGTCTAGGTGTAGGTCTCGCATTAATCCAACGTGCGAAGTGTAGGTCAACACGACTATTCATGATTCTATCATATGTGTATACTCAAGCTCGGGTAGAAAGCATTTTTCTCAAATATCATCATGAAATGTAACCCACAATTGAGGACCAAATATATAGATACATCCAAAATATATCAAAATATATAAAATGGTAAATTCAATAAAAGAAATCAAGTAAATAGTAAAGAAATAAAGATAAACACTCAAACACACAAAGAAAACAACCAAAGCTGGGATTGACTTACTTATGAAGATGGTCTCTAGCAGAGTTGTCAACTGTCTCACCGCAAAAAATACAGAGTCTCTACCGAACTTTATTTATTCCAAAAGAAAGAGGAAATATCGATAAAAACCTTAAGAGAAAAGAAGATGGTTGTCACAACCAAGTTCGGGTTTGAGAGTTGATTATGCAAGGGGAAGATATTAGCACCCCTCACATCTGTTGTATTCAACGGGAACCATTTTAATTATTTTGCGTGAATGAGTGTTATTATCCAAAGGTTACATGCGATTAATTGTAATTAAAGGAAAAATTAGTTTTTAATTAATGTGTTCGCCAAGATTTCAAAATCTTGTGCCTACGTACTCTCATAGTGCAATGGCAAAATCAGAGTTTCGTAGTTCGTGGGATAGAAAATAAGTGTTTGTTGGTTATTTTATTGAATGATGTTAACGACATTCTAGCAGTTAAATGTTTCTTATATACTCGTGCGTGAGAGGTTTAAGCGTTGTTTGTATTACGGTAAAACAAAACTAACATGTCCTTTATGAAAAGCTTTGTTGACACCCTGAGGCGAAAATAGGATTTGATGTGTTGATATTGGTTTTATTCTGAGGACGAATATTCAGATAGGGAGCTCTATAGCAGTACCTAACATTCGGGGAGAGAGAGTCTACACCCTCCTCCTTTTTTCTAAAATTTTGTAGAAGATACGTGGCGAATTAGATAAATTAGAATCGACTTAACTCAATTGATTAACATGTTTTAATAAGGAAGATGAAGTTTTGAACATGAAACTCTACAATAGTGTCTAATCCTTCTTTCTCCGTTTTAATTGCGGAAAGATTTTGAAAATAAAGGGGACAACTTGATGTTAGATCAAGCGTTTGAGGTGGATTAATTGATGAATGTTGATTTAGAAAACACTTGAAGTTGAATCAAGTTTATTTTTGTCTTTTCCAAAAAGATTATTTTTAGGCCAGTTTTAATTATTTCTAAATTAATGGACGTAAGAATGATAAATTCAGATTCTCAACTCAACTAACCAGTAATATATTATCCAAATTCAACAATTATTCTAACTAGTAATATAAAAACACACAAAAGAGATAAATATTTTCAATAATGCTTTGCTATTAAACTATTTCTTGGACATTTTAGCCATCTTTATAATTAATACTAAAGAGATTAAAAAATTTTACGAAAGTTTTCTATTATCTCGCAAGATTTGGAGTTTCAATAAAAAAAATTTAAGATCATATTGGAATTTCTATTCTAATGGTTTTTATGGAGGAAATTATGGTGATAAATATTAAAATGATTAAAATTGAGTTAAAAAATTAATTTGATAGAATTTTTTGGATTTAATTACATTTTGTTTGGTAAGTTTGAAATTTAATGTAAGAATTTTATTGAAAAAATTGTTGAGCAAAATAGACCAATCAATATGAATATACGATATAACCTACGTCAAAACTAAGTCAGCCTGAACTTTTTTAAAATAAAGAAAGACTTGGAAATTTTTTTTTAACATAAAAAAATACCAATGAGCTAAATAATCCAAGATATTTAAAGTTAGAAAAATAAAATAAAAAAGCTCTTTAAGTTAGTCTACTTAAGTAAATAAAAATGATAAATTTGTATAACAAACATAAATATTTTTGCATAAATATTTTTGCATATTTAAAATTATTATTATAAAATAGAATTGAAATATACTATTATATATTAGGTGGATTCTCTAAAATATCATGTTAAATATTAGAATGGACCTTTAGTATATATATATAATTGATAGTGGTGTTTATTTTATATTTTATTATTTGTTTCGATAAAGTGTTATAATTTTATTTTATTTAATATAGTTAATAAAAATAAGGTTTTAATTTAATAGAAAAAAATAGTTAACAATTGAAATAAAAATTAATTATGAATATATTTATGTAGAAAAAATATAAATGAATTATTAACACAGTATAAATTTATAATTGTGTGATTAGAGTAGATTAGATTGATTATGTAATAAATAATAATTGTAATTTTCTGTTTGAAGAAAAGAGAGCAGATAGATAACTTGCTCTAATTGGCTCATGAGGAAAACAATTTGCAGCCCACGATCCAGAAAGAAAAGGCAATAGAGCTAAACGACGTCGTGTTTAGAGATGAAAAAAACCGAAAATGAATAAAAAAAGCGCCGTTGCCGGGGATCGAACCCGGGTCACCCGGGTGACAGGCGGGAATACTCACCACTATACTACAACGACCCAGTTGTGAGTTTTTCGTATCTTATTTTATTAATATATTTGATGCGAACCAGCATGATCAAGATAACACGTTTGTGGCTGTGTGTTCCAAAGTATTCTCATCCGTGTGTTTATTGTTTCATTTCATCATACAGTTTGTTACATTCAAATCAAAATAATACTACTACTGTCTCTCCAATAAATGAATACTTACTAGCAATGGCCTTGTCCTCCTCTTCATCACTATGCATTCCAACTAACCCAATCACTCAAACACCCAAATTCAGATTCTCAACTCAACTAACCTGTACTAATATATTATCCAAATTCAACAATTACTCTCTCTAACTAGTAATATAAACACACACAAAAGAGATAATTATTTTCAATAATGCTTTGCTACTAAACTATAGTGATTTTAATATATTTTTTATAGTATACTAACAATAATAAAGACGGCCTTAATTTGTTAATATTAATACTTAATTTTGGATCCTATACTCTAATAACCAGTATAATAACAATGATTTTGGACTACTAATTATTAGAAATACACAATAATTATCAAATAGGAAAAAAAGATGGATTTTGTCTTAAACTTAATTTTATAGTATTGGCAGAATTATGTATTTTGGGCTTGTGTTTTTGGACTTTGTTTAGGGAGTAAACAAGTTAAATCTATAAATAGGTAGTAACCATATTATTGTAAAGAGGTTAACTTAAATAGAATTTCAGTTTTGAGAGCAGAGAGTTACTCTACATAAATTCTTCTTCCCCTATTTTTCATTGAATCCCTAATTTTCTTTCTTCCCTAATTTAATTTTATTTTCTTCTTTTCATCACCATTGTGTAGCGATACAATCTTGCAATCAAGGTTGGTTGATTCACTAAAGTGAAAAGTGAAGAACAAGAGGGAATTCGATCAGTGTGATTAAATTTTGTTTATCAAGATTGATTCAGAATTACTCAAAGTTTTGGGTTTAATTCCAACATCTGGTATCAGAGCATTGGCTGAGCGATTCGTGGGAAGCAAAATAAGATGGTGGTGAATCATCCGAACGGGTACTTTTCGGCGAGTCTCACAACTCTGAAGGGTCTAAATTATGAGAAATGGTGCAAACAGATGAAGGTGATTTTCTATTATCAAGATCTTGTGAAGGAAGGAGTAACACCACTTGCAAAAAAACGTGTTGAATCAAGAAAAAGCTGCATACAAAGAATTGAAGAAGAAATATTATAAAGCCCTCTTTATAATTCATCAATGTGTTGATCTAGACAATTTCGAAAAGGTAAGTGATGTAGAATCAACGTAAGAAACACGTGACATCTTGGAAAAATTGTTCGAAGGCGCAAATGTCATACCCCAAATTTGTCCTACCTATGTATAGCTTTCACTTTGTACATCCGTCCACTAACCATTATTCAAAAATCCAAAAAAAAAAATATGTTGCTTCTGATTGTTGTTTAAGTTTGTGCAAGATTGAATTCAAGGTATCCAGTCAGACAAGGATTGGTTTCAAGATCAAGGTCAGGGTGCATTAATTCAGGCATGTATGTTTGAGGATTTAATTAGGGTTTCTATGTCGACTCAAGTCATTTGTGTACGGATGAAGTTCTCAGGTTATACCAAAGCAGTTGCTTCATGATTAAAGATCATTAGAGACCAATGCATTTGTGGTCTAGGCCAAGTCAGTGGAAAAATTCAAAGATCAGTTCATCGGAGATTTCATTGTGTCAAGGCTTTAGTTCATCAAAAGATCAAAATTAATTTATAGTCAATGGTATTTCTCAAGACTTATTCAAGTTTCATTCAAGTGAGAATTCAAGAGGGTGGAATTTGGTTTGTGAGTTTTTAAATTTAATTGGAAAAGTCAACCGTAATTGTCATGGCCTTTTTAATTGATAATCAAGTTCAATTGTCAAGCATGGTTCAAGATAGAGAGTGGAGGGTACAAATTGCATTCCAAAGCCCACATCAATTAAAGGCCCGTATCATTTAAGTATATTCATTTACAAAATGCTACAAAAAAACATATAGATAAAGGACCATCACCATTACCAAGTCTCTACAAAGAGTCAAAGGCCCATTGTCTATTTTCTCAACATCATTACACAAATAAATAAGAGAAAAGTAGGTCCATGTCCAAATTATAACATTATTGCCAAAAACTGAATAAAAAAAGAGAACCATGATTCATAAGCAGCCTTGAGTGTCCATATGGGAAATTGAGCAGTTAATTACATGTGCAAAGTGTTCATCGTTATTTCCCCTTAGGTTGAAACAACCACGACATCCACAATAAACTTGTACATGTGAGAAATCAAACTTCAGCACAACAAAATTTTTCATCTCAACAAAGCTGCACAAACCGCAATATCCTTCCCCCACCAAGCCGTCACACATCATTCTTAAGTACCACACTTGTCCTTTCTTCAAGCCACACAAGATGACAAAAGCAGAACCTCATAAAATCCTGCAGTACCATGCACGAACTATCAAACTTGTTCAACAATTGCCACAGAATCACTCCATAAACCATATATCACCAACCTGCAAAATGTAATGACCCCGCATCCTCTGCTACTAGTCCTACAACAAATTTTACGTGCAATACCACAACCACACACCAAACATTACTGGTAGTAAAACGAAACTCCCATACCTAAATAATACGCAACACAAAACCATTAGCTAACAAACGACACACAAATTACAGCTACGTACCAAAAATTCCTTTTACAACCACCTGCATATACGAAACTACACGGCATGAACTTTTGAGACCACACAAAACCAATGCACACAACTTTCGCAGCGACACAAAATGCAACATTCACAATGAATTCCTCATTCACTCTTCATGGTCCCACCCTATAAATAAGAGAAACCTCTTCTTCATTTTAGTTCAAGCTTTGAGATCCACCCAAAACGCCGCCAAACCGTCATCACAACACAAATCTTCTTAACCTTTCATTTACATAACCTCATTCTTCAGAATGACAACAATCTGTTTCAACTTCTTTCAACCAACATCTTCCTTTCATTCATACAAACCAAAATCCACCCCTTCCAATCTTCAATACAACCAAACGAAACCGAGACCATAGATTCAAAATAGAATCGGAGCAAAGAGAGAGCTTGAGAAGGAGAGTGAGTGATTAAACTAAAACAAAATCCTACGAACCTGAGTGAGGAACGATGAAGGGTCGTGTCGTTGGTGATATAGAAGCGAAATCAAACAAGCCTGAGAAGAAATCGTGCAGTGTAGGTTGTGATCTTGGATGTTTGATTCGACGCCATTGATGTTTTCTTTTCATGACCTCGAACGTTGTTCTTCGCGCAATGAAGGAAAGAAGATTTATTCTCTTCTGAACATTCTGCTTAGACAACTAAGAGCTTGATTTATTTGTCCTTTTAATTTGTTTAAAGAAAAGGGGTTGAACTTGGATTACCGGTGGGCTTCACAAGCTCATTTTAATTGTTTACCCCCATTTTATTTTATGCTATCTGTTTTTTATGTGGATGATGGGCTAAGTCCCAAATGATTCCATATTCCTTTGATTTGGCTTTTTTCCATCCGCCTGATTTTCACACCACTGTTTTTCAGTTTGCACCCCTATCTTATTCTTTTTTATTCTTATTTTTCTCAATAATTTTCTAATTTTATTTCTTTTTAAAAGGTTTTTCTATTATTAGCTGGGTTTTGTTTAATCATAATCAGTCCAATTTCTTTTTATTTCGATTTTATTCCTCATCTATTTTCGATTTTTATTTCATATTCACTTAGATCTTCTTTTCAATTTTCGATCAATGAAGTCTTTAGATTCACAAACATTGATTATTGAAGTTATTTAACCTTCATTATCTCATATTTGTAGAAAATTATCATTGGGATCATTTTCTATACTTTGGGATCGTGATAGGTTACCTTCAATAAATCAACACAAGTTTGTGATTAAGATGAGACTGTCACCTTTTCGATTCGTGTGGCATGATTCCTTTGGAAAATGATCCTCAATATCATCTCTCCATCGTGTTTTTAACACAAATATCAACTTACGTGATCTTCTATAGTTTGATCTTCGTCATAGATCGATCTACGACGGTTTAGCGTTACATTTCGACCCGATTCATTCAATATCGACTAACAAACTAACTTTAATTTCCGCCAGTATACTCTTGTTTACATTTCAGTCAATATATCTTAATTTTATTATCATTGTTCATATCATAGTGTTGCACCCTAAAATTTGACCAACATTTCTTTACCTAGCTTGTGTTTCATCTCATTCACATTAGCATTATCATTTGCATTTCATTGACATGTATGCAGGAGATCAAGAGGTATGATTACCAATCAAGAGCACCACAAGACTTTGAAGATAGCCAAGGATCTTATTCAAGTGTTCAAGGGTTGATATCCTTGTCAGAGAAGCTAAAGGATTCTCAGAGAGAGTGGTTGAAACCAAGGGTGTGTGCCTCCTAACTTGAGAGTTGTGGGGAGTCCTCAGATGATTTTGAAGCCATGAATGTGGACTTGAAGCCTTGATAGAGCTTGTGAGATGTCTTGAAATCCATCATGAAGCCTAGAGAGGTCATTGTGCAAGATTAAGAAACCTCAGCCATGAGTGGTGCAGTTAGGGTTTGACTGAGTCAACCCTAGGTCAACTGATGATTTTGAGAAGGTTGAGACCTAATCCAAGAGCCATGTGATAATGGATTGATACATTGAGATGCTATAAGGATGATTCCAACATCAACTCATCATGATTGAAGAGTTTGAGAAGTTTCAAGCTAGGGTTTCTAAGGCTTGACAGTGTAAAATCCCCTAGTTTGACCCCCATCTTCAAGGCAGTTTAGCTCAATATGTGATTGCCATATCATCTTTCCCCCAACATGAATGTTGTAGATCTTTTTCTTAGCTTTAATTTGAGTACTAGAAGTCCTTGATAGTATTTGTATAGCTCAAGTTATGACTTTGACAAGTTACAGGTCATCTGAGGTATGTGAATCTGGGGCCTTGAGAGTCACCCAACTTGCATCAAACTTTTGCCCAAGAAGGATGATTTCTATGAACTTTTGGTCAACATGAATGTTGTTCCTTATCTTCTTAGATTTCTAGAGAGTACTAGAAGTCCTTGATAGGATTTGTAGAACTCAACTTATGGCTTTGACAAGTCAAGGGCATTTTGGTCATTTGGAGATTACAGGTCATTTCAAGCATAAGGCCATAACTCCTATTTCCAAGCTTCAAATGGAAAAATCTTCAACATCAAACTTGCTTAAAATGATGTTTTAAGGCTAGTAAGGAGGTCATGAGACGTTTAAAAGGCTTGTAGCTCAAAATGGTAAAAATGACCTAAAATGGAGGCATAAGTTAAATAAGTCAAAGTTGGAAATTGAAATTTTCAAGCTACACATCCAAACCATGGCATGTAATATACCATTTTGACTCTAGAAAACATTTTAGAAACAATGGTTTAGCCACGTTTTTGATTTGAGGTCTAAATCATGGACTTGCTTTGGAAAATGGTTACTTGCATATTAAGGTACATATGCAAAACATAAGGAAGATCAATGTACAAGCTAGAAAAGTATCCTAACACCTCATGCATCTCATCTAAGGAGATTTTCAAGTTAGATACAAGTGCTGCAATGAGCCAAACACAAGCTGGTATATGAGATGGCTTGAAATCAAAAACTCATGACATGAGAATCTCAAATTCTCATTGGATGATTCCAGAAAGTTCTGGATGGTTCTGAACCATCCTATATATTGATTAGAAGCTGCTCAGATGCAAGGTTGGTGAGAGATTAGAGAGGAGAGTGAGATTGCCATTTCATTTTCTTCCATTGCAAGTTGAAATCAATTTCTATATTCTGCATCATTTCCATTGATTCTTTCAATCCTAACATCTTCCATTGATCATACTGAGTGTGTGCATACCAAATTGAGAGCAAGATCGTGTGGGATTGAAGAGTTAGAATTTGGATTTTGGAAGCTGCAAGTCACCATCGGATTCTGAGAATCAAGCATCCTCCATCAAAACTTTTACAAACAGAAGCATTAACATCAATCAAGGAGTGATTCTGAAGAGATTGAGAGGTTGAATTGAAGATTTGACCTATCTGGTATTCAAGAATTGACAGGTTTGCAACTTTTACTCTACACCTTAATTCAAGCGCATTTAGTTAGATTTGTTAGGTTAGAATGGTTAGAGACAAGTAGGAGATGGATTCTGGAGATTTTGAGGGCATTTGGTGAGGATCAAGATGATGACACCATTTCTGTTTGGCACCATAACTTGTTGAATCTTGAGAGATAATCTTGGTGTGATAGCAAGAATTGACCAGTGTAACATGAGGAAGAGATTGATCACTTTAATTTCAAGAATGGTTAGAGTTGAGGTTTGACCCTAATTTTGATTCATTATCGGGTTTAGAGATTGAGGGCATTTCAATGAAATCTAAGTGGATGGCTGTGATCAGGGATGAATTTAGAATAGGTTAGGATCTTAAACCATGGATTTTGGTAAGGTTTGGATGGAGCCCGAGTGAGGAAGGTGAGGCAGATGAAGCTCTGCAACCATGGTGGTTTCCCTCCTTTTTCATTTCAAAGGAAGAAGATAATGTATTGGTCGTTGGATCATGCAAGGACTCGTTGACTGGGATCAGATCGTGTGGCTGTGTTTTGATTTCACGTTTTGAACAGGGAAGTCTGAAACAATGAAACGAGGCGTTTCATTAATTGGAGTCTTGGGCTTTATAGCTAATCACACCCCCATCCACGACCCAGTGATGATTTGAACTAATTTTCTTTACTTATTGCACCGCGTGTTTTTCTTTTTTTCTTTATATTTTTGATTTGTTTTCTGACTGAGAATATGGGCCTAGCGCGTTTGCTGATCACACCCCCATTTGGATCCCATTTGGTCAATGCACTGCATATTATTGCTATCTGCACCAAACATTTCACATTTTATTTTCTTTTCCTCCATTTTTCTTTAATCTTTGGAAAATCATATTAAATAGAAAAATAATGATTTTGGCATGGGGATTTTTCCTCCTATTTCAAATTTTTGTCTAGAAAATTATAAAATCAAAACATTTGCATTTCATGCATTTTTAATATTTTTTGTATATTTTCTCTTTTAATAGCTTTTTAATTCATTTTATGTTGGTGCATAGTTTTGTAGAATTTTGTTTAGCTAGTTCCCTTCATATTTTTGCACCATTCTTTTTAGGATAGTTAGATTAGGACTTTAGATCCCCTCTGGATTTATTCCATAATTTTGTGATTAATTTTTTGATTAGTTTTGATTAGATGACTTTAGGTTGTGTAGATTTAGGTCAATCCTTAACATAGGTCCACAATAACACTAGAATTTTGAGTTTTTAGGTCAAGTTAGATATTGGGACATATAGGGTATTAAGGGTAGTTATGTAGGATCCCCTAGAAATTATACTAGATTTTAATATAATAGTATACTATTTTTAATTGATTTTTGTAATTGATTGTTGTTTGTGTTGCCCTTGTGGGCTTGTATTTTGTTTTGCTTTGCTTTGTGGGTTTTTGCTTGGCTTGGTGGGCTTGGTCTTGCTTTGTGGAGCATGGAGGAGCATAGTGGAAGACTTGAAGATTGAAGAAGGAGCTTGAGAGCTTGAAGGCTTGTTTGTTTTGTTGTTGTTTTAGGGTTAGGAGTTAAGTAGAGCTTAGACTTAGTTAAAATTCTTTCTTAAACATGGATGGTATCTTTCACCACCATTCTTTCCCCATGATTCAAGGTCCTTCCATGGTATTCACCTCCCTCCTTTGGAGGGATAAGTGATTGTTCCTAGGAAGTAGAACCTTTGAGGGGACCATTCTTTTGATGTTGAACCCTTATAGGTCACCTTTGGTGGTCAATAAGCAGTTTAATATCCTAGCTTATCCAGTTAAGTGATTTCTTCTGGTTTGGAGTACCTTGGGAAGATGTTGGGCTTGAGTTTGAAGATAAGGACTTCATTGAAGAGTATGGAAGAGGATGATTCCCTGAGCATTGCCATTGTAGCTGAAGCTTGAAGAGCATGAAGAAACAAGCTGATACTTGAAGACCCAATGAAGATCCAGTAAAGACTGAATGAAGAGCTGAGGCTTAAAGACTGGAGGATGAAGTTGACATTCCTAGATGATTGAATATTACTCTGAGAAGTCGAGGCTTGTAGATGAAGAAGACCAAGTTGAGACTGGTGAAGTAAGAGAGCTGAAGCTTGAGGACTAAGTTGATACTTATGAAGAGGATTCAATTGAGATTGAGTGTAGAGCTGAAGCTTGAGGAATAGAAGATGAGTTGATACTTACATTGAAGCATTGAGAGCCTGAAGGAATCAAGTTGACACTTGTAGTTAAGAGTGAAGCCTGAAGGTGGAATTGAATGAGGAGCTGAAGCTTGAAGAAGAAGATTAAGGTGACACTTATTTTGATGGGTTGAAACCTGAAGAAGCAAGTTGATATTTGTTAGTAAGAGATGATAGTCCTGAAGAGCTGTTGAAGTCTGAAGACTGGGTTGCTGTTAGGAGAGCTGAAGCCTGGAAGAGAGAGGAGTTGATCTGCTTTCTTGTCTGTTGTATTGCTGTGCCTTGTTTGACTTGCTTGATGCATTAGAATAAGTCCATATCTAGACTAGCTTTAAGCTAGGAGCATGATTGCATTAGAGGTTGAGTTGCTCCCTCTGCTTGTATTGTTACTGTGTGGCTTTGCTTGCGGGTATTCGGTAGAGCCCTGCTCCCTTGCCCATGTGGTTTCTGTTTTCTTGATAGCATGTTATTTCTTCTGTATGATTGCTGTTGTTATCCTATTCTGCTTGATAGCATGTTGTTTTATTTTCCTCAGTATGATTACTGTTATTCATTCTGGCTTGAGGTTGAGATGAGCTTGTGGAGGCTGCTGCCCCACACACATTTCCTCCCTCACTTGCATTGCATGCATTCTACAGTCGTTTACTGTATTACTGTTTACTGTTTAAGCTGATGCTTTATCTGTTTCTGTGACATGATCCCTTAGGACTCTCATTTCCTTTGATAAGGAAGTGATGATAGAACTTTAGGTTGAAACCTATGCATGACAACTTCTAGGAGTTCCCTGTTTCAAACCTCAACCATAGGATGAATCCTTGGCATGACAACATCAGGACTTGATAGTCTCCCCGTAGTTGAGCTTGTTCTCTTCTCATCTCAAAACAGCTTAAGATACAGTAATCATGAATGATTTCTTTCGTACGTTACGAGCCTTAAGCTATCTGAGAAAGGATTGTTGGAGAGTTTCTTTTCAACAGTCTAGATGTTTAGTATGGCACCCTTTGGGTGACATGCAACGCATTCACTCTCAGGTCATAGTCTTTAGTGCGATTGAAATTGCAAACACAATAAAAAACACTTCTTTCGTAAAAGACAGAAAACAAACTTCAAACCTTTTTGCCCCGAGGGCCCGTAATTCAAAGGAAGATTTTCTGAAGAAAAGAGTGTCGTTAAACTTCAGCGCCACCGCAAACAGGCTTTGTCCCTAACTGCTGGAACTGCTGTTTAACCCTACTCGGTAAAACAGATGAATCTGAATTCTCGTAATTCGTATTACCCCGAACTACGTAAGCTCTGATCTCTCACACCTATTGAGAGTACGTAGGCACAATACTGATGTATTGGTGAGCCACCTCCCCCATAACCCGTAGTAGGGCGAACTACGTTGACTCTGATTTCTCATTCTCTGATGAGAATACGTAGGCATAAAGCGCGACGCTTTGCCGAGTCATTTTATTTTCTGTTTAAGCCAGCCTTGATAGGTAGATAGATAAACCAACTCGTCCAGTAAACACAACAAGCGTGGATCCCGTCGAGTACGACGGACGTGAGGGGTGCTAATACCTTCCCCTTGCGTAACCGACTCCCGAACCCAGACAACGGTTGCGATGGCCTTGTCTTATACCTTTTCGTCAGGTTTTTTCGATCGTTTCCTTTCCCGTTCCGAGGGATAAATAACGAAAGGTGGCGACTCTTCTGTTTTGCCGGCACCTTATTTTCGCGGAAGCGACACATAGTCATGTTGTTCATATCTTGCTCACACTATTCAAAAACACATTAACTACTATTGAAACCCTAAAAGTCTAAATTGGTAGACGGTTGGTTACTTTTTCGATCAACAGAACTTGGATTGTATGCAGAAACCCTAACAAGGAGATTTTTTCCTACTCTTGCTCAAGGCTTAGTTTAGGACACCTCGGACACACACGGCTTACTCTTGGGCTAAATTGCAATAAACTATTTTATTTTGTGCAATCCCATGAACTTACTTGTACCCCACTCCTATTTCTATGTACGCATTCGTATTTGCTTTGATTGTGGGTTGTCTTCTAGGAGCACCCCTAGGGACTAGCATAGACTAAAATATTTTCAAACTAACCCTTGACTCGTCGTCGAACCATTTTCAAATTAACCTTCTTTCCAACACCTTTGCACGTTAATACAATCAAACCTTTGATCCAACGTCAAGTGGTATTTTATTCAAATTCGTAAGCCGATTGCCTCTTGCCTTGCAGTCCACCTCTTTTCGCAACTTATCTGTTCCTATCTTTTTCAAATAGCTTTCTTAATTAATTTACGAAGGAAGAATATTCTTGGAGTCTAGCATTCCTTGGATCTTTAAATGATTAGCTCTTAAGGGGCACGCCTCGGGTTGTCGTTTGTTCACCCTTTTAAAACACCTAATCTATATCAAACATTTTTCTTAATCAAACTAACAAAATAAGGAGATTCTTGGAATCTCGCATTCCTTGGATCTTCGAGTGGATGGCTATCGAGGTACGCCCCTTGGGTTTTTATTCACTCAATCTTTCGAATACAAGATGTTTAACCTTTCCTCAACAATTTTCAATCAACTCCCGAAAGAACTGAGTTCTTGGAATCTCACATTCCTTGGATTCTTGAGTGACAGCTTTCGAGGCACGCCCTTTGGGTTGTTTTTCATTTAATCTTCCGTTTCCAAACCAACCTCAAAAAACTCAACCCCTCTCTTTTCGTGGTCATCTCCACGAACTACGGACGCTCTGATTCTTCATTCTCGTCTGAATGTAAGATGCGTAGGCACAAGATTTTGATGATCTTGGCGAGCTACCTTTTATCCATCTTTTGTGTTCCCTTTATCCTTTCCTGTAGTCGAGATACAAGAGCTCTGATTTCTCATTCTCGTTTGAATAAGCATACATGGGCACAAGGGCCCCAATCCTTGGCGAGCACCCTATTCTTAAACCACCCATTTCCCCTTAGCATATTTTCCTTTTATCATACCGTTTCGCATTTATCATTGTAAAGAAAACAATCAAGCTTAGATAACACCCATCGCAAATCGAACTAAGAGGTTCCCGTTGAGTACAACGGACATGAGGGGTGCTAATACCTTCCCCTTGTGTAACCGACTCTCGAACCCAAAACGTGATTGTGATGACTGTGTTCTTGTCTTTCTCTTAAAGGTTTTCTCAATATTTTCCTTTCCTATATTTTTGGGATAAATAAAGTTTGGTGGCGACTCTGTCAAACCATATTTCCATGCCTTTCACGTGAGGGTTGTTAGACGATGGTGTAGATCTAGAAGGGGGGTTGAATAGATCGCTTGTTTAAAATAGAGTTGGCGCTACCAAAAATTGTTTAAGGCGAAAGTGGCCGAGGAACTATACACGTCTAAAACGAACGGTTAGTAGAAAACCGGATATGCGTAAAGCCTATGGAATTCGATAAACGAGATATGAGAATCACTACTTTAATTACACTTCAATTAGATTTTGTTCACTATAAGGTGTGACTAGTTCCAATGCCTTTAAAATATAGACAATTTGAAAAGACAACACAAAATGTTTTTAGTTCACACAATTGATCAAACACTTGGAGTGCAGAGCACTATAAGTGAATTCTATTTTGAGAGTTGAGTGCTCAAGTTTCCTATTACAATCAATGATTGTAATTGGCTTAAAAATAGTTCAGCACAACTCAAATCAGAATTTGATTGACACAATCTCTTGCACTAAAAACTCAGAAATAAAGCAATATAAACGTAAAGAAAAAGACACAATGATTTGTTGAGGTAGTTCCCCCGTCTTCCTCGCTCGGGGTATGTCTGCCCTCAATTCTAACAATAGAATTGAGACATATGTATAGATAAATATAACCTGTTGGTCAATGTTTATACAAGAAGAAAATAGAGATCAAACAATCGAACATAATTTGTTGTTTTAGAGCCTATATCTTCTTGCCCCTTGATTCAAGTTGAATCAAGTCCTTCGAATGCGGTGAATAAACCTCCGATTACGACACTCTCTTTGAACAACCCTCGATCTTCAAATCTGGCCCAATTGATTTCAGTCACCCACGTGTCGAACACGAATCATCCACTCACAATCCTCCATTTACCGCTACTAAACCGACATAACCTCCCGCTCTTTGATTACCTTCGCTCGACTGAATCTGTGATGGACCAATTCGTGCAAAAACCCCTAAAATCTGAGATTCTTAGAGGACAAAATCCTAACGGTTTTATTCAAGAAAAATCTGCCGATTACTCAACCCAAACCAGATTAAACCAAGCTTCAGCTTTGGACATTATCACCTCGAACATGAACAATGTACAACAAAAATGATTATGTGTAGTTGTTGTGAAATACTATGAAGAGAATGAAGATGATGAGAACCAAATCGACACATAAATTTCACCTTTCTTGTTTTCTTAGTTAATGTGAAAGGAATAACACAACTCAACTTATATACAAAACATAACTGACTTAACAAACAAAACATACTCACAAAACAGTTTAACATAACCGAATTTTGACTTAAAACAGCGAGCGATCGACCTATGCAGTAAAAGGGTCGACCTGAGCTTACCCGTATACATGATTATGCAAAAATCAGAACCATGCATCGACCGGAGCATGACAGGCGTCGATGCATAACATGCAAATTTAGCCAGATACAAATGGTCACAGTATGAGTCGACCAGAGGGTCGACGCGAGTCCTCCTGAGAGTAATTTATTAAAATGACTAGTTGTATGAGTCGACCGGAGCAGACTTTGAGTTGACTCAAATCCCTGAAATAGGCAAAAATGGCAATTTTCATGCATTAAGACTCTTGATGAAACCTATAGTATGGCAAGCAAGACCAACTAAGCCAACCCTATATGAAACATAGATTTGGCCATCTCTATATGCAACAATCATGTTTTTGACGAGTGTTTGACTTATGATAGACAAGACATGCAAATATGACATCATGACAACGTCCAATATACATTTTTCTATGGAGTTGAGTTTTGACATCATCGAAACGAGCGCATCTATCTATGAGGCTTTGCCCTTACATACTCCCCATTTTTTATGATGCCAAAACAAATAGAACCTTGATGTATAATGTGTCATGTTATCCCCCTTGCTTGATGCCTTCATCCATACACACTCTTCTACATGAATACTAAGTCTTCACCTGAGATGTTTCTGTTTCTACTGTGGTGCTTGATACTCTTCTCCCCCTTTGACAACATCAAAAAGAAAGAAACATCTGTCAATGAATTGTATAAAAGTAAAAGGAGACACAGTTTCTAGACACTCGCAACAGGCTATACATTAACAGACATTCACATACAATGTAGTTAACAAACACATAAACAAAAAGATAAATAGAGCCATGCAAAATAGAACAACAATAAGGTTATCTATCTCAGTCATGAACAAAAGAGATGTCATTGAACACACATAAGTACATAAACCATTCAACAACAAATAAAAACATTAATGAATAGATAATCAGATGCAAAATGCAGTATGCAAGACATCTTCAAGGTCTCCTCCCCCTGAAATGATGGCTACGCCCTCGAGAGGGATACTCCGGAGGCAATTGTGCATCTATTTAGTATGTTGAAGCTGGTGGCAAGAGCCCTATGTTGACTTGCTGTTGTTTCAACAAACCCATCGAACCTTCTCATGACTTTGTGATGAAGAGGGTACTCTTGAAGATGGAAATAAGCTAATGATTTTTCCCCTTTTTGTAGATTCTAGGTTTTGGGAAGAGGAGAGAAAGATAGATAGCCTTGATGTAGGTTACAATGATCAATGAAAATGTTTTAATGATGATGACTTTGAATGGACAATATGAATTAAATTGTATTGAAAATAGTGGAAAATGGACAGTTTTAGCAGACATTTTTCAGAAAATTCCTGCGATGCATCGATAGGAAGCGTCATGTGTCGGTGCATACTGTATGAAAAATAGCACGTTGAAATTACATGGGTATGCGTCGACCAAAGGGTCGACCTGAGCATACCCATTTCTCAGGAATGAAAAATGTCACTTTTGTGAGTTGATCGTTACCATGCATAGGTCGACTCATGCAGACAAAAAACAGCAAAAACTTCAATTTTGTTCAATTTAGCATATAATGAAACATAAATACCAAGCCAAATCATATTTCAAGCATACAAAGGAATGAAATAAGCGCAATCATGATATACACGACAATAATGACACATAATTTGATACATTATATTTTATGAACAATGGAATTTTGAGAGATTCTAATTAAGGAAGGATGTTACCTCAGCTCCAATTGTAACAGAATGCCCTCACATATGGCTCTAAATATCTTCATTTGTTAGGTAAAAGATGGATAAAACACACACACACACACACACACACACACATATATATATATATATAGCATGCAAGAGATATTTTCTAAACACGATTCGAAATATCAAGAACACTGAGTTCCCGTCGGATGTGAAAGAAAGGCTCTGTAGCGAGTGGTTTTGTAAAGATATTTGCAAGTTGATTTTTAGTGTCGACATGCTCAAACACCACGCCGCCCTTCTACACATGATCCCTAAGGAAGTGGTGTATAATTTTGATATGCTTGGTGTTGCACCCCAAAATTTTCCCCAGTTTTTTTAACTTTGGCTGGATTTTGCTTCGCACTCATTTGCATCATCTTTAGTTCATAGTTCATAATCGTACTTTGCATCATCTCTTCGACTCGATCACAATTATATGTATTCCTGCCATTGTCCTTTGAAGCACATGTCGTATTATTCCGGGGTTCAACATTCTCGTTACTTATCTCACTATGTAATGTCCAACATGTGTAACTTCGATCAATTCCATGTCTCATTAAATGAGATTCCAACTGAACAGCGTCAACTCGACATCCATAACAGCATCCTAAGCAAGGACATGTGATCCTACTGGGGTCTTTGGCGTGTTCAACAGCAAACTTAACGAACTTCGATACCCCATTCTCGTACTCTTTTGACA
The DNA here is from genome assembly GCA_963859935.3 of Lathyrus sativus. Classification (NCBI taxonomy): domain Eukaryota; kingdom Viridiplantae; phylum Streptophyta; class Magnoliopsida; order Fabales; family Fabaceae; genus Lathyrus; species Lathyrus sativus. The sequence continues at coordinate 608,900,754 of OZ012739.1, forward strand.
ATCGATTACCAGACATCCATTTTTTATCCATACTAATTGAGTAATCTACACTAAACTATAAAAGTTAAACAAAACAGAGAATACCTGTAAGGAAATCACTAACTTCTAAGAATGCTACGCAATAGGATGCTTGGAAACGATCACAACTTTGCTCTTCACAGGTAACCCCTATAGCAGACAAAATATAAATTTTATTAAAATCATATTAATAATTAACCAAGACAAATCATATTAAAAATACTAGATAATCCACCAAAACAAATCATATTAAAATTACTAGATAATCCTTAAACCAAAATGACACCCTTACTAAACATTGAGAAATCCTAACTAAACATATAAAACCATAATAACATATCATATAAACATTGAGAAATCCATAATAACATATCAACATATAAAACCATCAACATATAAAACCATAATAACATATAAAACCATATCATATAAAACCATATTCATGTTGGCTACTCTCTTAAAAAATACGAATTTCCAAACTATTAAAAAAAAATATGCTCTATAAAGTTATATTAATATTTTTAGCCATCATTATCTAATATTTTTGTTATATTCAAATTAGAAGAAAACTCATTTGCATGAGTGGTGCTAGATGAATTATCCATCTAAGTTCAAAATAGCAACAAAATAAAAACAACATCAATCTCAATCCCAAAATAACAATAGAAAAACAATAACACATAAAACATTTTGAGTTTAGGCTTTTAACAACAACAACAACAAAAACAATAGTATACGTAACATATCTACACAAACCCAACAACATTAGTGTTAACATCATATCAAATATCATACTTGAACTCAAATTTACTTGCATGTCCTCAAACCTTCAATGCAAAACAACACTAAAAACCTTCACTAAACCTTCAATAACTCAATAAAAACAACAACAACAACAATAATATTAAACCTTCAATGCCTCAATAACAACAAACCTTCGCATTGCAGCAACTATATCAAACCTTCAATATCTCAATAACACAAAACCTTTAATATCTCAATAACAACAAAGAGACAATAACACATAAATGCTTAACTCAGCAAACCTTTAAAGAATTTGATCAATACATATAACCACTATAACTCAGCAATGCCATATACATATACCTTCAATATCTTAATAACAACAAAGAGACAATAACACAAAACCTTCAATATCTCAATAACACAAAACCATCTATATCATCAGAACAGAAAAACCATATATATCTTCAAATACCAATAATGGTGAAAAGATAAATAAACAAGAAAACCATAGTAAAACTTCACATACCGTAACAATGGTGGAAATGAAATGCAGACGGACGGATGCACTCGAAAATGGACGGTGAACGGTGGCGCAATCCAACGAAAGAGGGCGACGGTCGGACGGCGGATGACGGCAACAGAATGTTTGAATAGGGCAAGTTCGTTCGCCAGAAGAGAAAGAAAGAAGAAAAGAAACGCGACTGTTCTGTTTCTCTTAAAATTCTGGAGGGTATTTTAAAATTATAATACTAATACCTATAGCAGCACTTTTAAAGGCCTTTAGCAGCGCTTTTAAAAGCGCTTTCATAGGGTGCCTTAGCAATGCCATATAGCAGCGCTTTATAGAAAAAGCGCTGCTAAAGGGGGCCCCTTTAGCAGCGCTTTTTAAAAGCGCTTTCTTATAGTCCCCCTTTAGCAGCGCTTTTTAAAAGCGCTTTCTTAGGGTACCCCTTTAGCAGCGATTTTTAAAAAGCGCTTTCTTAGGGTCCCCCTTTAGCAGCGCTTTTTTAAAAGCGCTGTCTTTGGTAGGAAATTTTTTTCTTTTTTTTTACTCACCCTTTAGCAGCGCTTTTTTAAAAAGCGTTGTCTTTGTGTGCGCTGCTAAAACTCATTTCTGGCGTAGTGGTGTCGGATGTCGTCATTCCTCCCAAGTTCAAAGCGCCAGAATTCTCGAAGTACAAAGGTCTCAGTTTCCCAAACATTCACCTAAAGATTTATTATCACAAGATGACTGCCTATGCCAGAGACGAAAAGCTGATGATTCGTTGCTTCCAAGACAGCTTGTCTAGAGCATCACTTGAGTGGTATATGCAGCTGAAGCGTAACTGTGTGTGCACTTGGGCTGAGCTAGTTGATGTGTTTGTTAAGCAGTACAAATACAACACCGACCTTGCTCTAAATCATACTCAACTTCAGAGTATGGCTCAGAAGGACAACAAATCCTTTAAGGAGTACACACATAGTTGGAGAGAGCTAGCTACAAGGGAGCATCCACCTTTGATTGACCGTGAGCTGATTGACATCTTCATGGGTACCTTACAAGGTCAGTACTACGAGAAGCTGATTGGTAGTGTTTCGGCTAGATTTTCTGATTTGGTGATTATCAGTGAGAGAATTGAAAAAGGTTGAGAAGCGGAAAGATCCAAGGAGGTTTTAGCAGCCAGTGTGGAGTCAAGAAGCCTTTTAAGGGATACAAGAAAAAGAAGGGTGAAATAAATGCCATCTCTGTTCAGAAAGGGAAAGCTCCTGCTCAAATGCCTTATCAAGTCCATTATTTTTAGTATCTATATATCGTTGTTGCACAATACGCTCCAATGCCTTATCAGCCAGCGATTCAAGCTGTTCAAGCTCCAATACGTCAGCAACAAGCTCCTCAGTAACAATCCTATAATCAGCAAGGGTATCAACATCAACAACAGCAAGCTGCTCAACGATAGCGTCAGCCTAATCAACAGAGAGTAAGAAAGCCAGATAGGGTCTTTGATTGTCTGCCAGCGAAATATCCTAATATCTCTGCTCAATTGCTGGAAAAAAGAGTCATCACTCTAAGAGACCTAGCTCCCCCAACTATTATTCCCCCTGACTATGATGCAAACACTCACTGTGATTCCCCCGACTTTGTTTGTTTAAGTATTGTATGCTTTGAACATTGTCATTCGTATTTGGGTTGTATTAATATAGTGATTATGCATGTTTTAAATTAGTTATGTCGTATTCACTCATTTCTGCAAAGCACAGACACATATTTTGTTCACTTCACACTCTTTTTATCAACTGATGTTTAGCATGATTGAAGGTAGGATAATGACAATGAAATACCCATAATTGCAAATCATATGCTTTCAGACAGAATCTCGTCAATGATATACATGCATTGTTTCAATTCCCCAAGCACTGGAGAGACAAGGAGTTAATCCCTAGTTAACCATTTTGAGCCGAGAAGTAGCAGTTTCCTTCGGATCTATAAACCCTTACACTCAACCTGGGGCAGGGTAGTGTTCAGTTAACCCAATTATGCACTCGAATTAACAAAGCAAAATCCAAAGACATGACGGTTGTTCTTCAATGATCCATGACTTAGCAATCACAATTCTCCAACAAAATCAAAATAAAAAAATTGAAAGCCTGCTAAGTCAAGCACCTCAAAGGAGACTTAAGAAAAAATCATAGCTATTCCAATGGAGCTAACAAGAAAAATCAGTCCATGCAAAATTTTGGGATCAAAAACAAAATCAAAAGAGGTTCTCAAATCCTCAACAAAAACAAAATAAGATTCAGTGAGCACCGTGTCAAAACCAAAGGGTCACTGACATCTATCAAAAGCAAAATAAGGTGATTGCCATGTCAAGCATACCTTGAAACATCACTCTTACACCGTCAACCCTTTTAGAAGATAAAACGTGTGCAAAATTAACCGAACGTAAGACATGAGTTCATCGTGAAGAAGGGGTGGGTACAAATCATAGTTTTCTATTATCTCACAAGATTTGGAGTTTCAATAAAAAAAATTTAAGATCATATTGGAATTTCTATTCTAATGGCTTTTATGGAGGAAATTATGGTAATAAATATTAAAATGATTAAAATTGAGTTAGAAAAATGATTTGATAGAATTTTTTGGATTTAATTAAATTTTGTTTGTTAAGTTTGAAATTCAATTTAAGAATTTTATTGAAAAAATTGTTGAGCTAAATAGACCGATCAATATGGATATACGACATAGCCTACGTCAAAATTAGGTCAGCCTGGACTTTTTTAAAATAGAGAAAGACTTGGGGTATTTTTTCAACAAAAAAAATACAATGAACTAAATAATCCAAGATACTTAGAGTTAGAAAAATAAAATAAAAAAGCTCTTTAAGTTGGTCTACTTAAGTAAAAAAGAATGATAAATTTGTATAACAAACATAATTATTTTTGCATATTTAAAATTATTATTATAAAATGAAATTGAAATATAATATTATATATTAGGTGGATTCTCTAGTTAAATATTAGAATGGACCTTTAGTGTGTGTATATATATATATATATATATATATATATATATATATATATATATATATATATATATATATATATATATATATATATATATATATATATATATATATATATATATATATATATATATATATATATATATATATATATATATATATATATATATATATATATATATATATATATATATATATATATATATATATATATATATATATATATATATATATATATATATATATATATATATATATATAGTGGTGTTTATTTTATATTTTATGATTTGTTGCGATAAATTGTTATATTTTTTTGGTTAATGGTGCTATAAACATGAAATATGATCATAAATCTCAATTATTTTGATTGATTAATTATTAGTGTTATGACCTAAAATTATTCTTTATCAAATTCCCCTCGTACCATCAATATCAATGTGTTGGTGATATGTAATTCTTCACACGACACAATATTGTTGTTTTTCCTTTTCAGTGTAATATGAACTGTTCATTGTGTTTGTTCATATATATAGGAATGAGAATATATTAGATCGATCGATATGGGTATATGACTTAGCTAACTACATTTTCCTCTGCCACAAAACACTGTAGATCCTAGAGCAGTAGTTTCTAAATATTCAGATCCAATTCGAGCTCCAAAAATGGCCAGATCATGTCCTGTCAATCCAGTGGAAACTTCTTTTCCTCTTTCAGCTACACAACATGAAGCCTCTTCTGGCTTTCACACGCCACAAGCAAACCTTAATGTACAAGGAGCCAACAAGATACTATACACTGTGTTTAACATTATTCTACAACAAATATAATGTTACAAAAACTTAAAGTTATGATTTAATCAACATGAAGTATTTCAATCCTCATTAATAAGAATCAATGTTCTTTTGTGATGCTAAAGTCAAAGATAATATTATCAAGACTTAAAGCTTACTAGTCGTGAAGAGAGAAATTGTGAAAGCCCGCATGATCGTGTGTGTCTCAATGGGTATTTTTAGAAATACTTTGATTAAGTCACACACACACACACACACACACAAACATTTGAGAAACCTCACATATTTTATTTAAACCACCAGAAAATATTTGTATGGCCTAACAAATTGAATAAGGGATTGTTTTCTTGATTGAAATACCTTTTCTAACTGAGTAACAATGTTTAACTTGGTTGTCAAGCATAGAACTTGTAGCTTAGAATTTTTGGTGCCCTTCATTAGGCTTTGCCTTGTTCCTAGACATATTTTGATGACTATGCCCACGCCGCAGTTCAATCATTCTCGCATTCTTTGGTTAATGGTGCTATAAACATGAAATATGGTCATAAATCCCAATTCTTTTGATTGATTAATTTTTAGTGTGATGACCAAAAATTACTCTTTATCAAATCTCTCGTACCATCGATATCAATGAGTTGGTGATATGTAATTCTTCACACGACACAACATTGTTGTTCTTCCTTTTCAGTGTAATATGAATTGTTCATTGTGTTTGTTCATATATATAGGAATGAGAATATATTAGACCGATCGATATGGGTATACGACATAACCTACATCAAAACTAGGTCAGTCTGGACTTTTTTAAAATAGAGAAAGACTTGGGAATTTTTTTTCAAAAAAAAAATACCAATGAACTAAATAATCTAAGATATTTAGAGTTAGAAAAATAAAATAAAAAAACTCTTTAAATTGGTCTCTACTCAAGTGAATAAGAATGATAAATTTGTATAACAAACATAATTATTTTTGCATATTTAAAATTATTATTATAAAATAGAATTGAAATATAATATTATATATTAGGTGGATTCTCTAAAATATCATGTTAAATATTAGAATGGACCTTTAGTATATATATATAATTGATAGTGGTGTTTATTTTATATTTTATTATTTGTTTCGATAAAGTGTTATAATTTTATTTTATTTAATATAGTTAATAAAAATAAGGTTTTAATTTAATAGAAAAAAATAGTTAACAATTGAAATAAAAATTAATTATGAATATATTTATGTAGAAAAAATATAAATGAATTATTAACACAGTATAAATTTATAATTGTGTGATTAGAGTAGATTAGATTGATTATGTAATAAATAATAATTGTAATTTTCTGTTTGAAGAAAAGAGAGCAGATAGATAACTTGCTCTAATTGGCTCATGAGGAAAACAATTTGCAGCCCACGATCCAGAAAGAAAAGGCAATAGAGCTAAACGACGTCGTGTTTAGAGATGAAAAAAACCGAAAATGAATAAAAAAAGCGCCGTTGCCGGGGATCGAACCCGGGTCACCCGCGTGACAGGCGGGAATACTCACCACTATACTACAACGACCCAGTTGTGAGTTTTTCGTATCTTATTTTATTAATATATTTGATGCGAACCAGCATGATCAAGATAACACGTTTGTGGCTGTGTGTTCCAAAGTATTCTCATCCGTGTGTTTATTGTTTCATTTCATCATACAGTTTGTTACATTCAAATCAAAATAATACTACTACTGTCTCTCCAATAAATGAATACTTACTAGCAATGGCCTTGTCCTCCTCTTCATCACTATGCATTCCAACTAACCCAATCACTCAAACACCCAAATTCAGATTCTCAACTCAACTAACCTGTACTAATATATTATCCAAATTCAACAATTACTCTCTCTAACTAGTAATATAAACACACACAAAAGAGATAATTATTTTCAATAATGCTTTGCTACTAAACTATAGTGATTTTAATATATTTTTTATAGTATACTAACAATAATAAAGACGGCCTTAATTTGTTAATATTAATACTTAATTTTGGATCCTATACTCTAATAACCAGTATAATAACAATGATTTTGGACTACTAATTATTAGAAATACACAATAATTATCAAATAGGAAAAAAAGATGGATTTAAATTATTTAATATTATTTTTCAATTTTTTGTATTCTCATTTTTTCTCTACAATATTCACATATATATGCTAAGCATATCCCTTATTTTTACCACCTTAGTAATTTTACAATTGTTGAATTATGAAATTAGAACATTACATGTGGATACGAACTTGGATTTTATTACTTAAAGAAAATATAGTATACTTGTCAAATTATGCATGATGTTTTTGGTGTACTCTCTAATCACGAGTTAAGAGAAATCTTTTAGAGTTTCAAGTTGAGCAACAACCTTAAGAGACCTTTGTTACAACAACACTTGAACCTTTTTTTACCTTCCTTTTGCCTTACATGTGTCGCGGTGAAATTGGATATCAAGCTATTGATTAACTTGAATCTGAATTCATTATTCACCACCGGTCTTTAATTTGTCCAAAGGAAGGAAAAAATATTGAATTACCCACAAGTATGCAAAGCTAGAGAATCTACGGTTCGGGGGTTGGTTAAACTTAGGGAAGGTACTAGTATCCTAAGCATCTGTAGTACTCTATAGGAACCTCTTGCTATATCGTGTTATTTGTTATTTGTTTGTTAAAGGGTGAAAAAGTAAAAGGAGACCTAAGGTATTATTCCTAAATATGCTCGCCAAGAAGTCGCATCTTGTGCCTACGTATTCTGACGGGGGTGGAATCAGAGCATTCATAGTTCCCTTAAAAGGATTGAGGAACCATTAACTGTTAGTCAAAGTTCTATGAGGGAAAAGGCTTATTGATTGGTTATAGGAGAAAAGACAAGTCGTCGTCTTAAGGGAGAATACTCGACTTAACCACCACAACTTGTAGGAGATGGTCTTTGCGTCACATTGAGAGAAGGGCTCAAAACTCGGATTTATCGACGAGTATGCCACATACCTCTCTCAAGTGGAAAAGATTCTACATCTCTCGATATTATTATGGGGAGGGAGAATTATATCTCGACTACTAAGATGAATCACGTCTAATTCTCTTGTGGGGAGAATATGATTAAATTGCATTATGACGTTTATCTAAGTTGAAAGACCTCAAGGGACGTCAACCTATCTTAAGGTGTAAGGGCTAAATCCTAAGCTGATCGACTTGAAAACTCAAGGATCAAGCAGGGGAATAATGATGCAAATGAGATGCAAGTGTGTATGACTTGTACAAGTCACACACAGGTTCTTCCATTGGACGTGCAAATTATATTAACAAAGAAAACAGAACAAGATACATCAATGAATTGTTAGCGTAATTTAAATCGACAATCAGGTCACGAATTAGTCATGCTTAAAACTGAGATCCAAAGTTCTAGGAACTGTGATTCATATAAAAATTACCAATTTGACACATCACGGCTAATCGAAGATATCAAACCAACATCACAACCATTACAGTTGAATTTCATATTATAATTAAAAATGATGAAAAGATTTTAATCAAGGCATTAACAATAATTGAATTTTCAAATTGAGGTTAATACTTAATTTTAATTATATTAACAAAATTAATGACAGTTAAGATTGAATTTCAACACGAAATTAAATTTCAAGTCCAAGAATTAAAGTTACTAATTAATGGGTTTTAAGAATTAACTTTTAATTTGAAAAACTTAAAAAACAAAATGTATTCTAAAATGGTTAATAATTTAAAATTGAAGTTCTCTTTAAAAGAGAAGAAGAAAAAAAAGATGTTAAATTAGATTAAGATTAATTAGTTAGGTTAACGATATAATTATAATTAGACCCTTAATGATTAATTGTATTTAATAAAAGGTTAGCTAGATAGTTGGATTTAGATTAGGAATTAATTGTATTTTAAAAAGGGGTTAGCAATACCTATATTCTAATGATTATTGATTAATTGAGATTTCTTATTAAAAAAAAGCAAAAACGAATAAGATGGAAGTGGAAAAGACGGTGTTGATCCGATGTGAGGCATCCAAGTGATGGTCTGATGTGTATCACCAATCCAAGGGGGTCCAAGAGAAATATTTGAATCTGGTGGTTCAGGAGGTGAGGGTCCATGATAAGGATTTACACACGCACATACGAGATTCAATACATGATACTAATAAGAAAATAGAAGAAAAAAAACAGCAATTGAAAACCCTAGATCTAAACTTCTCGCCTCCGCCGCTTGCTTCGTTCTCCACGGAATTCAATGTCCCCTTTCGCGTGGCCTTCTCCTTCATTTCAAAACACCATAGAAAGCCCTGTGCATTGTGCTCCATCATTCTCACCACGTTCTGCTTGAAGCCTTCGCTAGCTCGCAATAAATCCCTTCTTTGAAGGTGTGAGGCAAAACTAGAACAAACAAGAACCTAAACATTCCAATCAAAACAATCTAAACCCTAATTCACAAAAGGTCAGAAATTCACGACAACAGCCAAACGTTAACTCAAAGGAAACACATATTTAAAAGTTCGTATCAAGTGCGGATTCAAGCCAATGATAAAAATTCTTAGAGAGGTCGTTACCTGAAGATGGTGACTCGTCGGAGAGTGCCGGAGCGAGGAGGAAGACAGATCTGGGTATATCGGGGGTTGCCCTTCAAAGTTAAGTAATCTGGACCACTCTCTTCCTTTTTTGAAAAAAATTTTCTTCTTCTCAAGAACTAAGTCTAGAGACGTATATTGTTGCGTGTTACATGACTCTTTTTCTATATTCCCCCCAGTATTGCGTTGCTCTCCCCATTTTATATGTCGTTGTGAGTAATATCCCAATTAAACACATCCAAAGTTAAATTTGGGAAGAATCAAGATTTACTTATTCTAATTAATATGCTTGATTGTGCTAAGACTGGTTTTGGGAAGTAGTGAATTGGTCCTTGAAGGTGTTAATGTTATTTCTATTTTGATTAAGACATGCCTGATGTTGTCATAATGAGATATTGAGTGAGTTTCTATTTTCAAGTATGCGTGTTTAGAAATAATTTGAATATTGGTATCCGTTTTAAACAACAGATGCAGCTGTAAACACGACTTTATGGCAATGATATGATTTAATTTGATTCAAACGATGTATGAACGTATCTTGTTTTGCTCAGGCCCTCTTGAATGTTCTACTCTAATGGTGTTCATTTGCAGTCAAAGAACGAAGGTAATGTTTGCGGGTTGATGCCGAACACAATACCATTGTTGTATGAAGAAAAAAGAGGGTTGCGACCTGGAGTCCAACATTACAAAAGACTCCCTTGGCTTTTGCATCTGGAGTTCTAGATTGATAGGCTTCATTGAGGTATGGATATTCGTTGTGGTTTTGATTTATCGAATGTAATTTCTAGATCCTCATAAGTAGTTTTCTTTTAGCATGGACCTGGGTTTCGCTTGTGGGAGATGTGGTAGGCACTATGGTTTAAGGCTGGAAGCTTAACATCCTATTCACCACTTGGAGGTAACATAAAGATTGTTTAGTTTCAGAAACTATTACTACTAATGATCTCTTGCTGTTGTAGAATGATCAATTTTTCCACTTCTCGTCTAGCCATCATGATTTTAATACATTCCTAGTAGTTAGTCTGGTCATCTTCGTCGGTATCAGCTTTGTGAATTGTCTCGTCACTGTCATACCCCAAATTTTACCCTTAGATCATTAGGCTCATTTCGCATTTCATTTTGTTCTGTATTTCGTTTTAACTAACCGCTAACCGGTTTGCTCAGTCTATTTATTTTGCAGGAAAAATAACATTGTGTGCTCTTTAATTTATGAAGTGCAAACGTATCGTCAATCTGTTGATGATTACAGAGCCAATTTATCCTCAGAGATTCCCCAAGAAACTAGGTTTTCCTGTCGCTCGATTCACAAGATGTTTGGCTTAAGATGGGTTGAATTTTATGACAATATTGACGACAGATTCCTCTTGACACAGTACACCTTTATTCGAGAACCAAGATTTAGTCTTCAGTTGGATTTTGAAATGCTGTTTGATTCATAAACTGTATAGAGTTGAGGGAGTTGAAATATAAATGAATTTGGGGTTGAATCGGTGCGAAAATCTGTTTCAAGGAATTTATTCTGACAAGCGCACACTTTCATTTTTTTTCTCTCTCTGCTGGTTACGAGCTAATTTTTAGAGGAATAGTGGAATTTCGGTTTGCATTGAATTCATAATAAATATCAGTTGGTTTGATCGCGAGTGTCAGTTGAATCGATTCAGGTTACAATGTCAAGTTTACTCGAGATACGATTTGGATTTAAAATGCGGAAGAAAGTTCATTTTTGCCACGAATTTGGAGTTATCTATTTATCTATTCAGGCCATATTCATCGATTTTTATTACCGAGTACAGATTAATTCTTTCAAGGCTCGGTGGAATTCGTAATTTGTATTGGATATCAGTTGGGTTGCCAGTATTGGGCATGCCATTAGTTGCCGACTTCGGATAGTCAAATGTCAAGTTTATTCAAAAAGGAATACAGATTAAATTTAGTAAAAAAAAATCTAAGTTTTATTAAAGACTGAACTTATTCAATTTCCGGACCATTTTTTATTACAACATTTATCCAGGAATTTACATTATTGAGATTACAGAATTACAAATTAATTCCTAAAATCCTAAATTTGTCCTAAATGATCTAATTCTGAAGTTCTTCACATCCGATTCTTCATTATCTTCGAATCTTCGAATCTGCAAAAACAAGGCAATGTCAGAATTATTATTCAATGGGATTAATTTAATTTTATCAAAAATGGTTTTTATTTGTTTCGACGCCCTCAGAAAATTCTCATCACTGGGCATGTCGGGCGGGCAACAAAAACATTCCGTCGCCCGCTCCCGATTCCGTTTTCTGACCTCGGCAACAATCCAGTAATGTTTGTTCTTCGAAAGAGAGAAAAAGAGCGTATTTTGGAAAAAGTGATTTTTGCAGCCAAACGGTTCCTTAAGGAAAAATCCAACAGTCCATATTCAAAGTCCAAAAATCCAACAAACAAATTCGAATATCCAAAATCACAAAAACCCATATCCAAATCATATCACAATCCAAATCGCATAAAAAAAACATGAAATCAGGATGTTATCATAATAAAACAAAATCTCAGATTATATTGTCAGGGTTTAAACAAATCCACAAATACTCAGTTTGTTTCAAAATAAAATCAAAAAAGAAAAATAAAGTAAATCCGTATGATCCAGGCCCAAAAAAGAGAAGGAAAAAGTGCTTAAAACCAACAATAGAAGATGATAAAAGGGGACAAAAAATTTTAAAAACCCTTAAAAAGGCATCATCACCATTCATCCGAAACGGCCGAAAACTGAATCCAACATCACAAACAAAATCCCTGACCGCAAACCCTAGTGAAAATCACCGTCAACAATCAAACACCACTGTCAAGATCCATCTGAAACCCTCTAGCCTCAGAGGATTCTCATCATCGGCCATCAAACTTATCAGCATCATCAAGTCGAACACGGAAAAACCATCTGCGACCTCAAAATCCCAACGACAACCAATAAAAAAACATCAAAAATCCAAAAAACCATGAATCATCATCATCATCATCATCATTGTTCAAAGATTAAAACCAATCACGAAGAACATCCCAACCAAATGTAAGACTTTACAATATCATGATTTGATGATGTTTTTTTTTCTTTTTTTCCAGATGTAACGAAACAAGAAGAAGAAATAATAATAAGAAGAAAGACATGCAAAACCATGAGAGCAGATAGAGGAGAAAAAGTTTGCAGAAGAACTACACTCTTGGGGGGGCGCCGCGAATGCCACAAGGAGATTAGGGTTAAAACCCTAATCCCCCCACTCTTAGCCATTTATGTGACCCGGGTTGGGTCCGGGATGTGGTGACCCGACCCAACCCACTTGCTTTTATTTTTTTTATTTTTCTGTTTTTATTTTAATTTGTTTTTAATAAAAAAACTAACCCTAATAAAATTAACCTTTTTTTTTTTTATAAATTTTAAACTTTTTTTAAAAATTAAAAGTAACTTTCCTTTCTTAAAAATTATAAATTAACATTTTTTATTAAAAATTACCTTCTTTTTTTAGTTTAAAATAAGTTTTTTTAATCTAACACTTTTTAAAAAATAAAAATAAAAATATGTTCTTTTTTTTAAAAAATTAAAAAATCTAATTTTTTAAAATTAACATTAACTCTTTTCCTAAATTTTAATTCTAACCATTTCTTTTTCTAAAATTAAAACCTAACTTTTCTTAATTAAATTATAGTTTTAAAAAAAATAAATTTCTAACACTTTGTTCAAAGAAAATTAACTTATTTTTTAACACTTTTATTCTAACATTCGTATAATTTAATCCTGATTTAATTTCTATTTATTTTTATCATTCTCAATTTCTATCTTTCTTTCCTAATATCATGAACCTGTGTACTAACCTTTCCTTTCTTTTTCGTATCTATTTTTATTATTGTACATTATTTAATAGTGTTCTTATCCTATCATTCACGCTTGTATATTATTTCAACATCATCATAAATTATTAATTTCACCTGTTATTATATTATTTATCGTTTTCCTCTCCGAAGGAAAGGTCTAGCCGTTTGACCGTCGTGTCAATAGTCTTTAACCCTTGTCTCTTTCACCTTTCAAACCCTAAATGCTTAAGCGTCCCGCCGTGGACAATTTTACCCTTTACCCTAGCATTAGGATAAGGATTCGCCGCGCTCCATATTAGGTTTCCCGCCGTGGAATACCTAGCTTACCCTTTTCAATGCAACTTTACAACGTAAAGATAGGAGTCGCCGCACTCCAAGTAAGCTCTTCCCTATGAACGTTTACATCCCCTTGGAACCTTGACCACAGTCAAGAAGTTTCTCTTCCTCCCTTTCAAGGGGAACTATGATTACTCTGATTCCATCCCCTACCTCGGATACGTAGGCACAAGATGCGAGTCTTGGCGAGTAAACTTAGGACTAACCCTTAGGTCTTTCTCTTTAACCTTTAACCCTTAGCATACCCTTAAGCAGATAAATTTAGCAATAGCACATTAAAACAAAAGGTTCATGTAGAGTACTACAAAAGTTTAGGATGCTAATACCTTCCCTAAGCTTAACTAACCCCGGAACCCTAGATCTTTCCCCGCATCGTGTTTACGATGCAAAAATAGGTTTTTCCTTTCTTTAACATTTCCTTCGGATAAATTAAAGACCGATTGTGAATCAAAAATTTGTGATTCAAATTATTTAATAATTTGATATCCTATTCTCACCGCAACAGAAAATGGCGACTTTAATGGGGAACGAGTGATATCATTTGAGGGTTATCCCTATCTTGTTTCTTTATGCTTGCTATTTGCTTTATTATCAGCTTGCATATATTATTGTTGTACCTTGCCTGGGGTATCATTGTTGTGAGATAAGTCCTACACCCGAACTTGAGTGCAATTATTATAGGAAGGTGATACATTCGACGAGGCTTATAGGGAGTGAGTCCGACCAAGCTGACTTGAGAATCACCACTCAGTTGAGGCCCTCTTAAAAGTTAGTACCGTTGAAAGAGTATTCGTGAAAACGCTTACTATTTTTGACCTAGGAGCCTGTGATACTGGGGACCGTAGTTATCTTAACCCCACTTTGGCCTTATCTAGGACGTAGTGCGAGGACTATGAGGGAGTATTCCCAAAATAGTTGCTACGCGATACTACACTCAAAAGAGGTTCTCTTTGGGCACCTTTTTAGAACCCTTGTTCTGCAGGTACAGTTAACCCATAGTACATACCTTTTGGGATGGGTAGACCTTGGCTCCGTTCATTGTCCCTCTAACCTAGGACCTTGGTGTGCTTTTGTGTGTTTATGCATTGCATCCATAAAGCATCATATCATTCCTAGTTTCAAGGAATTCAACAGTCCTTTGCAAATTTAAAAAGTCTTACATTTTAAAGTCTAAAAACTTTTCCGGCTTTCCTAAAAGAAACGTTTGCAATCGACCGTTGAAGTTCTTGAAACCATTGCATGGCATTAGCATCATATTTTACATTGCATTTTTCCTCCGGTTTCTCATTCTCGGTTCTTTCGCCTTCCAGTTCTGTCACCCTGAGTCCTATGAATTAGTACAACACCAGAGCTCGAGCTCGAAAAAAGATGGCATAACAAAATCAAGAGTTTGACCGTGTTAGCAATGAACTCGAAGATCTTCGAGGAAGTGTGAGGCGGATTATGGAGATGCTACAAATTATTCGTACAAAGATGGATACTCAGCCCACTACTGTTTCTGAGATTATCACTACTGTTGTGGATCCTCAACCGCCTATTACTACTGCCAGTGCACCTCCTTATGGTCTTCAACCCGGTTTGGTGCCTCCTCCTATTGCTCAACCAGTTCAACAAGTTATTCCTCCAAAGTTCAAAACTCCGAGCTTCGGCCATTATGAAGGAGCTACACGCCCAAGGAATCTCTTGATCAGGTATCACCGTAAAATGGCTGCTCATCAACTTTGGCAACATCCGCAAAATTATGTTCAACCTCAAGGTTATCCGGTTCAATATGCCCAACAACCTTATGTAACTGCTGTTATGCCTACCTTCAATAAGCAAGTTCCTACTTATCATCCTGTGCAACCGGCTCCTGTATATCAGCCTCCAGTATATCAACACCCTCCTGGTTATCAGCCTGCACAAACTCCTTCCGTCTATCAACGAGTGCCAAAAGCTCCTACTTATCAACAGCCGAAGAATCATGCACCTCGTCAGAATGGGCCAAATAAGAAACCGCACAAGTCGTGTCCTCCGATTTCAATGACTTTTACCGAGTTGTACCCTTCATTAGTGCAACAAGGTATGATTAGCACTAGAGCTTTGGGTCCACCTCCAAATCCTCTACCTGCCAATTACAATGCCGTCACTCATTGTTTATTTCATGAGGGTGCGCCTGGCCATGATTTAGAAAGTTGTTATGCTCTCAAGTACATTGTCATAGATTTGATGGAAAAGAAGATCCTGTCTTTTGATGATCCTCAGCCGAAGATCAGGACTCCTCGCAGGGTTTCCCATTTGCCAAGATCAAATTCTGCAAAGCTAGTGTTCAGCATATCTAAGCCTGTTACTTTTGTAGTGAATCAGCTGAAGCCGGTAATTACTCAGAAACCTAGTCCATTTCATTTCAGTGATCCTCAAGATGACGTGACCATGATTGACGACGAATTTGGGAAGGTTATTCCGAGGGAAGATTTGAAGACTAATAATGAAGCAACGACAAACATAATTGGGGAAAGTAAGATGACTCGCAGTGGTCGTATTCACACTCTCCATCTCAATGAGGCTCTGCCAGAAGAAACTACTACTACTGTGTCGGCCTTGAGTACCCAGACTTCATGAACTCCTTCAGAAGGACTTATTAGACAGTTCATTTTGTTTTCTCATATGTATTTTATTTCTTTGATTATAAAAGCATAATTAGCATGTAAGAACTTGTTCATTTTATTTTCTCATATGTATTTCACTCAAAAATTACTTTTCATAATCTTTAAATGCTAATGTTACCCGATCTCTTGATTTGATAGAGAATTGGGAGGAGGATGATGAACCAAAAACACCAGATCTCTTGTCGTATGCTTTCGAATGAAACCCTGCTGATGATGTAAGGCATTGTTTCAAATCCTAAACACTGGAGATATAAGGATGAATATCCCTATTTAACCCCTTTGAGCCTTGAAGTAAGAGTTTTCTTTTCCAAATAAGAACCCTTAATTCTAACCTGGGGCATGGTAGTTTTTCAGTTAAACTGATTGAGCGCTCAGACTCTAAAAAGGAGGAGTAAACACTCGAGAATCTAGGTCGTATCTATCCAATCACATATTAGGAGGATGGAAGTCAAAAAAGACAACGACTATCACTCGACTACCTAAAGAGTGAGGCAGTCACAATCCTTTCAAAAAAGGTAAAAATTCAAAAGAGTCACACGACTTGTTCAAAAAAGTAATGAATGAAAAAGAAAGAGTCCGCTAAGTCAAAACCTATGAAGGAGACTTAGGCAAAACGGGGGCATCCTACTGGACTCAGTCAAATTCAAAAGACTCTGTCCAGGAAAAAGTTATAGAACAAAAATGCGCAAAGC
Organism: Lathyrus sativus; assembly: GCA_963859935.3. Lineage (NCBI taxonomy): Eukaryota > Viridiplantae > Streptophyta > Magnoliopsida > Fabales > Fabaceae > Lathyrus > Lathyrus sativus. Next base: position 608,917,959 of record OZ012739.1, read on the forward strand.
AAAAAAAACAAAGGATTAGAATGAATAATCCTCAACAAAGAACAAGTCGTATGATCAAGCACCATAAGAAAATAGGCGAGTGACTGTCACGTGCAAAGCCTTGATGAGTTCTCGACCGTATCAAATCCGCTTGAGAGATGAGTGCTCATATCCAGTTAACTAAATATAGGATTGGAGAACATCATGAAGAATGGGTGGGTACAAATAAACTTTGAGCCTTTATCCTTTTTTTCTTAAACCGTGAACCAAGCCACGATACAACCTTTAAAAGACCTAATTGAAGTAGGGTTTATCTTGAAAGCATACTCGATGAGATAACGTTTCCTGACTCCTACGAGCTATGCTCAATTTGATGTTGGCTTTATAAATTAAACTCATATCCTAATTAGTGATTCGGTCACAAGTTATCGTGGTATCTTGTTTCAAAAAAATTCAAGACAAATATATATGTTGCATTAACAATTTCAGGATTAACAGTTCATGCGTGTTAATTTCTCCTGACGTCTTAGAAATTTACATATAGACATCAACAATGGAACTTGAAGATTCTGCTGGACAGGGGAAAGTGGTTTCCAAATCGCTTATTGATGCAAGTCTGACTCTCTTAAGAGCTACTTCTTGAAGACTCAGTCATAATACTGTCGATCCGGGACAGTTACATTGAGACTCGACGAATCTCTCCAAGAGTTTGAAAATAATGGGGGAATTAGACTCCATTGTTCTCTGTAAAATCCTCTCGAGATGACTCTCTCTCATAAAGCATGTACTCTGGGGCATCATGTTTTTCAAAATGGAGACTACTACGAAGTCCATCAAGATCGAAACTACCTTGTTTTTGAAACATCCTTCATGCCCCGATGAATTTTACTTCAGGCGGTCATGATTCCCTAGTAAGTCTCATTGTTGCAGAAGCACTTTTAAACAATTGCTCAACGCAAGTCCCCAGCGAGACTATAAGCTGACAACACTTTGGACCGATCTGGTGATCTCCAGTGATTTTTAAGACTGTAGAGATTTCCCCAGTATCTTCAAGTGATAAACATTTTGAGGACCCGTGTCGCTACTGCGAAAATCGGCGTCGGCAATACAGAAGAGTCGCCACCGTGCGTTATTTATCCCAAAGGAGGGAAAGGAAACGCTCGAAGTAAACCTAACGCAAAGACGGGAAAAGGTATGGTCATCGCAACCAAAACCTGGATTCGGGAGTCGGTTACGCAAGGGGAAGGTATTAGCACCCCTCACGTCTGTCGTACTCGACGGGATCCACGCTTGCTTGTTTGTACGGATTACACTTCTATCTAAACTAAAGGATGAGGTCTGAAAAGAAAACATGACTCGGCAAAGCATCGCACTTTATGCCTACGTATTCCCGTCTGGAACGAGAAATCAGAGTCAACGTAGTTCGCCTAACTACGGGTGAAGGTGGGGAAGGTTGCTCGCTAGGATATCGCATCCTATGCCTACGTACTTCCACACTACATGGAAGATCAGAGCAAACGTAGTTCGGGCTACGCACGACGCAAGCTGTTCAAATGTCTTTTATGAAAAATATCACCTTAAACAAGGGTTTTCTTATTGCAAAAAGGTTGATGTTTGTTCAAATCTTTTGACGGAAGAAATGAATTGATTTTGCTATAACCTTTATTAATGTTTTTCTGTTGTTTTGAAGAAAGAAGAGATGACACTCTACAAATCCTATGGTTGAAAAGGGAATAAAATCTACCCTAATGTTATCATACATGGGTTAGCTCCTAATGTCTATCACATTCTACCTTGCACAAGGAAGAATGGAAGTCCTACGGGAAAGGAAAACGAAAGGAAGAAACGGAAATACAAGTAATAACCGCATACAAGTGAACATGAATATAGCAATGGTAAATGCAATGAAAATGAGGGAGGAAGGTTCATCTCAACCTCAAGCCCATTCATGGATGGAATAAGAAAATATCAAGTGATCATATGCAAAGAATCGAGTGAAAACTCCGAATGAAACGCGTAATCCACTATTTGAAATCGCAACGTGCTATCATGCAAACAAGTCGATAATTGGGCAAGCTACACATACAAATAACAGCCACCTAAGGGTCTTCCAATACCTCTAACCTATCTATAATAAGAAATATAAACCACGGCATTCACCACACAAACACAAATCGGCCGTTGGAGCCTTAACAAAAATAAAGTCCGTTCGAAAGTCCAAATTACAAGTTCGACTACAAAACATAAGAAAAATAGCAAAAGGTGCTAAAAAAAAATCAAATAAAAATCTCCTATTACCTACATCAATCCACAAACCAGGGGTGAGAGATACCATAAAAATATCCACAATGAAATGGTCAAACAAGATGAAAACAATGCAAGATATCTCATGTATACCAAAGGAAAGATTAAAATGGAGCATGTTAAAGAAAACATCCAAAACCAATTAAAATGGTACAATAAAATTCCCAAAAAAATACATCACAATACCTCATCATGTGTAGAATACCCCTGAAAAATCTTTGACGTTTAAACAATGTTTTGATAGGTCAAACAAAATTCACAAAATGATAGCACCAGCATTGCTAATTTTTTGACAACTAAAATGTAAAAAAATCTAATAAAATGAAGAAAAATGGAAAAAATATGGTTCCAATTCTTTAAAATTCCAGACATCTTGAGGATTATGCAGAAAAAAATGGGGATCAAAAAGACTAATTTTCCTATTTTTTATGGTATTTAGAAGTCAGCATATAAAACAGAAAAAATAAAAGAAACATGGCAATAGGAAAATAAAAGAAAATAACATGAATAAATAAAAGTGGCATGAGGCTTATGTGGCCGATTGCGTGGCGCAGTGAGAGGCGTTGGATGAATGGAAGAAACCTTGACTTGGAAATGCATCCGACGGTGTTAACACCTTCTTCTCCAAATCAAAATTTTCCACTTTGTGAATAGTAACCCGCAGCTCCATGAACATGAGTTTTTTGCTACTTTGAAGCACCATAACTCCATCAATAATTATCCGTTTCGCACAAAATTTTGGTCAAACTTGAAGGAAAAAAATCAAGGAATCCAAATATGGTCTTAGATTTTCTTGAAACTCTCTCTAACTCCCAAAACGTGGCACCTCAAGAAAAACTAAAGAACCAAAAATTGTCATAAAACCCATCTTTTTTGTACTAGAATCCATGTAGGAGATGAGAGCAATGTAATGCAACAACAATAATGCAAGAAAGACTCATAAATCATGAGTTATGTCGAATTCTTTATACCTCTGAAAAATGGCTTATGGAGCTTCACTCGATCACCAATTCTTTGAGAAAATGATGTGGACACGTCCTATAATTGATGAGGAAGGTGTTTGGATGGAAAGAAAGGAGTGAATTGATGGAAAACAAAAAATCAATTTTCACTTGGAGCTCACTTTAATGGAGTTGTGTAGCTTGGTTCATGCATCAATTATGGCCAAAAAAGTGTTGAATCAATTGTAAGAATGATAAGGAATGTATTTGCAATGGTGGAATGAACCAAAAGTGGGAGAAAAATGGAATTGAAAATTTGAGTTTTCAAGTGTAGAAAAATGTGGGAAAAATGGAAAAATGGTGAAGAGAAAAATGAAGATTCAATATGATTTGCAAATGGAGAAAATGGATTCAACATCAACTATCACCAACCTTTACTCTTAATGATCTCAATCCAATATATAGGAGAGCATGGAAAGATCTAGAGACTTCTAGCTCAATCCAAGATGATTCTAGAAACTTCAAGAATTTCTCATGATATGGTATTTTGATGTCTCATGATATCTCACTTCAATCCACTAACAGCCCCTTACCACCTTTTAAAATCTCTTTTCATGACAAATTGGAGTGATATGAGTGAAAAACAAGGGATTCCTTTGCCTTATGTTGAGTTTCTCACATGTACCTTATTATGCAAGTAATGGAATTACAAAGCAAGTCCATTTTTAAACCCTCAAACCAAAATTGTGGCTGAACCAAAGTCTTTAAAATGTTGTTTAGACTCAATTTGATATATTACATGACCCATTTTGGATTTGTAGATTGCCCAAACCAATTTCCAACTTGAACTTTTTCAACTTATGTCCATTTTTAAGTCATTTTCACCACCTTTTGTCAATTCTTGTTCCATGCATTTCCAAACTTTCATGACCTCTTTTCTAGACTTAAAATGCTATTTTGAGCAACTTTGATGTTGTGAAGTTTTTCATTTGAGGCTTGGAAATAGGAGATATGGTCTTTGCTTAAAATGACCTATAATCACCAAATGACCAAAATACCCTTGTCTTGTACAAACTATAAGTTGAGTTATGAAAATCAGGTGAAGTCATACCATACCTTTTTGGAAAGGGGAGACCATGAGGAACAACTCTTATGTTTGCCAAGAATTCATTTGAAAACTCCTTGAAGGTCAAAAGTTGCTTGGAAGATAGACAACTTTCACAGACAAATTTCAGTGCCCTCAGATGACCTGAGTAGTCTTGAATATGAATGAAACCCCTTGAATATGCCTCTTGAAACAAGAATAACACTTGATCCCCTGATTAATATTAGCTTGCCTATGCTATGCAATGCAGATGAATACACTATGTACATGATGACAATGCAAATGACTATGCAATTGAAACATAAACCTAGGTTAGAAAAAGGTTGGACAAATTTTGGGGTGCAACAACCCGTTCACAGTGGAATCATCTTTTCCTCACCGAAGTTGCCATACTTTCCTCAGGAGATTGCCACATTCTCCCCAAGAATTCAAGATACTTTCCCCAGGGAAGCTGATGTGCTTTTCCCAGGAAGTTGTTACACTTTCTCCATGAAGCTGCCTAGCTCCACATTTTCCCCAATAAAGCGGATATTTATTTTATCCCCGAAAGTCTCTAATCCTAAGATGACTCTCTCAGTGAACAGGTCTTCTTTGGTAAGAATGTAGATTCATGATGGCAATCCCTCCAGTGAAGTCATGATATCTTATGCCCAAGTGGAATTTTTGTTCTCCCTAGAGAATTCGGAACCTTGAAGCAAGATTTGGTTCTGCCATCAGCTTTTCCTGTCCCTTGAAAGATATACTGTTGCAGAGGTCGTCGGGTATCCCCGTCGAGATGTTTATTTCATCTCCCGCTTCCTCCTCTCGTCTGTTTTGTCAGCATGTGCATTAGCATAAGCATAAACATAAGCATACGCATTTCATTTTCATACGCAGTGACATACGCATTAGCATCTGCATGTTTGCTAATGTCGTTGTCTTTCGTCGCTACTTTGGTCGTGGTTACTGCCGAGTAACTGGGTTTGTCTGCTCTCTCCAAGTAGATCATCAACCTTAAGCATTAAAATACCTACTTTTTTCAGTTTTCCCACAGAGTTCAACTCTTGTGGATGATGGCTATTTAAGTTATCTTTTCCGCGCTAGGATAAGATAATCCCCATTTGAGTTCATTTTCTCAATGGAGTCTTATTTGACAGTTTCTTTCTAGCTCGATTCTAGATTGAACCTCGGCCCTGTCGTTCGTCGAGCCTACTTGGACGTGCGTTTATTTTGCACTATATTTCAAGAAGATCCTCTTACAACACCTCTGCAGATAAGCGACGATTCTCATCCGAGAAGCTTATCATTACATATTTACAACAGACAAGTGATTGTTCTCATCCGAGAAGCTTATCTTTATATCCTTACACTGACATGTGACAGTTCTCATTCGAGAAGCTTATCATTACATCCTTACAACATTGACAAGCGACGGTTCTCGTATGAGAAGCTTATCATTATATCTTACAACACTAACAAGCGACGGTTCTCGCCCGAGAAGCTTATCATTACATCTTTACAATACTGACAAGTGACGGTTCTCGTCCGAGAAGCTTATCATTACATCTTTACAATACTGACAAGCGTCTGAGAAGCTTATCATTACATCTTTACAATACAGACAAGCAACGGTTCTCGTCCGAGAAGCTTATCATTACATCTTACAATATAGACAAGCAACGGTTCTCGTTCGAGAAGCTTATCATTACATCTTACAATACAGACAAGTGATGGTTCTCGTCCGAGAAGCTTATCATCATTACATTTTACAACCTCGACAAGCAACAGTTCTCATCCAAGAAGTTTATCATTTCCACCCTTGTAAATAAGCGGCAGTTTTCGCTTGAGAAGCTTATCCTATCCTCATCATGACTAGCAGCAAGTGGCCATCTCCATCAAGAAGCTGGTTTCCATTTCCCTTTCATCTTGAAGCATGGGGAGGTTTATTTTACCCTTTAGTAAAAGAAGAAACTGAGACCTATTCAGGGCACCAGACCTTGAAGCATGGAGAGGTTTATTTTACCCTTTAGTAAAAGAATAAACTGAGACCTATTCAGGGCACCGGACCTTGAAGCGTGGGGAGGTTTATTTTACCCTTTAGTAAAAGAAGAAACTGAGACCTATTCAAGGCACCATACCTTGAAGTGCGGGGAAGTTTATTTACCCTTTCTAAATGAATCATTTCGTTAAAGAAGAAGCTGAATCATATTTGGATCATAGAAGCTTATCAATTATTGCATTTGTTATCCCCAGATGAGCGACAAGCTCTTTATTTGAGAAGCTTATCCATTTATTTTGGCATGTAAGTCCCTTCTGGCGATAAGTGGCAGTTCTCTCTCGAGAAACTTATCAGGGCATTCTCCCATTGAAGTCTATTTATTTTGGCATACAACAGGTTTTTTTTACCCTGTATCTTTTCTGATGGTTCCCGAAGACCCCGTTGATCTCTTCGTTTAAGGAATTTCCCGAAGTTTGGATGTTATTCTCGCTTGAAGACTCCAGTATTTTTGCTTACCTGATCCTACCGCCGTGCAGATCCTGTCTTACCTTTTCATCCTAGAGTGTTAGCCGGTCATGCCTGAACATGTTGAGCAGCTTACTCTTGGATATTTCCCCAGTGGAGGTCGTCTCGTTGGTGCCATATCCATGAGGATTCCTTCCGTTATTTCTAAAGTGGAAACTAATCGTGCTTGAACCTGTTGGTCCACCGCTTTAAATTTCCCCGGTTTTGTGCTGTTTCCTTAGTGCGGTTGTCTTCCCCAGTGTGTGGTTGCTCGTTGCGTCGTTCCCCTGTGTCGTCGTTTCGTCTGCATTTCCGCATTTTACCATTTCCATCATATGCATCATATTTGTATCATACTGCTTGGGGAAAATATCATTCAGAAAACCGAATCCGGTTGTCACGGCAACAACTGATCAATTATCTGATAAGAACTGACTTGATTTCGTCCTCAACCACCTGCGTGACGCCACAGGCCTTGAATCCATAATTAATTCCAAATTTTGCTACAATAAGCATGCATCGAGCCAAAGGACCACGTCGAAAACACAAAAGTCTTGACCTTCGTTTGTAGAGAAACAAACAAAATGCTACGTAAAGCGCGAATCAGGCATCCGGTGACTTGAACAAGTTACTCTGTGGGATACATCTCCGACGACACAGATACTTGAACAAATAATTCCGCAGCCGTTAGCACGGGTAATGATTCTGCCAACACCGATAATAATTCCTTTGACAAAAGGTAACAACTCCATCGACCAGGATAACAAACTGCCTCAAACAAGGCATAATAACTCCTCAAACCAGGGTGTAACTCCATCACCCAGGGTGACAGCTCCCTCAACCAGGGTAATAACTCCTTCAACCAGGGTATAACTCCTTCAACCAGGGTAATAACTCCTTCAACCAGGGCAACAGCTCCCTCAACCGGGGTAATAACTCCTTCAACCAGGGTATAACTCCTTCAAGCAGGGTAATAACTCCTTCAACCAGGGTATAACTCCTTCAACCAGGGTATAACTCCTTCAACCAGGGTATAACTCCTTCAACCAGGGTAATAACTCCTTCAACCAGGGCAACAACTCCCTCAACTAGGGTAATAACTCCTTCAACCAGGGTAATAACTCCGAAGGTTTAATCCACAAGATTCTTGTAACAACAATCCGAAGAAAAACTCTACTGGGGTAATTCTGACGACAGCCGTCAAACACCTACTTCGACGGCAGGTAGTAATTTCAAGATTTTCAATACCGACATGACAACAGTCTGAAGAAAACTTCGCTGGGGAAGAAGAGAAGCTTAACCAAGCAACTCTGATGGGGAAGAAAACTCTACTGGGGAAATCACGGCGATAACTCCAAAAAATCTGAACTATGAAATCTTGTAATGCCGACATAACAGCGACCTGAGAAGGACTCAGCTGGGGAAAAGAGAAGCTCAACCAAGCAACTCATCTAGGGGTCGACATGATAGGATGAACACGATCACTGCTCGCCTTGCTCCCCAAATCCGACTATCCGAACATCTTCCTGAATCATAATCTCAATTATCTGCAGGGGAAAACAAACATCTGAAACCAACGAGGTAACCAACCTGGTTTATGTTTCTGAATACGTATGTTCGATAATGACGTAATGTTTCCATATAGCATGGAAATGCTACGTATTTTGAAACTGAAATGCAAGTATGATGCAAATATGATGATACATGCAATATGCTAATACAGGCTCGGGCTGCTGGAGAAAGTCGGGTACAGAAAACCATTTCAGCAAAATAAATGCTGAAGACGAAGCCAACTCCGCTGGGGATAAACCGGATATCACAGAATTATTCCAGCAAAATAAATGCTGGAAGAGTAGCATCAACTCCGCTGGGGAATTTGGGAACTTAACCAGACACCTCATTGAAGTAACACCCTGCTGGGGAATATAACTCTGCTGGGGAATAGCAGATGTGCCAAGTATGATTGGACTTCTCTGGGGATAGCTCACCCGTGCCACTGAAAAACTGGACTTTTGTTGGAGAAAATAGACGGAGTCTTCCTGCGTACTGATGACGATTGGATTTGGAAACTGATGCGCCAACACGGATGGGCCTCACAGTGATCGCCAACATGGATTTGGGTGAAGAATCGGAAGACCGTAACATGACTTCCCGACATTCGTCTCACACTTTAAGATTGACTAAATCTACTCGAATAGCTCTGAGTAGCTCTGATGATACGGAGAAGAACAATTCCTTCGCTTCTGATATGCCCCGGTCTGTGGGACCTCTGTGGGGATAGTCCTCAAAAGGGAATCTGAACATTTGTACCCCGTTGGTCTGATATGAACTGCCCCAACATTCTGAACTTCGGAGAAATACTTCACACCAAATGCCCCTCGAGTAAAGAATAACTTCTGCGCTCTTAAGATGGCCTGCCCCTGATTGCAATGACTTTGCCCCTGATTAGCTGATCCAGAGCAGTACCTCCAACTACGAGAGATTTACCGAATCTCGACCTGATTGCCCTAGAGTAACTGACTTTGAATGGCTGACCTGACTGGGGAGCACTTAATGGCTTGCCCCGGCTTGCGGAGCATTCGGGCGCTCTGCATTCTATCCTGACCATACTTTCCACTGTAGGAAACTTTTCTGCTGTCAAGCGCTTACTCGCAAGTAAAACAAGTTGTTATGCATAAAAGATATAATAATGCAACGCATATGACAGTTTTGACATCCAATCTGTTCACCGGGAAAAGGAAAAACATTTCATGGCATGTAATGCACAAAACATTTGTCAAGGATATCAATATCAGTACCAACATGGCATGAGGAACCCTTTCAGGAGTCAGAATCGACGCGACCTTTACCAAAGTATGCTTTCGAAACAACCTGCTTCAATTAGGACTTTTGAAGGTTATAACGTGGTCAGGTTCACGGTTTTGAAGGAAAGGATAAAGGCTCAAAGTTTATTTTAACCCACCCGTTCTCCTTGATGTTCTCCGATCCTATGTTCAGCTAATTCGACCTTAGCACTCACCTCTCAGAGGCTGAAAGATAGGAGTGATAGTTCGAGAAATTATGATTGTTGGGAGTGACAGCCACTCACCTTTCGTCTTTGACACTTGAGGTCACACGACTCGTATTTCATTTGAGGATTTTTCCATCCTAACTTTTGCCTGGACTGACTCTTTTGAGTTCTTTTGGTTTTTTGAGTCCAGCGGGATGCCCTCATTTTTGCCTAAGTCAATTGTTTTCTTTTCTTGACTTAGCGGGCTTTTGATTTTTTCTCTTTTTTTTTTAACACGAGTCGTGTGACACTGGTTGTCTGACTCTTTGGGAAATAATGTGACTGTTTCACTCTTGAAATCTAACCGTTGCGGTTTTTTAGGCACAACCTCTAGAGGTGTGACTGATCCTCGAACGGACACTCCTTTTGCAACTTGAACGCTCGGTCAAATTAGCTAACACCTACCCTGCCCCAGGTTAAGATTGAGGGTTTTTCATTCACAGAAAGAAACTCCTACTACAAGGCTCAAAGGGGTTGACAAGGGATTATCTTCCTTATATCTCCGGTGTTTAGGGATTTGAAACAATGCCTGTACATCATCAGCAGGTTTTGTTTCAAAAAGCATACAATCGGAATTTTGTATGTCGTTCATTTTCGTCATCCTCCCCGGATTCCTCTTAACCAGGCGTTGGACATTTGTAAAAACAATTAGTGAACACGAATGGATTTAATCAAAACATGCATATTTATTTCATTATCATCAATTGAATGGAAACAACAAGTTTTACAAACAAGATTGCATTTTAAACAGGAAAGAAACTACAAACGTAAAGAAATGACAAGATAAAACAAAGACAAATGCCAGCTTCCGAGAACCGGGCTTTCACATCTGTCCTGCTGCTGAACCAGCTATCTTCATAATCAGTTATTAGAGGCAGCCTGCCACTGTTCTGATCTACTTTTAACGGCCCACCCAAACTATAGAACTCCTCATTGCCCACCATACTCCAGCCTATTCATGGTTTGGCATTGGTTGTTGTGTAATATTGGGCCCTTCCGTACCAAAATTAATAGCAGTGCTATCAAGCAAATCTTGCACTTTATGCTTGAAAGCGTGGCAGTTTTCGATATTATGGCCGGGTGCCCCAGAGTGGAATTCACAATGCTCATTAGCGTTATAACTGGGTGGGGGGATCCCTGTCGGAGGAGCCATCGTTCTTTTCTCGCCCAACTGTAACCGTAACAAATTCTGAAGAAGCTCAGGGTACGATACTGGCGGCGGATCAAATACCCTTTCCGGCTTCCCGTTCTGAATTCTTTGCTGAGCCGGATGTTGTTGCCCCTGCTGCTGCGGCTGTTGCTGATGTTGCGCGGGGATTGTCACACTTGCAACTTGTTGCGGTTGGTATTGCCTCCATCCCCTATTTCTTCCCCGAGAGCTACATACCGAATTGGCATCTTCCTGTTTTCTACCCCCGAAAGCTTTCTTATTGCTTCCAGCTGAAGCAGACTCTCCCGCTTGAATCTTACCGATTTTTATCCCGTTTTCTATACGCTCCCCCATCAGGATCAACTCAGAGAAGGTACTCATTGAGAAGTTGAGCAGCCGGTCATAGTACATTCCTGGGAATGTCCCTACGAACAAGTCCATCATTTCACGCTCCACCATAGGAGGTTGTACTCTGGCAGCCAAATCACGCCATCTCTAGGCGTATTCTTTGAAGCTTTCACTGGGCTTCTGAGAGAGGCTTTGCAGCTGAACCTGGTTAGGGGTGAGATCGCTGTTGTATTGGTAATGCTTCACGAAAGCTTCCGCTAGCTCTTTCCAGCTTTTTATCTGTGTTGGCTCTAGGCTCATATACCATTCCAGCGACGGCCCTGACAAGCTGTCCTGGAAGAAATGCATGAGCATCTTTTCGTCGTCTGAATACGCGGACATCCTCCTGTAAAATGAACGAACATGTACCCTCGGGCACGTGTCCCCTTTATATTTATCAAAAGATGGCGCTTTGAATTTCAGAGGTACCCTCAACCCTGGTACCAATCCCATATTGGACATATCCAGCCCAAGAGCATTCTGGCTGGCTAACCCGTTCACTTTCTCTTCTAGCAATCTCATCCGATGGTTGTCATCCCTGGCTCTTTCATAACCCTCGTTATGACCAGAGAACACATCCTCCTGACGATCCTCCCAGCGAGGTACTGCATCGTATCCAACATAATCTGCATCACGGCCCGGACCCGTTTGGAAGTACCTGGGGTCATACCTCAGATTGCCCGTCTCTTGAGCGTTGTATGCGCTAGTTCCATATCCACGATTACCATAACCATAGTCACCAAACCCAGCCTTGGTGCCAACAATGTTGCCATACCCCATGTTCACACCATTGAAGCCCTGGTTACCATTAATACCATTCATTCCGACATTCTCAACGCCCCCATTGAAACCCTGGTTGACATTACCCACAAATACCCCAGCAGTATCTGCATTGGCATTCATATTACCGGTGTTCCCACCTCCACCTACAGGACCAGTTTCTCCAGCATTCAAACCGTTTACGGGAATAACATCAGCACTTTGACGATTCTCAACTCGGGGAGAAGCAACAATATTTTCACCATGCGGTGTCCCGTTGTTTTCAGCCCGTGCGACTATCGGTTGAACCAGATTCTGCAGCTGCTCTTGTCCCTTGGCGATGGTCTCCATGGTTTGCATGAGCAGGGCCATCCTGTCACGCATCTCTTGCATTTCACTCTGCATGTTGTCCATGATCTTCTTGTGATTAGTTCTGGTAGAGTAACGGTGGACCCGCTTTTCTGCAATCCTGAAAATACCTCATCATCCGCAAGGGCAATCAAACTCAATATAGAAATTACATCAGGAGTGGGTAGCTTATACGCAACTGTCTTCCGCACACTACCCATATCAACAATCAGAAGTCCGGAGCACTAGAACAGGGAAGTATGTAATGCACCTGCAGCACAGACACACGTTAATGAAATGCAATGATAAATGGGTATGCAAACAATGCAATGCAAACAGCTGCAACAGGGGATCAAGTGCCCTGAATAAGAAGCCCAAGTCACACCAAGAACAGGTCTCAGACAGACCCTCCAATACTCATCAAACCCTGGTCTCAGACAGACCTCACAAAGAACTCCAGCCTGGTCTCGGATAGACCCAATAATATAACCCACACCTGGTCTCTGACAGACCTAGTAACAGTCCATAAAATATCCACAATCCTGTATCTCATGAGAAATAAACCGGTAGTCTGAAGGTCAAGTTACCTGCATGCCCCAAGTCCCTCTCACAGGTAGATGTCCCTATAACTGGCACAAGGTACGGCATCCTATGCGGTCGTCGGCGTCACAGACTTTCAGGGTTGATGATACGATTCCCAGAAGGAGTGGCATCATCAAGTCCTGAAGAGGCCTCACTTAGCCAACTTCCAAATGATTGGTCCCCGGAGTCGACGATCCAACTAACCAACAGCCCACTGCACCCAAAGGGTGAAACAGGAAGTCAACCAGAAGGACCTCGTCCGAGCGTAGATTTCGCGGAAAGCTAGTACATGCAAAGCATGCACACCCCCACTAATCTCTACTCTAATTCTAGGTGCACTCAAGCCCAGGTCCGGCTTATCTCTCAATCATAGAACCCCCATCAAACCCACAATACAGCAATAATAATGATAATAAAATGCTGAAATGTAAATACAGAAATGTAAATCCATACAAAGCCCACGACGGGAAAACAAGCGCTAGGATTGACTCGCGTAGGGAACCGTTGGAGTCCCCAGCTGCTGGGGATGACCCAGGCAGCTAGGAAGAAAATCCAAGTATTTGGCTCCTTTACCCTCAGAGTCTAGGTCATTGACTCATTCCCTAGTCAGAGGTGGATATCGATGAATTTAATCCCCAACAGAGTCGCCAGCTGTCGCTACTGCGAAAATCAGCGCCGGCAATACAGAAGAGTCGCCACCGTGCGTTATTTATCCCAAAGGAGGGAAAGGAAACACTCGAAGTAAACCTAACGCAAAGACGGGAAAAGGTATGGTCATCGCAACCAAAACCTGGATTCGGGAGTCGGTTACGCAAGGGGAAGGTATTAGCACCCCTCACGTCTGTCGTACTCGACGGGATCCACGCTTGCTTGTTTGTACGGATTACACTTCTATCTAAACTAAAGGATGAGGTCTGAAAAGAAAACATGACTCGGCAAAGCATCGCACTTTATGCCTACGTATTCCCGTCTGGAACGAGAAATCAGAGTCAACGTAGTTCGCCTAACTACGGGTGAAGGTGGGGAAGGTTGCTCGCTAGGATATCGCATCCTATGCCTACGTACTTCCACACTGCATGGAAGATCAGAGCAAACGTAGTTCGGGCTACGCACGACGCAAGCTGTTCAAATGTCTTTTATGAAAAATATCACCTTAAACAAGGGTTTTCTTATTGCAAAAAGGTTGATGTTTGTTCAAATCTTTTGATGGAAGAAATGAATTGATTTTGCTATAACCTTTATTAATGTTTTTCTGTTGTTTTGAAGAAAGAAGAGATGACACTCTACAAATCCTAGGGTTGAAAAGGGAATAAAATCTACCCTAATGTTATCATACATGGGTTAGCTCCTAATGTCTATCACATTCTACCTTGCACAAGGAAGAATGGAAGTCCTACGGGAAAGGAAAACGAAAGGAAGAAACAGAAATACAAGTAATAACCGCATACAAGTGAACATGAATATAGCAATGGTAAATGCAATGCAAAGGAGGGAGGAAGGTTCATCTCAACCTCAAGCCCATTCATGGATGGAATAAGAAAATATCAAGTGATCATAAGCAAAGAATCGAGTGAAAACTCCGAATGAAACGCGTAATCCACTATTTGGAATCGCAACGTGCTATCATGCAAACAAGTCGATAATTGGGCAAGCTACACATACAAATAACAGCCACCTAAGGGTCTTCCAATACCTCTAACCTATCTACAATAAGAAATATAAACCACGGCGTTCACCACACAAACACAAATCGGCCGTTGGAGCCTTAACAAAAATAAAGTCCGTTCGGAAGTCCAAATTACAAGTTCGACTACAAAACATAAGAAAAATAGCAAAAGTGCTAAAAAAAAATCAAATAAAAATCTCCCATTACCTACATCAATCCACAAACCAGGGGTGAGAGATACCATAAAAATATCCACAATGAAATGGTCAAACAAGATGAAAACAATGCAAGATATCTCATGTATACCAAAGGAAAGATTAAAATGGAGCATGTTAAAGAAAGCATCCAAAACCAATTAAAATGGTACAATAAAATTCCCACAAAAATACATCACAATACCTCATCATGTGTAGAATACCCCTGCAAAATCTTTGACGTTTAAACAATGTTTTGATAGGTCAAACAAAATTCACAAAATGATAGCACCAGCATTGCTAATTTTTTGACAACTAAAATGTAAAAAAATCTAATAAAATGAAGAAAAATGGAAAAAATATGGTTCCAATTCTGTAAAATTCCAGACATCTTTAGGATTACGCAGAAAAAAATGGGGATCAAAAAGACTAATTTTCCTATTTTTTATGGTATTTAGAAGTCAGCATATAAAACAGAAAAAATAAAAGAAACATGGCAATAGGAAAATAAAAGAAAATAACATGAATAAATAAAAGTGGCATGAGGCTTATGTGGCCGATTGCGTGGCGCAGTGAGAGGCGTTGGATGAATGGAAGAAACCTTGACTTGGAAATGCATCCGACGGTGTTAACACCTTCTTCTCCAAATCAAATTTTTCCACTTTGTGAATAGTAACCCGCAGCTCCATGAACATGAGTTTTTTGCTACTTTGAAGCACCATAACTCCATCAATAATTATCCGTTTCGCACAAAATTTTGGTCAAACTTGAAGGAAAAAAAATCAAGGAATCCAAATATGGTCTTAGATTTTCTTGAAACTCTCTCTAACTCCCAAAACGTGGCACCTCAAGAAAAACTAAAGAACCAAAAATTGTCATAAAACCCATCTTTTTTGTACTAGAATCCATGTAGGAGATGAGAGCAATGTAATGCAACAACAATAATGCAAGAAAGACTCATAAATCATGAGTTATGTCGAATTCTTTATACCTCTGAAAAATGGCTTATGGAGCTTCACTCGATCACCAATTCTTTGAGAAAATGATGTGGACACGTCCTATAATTGATGAGGAAGGTGTTTGGATGGAAAGAAAGGAGTGAATTGATGGAAAACAAAAAATCAATTTTCACTTGGAGCTCACTTTAATGGAGTTGTGTAGCTTGGTTCATGCATCAATTATGGCCAAAAAAGTGTTGAATCAATTGTAAGAATGATACGGAATGTATTTGCAATGGTGGAATGAACCAAAAGTGGGAGAAAAATGGAATTGAAAATTTGAGTTTTCAAGTGTAGAAAAATGTGGGAAAAATGGAAAAATGGTGAAGAGAAAAATGAAGATTCAATATGATTTGCAAATGGAGAAAATAGATTCAACATCAACTATCACCAACCTTTACTCTTAATGATCTCAATCCAATATATAGGAGAGCATGGAAAGATCTAGAGACTTCTAGCTCAATCCAAGATGATTCTAGAAACTTCAAGAATTTCTCATGATATGGTATTTTAATGTCTCATGATATCTCACTTCAATCCACTAACAGCCCCTTAACCACCTTTTAAAATCTCTTTTCATGACAAATTGGAGTGATACGAGTGAAAAACAAGGGATTCCTTTGCCTTATGTTGAGTTTCTCACATGTACCTTATTATGCAAGTAATGGAATTACAAAGCAAGTCCATTTTTAAACCCTCAAACCAAAATTGTGGCTGAACCAAAGTCTTTAAAATGTTGTTTAGACTCAATTTGATATATTACATGACCCATTTTGGATTTGTAGATTGCCCAAACCAATTTCCAACTTGAACTTTTTCAACTTATGTCCATTTTTAAGACATTTTCACCACCTTTTGTCAATTCTTGTTCCATGCATTTCCAAACTTTCATGACCTCTTTTCTAGACTTAAAATGCCATTTTGAGCAACTTTGATATTGTGAAGTTTTTCATTTGAGGATTGGAAATAGGAGATATGGCCTTTGCTTAAAATGACCTATAATCACCAAATGACCAAAATACCCTTGTCTTGTACAAACTATATGTTGAGTTCTGAAAATCAGGTGAAGTCATACAATACCTTTTTGGAAAGGGGAGACCATGAGGAACAACTTTTATGTTTGCCAAGAATTCATTTGAAAACTCCTTGAAGGTCAAAAGTTGCTTGGAAGACAGACAACTTTCACAGACAAATTTCAGTGCCCTCAGATGACCTGAGTAGTCTTGAATATGAATGAAACCCCTTGAATATGCCTCTTGAAACAAGAATAACACTTGATCCCCTGATTAAGATTAGCTTGCCTATGCTATGCAATGCAGATGAATACACTATGTACATGATGACAATGCAAATGACTATGCAATTGAAACATAAACCTAGGTTAGAAAAAGGTTGGGCAAATTTTGGGGTGCAACAACCCGCTCACAGTGGAATCATCTTTTCCTCAACGAAGTTGCCATACTTTCCTCAGGAGATTGCCACATTCTCCCCAAGAATTCAAGATACTTTCCCCAGGGAAGCTGATGTGCTTTTCCCAGGAAGTTGTTACACTTTCTCCATAAAGCTGCCTAGCTCCACATTTTCCCCAATAAAGCGGATATTTATTTTATCCCCGAAAGTCTCTAATCCTAAGATGACTCTCTCAGTGAACAGGTCTTCTTTGGTAAGAATGTAGATTCATGATGGCAATCCCTCCAATGAAGTCATGATATCTTATGCCCAAGTGGAATTTTTGTTCTCCCCAGAGAATTCGGAACCTTGAAGCAAGATTTGGTTCTGCCATCAGCTTTTCCTGTCCCTTGACAGATATACTGTTGCAGAGGTCGTCGGGTATCCCCGTCAAGATGTTTATTTCATCTCCCGCTTCCTCCTCTCGTCTGTTTTGTCAGCATGTGCATTAGCATAAGCATAAACACAAGCATACGCATTTCATTTTCATACGCAGTGACATACGCATTAGCATCTGCATGTTTGCTAATGTCGTTGTCTTTCGTCGCTACTTTGGTCGTGGTTACTGCCGAGTAACTGGGTTTGTCTGCTCTCTCCAAGTAGATCATCAACCTTAAGCATTAAAATACCTACTTTTTTCAGTTTTCCCACAGAGTTCAACTCTTGTGGATGATGGCTATTTAAGTTATCTTTTCCGCGCTAGGATAAGATAATCCCCATTTGAGTTCATTTTCTCAATGGAGTCTTATTTGACAGTTTCTTTCTAGCTCGATTCTAGATTGAACCTCGGCCCCGTCGTTCGTCGAGCCTACTTGGACGTGCGTTTATTTTGCACTATATTTCAAGAAGAGCCTCTTACAACACCTCTGCAGATAAGCGACGGTTCTCATCCGAGAAGCTTATCATTACATATTTACAACAGACAAGTGATTGTTCTCATCCGAGAAGCTTATCTTTATATCCTTACACTGACATGTGACAGTTCTCATTCGAGAAGCTTATCATTACATCCTTACAACATTGACAAGCGACGGTTCTCGTCTGAGAAGCTTATCATTATATCTTACAACACTAACAAGCAATGGTTCTCGCCCGAGAAGCTTATCATTACATCTTTACAATACTGACAAGTGACGGTTCTCGTCCAAGAAGCTTATCATTACATCTTTACAATACTGACAAGCGTCTGAGAAGCTTATCATTACATCTTTACAATACAGACAAGCAACGGTTCTCGTCCGAGAAGCTTATCATTACATCTTACAATACAGACAAGCAACGGTTCTCGTTCGATAAGCTTATCATTACATCTTACAATACAGACAAGTGATGGTTCTCGTCCGAGAAGCTTATCATCATTACATTTTACAACCTCGACAAGCAACAGTTCTCATCCAAGAAGTTTATCATTTCCACCCTTGTAAATAAGCGGCAGTTCTCGCTTGAGAAGCTTATCCTATCCTCATCATGACTAGCAGCAAGTGGCCATCTCCATCAAGAAGCTGATTTCCATTTCCCTTTCATCTTGAAGCATGGGGAGGTTTATTTTACCCTTTAGTAAAAGAAGAAATTGAGACCTATTCAGGGCACCAGACCTTGAAGCGTGGAGAGGTTTATTTTACCCTTTAGTAAAAGAAGAAACTGAGACCTATTCAGGGCACCGGACCTTGAAGCGTGGGGAGGTTTATTTTACCCTTTAGTAAAAGAAGAAACTGAGACCTATTCAAGGCACCAGACCTTGAAGTGCGGGGAAGTTTATTTACCCTTTCTAAATGAATCATTTAGTTAAAGAAGAAGCTGAATCATATTTGGATCATAGAAGCTTATCAATTATTGCATTTGTTATCCCCAGATGAGCGACAAGCTCTTTATTTGAGAAGCTTATCCATTTATTTTGGCATGTAAGTCCCTTCTGGCGATAAGTGGCAGTTCTCTCTCGAGAAACTTATCAGGGCATTCTCCCATTGAAGTCTATTTATTTTGGCATACAACAGGTTTTTTTTACCCTGTATCTTTTCTGATGGTTCCCGAAGACCCCGTTGATCTCTTCGTTTAAGGAATTTCCCGAAGTTTGGATGTTATTCTCGCTTGAAGACTCCAGTATTTTTGCTTACCTGATCCTACCGCCGTGCGGATCCTGTCTTACCTTTTCATCCTAGAGTGTTAGCCGGTCATGCCTGAACATGTTGAGCAGCTTACTCTTGGATATTTCCCCAGTGGAGGTCGTCTCGTTGGTGCCATATCCATGAGGATTCCTTCCGTTATTTCTAAAGTGGAAACTAATCGTGCTTGAACCTGTTGGTCCACCGCTTTAAATTTCCCCGGTTTTGTGCTGTTTCCTTAGTGCGGTTGTCTTCCCCAGTGTGTGGTTGCTCGTTGCGTCGTTCCCCTGTGTCGTCGTTTCGTCTGCATTTCCGCATTTTACCATTTCCATCATATGCATCATATTTGTATCATGGCATCGTCAGCATTATAGTCCATTTCCGTTTTGTCCATCGCATTGCACATCTCTGCATCTAAGGGCAAATTTTTTGGTTATTTGTATTTAAATCCCTTTCACCATGATTTCTCGAGCTTTCGTTGCTCAAATCATCCGGTGAAGTTATTTAAATAGGGGCAACTGTCATACCCAAAATTTTATCCTTAGATTATTAGGCTCATTTCGCATTTCATTTTGTTCTGTATATCGTTTTAACTAACCGCTAACCGGTTTGCTCAGTCTGTTTGTTTTGAAGGAAAAATAACATTGTGTACGCTTTAATTCATGAAGTGCAAACGTATCGTCAATCTGTTGATGATTACAGAGTCAATTTATCCTCAGAGATTCCCCAAGCAACTGGGTTTTCCTGTCACTCGATTCACAAGACGTTTGCCTTAAGATGGGTTGAATTTTATGACAATATTGACGACAGATTCCTCTTGACACAGTACATCGTTATTCGAGAATCGGGATTTAGTCGTCAGTTGGATTTTGAAATGTTGTTTGATTCATAAACCATATGGAGTTGAGGGTGTTGAAATATAAATGAATTTGGGGTTGAATCGGTGCGAAAATCTGTTTCAAGGAATTTATTCTGACAAGCGCACGCTTTCATTTTTTTCTCTCTCTGCTGGTTACGAGCTAATTTTTAGAGGAACAGTGGAATTTCGATTTGCATTGAATTCATAATAAATATCAGTTGGTTTGATCACAAGTGTCAATTAAATCGATTCAGGTTACAATGTCAAGTTTACTCAAGATACGATTTGGATTTAAAATGCGGAAGAAAGTTCATTTTTGCCACGAATTTGGAGTTATCTGTTTATCTATTCAAGGCCATATTCACACAATTTTTATTACCGAGTACGGGTTAATTCTTTCAAGGCTCGGTGGAACTCGTAATTTGCATTGGATATCAGTTGGGTTTCCAGTATTGTGCATGCCATTAGTTGCCGACTTCGGATAGTGAAATGTCAAGTTTATTCAAAAAGGAATACGGATTAAATTTAGTCAAAAAAATCAAAGTTTTATTAAAGACTGAATTTATTCAATTTCCAGACCATTTTTTATTACAACATTTATCCAGGAATTTACATTTTTAAGATTACAGAATTACAAATTAATTCCAAAAATCCTAAATTTGTCCTAAACGATATGATTCGGAAGTTCTTCACATCCGATTCTTCATTATCTTCGAATATTCGAACCTGCAAAAACAAGGCAATGTCAGAATTATTATTCAGTGAGATTAATTTAATTTTATCAAAAATGGTTTTTAGTTGTTTCGACGCCCTCAGAAAATTCTCATCACTGGGCATGTCAAGAGGGTAACAAAAACATTATGTCGCCAGCTCCCGATTCCATTTTCCGACCTCGGCAACAATCCGGTAATGTCTGTTCTTCGAGAGAGAGAGAGAGAGAGAGAGAGAAACGTATTTTGGAAAAATTGATTTTTGCAGCCAAACGGTTCCTTAAGGAAAAATCCAACAGTCATATCCAAAGTCCAAAAATCTAGCAAACAAATCCGGATATCCAAAATCACAAAAGTCCATATCCAAATCATATCACAATGCAGATCGCATAAAAAAACGTGAAATCAGGATGTTATCATAATAAAACAAAATCTCAGATTATATCGTCAGGGTTTAAACAAATCCGCGGATACTCAGTTTATTTCAAAATAAAATCAAAACAAAAAAATAACGTAAATCCGTATGATCCAGGCCCAGAAAAGAGAAGGAAAAAGTGCTTAAAACCAACAATAGAAGATGATAAAAGGGGACAAAAGATTTTTAAAACCCTAAAAAAGGAATCATCATCATTCATCCAAAACGGTTAAAAACTGAAGGATCCAACATCACAAACAAAATCTGCGGCCGCAAACCCTATAGAAAATCACCGTCAACAATCAAACACCACCATCAAGATCCGTCCGAAACCATCTAGCCTCAGAGGATTCTCATCATCGGCCATCAAACTCATAAGCATTATCAAGTCGAACACGGAAAAACCATCCGCGGCCTCAAAATCCCAACGGAAACCAACAAAAAAACATCAGAAATCCAAAAAACCGTGAATCATCATCATCATTGTTCAAAGATTAAAACCCATCACGAAGAACATCACAACCAAACGTAAGACTTTACAATATCATGATTTTGTTGATGTTTTTTTTCTTTTTTTGTCCAGATGTAACCGAACAAGAAGAAGAAATAATAATAAGAAGAAAGACATGCAAAACCGTGAGAGCAGAGAGAGGAGAAAAAGTTTGCAGAAGAACTACACTCTGGGGGCGCCGCGAATGCCACAAGGAGATTAGGGTTAAAACCCTAATCCCCCCCCCCCACTCTTAGCCATTTATATGACCCGGGTTGGGTCCGGGATGTGGTGACCCGACCCAACTCACTTGCTTTATTTTTATTTTTATTTTTTTGTTTTTATTTTAGTTTGTTTTTAATAAAAAAACTAACCCTAATAAAATTAACCTTTTTTTTTTATAAACTCTAAACTTTTTTTAAAAATAAAAAAAGTAACTTTCTTTTCTTAAAAATTAAAAATTAACATTTTTTTTTATTAAAAATTGCCTTCTTTTTTTAGTTTAAAATAAGCTTTTTTAATCTAACACTTTTTTTAAAAAAATATATATAAAAATCTGTTCTTTTTTAAAAAAATTTAAAAATCTAATTTTTTAAAATTAACTTAACTCTTTTCCTAAATTTTAATTCTAACAATTTCTTTTTCAAAATTAAAAACTAATCTTTCTTAATTAAATTCTAGTTTTTTAAAAAATAAATTTCTAACACTTTGTTCAAATAAAATTAACTTATTTTTCTAACACTTTTATTCTAACATTCGTGTAATTTAACCCTTATCTAATTTCTATTTATTTTTATCATTCTCAATTTCTATCTTTCGTTCCTATTATCATGAACTTGTTTACTATCCTTTCCTTTCTTTTTGTATCTATTTTTATTATTGTATATTATTTAACAGTGTTCTTATCCTATCACTCACGCTTGTATATTATTTCAACATCATCATAAATTATTAATTTCACTTGTTATTATATTTTTATCATTTTCCCCTCCGAAGGAAAGGTTTAGCCGTTTGACCGCCGTGTCAATAGTCCTTAACCTTTGCCTCTTTCACCTTTCAAACCCTAAATGCTTAAGCGTCCCTCCGTGGACAATTTTACCCTTTACCCTAGCATTAGGATAAGGAGTCGCCGCCCTCCATATTAGGTTTCCCACAGTGGAATACCTAGCTTACCCTTTTCAATGCAACTTTACAACGTAGAGATAGGAGTCGCCGCACTCCAAATAAGCGCTTCCCTATGAATGTTTACATCCCCTTGGAACCTTGACCACAGTCAAGAAGCTTCTCTTCCTCCCTTTCGAGGGGAACTACGATTACTCTGATTCCATCCCCTACCTCGGATACGTAGGCACAAGATGCGAGTCTTGGCGAGTAAACTTAGGACTAACCCTTAGGTCTTTCTCTTTAACCTTTAACCCTTAGCATACCCTTAAGCAGATAACTTTAGCAATAACACATTAAAACAAGAGGTTCCTGTAGAGTACTACATAAGTTTAGGATGCTAATACCTTCCCTAAGCTTAACCAACCCCGAACCCTAGATCTTTCCCCGCATCGTGTTTACGATGCAAAAATAGGTTTTTCCTTTCTTTAACCTTTCCTTCGGATAAATCAAAGACCGGTTGTGAATCAAAGATTTGTGATTCAAATTAATTAATAATTTGATATCCTATTCTCACCACAACAGTCACCCTCTTCATGTGTCACACCATGACAGAGTTTAGTTTGTAGAGGTAAAGCTAATATGCTCCGCGTATGCCTTGGTTTATTGAGATCTCTATTTCATGTTTTATGTTTAATATTGTTTTGGAGTTGTCTGTGCTGATTTGGAAGTTCTGATAAGTGCTTTCCTATATTTAATCAGGCATGTGTTGAATATGATTGTGTTAACGTGTATTAATAATCCAATATGAATTGGCCTAAATGCCAGAAAAGCTGCCATGACCGGAGTCACTTGACACAACCACTTGCTTCAATGTTTGTCTGGTTTCTGACCATCACCTGCAAATTGACATGCTTTCAGATTATGACCAGAACAGCTAAAGCTCGACAGATCCTTTCCCGTAAAACCGGACGCCGATAAAGTGGGTGCTCTGTCCTGGCGGCCAGTGCAGAATTTAGCCCAGAAGGTTGGTTCCCTTGCGTCCATGTCTGCCTTCCTATTTCCACGGAGTCACCAAAAAGGTAGGGAGACGACAGGATTTAGTGAGCTGATACTCGCTCAAAAACATCAAAAAAATGAAATGGAAATCCTTGTAACAAATCTTCATGTAAATGTGAACATTACGAAATCCTTGATTATATCTTGTAATAGAGTGACTTGTATTGTATTTGAAAAAAACTTCATCAATGTGAATTGACACCGAATTGTAGAATCATGCATCTATGAGTTTGTTCCTTTATAATGAAATTGCGAAAATGACTTGTGGATCTCAAAGGGAATGAACTTGTGCTCATAACCGAATAAATTCAACATCACTTTGAGTTTGTAAGTTTCCAAATTGAATTCTTATAGGCATTTAGTATCTGGATGAACTAAATTTGGGTTTTAATTTGAACTCGTCAAGAACACATAAAAAACTAATTAACCAAATGAATTTCGGATAGTAAGAAATCTAGCTCGGAGGTCTCTCTTGTGTTTAGAGCAACAAGTAGTTTGTCCTAATCCTCTTGTCTTGATAATCCTTTTTCAATTGGTGACTTTGATTGGAAGACTGTCTTGATAATTTGAGAAGAAAATTTTGACTTTTAAGAAGATGTGGTCACAAGCACTTGTCCGATATATCCTCAGAATAAGAGATCTTAGGGTATCCAACTGAGAGAAGCCATATTACATGCACTTAAAAGTTCATTGTTCCTGCGCAAGCTGGTTAGTCATGGTAAATATGCATACAAGAATTGTGGCCTAAAGATGTTATGCGAGATGATGCACAAAGAGGTGATATCTTATGGGTAAAAAACTTAGGCATGACAGATGCCCCTATTTAAGTTTCTTCTATACGGAGATATGGAGATCAAACTCTTCATCTCGACGTAATAAAAGGGGCTTAAATACAAACATTGCATAAAATGTTTGCCCTAAAATGCCACAAGATGCATATGATAGGCGATGATGTGATATGAAATGCAAGACGAAGATTCTGTGGGGAATGACGCCACAGGGGAGTAACTGTATACAGAAAACACTGAAACACAACTAAAGGATGAAAGACCCAACGAGGAACAACTTAGAAAACGATACTCCACGGGGAATGAGACAAAAGAACACCACTAGGGAAGCTTGAATGACATAGTATCTCCAGCAGAATAAGTATATATATTATTCATTATCAGGAATGTGATAGTTCCAACAACGGGAGAGAAACTTAAACTTGGAGGGAATAACCTACTAATGACTTGTGGTAGCCTGAGCAGAGGCATCCAGTTGAAACAAAGAAATGCACATTACCTACTATCAATCACATGATAGCCTAAGCAAAGGTAATGTTAAAAGGAAAGATGACCTACTACCAATCTTGGTAGCCTAAGCAAGGTATCTATCTAAAATGATATGATATATCACCTACCATTAAACGTATGATGGCTTAGGCAAAGGTAATAATCAAAATAAAATGATCCAGCTTGTCTGGCTAGATGACTTTTCTAGGAACGGTAAATAAACTTCCCCACATTTCAAGGCTGTACGTGGTGAATGGGTCTCGGTTTCTTCTTTAATCAAGTGTTCCACTTGAAAAGGATAAAATACACCTCCTCACACTTCAAGGTTGCATGCCATGAACGGGTCTCAGTTTCTTCTTTAATCAAGTATTCCACTTGAAAAGTATAAAATAAACCTCCCCACACTTCAAGGTTGTATGCCATGAACGAGTCTCAGTTTCTTCTTTAATCAAGTATTCCACTTGAAAAGGATAAAATAAACCTCCCTACACTTCAAGGTTTTATGCCATGAACGGGTCTCAGTTTCTTCCTAGAATGACGAATACTTATGGGAGAGTACCTTCACAGGGGACTGGAATTCCACTAGGGATTTATGACTTCAGCGGGAATCTAAAAGAGATGCAAGCCGGTTAATTTGCAAAATATGTCTTCTTAAGTAAAGAGAAAGATCATCTGGATCTTCATCAAACTTCTCGGAGAGATGCCATTTGATGGAAGCAAATTGAATAGTGGACTCATTGGGGAATACATTCCTGAGGAGCATCTTTGTTGTAGCCGTATGAAACTTTTGTAGTGAAAATTCTCAAATAAAGAGAAATATCTGTAAAGTCATCGACAAACTTCTCTGACGGATTCCCAAAGAGATGCCATTTAATGAAGGACGAGTTGATAATCTTGATAAGCTCATTGGGGATAGAAAAACTATCTTGAGGAGACTGCAATTTGTCATCCAAAATAGAAAACTTGAGAACAAAATAAACTGCTCAAATAAAGAGCTGCCACTTGTTGTTTGGGTATAAATTGCTGAGAAAATATTGTAATACTGCCGCTGAGGTAATATTTAGTCTTTGATGGAGATCTTCAAACATATTCTTCCTGGGGAATCAAAGTGTAAAATAAATGCACGCCCTATTCCAAATTGAAAATCCTGGAGATGTCCAAAATTGTGATTGTCAGGAACAAAAGTTCAATTCAGAAAGTAACTGAAGAGAAACGGTCAAGCAAGACTCTACCCATTGAGGAATGAATTCAAATGGGGTTTACCTTTATCCAAAAATGGAAAATAAAACTAAAGCAACCATCTTCCACTAGGATCAAACTCAGTGGGGAGTTAGAAAGGTGTGCTCTTTCTGCTTAGGGCTGACGACTATACTTGGAGGGAGAAGACAAACCTGGTCACTTGGGGATAAACACGACCAAAGTGACGGAACAAAGATGCAAAATGCACATGCCATGCTATCTATATGCTATGAATATGCTGACAAAACAACAAGAAAACAGAGATGAAATAAACATCTCAAGCGAAATGGTACTCATCCAAATCTTCACAGATCAAAACATTATCGGGATGGATATATGATCTTGCTTCAGAACTTTCTCTGGGGAATAATATTGGACTTCATTTGCACAATTTTCCAGATAAATCTAGTCATTAGAATCCAAGGATAAAATAAATATCGCTTCATTGGAGCAATCCTCATCTGCAGGGATGAGCTGAATATCCTCTTCAAAGAGAGTCTTACATAAGGACCAGAGCTCGATATTTCTAGGGATGAAATAAACATCCACGAATGTCCCTTTATTATTTATATGTCAAGTAAAACACACGTAAAGATTCTTTGAAATGGTTTTAAACTTGTCCAGAATTTTCTATCATAATAAAACATTTATTTGCACAAGCGGAAAGTAAAAGCAAGGAATTGTTTTAAAAATTCGATTTTTATTTATTGAGTGGTGGTCAGCAAAAGAGCATGACTACAATATATTAATACAAAGTTGGAAAATGATAATAATAATAATGATTACATCAGGGAAATAATAACCCATATCTTCCTAAATTAAACTTGAACTTCCTAAGTGTAAGAGCACAGATTGTGTCTTAGTAATATCTCTATGTTTTGATGATAACATTAATGATAATTTGTATACAAGAATTATACTCTCTAAATTTGTTCTAAACTGTTTTCTACAGGCACAAAAGATTTTAATCTTAAAGAGCAAATTTGATGTGAACAATAAATTCTGAATGGCTCAAGAGCATCTGAAGATTAGAAGAATCTGAAGTATAAGAGCTTAGTTATCAAGATTCTGAAGATACAACACGCTGCATGTATTATCAAGAATCTGAATAAGAGAAGACTCTGAGTGAAGAGACTCTGAATGAGAGAAGACTCTGATCTGAGTGAAGACTCTGATCTAAGAGCATGTTACGCTTCAAGCACACAGCTGCACCAGACTCTGATTCATCAACATCTGAAGAACATATTAGGCTCTGAAGTTTCCAGAAGGTTCTGAAGACTGAAGACTCTGATATTGATTGTTGATCTGAATTATTTGAAGAAGAATATTTTAATATATCCGTTGGAATATGCCAGCAAATCTTTCCTTAATTGGGATAGACAAAATTCTTTGCAAGAATATTATTCCTCTGGTACATTCCTTATATGGTATAATCACAGCTCAGCAGACAATTGCTACACCCACTATTTGTGCGCCGTCTCTC
Organism: Lathyrus sativus; assembly: GCA_963859935.3. Classification (NCBI taxonomy): domain Eukaryota; kingdom Viridiplantae; phylum Streptophyta; class Magnoliopsida; order Fabales; family Fabaceae; genus Lathyrus; species Lathyrus sativus. The sequence goes on from OZ012739.1 coordinate 608,946,087, forward strand.
TGCTGTAATAGTACAAAGGACAGTACTATTTTGATATTGGAAATATTTTTTCTAACGGTAAAATATTCTCTCCAATATTCAAGTGGCTATATAAAGGACATCATAGCTCATTCTTCAAGTGCTGAATCACAACAATATTGACAAGAACTCTCTCACGCTAAAAGCTTTCATATTCTTCACTGTTCATACATTGTTCTAAACTTAGAGAAATAACACAGTTGTGTTTATAGCTTTCATAGAAGCAATTCTTACTCTTTCATTGTATTACATTAATTTGTAAAGAAAGTTTTCCTTAAGAGGATCTAGGTTAGATCAGTAGCTCTTAAGAAGACTAAGAACAGTTGTTCTTAGGTGTGCTATTTGTAATCAGTTGATTTGAATAGTGGATTAAGTCCTTGTTGAGAAAGGCAAATCACTCTTGAAAAGGGTGGACTGGAGTAGTTGAGTTCAACGAACCAGGATAAAAATACTTGTGTTTTTATCTTTAAGTATTTTCTGTCATACTTATTCAACCCCCCCCCCCCCCCTTCTAAGTATTTTCTCACCTTCAGTTGGCATCAGAGCTCCGGTTCTGAGTGTGCATTCGCTTAACCGTGACAGATAAAGATCCAGTGAGAAAAATACTCTGTTATTTATTTGGTTGCTAATATGGGTGATATTCCTACATCAAGCAACAAATATGAAGGAGACAGAATCAGCACCAAACCTCCAATGTTTGATGGAGAAAAATTTGATTATTGGAAGGATAGACTTGAAAGTTTTTTCTTGGGGTATGATGCTGATCTCTGGGATTTAGTCATTGATGGGTATGAACATCCTACTAAGGATGGCAAAAAGATTGATAGAAAATCAATGACTGAGGAGCAGAAGAAAGAATTCAAGAATCATCACAAAGCCAGAACCATACTTCTGAATGCAATCTCGCATACAGAGTATGAGAAAATTACCAACAGAGAAACTGCTCATGATATGTTTGAGTCTCTCAAAATGACTCATGAGGGAAATTCTCAGGTGAAAGAAACAAAGGCTCTGGCGCTGATACAGAAGTATGAAGCGTTCAAAATGGAAGAATCTGAGAACATTGAGACTATGTTTTCCAGATTTCAGATTCTAACAGCTGGGTTGAAAGTTCTGGACAAGGGCTACTCAACATCTGATCATGTCAAGAAGATCATCAGAAGTCTTCCTACCAAATGGAGACCTATGGTGACTGCATTGAAGCTGGCCAAGGATCTGAACAAAATCTCATTAGAAGAACTCATCAGTTCTTTGAGAAGTCATGAGATTGAGCTGGAGGAAGATGAACCCCAGAAGAAAGATAAAGGTAAATCCTTAGCTTTTAAATCTAACAAATCTGTTAAAGCCTTGCAGGTTAATGAAGAAAGCTCTGAGGAATCTTCTTCTGAAGAAGAAGATGAACTATCAATGCTGTCCAGAAGGATCAACAAACTCTGGAAGCACAAAGGGAAGAAGTTCAACAACTTCAGAAGATCTGATCAAAAGAAAGAATCTTCTGGACACAGAAGATCTGGCAAGAAAGAGATCACTTGTTTTGAATGTAAAGAACCTGGACACTACAAGAGTGAATGTCCCAAACTTCAAAAGGAAAAACCCAAAAGGAAGTTTGACAAAAAGAAAAAGGTTTTGATGGCTACATGGGATGACTCAGATGAATCTGAATCATCTTCTGAATCTGAGGAAGAATGTGCAAATGTTGCGCTAATGGCCAACACAGATGATCAAGATGAAGGAACGTCATCATCTGAATCTGAGTCAGAATCAGACTCTGACTCTGAAGAGGTATTTTCTGAACTCTCCAGAGCTGAACTTGTTGAAAGTTTATCTGACATGATGGAAAGCTACAGCAAGATTAAACTCAAATACAAGAAGCTGAAAAGCAATCTTGAATCTGAGATTAATCTTCTGAGAACAGAACTTGTTGAGCAGAAAGAAATAAATTTAAAACTCAAAAATGATTTAGAAACAACTCAACAAGAATCTGATACTGAAACAGAGTCTAGTGAAAATATTTTAGAAAAATATGACTCCAGTTTTAGAAGATTTCTCACTAAAAGCATAGACAGAAGCAAAATGGCTTCTATGATCTATGGTGTTAGTGGGAACAACAGAAGAGGCATTGGATGTGAATCCTCCTCTGGAAGCAATCCAAAGTCTGTTGATAAACTCTTCATCAAGAAGACTCCTCTGTATTCTCATTTCAAGTTTGGTCATCTGAATGATATTAAACATACAAGCTCTGAAAAGAGTACTTATGTGTTTAAGCCAAGGGTTAGCCAGAATAAACACTATGTTGAAAAACAGAAGTTTAGGCAAAACCGCAGAACATCTAACCCCAAAGGACCCAAAAAGATCTGGGTACCTAAAAGCAAAATAATACCTGTTGCAGATATCCTTAGCAGCAAAATCCAGACACCAATCATGGTACCTGGACTCTGGATGCTCACGACATATGACGGGCGAAAGGTCTATGTTCCAAAGCCTGGAACTTAGATCTGGAGGAGACGTGAAATTTGGAGGGAACCAGAGGGGCAAGATCATTGGCTCTGGTACGATAGGTAATGGTAACCTACCCTCTATTTCTAATGTTCTGTTAGTTGAAGGATTGAAACATAATCTATTGTCCATAAGTCAATTAAGTGACAATGGTTATGATATCATCTTTAATCAAAAATGTTGCAAAGCTGTTTGTCAAAAGAATGGCTCAACCTTATTCAGTGGAAAGAGGAAAAACAACATTTACAAAATTAACCTTTCAGAACTTAAAGTTCAAAATGTAAAATGCCTTTTATCTGTGAATGATGAGCAATGGGTCTGGCATAGAAGATTGGAACATATTAATATGAGACGTATATCTCAGATTAATAAACTCAATCTGGTCAGAGGACTCCCTAATCTGAAGTTCAATTCAGATGCTCTGTGTGGCGCATGTCAAAAGGGTAAATTTTCAAAATCCCATTTTAAACCAAAAAATGTTGTTTCCACCTCTAGACCATTGGAATTACTTCACATTGATCTGTTTGGACCAGTGAAAACTGCATCCATCAGAGGCAAGAAGTATGGGTTAGTCATTGTAGATGACTACAGCAGATGGACATGGGTAAAGTTTCTAAAACACAAGGATGAGTCTCATTCTGTGTTCATTGACTTCTGCAATCAAGTCCAGACTGAAAAAGAATGCAAAATTATTAAAGTCAGAAGTGATCATGGTGGCGAATTTGAAAACAAATATTTTGAAAAATATTTTTCTGAAAAGGGAATTGCACATGATTTCTCCTGTCCTAGAACTCCACAACAAAATGGAGTTGTAGAGAGGAAAAATAGAACATTGCAAGAAATGGCCAGAACCATGATCAACGAGACAAATCTGGCAAAACATTTTTGGGCAGAAGCAATAAATACAGCATGTTATATTCAGAACAGAGTGTCTGTAAGACCTCTTTTGGAAAAGACTCCCTTTGAATTGTGGAGAAACAGAAAGCCCAACATTGCTTATTTTCATCCATTTGGATGTATTTGTTATATGCTTAACACTAAAGATCATCTAAACAAGTTTGATTCCAAAGCACAGAAGTGTTTCATGCTTGGTTATTCTGAACGCTCTAAAGGCTACAGAGTATTCAATACTGAAACACAGATTGTGGAAGAATCTATTCATGTTAGATTTGATGATAAGCTTGGTTCTGAAAAGCCAAAGCAAGTTGAAAGTTTTGCAGATAGAGAAGTTATTCTCACAGACTCTGAAGGCTCAGAGGCAAACAAGACTAAAGACAAAGACTCTGAAGAAAATCCAGATGCTACACCTTTAACTTCCCAACTTGACAATCTGCATATTTCTGAAAGACCAACAGTCAGAGGATCTTCTTCCAGAATGAAAGCTTCTCATCCAGAGGATGTGATAATTGGAAAGAAAGATGATCCAATAAGGACAAGAGCATTTCTCAGAACTTCTGAATCTTCCTTCTGTGGCTTAGTGTCAATTATAGAACCTTCATCTGTTGATGAGGCTCTGGAAGATAATGAATGGATTTTAGCTATGCAAGAGGAGCTGAATCAATTCACAAGGAATGAAGTCTGGGATCTGGTTCCAAGACCTAAAGGTTTCAATGTTATTGGAACAAAATGGGTTTTCAGAAATAAACTGAATGAAAAAGGAGAAGTTGAAAGGAACAAAGCAAGACTGGTTGCTCAAGGCTACAGTCAACAAGAAGGCATAGACTACACAGAAACATATGCTCCTGTTGCAAGGTTAGAGTCTATACGCTTGCTTATTTCATTTGCTGCACAACATAACATCACTCTTTATCAGATGGATGTTAAAAGTGCTTTTCTTAATGGAATTATAGAAGAGGAAGTGTATGTCCACCAACCTCCTGGTTTTGAAAATGAAAATTTTCCAGATCATGTTTACAAACTAAAAAAATCTCTTTATGGACTAAAACAAGCTCCCAGAGCTTGGTATGAGAGGTTGAGTAATTTTCTTTTGAAGAAGGATTTCATCAGAGGAAAAGTGGATACCACACTATTTTGTAAAACCATTAAGAAAGATTTGTTGATTTGTCAAATTTATGTAGATGATATTATTTTTGGATCAACAAATATTATGCTTGGAAAGGAGTTTGCTAAATGTATGCAGGAAGAATTTGAGATGAGCATGATGGGAGAACTGAAATTCTTTCTGGGAATCCAAGTAAATCAGACTCCAGAGTGCACCTACATACATCAGACGAAGTATGTTAAAGAGCTTCTGAAGAAGTTTAACATGCTGGATAGCAAAATGGCAAAGACTCCAATGCATCCTACAAGCACTCTAGGTAAGGAAGAGGTAAGTAAGAAGGTAGATCAGAAACTCTACAGAGGTATGATAGGATCTCTTCTTTATTTGACTGCTTCTAGACCAGACATTCTGTTTAGTGTTTGTTTATGTGCTAGATTCCAATCAGATCCTAGAGAATCACACTTAACTGCTGTTAAGAGGATTCTAAGGTATCTGAAAGGTACTGCTAATGTTGGTTTGTGTTACAGAAGATCTGACAAATATTCACTAGTTGGATTCTGTGATGCTGACTATGCTGGAGATAGAGTTGAGCGCAAAAGTACTTCTGGAAGCTGTCAGTTTCTTGGAAGTCATCTGATCTCATGGTACAGCAAGAAGCAACCAACAATTGCACTATCAACCACAGAGGCAGAATACATTGCTGCTGCTGGGTGTTCCACTCAGATGCTCTGGATGAAGAGTCAACTAGAAGATTATCAAATCTATGAGAGTAATCTTTCTATCTTCTGTGACAATACTTCAGCTATATGTTTATCCAAAAATCCAATTTTACACTCTAAGGCTAAACATATAGAGATTAAACATCACTTCATCAGAGACTATGTTCAGAAGGGTGTAATAAATTTAGCCTTTGTTGATACAGATCATCAATGGGCAGATATTTTCACAAAACCCCTTGCTGAAGATAGGTTTAAGTTTATTCTGAAAAATATTTGTATGGATTTTTGTCCAGAGTAATATTTCTCAGAGTCTACTTCTCAGATGCTAAGTGTTTAACACTCTGAAGTATTTCATCTGTTTTGCTTGTTTAATTTATCTGTGATTTATTTTTGTGTGAAACTCTGTACTGACCATCTCAGAGGATCTGAAAGTTGAAAACGTTTCATTTCTTAAGAGTTACAGAATCACATGCAAAGCAAACACGTGTCACTCAGAATCTGAAAAGATGGAGTACACCTACTGACTATGACGTTTAAGGTATTGCTTTGAAAATCTCAATCTGTCTTGATTTTCCCCCAAATGTCATATCATAATTAAAAATGATTACTTTTCATTAAATGCAAACGTGCGTATGTGTCCTATGTATGTCTGTTGTGTTTCCCATGCGTGTTTTATTTTTCTATATAAACCACTCTCACAACATATTCACACTTTTCACATTCTCAACACATATGCGCTTTTGTCTGTTGTTCTCTCTCTTCTCAAACCCTAAAAGAACCCAGAAACCGTCATCTCCTTCTTCATCATCAACAATGGCATCTACATCAAAAGCAGTTACTACCAAAGATTCTACCACTATCATTGAACCAGTACGCACTCTCCTGACTCCTGTTGATTCTCTAGAAGTGTTATGTGAAAGTTTCGTGGATTTGGAAGACCTTGCTGAAAATGGGTTTGATCTGGTTCCTTCAATCAAAGCACAAGGCTGGGATGGTTACTTTGATAGGCTGATGGGTCCTGTGTATCCAAAGTTAGTGAAGGAGTTTTGGATCCATGCATTCGCTACTCCAAAGTTCGTTCATTCTTCTGTGCTGGGTAAGAAGATTGTTATCACTGAAAATCTGATCAGGAAACTCATAGGTTTCACAGCAACTGATGGAGTAACCTCTCTGTCTTCTGCGCGTGAAGACCTGAAGGATGTTTGTCAAGAAATCTGCACTACTGGTGAACCTTGTAAGAAGGTTAAGTTTTTGAAACCCACTTACAAGATTTGGGCTAAGATTTTCTTGAACACCATTTTTCACAGACCCTCCTCAAACTCATCTGACTATGTTAATGCTGAACAACTTTACTTCATGTACTGTTTGCATCAAAACATTCAGATTGATCTTCCTTATCTGTTGTTCAATCATCTGGTATCTCATGTCAAGGAAACAAGGGAAACAGCAAGAGATAAAACTGGAAAAGTCAGATCATGGATTCCTATGGGAAGACTGATTTCAGATATTCTGGTAGAAAACCAACTTGTGGCGCATCTGCAAGAGGCTGGGCTGACAGAAGATCTGAACTTTATCATTGGCTCTGAGATAAATGGCTTAACTCTGAGAAGGATGAAATTGGTTGAAGATTTATCTGAGAAACCAAGGAAAACTAACTCTGAAGAAGTTAGGGGGAGAAGGATTCCTGTTGAGGACTTTCCTCTATTTACCTCAGATGAACCCAGAGAGCTAATAGCTGAGTATGTTGCTTGCTGCATCAGAGATGGTGTTGAGATCCCTGCAAATCTTGTGCAGAAGGAAGGCCAAGTTCTTCCTGATCAGACAAGGGAAAGAAGACGCAAGAGAAAAGCTGATAAAGAAGGTCATCAGAAGAAAAGAAAGCATTCAGATGCTGAGAAGAAGAAGAAAAGAAAGAAGCTGAAGAAGGTTCAACAAAATCCTCCTGCAGCAACTTTTGAAGAGATAAGAGATACTCTGAAACAGGTATTTAACACTGATTCTAATCCTGTTCATCATTCTGCTACCACACCATCTGACTCACCCCTCATATTTAAAAGATCTAGACCATCTGAGACTCATACACCACAACCAACAAACATTCAAACACCACAATCCAAACAAACTCAACAAACAACACCACAACCTCAAAACCCCATCCCAGAATCTACCATTCCAGAGGATGTTCACCCTGAACACTCTGACCAACCTGAAAATCCCATTGATCCTAATGAGATATTGGATATCACACCTTTAAACCGTTCTATCATTTTATCTTCAACTTCTGAAAAATCTAACCAATCTGATACATCATCTGATGATGAATCATCTGGTTTCATTAATGAATGTTTGAATGATCTCAAACAACCTCGTACTGAGAGTGTTTGGAAACAACTTTTTAAATCTCCCACCTCTGATCATCCACCTTCTCCACAAAATTCCCCCACTCAAACTCTCAATCCACAACATCTTGAAATCCAATCCACTCCACAACCAACATCTGAACCACAACCAACATCTGAACCACAACCATCATCTGAACCAACCAACCAACAAACTTCTGAACCACAAATTAACCAACAAACATCTGAACCTCAAACATCTGAACATCCATCTCCACAACCTCAACCTTCTAAACAAACACCACAAACACAACCAACCCAACCCAGAATCCCTGATGAAGCAGAATTGGGATCAAGTGTTTATACTATGTTAAGAAATTTTGACAAGGATAATGTCTCAGACTTTGCTGACATTATGGATGTGTGCATGACTACTATGGATAAAGAGGCTGCTAACGCTGTCTGGAAGAAATATCTTTACAGACTGAATAGGGAGGCTTTGAAAATCAGGACTCAATGTCTTAGATTGTCAAAAGTAAGGTTTGCTGCTTATCAGAAACGGATTAAGAAAAACCCTCCTCCTATTCTTCTTCTAGAAGCTCCTCCACCTCCAGAAATTCCTGCACCCAATGTCACTCAGATTGTTTCAGAATCCACTGTTCCAGAATCTTCTATTTCAGTATCTACAGATCTTCAGAAGGATGTCAAGGAACTAAAGGATTTCATGGTTGATCAAAAGAAGACAAATGAAGAAATGAAAACTTGGATGGCTAAGCAAGATGAGAATTCAGAGAGGATTACAGCACTGCTGCAACTCATCGCTTCTCAACAAGCCTCATCTGCCAAACCTTCTTAATGTTTTTGCACAAGTTTTTCATGCTTTGTTTTGTTTTTGATTGTCTTCTGATATGTTTTGTTTGCTTCTATCTGAATCTGGATGTTATCTTAATGAAAATGATCTTTTGCTTATCTGGATATGTGTTTCTTCTGCATCTTTACTGTCTTTTAAAAATCTTTTTGATTATGACAAAAAGGGGGAGAAACAAAATAGAATCTGATTGTTCAAATCTATAAGCAATTATCTGAACTAAGTCAGACATGTTACTAACATTCTTTGAATCTAATCAGAATCTGACAAATTTATCTAACCAGACTCTGACAAATTTCATTGAAGTTTTTCCTGAGATCTATCTTTTCAGAACCTGATCAAAAATAGCTAAATCTGAGTAAACCAGACTCTGATATCTAAAGACCAGACTCTGATATCTAACCTTGAGTACTATGATCTGAAAGATAACTCAAGACAGGAAATGGCAAGATAAACAACCAAGTGTTCTGAAGTTGTTCATCTGGCATCAAGCTTTAATATGACATCAAGCTTTGGCATCAAGCTTTGACTCTAGAAGTCAAACATATATCAACCAGGATTTGTCAACCAGGCTTCAATCAGGATGTTAATCAGGCTCTGAACCCAAAATGCAATCAGGCTCTGAATCTGAAATGAAATCAGGCTCTGAATCTGAAATATACTCAACCAGAAAGGGAAGTATCTAATTCCATTAGAGTATTCATTTCAGGGGGAGATTGTTAATCTCAGGGGGAGTAATTTTAATTCATTTTTATTGAACAAATTGCTCATGTTTTGTCATCATCAAAAAGGGGGAGATTGTAAGAGCACAGATTGTGTCTTAGTAATATCTCTATGTTTTGATGATAACATTAATGATAATTTGTATACAAGAATTATACTCTCTAAATTTGTTCTAAACTGTTTTCTACAGGCACAAAAGATTTTAATCTTAAAGAGCAAATTTGATGTGAACAATGAATTCTGAATGGCTCAAGAGCATCTGAAGATTAGAAGAATCTGAAGTATAAGAGCTTAGTTATCAAGATTCTGAAGATACAACACGCTGCATGTATTATCAAGAATCTGAATAAGAGAAGACTCTGAGTGAAGAGACTCTGAATGAGAGAAGACTCTGATCTGAGTGAAGACTCTGATCTAAGAGCATGTTACGCTTCAAGCACACAGCTGCACCAGACTCTGATTCATCAACATCTGAAGAACATATTAGGCTCTGAAGTTTCCAGAAGGTTCTGAAGACTGAAGACTCTGATATTGATTGTTGATCTGAATTATTTGAAGAAGAATATTTTAATATATCCGTTGGAATATGCCAGCAAATCTTTCCTTAATTGGGATAGACAAAATTCTCTGCAAGAATATTATTCCTCTGGTACATTCCTTATATGGTATAATCACAGCTCAGCAGACAATTGCTACACCCACTATTTGTGCGCCGTCTCTCTGCTGTAATAGTACAAAGGACAGTACTATTTTGATATTGGAAATATTTTTTCTAACGGTAAAATATTCTCTCCAATATTCAAGTGGCTATATAAAGGACATCATAGCTCATTCTTCAAGTGCTGAATCACAACAATATTGACAAGAACTCTCTCACGCTAAAAGCTTTCATATTCTTCACTGTTCATACATTGTTCTAAACTTAGAGAAATAACACAGTTGTGTTTATAGCTTTCATAGAAGCAATTCTTACTCTTTCATTGTATTACATTAATTTGTAAAGAAAGTTTTCCTTAAGAGGATCTAGGTTAGATCAGTAGCTCTTAAGAAGACTAAGAACAGTTGTTCTTAGGTGTGCTATTTGTAATCAGTTGATTTGAATAGTGGATTAAGTCCTTGTTGAGAAAGGCAAATCACTCTTGAAAAGGGTGGACTGGAGTAGTTGAGTTCAACGAACCAGGATAAAAATACTTGTGTTTTTATCTTTAAGTATTTTCTGTCATACTTATTCAACCCCCCCCCCCCCCTTCTAAGTATTTTCTCACCTTCACTAAGTTCTAAGCGTAATACATCTTGACGACATCTACATTCACCGGGCGAGTGATCTCTTCTCCGTCCATGGTTTCTAACATCAGAGCACCTCCTGAGAACACTTTCTTAACCACATATGGATCTTCGTAGTTCGGATCCCATTTTCCTCGAGTATCAGTGAGGAATGATTGAATCTTCTTGAGCACAAGGTCACCTTATTTAAACTTGTGGGGTCGAACCTTCTTGTCGAACACCTTCTTCATTCTTTGTTGGTATAATTGCCCATGACACAATGTCTTCATTCTCTTTTCTTCAATCAGGTTTAGTTGGTTGTAACGGCTTTGACACCATTCAGCCTCTGATAACTTCACTTCCATCAAAACTTTCATAGAAGAAATCTCAACTTCTAATGGGAGTGCAACTTCCATACCGTAAATAAGTGAAAATGGAGTTACCCCTGTCGACATGCGTACCGAAGTACGGTATCCATGTAAAGAAAATGGGAGAATTTCATGCCAGTCTTTGTACGTGACAACCATCTTTTGAACAATCTTCTTAATATTCTTGTTGGCGGGTTCAACGGCCCCATTCATCTTCGGTTTGTAAGGGGAAGAGTTATGATGCTCAATCCTGAACTCTTCACATAGCTTTTTCATCATCTTATTGTTCAAGTTGGACCCATTTTCTGTAATAATCTTGCTTGGTACACCATATTTGCAGATGCGTTGATTCTTGATAAACTTAACAACCATGTGTCTAGTCACATTAGCATAAAAAGCTGCTTCGACCCATTTAGTGAAATAGTCAATTTCCACTAGGATGAGATGACGTTAAGTAGAGTTGGAGGTACGTGAATCTTGTATGAATAAATCTGACATTTGTGACATTTCTTAGCAAACTTATAACAGCTGGACTCCATTGTAATCCAATAGTAGCCATCTCTCAGGAGTTTCTTAGCCATACCATACCCATTGATGTGGGTGCCAAAAGATCCCTCATGAATTTCCGTCATTAACATGTCTTCTTCCCGCTTGTCAACACATCTTAGCAAGACCATGTCAAAGTTTCGCTTATATAGTACATCATTACTCAGGAGGAAATTACCAACTAATCTTCTCAACGTCTTCTTATCTTTGTTGGATGCCCCATACGGGTATTCTTGCTTTTGAAGAAACACTTCAATGTCATGATACCACGGTTTATCGTTGTCAACATCTTCTATGGAAAATATGTAGGCGGTTTGTCTAGACATCTCACGCCAATCCTAGGACAATCATTCCAATAGTTTACCATAATCATGGAGGCTAAAGTCGCCAAAGCATCCGCCATCCTATTCTCATCTCGGGGAATATGGTGGAATTCGATTGTATTGAAGAATGGTAATAGTCTTCTTGTATAGTCTCTGTACGGGATCAGATTATCTTGACGAGTCTCCGACTCTCCTTTGATTTGGTAGACTACCACAACAGAATCACCATATACATCCAAATTCTTGATCCTCAAATTCATTGTCTCTTCAAGACCTATTATGCATGCTTCATATTCAGCTTCATTGTTGGTACACTTGCATGTTAATCGGGAGGTAAATGGAATGTGAGATCCATGAGGAGTCACAATAATTGCTCCTATTCCTTTCCCATGAGCGTTGATAGCTCCATCAAAAATTAAACCCCATTGAGAATCTGGTTCAGGTCCTTCGTCTGGCAGAGGCTCTTCACAATCTTTCATTTTCAAGTACATCACATCTTCATTAGGGAAATCATTATTAGTAGACTGATGGTCTTCAATAGGTTGATGTGCTAAGTGATCATCCAAGACACTTCCTTTAACAACCTTCTGAGTGTGGTATTCAATCTCATACTCTGATAATAACATCTGCCATCTGGAAATTCTTCTAGTCAAAGCAGGCTTCTCGAAGATATACTTGATGGGATCCATCTTGGAAACTAGCCAAGTAGTATGACTTAACATATATTGTCGCAGACGTCTGGCGGCCCATGCTAAAGCACAACAAGTCTTCTCAAGCACAACATGCTCTTGTTTCCCTGTTTCATCTCGTTGACCGAGTACACAGCCCATCGAGTCTTCCAACATAGTTAAATACATGATTAGAGGTCGTCCTTCGACCGGGGGAATCAGAATAAGGGGTTCAAGCAAATATTCCTTGATACTATCGAAAGCCTTTTGACAATCTTCAGTCTAAATGTAACCTTGTTCTTTCTTTAATAGCTTAAAGATAGGCCCACAAGTAGCAGTCATGTTAGATATAAACAGGGAAATATAGTTTAAGCGTCCCAAGAATCCTCGGACCTGTTTCTCTGTAGTAGGAGCCGAAATTTCTTGAATGGCCTTGACCTTATCAGGATCCACTTCAATCCCCTTCTGGCTAACAATGAAACCCAAAATTTTCCCAGACCATACACCAAACGTACATTTGTTGGGATTCAAACAAAGTTTGTACTCTCTTAGTTGATGAAAAAGTTTCAAAAAATGTTCAATATGATCATCCTCGGTTTTAGACTTGGCTATCATATCATCCACATACACTTCGATCTCTTTATGCATCATGTCATGGAACAAAGTGGTCATAGCCCTCTAATATGTTGCTTCAGCATTCTTCAATCCAAATGGCATGACTCTGTAATAGAAAGTGGTCATGAGCCATCCTGATCTGATTGTATCCTAACAATCCATCCATAAAAGAGAAAATTTCATACCTCGCAGTGCTGTCCACCAATATATCAATATGGGGTAGCAATAAATCATCCTTTGGACTGGCTTTGTTCAAATCTATGTAGTCCACACACATACGAACTTTTCCATCTTTCTTTGGAACAGGCACAATATTGGCTAACCAATGCGGGTACTCAGCAGTAACGAGAAAACCTGCATCAATCTGTTTCTGTACTTCTTCTTTGATCTTTAGAGCCATGTCAGGTCGAGTTCTTTTAAGCTTCTGTTTGACCGGTGGGCACTCTGGCTTTAAAGGTAAGTGATGCTCTACTATATTAGTGTTTAAACCAGGCATGTCTTGATATGACCAGGCAAATACGTCGACATACTCTTTAAGTAACTCAATCAACTTCTCTTTCACGTCAGACTTGAGCAGAGCTCCTATTTTCACTTCTTTACAGATTTCTTCCGTATCCAGATTAATCACTTCTACAGGCTCCTTATGAGGCTGAATAGTTTTGTCTTCGTTTTCGAGCAGTTTGGAAATCTCTTCGGGAATATCTTCTTCTTCTTCGGCTTCAAACACAGGAAATTCGAAGTTTGGCGAAGGTAAAAGGTCATTATTCTCGAGATGTTGCTCGTGTAACAATCTGCGCATGTGATATGGTTTTATTTAGTTTTATGAAGTGAAAAGTGTGTGCATACGCAAGATAGTTATCGCTTATTATTGTCATTTTCCAAAAAAGCAAAAAGATAAAAGGAATATATGAAGCAAAGTAACGTTTTATTAATGATAGCAAAGTTGAACAACATGCCCTAACAAGATCACCTTTTCCTTGGGCAAAGCAAAGGAAATTATTTTTAAAAATAGGCCCACACAACGAATTTTCGCCTTGGGCAGAGCGAAAACTTAAAACAAATGATTACTTTGATATATGAATAATAGTGGGGACTTAAACCGCACTCCAATTCTTGACCATTACTCCTGGAGTCACAAAGTTGGGCATGTCTTCGTCAGATTCTTCTTCGGTGACAACATTGACTTCAAAAATGTAGTCTCGACATCTTGATCTAGGAGAGTAGAAAGGCACATAGGTGCCCTCAGTTTCTGAATCATACCCCATATCTTCCATGTAAGGCTCATAGTCTTCATACGGAATGGAGAGCCTTTCAGAACCATCTGATATATAGCCTTCAGACTCGTCTTCAGATACTACGTTAATATGAGGAGGGTGAATAATCCCTCCGCTGCGAAATACCTCTTCAATCAGTGGAACCACCTGACTTCTGATGACCTGTTTATTAGAGCTGGTAGTAAAATCGAGACCTTCCTTGTTCTTATTCTCTGATAGAGATAATATCTTACCCTAACCTTCTTGAGAACCACCATTCACAACCTGTTGCGTGTCTTTGAAGGATCACATGGGAATTCTAGGCTTCTAGATACCCTTATTCATAATTGATAGGGCTTGAAATTGCGTTTCGACCTCTTCTTCTGCCTCAACATAGGAAAATGACGACAAGTGACTTACCACCAAAGCTCGTTCTCCATAAACCGTAACTGTTTTACCCTTGAATGTATATTTCAGCTTCTGGTACAACGTAGAGGTAACTGCCCCAGCCTCATGTATCCACGACCTCCCTAATAAGCAGTTGTAGGCGGCGCGAATATCCATGACCTGAAATGTAATCATAAAAATTTGCAACCCAATAGTCATTGGTAGATCCACTTCACCAATTACCATCTTCTTGGATCCGTCAAAAGCCTTAACAATGACATGGCCCGGCCTCATCAACGGTCCTTGATATGATAGCTTTGAGAGAGTAGTCTTGGGCATCACATTCAACGAAGACCTAGTGTCAACCAGCACGCTAGACAATGCATCATTCCCATAATTCACCGAGATGTGTAATGCCATATTGTGTTTTCTTCCCTCTTCCGGAAGATCTTCTTCATTGAACCCGAGGCTGTTGCAAGAAGTAAGATTACCGACGATATTGTCAAAATGTTCCATGGTCACATCCTGTTTAACATACGCTTGCTCTAACACCTTCTGGAGTTCTTCTATATGCACTTCAGAACTCATGAGTAATTACAACACTGAAATCTTGGACGGGGTATGTAATAGTTGATCTGCAACCTTATACTCACTTCTTTTGATCAATTTCAAAAACTCGCCAGGCTTGGACATGTCAAATCCACTTGACTGAAGGATAGACTCGGCCGCTTCTCGTCACTCGGCTAACGTCCGCGATGTTAACAACTGAAGGCAAAGTAGGCAAAGGCACCTCATTTCCGTTTTCCGTCATCATGGTGTTATATCTGTATGGATTTGCCTTGGTGGAAGTGTAAGGAATGGGTCCCAACATATTAATTACCAAAGGAGTTACGACAGGTCTTCTACTGTCATAAGTAATCTCAATGCACTCCACTTCTTTAAAGTGAGGCACTATAACAAATGCTTCTCTAGGTCTTTCTCCCGAAACTAGAACTTCATCATATGTAATTGTAATAATTCTTCTGTCTAATAGGTCTTAAACATCTTCCCTTACAAGGTGGCAGCCTTGAGGGTCTACATAACAAATAGGACAGCCAGTATAATTATATTGCTCATAGTTAAAAGATGCCAGTTTTGTCAGGTCACCATGCATCTTCACTATAGATTCTCGAATGTTCTTCAAATCAACCACATCATTCTTTCCCAAACAGTCTTGGACCATGTAACGGCGGATGAACCATGATGAGGTAGAGGATTATCTTGCATGTTAGGATTGGAATCTTTGAAGGATAATATTCCGCACTTAACCAACCTTTGAACGTCTGCCTTCAAACCGTAGCAATTTTCGATGTCATGACCCGAAGCACCTTGGTGATAAGGGAAAAATTTGTTAGCTCTGTACTAGTATAGAAGTCTTTTGGGTACCTCGGGTGGAACTTTCGTCTGGATGTGTCCCTTAAGCATCAAAACTGGGAATAATTCAGTGTATGTCATAGGAATTGGATCAAAGTCCAGTCTTCCGTGCACACGACCCTGATTGTTGAATTGTAGCCGATTTTGCTGATGAGATTGTTGATTCTGTTGACGTTGTGGGCTATAGAGCTCTGGGAGCTTGAGGTTACTGATATGGCTAAGCAAATCATGGTTGGTAAGCTGGAGTGTTGAGTACTGGCGTTATCGCATCAACTTACTGATGCTCACATCTTGTTCTTTCTTCTTTATAAAATTACTCCCGTACTTTTTTGCACTACTATGGGTACTTCCTTCACTAGCTAACCTTCCTTCACGAACCCCTTCTTCCAGACGCATACCCATGTTTACCATTGAAAATTCTGGCAAGCACACGATGGATGTTATTACTAAAGTTATAACATCCACTGTGACATTGACTATTGTACTAATTAATAACACTGTAAGTAAAAGCAGTAAATAACACAACAATTGTTCACCTAGTTCAGTGTCACCAACACCTGCATCTGGGGGCTACCAAGTCAGGGAGGAACTTCACTATTAGCAGAATTAATTCAGAGTCAAACAACACAGTTTGCACTCCTCACTTAAAACCTACCAAATGACACTTCAGCCTAGAGACACTCTAGACCTGAGTATTCCCACTCACTCCCCCTCAATCACACCACAGTGATATATAACTCACAATTACAAAAATAATATGAAGAGACACTTCATACACACCTTGATCTTGCTTCACAGCTTTGATCAAGGTACACACACTCTTGCTTCACAGCTTTGAGTGAGACACAACTTAGAATCTACCTAGCCAATGCAATCATCCAACAGACAATTGCTTGGAGTACAAGTATTCCTAAGACTCAATTCACACGTGAAGACTAGCCTTCTTCACTCACAAGGACTCTCAATTAGAACTCTCTATTCTTCTGTCAAGAGCTGCTATTCAAGATTGCTTCTTCTGATATTTATAGCAGTTGTCAGTCCTTTTAGGCCTTGGTGCATAAATTAGGTTTTATTCATAACAAACTTTTTTCTAATGATCTGCACGCTTGCCACTTGATTCAGGGATATTTTAGTTCGCCTAGGGCTTCTAGGAAGTCTTCTGATATCCAGCTTGAGCTCCTATTCTGTTTCCTGGTTTATAGCTACCAGAAAAACAAACCTGTGCTTGATGTCATACGACCCAAGTCATAACATTGGGTATGACATCCAACTTATCTTGCTTTTAGCTAAGTCAACTTACCATGCACATACCATATTATGTATGCACTAACATCAGTCATGACATACATACATGCTCTAGCGTTTTGCCACAAAATGCATCCAATCAAGAGCACTTATAAACTCGCCCTTTGGCAAATTTTTGGCTAAAACACCCTGTTAACATATCAGAGTTTACACGCAGCAGAAGACTTATGATATGTCCTGTCATGCAGGATAGTTACTAGCTCAAGCCTATCTGAGTCCTCACAGTTAGCTCTCACTATTATAAATCACCTTGTTAACCATCTGTTAGTTACCACTACATATGTCACACTTTGCTGAGTAACACACTGTGTTACTCCCCCTCAATTGATGTATATCCTCTCAGCTGAGTACACAACTTGCAAGCAGTCTGCAGTCACACATATTCATCCAGTCTGCTCTGGATGTTATTACATTTAGGATGACATCCTGAAGTACACACACCTGTGCTACTCCCCCTGAAGAGTTGCATAACACTCTCTACTACTATCATGCAGACATACTCATACATGATCACTGAGCACAAACTAGGAATCTACACACATAGCATCAGTTTATTACTAACAACACAAGCAGCTGTTATCACACATGCATCTTCAGCATCACCTGTAGTTATACCTGCAGATATGCAAGTCTAATATTGTATGCATAATGGCACATATGCCCAAGCACTGTTCTGCCAGCTTTTTCACTTGTTCTTCCACCTATTGTGCCATACCTGCTGTTTTCTATTTCTATTATCTCTTTCCCTCTCCCCCTTTTTAGCCACAAATTAGGATCCTACTAAATACTTAGCATAGATCATACATTGTACCATTACAATTGTTAGGGGTTACATTACAGCAAAACTACTCTTTGAAGAGCATCACAAATTCAGGTTATACAAAAAACTCAACCTAGAAAGAAACAGCAGCAACAACACCTTATTTTGAGACATCAATCTTCTTCTTCAGCTGAGCTGGACCTGTCCTCCTCAGTTTCTGCAGTGCCTTCTTCTGAGCTGTCAGCAACATCTTCTGAGCCATCGTCTTCCCTTGCATCCTCAGCTAGTTCAACATTCTCATTTTTCTCCAGAGTTGTTAGCAGCTTCTCAAGAGTTTGCTTCCTTGCATCCAGTTCTCTGCAGGTTTCTCTGATTATTGCCATCACTTTAGCTTTGCTGGTTTTGTGGCCCCTTTTGGATGTCTCGGAAGATGTCATGGCAATATCTGGAACATGAGTTCCTTGAAACAACTTATGATGGAAGGCTAAGGGAGTTTCTCTTTTGCTTGCTACATCACTATTCTTGAGGATATTTGGAAATTGTGCTAACATAATTCCACAAATGAGTGAAGGAAACGCTATGGGTCCTTTTATGCTATAACTGCCAGCATGCTTCATTGTTTGATCAAAGATGTAGGTGCCATAATCCATCTTGGTCTTGGTCCCCACAGCATAGATAACCCTTCCCAGGATGGTGGCCACTGATGATTTGTGATTAGTTGGCACCCAGTTTGCAGCACCAATCTTGTGTAGAAAGGCATATTTCATACTCAGCTTGCTGGCAGCAAGCTTCCCTTTTGATGGCCACTTTCTGACTTGATTCCCAGTAATCACTTGGCATATTTTGTTGTCAGGGATGGTTAACTCAGGCTGAGCTTCATTTGTTCTTTCAAGGAAGTTGTTGATGGTAGTGGGGGTGAAGATGACACAATTTCCTCTAACAAAGACTTTCCCAAACTCAGTAGTCTTTCTATTAGCATATTTATCAGATAAATTAACTATAAATTCTTTGACCATAATTTCATAGCATTGGGAGAACTGGGTTATAGTTTTTATCAAGCCAGCATCACAGATGAGGGCCATAATCTCCTTGTTTTCAAGAGCATTTTGTGCAAGCTCTCTCTCCAAGGCCAACCTCTTTTGGTAGACATACCTCCACCTGATAGCACCTGAGGGATAGTGAAAGGAGATGTTGTCAATGGGCACCTCAGGGACCTTTTCAGCTAGTTTGCTCTTTGAGGGTTTCTTCTTAGGTTGGATCTCAGTGACATCCTCAGCAACATCAGACTCAGTCTCTGATTCATTACTAGATTCAACTTTCCTCTTCTTGGTGACTACTTTGCTCCATCCTTTGGGAGGTCCGACTTGTCTTCTTTTAGTTCTAGGCTTCTTTGTGGGGTTGTCTTGCTCAGCAACCTGTTCAACTGCCTTTTTCTTGGGGGGGTCCTTGATCAGCCACCTTTTTACCTTTCCTTGTCATAAGCCTTTTGGCTATGGCAGGGTTGGTTTTTGCTATTAGATCATTATCAGAATATTCATCAAGGTCCACCAACTCAACATTCTTGGTGCCTTGCACATCATCACCTCCACTATCAGACAATGCACCTTGTTCTTCTCTTCTGATGTATGATCTTTCAAGGTTCTAACATTGGGCATATCATCACTCTGATCATGCACAGTTGGAACAGACCCCTCATTGCTGGGTGGAATGGGTATTTTCAAAGCTCTAGCTACCATGCCAACAACGATGTTGTGGGTTTTCTTGGCTCCATCATCATTAATATCAAAATTTGTAGGAGTAGGAGTTTTACTTGAGACAAGGTCTTTGGACCTTCTTGCATGTTGGATCCTTGGGTTCTTTACCAGAACTTCTTCTAGAGTCATCATGCGCATGGGTGCTATTTCAAGCACTGAGTTAGGGTTGCTTGACTCAGTTCCTACCTCAAACTCATTGGTGGATATTCTCTTGGAGGGAGAGGATTTTGCTGAATGTTGAGACATTGCGCAAAATGTTGATCGTGTGGAAAAGAGTTTTCGTTCGTTGGAGGATGTAGGGAAGATAAACAATTTGATTGTGAACCAAGTGGTGTAGGAGTTTGATGTGTAGGGGCTCAATAGATGATATGGAAAAGGAGGAGGGAACTTAATGTTTTGACCAACCAGTAAATGATTGAATTTTAAATTATAATTCCTTATTCCCATTAATTGCTATAACTCACCATTACTCAAGGACTTCAATTTTAGTAGACCATTTTTAAATTTATGGTCCTTGACACATCTTGCAACAGTATCAGCCCTATTTATTTCATCATCATCAGTTTTTCCATAAATCTCTTGCCATTTACATACATTACCCCTGAGCATATCTCCCTTGAACTCACCAGGGCCTGGTTGACTTGTGCACTGGATGTCACAGAATAAGGTCATGACATCTGGAGTAACATTGCTTCCTTTAGGCAAGGTAGCATTCATGGACTCCATCAGGTTCCAATATAGCCTATCCAGCTTTCCCTGATGACCAATATTTGGGTATCCCTTCTTGGCTTGCTTTCCCACATGAATTTTCTTACATCCTGTCGTTCTTTCTGAAGTATACTTTGAAGATCCTCTTGCTAATGTGTTGGACCTTTTATTTTGTCTGTCTTTCACCAGCCATAATTTGTCCTTAGTTTCCGTTTTATCCAAGTTATTTAGGATACTTCTGGGCTCCCACAAGTAGAAATTATTCATTGCTCTGGATCCCCTCATTTCTTCCTCACCTTCTTCATTGACAACTACACACTTATCCTTTAAAAAATGGGCGTTTAAACCTTGGTCACATAGCCGACTTATGCTTATTAGGTTAACAGTCAGTCCTTTAACCAGTAGGACATCCTTCAATTTTGGAGCTTTAAGACTCTCAATTGTCCAACACCTGTGATTTTTCCTCTAGCTCCATCACCAAAGGTTACATGATTAGATGAATGAGGTTTGAGTTTTATCAAGTGATCCTCAATTCCAGTCATATGTCTGGAACAACCACTGTCAAAGTACCAATCCTCTTTGGTTGGCATTCTCAGGGAAGTGTGAGCTACCAGTGCAACAGTCTTCACAGCCCATTGTCTTTGCTTGTTAGGAACCTCCTTCTTGGGTTTGGCATGATGCTGCCTCCTTCCATGAGTACCTTATTTGGTAGGAAATCCATGCAGCCAGAAACACACAACTTTAATATGTCCAAGCTTTCCACAGTGGTAACACCTATACCCTTGGAATTGTTTCTTGACTTGATTCCAGTTTTTGTGGGGTGGATGTTGTGACATTGGTCGTTACATCCTTTTTAACTCCTGAATCACAGGTTGTAATCTCTTGAGTTGCAGCACATGATTTTGTTTCTCAACAAATCCTAGTCCAGACCTATCTCCTGACGTCTGTCCAATCTGAAGGATTTCCTCTAGGGTGTCAGTCCCAGAATTGAGCATCCTTACGGATTTTGTCATTTGATCCTTTTTACCTTTCAACTCATTCACTTTACTTCTGAGTGTGTTTATTGTGGCTAGATGCTCTCTCTTTTCAGCTTCTAACTCCTTGATGATTTTCTTCTGTTGCTCTCCCTGCTGATACAGTTCTGTACTTCTGATATGAAGCTTTTAATATGAGGCTGCAATTTCCTCAAAAGTCAATTCTTCTTCACTTGAGTCACCATCAGATATGCACACACTGTTGAAAGCAGTGACATGCTTGGCAGACTCTCCTTTTGATTCACTTCCTGAGTCTTCATCAGACCAAGTAACAGTTCGGCCTTTTCCCTTCTTTTTGAGATATGTGGGACATTTCTTTCTGATATGACCATATCCCTCACACTCATGACACTGTACTCCTCTGCTTTGGTTGACTTTATCTTCATATTTCTCTTTATCAGAAGGCGTGCTTTTGGTATAAGGTTTAGACCTAGCATCTATCCTTTTGACCAGTTTGTTGAACTGTCTTCCAAGCAAGGCAATTGCTTCAGACAAATTCTCCTCCTTTTCACCATCTTCTTCATCTGAATCAGCAATGTTTGAGACAAGAGCTATACTTTTGCTCTTTTTCTCCACAGACTGATCACACATGCCCATCTTAAATGTTTGGATAGAACCTATAAGTTCATCCACCTTCATGTTGCATATGTCTTGGGCTTCTTCAATGGCTATTACTTTCATAGCAAACCTTTTAGGTAGTGACCTTAGAATCTTTCTTACAAGCTTCTCTTTAATCATCTTTTCTCCCAAAGCTCCTGAGGTGTTTGGAAGTTCAAGAACATTCATGTAAAACTCATGAATGGTCTCATCTTCCTTCATTCTCAGACCTTCAAATTTGGTGGTCAGCATTTGAAGTCTTGACATTTTGACCTTGGAAGTTCCCTCATGAGTAGTTTTGAGGGTGTCCCAAACCTCCTTTGCTAGTTCACGATGGTGTACCATCCTGAAGATGTTTTTATCTATGCCATTGAATAGAGCATTCAAGGCTTTAGAGTTGCCAAGAGCTAACCCCTCTTGCTCTTTGTTCCATTCCTCTTCAGGAATTAGCACAGATACTCCATCCTTGTCAGTCTTCACATGATGTTCCCAACCAGAGTTTGCAGCTCTCCATCCCTTTGTGTCTAAAGACTTTAAGAAGGCAATCATCCTAGGTTTCCAATAATCATAATTGGAACCATCCAAAATTGGAGGTCTATTAGTGAATCCTATATCTTTATCCATAGTACCAGAATTTGTTTTCCCTAGATCTCACCCAGAATAAACAGGCAGGGTGTCTGCTCTGATGCCAATTGAAAATTCTGGTAAGCACACGATGGATGTTATTACCAAAGTTATAACATCCACTGTGACATTGACTACTATACTAATTAATAACACTGTAAGTAAAAGCAGTAAATAACACAACAATTGTTCACCCAGTTCAGTGTCAACAACACCTATATCTGGGGGCTACCAAGCCAGGGAGGAACTTCACTATTAGCAGAATTAATTCAGAGTCAAACAACACAGTTTGCACTCCTCACTTAAAACCTATCCAATGACACTTCAGCCTAGAGACACTCTAGACCTGAGTATTCCCACTCACTCCCCCTCAATCACACCACAGTGATATATAACTCACAATTACAAAAATAATATGAAGAGACACTTCATACACACCTTGATCTTGCTTCACAGCTTTGATCAAGGTACACACACTCTTGCTTCACAGCTTTGAGTGAGACACAACTTAGAATCTACCTAGCCAATGCAATCATCCAACATACAATTGCTTGGAGTACAAGTATTCCTATGACTCAATTCACACGTGAAGACTAGCCTTCTTCACTCACAAGGACTCTCAATTAGCACTCTCTATTCTTCTGTCAAGAGCTGCTATTTAGGATTTCTTCTTCTGATATTTGTAGCAGTTGTCAGTCCTTTTGGGCCTTGGTGCATAAATTAGGTTTTATTCATAACAAACCTTTTTCCAATGATCTGCACACTTGCCACTTAATTCAGGGATATTTTAGTTCGCCTAGGGCTTCTAAAAAGTCTCCTGATATCCAGCTTGAGCTCCTATTTTATTTCCTGGTTTATAGATATCAGAAAAACAAACCTGTGCTTGATGTCATACGACCCAAGTCATAACATTGGGTATGACATCCAGCTTATCTTGCTTTTAGCTAAGTCAACTTACCCTGCACAGACCATATCATGTATGCACTAACATCAGTCATGACATACATACATGCTCTAGTGTTTTGCCACAAAATGCAGCCAATTAAGAGCACTTATAACCATCTCATTGAAATCACTGGGTGCACTGGCTACCATTCTCTCGTAGAAAAATGAGCCGAGTGTCTTTAAGAAGATCTTGGTCATTTCTTTCTCTTCTAATGGTGGTGTAACTTGAGCGGCTAACTCGCGCCAGCGTTGAGCATATTCTTTAAAGTTTTCTTTGTCCTTCTGAGTCATGGCCCTTAACTGATCACCGTTAGGTTCCATATCCACATTGTACTTATACTGTTTAATGAAGGCTTCACAGAGATCATTGAAAGTTTGAACCTTCGCACTGTCTAACCCTATGTACCATTTGAGTGCTGCACCAGTTAGACTATCTTGGAAATAATGAATAAGTAACTGATCATTGTCTGTCTGTGCTGACATCTTCCGAGCATACATGACAAGATGGCTCTGTGGACAAGTGTTTCCTTTATATTTTTCGAAATCTGGGACTTTGAACTTTGGAGGAACCTTAACATTCGGAACCAAACATAAATTAGAAGCACTTTTGTTGAACAAGTCCTTTCCTCGGAGAGCTTTCAGTTCTTTCTGAATTTTGGAGAACTTATCCTGAAATTCATCCATCCTTTCGTCAAACCCAACAGTTTCACTTGGAGATCCGTGATATACCGGCTCTTCTAAAACATGCGGAGTAGTGTTCATGTTTGATGGTGGCATGGTCATCACAACAGTAGTAGCAGGAATGGCAGTTACAACAGGAACAATGGTTATAGCAGGAACTTCAGAAACAGGCGGACGGTAATCGGCTGGAGTGAAGAAAAAAGGCATCCCCCATGGGAAACCTGGTGGCATGCTGTACGGGGGCTCAGTAGTAGCGGGCACCACTAGGATCGGTGTTGATACAATTTCAGAAATAATGGTTCTTTGAGTGTTGTGTTCTTCTTCCTATTTGTTGTAGCTTCTGAAGTTTCTCATTCTCTATTTGAGGATGTAGTATTTATTCTTCCAGGCATTCTTTAATTTTTCAGCTTCGTCCATAGCAGTTTTCAGTTTCCCTTCTTCACTTGTATCAGTCCAAGCAGAATCTCGGAGGGTCAACACCATGGGTTCATGAAAGGGAAACAACATCTTCAGTACAAGAGCCCTTTCTCGCACCCATTGCAAGTAAGTCTCTGAAATGGTACATTCATGGTATC
Source organism: Lathyrus sativus (assembly GCA_963859935.3). Classification (NCBI taxonomy): domain Eukaryota; kingdom Viridiplantae; phylum Streptophyta; class Magnoliopsida; order Fabales; family Fabaceae; genus Lathyrus; species Lathyrus sativus. The sequence continues at coordinate 608,971,071 of OZ012739.1, forward strand.
CTAAATCAGTCATTCCTTTCTTGTGGACGTGGCACCATGCTTATAGTATCCTAGCTTTAAGTTTCGGGTCTTCTCCTTCCTTAAGGAAAATTCCTTCCAGCAAAGTTTGATCTGGTTTTTCCTTCATAGGGTGTCCCAGTTGTCTACGTGCTAAAAAAGGATTATAGTTGATACATCCTTTTGTCCTAACAAGAGGCACGTTCGGAAAGTCTCCGCAGCTATTGATCATTCTAATACCACCATATAAAGTGTCATACCATATAATATCCGAATGAGTAAGAGCTATGACTATCTCTAGCCAACAGGGTGCCTCTTTTAACTCCCAGATACTTGGAAACCATGTCAGGCGAGAAATGAACTATGAGTAAAGAAGAGCAGTACAACAGACTATATGTCCTCCTCCTTCAGAGTTCCTCAGATGGATCGAATGGTAAGTATTAGCTAACAGAGTAGGAACTAGATTCCGAAGGATGAAGATTTTGATAGCGTCCATGTCAACAAAGTTGTCGACCTTTGGAAAAAGAAAACCCCATAGGCTAGCAACATAAAAACAACTTCAAGTGTTGCAACATCCTCTTTATTAGCATGATAGCGAATTTTCTCTATCAATAAATCAGCTGGAAATCTAAGGACTCTTTCCTTGGTGGTCATGTGGGCTTGAACGTCAGGTAAACTTAGGCGTGTAGCACTTGCAATCTCCTGGTCACTGGGTGTGTCTTCCGATCCAGAAAACATAGGTCGGGACGTGACATTCATTCCCGTAATCGCAGAGTACTCTTCCAAAGTCGGCATCAACTGGTAGTCAGGAAAAGTGAAACAGTGGTATAGAGGGTCATAGAATTGAACAAGCGTGTCCAACAATCCATCAATCATCCTGAGTCTTAGAAGAGGAAAGATTCTTCCATATTCAGATGAGAAGGTTAGACGGTTGTCAATTAGACCTCCCAGTTCCCTTAAGCTTTCAATGTTCGGACTCTTGAAGGTGTACTTCAATGTTTCTCTTTTAAAATCCATTTTACAATATCTGCAAAACAAATTGGGTTTCTTGAAGTGTTAGAGAAAAATGAAATGCAAAGATGCGAATATGAAAAGGTTCAAGGGAATTCCAATATTTATAAACATTGTAGTATACCAAAAGAAATCATTTATTATTTTATAACGGATTGCAAATAAATATTCTTAAAAGAGTCTTAAGATAACAACTAAATAAAAGCTAATAAAGCCCTAAGGAAGTTTCGTATTCTACTCCTTGATCCGCTCTTCTAGTTGGGCCTTCTCGAAGATGAGCGTGTCTACAATCAGCTTCCAAGGGGTAGTCTGAGGTTTAGAGAAGAATAAATCCTCCTGTGCTTTTATCTTCTTGATCGCGACTTTCTATGTCTAATACAACTTAACTGCAAGTGCACAGTCTATCGCGTAGTAATAAAAGATATGATCCCACAGGGACTGGTAATCAAACTAGTGTTCTCGGGAGTTACTATGTTTAGCTAGGTAGATAATGTTTAAGGGAAATAATTTTTTGTCACTAAAGGAAACTAGAAAGTTTACTTGAATTATAATTACGTGAATCGATATGCAGTAATTATGTTCTTCGGGGATTTGACAAGTTACCGGTATATGAAATATTTTTCAGAATTTATTTAAGCAGAAAATAGTGATCTGAAGACTTTCGTCTCACGATGGTTGTTGACGCCAGTCATAATTCTAAGGGCCAAATGTACGCTTTCGTGTCCCATTCGGGGTTAAAACTATTTTTTGGAAATCTCTAAGTTCTAATCCGTTTTAAAGTGCTTTCGCTGTTATTAAAACAAATGACTAGTGTTTACTATCTGGTCTTACCGCAGCTTTCGCTTGTTGGTTTGTACCTTAATTAATTTCCCACTTTCGTGGCAAAACTACTTTTAAATAAGTTCTCGCTTTCGCGACGAAGTTTATTCAGTAAATAAATTTAAACACTCAGACCATAAACAACTTTTGAAAAAGAAAGTTTTCAACTGGTTATTATCAAATCCCGTTTGAGTTATTATTACATATCGATTACTCTGATTTAGCTAGACATGGATTTGGGAAAGGTAAAACATAAATAAAAACAGTAATTAATAACGTGCATCATAATGAAAACTGAAATTACGATTAAAATTTAGAACCTGTAAATATTCCAATTGGCCTTTGGGCAGATCCTCCACAAATGTTGGCAGGATTCTGGTGCCAATTGATCATACAAGGGAAATGGGAATTACGAAATATCAAAGAAATGCAGAAAAAGAAAAGAGAAACAAATAAGAATAGAAAAACTGGAAAGGTTGCTCTGAAGATAAATTGGCAGCACTTCGTTTCCTGAATGCGGTTCCCTTTCTCAGCTCCCCTTCTTCCCTTTTTATAGAAATAGAATTCTAACGGTTATAACTTGAAGAAGGTGGACTTAGAGGCAGAAATATCAGGGAGTAGTGGTCCACTATTTGGGACTTGGAACTGTATTTTGCACGTTCATTTGAAGTTGGGCGTTTTTGCCTGCATGACGGTCGTCACGGTGTGTGACGGTCGTCACCCGTGTGACGGTCGTCATGGAGCTGTGACGGTCGTCACAGCAGCAAAATATGCATTCTGCGTTTTTCATGTTGTTTTCATCCGGTTTTCGTCCATATTTCATCTGTAATTGCTTCTTTTCTTCACATTGCTTTGTTTAGACATGATTATCAAATACCTGCAAAATATCAGACAAATAACATGGAAATAACCCGAAATAGGATCGAAAACAGTCAAACATCAGTTGAATTATGCATCAATATATATACGATTTCGTGTTATCACTTCTTGCAAGGAATTGAATCTTCATTCTTCAACTGAAGTTGTTTCTGAAGTTCAGCATTCTCTTTGACGACCACCTGATACTTATTTTTCCATGCTTCTGACTCCTGTTGCGCTTTTCTCAAAGCAATCTTCAATTCTTCAGCCTCAGGCATGAAAATTAGGATAAGTTCTCTCTTCAAAGGCATAGGCTCTTGCCGAGGATAAGGCATCTTTAGTTTGATAGCTATTTCTCTGACCCACTGAAGGTATGGCTCTAAAGAAACACAATTAGGTTTTCCCAGGCTTTCTTTCCCTTTCTTATGTAAGTGACACCATACAACCACAATCTTTTCTTGAAGTTCCTTATTGTCCTTGAAGAAAATTCCCTCCATGTGAACACTCTTGGGTTTATCCTCCAACGGATATCCTAACTGTTGGTGAGCTAGAACAGGATTGTAATTGATTCCTCCATTAAGGCTAATGAGAGGTATATTGGCAAAGTCTCCACAGCTGTCAATAATTAATATCCCATCATATACACGGTTATACCAATCAATATCCGAGTGGGTTAAAGCCATAACTTTTTGTGACCAACGTCCTTTATCGAGATCCCAAAAAGATTTAGACTTGGGCAAGTGCGAAATAAACCACTTGTACAATAAAGGCACACAACAAATAATCATCCTTCCACCATGAAAGTTTCGGAGATGCACGGAATGGTAAGCGTCGGCTAGTAAAGTTGGGACCAGATTGTTCTTCATGAAAGCTTTGATGGTGTTAAGATCAACAAATCCTTCAAAACATGGGAATAGGAACACTCTGTAGATAAGTAAGGCGAGAATTGCCTCAAATGTATTCATGCTCATATGATCAGCGTAGTATTAGGCTTTCTTATTTAAGAAGTTTGTTGTTAATCCAAAAGTTCCACCTTTAGTAATCATATTGTCTTTGACATCAGATAACTTTAGATATATGGCTCTAGCAATGTCCTGTTCCTTAGGGTTCTTCTCTAGGAAAGGGAAAGGGGACTCATCCAGAATGGGCAAACCAACCAATTGAGAATATTCTTCAAAAGTAGGCAAGAGCTGATAATCTGGGAAAGTAAAACAATGATAATATGGATCATAAAACTGCAGCAAAGTAGAAAGAAATTTGTCGTCCACTTGAATTTTCAACAAAGGTAACAGCTTCCTATACTTTTTCTTAAATCCCTCTTGGTCTTCGACCAAAGCTCCTAACTTCCTCAAGTCATCCAATTTAAGACTCTTAAAAGAGTATTTCAAAATATTTTTCCTTTTGTAATCCATATTAGTCCTGCAATGTTTATAAATAAAGTTGAATTCCATGAAACCAATGCAATATGATGCTTTATGAATGTGAAGATGCATAAACACAAACAAGCACACAGATACACAAAGATAAACAAAAAAAACCCAGGTTTGTAAGCAATGGAGGTAAAAGGTATACCCATTCTCCAAAGGATGTGGACTAAAGGTTTGATTGTACCTGCAGAACAAGGGTTCTAAGAGGTGCCCTAAAATCATTAGTCCATCTTTCAGATATCATCAATTTCTCGAAGACTTGGTGGTTAATAATATTCTCAAGAGAACCTCTTTTGTGTGTAGCATCACGTATCAACTACTTTGGGAATACTCCTTCATAATCATCGCACTACGTCCTAAGAAATGCCAAGTGGGGTTAAAGGTAACTAAAGGTCCCCGGTATCACAGGTTCCTAGGTCGAAAATAGTAATTGTCTTCATGAATACTCGTTCAATAATAAAATTCCCAAGAGGGCCTCAACTGATTGGTGATTCTCAAGTTAGCTTGGTCGGGAATCACTCCTTATAAACTTTCTCAAATATATCACCTTCCTATCATAAGTACACTCAATTAAGGGTATAGGACATTCCTCACCACAAAAAGATATCAACCCAAAGCATAAATATATACAAATAAGCAAATATAGACATGAAATAAAACACAAACAACAAGTTAGGGGGAACCCTCAAGAATGGTAAGTCCCCATTGAAGTCTTCATTTCTATCGCGGTGAGAATTGGATACCAAGCTATTGATTAACTTGAATTTGAATTCATTACTCACCATCGGTCTTTAATTTGTCCAAAGGAAGGGAAAATGATCTAATTACCCACAAGTATGTAATGCAAATGCAAAGCTAGAGAATCTACAGTTCGGGGGTTGGTTAAACTTAGGGAAGGTACTAGCATCCTAAGCATCTGTAGTACTCTATAGGAACCTCTTGCTATATCGTGTTATTTGTTATTTGTTTGCTAAAGGGTGAAAAATTAAAAGGAGACCTAAGGTATTATTCCTAAGTATGCTCGCCAAGAAGTCGCATCTTGTGCCTACGTATCCTGACGGGGGTGGAATCAGAGCATTCGTAGTTCCCCTAAAAGGATTGAGGAACCATTAACTGTTAGTCAAAGTTACATGAGAGAAAAGGTTTGTTGATTGATTCTAGAAGAAAAGACGAGTCATCGTCTTAAGGGAGAATACTCGACTTAACCACCATAACTTGTAGGAGATGATCTTTGAGTCATATTGAGAGAAGGGCTCAAAACTCGGATTTATTGACGAGTATGCCACATACCTCTCTCAAGCAGAAAAGATTCTACATCTCTCGATATTATTATGGGGCAGGAGAATTATATCTCGACTACTAAGATGAATCACGTCTAATTCTCTTGTGGGGAGAATAGGATTGAATTGCATTATGACGTTTATCTAAGTTGAAAGACCTCAAGGGACACCAGCCTATCTTAAGATGTAAAGGCTAAATCCTAAGAGGATCGACTTGAAAACTCAAGGATCAAGCAGGGGAATAATGATGCAAATGAGATGCAAGTGTATATGACTTGTACAAGTCATACACAAGTTCTTGCCTTGGACGTGCAAATCATATTAACAAAGAAAACAGAACAGGATACATTAATGACTTGGTAGCGTAATCTAAATCGACAATCAGGTCACGAATTATTCATGCTTAAAACTGAGATCCAAAGTTCTAGGCACCGTGATTCATATAAAAATTACCAATTCGACACATCACGGCTAATCGAAGATATCAATCCAACATCACAACCATTACAATTGAATTTCATATTAGAATTAAAAATGATGAAAAGATTTTAATAAAGGCATTAACAATAATTGAATTTTCAAATTGAGGTTAATACTTAATTTGAATTATATTAACAAAATTAATGACAGTTAAGATTGAATTTCAACACGAAATTAAATTTTAAGTCCAAGAGTTAAAGTTACTAATTAATGGGTTTTAAGAATTAACTTTTAATTTGAAAAACTTAAAAAAACAAAATGTATTCTAAAATGGTTAATAATTTAAAGTTGAAGTTCTCTTTAAAAGAGAAGCAAAAAAAAAAAAGATGTTAAATTAGATTAAGATTAATTAGTTAGGTTAACGATATAATTATAATTAGATCCTTAATGATTAATTGTATTTAATAAAAGGTTAGCTAGATAATTGAATTTAGATTAGGAATTAATTGTATTTTAAAAAGGGGTTAACAATACCTATATTCTAATGATTATTGATTAATTGAGATTTCTTATTAAAAAAAACAAAAACGAATAAGATGGAAGTGGAAAAGACGGTGCTGATCTGATGTGAGGCATCTAAGTGATGGTTTGATGTGTATCACCGATCCAAGGGGGTCCAAGAGAAAGATTTGAATCCGGTGGTTGAGGAGGTGAGGGTCCATGATAAAGTTTTACACACGCATACACAAGATTCAATACATGATACTAATAAAAAAAAATAGAAGAAAAAAACAGCAATTGGAAACCCTAGATCTAAACTTCTCGCCTCCGCCGCTTGCTTCGTTCTCCCTATGGAATTCAATGTCCCCTTTCGCGTGGCCTTCTCCTTCCTTTCAAAACACCATAGGAAGCCATGGGCATTGTGCTCCATCATTCTCACCATGTTCCGATTGAAGGCTTCGCTAGCTCGCAACGAACCCCTTCTTCGAAGGTGCGAGGCGAAACCAGAACAAACAAGAACCTAAACATTCCAATCAAAACAATCTAAACCCTAATTAACAAAAGGCCAGAAATTCACGATAACAGCTAAACGTTAACTCAAAGGAAACACATATTCAAAAGTTCGTATCAAGTGCGGATTCCATCCAATGACAAAAATTCTTAGAGAGGTCGTTACCTAAAGGTGGTGACTCGTCGGAGAGCGCCGGAGCGAGGAGGAAGAAAAATATGGGTATATCGGGGGTCGCCCTTCAAAGGTAAGTAATCCGAACCACTCTCTTCCTTTTTTGAAAAAAACTTTCTTCTTCTCAAGAACTAAGTCTATAGACATATATTGTTGCGTGTTACGTGACCCTTTTTCTATATATTCCCCCTTGTATTGCGTTGCTCTCCCCATTTTATACGCTGTTGTGAGTAATATCCCAATTAAACACATCCAAAGTTAAATTTGGGAAGAATCAAGATTTACTGATTCTAATTAATATGCTTGATTGTGCTAAGATTGGTTTTGGGAAGTAATAAATTAGTTCTTGAAGGTGTTAATGTTATTTCTATTTTGATTAAAACATGCCTGATGTTGCCATAATGAGATTTTGAGTGAGTTTCTATTTTCAAGTAGGCGTGTTTGGAAATGATTTGAATATTGAGTGAGTGCACGCTAGACCATCAATTTCAGATGATAATGCCATGTGACATGCAACAAAAAATTTCAAATAATAGTTTTAGTAACTTTTGTCGTGGATGGAAAATCAACATGTCTTGATGGCTTACATGGAGTGATTTCAAGAAAATCATAGTCAATACACCTCTTTTGAAGACTACTTCTAGAACATCAATGACATGTCATCTAAATTAGATCTATTTCTAACACCCTATTGCCCTATTTCACCTCCGTAAGATCAGGTATTCTATCATCCTTAATTTTCTCCGTGTCTGATGATCTTGATATATTTTTTGAATTTTAATTCCTCGTGTTGAATCAGGTTGCTAGACGGGGACAAGGTAATTGTCGAATAGCCTATTGTGTGCGTGTGTGTGTCAAAACACCTAATTGTGGAAGTGTCAAGCATTAGCCTCGACATGAATTTTGTCTTAAACTTAATTTTATAGTGTTGGAAGAATTATGTATTTTGGGCTTGTGTTTAAGGACTTTGCTTAGGGAGAAAGCAAGCTAAATCTATAAATAGGTAGTAACCCTATTATTGTAAAGAGGTTAACTTGAATAGAATTTCAGTTTTGAGAGCAGAGAGTTACTCTGCATAAATTCTTCTTCCCTTATTTTTCATTGAATCCCTAATTTTCTTTCTTCCCTAATTTAATTTTCTTTTCTTGTTTTCATCACCATTGTGTAGCGATACAATCTTGCAATCAAGGTTGGTTGATTCACTCAAGTGAAAAGTGAAGAACAAGAGGGAAATTGATCGATGTGATTGAATCTGGTTTATCAAGATTGATTCAGAACTACTCAAAGTTTTGGGTTTAATTCCAACATCTGGTATCAGAGCATTGGCTGAGAGATTCGTGGGAAGCAAAACACGATGGTGGTGAATCATCCGAACGGGTACTTTTCGGCGAGTCTCCCAATTTTGAAGGGTCCGAATTATGAGAATTGGTGCAAACAGATAAAGGTGATTTTCTATTATCAAGATCTTTGGGATCTTGTGAAGGAAGGAGTAACACCACTTGCAAAAAAAGTGTTGGATCAAGAAAAAGTTGCATACAAAGAATTGAAGAAGAAAGATTATAAAGCCCTCTTTATAATTCATCAATCTGTTGATCCAGACAATTTCAAAAAGGTCAGTGATATATAATCATCATAAGAAACATGGGAAATCTTGGAAAAATCGTTCGAAGGCGCAGATGTCATACCCCAAATTTTTCCTACCTGTGTATAGCTTTCACTTTGTACATCCGTCCACTAACCATTATTCAAAAATCCAAAAAAAATATGTTCCTTCTGCTTGTTGTTTAAGTTTGTGCAAGATTGAATTTAAGGTATCCAGTCAGATAAGGATTAGTTTCAAGATCAAGGTCAGGGTGCATTAATTCAGGCATGTATGTTTGAGGCTTTAATTAGGGTTTCTATGTAGATGCAAGTCATTTGTGTACGAATCAAGTTCTTAGGTTATACCAAAGCAATTGCTTCATGATTAAAGATCATCAGAGATCAATGCATTTGTGGTCGAGGTCAAGTTAGTGGCAAAATTAAAAGATCGGTTCATCGGAGGTTTCATCGTGTCAAGGCTTTAATTCATTAGAAGATCGTCAATGGTATTTCTCAAGACTTATTCAAGTTTCATTCAAGTGAGAATTCAAGAGGGTGGAATTTGGTTTGTGAGTTTTTAGATTTAATTGGAAAAGTCAATCGTAATGGTCATGGCCTTTTTAATCGATAATCAAGTTCAATTGTCAAGCATGGTTCAAGATAGAGAGTGGAGGGTACAAATTACATTCCAAAACCCACATCAATTAAAGGCCCATATCATTTAAATCTATTCATTTACAAAATGCTACAAAAAAAACATATAGATAAAGGACCATCACCATTACCAAGTCTATACAAAAAGTCAAAGGCCCATTGTCCATTTTCTCAACATTATTACACAAAGAAATAAGAGAAAAGTATGCCCATGTCAATTATAACATTATTGCCAAAAAGTAAATAAAAAAAGAGAACCATGATTCATAAGCAGCCTTGAGTGTCCATATGGGAAACTGAGCAATTAATTACATGTACAAAGTGTTCATCGTTATTTTCGCTTAGGTTGAAACAACCACGACATCCACAATAAACTTGTACATGTGTGAAATCAAACTTTAGCACAACCAATTTTTTTATCTCAACAAAGTTGCACAAACCGCAATATCATTCCCCCACCAAGTCGTCACACATAATTATTAAGTACCATATGTAACACGGTGGGAGAACTGACTTTAAACAATGTTGTGGATAGCAAGAGTCGCCATCGACTTTTATTTTATCCATAAGGAAAGGTTATAAAAGAACAGGAAAGACCTTAGAGAATATTTTGGGTCCGGGGGGTAGGTTATGAAAAGGGAAGGTGTTAGCACCCTTTTCATCCATGGTTATCCATGGGCTCTTAGGTACTTAAGCTCACTTTTGAATTGTTTTGAAAGTGTAGTGTGTGAATAGAAAATTTTCAGAATAGTTAATAAATAATCCATGTAAGGATGTGTTAAGAACTTGTTTGAAAACTTGTTGAAAATTTGTTTAAGTGCGAAACAGTTTTGAAGTGAGCAAGCACCTAGGAGTAACCTACCCTAATGTTTAAAGGTCTTTCTTATTCTTCATTCTTTCCCTTAGTAAGACTATCCCTACTATAATGGAGTAGGTAGTCCTTACTTTGGATGTTAAGGGACATGTGAGGGACAATTTGACTTTGAAGGCCATTGTGGGATGTAATAAGCACATATAAGGGACCATCATCATTTTTCGAAAGGGACTCGATTCGTAAAGGCAACCATAAGGGACTTTGACGATTTTTCTATTTGAGGGACTTGCTTTATACACCCCACTTAACCATTATTCGTAGGCAACTTGAGGGATATCCTTAGGAAGTGAGACGGCGATTAAAATCGACTTACGTGTGTGACGCGTTTATTTTAATTATCTTTATTTAAAAGTGATCTAAATTTATTTTAATATTACATACATGTTGTTACACTCCCTAATTACTAACCATAATAATAATTAAATAATTAAACAACTTTACATCCAAGAAACAATTACAAAATAATAAGCAAAATAATTAAATAGCAAAGATAAATGAAATATAAATAAGCAATAATAAATAATAAAGGGGGTTAATTCTAAGTTTACTCGGCAAGACATCGCATCTTGTGCCTACGTATCCTTACGGGAGTGGAATCAGAGTAATCGTAGTTCCCCTCAATAGGGAGGTTAGAAACTTCTTGACTGTGGTCAAGGTCTCAAGGGGAATAAACGCATCTTAAGGACGCGCTTACGTGGAGTGTAGAAACTCCAAATCTCTACGTTGAAATGTTAAGTTGTAATTAGGGTTAAATTAGGGATTCCACGGCGGGAAACCCTAAAATGAGCGCGACGGCTCTTTGACCTAATGCTAAGGGTAAAATTGTAATTTTGCCTGCGGCGAGGCATTTGTGAAAATTAGGGTTTGTAGTTTGTAGTTTTGAGGATTTGAAATTGAATGTGTGAAGTTTTACGGACTATTGGCGCGGCGGCCAAACAGTTAGACCTAACCTTCGGATGTGTGCAATGTGACAGAAATAATAGTAAACGCGTGAGATAATTGAATCATGCAAACAGAGAGATAATGTCATAATTTAAACCATGCAAGCAGAAATTTGAAGGCAGAATTTAAAGAGCGATTGTTAAGTTCGCGAGGTTACATGAGAGGAGCAGATACAATATGATAATGAAATTTGAATTGAACAATAATAAAATAAAATAAATAACGGTTCTAGTTATTATTTTAAAAAAAAGATTTTAGTTATTATTTTAAATTTATCTAAAAAAAAGTTTTTCTTAAAAATAATAGGTTTTCATATTAATTTGGAAAAGATGTTAATGTTATTTATTTTAAAAAACAGATTTTTATATTATAACAAATTTTAATAAATTAATGATAACAACAATAATAATAATGGTAATAATAATGATAATAATGATAATAATAATAAATAATGATAATAATAATAATAATAATAATAATAATAATAATAATAATAATAATAATAATAATAATAATAATAATAATAATAATAAAGCAATAATGAATTTTAAATGTGCCAAATAACCCAACAATGTTGCTAACGCAGAAATGCGCTCATCGCAACCAGATCTAAATCGGACGAAACAAAATTTATCGCAAAGAAAAAGAAATTAAGCAAAAAATAGTATTATTGCTCACACAAAAATGCGATCATCGCAACCAGATCGAACTAACACAAATGTCACGCGTCATGCACACAAATGTGCAAACATCGTATCGACATAATTCGATCAAAAATCTTATATATATAAACTCTAACAATTTAAAAATTATATATATATAAACGTAACAGTAATAGATAAAGAAAAAGAAATAACGGTAATAGATGAAGAAAAAGAAATAACGGTAAAAGATGAAGAAAAAGAAACAACAGTAATAGATGAAGGAAAAGAAATAACGGTAAACGATGAAGAAAAAGAAACAATAGTAATGGATGAAGAAGAAAACTAAATAACGGCAAACGGCACTCACTCCTCTTAGGTTTTTTTCATTCTCTCCTCTTTTCCAACAAGGCAACACATGTATATATAGGGAACAAATTAGGGTTAACACCAAATTGTCAATAATGTCCCTAAAGCCCATTTTAAAACACCAAATTGTCAATAATGTCCCTAAAGCCCATTTTAAAGCCCAAACTAAATAATTAGTTAAGAAAAAATAAAATTTAAATAATTTAAAATAATTAAAATAAACTTAAAATAAAAACTAATAATCCTATTGATTCCTAAAATAAAAAATATTATAAAAAGAACAAAATTTTTTTCAATATTTTTTATTTTATGATTTTTTGGATATTTTTATGAATAATTTAGAAAAAAGTGAAAAAAATAATATTTTAAAAAATGATTTAATTAAAATACGAAAATAATAATTAAATAATAATAAAAAACTATTTTTGTTATTTTTTTTTTTAATGAAAGATAGAAAAATTTAGAGTAAAAATAATAAAAACAAAAAAAAGTGACAAAGGTGAGATTCGAACTCTCAACCTCTCACACTCATAACTCCTTACACATGTCCTCCTGCCAATTGTGCCATTTTTACTTTTTAGAAAAAAAATGCATGCCATATGATATTTACCTCTCTTTGATGTTGGCAAAAAAAATCATGAAGTTTGACTTTGGTTTGACCACAGTTGACCTCAGTTTGACCTTTTAACTGCATTGACTGCTTTTGACTTATCTGATCATCTGACTGAGCAAACTTTTGAGAAAAGTCTTGAAACTTGACATGGGGGTTCTTATACACATATAAGATGTTATGAAGCTCACTTGAAGTCTTGGAAGTCCATTTAGCCTGATTAAAGTCAAAACCCTAGTTTTGGATGCACTGCTTGGGAGGTGCATTGTCTGAGGGAATTGTCAACTCTTCTGACCAATTGTGAATTTTGTGAACCTTGTGAACCTTCTTGGAACACAAAGTCTTCTATTGTGAGGGCAAATTTTGGGGTGCAACAGCTTCCCCTGTTCAATTTTCTGAAACCTGAGGGGTTAGATTGGTATATTTGCCAGTCGTAACCTGGAAGGTTGAAGGGGATTGAACACAAAAGCCCAAAAATTTGCACTCACCAGTGCATGGAGTGATATTGATGGTTGGTTGAACATGATTGAGTGGGCTTAAAGATGCCACTAGGGGAAAGTTCTTCAGTAGTATAATGAGAACTGTCAGGAGTCTGGAGTAATACTGATGTAACAGCATGTCTTCATGAGGATAGAGCAATCAATAATGATAACCCTAAAGCAGTCTTGAAGTGATAAATCTGACCTCAGGAGGATAGAGCAATCAATAGCTCTAAAGCAGTCTTGAAGTAATAATGGCTTCAGGAGGATAGAGCAATCAATAGCTCTAAAGCAGTCTTGAAATAATAATGTGATATGTCTTCAGGAGGATAGAGCAATCAATAGCTCTAAAGCAGTCTTGAAGTAATGAGAGGCTATCAGGAGGATAAAATAACCCTGAGGTTACAATAAATCAGTCCCAAAGTAATAAGAAGCTCATCAGGAGGATAAAGTAACCCTGAGGTTACAATAAAGCAGTCCCAAAGATCATAAGCTTGTTTGTTGGATAATTAACCTGAAAACAAGGTAGCATTCTGTATAACAACATTAGTTTATGCTTTATGTATGCATGTATGACATGATGCACTTAGGTAATGTACTATAGACATATATGTTATGGTATGATGTAAATGATGTATGTATGCTATGACACTGCTGGAAGTGTCTGGATATCCTTGTATAACAACTGCTGGCCAAGGAAAATAAATCCCGATTCGTTGTTGAAGAATATATAACCCTCCGTCTGCTGGGGATAACAAGGTATAGATAACCTCCCGTTGTTGGGGATAACAAGGTATAGATAACCTCCCGTTGTTGGGGATAGTAGGGTATAGGTAACCTTCGTTTTCGTTTGATAGTAGGATAAGTATAACATCCCGTCTTCGTTCATCGTGCCCTTATTGGAAAGTAATTTCCCGTATATCCGTATGAGGATAAAAGAGATGGATATAAATTTCAGGGGATATTAGACTTTTTGAAGATGGATTAGTCCTACTGATGGTTTGTAACTGTCTTGTAAAGATGAACCGGCGAGGCTTCGTTGAAATCCTTCCCTTGTTCGTCCTTAGTAAATACTATTACTGCATTTTCATGCATTTCTGATAAACATCAATCATATTAAAAGCATACATGCATTTCTGGTGAACATCAATCATATTCAAAGGCATACATACATTCAAACACAACCAATGGACGTTTCGCTTATGTAAATAGGGTAAAAGTAAATCTGGATTCAAAAGATGGAATTTATTTATATCAAAAGTGACCCATACACGGGTAAAAGTAAAAGGAGACATAAACCCTAGTAAGAGAATTTTGTCATGAAGTTTTACAAAAAGAATCAGCTATGTGGGAAATAATCCTATTGAGTTTCAATTCTACTATTGCCACTCAAGTATCTCATCTTCTTGCTGTTGAGACGGAAACGATTGGATTGAGCTTTATCTGTTTGAGCTTGAGTAAGCAGTACAACTGGTTGCAGTTAAACGAGACATAGTCATACGCTTTAATCCCTAACTTTTGCCTGGATTGCCCTTTCAGGTTTTCAATCCACCGGGATACCCTTTTTTGCCCAAGCCGCCTTTTCAGGTTTTCGACTTGCCGGGTGTACATCTTTTTATATATATATATCCCTAATTTTTGCCCAAACCCTTTTGGTTTGCCGGGATGCCCTTATTTTTGCCTAGGCCTGTCAACCTAGCGGGTCTCTTTTTACGCGTAGTATTTTTTAACTATGTCTGCGTTTACAGGTTGTGGGAAGTCTTCACCATCCATTGTAGTCAGTATCATGGCACCTCCTGAGAACACTGTCTTGACTACAAATGGTCCCTCATATGTTGGAGTCCACTTGCCCCTAGGATCACCCTGTGGTAATATGATACGCTTGATTACCAAGTCACCAGCCTGATATACCTTTGGCTTAACCTTCTTGTTAAAAGCTTTGATCATCCGTTTCTGGTACATCTGGCCATGACAAACTGCTGCTAACCTTTTCTCATCAATCAAATTTATCTGGTCAAATCGAGTCTGAATCCACTCATCTTCATCCAAGCCTGCATCCTTCATAATTCTCAAGGAGCTGAATCTTCATATCAATAGCAACTTGCATACCCATGATACATGCCTCATACTCAGCCATGTTATTGGTACAATAGAAACAAAGTCTGGCAGTAATCGGGGTATGACAACCTTCAGGGGAGCTAATCACAACACCAACACCATTACCATGTGCATTGGAGGCACCATCAAAAACCATAGTCCATCGGGATCCTTTGTTCAGGTCCGTCATACTGTCCAGGTTCTTTGGTAACAGACATAATGTCTTCATCAGGGAACTCAAAATTCATTGACTGGTAATCATCTACTGCTTGATGAGCCAAATGATCAGCGACAACACTCCCCTTAATGGCCTTCTGAGTAGTATACTGTATATCATATTCCGTCAAGATCATTTGCCATCTTGCAATTCTTCCGGAGAGAGCAGGTTTCTCAAATATGTACTTGATTGGATCCATCTTCGAAATCAACAAGGTAGTATGGGTCAACATATACTGTCTTAGTCGGCGAGCAGCCCATGCCAAAGCGCAGCAAGTTTTCTCGAGCAGTGAGTATCTTGTTTCACAGTCGGTAAACTTTTTGCTAAGGTAGTATATTGCCTGCTCTTTTCGACCAGACTCGTCATGTTGCCCCAATACACACCCCATTGAGTTGTCTAATACTGTTAAATACATAATCAAGGGTCTTCCATCAACTGGTGGCATTAAAATTGGAGGTTCTAGCAAATATCTCTTGATTTCATCAAAGGCAGTCTGGCACTTATCATTCCATTCCATCACCTGATCTTTCTTCAACAACTTGAAGATTGGCTCACAGATGGTAGTTAATTGGGAAATAAATCTTGCAATGTAGTTCAATCGTCCCAAGAAACCTCTAACCTCCTTCTCAGTACGGGGAGCTGGCATCTCTCGTATAGCTTTCACTTTTGCAGGATCCACTTCAATACCTTTTCCACTGACAATGAAACCCAGGAGCTTTCCAGATCTAACTCCAAAAGTACACTTGTTTGGATTTAATCTCAACCTGTATTTCTTCAACCTCTCAAACAACTTGTGCAGATGATCAAGATGTTGTTCTTCATTCTGAGACCTGGCTATCATATCATCCACATATACCTCTATCTCATGATGAATCATATCATGAAACAAAGCCACCATAGCACGCTGATATGTTGCCCCTGCATTCTTCAAACCAAATGGCATTACCTTATAGCAAAAGGTGCCCCACTGTGTCACAAATGTAGTCTTCTCCATATCTTCAGGTGCCATCTTGATTTGATTGTAACCAGAGAAACCATCCATAAAAGAGAATACCTTATGCTGAGCAGTGTTGTCTACCAGAATATCGATATGAGGAAGTGGAAAGTCGTCTTTAAGGCTAGCCTTGTTCAGATCTCTGTAGTCTACACACATACGTACCTTACCATCTTTCTTAGGAACTGGTACCACATTTGCAACCCACTGAGGATAAGAAGTTACGGCCCAGAACCCTGCATTGAACTGCTTCATTACCTCTGCTTTGATCTTTTCTGACATTTCAGGACGCATACGACGAACCTTCTGCTTCTTTGGACGACAATCTTCTTTCACTGGCAAACGGTGAACCACAATGTCTGTATCCAACCCTGGCATATCTTCATAAGACCAAGCAAAGATCTCCACATAGTCACGTAGCATCTGAATCAACCTGCTCTTGACACTGTCCTCTAAATCAGCCCCTATCTTGACCTCTTTTCTGTTTTCTTCGGTTCCCAGATTCACAACTTCGACTGGCTCTTCATGTGGCTGTATAGCTTTCTCTTCTTGTTGTAACAACCTAGCAAGCTCTACAGGTATTTCACAATCGTCCTCGTTTCCGTCTTCAGTTTGATAGATCGGATTCTCGAAATTGTAATTGGCAATAGTAGAACTGTTATCAACTGGATCCAGAGTGGATGAGGATCTGCATTCTAGTGACGTGGGTGTGTGTAAGAACACATAGCTGATAAAGCAAAAATAAAAGAAAAAGAAAGACAAGGAACACAATATTTACGAAAACGAAACGTCCACTGATTTTATTGAATGATGTATGCAAATGAAATGACAACCCGTAACAAGCACACCATTGTGCCCCGGGTAAGGCACAGGGCTTGAAAGTTTTAATTGTTCCAGAAATTATAAATTTAAAAACATAACACAGTAATAGTATTTACTCCTGACTAAAGGAGATAGGGATAACATCTTCAGCTTTCCAATTATTGAGTCCAGCACCCACAGTAGGAAAAATCCATGCCTCCAAGTTGTAGTCTTCATCTTGATCTCCCACAGCATTGATAACCCCTTGATTGGTGATACGAACAGCACGGGCACGACGGACAGCCTTCTGGGACCCTGCAGTGAAACCCAAACCAAACTTGTCAGACTTGTATGGAATATCAGGAAGCTGACCCCAAATAGTACAACCACCTTCTTCCACCACAGCTTTTGCATCATTGAGGGAGGCCATTGCCATTGTTGGAGGGTTTCCGATGACCACAGGAACCTTCTTCACAGCAGGAGGAGTCACACAATCCTTAACAGCCCAGGGAACCACTTCAAATGACTGACATGGAGTTTCAATGTATTCACCTTCTACTTCCAGATACTTGAAAGTGTTTACATGGATGACAAAGTATTCTTCCTCTCCAAAGACAGTAACAACTTTTCCATTCACCGGATATCTCAACTTTTGATGTAATGTGGAGGTCACAGCACCTGCCCCATGGATCCAGGGACGACCAAGCAGACATGAGTACGAAGGACGAATATCCATCACATAGAATGTAGCAGTGAACACCTGAGAGCCAACCTTGATTGGAAGATCAATTTCCCCATGCACTACTCTTCTAGAACCATCAAAAGCCTTTACCACAATATTACTGGGCTTCAATACCGTATCTTCAGGACTCAGCTTGTTCAGGACTTCCTTAGGCAACACATTCAGAGAGGAACCATTGTCTATCAGCACATGAGACAGGGTAGTGCCCCTGCATTCAATTGAAATATGCAAGGCCCTGTTATGATCCCTCTTGGCAGGGGTCAAGTCAGCATCAGAAAATCCTAACCCGTTGTCATAGGTCAGGTGAGCAACACAATTCTTAAACTGGTCCACAGAAATTGCACTGGGTACATGAGCCATCTTTAGAAACTTGATCAATGACTTGGCATGAGCCTCAGAACATAATAACAGGGAGAGCATAGAAATCTTTGAGGGAGTATGCCCCAGCTGATCAACAATATCATAATCACTCTTGCGAATGATTTTCAATACTTCTTCCATCTGCTTAGAGAGGTCATCAGCAGCTGGCACATCAGTAGATACAGGCTCAATAACAGGACCCTTGCCCCGAGCATCAGTGGTGGAAGTAACAGCAGGAGTAACTGCACTCTTAGAAGCAACTGGAGGAGAAAAGACTCTTCCACTACGAGTGATCTTGCTAGATCCAGCAATATTATCAATGTCAACAGGCATATCAGGTAAAGGCTCCTGCTTGACACCATGGATGTAAACATCAGACCCATAGTGCCAAGGCACAGCTTTGTCAGATGTATAAGGAATAGGACCAGGAGCGGTAATGATCAGAGGAGCTACTCTGGCTTCAGCAACAACTTTCACAGGACCTTCAGCAGTAATCTTGATTGGGCCCTGATGAGTGATTTTAATGGGACCCTTTGAAGTGATTCTTAGTGGTACTTTGTCAATCATGTCAACCTCTTCAATCTTCTTACCCTGAGTCAGATGATCCACCATACTTTCTACAGATGGTGGTCTTCTTTCAAACACTATAGTATATTTATCCATGAGACGTTGAATCCCATCTCTCAAAATGAAGTAACTATCCGGCTTATAGGTACAATATAGACAATCTTCATGACAACCTGGAAAGATCCCAGCTTGTACTAACCTCTTTTTGATAACAGACAATGGTGTGCTCAACTCCATAACTGAATAAACATGCAGATCTTCATCAATATCTTCATCAATGGCGTTGACAGTCTTCTCGTGATTTGGCATTGGAGCTGTAATCACATTTGGAGTACCTGGTGGATCAAACTCAATTTCTCCAGCATCAATCATATCCTGAATTTTGTTCTTCAAGACCCAGCAGTTATTAGTATCATGTCCTGGACAGTTTGAATGATATGCATATCGTGCATTGGGATTGTACTTGGGAGAGGTAACATTGGGATTCTGAGGGGCCTCCCTCAGGGTAATAAGTTCAGCTTTCAACAAGTGTTGCAATGCCTGAGCCATTGACATGTTGATCTTCGTGAACTGTCTTCTAGCCCTCTGTTGGTTGCCTTGAGGCTGCTCTGTTGTTGCAGGAGTTGGATTTGAAATATGAACTGCACTAACAGACTGATGCCTTCTGTTACGATCAGGCTGACCATACACAGCATTAGATTCTTTCTTCCCAGTGGGAGGCTTCTTTGCAGCACCTGATGAAGAAGTGCCCACTTGGATCTTACCACTCTTGATACCATTCTCTACTCGCTCTCCTGTCATGATCAACTCAGTGAAGCCAGATGATGAGCTTCCAATGAGATGACTGTAAAACGGACCATTCAGCGTACACATGAACATATCAACCAACTCCCTATCAGTCAAAGGGGGTTGAACTCTTCCAGCTAAGTCTCTCCACTTCTGAGCATACTCCTTAAAGCTTTCTTTGGCACCCATAGACATGCTTTGAAGCTGCATGCGAGTGGGGGCTAAGTCAGCATTGTATTGATACTGCTTGTAGAAAGCTTCAGCAAGGTCATTCCAATCTCTGATGTTGACACTCTCCAACTGATAATACCACTCTAGCTGAGCTCCAGATAAACTCTCTTGAAAGAAATGGATCCACAACTTTTTATCAGCAGTGTGGGGTTGCATTCTTCTGACATAAGACCTCAGATGCAATTTGGGACAAGAGACCCCATCATAGACAACAAATGTAGGAACTTTGAACCCAATGGGTATGACCACCCCAGATATCAAGCTCAAATCCTCAAAATCCAGCCCAGATGATTTCTGTAATTCCATAGCATCCATTCTATCCACCAGCATCTTGAATTTGTCTTCGTTAGGCTCATGGTAGTAGTTAGCCTCAGAATCAGAGTCCCCCATAGTGTTGTGGAGACTGCCTCTCTCCTGCTCAGATTCTTCAGATTCATAGTCTTCAACCTGTTCCTTGGTCTTGGCAGGACCTTTGAACCTTCTTCCCATGTTGAGCAACCCAGCAGACCTTCTAGCCTTCTTAGTCTTCTTGGCCAGCAGTGTCTTCAATTCATCCTGCCCCTTAGATAGGTTCAGGATCAGCTCTTGGAACTGTGCATTCTGTGCCTGGAGATCCTTAACTGATTGTTCAAGAGCCATTGCTGAAATAAACAGCGAGAAGATGAGAAACCTGTACACAATTATAAACCTGTGATGCAATGATATGGGAATGCATATGCAATGTTTTCAAGGACCGCAGGATTTAAATTTGCTTAAACAAACAAGAAAGTAACTTTTTATTAGTAATAACTTGTTTTGCCTTTTAGGCTTACAAAAAAATGAAAACGAAATAAGTACAAAAGATGGGGTTTTAAGTCTCCCATGGACGTTTCCTCTTTGTGTTGAGGTATGAGTTGAGGTTTCGTTCCTCATGAAGTAGCTTTGTTAGCTCTAGGATCCTTGCTTGGCTTGCTTTGTAATGAGCCTCGAAAGTATCCCTTTGCTCTTTCAGTTGGATCCATGATCTCTGAAAGTCTTCCATATCAGTAGGCATGTCTGGGTGAAGGATGGTATAAGCTGTGTCTCCTTCAGCAACAGGTTCCATGGTAACTGGTAGGACGGCAGGATATGGCATCATGAGTGTCTGAGCACGAGATCGTACCCATCTGAGATAAGCCTCCATAGGAATAGTGTACTTAGGCTCCAGTGTCTTGCTGTCAATCCTGTTTACCTTTCCCCAAGCTCGGATGAATCTCTGACGGTAACCCTGAAGATCGTTGTCGTAATCAAACACAATGCCCTGAATCAACATGTCATGTGGACCATCGCTCCGGGCGTAACCAAACTGTCGTAAAGCTAGAGATGGGTTGTAGGTGATGCCTCCTCTTATGCCTAGAAGTGGCACATTAGGAAACTCCCCACAACGGTCAATGATGGTGACATTCTCCATAGATCTGGAGCACCAATGGATGTCTGAGTGAGAAAGTGACATGATCCTCTTGGACCATCTGAACCCTTGCTCATTCTTCATTACTGAGCGAGGAAGGTGAGAAATAAACCACCTAGAAAGTAAAGGTATGCAGCACATCAAAGTTCCTCTTGCCCTTGTAGTACGGGTGTGAAGAGAATGTAGGATGTCTCCAAGTAAGGTAGGCACTGGATTGTGACTCAGGAATATGTTGATGGCATGAACGTCTATGAACTGATCAGGATTGGGGAACAACACTAAGCCATAAATCAATAAGGCTAAGATCTCCTCAAAAGCATCGTAGCTCATAGCCTTCAAGAAAATTTGAGCTTTATCCACTAATACCTTGGCAAGAATACCTTTAACTCCACTTCTCATCTCTAGAACAATGTCAGACTTCTTCAGATGTAGAGCTGCAGCAATAACTTCTGGTTTAAGCTCCTTCTCTAAGCCTGTGAATGGCTTCTGATCAAGAACAGGTATACCCAGAAGTTTAGAGAACTCCTCCATGGTTGGAACCAGCTGATAATCAGGAAATGTAAAGCAATGGTGCTTAGGGTCAAAGAACTGAAACAGCACACTCATCATGTCTTCACTGAACCCTGAAGTAACTAGATCCAATAAGTGACCATGTCTCTTGTTGAACTGGGAATGGTCAGGCACTAGGGAAACCAACTCCTTGAGCTTAGCAGGTATCCCTACAAAGTTGATCCTGATGGTGTTTCTACGAGCAGAAGCCATGACCTGCAACAAAGAACAAAGATAAATCCTTTGGTCCTTGAAATGGTTAGGGAAAATGATATGCTTATGATGCATGATGATGTCATGATGTCATGCTCAATCACAAATATGTGGCACACACAAACAAGTCACACCATAGCCCTAGGTTTAAAGGCTTGCATGAGGTTCAAAGGCAAGTACCCTCCCCTGAAGTTAGATGGTTCATCCTGTCCTACAAAAGTAACCAGGTTCTAAGGGATCTCAATATCATTGATCCTTCACAAGGGTGGTTGTTCAGAAGGCAACTTACTTGCCAACCAAAACCCTCCAAGTTTAAGATCTCAATGAGCGTAGTATCGAGTGTCAACCAACTTCAGTCTGCACCAAAGCCGGTTACCTCACTACTTTCTAAAGGCCAAGATGAGTTAACTAGGGTTCTAAAAGTCAGTTAGTGCATTGACAACATATGGCAGCCTCAATATTATCCTCAACTTGACTTAAGGAATATAAGCACCAACCAAGAAGTCGCACTAACTATGGCCACCAGATCAACCGTATCGATATACGTCGTACAGTTTCCTTGGTCTATTGCCATTTACCTAAGGTACGCTAGATCCGGGTTAGGACCTTTCACACATAAGAGCACCCCAACAATATAATAATAAAGCAAACAAGGCAAACAATTTAAAGTGATCTTAATTCCTAAGGGTACCCCTCTTAAATAAGTCCCCAGCAGAGTCGCCAGTTCTGTAACACGGTGGGAGAACTGACTTTAAACAATGTTGCGGATAGCAAGAGTCGCCACCGACTTTTATTTTATCCATAAGGAAAGGTTATAAAAGAACAGGAAAGACCTTAGAGAATATTTTGGGTCCGGGGGGTAGGTTATGAAAAGGGAAGGTGTTAGCACCCTTTTCATCCATGGTTATCCATGGGCTCTTAGGTACTTAAGCTCACTTTTGAATTGTTTTGAAAGTGTAGTGTGTGAATAGAAAATTTTCAGAATAGTTAATAAATAATCCATGTAAGGATGTGTTAAGAACTTGTTTGAAAACTTGTTGAAAATTTGTTTAAGTGCGAAACAGTTTTGAAGTGAGCAAGCACCTAGGAGTAACCTACCCTAATGTTTAAAGGTCTTTCTTATTCTTCATTCTTTCCCTTAGTAAGACTATCCCTACTATAATGGAGTAGGTAGTCCTTACTTTGGATGTTAAGGGACATGTGAGGGACAATTTGACTTTGAAGGCCATTGTGGGATGTAATAAGCACATATAAGGGACCATCATCATTTTTCGAAAGGGACTCGATTCGTAAAGGCAACCATAAGGGACTTTGACGATTTTTCTATTTGAGGGACTTGCTTTATACACCCCACTTAACCATTATTCGTAGGCAACTTGAGGGATATCCTTAGGAAGTGAGACGGCGATTAAAATCGACTTACGTGTGTGACGCGTTTATTTTAATTATCTTTATTTAAAAGTGATCTAAATTTATTTTAATATTACATACATGTTGTTACACTCCCTAATTACTAACCATAATAATAATTAAATAATTAAACAACTTTACATCCAAGAAACAATTACAAAATAATAAGCAAAATAATTAAATAGTAAAGATAAATGAAATATAAATAAGCAATAATAAATAATAAAGGGGGTTAATTCTAAGTTTACTCGGCAAGACATCGCATCTTGTGCCTACGTATCCTTACGGGAGTGGAATCAGAGTAATCGTAGTTCCCCTCAATAGGGAGGTTAGAAACTTCTTGACTGTGGTCAAGGTCTCAAGGGGAATAAACGCATCTTAAGGACGCGCTTACGTGGAGTGTAGAAACTCCAAATCTCTACGTTGAAATGTTAAGTTGTAATTAGGGTTAAATTAGGGATTCCACGGCGGGAAACCCTAAAATGAGCGCGACGGCTCTTTGACCTAATGCTAAGGGTAAAATTGTAATTTTGCCTGCGGCGAGGCATTTGTGAAAATTAGGGTTTGTAGTTTGTAGTTTTGAGGATTTGAAATTGAATGTGTGAAGTTTTACGGACTATTGGCGCGGCGGCCAAACAGTTAGACCTAACCTTCGGATGTGTGCAATGTGACAGAAATAATAGTAAACGCGTGAGATAATTGAATCATGCAAACAGAGAGATAATGTCATAATTTAAACCATGCAAGCAGAAATTTGAAGGCAGAATTTAAAGAGCGATTGTTAAGTTCGCGAGGTTACATGAGAGGAGCAGATACAATATGATAATGAAATTTGAATTGAACAATAATAAAATAAAATAAATAACGGTTCTAGTTATTATTTTAAAAAAAAGATTTTAGTTATTATTTTAAATTTATCTAAAAAAAAGTTTTTCTTAAAAATAATAGGTTTTCATATTAATTTGGAAAAGATGTTAATGTTATTTATTTTAAAAAACAGATTTTTATATTATAACAAATTTTAATAAATTAATGATAACTGTTGCACCCTAAAATTTGCTCAACCTTATTCCTTGGATTTATGTTTCATTATCATTAGCATTTGCATATAGAGTCATGTACATAGACTAACCATCTGCATAGCATAAGCATAGCAAGTCATTCAACAGGGGACCAATCATTATTTTCATCTCTAGAGGCCTAGCAAGAGGTTATTATTCCAATTCAATCTCATTCAAGTCATCAGGAAAGAATTTGAAAGCAAGGAGTTCAGCAGATCAAGCCTTGAGTCCATCTCCTAGCTGAGGGTATCTGAGGATCAACAAGAGGGTTGTGAGCTGTGGAGTGAAGGTATGGAGAGCATCTAGACCTTATGAGAGACTTACAAAGTCATTTGGAGAAGAAAGCAAGTCATTGATGAAAGCACAAGAGCTATAGTGGAAGACAGTCAACTAGGGTTTCATCTGGGTCAACCCTAGGTCAACCCTAGGTCAATTGACTGACTTAAAAGAGCATTCAAGGCTATTGGAAAGATGTGGGGTTCATCATTTGACATATGAAGAATGATATGGAGATATGGCAAGGAGAATCCAAGAGAAATCAAGGAGAAGAGGAGTTACTAAATTAGGGTTTCTCTGTAAAATCCCCTAGTTTAGGTCAAATTTCCAGGCAAGATAAGTCAAAATGCTAACTTCAAATGGCTCCTTGGCCAACATGAAACTTGTAGAGAATCTCAAGACCTTTAATTTGAGTGGTGGAAGACTTCAAGGAGGCTTATAGAACTCAAGTTATGGTCCTTACAAGTTACAGGTCATCTGAGGTGTCTGAATTTTTGTCTGTGAAAGTGACTTGACTTCCAAGCTAGTTTTGCCCCTCAAGGAGATTTCAAATGAATTCTTGGTCAACATAAGAGTTGTTCCTCATTGTCTTAGCTTTCTAGAATGGTATGGTATGCCTTCATATGATGTGGAGAACTCAACTTATGGTCTTGACAAGCAAAGGGTATTTTGGGCATTTGTGAATTACAGGTCATTTTAACCTATACCCAAAACTCATACAAGGAGGCCTCAAATGGAAAAACTTACAACATCAAACTTGCTCCAAATGGGATTTTAAGTCTAGAAAGAAGGTCACAAGTTATTGGAGAAGCTCATAGCATGGAGTTACATAATTGGTCAAAATATGAACTAAAAAGGCTTATAAAGTGAATAATTTCAAAGTGAAAAATGGTTTGGGAGATTTACAAGTCCAAATGGAGACTTCCAATATATGATTTTGAATGGAAAAACAATTCTAAGAACAATGGTTCACACACTTTTTTGAGTTTAGAAGGAAAAAATGAAGTTATCCATGGTTGCTTACCTTTTAAGAAACATAATCAAAATGAGCCAAAGTTTGAAAACAAGGGAATGTGCAAGATGGATCTAGAATGTACCATTGGGGTCTATATATTCATGAAAGATGAATTTGGCAAGGGTTGGCCTCATTTGCATCAAGAATTCCACAAGATTTCTCATTCTTTCTTCAAAAGTTTCATTCCAAATCTCTCAAATTCTTCATCAATCTTCATCAAGATCAATTCAATTTTACTCCATCATCATCATAGATCATAATTGAAGCCAGGATCAAGTGATTATCATCCATCTTCGAGTGCTTTTTGCAAGGATATCAAAGTTGCCAATTCCATTGGATAGCATAATTCTGGCCAAGTTTCATCCAAAGCTTGCATACAGAATCAAGTTCCTCAAGGATTAATCAAGATCCAAGTCTCAAAAGCTTCATATCTTCCATTTCCATAGCTGTTTTCAAGGTTTCTCATCAGGTAAGTTTTCATTCGATTAGCTTGATTCTGTTGGTTTCACATGATTTTATTAGTGTAGACTTGATCTAGGTGGTTAGGAGATTAAGTTAGATGATTTTGGAACGATTTGGTGATGGTTAGTGACAGGTACAACAAGCTGTTAGTGTTCGAATCTCTTGGATTAGGGCGTTAGAATGTTAGTTTGATTCATCAGATTAACCTCCATTATGTGTAGATTAGTTTAGGGTAAGTTTGAGGAAGAATGGTGAAGGTTCGTATCAGTGCATTTCAATGGTGGCCAGATGTTGCTTCGATCGGATTTGGTGTTGTGGTGAGTTTCAAGATGAATTGATGCCCTAGGATTATAGAGGGAGGGATTCTAAGCAAGTTTCGTGTTTATGGCGTGGCATTTCATCGCATGTGGAAGGAGAACAGGGAGGTGTAAGTTCTACTCGTGCATGGAGGTGTGAGGTTGAAACCCTAGTTTCAGTTGGTTCAAGGAAGAAGACGTAATCACGTCCGTTCAATGAGTGTAGGACCTTTGACCATCAGCATGATCCTGTGGCTGTCATTTAATCTGAGCGTTTGGAGGGAATTGACGTTTTGGCCAAAACGCACCGTTTCATTAATTGAAACGGGCGGGCCTTAAATGATTTTGTTATCCCCACCCCCGTGTTAGGCCCAAAACCAAGTTTGAACGTGTTTCTGTTACTATTCTTACCCCCAACGCGTTGTGGTTATTTCTTTGAATTCTGAGTGAACTCTGGGCTTTGATAAAACGCTACCAGCACCCCCCTGTTTGCTGGCCCAATGTATTTGAACTGGGGCGAGTTCCTATTCTGACCCCCCTCCCTCATTTTATTTGGTTTATTTGTTTTAATTCATTTTAATTTTTACCATTTTCATTAATTCATAAATAATTCATAAAAAATGCTTTTTAATCCATTCTTTTTACCATATCTTCATTAAAATGTCTAGAATATTATAGAAAAATAAATTTTCATTTTTAGTTTTATTTCATATTTTTTACATATTTTCTAAATAAATGTCACATTAAATAATTCATTTCATGCATCATTTTTATGATTTTTGTTCTCTCACATGCTTTGATATTTTTTGATCATTCTTTTCATATTGTTTAGATGAGATATTAGGCTTGTAGAAATATTTTAGTTCCCATTTTTAGAGGTTAATTTTAGGTGATTAATAAATGCTTGAATATCATGAGCAAAACTAGGGTTTAGGTGACAACTTAGGAGTTTGATTTCATTTCCCTTAGGACTTAGGGTTTGAATAGATTAGTTATGGGACTATAGGGGCTATGGGTAGTTATTAGATCCCTTAGAGAACAGTTAGGATTCCCCTACTGCTATTATTACTGTCTGTATATCTGTTGTCTGGTGTGGTGTGCCCTCTGGGGATTGTTGCTTGTTTGATTGGGTATTGGGTTTGCCTGGGGCCCTGGGGAAGCTGAAGATTTGTGAAGATGAAGCTATTGGAGATTCAAAGATTGAAGATCAACTGTCAGAGTTGAGGAGGAGTTTCTTGATGGCAGATGCTGAGGAGATTAGGGTTTAGGAGCTAGGCAGAGCTCTAGATTAGAAATTTTGTTTCTCAAACATGGATTGCCTTGTCTGCATCCATTCTTCTCTGTGATTCAGAGTCTCTCTAAGACACTCACCCCCTTCCTTTGGAAGGCTTGGTGATAGTGTCTATGAGATAGAACTCTTGAGAGAAAATGTCTCTTGTGTTAGAAGCAGTCTGTTCACCACCTTTGGTAGTCAGCTGATTGCTTAACACCCATTCACTCTTGTGACTAATCCCTCATCCTGGAGGTTTGAACTTGAAGAAAAGCCATTGCAGATAGAAGACTGATGATCAAAGCCCTTGTCTGAAGGCCATGAAGATGGAGATTGATGCTTGTTGAAGCCTGTAGCTGATTGGAGGTTACTTGAAGCCAGTTGTTGATTCAGAGCTGCTGATGCTGTTTCTTTTGTTGTATTTCATTTGCTGATGTATTGATTGGTTTTCTGGACTGTATTGTTTGCTGTTTACCCTGTTGGGTTGAAAGTGAAGCCTGTTCACTTTCGCCTATTGTTTTCTAGGTTCGAGGTTGAGTGGGACTCCCTTGCCTCGCTTGTGCTGTTGCATCCATGCATTTTACTGCTTTACTGTATATATCTGATATTGTTTCTGTTTCTGCCTATCCCGTAGGATCTCTGTTTCTCTCTGTGCAAGAGAGGAGCATGATAGACACTAGGTCTTAACCCATGCATGATAACATTAGGTTAGTTTGTTTCCCTTCGCAACCATAGGTTAGAGTTCTGTCTCTTTCTTTCTCAAAAACAAACAGAAAAATACAATAAGGATTTCAAACACAATAAAAGACACTTCTTCCGTAAAAGAATGTGAACTCATCAAGACGTCATTTTTGTCCGCTTGGACTGTTAATCAGAAAACCTTTTTCAGAAGGAATAAAATCAATCAAGACAGACTTGTGTCGTACGTGGCCCGAACTACGTTTGCTCTGATCTTTCATGCTGTATGAAAGTACGTAGGCATAGGATGCGATATCCTAGCGAGCAACCTTCCCCTCCTTTCCCGTAGGTAGGCGAACTACGTTGACTCTGATTTCTCGTTCCAGACGGGAATACGTAGGCATAAAGTGCGATACTTTGCCGAGTCATTTTTATTTTCATTTTATTTTCCTTTTCACCCTTGACCTTTAGTTTAGATAGAATAACAATCCATACCCGAAAACAAGCGTGGATCCCGTCGAGTACGACGGACGTGAGGGGTGCTAATACCTTCCCCTTGCGTAACCGACTCCCGAATCCAGGTTTTGGTTGCGACGACCATACCTTTCCCGTGTTGTGCGAGGTTTACTCTGAGCGTTTCCTTTCCCTCCCGTGGGATAAATAACGCACGGTGGCGACTCTTCTGTTCAGCCGGCGCCGATTTTCGCAGTAGCGACAGCTGGCGACTCTGCTGGGGATCCAACGTCCCCTGGCTGCTAAGGACTGCGATGGTTCTTATGCATTTGGGATCCAACGTCCCTTGAGAGAGTCAATCCTAACGCTTGTTTTCCCGTCGAGGATTTTGTATGGAGTTATTGTATATTTCTAACCCTGTATTTTTCAGCTTTGTATATGGATTATTATTGCTGTATCTGGGGTGTGACGGGTGTTCTGATATCGAGAGATAAGCCGGACCTGGGCTTGAGTGCACCTAGAATTAGAGTAGAAATTAGTGGGCGCCCGCTTGCTTTGCTTGCTTTGGTGTCCCATGAAATCTACACTCAGACGAGGTTCCTCTGGTTGGCCTCCTGCCCCTTCCTTTGGTTGGCGTGGGTTGCTGGTTAGTTGGATTGTCGACTCTGGGGACCGATCATTTGGAAATTGGCTGAGTGAGGCCTCTTCAGGATTTTATGATGCCACTCCTTCTGGGAATCGTATCATCAACCCTGAAAGTCTGTGACGCTGACGACCGCATAGGATGCCGTACCTTGTGCCAGTTATAGGGCCACCCACCTGTGAGGGGATTCAGGGTTATGCAGGTAACTAGACCTCCAGACTACCGGTTATTTCTTGATCAGAGATCCTGGTTATTTATGGAGAGTTATGAGGTCTGTCAGAGACCATTTGGAGATTTATTCTGAGGTCTGTCAAAGACCATTGGGAGTGTTCTGAGGTCTGGCAGAGACCAGTTGGAGAGTTATGAGGTCTGTCAGAGACCAATTATGGAGGTGATTTGAGGTCTATCAGAGACCAGTGGGAGTTATGGTTTGAGGTCTGTCAGAGACCAGTGTTGGAGTTTTATTTTAGGTCTATCTGAGACCAAGGTTGATGACTTCTGGATGGTCTATCTGAGACCTTTCTTGATTGGGTTTAGGCTATTCAGCTGCAGCTTTGGTCCCTGTTGAATGTTACTTGCATTGCATCCCTGCATATACATTATCATTTGCATTTCACTAACGTGTGTCTGTGCTGCAGGTGCATTTGCATTTCCCTAGTTCTAGTGCCCAGACTCCTGAGTGTTTGATCATGACTAGCCTACGGAGAACGGTTGCTTACAAATTGCCTACGCCTGATATTGTTCCTTTACTGGGGTTGATCTCTCTTGCTGATGAGGGTGTTCGTAGGAGTTTCCGGATGAGCTATGGTAGATTATTGAGATTGGTGTGCAAACCTACAGAGGTAGAGTTGGATGGGCTGTATGCTTTGATGCAATTCTACGACCCTGCTTTGAGGTGTTTCACGTTCTCTGACTTTATTATGGGACCAACCTTGGAGGAATACGCTGAGTATGTTGAGCTGCCTGTGCAGAACCAGGTTCCGTTCATTCATTATGATGCCAAACCCAAGCCGGAGGAATTGGCAAAAGCCTTGCATGTTGATGCTTCTGAACTTGTGACTACTGTTTCCCGTGGAGTTCCAGGCTTCTCATTTCAGTTCTTAGTTGGTAAAGCCCAAGAGTACGCCAAGAATGGGTGCTGGGTCGCTTTCAATGCTGTGTTGGCCTTGTGCATTTATGGCATAGTACTATTCCCCAATATACCGGATTTTGTGGACTTCGATGCGTTCTACTTGTTCGCCGCTGGTAATCCTGTACCTACCTTGCTCGGAGATCTCTACCACTCGCTGCATTACAAGAATGAGAAGGGAAGAGGGAAGAATGTTCATCTGTGTGTACCCTTATTGAGTATGTGGTTTGAGAGTCACCTTCCTAAGAGAAGATCTGCTGTAGAGACTACAGTTCCAGTTGGTTGGCCGGAGCGTTTGATGAGGTTATCGTCGGAAGATATGGAGTGGTTTGATAGGGACCTGTTGGGATCGGAGCTCATCTTCAGTTGTTCTGGTTACCCTAATGTGCCATTGATAGGAAGAAAAGGGTGTATCAATTACAACCCTTCTCTATTCATTCGCCAGTTCGGATATGCGCTGAAGAATCCACCTCAAGAGGAGGAAGTACAGGAATCTCTGTACTTCACTGGAGATTTGAAGGGGGAATTATTAGCCAAGTTGCAACGTGCCTGGACGCGTATTAACCGCAGAGGGAAGCCGTTGTTAGGAAAGAATGACTGTCAGGCCTATGCACCTTATAGAGCTTGGATTCAAGAGAGGGCTAGTCAGTTGAAGATGCCGTTTCCAGATGCACCAATTCTTGATCCTATTCCGGTAGAAGAGCCGACTACTGTTTCTAGAGAAGCATATGAACAGGTTGTGAAGGAGAAAGAAGCCCTGATGAAGATTAACGAAGGGTTAGAGCAAGAGTTAGCCCAGGCGCGCAGCGAGAAGAACAAGGCCGTATATGCTTTCCAACAACAGATTGAGCTGGTGAACAGGTTAGGATCTGAGTTGACTGAGGAAAAGAAAAAGCGCGAACGTCTGGGGCAAGAGTTCAGAAGTTCCCATGACATGCTGGAAGCCAAAAAGAAGGCGCTCGACGCGGCACACCGAGAGATATCTTCTTGCAATAAGACTTGGAATGCTACACTCACCAACAACAAGAAGAGGGAAGATAAGCTGAAGCAGCAAATTTCCGACCTCGAAGAGAAGTTGAAGTCTAGCATCAAGAAGTGTGAGGAGGAAGTGATGAACCGGTATAGTGTCCAGCATGCACTGAACAAGGCAATCAAATCCAGAGATGAAGCAGTGTCCCAGAAGCGAAAGCTAGAAGATTGCTTCGGGGAAGCAACATGGGAAGAAACCGCTGAAGACGTACGCCGTGTCCTTAAGAGGAGAAACCAGCTTGTTGAAGGGCTGCTTGATCGACCAAGCCATCCGGAGACCAAGAAGTTGATAGAGGAGTACCAGACTTTTGGGAGGATCTGATCATTCCATTATTTGTATGCTTTATTTGCATAGTGCTGACCATCACCAGGATTGTTGGTTGAGGTCATGCCATCTTTGTACTCTCAGTGATATTGTACCCTGGGCTTATTGATTCTCTCTGCTATATATGAGGCTTTCTGTGATTCAGCTCCGATATTCTTATTGTCAGCACTGTCACTGCACCGGCACCTTCGCACTAGAACTGGGGGAATGAACTTCCCTAATGCACAGACACATTGCATTGCATTCATATTCATATTGCATAACAGGTAATCTATGAATGGTGTCTTATCTCTTGCTCTGTATCAGGTACTTAACAGGATTCCAGATCAACATCCGCACCGCTATTCTACACGATCCAACTGTCGGAAAGTCATGGACCAGATTCAGAACGAGATGCAGGATGTACGCGAGAAGCTCGCCCTCTTCATGCAGACCATGGAGGCTATAGCAAAAGGGCAAGAGAACTTGCAGGCCATGGTCCAGCCTCTGTTGGCTCGCAACGCTGGTCATGGTAACGAAGATCATCAGTCTGTCCGGGTTGATACTGCTCATGGAGACGGCACCCCCACGCCAGTGGCCCCGCCTGTCGTCAATGTGAATGCTGCTAACGTCAACAACGCTACCGCTGCTGTGAATGGTAACGTCGGAGTTGGAAATGAAACTGCTGTCCATAACGCTGGGCTGGGTGATGTCAATGTGGGAGATAATCTCGGAGGCAATGGCTTTGTCAACGCTGGGTTCGGATTCAACGATCAGGGATTCGACAATACTGGCAAGTATGGCTTTAATGCTCAAGGCTTTGGGCAAGATGGTTATGGTATGGTCAATCAGGGCTACGGAGGTTTTGGAAACGGAAACGGTGCTGGTTTTATGGCTGGAGGTCCTGCTGGAGGTGCTCAAGGGTATGGCAACAGAGGCCGAGTTCCGGGGATGAATCAGGTCAGAGCTGGACGTAATAATGCGTATGATGGATACGGGGCTGGAAACGGTATGTGGCAAGAGGATCAGCAGGAAGACGCCTTCTCTGGAGGGGGTTTTGAAGGGCCGATGGATGATTCTCAAAAGATTAGAATGCTGGAAGAGCAAATGAAAGGAGTCCTAAACCAGAGTGCTGTGGGTCTGGACATGGCAACAATGGGCTTGGTACCTGGGCTGAGGGTGCCAATCAAGTTCAAAGCGCCTGCGTTCGATAAGTACAAAGGAGATACATGTCCGAAGGTGCATGTCCGAGCTTATTACAGAAAGATGTCTGCATACTCCACTGACGAAAGAATGCTCATGCATTTCTTTCAGGATAGTCTATCGGGTCCTTCCTTAGAGTGGTACATGGGGTTGGAACCCACTGATATCAAGACTTGGAAGCAATTAGCAGAGGCGTTCGTAGCCCATTACAAATATAACAGTGACCTGGCACCCAATCGGGTCCAGTTGGCCGGGCTTTCGCAGAAGAAGGGGGAGAGTTTTAAAGAGTACGCGCAAAGGTGGCGCGATATGGCTGCCAGGGTTCGTCCTCCTGTCGAAGATAAAGAAATGAACGATATGTTTGTCGGCACATTCACCGGGCTGTTTCATGATATGTTGTTTCATACGTCTCTGGCTAGTTTTTCAGACCTGATTCTGATGGGTGAAAAGATTGAGCGGAACATTAAGCAAGGAAAGTTCCAAGTCGATGAATCAACTGCATCTGGCAGTAATAGGAAAGCTTATGGGGGGCGCCGTCAGGGCGAAGCTAGTGCTGTATTTGGAGGCCGAGGCCGAGGCCGAGGCAGGGGAAGAAATCAATATCGTCAGCAGCAGCAAGTGTCGAGTGTCACCATCCCGTATCAACAACAACCAATCCAGCAACAACAACAGGTTCAGCAGCAACCAATGCCACAGCAGCAGCAGCCTCAGCAGGGGGCACAGCAGGCTCAGAGAAAATTCCAGGGTGGTAAGCCGAGAAGGGTGTTCGAGAAGCCTCCCTCTAACTATGCTGATTTATTGCAGACCTTGTTGGGATTGAATCTGGTAGAGAAAAGAACCTTGGCACCAATAACGGGAACTCCCCCGTTCGGCTATGATGCAAATAGGCGCTGCGAGTTTCATTCTGGGGCCCCGGGCCATGATATAGAAGGTTGTCACGCTTTTAAGCACGTTGTGCAGGATCTCTTGGACAACAAGTCTATCAACTTCGGAACGACCGGTGCGAATATAGTCCAGAAACCCATGCCTAATCATGGGGCGAACGCCGTGCTGACTGAGGAAGGTCTGAATCTGATTATGAATGTTGAGGATTTAAAGACGCCGCTGAGCGAAATAAAAAGCCGACTGTTGCAAGGAGGTGTTTACCCGGGTTGTAATGAGTACTGCTTAGATTGTTGGGCCCTGTCTGGGGGGTGTGAGGATTTGAAGAAAGGCATTCAGGCCTTGATTGATGAAGGTGTATTGCAGTTTGATAGAACAGCAACTGATGAGCCGGCAGGGGCAGTAATGGATAATCAGAGTGATGTTGCCACAGTGACAATTCCTAGGAAGACGATCACCATTTCAGCACCAGTTCAGCGACCACCGATTACTATAACTAAAGCCGGGCCAATCCCGTATGAGAACACGAAGGCGGTCCCATGGTCATATGGGCTAGAGGTGTATTGTGACGGGATTAAAATCGATGTTAACAAGCAGTCAGTGGAGGTTGTGGATAATGTTGTGGGCTCAGGAGGCATGACAAGAAGCGGCAGGATCTTTACATCTCCTGAAGTAGAGGCTGAAAGGATAGCGAAAGGAAAAGGGAAAGCGGTTGAAAATGTTCCGATACAAGCAAATGAAAAAGAAGCAGCGTCGAAGGACGTAGAGGAATTCATGCGCTTAATTCGGAAGAGCGATTATAAAATCGTGGAGCATCTGCAGCAAACGCCGTCCAAAATATCTATTCTGTCATTGCTGTTGTGTTCAGAGGCTCACCGAAATGCTTTGCTGAAAGTCCTGGACACTTCTTTTGTACCACAGGATGTCTCCGTGAACCAGCTAGAAGGGGTATTGGCACATGTAAATGCGGGCCACAGTCTGGGCTTTACTGATTTTGACTTGACTCCGAAAGGAAGGGATCATAATATGGCATTGCATGTATCTGTTGAGTGCAGAGGGTCGACAATGTCGCACGTATTGGTTGACACTGGGTCGTCTTTGAATGTGCTGCCTAAGAAGGCTATGATGAAGCTGGATGTTCGAGGAATTTTGTGCACACCAAGTGATTTGGTGGTCAGAGCGTTTGACGGCACGCGGAGGACAGTCTTCGGATCGATTACCTTGCCTCTGCAAGTGGGGCCGGAAGTGTTTGCAACGGAGTTTTATATCATGGATATACAGCCTGCGTACAGCTGCTTGCTGGGAAGACCTTGGATTCACGGGGCAGGGGCAGTCACGTCTACCCTGCATCAGAAGTTAAAGTATATGGTCGGAGACAGTGTAGTCACCGTGTGCGGAGAAGAAGACATCCTGGTCAGCCATCTTTCTTCGTTTAAATATGTGGAAGTCGACGGGGAGATCCACGAGACGCCATGCCAGGCATTCGAAGGTTTGCGCATAAAGGACAAGAGTCCCGGGCCAAGCAAAGTGCCAGAGATAGCTGTTTCTTCGTATAAAGAGGCTCAAGCGCTAGTGAAGGCAGGAGAAGCCACGGGCTGGGGCAAAGTATTGGACATTCCGGTGAAAATGGACCGGTTCGGACTGGGGTACCGACCGTCGTCATCAACTCCTTCCGTGGAGGCCCCTCATTTCAGAAAGTCAATCACCATCTCTGCCAGTGGAGTATGCCATGAATCTGTCAATGCTGCTTCAGAGTCCGATGAAGGGGACAGCGACTGTGATATGGATGCCTAGATTCAGCCAAGCACGCCAGGACAAGGACTGTGCAACTGGTCTATTCAGGAGCTTGTTCCTGTGACTTTTAAACAGTAATGCTTTGCTTTATTAATTGTTGAATAATCTGATGTCTTGCCCGGGGCATCGGGATTTGCTTAGGGCTGTGTTGTTATAAACATTGCTTCGTTAATCATTAAATAAATGGCGTTTTTTTCATGTGTAAATACTGTAATCCCTGTCTTTCTTGTTTTGTATTTTTCAATAAAATGGCAACGTGGTTATCCGCTCTATACGCATTTTGAAGCACTTAACCCTTTCTTTTGCAGGATAACATTTTCAGATGACATCCTTGAACCACCTATGACTCGTCCCGACTTCGAGCACCCGGTATTCCAGACCGAAGAAGAGGTTGTCGAAGATAGCGACGTTCCTGAAGAACTGTCTTGGTTGGTGAAGCAAGAGGAAAGAGCCATTCTGCCTCACGACGAGGTTATCGAAATTATCAATTTGGGGACGGAAGGGGTTGAGAAGAATATTCGTATCGGAGCTGCACTGCAGAGTGATATCAAGCGAAAACTGGCTGAAATGCTCCGAGAGTATAATGATGTATTCGCTTGGTCGTATCAAGATATGCCAGGGCTCGATACTGATATGGTTGTGCATCGTCTGCCACTGAAAGAAGACTGCCCGCCTGTCAAACAAAAACTTCGCAGAACTCGACCAGATATGGCAATGAAGATCAAAGAGGAGGTTCAGAAACAGTGGGACGCTGGGTTCCTGGCTGTGACGAAGTATCCCTCATGGGTTGCCAACATCGTACCAGTGCCAAAGAAAGATGGCAAGGTTCGAATGTGCGTGGATTATAGAGATTTGAATAAAGCAAGCCCAAAAGACGATTTTCCACTTCCTCATATTGATGTATTAGTTGATAATACCGCTCAATACTCTGTATTCTCCTTCATGGATGGCTTTTCAGGCTATAATCAAATTAAAATGGCGCCAGAGGATATGGAGAAGACTACTTTCATAACACCGTGGGGAACATTTTGCTACAAAGTGATGCCCTTTGGTTTGAAAAATGCTGGGGCAACATATCAGCATGCGATGACGACTCTTTTTCATGATATGATGCATAAAGAGATCGAAGTTTATGTTGACGATATGATTGCCAAATCCCAGACAGAGGAAGAGCATCTGGTGAATCTGTTGAAGTTGTTTAAAAGACTTAGGAAGTTCAGGCTGAGGCTGAACCCTAACAAATGCACCTTCGGGGTGAGATCGGGTAAACTCCTGGGGTTCATAGTAAGCGAAAGAGGAATAGAGGTCGATCCTGCTAAAATAAAAGCGATTCAAGAAATGCCGACGCCTAAAACAGAGAAAGAGGTGCGCGGGTTTTTAGGGAGATTGAACTACATTGCCCGGTTCATATCTCACCTAACGGCCACGTGTGAACCATTATTCAAGCTGTTAAAGAAAGATCAAGCTATAACGTGGAACGATAATTGTCAAAAGGCGTTCGATAAAATAAAGAAGTATCTGCAGGAGCCTCCTATTTTGATACCCCCGGTGGCAGGGAGACCCTTGATAATGTATTTGACGGTTCTTGAGGGAAGCATGGGTTGTGTTCTCGGTCAACACGACGAGACGGGGAGAAAAGAGCATGCGATCTACTATCTGAGTAAGAAATTTACAGACTGTGAATCTCGATACTCAATGCTGGAGAAAACTTGTTGCGCGCTAGCCTGGGCCGCCAAGCGTTTGAGGCAATACATGCTGAATCATACAACCATGCTCATCTCGAAGATGGATCCAATCAAATATATATTCGAAAAGCAGGCGTTGTCAGGTAGAATTGCCCGTTGGCAGATGATCTTGACTGAGTACGATATTCAATACGTCTCGCAAAAGGCAATAAAGGGGAGTGTGTTGTCTGAGTATCTGGCGGAGCAGCCTATTGAAGAGTATCAATCGATGAGATTTGACTTTCCTGACGAGGATATCATGTATCTCAAGATGAAGGATTGCGAAGAGCCGTTACCAGACGAAGGACCAGAGCCGGGGTCCAAATGGCAGATGATATTTGACGGAGCTGTGAATGCTTACGGTAGCGGAATAGGGGCAATTATCACTACGCCGCACGGGTCGCACATCCCGTTTACTGCCCGATTGACCTTTGCTGTTACCAACAATGAGGCCGAATACGAAGCTTGTATAATGGGGCTTGAAGAAGCCATTGATTTGCGAATCAAACATTTAGACGTATACGGAGACTCAGCGCTGGTAGTGAATCAGATCAAAGGGGAATGGGAGACACGGCAGCCTAATTTGATACATTATATGAATTATGCAAGGAGATTGTTGCCTTTCTTCGACAAAGTTGAATTGCATCACGTGCCACGGGCAGAAAATCAAATGGCTGACGCCCTTGCCACCTTGTCTTCCATGTACAAGGTCAATTTCTGGAACGAAGCTCCCCAAATCACTATCTCTCGGTTGGACAGGCCAGCTTATGTATTTGCTATTGACGAAGCGTCTGATGACAAACCGTGGTATTTTGATATCCTTAATTTCCTGAAGAATAAAGAGTATCCGGCTGGGGCATCTAGTCAAGATCAGAAGACTCTCAGGAGATTAGCGGGGAATTTCTATTTGAACCCGGATGGCGTCTTATACAGAAGAAACCACGATTTGGTGTTGTTGCGTTGTGTAGATGAAAAAGAGGCAAAGCTTCTCATGGAGGAAATTCACGAAGGTGCATTCGGTACGCATGCTGGTGGACATGCTATGACGAGAAAACTGCTGCGGGCAGGTTACTTTTGGCTGACGATGGAAACTGATTGTTTCAAATTTGCAAGGAAGTGCCACAAATGCCAAATATACGCTGACAAGATACATGTGCCTCCGAGTCCTCTAAATGTGATGTCATCTCCATGGCCATTCTCAATGTGGGGAATCGATATGATTGGAAAGATCGAGCCGACGGCTTCTAACGGGCATCGGTTCATCCTAGTGGCAATCGATTATTTCACCAAGTGGGTGGAAGCGGCGTCTTACGCAAATGTAACGAAGCAAGTGGTGGCTAGATTCATCAAGAGAGATATCATTTGCCGATATGGGATTCCCGAGCGGATAATCACGGATAACGGTTCTAATCTGAACAACAAAATGATGAAGGAGCTCTGTCAGAATTTTAAGATTGAACATCACAACTCCTCCCCTTACCGACCCAAGATGAATGGCGCTGTCGAAGCGGCCAATAAGAATATCAAGAAGATCGTCCAGAAAATGGTGGTGACGTATAAGGATTGGCACGAGATGCTACCTTTCGCTTTGCACGGTTATCGTACGACGGTACGCACATCAACCGGGGCAACTCCGTTCTCGTTGGTATACGGAATGGAGGCGGTATTACCATTGGAAGTTGAGATCCCTTCTCTGAGGGTATTGCGGGACGTTCAGCTGGACGAGGCAGAATGGGTAACGAACAGATTGAACCAACTGAGTTTGATGGATGAGAAGAGGCTAGCTTCTCTGGCATACGGTCGTTTGTATCAAAGACGAATGAAGAAAGCGTACGACAAGAAAATACTTCCGCGAAGCTTTCAGACGGGCGACCTTGTGCTGAAAAGGATTCTCCCGCCGCAAGCAGATCACAGGGGCAAGTGGACCCCCAACTACGAAGGGCCATACGTTGTCAGTAAGGTCTTTTCAGGAGGAGCTTTATTGTTGTCCACTATGGACGGGGAAGACTTTGCGTCACCTGTGAATTCGGACGCAGTTAAAAAATACTTTGCTTAAAATAGACCCGCTGGACAGAAAAAAGAGAGTCCAGGCAAAAATGGGGCATCCTGGCGAACCAAAAACAGAATGAAAGGTTCGGGCAAAAGTTAGGGATAAAATTGAAAAAATGTACACCCGCGAAGTTGAAAACCTACACTGGGCGGCTTCGGCAAAAAAGGGGTATCCCGGTGAACTGAAAACCCGTAAAGGGCGGTTCACGCAAAAGTTAGGGATTTGAAAAGCAAATGACTGCGGTCCGAATTCGAATTCAATGAGCATCTATGCGGGAGAATATGTTTGAGGAGTCAGTTATCGGATGCAACCTCTTCAGAAGTAGGGATACCGGGAAAGTATAAGAGTCGGACGAGTCATGGGAGGATCAGTTCGTGGTGTTCATCTGCATCCAGTTGCCGACATGTGTACAAAATTTAATTTGTCAATATTTATGCTTCTTGTGAATACTTGCATACTTGTATATTTGCTTTGTGTAGCTTCCTCTTTTCAGGAGTTACATCCCGTGTACAAAAACTCCGCCCATTCAGGGGCCCAATCAATGAAAATGTGTTATTCAGTACTTGATGCCTGTTCTTTACTGTTTTGCGCATGATAAAACGCCTAAGTTTATTGAAGCTAGCATGAGTATAACATTACTGGCCCTTGCCAACAATTGTTAAAGCTTTGAATTAACTGAGTGTAACGTCACTAACCTGAATCGATTTGGATTGCATAGGCTTGTCGTGCTTTGTTTGTGTTGTTGCAGGTTTCATAACTGTACGAGGAAGGTGATCAAAAGATTGCAATAGTGAAAGGCTTGATCCCCACGCAGGTCATGCATGTTCTTCCTGAAGAAGGATAGAATTCTCCAGCTAGCCGTAGCTTATCCAAAGGACGTGCTCCAGAGAAGTTACTCGTCTTCAGCAGAGTTTAGTGATTCCGAGATCGTAAGGCTGTATTCCGACAGGTTCATCTTCCCCGTAGGGTCAGGCACTCTTCCCCAGTGGAGTCAGTTAATTTTCCCCAAGAGAATCTAGCCATCCCCAGCGGAGTTCTCTTTTCAGTAAATGTTCTTTCCTTCCAGTGGAATTCGAAGGTCAAGACTCTCCAAAGCAGAGTTGATGGCGGTTCCTGTCATTTATTTTGTCAGAGATACTGGTGATATCGGTTCACGTTCCAGCAGAAAGTCCGATCGTGCTGTGCGCATCTGCTATTCCTCAGCAGAGTTATTGTCCCCAGCAGGGGTTACTTCAGCAAGACGTGTGGTTTGAGTTCCCAACTTCCCAGCAGGGTCGACTTCATCCTACCAGCATTTATTTTGCCGGAATAATTTTGTAGCATCAGGCTATCCCCGGCGAGTCGGCGTTACCCTTCCAGCATTTATTTTGCTGAAGCAGTTTCTGTACTCTAGTGGTTCAGGTGGAGAGAGCTCTTGCTCAAATAAATTACTAAACAGTCAAGATCTCGGCAGGAGATATTCAATAACAATGTCAGTTTCGGCGGTATTCCCCCACAGAGTTATCGTGATAAAACTCTCTTTGTCTCCAGCAGAGTCATTTATGCAAATGTATCTGATTTTCCCCAGCCAGAGTGGCCAGGATAAGAATCTCCTTATTCCCAAGCAAAGTTCGTTTGTCATCAACGAGTCGCATGAATCAGAATTTCGAAGCAGGTGTCCGATAGTTGGTTTTCAGACATCCCCAGTAGAGTTCATCTCGAAGTCGCTGTCACGTCAGTGCTGAGCAGTTTGTGGGTAAGGATCATTGAAGAATTAAGTCCTGACGTGGACCATTTACTCCTAGAATGACGGGATTTCTTCAGAAGTGGGCGTCCTAACGTGGACAGGTTTGTTTTACCGGATTGGTAAGGTGCGTTAATCCTGACGTGGATAGATTCGGTCTCTCGAAATTTGGAGAAAAGGAGGTCATGACGTCGACAAAAGATTGGTTACTCTTCGTGTTGGTGTCCTGACGTGGATCATTTGTTTTCAACAAATATCTTTATTCGTAATGGTGAAATGTGCGTCCTGACGTGGACAAGTTTGTAGTTCTTTGTGATGACAAGGTACAAGAATCCTGACGTGGACAAATTTATCCTTCTTCGTGTTGTTGGCAAAGTGTAAGTCCTAACGCGGATATTTCCCCAGTGAGTCGAAGGTGTGAGTCCTTACGTGGACAAGTCTTATTTCCTCAGTGAGTCGAAAACGCCTGAGTCCTAACGTGGACGAATCAAGACGAGATCAGTGTCCTAACGCGGGCAGATCAAAGAGATTATTATTCCTAACGTGGAAAGATGGAGTCCATACGCGGACGTATCAGAAGTGATTCCTAACGTGGAAATGACAGTATTCCTAACGTGGAAAAAAGAGAGTCCTTACGTGGACAGATTAAGATGGCATTCCTTACGTGGAAAAATGAGTCCTGACGCGGACAAATCAGAAAGAAGTTGGTATTCCTTACGTGGAAAGATCAAAGTCCTGACGCGGACATATCAAGATTGATTCCTGACGGGGAAAGAAATGGATTATTCCTGACGTGGAAAAGTTTGGTCCTGACGTGGACAGATCAAGGTTTGATTCCTAACGTGGAAAGATTGAGTCCTCACGCGGACATATCAAGATTGATTCCTGACGTGGAAAGAAATGGATTATTCCTGACGTGGAAAGAGAGTTTAGTCCTGACGCGGACAGATCGAAGAAGATATTCCTAACGTGGAAGAAGGAAATTAGTCCTTACGTGGACAGATGCGAGAAAAGTAGAGTCCTAACGTGGACAAGTTCAGAAATAGTTGTATTCCTTACGTGGAAAGATCGGAGTCCTGACGCGGACATGTCAAATGGCATTGGAGTCCTTACATGGACAGATTGATATAGTTTCCTAACGCGGAAAGAAGATTGCTTCCTAACGTGGAAAGATAAAAGCGTTACTCCTAACGTGGACGATGTGATTCCTAATGTGGACAGGTGTTACTCCTAACGTGGACGAATGTTATTCCTAACGTGGATGATTCAGTTTATGGAAATACAGACGAGGTATCCCCAGCGGAGTTGCCGAGATTTTTCTGGGTTAACAGTAAGTGGAGTCCTAACGTGGACAAGTTTTAGTTGAGAGTTCTTCGTATTGATGACAGACGGAGTCCTCACGTGGACAAGCAAGCAGTCTGGTATGACAAAATCCTCTTCAGAACGATGAAGACAATCCCCAGCACGGTCGCGCAAGATCAGTGGATTACTCTAACAGTCAGATTCAGCTGATGAATGTCATTCCGCAAGCAGGAGCGCAGTGTATTTCTGCGGTTGGCAAATTTCTGGTTTCACTAGTATTCAACCGTCTCGTACCGCGAATGTCTGAAGGCTCCGGGCTCTTCATCCAATCGGGTCCAAGTCGCTTGAATAGGGGCAGCTGTTGCACCCTAAAATTTGCTCAACCTTATTCCTTGGATTTATGTTTCATTATCATTAGCATTTGCATATAGA
This sequence comes from Lathyrus sativus, assembly GCA_963859935.3. NCBI lineage: Eukaryota > Viridiplantae > Streptophyta > Magnoliopsida > Fabales > Fabaceae > Lathyrus > Lathyrus sativus. The sequence goes on from OZ012739.1 coordinate 609,014,335, forward strand.
GTCATGTACATAGACTAACCATCTGCATAGCATAAGCATAGCAAGTCATTCAACAGGGGACCAATCATTATTTTCATCTCTAGAGGCCTAGCAAGAGGTTATTATTCCAATTCAATCTCATTCAAGTCATCAGGAAAGAATTTGAAAGCAAGGAGTTCAGCAGATCAAGCCTTGAGTCCATCTCCTAGCTGAGGGTATCTGAGGATCAACAAGAGGGTTGTGAGCTGTGGAGTGAAGGTATGGAGAGCATCTAGACCTTATGAGAGACTTACAAAGTCATTTGGAGAAGAAAGCAAGTCATTGATGAAAGCACAAGAGCTATAGTGGAAGACAGTCAACTAGGGTTTCATCTGGGTCAACCCTAGGTCAACCCTAGGTCAATTGACTGACTTAAAAGAGCATTCAAGGCTATTGGAAAGATGTGGGGTTCATCATTTGACATATGAAGAATGATATGGAGATATGGCAAGGAGAATCCAAGAGAAATCAAGGAGAAGAGGAGTTACTAAATTAGGGTTTCTCTGTAAAATCCCCTAGTTTAGGTCAAATTTCCAGGCAAGATAAGTCAAAATGCTAACTTCAAATGGCTCCTTGGCCAACATGAAACTTGTAGAGAATCTCAAGACCTTTAATTTGAGTGGTGGAAGACTTCAAGGAGGCTTATAGAACTCAAGTTATGGTCCTTACAAGTTACAGGTCATCTGAGGTGTCTGAATTTTTGTCTGTGAAAGTGACTTGACTTCCAAGCTAGTTTTGCCCCTCAAGGAGATTTCAAATGAATTCTTGGTCAACATAAGAGTTGTTCCTCATTGTCTTAGCTTTCTAGAATGGTATGGTATGCCTTCATATGATGTGGAGAACTCAACTTATGGTCTTGACAAGCAAAGGGTATTTTGGGCATTTGTGAATTACAGGTCATTTTAACCTATACCCAAAACTCATACAAGGAGGCCTCAAATGGAAAAACTTACAACATCAAACTTGCTCCAAATGGGATTTTAAGTCTAGAAAGAAGGTCACAAGTTATTGGAGAAGCTCATAGCATGGAGTTACATAATTGGTCAAAATATGAACTAAAAAGGCTTATAAAGTGAATAATTTCAAAGTGAAAAATGGTTTGGGAGATTTACAAGTCCAAATGGAGACTTCCAATATATGATTTTGAATGGAAAAACAATTCTAAGAACAATGGTTCACACACTTTTTTGAGTTTAGAAGGAAAAAATGAAGTTATCCATGGTTGCTTACCTTTTAAGAAACATAATCAAAATGAGCCAAAGTTTGAAAACAAGGGAATGTGCAAGATGGATCTAGAATGTACCATTGGGGTCTATATATTCATGAAAGATGAATTTGGCAAGGGTTGGCCTCATTTGCATCAAGAATTCCACAAGATTTCTCATTCTTTCTTCAAAAGTTTCATTCCAAATCTCTCAAATTCTTCATCAATCTTCATCAAGATCAATTCAATTTTACTCCATCATCATCATAGATCATAATTGAAGCCAGGATCAAGTGATTATCATCCATCTTCGAGTGCTTTTTGCAAGGATATCAAAGTTGCCAATTCCATTGGATAGCATAATTCTGGCCAAGTTTCATCCAAAGCTTGCATACAGAATCAAGTTCCTCAAGGATTAATCAAGATCCAAGTCTCAAAAGCTTCATATCTTCCATTTCCATAGCTGTTTTCAAGGTTTCTCATCAGGTAAGTTTTCATTCGATTAGCTTGATTCTGTTGGTTTCACATGATTTTATTAGTGTAGACTTGATCTAGGTGGTTAGGAGATTAAGTTAGATGATTTTGGAACGATTTGGTGATGGTTAGTGACAGGTGCAACAAGCTGTTAGTGTTCGAATCTCTTGGATTAGGGCGTTAGAATGTTAGTTTGATTCATCAGATTAACCTCCATTATGTGTAGATTAGTTTAGGGTAAGTTTGAGGAAGAATGGTGAAGGTTCGTATCAGTGCATTTCAATGGTGGCCAGATGTTGCTTCGATCGGATTTGGTGTTGTGGTGAGTTTCAAGATGAATTGATGCCCTAGGATTATAGAGGGAGGGATTCTAAGCAAGTTTCGTGTTTATGGCGTGGCATTTCATCGCATGTGGAAGGAGAACAGGGAGGTGTAAGTTCTACTCGTGCATGGAGGTGTGAGGTTGAAACCCTAGTTTCAGTTGGTTCAAGGAAGAAGACGTAATCACGTCCGTTCAATGAGTGTAGGACCTTTGACCATCAGCATGATCCTGTGGCTGTCATTTAATCTGAGCGTTTGGAGGGAATTGACGTTTTGGCCAAAACGCACCGTTTCATTAATTGAAACGGGCGGGCCTTAAATGATTTTGTTATCCCCACCCCCGTGTTAGGCCCAAAACCAAGTTTGAACGTGTTTCTGTTACTATTCTTACCCCCAACGCGTTGTGGTTATTTCTTTGAATTCTGAGTGAACTCTGGGCTTTGATAAAACGCTACCAGCACCCCCCTGTTTGCTGGCCCAATGTATTTGAACTGGGGCGAGTTCCTATTCTGACCCCCCTCCCTCATTTTATTTGGTTTATTTGTTTTAATTCATTTTAATTTTTACCATTTTCATTAATTCATAAATAATTCATAAAAAATGCTTTTTAATCCATTCTTTTTACCATATCTTCATTAAAATGTCTAGAATATTATAGAAAAATAAATTTTCATTTTTAGTTTTATTTCATATTTTTTACATATTTTCTAAATAAATGTCACATTAAATAATTCATTTCATGCATCATTTTTATGATTTTTGTTCTCTCACATGCTTTGATATTTTTTGATCATTCTTTTCATATTGTTTAGATGAGATATTAGGCTTGTAGAAATATTTTAGTTCCCATTTTTAGAGGTTAATTTTAGGTGATTAATAAATGCTTGAATATCATGAGCAAAACTAGGGTTTAGGTGACAACTTAGGAGTTTGATTTCATTTCCCTTAGGACTTAGGGTTTGAATAGATTAGTTATGGGACTATAGGGGCTATGGGTAGTTATTAGATCCCTTAGAGAACAGTTAGGATTCCCCTACTGCTATTATTACTGTCTGTATATCTGTTGTCTGGTGTGGTGTGCCCTCTGGGGATTGTTGCTTGTTTGATTGGGTATTGGGTTTGCCTGGGGCCCTGGGGAAGCTGAAGATTTGTGAAGATGAAGCTATTGGAGATTCAAAGATTGAAGATCAACTGTCAGAGTTGAGGAGGAGTTTCTTGATGGCAGATGCTGAGGAGATTAGGGTTTAGGAGCTAGGCAGAGCTCTAGATTAGAAATTTTGTTTCTCAAACATGGATTGCCTTGTCTGCATCCATTCTTCTCTGTGATTCAGAGTCTCTCTAAGACACTCACCCCCTTCCTTTGGAAGGCTTGGTGATAGTGTCTATGAGATAGAACTCTTGAGAGAAAATGTCTCTTGTGTTAGAAGCAGTCTGTTCACCACCTTTGGTAGTCAGCTGATTGCTTAACACCCATTCACTCTTGTGACTAATCCCTCATCCTGGAGGTTTGAACTTGAAGAAAAGCCATTGCAGATAGAAGACTGATGATCAAAGCCCTTGTCTGAAGGCCATGAAGATGGAGATTGATGCTTGTTGAAGCCTGTAGCTGATTGGAGGTTACTTGAAGCCAGTTGTTGATTCAGAGCTGCTGATGCTGTTTCTTTTGTTGTATTTCATTTGCTGATGTATTGATTGGTTTTCTGGACTGTATTGTTTGCTGTTTACCCTGTTGGGTTGAAAGTGAAGCCTGTTCACTTTCGCCTATTGTTTTCTAGGTTCGAGGTTGAGTGGGACTCCCTTGCCTCGCTTGTGCTGTTGCATCCATACATTTTACTGCTTTACTGTATATATCTGATATTGTTTCTGTTTCTGCCTATCCCGTAGGATCTCTGTTTCTCTCTGTGCAAGAGAGGAGCATGATAGACACTAGGTCTTAACCCATGCATGATAACATTAGGTTAGTTTGTTTCCCTTCGCAACCATAGGTTAGAGTTCTGTCTCTTTCTTTCTCAAAAACAAACAGAAAAATACAATAAGGATTTCAAACACAATAAAAGACACTTCTTCCGTAAAAGAATGTGAACTCATCAAGACGTCATTTTTGTCCGCTTGGACTGTTAATCAGAAAACCTTTTTCAGAAGGAATAAAATCAATCAAGACAGACTTGTGTCGTACGTGGCCCGAACTACGTTTGCTCTGATCTTTCATGCTGTATGAAAGTACGTAGGCATAGGATGCGATATCCTAGCGAGCAACCTTCCCCTCCTTTCCCGTAGGTAGGCGAACTACGTTGACTCTGATTTCTCGTTCCAGACGGGAATACGTAGGCATAAAGTGCGATACTTTGCCGAGTCATTTTTATTTTCATTTTATTTTCCTTTTCACCCTTGACCTTTAGTTTAGATAGAATAACAATCCATACCCGAAAACAAGCGTGGATCCCGTCGAGTACGACGGACGTGAGGGGTGCTAATACCTTCCCCTTGCGTAACCGACTCCCGAATCCAGGTTTTGGTTGCGACGACCATACCTTTCCCGTGTTGTGCGAGGTTTACTCTGAGCGTTTCCTTTCCCTCCCGTGGGATAAATAACGCACGGTGGCGACTCTTCTGTTCAGCCGGCGCCGATTTTCGCAGTAGCGACAATAACAACAATAATAATAATGGTAATAATAATGATAATAATGATAATAATAATAAATAATGATAATAATAATAATAATAATAATAATAATAATAATAATAATAATAATAATAATAATAAAGCAATAATGAATTTTAAATGTGCCAAATAACCCAACAATGTTGCTAACGCAGAAATGCGCTCATCGCAACCAGATCTAAATCGGACGAAACAAAATTTATCGCAAAGAAAAAGAAATTAAGCAAAAAATAGTATTATTGCTCACACAAAAATGCGATCATCGCAACCAGATCGAACTAACACAAATGTCACGCGTCATGCACACAAATGTGCAAACATCGTATCGACATAATTCGATCAAAAATCTTATATATATAAACTCTAACAATTTAAAAATTATATATATATAAACGTAACAGTAATAGATAAAGAAAAAGAAATAACGGTAATAGATGAAGAAAAAGAAATAACGGTAAAAGATGAAGAAAAAGAAACAACAGTAATAGATGAAGGAAAAGAAATAACGGTAAACGATGAAGAAAAAGAAACAATAGTAATGGATGAAGAAGAAAACTAAATAACGGCAAACGGCACTCACTCCTCTTAGGTTTTTTTCATTCTCTCCTCTTTTCCAACAAGGCAACACATGTATATATAGGGAACAAATTATGGTTAACACCAAATTGTCAATAATGTCCCTAAAGCCCATTTTAAAGCCCAAACTAAATAATTAGTTAAGAAAAAATAAAATTTAAATAATTTAAAATAATTAAAATAAACTTAAAATAAAAACTAATAATCCTATTGATTCCTAAAATAAAAAATATTATAAAAAGAACAAAATTTTTTTCAATATTTTTTATTTTATGATTTTTTGGATATTTTTATGAATAATTTAGAAAAAAGTGAAAAAAATAATATTTTAAAAAATGATTTAATTAAAATACGAAAATAATAATTAAATAATAATAAAAAACTATTTTTGTTATTTTTTTTTTAATGAAAGATAGAAAAATTTAGAGTAAAAATAATAAAAACAAAAAAAAAGTGACAAAGGTGAGATTCGAACTCTCAACCTCTCACACTCATAACTCCTTACACATGTCCTCCTGCCAATTGTGCCATTTTTACTTTTTAGAAAAAAAATGCATGCCATATGATATTTACCTCTCTTTGATGTTGGCAAAAAAAATCATGAAGTTTGACTTTGGTTTGACCACAGTTGACCTCAGTTTGACCTTTTAACTGCATTGACTGCTTTTGACTTATCTGATCATCTGACTGAGCAAACTTTTGAGAAAAGTCTTGAAACTTGACATGGGGGTTCTTATACACATATAAGATGTTATGAAGCTCACTTGAAGTCTTGGAAGTCCATTTAGCCTGATTAAAGTCAAAACCCTAGTTTTGGATGCACTGCTTGGGAGGTGCATTGTCTGAGGGAATTGTCAACTCTTCTGACCAATTGTGAATTTTGTGAACCTTGTGAACCTTCTTGGAACACAAAGTCTTGTATTGTGAGGGCGAATTTTGGGGTGCAACACCATACTTGTCCTTTCTTCAAGCCACACAAGATGACAAAAGCAGAACTTCAAACAATCCTACAGTACCATGCACGAACTATCAAACCTGTTCAACAATTACCACGAAATCACTCCAAAAAACCATATATCACCAACCTGCAAAATGTATTGACCCCGCATCCTCTGCTACTAGTCCTACAACAAATTTTACGTGCAATACCACAACCATACACCAAACAATACTGGCAGTAAAACAAATCTCCCGTAGCTAAATAATACGTAGCACAAAACCGTTATCTAACAAACGACACACAAATTCCAGCTACGCACCAAATTTCCTTTTACAACCACCTGCATATACGAAACTACACGACATGAACTTTCAAGACCATACAAAACCAATGCACACAAATTTTGCAGTGACACAAAACGTAACATTCACAATGAATTCCTCATTCACCCTTCACGGTCCCACCCTATAAATAAGAGAAACCTCTTCTTCATTTTAGTTCAAGCTCTGAGATCCACCCAAAACGCTACCAAACCGTCATCACAACACAAATCTTCTTGACCTTTCATTCACATAACCTCATTCTTCAGAACGACAACAATTTGTTTCAACTTCTTTCAACCAACATCTTTCTTTCATTCATACGAACCAAAATCCACCTCTTCCAATCTTCAATACAACCAAACAAAACCCATACCATAAATTCAAAACAGAACCAAAGCAGAGAGATCTTGAGAAGGAGAGTGAGTGATTAAACTAAAACTAAATCCTATGAACCTGAGTGAGGAATGACGAAGGGTCGTGTCGTCAACAACGTAGAAGCGAAATCGAACAAGCCTGAGACAAAATCGTGCAGTGTAGATTGTGATCTTGGATGTTTGATTTGACGCCATTGCTATTTTTTTTCATGACCTCAAATGTTGTTCTTCACGCAATGAAGGAGAGAAGATTTATTCTCTTCTGAATGTTCTGCTTAGACAACCAAGAGCTTGCTTTATTTGTACTTTTAATTTATTTAAAGAAAAGAGGTTGAAGTTGGATTACCGGTGGGCTTCGCAAGCTCATTTTAATTGTTTACCCCCCATTTTATTTTATGCTATTTGTTTTTTATGTGGATGATGGGCTAAGGCCTAAATGAGTCCATATTCCTTTGATTTGGCTTTTTTTCCACAAGCCTGATTTTCACACCACTGCTTTTCAGTTTGCACATTTATCTTATTCTTTTTTATTCTTATTTTTCTCAATAATTTTCTAATTTTATTTCCTTTTAAAAGGTTTTTCTATTATTAGTTCGATTTTGTTTAATCATAATCGGTCCAATTTCTTTTTATTTCGATTTTATTCCTCATCTATTTTCGACTTTTATTTCATATTAACTTAGATCTTCTTTTCAATTTTCGATCGATGAAGTCTTTAGATTCAAGAACGTTGATTATTGAAGTTATTTAACCTTCATTATCTCAAATTTATATAAAATGATCATTGGGATCATTTCCTATACTTTGGGATTGTGTTACCTTCAATAAATCAACACAAGTTTGTGATTAAGACGAGACTGTCACCTTTTTGATTCGTGTTGCACAATTACTTTGGAAAATGATCCTCAATATCATCTCTCCATCGTGTTTTTAACACGAATATCAACTTACTCGATCTCCTATAGTTTGATCTTCGTTATAGATCGAGCTACAATGATTTAGCGTTACATTTTGACCCGATTCATTCAATATCGAATAACAAACTAACTTTAATTTCTGTCAATATACTCTTGTTTACATTTTAGTCAATATATCTTGATTTTATTATCATTGTTCATATACTTGTTAATATTATCTTGATTATACTATTGTGAATATTATCTTGATTATATTGTCATATATCTTGTAATATTATTTACATTGTTCATATCATACTCATGTTGTTCATATCTTGCTCACACTATTCGAAAACACATTAACTACTATTGAAACCCTAAAAGTCTAAATTTGTGGACTGTTGGTTACTTTTCCGATCAACGAAACTTGGACTACATGCAAAAACCCTAACAAGGAGATTTTGTCCTACTCTTGATCAAGGCTTAGTTTAGGACACCTCGCACACACACGGCTTCCTCTTGCGCTACCTTGCAATAAACCCTTTTATTTCGTGCAATCTAGTGTAACTTACATGTACCCCGCTCCCATTTCGATGTACGCATTCATATTTGCTTTGATTGTGGTTTGTCTTCTAGGAGCACCCCTAGGGACTAACGTAGACTAAACTATTTTCAAACTAATCTTCGAGTTGTCGTCGAGCCATTTTCAAATTAACCTTCTTTCCAACACCTTTGCACGTTAATACAGTCAAACCCTTGATCCAACGTTAAGTGGTATTTTATTCAAATTCGTAATTCGAATGCCTTTTTCCTTGCAGTCCACCTCTTTTCGCAACTTATTTGTTTCTATCTTTTTCAAATATCTTTCTTAATTAACTTATGAAAGAAGAATATTCTTGGAGTCTAGCATTCCTTGGATCTTCGAATAATTATTCTTGAGGCGCACGCCTTGGGTTGTCATTCGTTCACCCTTTTGTCTTAAAACACCTAATCTATATCAAACACTTTTATTAATCAAACTAACGAAATAATGAGATTCTTGGAATCTATCATTCCTTGGATCTTCAAATGGATGGCTCTCGAGGCACGCCCCTTGGGTTGTTATTCACTCAATCTTTCGAATTCAAGACGTTCAACCTTTCCTCAATAATTTTCGATCAACTCCCAAAAGAACTGAGTTCTTGGAATCTCACATTCCTTGGATTATTGAGTGACAGCTCTCGAGGCATGCCCCTTGGGTTGTTTTTCATTCAATCTTTCGTTTCTAAACCAAACTCAAACAACTCAACCCCTCTCTTTTCGTGGTTGTCTCCACGAACTACGGACGCTCTGATTCTTCATTCTCGTCTTAATGTAAGATGCGTAGGCACAAGATTGCAATGATCTTGGCGAGCTACCTTTTATCCATCTTCTGTGTTCCCCCTATCCTTTGATGTAGTCGAGCTACGAGAGCTCTGATTTCTCATTCTCGTTTGAATAAGCATACGTGGGCACAAGGGCTCCAATCCTTGGCGAGCACCCTATTCTCAAACCACCCATTTCCCTTTAGCATATTTTCCTTTTATCGTACCATTTCTCATTTATCATTTAAAAGTAACCAAACAAGCTTAGATAACGCCCATCGCAAATTGAACTAAGAGGTTCTCGTTGAGTAAAACGAATGTGAGGGGTGCTAATACCTTCCCCTTGCGTAACCGACTCCCAAACCCAGAACGTGGTTGCGATGGTCGTGTTCTTGTCTATCTCTTAAAGGTTTTCTCGATATTTTCCTTTCCTATATTTTTTGGATAAATAAAGTTTGGTGGCGACTCTGTCAAACCGCACTTTTGTGCCTTTCGCGTGAGGGTCGCGTTCTCGTTGATTTTTTAAGGTGCGATAGCTGGCGACTCTGCTGGGGAGTATTTACTCCATGCAAGAGAAAGTCGAGCCTAACTTAGGGATTTACGAAGAGTGTTATCTTTGTTTGCTTATTTTCTTCTTGTTTATGTATTTATTCTCTTATTGCTTTCTCTTTTATATTCTTGTTATCTTGCTTGCCTGTTGGTTCTTGGGATGACATCTTGAGTAAAGCTCTACACCCGAGCTTTGGTAAAAGCAAAGATAACACATAGTTAAGAATTGGTAGTCGAGTAGTGTTAGTCCCCAAGGACTCGCTCCTTGTGTACCTAGCAAGAAGCTCCTCTAGAGGAGACCTATTCGTAGATCTTGTTGTAACACAGCTATCCTGTTGCACGACTTGATTCATGAAGGGTCTGTGATTCTGGGAATCCTTTTTAGCACCGATTTTATATTGGTGGTTACGTAGTGTTAGTCTCCAAGGACTCGCTTCTTGTGTGCCTAGCATGAGGGTCCTGCTCAGGAGAGACCTTGTCGTCGTTATCGTCGTAATGCAGCTAGCCTGTTGCATGATGTTGATGTGATTAGTTTCCATGATCCTGGGAACCTTATCCATCAACGTAAAAACCATTCCATAAGTGGGCTTATGGGTAAAGAATCTATATCTTCCCGTATAGGGTCTACCTGTAAGGTTTCTTTGATCAGAGACTTTGGTTACCAACCTATTACAGTGACCAGACTCAAAATTGTTTGAACCTTTGATCCTACGATCCTGGATCTTGCATCTTGAATTTCATCTCACATACATGTCATTGCATTGCATCGGTTATGCATCTTGAATTTCATTTCATCAGTAGGATTTCATTTCCCCTTCCTTCCTCTCTAGTAAATCAAGTTGATTCCTCGACATCAGTATGCAACTCGAGCCAACACTAGACGCATGATGGAGCAGATTCAACAAGAGCAAGCTGCCTTCAGAGAGGAATTGGACTCCATCAAAGGCAATATTGACCAGATTCTTGAAGCTCCCACTACGACCAAAAAGGAAGAAGAGCTGCGTGAAGCTGCCGCTGTCAAAAATAATGGTCATGTGCAAGGGTCTACCTCAAGGCTCTCAGTTCCTGTTCCCAACCCCATCAATTATGAGATCCCAATGAACTTCACTACCACAGTTGAAGGAGCCAATTCTCAACCAATCCCAACACCTAGAGTCACTATTAGAGCCATCCCGCAAGCCCAACCTGTTGTCATTCAAATCCTTATTCCTCATGCTAAAGAGAATCTGCTAGATTAGTATGATGATGTGCAAAACTATCATGCTGTTATCCCCATTGCCAGTCTTGCTGCCGCTCAGGATTCTGAAGCCATTAAGATGTATTGTGATCTAGCTGAGAAAGTTCGAGTCATGGAGGGGCACAACTCAACCTTCTTGAATGCTTTGGAAATGTGCTTGGTGTCGGATGTCGTCATTCCTCCCAAGTTCAAAGCGCCAGAATTCTTGAAGTACAAAGGTATCAATTTCCCAAACATTCATCTGAAGATGTATTGTCGCAAGATGGCTGCCTATGTCAGAGACGAAAAGTTGATGATTCGTTGCTGCCAAGACAGCTTGTCTGGAGCATCACTTGAGTGGTATATGCAGCTGAAGCATAGCAGTGTACGCACTTGGGCTGAGCTAGCTGATGTGTTTGTCAAGCAGTACAAATACAACACCGACCTTGCTCCAAATCATACTCAACTTTAGAGTATGGCTCAGAAGGACAACAAATCCTTTAAGGAGTACGCACATTGTTGGAGAGAGCTAGCTGCAAGGGTGCATCCACCTTTGGTTGACCATGAGCTGATTGACATCTTCATGGGTACTTTGCAAGGCCAGTAGTACAAGAAGCTGATTGGTAGTGTTTCAGATTGATTCTCTGACTTGGTGATTGTCGGTGAGAGTATTGAATAAGGTTTGAAAAGCAGAAAGATCCAAGGAGGTTTTAGCAGCCAGTGTAGAGTCAAGAAGCCTTTTAATGGATACAAGAAAAAGGAGGGCGAAATAAATGCCATCTCTGTTCAGAAAGAGCAAGCTCCTTAACAAGTTCCTGCTCCAATGCCTTATCAAGTCCATTATTTTTAGTATTTATATGTCGTTGTTCCGCAATACGCTCTAATGCCTTATCAGCTAGCGGTTCAAGCTGTTTAAGCTCTGATGCGGCAGAAACAAGCTCCTCAGCAACAATCCTACAATCAGCAAGGGTATCAGTATCCTCCTCAGCATCAACAACAACGAGCTGCTCAACAACAGCGTCAGCCTAATCAACAGAGAGCAAGAAAGCTAGATAGGGTCTATGATCGTCAAAGGGTCATCACTCTGAGAGACCTAGCTCCCTCGACTATCATTCCTCCCGACTATGATGCAAACACTCATTGTGAGTTTCATAAGGACGCTCCAGGGCACACAATTGAAGATTATAGAGCTTTCAAACATAAAGTTCGGGACCTGGTTGATAAGAATGCTCGCACATTCAATGGGAAGACTTTAAATGTCATCAACAATCCTATGCCACCGCCAGGCTAGTGCTAGCATCAAATCAAATTAAGTCAAGTCAAGTTTATCTCCCCGAAGAAGGCAGTCATCATACCATTTCATCTTTTGCATTTCTTGTATTTTGTCTTTGTTTGTTTAAGTACTGTATGCTTTGAACATTGTCATTCGTATTTGGGTTGTATTAATGTAGTGATTATGCATGTTTTGAATTAGTTATGTCGTATTCACTCATTTCTGCAAAGCACAAACACATATTTTGTTCACTTCGCACTCTCTTCATCAACTATTATTTAGCATGATTGGAGGGAGGATGATGACAACGAAATACCCATAATTGCAAATCGTATGCTTTTTAACAGAATCTCGTCGATGATGTACATGCATTGTTTCAATTCCCCAAACACTAGAGAGACAAGGAGTTAATCCCTAGTTAACCACTTTGAGTCAAGAAGTAGCAGTTTCCTTCGGATCTATAAACCCTTACACTCAACCTGGGGCAAGATAGTGTTCAGTTAACCCAATTATGCACTCGAATCAACAAAGAAAAATCCAAAGACATGGCGGTTGTTCTTCAATAATCCATGACTTGGCAGTCATGATCCTCCAACAAAATCAAAATAAAAAAAATTAAAAGCCTGCTAAGTCAAGCACCTCAAAGGAGACTTAGGAAAAAATCATAGCTATTCTGATGGATCTAACAAGCAAAACCAGTCCATGCAAAAGTTAGGGATCAAAAATAAAATCAAGAGGTACTCAAATCCTCAACAAAAAGAAAATAAGATTCAGCGACCACCGTGTCAAAACCAAAGGGTCACTGACATCCATCAAAAGCAAAATAAGGTGACTTCCATGTCAAGCATACCTTGAATCATCACTCTTACACCGTCAACCCTTTTAGAAGATAAAACCTATGCAGAATTAACTGAACGTAGGATAGGAGTTCATCATGAAGAAGGGGTGGGTACAAATCATAGTTTGAGCCTAATATCCTTTGTTTCATAACCGTGAACCAGACCATGTTACAACCCTCGAAAGACCTAATTGAGGCGAGGTTTATTCTAAAAGCATATGATTGCAAGATTGCGTAAATTGACTCCCCACATATTTGCTAATCATCAGTATTGGTGACATTATCCTTGTTATATCTTTCACATAATCAGCACAGTGTTTGGGCTAATGATTCATTTGCCTCACACTATCACAACATGTCCAATAAACAAATATTTTTCAAAACTTGCATGAACATCGCATTAAGATTACCATTTATGAATATGTTATTTTAACTAAAAATCAGTGCTAGACATCCAAGGCACTCCAAAAAGGGGCAATTAAAGAGGAACTTGACTTTCAGTGGCCGACATGAAGCAATGCTACCTCAAAACCCACGGGCTTGGGCAAATCCTTCAATATATCAATCAGGGGCAAGTCATTTCAGAGCACATCCAAGTTTAACTTTCAAAGAACAGATCACGCCAGAACTGGTTAATCAGGGGCAGACTATTACCATGTTCATACTAGGGCAAAATCAGACCATCCTGACTATCAGGCACAAAATTGTGATCCTCTCTGAAGCGAATTCATAATAAATCACCAAGTACTCAGACTTGGAGCATCCATAACATCTTTGTCTGCTTCAACATGGCGTCTTCAACAAACTGCGTGTTAAGGAAATCAATCCCTGCCACCACCTAAAGTCTAATCTGCATTGGCAACTACCAAAAGTCTATCGCGCTGACATTGTCACCCGAACATATCCAATCATCTGTCTATAGTCATATGCATCATACGCATCATACACATCGCGTTCGACATCATAAGCATCACCTTGCATCACATGCATACTAAAACCAAATCATACATCCTCAGCAGTAGCATCTCCGCGCTTCAACATTTGCATTTCCATTCATTATAGAACATCATTCCAACATCAAGCATTCATACATGCGTAGATCAAGATCCAGGATCGATCTCGAGATTCCAAGATAATCGTCAGCCCAGTCAGGGGTATCTCCTCTAAATCCGTGGGTGTTCCTCACGAAGTTGTTCAACCGTTTGTTAATCAAGCTCAAACAACCTTCATCCGAGTCAGGGGCATCTTCAGCAAATCCATAGGCATTCCCCTAAAAAGTTGTTCAACCTTTTATTGATCAAGATCAAGCAATATTCAGCCCAGTCAAGGGCATTTTCTTCAAGTTCATGAGTGTTCCTCATGAAGTTACCTCAACCTTTTGTTGATGAAATTGTGATCTCCAAAAAAGTCAGTGGGCATTCCTCAACTTCTTGTTATTAAAGTTGGCATCCTCAGCTCAACCAGTAGCATTTCTTCGAGTTAGCAGGTGTTCTCCGTTGATTTGTTTCAATCCAATTTTCTTCTTGGGCGTTCCCTAGTGAGTTGGCTCCTTTCAACCTTTTGTTGATAAGGATTGTGTTCCTCAGTGACTTCTTTGCTACAACCTTTTGTTGATCTCTCAACTAAGCCTCACTCACCATATCTCCAGCAAACTTGACCTTTTGTCAATAGCCTTACTATCATCCTTTTGGCGATAGACAAACCTTGTCAATCCAACCTGACTTGCATCCTTTTGGTGTTGGTGACCCTCAAAGCGGGAGGTTTTTATCATCTTTTTGGTGGTAGCAACTTGTGTTTGTTTGATCTTACCGTCATACTTTTGGTGTTGGCAATTTGTGAACTGTTGGTCTGTGAATCATCCTTTTGGTGAAAGACAGCCTTTAATATCGTTTTGCTTGTTACTATACTTTTGGTAGTAATAAGTTGTAATGTCACTCTCATCCTTTTGGTGAAGGGTCACTGTGTGTGTTAACTATCATCATTTTGGTGATAGGTCTGTCATCCTTTTGGTTCCATATTCTGTGTGAGTTCTTTATCATCTTTTTGATGATAGGCCCGTCATCCTTTTGGTGTCAGGATTGTGTGCGTGTGTTCTCTATCATCCTTTTGGTGATAGATCTGCCATCTTTTTAGTGTCAGAGTTGTGTGCATGAGTTAAATATCATCCTTTTGGTTCCAGATTGTGCGTGCGTTCTCTATCATCCTTTTGGTGATATATCTGTCATCCTTTTGGTGTCAGAGGCATATTAACTATCATCCTTTTGGTGTCAGATTGTATGTGTGTTCTCTATCATCCTTTTGGTGATAGGTCTGTCATCCTTTTGGTATCAGATGTAAGAACAGAGTATGCCTAAGAGGGGGGGGGTGAATTAGGCCTTTTGAAACTTTTCCGGTTTTTATGGTATTTTGAAATATCACTGGTATGTGTTTTTGGTTATGAAAGCAGAAGAAGAAAGATAAAGGAACAATAGACACCAGGATTTATAGTGGTTCCCCTCACAATCCGAGAGTACTCAACTCCCCTTTCAACATGAAAGAGAGTTTTCACTATTGTTTAATAAAGTACAACCTATCACACCATCAACCGGTGAGGCCTACTATCAAACAATAAAACTAACAAGTGTACAAAAACAATCCTCTTGTAAACACTCACCCTTGTGTCCAACAATCCTGGATCACAAGTCAAAATACACAAGTTTGTAAAGATTTGAATTTGAGAGTAATGATATCAAAGTTGATCTTCTCCAAATGATCAGAATTCACTCTTACAATTTTCAATACAAGTGTTCAAGGATGAATATGAAATTTATGCACATATGAACACTTAATGAAAGTTTTTGAAAATGGTGAATTTGATTCTAAGACAATTTGAAAATGAATGTAGAAAGTGTTTGGAGATTGAAAAGTTTTTGTGTTATGTTCTATTTTTCAAAATAGAAAAACTCAGAATTTATATGAGTAAAATACCCTTTCAAAAAGGTACATTGAGTAGTCATCAAAAATATGAAATGGTATAAATTTTTAAATAATTTTTGAACTTGAAACAAAGCAATTTTTCACTGCACGTTCAGTGTTAATCGGTTAACCCATATGGTTAATCGGTTAACACTGGTACGTTAGCCCAGAAAATTCAAAATTCAAATTGGTTAACCGGTTAACCTATATGGTTAATCGGTTAACACTGCTAATTTTCAGAAAAATGCTTTTTTAAAAATAATGTTATACCATTTTAAGGTTTCAAAAACATGCTTATGTATTATGCAAAAATGATTGATGTTTTTGAACACTTGTATATCAAATTATAGGGGTGGATTTGATATACCAGTAATGCAGCCAAGTCTAGAAGAATCATAGTTCCATATGTAGCTTGACTTGAAAGATAGCTTGACTTGATCTTGATAACTTTGAACGGCTTGTCTTTTTGCAATCAAGAGATGACCTTGAGTAGTATTGACATCATCAAAACTTGAGACTGAAGCATGCTTCTACATTCTCCCCCTTTTTGATGATGGCAATCAAAAATGTTGTGCGATATCTCTTGGTTCTTGATCTGGTTCTCCCCCTATGTCTAGCAACTCCCCCTATCTTAACAGAGGAAAAAAAATCTGCACACAGAGAGACATTAACAGAACCAAGCTCTTCTCCCCCTTTGACATCAGCAAAAAGGAAGAGCTTTCAAAGAAATCACAAGATAGCAGCATATATAGTAATAAGCACATGCAAAGCCAAGTAAACACAAAAGCACAAACAGTAGTACATATAAAATGCAGCAAATAGAAATTGTACTTGTTACAATAAAACATAGTTCAAATGAAAGCATAAAAACTTAAGACTAGAAAGCAAAACAATAAAAACAACAGCAGCAGCATATTCTCTAAAAATCCTCATCCGCCATATCCTCCTCCTCTTCTTCTTCATCACTATCAACCTCTTCTTCAATCTCGTCGTCCACAACTCGGGTGTTGGAATGTGGAGGGTTAAGAATGAGGTTTCTGAGGGAGGCAATTGCTCGGGAGGTCTCTCTATGCATATTCATGGATTCTCGATGCTGGTTCATCATGGTTGTGTAGAGAAACTCACTGGTAAGACCCCCTTCAGGCATTGGATAAGCGTGATGGACAGGACCGTCATCAGTATACCTGTAGGTACCGTCAGCCGCCTTGATGATTCCAGTATTCTTCACAATATTAATCTCGTTGATCTCATTAGTTGTAGGTTTCATCTTGGAGGATGGTTCTCTGTTGAGGTCAAGTTCAGTTAATTCCAGAATTCTAGAAACCAAGCGAGCATACGGCAGCCGGGTAATGCAATGAAGTTGTTGCTGCAGATGATACATAATAGTCAAAATCCAATTGACTCTGATGCGATTCTTAATAGCAAAGATCAGCTGCATTTCCAAGTCGTTGATCTGAGAGTGATTTGAGTCCTTTGGAATGAGGACATAGCAGATAATGTAGTGAAGCATTCGATCAGATACTGTCAGATTCTTGGCATAGCACAACATACGAGCGGTGCGAGAGTTTGCAATAACGGTTTCTTTTGGGAACCTGCAAATCTGATAGTAATACTCCATTTTATCATAGTTTGCCCAGGGTCCATCTACATGGTTTACACCTTTCCTCAGGAAGTAGCCTTTTGATGGAATCTTAAGGTGTCTAGCAAGGGTGGATAAATTCTCAACAAACTCATGATCTCTAATGGTGGACCGGATCATGTGGTTCTCATCCATGTCCAGATATACAGACATTTTATTCATAAAAGCTTTAACCAGATCAGGATAGATAATACCAGAGTCGGTGACGAACTTGTCGATACGCTGATATTCCAGCAGAGTAGGAAAATCAAATGATATTGCAGGAAAAGCTCGAAGATTCACATACTTTACCAGCATAAGTTGACGAACACGCACTTTGAAATCCATCCGTCTCTTTTTGGTGGTTTCCATTGGAATACTGTCGTCATCTGATTCTGATGCAGAATGATGTTCTGGAAGTTTTCCCTTGCCACGGTTTGATGCTGAAGCCATGGATGGAGGTTTGAGAGAACTGGGGTTGCGGGTTCTGAGGAAGTTAGGGTTTGAGAAGTTGTGGGGAGTTTTTCCAACTTTTGAGAGTGGGAGAGAGAAGTTAGGATTTTAAGAGGGAATATGGATTTTGGATATGGATTTGGATATTTAAGAGAATATGGACCACACAAAATATATAAAGAAAAATATAAAATTTTCAAAAATTTAATTAATTTTCGTTTCTGATTTTTTTAGAAAAATTAACAGTGTTAATCGGTTAACCATATAGGTTAATCGGTTAACACAATAAAAATTTAATCAGAATTGAAAATTCAACAGTGTTAATCGGTTAACCCATATGGTTAATCGATTAACATGCTCAAATTTTTGAAAAAATACTTAAAAACAGAATGCATACACATGAAAACATATCACAAATAATGCATACATATAATAGAGAAAAAGTCAGATGTCACCTTCATCAAGAATCCCAAGTTCTCTCCGAATTTTGTAGAATGGTTCTTTTGCCAAAGGCTTGGTGAAGATGTCGGCGAGTTGGTTGTGTGTGTCGATGAAAGTAACATCAACATCTCTGTTTGATACGTGATCTCGAAGGAAATGATGCCGGATATCGATGTGCTTTGTTCTGGAATGCATAACCGGATTCTTTGTGATATTTATGGCACTAGTATTGTCACATCGTAGAGGAATGCATCCGAGGTCAACACCATAATCCAGAAGTTATTGTTTCAACCATAAAATTTGTGCACAGCAACTTCCTGCGGCGATGTATTCTGCTTCGGCGGTGCTGAGTACTACACAAGCTTGCTTCTTGCAGGCCCATGATACTAGAGCATTTCCGAGAATATGACATGTACCACTTGTACTTTTTCTATCGGTTTTGCATCCTGCATAGTCAGCGTCAGAATAACCAACTAAAGAACAAGTACTACCTTTAGGATACCATAATCCGACGTTGGTCGTTCCTTTGAGATACTTGATAATTCTCTTCACAGCAGTGAGATGCGATTCCTTCGGACTTGCTTGGAAGCGCGCACACAAACAAACACTAAACATAATGTCAGGACGGCTTGCCGTCAAATATAGTAATGAACCAATCATACCTCGATATTTAGTAATATCAATTGGAGTACCAGATTCATCTTGATCAACATACGTTCCGGATCCCATAGGAGTAGACATCATCTTGCAACTATCCATATCGAATTTCTTTATTAATTCCTTACAGTACTTGGATTGGTTGAGAAAGATTCCATCCTTGGTTTGCTTGATTTGTAGTCCAAGAAAATAATTTAACTTTCCCATCATGGACATCTCGAATTCTTCTCGCATCATGAGTGAGAATTCTTCGCAGAGTTCTTTGTTTGTTGATCCAAAAATGATGTCGTCGACGTAGACTTGTACTAACAAGGTGTTACCCTTGATCTTCTTTATAAACAACATCTTGTCAACCTTTCCTTTTGTAAATCCTTTCTCACATAAGAAGTTGCTAAGGCGATCATACCATGCTCGTGGTGCTTGTTTTAAACCGTAGAGAGCCTTCTTCAGTTTGAAAACATGTGAGGGATTTTTGAAGTCTTCAAAACCCGGAGGTTGTTTGACATAGACTTCCTCATTAATGTACCCATTCAGGAAAGCGCTTTTGACATCCATCTGGAATAACTGGAAATTCATAGAACACACGTAAGCAAGTAGTAATCTAATTGCTTCTAACCTTGCTACCGGAGCTAATGTTTCATCAAAATCAATTCCTTCCTCCTGGTTGTAGCCTTGTGCGACCAATCTTGCCTTGTTACGAACTATAATCCCATTCTCGTCAAGTTTGTTCTTGAACACCCATCTGGTTCCTATAATATGCTTATTGTCTGGTCTTGGTACAAGGGTCCAAACTTGATTTCTTTCAAATTGATTAAGTTCTTCTTGCATTGCTATAATCCATTGGTCGTCGCCTAAAGCTTCATCGATTTTTGATGGTTCAATTTGAGATACAAACGCCATGTTGAGACAAGCATCCTTTAAATTAAGTCGAGTTGCAACGCCTTGACTAATATCACCAATAACTTTATCAATTGGGTGATCTCTATGTGTTCTCCATTCTTTCGGAAGATCTTGATTTTCTTGAGTAACATCTTCACGTAATATTGTTTGATCGTTTGAAACAATTTCTTCATTTTGTGGAGTATCTACAAAATCATCATCATCATCCAAAACAATATTATCCTCTTTCGAGGGGTTAGTCTCATCAAACGACACATGAATGGACTCTTCAATGGTAAGAGTTCTTTTATTAAAAATTCTAAAAGCTTTACTATAAAGAGAGTAACCAAGAAAGATACCTTCGTCGGACTTCTCATCAAACTTACCGAGATTGTCCTTATTGTTGTTGAGAACGAAGCATTTGCAGCCAAATATGTGGAAGAATGATATATTCGGTTTCCTTCCCTTGAACAACTCATACGGAGTCTTTTTGAGTAGCGGTCGAATATTCACGCGGTTGCTTACAAAGCATGCCGTGCTTACGGCTTCTGCCCAAAAATATTTTGGAAGATTTGTGTTGCTGAGCATTGTTCTAGCAAGTTCAACTAGTGAACGATTCTTCCGTTCTACGACGCCGTTTTGTTGAGGAGTTCTTGGTGCCGAAAAATTATGAGAAATTCCATGTTCTTCGCAAAATTCTTCAAAGTCTGAATTTTGAAATTCTCCACCGTGGTCGCTTCTTATGGAGGCTATAGTGAGTGACTTCTCGTTTTGAATTCGTTTTGCATACTTTTTGAATGCTTTAAACGCATCATTTTTCTGCACTAAAAACATTGTCCAGGTATATCAAGAAAAATCATCAACAATAACTAAAGCATAAATACTACCTCCAAAGCTCTTCGTTCTTGATGGACCAAAAAGATCCATGTGCAACAATTGAAGTGGTCTTGATGTAGAAACCACTTGCTTGGATTTGAAAGTTGTCTTGGTCTGTTTTCCCTTTTGACATGCATCGCATAATTTATCCTTGATGAATTTTATCTTCGGAAGCCCAACAACCAGATCATGCTTGATTAATTTGTTTAAATGCTCCATGTGAATGTGAGCAAATCTTTTATGCCAAAGCCATGCCTCGTTGTTGTTCGCCATAAGACACTTTACCTTCAAGGAAGAGTCATCAAAAGAAATCATAAAAATATTATTATATCTTTTACCT
Organism: Lathyrus sativus; assembly: GCA_963859935.3. Lineage (NCBI taxonomy): Eukaryota > Viridiplantae > Streptophyta > Magnoliopsida > Fabales > Fabaceae > Lathyrus > Lathyrus sativus. The sequence goes on from OZ012739.1 coordinate 609,035,561, forward strand.
TTTAGCAGAATCTCATGAGTGACTTCGTGTTCGATCAAGCATTCCTCCTTTGTGAAGTTGATTTTGAACCCTTTGTCACACAATTGACTGATGCTAAGCAGGTTATGCTTAAGGCCTTCAACAAAAAGAACGTCTTCGATGATTGTACATGGAGGTGCACCAATGGTTCCAACTCCAAGAATTTTTCCTTTATTATCATCACCGTAAGTGACGTATCCTTTGGCCTTTAATGATAGACTTGAAAATTTGTTTATATCTCCCGTCATATGCTTCGAGCAGCCACTATCAAGATACCATTGATTTGTGGTTGTCTTCAAGCGTACCTACAAAACAAAATTAGGTAGTGTTAGGTACCCAAATTGCTTTGGGTCCTTGATAGTTAGTACCCTTTTCCACCCACACATAATGCCCCTTTGCAATACCAATATTACGTACATAGCAGACATTAGGTGTGTGCCCTTTAATACCACAATAAAAACATGTAGGTTGAAAATGACTTCTATATCTAGGAATATAATTCTTTTTCTTATTAATTCTTTTCTTGTTATGATTTTGATGCTGAGTTTTAGAAGTGCTTGTCTCTTCCTTCACAATTTGTTCACTTGCTCTTACGAAAATGGTCTTATTGGTGCTTGGTTTTGAAAATTTAGAATATCCCAATCCACTTTTATCATTAGGATACCTTTGATGTTTAAGAATCTCTTCCAAGCCAATTTGACCTTTTTCGTATCTTTCTAAAACTCTTTTAAGTTGAACAATTTGAAAAGACAAAGACTCACAATTCTTACATACAAGACTTTGTTTTTCATCCATCACTTTTTGTTTTTCATCTTCAATATTTTTTAAGAGATCAGAATTTTGTTTTTCTAAAATTAAAATTCTTTTCTTTTGTGATGAGATGTCTTTATACAAAGTCTTGCACTCTTTTAGAAGTTCATCTATAACTTCTTGTGCATCACTATCATAGACAGAAAAATTACTACTAACCTCATTTTCGTCATCGGAATGGTGAGAGGCCATTAAGGCAATATTTGCGCTTTCATCGCTATCTGATTCCGATGATGAACTCACTTCGTTGTCGTCCCATGCGACATAAGCCTTCTTTGTTTTGAAATCCTTCTTGCCCTTGAATTTTCCTTTACTTGCGAGTTTTGGGCAGTCTGGCTTTATGTGACCTTGTTTTCCACATTCATAACATGTAATTTCTTGGTTTGATGTGGATGCCTCCTTTTTCCTGAAATGTCTATTCTTTTTAGAAAAAGAAGAAGTTTTATTATTATTAAAAAACTTACCAAGCTTCTTTACTAGAAGCATGAAATTTTCGTCTTCGGAAGATTCGTCAATTTTGTCATCCTTTGTGTCAGTCTTCAAGGCAATTCCTTTGGACTTCTTGTCTTGACTTTCATGTTTCTCAAGCCTTCCAAGTTCCAGTTCATGCTCTTGAAGTTTCCCGAATAATGAAGCGGATGTCATTGTTGAAAGACTTTTCTTTTCCGAAATGGCGGTCACCTTTGGTTGCCATTCTCTTGTCAAGGATCTTAGGACTTTTAAGTTGAGATCATCGTTGGTGAAGGTCTTCCCAAGAGCAATCAGGTGATTTGTTAGATGAACGAACCTCTTTTGCAAGGCAACAATAGATTCACCGGGCTGCATACAGAACATCTCATATTCTTGACTTAACGTGTTAAGTCTTGATCTTTTTACTTCTGTTGTTCCCTCATGCGTTTCTACCAAGGTATCCCAAATCTGTTTTGCCAATTTACACTGTGATATGCGAAAGAATTCATCCATACTGAGAGCGCTTTGAAGTATGTTGATTGCTTTCTTCTCATTCAAGATTCTCTTCTTGTCATCTTCATCATATGAGGATTTAATCTTTGGGGTTCCAACACCATTTACCACACTTGTAGGAACATGTGGACCAGTTTCAACGGTTTCCCATATACCATCTCCTTGAGCCTCAAGATGTGCCTTCATACGGATTTTCCAAAAATCAAAGTATTCTCCAGAAAAGAGTGGTGGTTTGTTACTACTTCCACCATCTTTGAAAACCGGGTTGGTACTTGCGGAAGCCATACTGAATCGTTAGGAACAGGTTACCTTAACCTGCTCTGATGCCAATTGTAAGAACAGAGTATGCCTAAGAGGGGGGGGGGGGTGAATTAGGCCTTTTGAAACTTTTCCGGTTTTTATGGTATTTTGAAATATCACTGGTTTGTGTTTTTGGTTATGAAAGCAGAAGAAGAAAGATAAAGGAACAATGGACACCAGGATTTATAGTGGTTCCCCTCACAATCCGAGAGTACTCCACTCCCCTTTCAACATGAAAGAGAGTTTTCACTATTGTTTAATAAAGTACAACCTATCACACCATCAACCGGTGAGGCCTACTATCAAACAATAAAACTAACAAGTGTACAAGAACAATCCTCTTGTAAACACTCACCCTTGTGTCCAACAATCCTGGATCACAAGTCAAAATACACAAGTTTGTAAAGATTTGAATTTGAGAGTAATGATATCAAAGTTGATCTTCTCCAAATGATCAGAATTCACTCTTACAATTTTCAATACAAGTGTTCAAGGATGAATATGAAATTTATGCACATATGAACACTTAATGAAAGTTTTTGAAAATGGTGAATTTGATTCTAAGACAATTTGAAAATGAATGTAGAAAGTGTTTGGAGATTGAAAAGTTTTTGTGTTATGTTCTATTTTTCAAAATAGAAAAACTCAGAATTTATATGAGTAAAATACCCTTTCAAAAAGGTACATTGAGTAGTCATCAAAAATATGAAATGGTATAAATTTTTAAATAATTTTTGAACTTGAAACAAAGCAATTTTTCACTGCACGTTCAGTGTTAATCGGTTAACCCATATGGTCAATCGGTTAACACTGGTACGTTAGCCCAGAAAATTCAAAATTCAAATTGGTTAACCGGTTAACCTATATGGTTAATCGGTTAACACTGCTAATTTTCAGAAAAATGCTTTTTTAAAAATAATGTTATACCATTTTAAGGTTTCAAAAACATGCTTATGTATTATGCAAAAATGATTGATGTTTTTGAACACTTGTATATCAAATTATAGGGGTGGATTTGATATACCAGTAATGCAGCCAAGTCTGGAAGAATCATAGTTCCATATGTAGCTTGACTTGAAAGATAGCTTGACTTGATCTTGATAACTTTGAACGGCTTGTCTTTTTGCAATCAAGAGATGACCTTGAGTAGTATTGACATCATCAAAACTTGAGACTGAAGCATGCTTCTACATCAGAGGTATGTTAACTATCATCTTTTTAGTGATAGGTTTGTCATCCTTTTGGTTCCAGATTCTGCGTGTTCTCTATCATCCTTTTGGTGTCAGGATTATGTGTGTGAGTTCTCTATCATCCTTTTGGTGATAGATCCATCATTCTTTTAGTGTTGGGATTGTGTGTGTGTGTGTTCTTTATCATCCTTTTGGTGATAGACCCGTCATCCTTTTCGTGTCGGAATTGTGTGTGTGAGTTCTCTATCATCCTTTTGGTGATAGATTTGTCATCGTTTTAGTGTTGGAGGTTAACTATCATCCTTTTGATGATAGGCATGTCATCCTTTTGGTGTCAGGTTGCCTCTATTATCATCCTTTTGGTGATAATGACCTTTGCAAAATATCTAGTATTCGACTTCCTAAACATTTTCTTTCTTTTCGGACAAATTCAAGGATTTTTTCATATCTAATTGTCTTATACCTCGAAAGAATGAACGTCGTAGCAGTTCATCTTACCAGGTTTAAGCCAATTAGATAGGGGCATATGTCATACCTCAAATTTGTCCTACCTGTGTACAGCTTTCATTTTGTACATCCGTCCACTAACCATTCTTCAAAAATCCAAAATAAAATATGTTGCTTCTGCTTGTTGTTCAAGTTTGTGCAAGATTGAATCAAGGTATCTAGTCAGGCAAGGATTGGTTTCAAGATCAAGTTCAGGGTGCATTAATTTAGGCATGTATGTTTGAGGCTTTAATTAGGGTTTCTGTGTCGGTTCAAGTTATTTGTGTAAGGATCAAGTTCTCAGAAGATCAAAATTGATTTATAGTCAATGGTATTTCTCAAGACTTATTCAAGTTTCATTCAAGTGAGAATTCAAGAGGGTGGAATTCGGTTTGTGAGTTTTTAAATTTAATTGGAAAAGTCAATCGTAATTGTCATGGCCTTTTTAATCGATAATCAAGTTCAATTGTCAAGCATGGTTCAAGATAGAGAGTGAAGGGTACAAATTGCATTCCAAAGCCCACATCAATTAAAGGCCCATATCATTTAAGTCCATTCATTTACAAAATGCTACAAAAAAACATATAGATAAAGTACGATCACCGTTACCAAGTCTCTACAAAAATTCAAAGCCCCATTGTCTATTTTCTCAACATCATTACACAAAGAAATAAGAGAAAAGTATGCCCATGTCCAAATTATAACATTATTACCAAAAAGTAAATAAAAAAAAAAGAACCATGATTCATAAGCAGCCTTAAGTGTCCATATGGGAAATTGAGCAGTTAATTACATGTACAAAGTGTTCATCATTATTTCCCCTTAGGTTGAAACAACCACAACATCCACAATAAACTTGTACATGTGAGAAATCAAACTTCAACACAACAAAATTTTTTATCTCAACAAAGTTGCACAAATCGCAACATCCTTCCCCCACAAAGCCGTCACGCATCATTTTTAAGTACCACACTAATCCTTTCTTCAAGCCACATAAGGTGACAAAAGCAGAACCTCACACGATCCTGCAGTACCATGCACGAACCATCAATTTTGTACAACGATTGCCACGAAATCACTCCACAAACCATATATCACCAACTTACAAAATGTAACGACCCCGCATCCTCTTCTACTAGTCCTACAACAAATTTTACGCACAATACCACAACCATGCACCAAACAATATTGGCAGTAAAACGAATCTCTCGTACCTAAATAATGCGCAGCACAAAACCGTTAGCTAACAAATGACACAAAAATTCCAGCTACGCACCAAATTTTCCTTTTACAACCACCTACATATACGAAACCGCCCGACACAAACTTTTGAGACCATACAAAACCAATGCGCACAATGTTCGCAGCGACACAAAACACAACATTCACAATGAATTCCTCATTCACCCTTCATCGTCCCACCCTATAATTAAGAGAAACCTCTTCTTCATTTTAGTTCAAGCTCTGAGAGCCACCCAAAAGGTTGTCAAATCGTCATCCCAACACAAATCTTCTTTACCTTTCCTTCACATAACCCCATTCTTCATAATGACAAAAATCCGTTTCAAATTCTTTCAACTAACATCCTCCTTTCATTCATACGAACCAAAATCCGCCCCTTCGAATCTTCAATGCAACCAAACAAAACCCAGACCATAGATTCAAAACAAAACCTGAGCAAAGAGAGCTTGAGAAGGAGAGTGAGTGATTAAACTAAAACAAAATCCTACGAACCTGAGTGAGGAACCACGAAGGGCCGTGTCTTCGGCAATGTAACACCCCAAATTTATTGGAATATTTATTTAATTTATTTAAATAGGAATATTCGTATTTTTGGTGATTTGCGGTGGTTGGTATGAAGTATTGAGAATTATAGATTTTGGGTTATTTATTTAAATAATAGAATATAATATGAATATATTGGTATTATTATTAATTTAAATAAATATAAGTGAATTGAGGGAAAAGTGGACTTTTTAGGAGGAGTTAGTGAGGGTGAAATTGGAAAGCTCATTTTAAGGCCCAAAGTTAGGTTTAACAAAAAGGAATTTTGAGGGAATTATGATTCATTCTTGTTAGACCGTGAAAAGAGAAGAAATAGAGGCCAGAGCTCTGAGGAAGAGGATTGAGCCAAGGCTTCGCGAGGTTTCCAAGAATCAAGGAGAAAGGCTTAGACTCGGCAATTAAGGTATGGAGAGTATTGCCTTCATTATTTTCAATATGTGATTCAATGTGTTTAAAGCCGATTTAAGGGTTTAGGGATTTTGAGTATTGAATTGTTATTGCCTTTCTGGTGAGTTTAATGAGTTTGAGGGATTTGAACTGATGGTCTGATAGGTTTGAGGTTGATTTGAGAGTAAGGGAAATTAGGTCTTCGTGGCCAAATTGGTTGTTGAGGTTGTTTAACCGTATAGGGTAAGCGATTGTGAGAACTTTAATGACTGTGGGGTATTTGTAAGAAATTATGGGAATTGAAGGCGTAAATAGGATATGGGATTGGCCTAATAAGTCATAGATTTTGTGTCTTTATCACTGTAATACCTTAAGAATGATTTAGGGATATTTTTAGGGTATTGGGGAAGGAAATCATATAGGTTTTTGGGCTGGTTTGTGTACTAGTGCGTAACAGCGATTTGTTGTAATCGCGAGTTCGCACAGCGAACATTCACCCCAGACTCGTACAGCGAACTTGCTAGCGAATGTAGCAGAGTTTCACGAATTCTGATCTTGTGCAATGATGTCTTGATGTTTTGATGTTGTGATTTCTTTGATGAATTACCATGAGTATGACTATGATTCTTCTGAGATTAATACATGATTGTATTATGATTCCTATGAGAAATGATGATGAGTTATGATGTTGATTTCATGAGTTTTGATGATTCTATAATGACATGATTATTATGATGATTTTGATGAATGATTATGCACTTAATGAGTTTATTATGAGGATTATACGTGTGCATCATGCATTCATATACATTCTGGACTTCAGTCTAGGACCTTAATTCTTGTGGCTTCAGTCCTATTGTGCGAATCTGAGGTATTTTATTGTGCTTCAGTTCTCATGTAGAATTGATCCTACTGTTGTGGATCTATGGAGGGTTGATGGCCCAGTGTCCATCGAATTTTGCTGACTGGTACCACATGCATGAGTCTTGTTGCATTTGCATTTATGTGACAATTTGGTGTAAGTTATAATGTTGTGGCCTTTAATGTTCCTTGATGATTATTATGAACTTGAATATAAAAATGACGTTGTTTTATATATTGATTCCTATATTGATTATTATGAATCGTTTTACTCACCCTGCATGTTTAAATGTTGCTTCCACGTGGGTAACATGCAGATGACTAGGTTTAGCCATGGATGCCGTCAAGGACCTTTTGAAGTTTTTGGATCATTGGGCCATTGTGGTTGACTTAGAGGGTCTTGCTCTGATAGTGTAACATCGGGTTGAGGTCTTTTGAGTTGAACCATGTTTTATTGACTATTGTTATTTTGATTAAGTTACTGCACAAAGAAAACTTTGAATTTTTGCCTTTTTGAGTTCCGCTGCCTTTTGAGTAATATTTTGAGTAATTTTGGGAAAACCCGTTGTTTATGGAGCATTGACTATATTTGAATTATTGACAAATGTGCGCCCTTTTGAGATGATTTTATTGCGTTCAATATTTTACTCTGATAAATATGATTGATTTGTTATTATATTTGTGGGGTAGAAAAAGGTATTGCAATTAGTGGTATCAGAGTAGGTCGGTCCGTCTGGCCAAGTTGTCTAATGTTATTTGTTCCCTAGTATGCAACATGTGTGTGAAAACAATGTCGGTACACGTTTGTTTTTTAATCTTTGTCTGCAGAAGTCGGAATGAAATAAGTGGAGGAGAAACATGTGCTTCTCCAGGATACTTCAAGTGTGGAGTGGTGGCTCGGTGTGTCGATGAACGCTCTTATAGTTTGGTAAAGATGGTTTATGCCCTATCATGATTTTCGGTTCTCTATTGACAAATTGAGAAACTGATCACCCTTAATCTCTTGTTGATAGTGGACGGAGTCATGTTGGATGGGATAGACGTGTCTTGGAAGCTTAGATGGCGTGTGCAATGAATTGTTTTTGAGTTAAGCTAAGTGCTTACAGATTGTTTTGGTGAGTCGATGAGGATGGTGCTGAGATGTTTATTTTGATGGAAACTTTGAGTGTTAATAAAGTGGGGAAGTTGGTGGTGTGCCAATTATTTGTGATTATCCGGAAGTTTTTCCTGATGAGATAAGTGATTTACCGTCGGAACGTGAAGTGGAGTTTACGATCGACCTAGTTCCTGGAACTAGTTTGGTAGCGATGGCTCCATATCGCATGTCCACACTAGAATCGAAGAAGTTGAAGAATCAACTTGAAGATATTCTTGAGGAGAGGCTCTTTTGTCTGATTGTGTCACCGTGGGGTGCACCAATTTTGTTAGTTAAGAAGAAAGAAAGTTCTGTGAGGCTTTGTATGGATTATAGACAATTGAACAAGGTGACTATCAAAAATAAGTGTCCACTTCTAAGGGTTGATGATTTGATGGATCAGTTGGTTGTTGAAAGTGTGTTTAGTAAGATAGATTTTAGATCTGGGTATCATTAGATTCGTGTGAAGGCTGAAGATATTCAGAGAGTGCTTTTAAAACAAGGTTGGGCATTATGAGTATTTCACGATGCCATTTGGTGTGACTAATACACTATGTGTATTTATGGATTATATGAACAAGATTTTCCATCCTTATTTGGACAAGTTTGTGGTTGTGTTTATTAAGGATATTTTAATATATTTGAAGAGTAAAAAGGATCATGCTGAGCATCTGAAAATTGTGTTATCAGCGTTGAAAGAGAAGCAGTTGTATACAAAACTGTCAAAGTGTGAGTTTTGGTTGAAGGAAGTGAGTTTCCTTGGTCATGTGATCTCGAGTAGAGTTATTGCGATTGATATGTCGAAGGTTGAAGCTGTATCGCAATGGGAAGCTCCAAAACTTGTTTTTGAGATTAGAAGTTTTCTTGGGTTGGCAGATTATTATCGAAAATTCATTGAAGGATTTTCCAAGTTATCTTTGCCGTTGACGCAGTGGACTAGGAAGGTTCAAGCTTTTGTTTTAGATGCAACGTGTGAAGAAAGTTTCAAGAGCTTTTGAGAAGGCTGACAGCAGCTCATGTTTTAATTTTGTCGAATCCGGTAGAACCATCTGTTGTATATTGTGATGCTTCGTTGATGGGATTGGGAGGTGTGTTAATACAACATTAGCAAGTCTTAGCTTATGCTTCAAGGAAACTTAAAGTGCATGAGAGGAATTATTTAACGCAGGATTTAGAGTTGGTTGTTGTTGTGTTTGTGTCGAAGCTTTGGAGGCATTATTTGTTTGGTTCGAGATTTGAGATTTTTAATGATCATAAGAGTTTGAAGTATTTCTTTAATAAAAAAGAATTGAATGTGAGGCAAAGGAGATGATTGGAACTTTCGAAAGATGATGATTTTGGTTTGAATTACCATCCGGGTAAAGCAAACGTGGTAGTTGATACATTGATTTGGAAATCTTTACATATGTCGATGATGATGGTAAGAGAGTTGGAAATGATTGAGAAATTTTGAGATACGAGTTTGGTTTGTGAAGAGATTTCTTATGGAGTTAAGCTTGGTTTGTTGAAGCTTACTAGTGGTATTATTGATGAGATTCGAGAAGGTCAGAAACATAATTTGAGTTTGGTAGATCGATTAACTTTAATCAATCAAGGTCGAAGTGGTGATTTTCGGATTAATGAAAATGGTATCATGAGATGTCATGATAGATTTTGTGTTCCGGATATTGTTGAGTTTTATAAAAAAAAGTATTCTTGAGGAAGGGCATCATAGTAGATTGAGTATTCATCCGGATGCTACTAAGATGTATCAGGATTTGAGGAAATTGTTTTGGTGGTCAGGGATAAAGAAAGAAGTGGCTGAGTTTGTGTATGTTGGTTAGACTTATCAGAAGTCGAAGATTGAACATCAAAGACCATTCGGTCTGATGCAACCGTTGAATATTCCATAGTGGAAATGGGATAGTATTTCCATGGATTTTGTGTCGGGTTTGCCGAAGACTGTGAAGGGGAATGATTCTAATTGGGTGAATGTGGATAGATTGACTAAATCAACTCATTTCTTACCAATGAGGATTAATCATTCTATGCTGAAGCTAGCTGAGATGTATATTGAGGAAATTGTGAAGCTGCATGGGATACCGTCGAGTATTGTGTCAGATGGAGATCTGAGATTTACATAGAGATTCTGGAAGAGTTTGCAAGACGCTTTGGGTACCAAGTTGATATTGAGTTCTGCCTATCATTCGCAGATGTGTGGACAGACAGAGGAAACTATCCAGTCTTTAGAGGATTTGTTGAGAGCTTGTTTATTGGATCAAGGTGGATTATGGGATAGTCATTTATCGTTGATTGAGTTTACCTACAACAACAATTATCATTCTAGTATTGGAATGGCACCATATGAGGCATTGTATGGTAGAAGATGTAGGACTCCTTTGTGTTGGTATGAGTCAGGCGAGAGTGTTATGCTCGGACTTGAGATTGTTCACCAGACGACTGAAAAGATGAAAGTGTCGCAGAGTCGTCAGAAAAGTTACCACGATAAAAGGAGGAAAGCACTTGAATTCCAAGAGGGAGATCACGTGTTTTTGAGAGTTACGTCGGTAACTGGTGTTGGCCAAGGTTTGAAGTCTCGAAAGCTCACACCACGTTTTGCTGGTCCATATCAGATTTCGCAAAGGGTGGGAGGAGTAGCATACCGGATTGTTATGCGGTCGTCGCTTAAGAATTTGCATGATGGGTTTCATGTGTCTCATTTGACTGTTGAGGCATTGCCAGTACAAATTGATAAACGAGAAGTGAAGAAACTATAATGTAAAGAGATTTCCTTGGTAAAGGTAGTTTTGGGAGGACCAGTTGGAGAAATTTGGGCATGAGAGTGTGAGGATCAGATGAAGGAGTCGTATCCGACTCTGTTTCCTTGAGGTAATTTTCGAGGGAGAAAATTCTTTTAAGTGGGGCAGAGTTGTAACACCCCAAATTTATTGGAATATTTATTTAATTTATTTAAATTATTTAAATAGGAATATTCGTATTTTTGGTGATTTGCGGTGGTTGGTATAAAGTATTGAGAATTATGGATTTTAGATTATTTATTTAAATAATAGTATATAATATGAATATATTGGTATTATTATTAATTTAAATAAATATAAGTGAATTGAGGGAAAAGTGGACTTTTGAGGAGGAGTTAGTGAGGGTGAAATTGGAAAGCTCATTTTAAGGTCTAAAGTTAGGTTTAACAAAAAGGAATTTTGAGGGAATTAGGATTCATTCTTGTTAGACCGTGAAAAGAGAAGAAATAGAGGCCAGAGCTCTGAGGAAGAGGATTAAGGCAAGGCTTCACGAGGTTTCCAAGAATCAAGGAGAAAGGCTTAGAGTCGGCAATTAAGGTATGAGGAGTATTGCCTTCATTGTTGTTAATATGTGATTCAATGTGTTTAAAGCCGATTTAAGGGTTTGTGGATTTTGAGTATTAAATTGTTGTTGCCTTTCTGGTGAGTTTAATGAGTTTGAGGGATTTGAACTGATGGTCTGATAGCTTTGAGGCTGATTTGAGAGTAAGGGAAATTAGGCATTCGTGACCAAATCGGTTATTAAGGTTGTTTAACCATCTAGGGTAAGTGATTGTGAGAACTTTAATAACTGTGGGGTATTTGTAAGAAATTATGGGAATTGGAGGCGTAAATAGGATATGGGGTTGGCCTAATAAGTCGTAGATTTTGTGCCTTTATCGCCGTAATACCTTAGGAATGATTTAGGGATGTTTTTAGTGCATTAGGGAAGGAAATCGTAGAGATTTTTGGGCTGGTTTTGGTACTGGTGCGTAACAGCGATTTATTGTAATCATGAGTTAGCATAACAAAGAATCCTTTGCACGACGAACATTATCATGAGCTCGCACAACGAACTTGCTAGCGAACGTAGTAGAGTTTCGCGAATTTTGATTGTGTGCAGTGATGTTTTGATGTTGTGATTTCTTTTGATGAATTACCATGAGTATGACTATGATTCTTCTGAGATTAATACATGATTGTATGATGATTCATATGAGTAATGATGATGAGTTATGATGTTGATTTCATGAGTTTTGATGATTCTATGATGATATGATTATTATGATGATTTTGATGAATGATGATGCACCTAATGAGTTTATTATGAGGATTATACGTGTGCATCATGCATTCATATTCATTTTGAACTTCGGTCTAGGACCTTGATTCTTGTTGCTTCAGTCCTATTATGCGGATGTGAGGTTGAATGTTGCCTCCACGTGGATAACATGCAGATGACCAGGTTTAGCCGTGGATGCCGTCGAGGACTTTTTGAAGTTTTTGGATCGTTTGCCATTGTGGTTGACTTAGAGGGTCTTGCTCTGATAGTGTAATATCGGGTTGGGGTCTTTTAAGTTGAACCATGTTTTATTGATTATTGTTATTTTGATTAAGTTACTGCGCAAGGAAAACTTTAGATTTTTGCCTTTTTGAGTTCTGCTGCCTTTTGAGTAATTTTGGGAAAACCCGTTGTTTACGGAGCATTGACTACATTTGAATTATTGACAAATGTGCGCCCTTTTGAGATGATTTTATTGTGTTCAATATTTTACTCTGGTAAATATGATTGATTTTCCATTATATTTGTGGGGTAGAAAAGGGTGTTACAGGCAACGTAGAAGAGAAATCGAACAAGCCTGAGACGAAATCATATAGTGTAGGTTGTGATCTCGAATGTTTGATTCGACGCCATTACTGTTGTTTTTTCATGACCTCGAACGTTGTTCTTCGTGCAATGAAGGAAAGAAAACATCTTCTCTTTTGAACGTTCTGCTTAGACAACCAAGAGCTTGCTTTATTTGTCCTTTTAATTTGTTTTTTTATTAAAAAAAGGGTTGAACTTGGATTACAGGTGGGCTTCGCAAGCCCATTGTAATTGTTTAACCTCCATTTTATTTTATGTTATCTGTTTTTTATGTGGATGATAGGCTAAGGCCCAAATGATTCCATATTCCTTTGATTTGGCTTTTTCTACCCGCCTGATTTTCACACCACTGCTTTTCAGTTTGCACCCCTATCTTATTCTTTTTTATTCTTATTTTTCTCAATAATTTTCTAATTTTATTTCTTTTTAAAAGGTTTTTCTATTATTAGTTGGGTTTTGTTTAATCATAATCGGTCCAATTTCTTTTTATTTCGATTTTATTCCTCATCTATTTTCGATTTTTATTTCATATTAACTTGATCTTTTTTCAATTTTCGATCGATGAAGTCTTTAGATTCACGAACGTTGATTATTGAGGTTGTTTAACCTTCATTATCTCAAATATGTAGTGAAATTCTAGGTACCAAACAGTTGATGTTATAACGAATGTTATGACATCCACTACTGAACTGACAATAAGGCTACGCAGTAAAAACACTTAAATAAAGCAGTAAATAACTCCGAGAATTGTTGACCCAGTTTAGTGCAATTCACACCTACATATGGGGGATACCAAGCCAGGGAGGAAATCCACTATTAGTAGAATTAATTCAAAGTCTGTCATACCCTAAATTTGTCCGATCCTTTTGTAAATATTTTCGCTTTTTTTGTTTCATGCCGTTTAGACACGTGTCCACCCGAAATTGGGCGTTTTTTTTTTAATTTTATCTTTTTGACCAATCAAAGCGTGACACGTGGCCTAAAAGGGCATTTTTGTGAATTTTAGTTCTTTTCTTAATTGTCTAAATCCTTTTCTTTTTAAAAAAATATTATTAATAATAATATTTTATGCACATATATAGTTGTTTTATTTTTTTAAAATTTTATTTTTTTGTTTTTTAGTTTGCTTTACTTATATATTTGTCAATATTTATATATATATATATATATATATATATATATATATATATATATATATATATATATATATATATATATATATATATATATATATATATATATATATATATATATATATATATATATATATATATATATATATATATATATATATATATATATATATATATATATATATATATATATATATTTAATATTTATATAGTTGAATAGTTTTTTAATTTTGTTTAAATCAATTATTATATTTTTATGTTTGTTAATAATAATGGAAAAGAAAACAGAAAACAGGATTTGGGGAAGGCCCAGTTGAGCGGCCCGTTAGGGTTTAGCTGCGGTTTGTTTTTTAAGGAAGGGAGGAACCGATTGAAGAGGAGAACACTATTCATTTCCCCCTTTCCAACCCTAGATCGGCGCCGCCCATAATCAACCCCAAAGCCTTCCTTCAATCACTAGCCCACTAGCTAGCTCAATATCACCAACATGATCGTCTTTCTCTGAAATCGATGAAGAACCCACCGATCGATTCGTGACCTCCCATCAATTGACTCAGTGGAACCTTCGCTAAGCTCGGAAGGAGGTTTTGTGTTGAAACCAAATGAAAATGGATGTTCACGACGCAAATCTTGACGTAACTCCTTAAGGTACAAATCTGGTCTCGAGTTTGAACCAAAGTGACTTGAAAGGCGGAGAAAGACCTTGCGACAGTGCGAAACGAGAGTGGTATAAGCGAGTTTGTTTGCAAACTTAAGTAGCAGAAACAATTGCAAATCTGTAGTGACAATATCTAGCAACAACATGTTATGAAAGATTCATGTCTCAATTGGGTTGCGAATTCGATTCAAGATTCAACAACACCAAACAACATATCAGCTAGCGCATATCGGACCTGAGCACGGCAACCGAGTGCTCGACGTAAGTGTGGGTGTGGTCCTTTCTTTTATTTCGATTCTGGTACTTGTTAATCATGTTTGTGGTTGTTTATTGTCCATCCTTTTGGTGGTAGGTCTGGTATTTCGTCGATATCAGATTGCGCGATGTTTTGTTTTTGTTTTCGCTCTACCATCCTTTTGGTGGTAGGTCTGGCATTTCGTCGATGACAGATTGTGCGATATTTGTTTGTGTTTTGGCTCTACCATCCTTTTGGTGGTAGGTCTGGTATTTCGTCGATATCAGATTGCGCGATGTTTTGTTTTTGTTTTCGCTCTACCATCCTTTTGGTGGTAGGTCTGGCATTTCGTCGATGACAGATTGTGCGATATTTGTTTGTGTTTTCGCTCTACCATCCTTTTGGTGGTAGGTCTGGTATTTCGTCGATATCAGATTGTGCGATGTTTTGTGTTTGTTTTTGCTCTACCATCCTTTTGGTGGTAGGTCTGGTATTTCATCGATATTAGATTGCGCGATGTTTTGTTTGTGTTTTCGCTCCACCATCCTTTTGGTGGTAGGTCTGGCATTTCGTCGATGTTAGATTGCGCGATGTTTTGTTCATGGTTTCGCTCTACCATCCTTTTGGTGGTAGGTCTGGTATTTCGTCGATATCAGGTTGTGCGATGTTTTGTTTATGTTTCGCTCTACCATCCTTTTGGTGGTAGGTCTGGTATTTCGTCGATATCAGATTGCGCGATGTTTTGTTTTTGTTTTTGCTCTACCATCCTTTTGGTGGTAGGTCTGGCATTTCGTCGATGACAGATTGCGCGATGTTTTATTTTTGTTTTCGCTCTACCATCCTTTTGGTGGTAGGTCTGGTATTTCATCGATATCAGATTGCGCGATGTTTTGTTTGTGTTTTCGCTCCACCATCCTTTTGGTGGTAGGTCTGGCATTTCGTCGATGTCAGATTGCGCGATGTTTTATTCATGGTTTCGCTCTACCATCCTTTTGGTGGTAGGTCTGGTATTTCGTCGATATCAGGTTGTGCGATGTTTTGTTTATGTTTCGCTCTACCATCCTTTTGAGGGTAGGTCTGGCATTTCGTCGATGTCAGATTATGCGATGTTTTTATTTGTATTTCGCTCCATCATCCTTTTGGTGGGGGGTCTATCATGGTCATTAATGATGGATTGTGCGATTTGTTTTGTGTCTCGCTCCGTCATCCTTTTGGTGGGGGGTCTATCATGGTCATTAATGATAGATTGTGCGATTTGTTTTGTGTTTCGCTCCGTCATCCTTTTGGTGGGGGGTCTATCATGGTCATTAATAATGGATTGTGCGAATTTTGTTTATCTCGCTCCGTCGTCCTTTTGGTGGGGGGGTCTATCATGGTCATTAATGATAGATTGTGCGATTCGTTTTGTGTTTCGCTCCGTCATCCTTTTGGTGGGGGGTCTATCATGGTCATTAATGATGGATTGTGCGAATTTTGTTTATCTCGCTCCGTCATCCTTTTGGTGGGGGATCTATCATGGTCATTAATGATAGATTGTGCGATAGTGTTTTGCTTTGCCATCCTTTTGGTGGTAGTAGCTGTGTGTGTTTCATCCCATCATCCTTTTGGTGATGACGACTTGTGCCAGTTATTTACAGCTTACTCAGAGGTTTACATCATCCAGCATTTTCAATTCTCAGGCATCTCTCTTTCTTTAGGACAAATTCAGGGTCTTTTTATATCTAATAGACTTCTACCTCAGGAATGTGAACGCCAATGCAGTTCTTTCTCTTGGGTTTAAGTCGATTAGATAGGGGCATCTGTCATACCCTAAATTTGTCCTATCCTTTTGTAAATATTTTCGCTTTTTTTGTTTCATGCCGTTTAGACACGTGTCCACCCGAAATTGGGCGTTTTTTTTAATTTTATCTTTTTGACCAATCAAAGCGTGACACGTGGCCTAAAAGGGCATTTTTGTGAATTTTAGTTCTTTTCTTAATTGTCTAAATCCTTTTCTTTTTAAAAAAATATTATTAATAATAATATTTTATGCACATATATAGTTGTTTTATTTTTTTAAAATTTTATTTTTTTGTTTTTTAGTTTGCTTTACTTATATATTTGTCAATATTTATATATATATATATATATATATATATATATATATATATTTAATATTTATATAGTTGAATAGTTTTTTAATTTAGTTTAAATCAATTATTATATTTTTATGTTTGTTAATAATAATGGAAAAGAAAACAGAAAACAGGATTTGGGGAAGGCCCAGTTGAGCGGCCCGTTAGGGTTTAGCTGCGGTTTGTTTTTTAAGGAAGGGAGGAACCGATTGAAGAGGAGAACACTGTTCATTTCCCCCTTTCCAACCCTAGATCGGCGCCGCCCATAATCAACCCCAAAGCCTTCCTTCAATCACTAGCCCACTAGCTAGCTCAATATCACCAACATGATCGTCTTTCTCTGAAATCGATGAAGAACCCACCGATCGATTCGTGACCTCCCATCAATTGACTCAGTGGAACCTTCGCTAAGCTCGGAAGGAGGTTTTGTGTTGAAACCAAATGAAGATGGATGTTCACGACGCAAATCTTGACGTAACTCCTTAAGGTACAAATCTGGTCTCGAGTTTGAACCAAAGTGACTTGAAAGGCGGAGAAAGACCTTGCGACAGTGCGAAACGAGAGTGGTATAAGCGAGTTTGTTTGCAAACTCAAGTAGCAGAAACAATTGCAAATCTGTAGTGACAATATCTAGCAACAACATGTTATGAAAGATTCATGTCTCAATTGGGTTGCAAATTCGATTCAAGATTCAACAACACCAAACAACATATCAGCTAGCGCATATCGGACCTGAGCACGGCAACCGAGTGCTCGACGTAAGTGTGGGTGTGGTCCTTTCTTTTATTTCGATTCTGGTACTTGTTAATCATGTTTGTGGTTGTTTATTGTCCATAGCATGCTGTTTCATGTTCTTAATCGATTATTTAAAGTCAAACTGACATGATTGCTCATTTAATCTTCATTGTTGTTTTTACTCTAACTGTTATCAAGTGGTTGATTGTTGATTCACATGATTGGAGTCTGTTGCGGTAAGAAGAAGATTGTGTGTTGGTCTTCATTTTGTTTTTTAGTTTACGACACGAGGAACAGCATAAACATTTAGAGTGATTCGGTTACCAGCACCTCGTTCACTAGCCGTCCAATTCAGCTAACCTCATTTCTCCGACAGAAGTAAAAGCTCACCCATAAACTTTCAGTTCAAATCTGTTGGAGCAAATCGAACATTGTCGGACGCCTATTTACTCGCACATTCAAAGCTGCATCAGTTGCAAGTTTGCGAGGTTAGATTGTTGATGGTTAGTTGATAGCCGTTTTGGAGTTACACGATGTCGTTTATGGTTATGACCAGGTTTCATTTAAAACTCTGAGTTTTATTTTGGCATGATGCTCTTCTTTTAATTCCATTTTGACCACTTCTGCTTATGTTTACGGTTGATTTTGTGTGATTTTTGTTTAGGGGATTGTAACACATATTTGCGTTTCAGTTTGTGAAAATAATGGACTTGTGTTCTGGTGTATCAGAGTTTTGTTTTTTTTTTGGCTTATGTAGTTGCAGCAATTGGTACGTATATGAAAGAAAAACTCTAATTTGTTTTTTTGAACCAGTATGCTCTGTTTACAACTTTTGGTTTGGGGTTCCTAACATCACCCATTAACTTGTAAAATTGACGTAGTTTATGCAGCCTTATGAATTCGAATACCGTTTTTCTACTGAATCTAGTCTGTTTTGTAAAGGGTGCATTGTATGGCCGAGGTCACTTTGGGGATTGTTTGAATTCTCTTTTCCTGTTAGTTTGGTGCTTTTGAAATGTGTTCGCAGGGGTGTTGGTATAATTGTGTTCCTGTCATGGGAAGCACACTGGTTACAACATTTGGAAGAGATAGCATTTGGATTCCGCGGTAGAAAATCGAGTAGCTGCGACATGGCTTCGCAGAGCAACACCATTGACAACAAGAGGAAAGGTATCGATTACGGTGCTGCAGGCTCAAGGTGCCATTGTTTTAGTTCATGACAAGCTCCGTATCCAAAGCCGGCGTCGGTAAATCTGTGTATCTTTTGGTCCCATAATACTCCGCTTTCGTTTAGGTTTGATTAGCGTTCAATGTATTTAAGATATTGTTCTTAAGGCATTTTATGGTTGTGCTTTTGTTGCTTAAGGAAAACTTTGCCGAATATCCGACGTGACGTCGTTAATATTCTGGCTCTTTTATCAAAGATCATTGTTCTGTTAATTTCAAGTTTTGGTTGAGTTTATTTTGGAGTTAAGATTCGGGATGTGATATTGTGGGCTTGTTATTCTGTTGTTCATTATAATAGTAATTACATTGTGTTAGAAATTGGTTTAAAGTCTGAAGTTACAAACTTTTTTTTTCCACACCACTACTTTGTTTTTCTTATCAAGAACTCTTTTTTTTTATCAACTTCAATATTTTTGGAAGATTTGTTGTGGCTATTGGATTTTAGTAACTGAAGCTTGAAAGAGAAAACGATATGTTACTAAAAGTTGGTGTTGTGATAATCTGATGCTGTTACTGGTTTTTTCCATTGCTTATATCGTGACAATTATTTGTTATGGTTTCGCCAACTTGTTTTATTATCAGTAATCCAAATTCCTTCTTTATTATGAATGACGGTACGATTGCGGTAGCATGCCTGAATGTATATTTCATTTTTTGTTTCAAGGCATCATTTTGTTAGCATGTTCTTAGTTATGTTATCATTTATGATCTAATGCACATACTGCAGTGGTTGTAACATCATGTTAATTAATCATGTTAATAAACCTTGATAAATATTTTTTTTTATGTGTGCTAATTAATTATGGCGAGACATTTTCCTGCTCTTGTTTTTTCAACTGGTATATAACATGTACACTAGTTTTAATGTTTTTTTTGTACAAATTATGGACTTTTCTTCCTCTTAAGTACTCTTCTATTATATTATTTTACAATATGTAATTGTGTTAAAATTTATGACTAACTTTGTATGGTTTCTATTCCATTGTGATGGTTTGAATTCATGGGCTTAACAATTTATACTTATTATGTTACGAGTTTTAATAAGAATTTTGTCAAGTTTCAATATTTATTCTTCAAATTTCAAACGTATATTATTTCGAATTTTGATAGTTTTTTTAAAAAAAATCAAGATTACTTTTCTATTCAAGTTAGTAAGTATTTTCAAAACAATTCAAAGGATAGATATCATGGACTATTTTCAAACTTTATTTCTAAACATTGATTAGTTTTCTTTCTTGGATTCAATTTATTTTTGACATTGAAAATATTTTCTTAATTAAGTCATGAAAAATTAAACTTTTGAAGTCTAGCACTTCTTGAGTTTTTTTGAATGAATGCTATTAGGGCGTACGCTTTAGGTAGTAACATTCAAACTTTTTGTTGCAAAACACGCCCTCTAATTATTTAGACAAGGAAATGTCATTGGAGTCTAGCACTCCACATGATACTTTCGTTGTTTATTATAATATTTCATAAATTAAATCAAATGGTGAAAATTAAACTCTCGAAGTCTAGCATTTCTCGAGTTTTCGAATAGACATTATTAAGGTGTACACCTTAAATAATATATTGTTCAACTTTTTGTTCTCTTATTTGGACAAAGAAATATCATAAGAGTCTAGCAATTCTGTGTGATATTTTCGTTGTTCATCCAAACATTTTCTGAATTGAAAAAGGTGTTGTTAGGATCTAGCATCCAAATGATACCCCGATTAATTGGTTGTGGGACCGACGTCTCATTTACTAAATAATCATCATTTCTCCTATACTTTTCAAAATCCTATCTCGTATTCTCACTTTTCATACCTCATTTCAATCCAAATTATTTTTAAAACAGCTCCTCGATTCAAACTCCGAAAGAGGGAGATTCTTGGAATCTAGCATTCCTTGTGTCTTAGAGTGAATAGTTCTCGAGGCACGCTCTTGAGTTGTTATTCACTCAACCTTTCGACTCTTTCAAATTCAATCATTTTCAAACATTCTCCTAAGTCGAATGCTCGTCCGCATTCGCAACCCACATTTCATCCATAACTCCTCGTGGTTTCGATATTAGGGGCACCCTCAGGGACTAATATCGTTTCTCACAATCCTAACACTTGACACGTCGTCAAGTAGGTTCCATCTTCGATCAAATCTTTGACACGTCGTCGAACCAGTTCAAAACAACTTCCTTTTGGCCTCGCATGCCATTCTTCGATTCGATCCTTTCACAAACATTTTTAAAACTTACAAAAGAGAGATATTCTTAGAATCTAGCATTCTTTGAATATTTGAATGAGTAACTCTCGAGGCGCGCCCTTGAGTTGTTATTAGTTCATTCTTTCGATTTCAAAACATCCAACTCTTTATCTTCAATTTATTTAGTCATTTCCCGAAAGAACTGAGTTCTTGGGATCTCGCATTCCTTGAACTCTCGAGTGACAAGCTCTCGAGGCACGCTCTTGGGTTGCTTGTCATTCACCCTTTCGCTTCCTTCTCAAAACTTCCAACCTGTTCAACCTCATTTTTTTTCGTGGTCGTCTCCATGAACTACGGACGCTCTGATTCTTTATTCATTCTTGAATATAAGATACGTAGGCACAAGATTGCGATGATCTTGGCGAGCACACAATCCCCTCCATCTTCCATTTTCCCCCCATCCTTTCCCGTAGTCGAACTATGACGCTCTGATTTCTCATTCTCGTCCGAATGAGCATATGTAGGCACAAGGGCCCCAATCCTTGGCGAGCACCCCATCTTCTAACCGCCCATCTCTCCTTAGCGTCTTTAACCTTTTAACCTACCAATTCTACCTTCAGTAGCGAGAAGAAAACCAGTAAACCTAAACAACACTCCCCACAATTACCTTAAGAGGTTCCCGTCGAGTACGACGGACGTGAGGGGTGCTAATACCTTCCCCTCACGTAACCGACTCCCGAACCCGGAACATGGTTGCGACAGCCCTGTTCCTATCCTTTCGTTTTTAGGAGGTTTTCTCGATATTTTCCTCTCCCGTTTATTTGGGAAAAATAAAGTTCGGTGGAGACTCTGTCGAACCGCATTTTCCGCGCCTTTCGCGCGAGGGTCGTATGTTCGAATGATTTTTCGAGGTGCGACAAAGTCAAACAACCAATTTGCACTCTTCACTTAAGACCTACCCAATGCAACTTCATCCTAACACTAGACTTGAGTTCCTACTCACTCCCCCTCAATCACAGTAGTGATATTAACCAATAAATGTTAAAGATTAAATGAAGACGCACTTCAAACAAGTCTTGATCTTGCTTCACAGTTTTAATCAAGAGACACAACACTCATGCTTAAAAGCTTAGAGTGACACACACAGAGTACAACTCAAAACACACTAGTCCAATGCAATTATCCAAGAGATAATTGCTTGGCTCACAAGTAATCCTAAGACACAATACACACGTGAAGCTCACAGTACACAGACTGAATTCTTCACTCACAAACACTCTGTACTTTTGTCTCCAAAAACTCTGCACAGAAAGTGTCTTCAATTAGGATTGCTACTTTGTTATTTATAAGCAGCAGAAAGATCTTGGGCCTTAATGAAGAAATTAGGTTTAACCCAGTTAATACCTCTTTTCATTAAGCTGCGCACTAACAGTTAGGTCATAGGTTATCCTCAGCAATGCCTGGCATTTCGCCTGAGATAACTAAGCTTCCTAAAATGTTTCCTGAAGTATAGCCCGAGCTTCCTCATGCAATATACCAGAACCTAAAACACGCGCCCTTATGTCAGCTGCTTGATGTCATAACATTCAGCATGACATCTAACATACTTGGCTCTTAGCTATCCAAACTTACCCTGCAGTACACTCATTATGTATGTCATAACATTAGCCATGACATTCACACATACATCCATGTTTTGCCACAAAATGCAGCCAATCAAAAACATCTACAAACTCCCCCTTTAGCAAATTTTTGGCTAAAACACTCTGTCAACCTATCAGAGATAACAAGCAGCAAAAAGTTCATACCATATATCTAATCATGCAGGAAAGCTACTAGCTAATACTACCAGTCAAAACACACATGTTGTAGTACCATATCAGAGTCATATACACACACAAACAATATCAGCTTCCAGCCACTCAGGATCAACCTGTTCACACACTATCATCCAGACTGTTCTGGATTATGGATGTCAAGACATCCAGGATGACATCCTGAATCACACCTGTTCCACAGCAAAACATATAAGATCACCTGCTACATCATGTGTTACTCCCTCTCAACTGATGCACATAACATCAGGCAAACACAACCTGCACAACCTGCAGTCACACATACTTCCAAGCACAAGCACCAACTAACACACACCTAACAGTAACAGCCACACACATACAGGATCATCATCCTGCTCACACACATACACCTGCATTTTACAATCATACTCGATCAAGGGGTCCGTCGATATTATTTCTGTATATGTAGAAGAGGTGAATCTCGTCTAGGTCACTCGTGCCCTCGAAATTATTTGAGGAGTACCACATCTAGGATCCATAGTGGTTTTAAATCGAAGGGTGACATACACCACTATGAGAATAACTCATTATACTTACATAACACACTATGTAGTATTCTCATGGTGGGCCAACTCAATATAAATATTACTCATAATATTTATACATATGTGAAGACTTGATATCTCATATCCATAATCCGACGAGATACGGTCATCAGTCTCCTCACATAATAGTCTTTATGTATTATTGATTTATTGTTGTCCTATTTGACAATAAATCTTGACTACAAAATACTTTAAGAATAACATTATTAATTTTAATAAAGTCTCACAACTAAGTCTCACTTAATGTATCATTAAATATATTAATTATTTTAAGGACTTTATTATGTCATATGCAAATAACACAATAAATACATTTTTTTAATAAGTATATATATATTAAGGTCATGATACAGAAACAAATACAACAAATACTAATCGATTATTATAGCATACTCCAACAATCTTTCACTAATATTAGAGCCAATAAGACATTAATTTAACATATATTTTTCTATTGTGTGCATCAAGAATCATATAAATAAAATATTGTATTAGGATATATGGAACTCTTTCCTATGTCAGTACTATACGCATATTCTAATTTTAACTTTTGATCGTCTATCGAAAATAATTAGAAGTGTAAAAATATGCATATATGGATTGCTAGTGAGATCTAGATTTTTGTACTTGCTAAATTAATCCATTATCATCGTAAACGTGATCAATGAGATTTACAACATAAATAAACATAACTTTCTTCTCACTAATGAGAAAAATTATTCAAATTATATATTTGACTTTTGTAATATAAACTATAATTGTTTAAATCCTTTTACAACTTACATAATTGTCATCCAAGCATAACATTTATTTTAGACAATGAGATAGACATATTGTTAATCTCTTTTTTTAGGTATCCATAGACCTTCTTGATATTGATCCAATAATGAAAACTTTAGTTAATTTTCAACACATGGTTTTTATGCTAATAACATATGATGCATATAGTGCAGTACATATCATGGTATTCATGATTGATCTAATCAATAAAGCATATGGATGTTTTTGTTCATGAATCCCCTATTTCTCTATTGTTGATGTTTGATGCCTTACATGAATATTCTTATCACTATAATCCCACGTCGAGTTAACAAAATCGCTATAAGCAGTCCCTTGTGAAATAGCTCCTAATCACTACTCGAAGTTTCCTATCTCTACTTCACCAACGTAAGCAGAATTTGGCAATTCAATAGAGCGTTAGTTCCCTATTCCACTGCTCGGGGTCTCCTATTCCTATTCAACCATCATAAGTACACCAATTGCCCTAGATCTAACACATAGATTAATAGTTTGTATTCTCTATGCGTCCAAAATCAGATCAAAATAGTACCTCACATAAAAGGCATTACGAACAATAAGCAACTGAGTAGAATTATAGATCAAAGTATTCGTGCAAAGTCAAATCAACATATTACCCTTCAATATTGCAACATGTTCATCACACAAAATCTAACATAAATGAGTTTAACTACTCATAATTCAGATTACAATATCAATTTTCACACTCCTCTATTTATAAATAAAAAAACTAATATTTTCATTTAGGTATTTCCCTTAATACCTTAAACTTATTCTCCAAATCTCCTCATTATCCCTTATTCCTTTACTAACTCATATTTTTTTCTTTAATTTTAATTACTAAATAATTTCTAACATAAAGCCACAAATTTCTATTTTTATTTTTAATATTAAATATAATTAATTTAAAATAATAAAATCAATTATTCTACCAAACATCCATATTCTTACCACACCCTACCAATACCATTACACCACAACAACACATATAATCACATAATTTGTTAACATTTTCAGTAATTTATCACTACTATAAAAAAGCTATTTAATAGCGCTTTTTTTGCTTTTTGATAGCGCTTAAAAGCGCTATTAACCAGGCCGATATTGGTATAAAAAAAATTTGATAGCGCTTTAAAAGCACTATTATAGTACTGATAATTAATAGTGTTTTTCTAAAAGCGCTATTATAGTACCGGTATTTAATAGCATTTTTTCAAAAGCGCTATTATAAGACACATATTAGATATCACTTTCAAACAGCGCTATTATAGTACCGATAATTTGCTTTGATTTTGATAGCGCTTTCAAACAAAGCGCTATTATAAGTCACATATTAGATAGCACTTTTTCATAAAGCGCTATTATAAGTCACATATATGTTTATTAACATACATTGATATTTTGCTAAATTAAAATTTTAATTAAATATTATTAAAAATTATTTCAAGTTTTAAAGAAATGAAATCATATAAATATCTACATTCCTCCCTCTTTAATCATTTTTCATGTCATTATTTTTGTTCTTCAAAATTTTTTCTTTTATAATAAGAACAAGATGTTTCATCTCCACCGCAATCAACTTCTTCTCAAACCCCTTTTTTAAAACAAATTAAAAGGACAAATAAAGCAAGCTCTTGGTTGTCTAAGTAGAATGTTTAGAAGAGAATAAATCTTCTTTCCTTCATTGCACGAAGAACAACGTTCGAGGTCATGAAAAAAACAGCAATGGTGTCGAATCAAACATCCAAGATCACAACATATACTGCACGATTTCGTCTCAGGCTTGTTTGATTTCGCTTCTACGTCGCCGACGATACGACCCTTCGTCGTTCCTCACTCAGGTTTATAGGATTTTGTTTTAGTTTAATCACTCACTCTCCTTCTCAAGCTCTCTCTGCTCCGGTTCTATTTTGAATCTATGGTCGGGGTTTCGTTTGGTTGTATTGAAGATTGGAAGCGATGGATTTTGGTTCGTATGAATGAAAGGAAGATGTTGGTTGAAAGAAGTTGAAACATATTTTTGTTGTTCTGAAGAATGAGGTAATGTGAATGAAAGGTCAAGAAGATTTGTGTTGTGATGACGCTTTGGCAGTATTTTGGGTGGATCTCAGAGCTTGAACTAAAATGAAGAAGAGACTTCTCTTATTTATAGGATGGGACTGTGAAGGGTGAATGAGGAATTCATTGTGAATGTTGCGTTTTGTGTTGCTGTGAAAGTTGTGTGGTCTCGAAAGTTCATGTCGTGTGGTTTCGTATATGCAGGTGGTTGTAAAAGGAAAATTTGGTGCGTAGTTGGAATTTGTGTGTCGTTTGTTAGATAACGGTTTTGTGCTACGTATTATTTAGGTACGAGAGATTCGTTTTACTGCCAGTATTGTTTGGTGTATGGTTGTGGTATTGCGTGTAAAAAATTTTGTAGGACTAGTAGTAGAGGATGTGAGGTCATTACATTTTGCAAGTTCGTGATATATGGTTTGCAGAGTGATTTTGTGGCAATTATCGAACATGTTTGATAGTTCATGTGTGGTACTGCAGGATTTTATGAGGTTATGCTTTTGTCATCTTGTGTGGCTTGAAGAAAGGACAAGTGTGGTACTTAAGAAAGATGTGTGACGGCTTGGTGGGGGAAGGATGTTGCGGTTTGTGCAGCTTTGTTGAGATAAAAAAAAATTTGTTGTGCTGAAATTTGACTTCTCACATGTACAAAGTGAATAATGTTGCTCAAATTGAAACTCTAAAAGATTTTTCTTAACTCTTGATTAGAGAGTACACCAAAAACATCATGCATAATTTGACAAGTATACCGTATTTTTTTAAAGTAATAAAATCCAAGTTCGTATCCACATGTAATATTCTAATTCAACAATTGTCAAATTACTAAGATTGTAAAAATAAGGGACATGCTTAGCATATATGTGAATATTGCAGAGAAAAAATGAGAATAAAAGAAATTGAAAAATAATATTAAATAATTTAAATCCATCTTTTTTTCCTATTTGATAATTATTGTGTATTTCTAATAATTAGTAGTTCAAAATCATTGTTATTATACTGGTTATTAGAGTATAGGATCCAAAATTAAGTATTAATATTAACAAATTAAGGCCGTCTTTATTATTGTTAGTATACTATAAAAAATATATTAAAATCACTATAGTTTAGTAGCAAAGCATTATTGAAAATAATTATCTCTTTTGTGTGTGTTTATATTACTAGTTAGAGAGAGTAATTGTTGAATTTGGATAATATATTAGTACAGGTTAGTTGAGTTGAGAATCTGAATTTGGGTGTTTGAGTGATTGGGTTAGTTGGAATGCATAGTGATGAAGAGGAGGACAAGGCCATTGCTAGTAAGTATTCATTTATTGGAGAGACAGTAGTAGTATTATTTTGATTTGAATGTAACAAACTGTATGATGAAATGAAACAATAAACACACGGATGAGAATACTTTGGAACACACAGCCACAAACGTGTTATCTTGATCATGCTGGTTCGCATCAAATATATTAATAAAATAAGATACGAAAAACTCACAACTGGGTCGTTGTAGTATAGTGGTGAGTATTCCCGCCTGTCACGCGGGTGACCCGGGTTCGATCCCCGGCAACGGCGCTTTTTTTATTCATTTTCGGTTTTTTTCATCTCTAAACACGACGTCGTTTAGCTCTATTGCCTTTTCTTTCTGGATCGTGGGCTGCAAATTGTTTTCCTCATGAGCCAATTAGAGCAAGTTATCTATCTGCTCTCTTTTCTTCAAACAGAAAATTACAATTATTATTTATTACATAATCAATCTAATCTACTCTAATCACACAATTATAAATTTATACTGTGTTAATAATTCATTTATATTTTTTCTACATAAATATATTCATAATTAATTTTTATTTCAATTGTTAACTATTTTTTTCTATTAAATTAAAACCTTATTTTTATTAACTATATTAAATAAAATAAAATTATAACACTTTATCGAAACAAATAATAAAATATAAAATAAACACTACTATCAATTATATATATATATATATATATATATATATATATATATATATATATATATATATATATATATATATATATATATATATATATATATATATATATATATATATATATATATATATATATATATATATATATATATATATATATATATATATATATATATATATATATATATATATATATATATATATATATATATATATATATATATATATATATATACTAAAGGTCCATTCTAATATTTAACATGATATTTTAGAGAATCCACCTAATATATAATAGTATATTTCAATTCTATTTTATAATAATAATTTTAAATATGCAAAAATATTTATGTTTTTTATACAAATTTATCATTCTTATTTACTTAAATAGACCAACTTAAAAAGCTTTTTTATTTTATTTTTCTAACACTAAATATTTTGGATTATTTAGCTCATTGGTATTTTTTTTTTGACCTGGTTTTGACGCAGGCTATGTCGTATACCCATATTGATCGGTCTAATATATTCTCATTCCTTTATATATGAACTAACATAGTGAACAATTCAAATTACATTGAAAAGGAAAAACAACAATATTGTGTCGTGTGAAGAATTACATATCACCAACACATTGATATTGATGGTACGAGGGGTTTGAGAAAGAATAATTTTAGGTCATAGCACTAATAATTAATCAATCAAAAGAATTGGGATTTATGACCATATTTCATGTTTATAGCACCATTAACAAAAGAATGCGAGAATGATTGAATCGCGGCGTGGGAAGACTTCTTATGAATTGTGGAGGAATAGAAAGCCCAACATTTCTTATTTCCATCCTTTTGGATGTATTTGTTTTATTTTGAATACTAAGGAAAATCTGAACAAGTTTGATTCTAAAGCTCAGAAGTGTTTCATGCTTGGATATTCTGAACGCTCTAAAGGCTACAGAGTATACAATACTGAGACACAGATTATAGAGGAATCAATTCATGTTAGATTTGATGATAAGCTTGGCAATCAAAAGCCAAAGCAGCTTGAAATCTCTGCAGATAGAGAAGTCCTTCTCACAGACTCTGAAGAATCATAGGCAGACAAAGCTCAAGCAAAAGCACTAGAAGCAACGTCAGATGCTACTCCTTTGACTGCTCAGATGGACAGCTTGACAATTTCTGAAGAACCAATTGTTAAAGGATCATCCTGAATCAAACCCTCTTATCCAGAGGAAATGATAATTGGAAAGAAGGATGACCTTATCAGAACAAGATCTTTTCTCAGATCATCTGGAACGTCATTGTTTGGTTTGGTATCTATCATTGAACCTACCTCTGTGGATGAGGCTCTGCAAGATAATGATTGGATACTTGCTATGCAAGAGTGTTGCGGTGAGAATCGTGATACCAAGTTATTGATTAACTTGAATCTAAATTCTTAAATTCACAACCGGACTTTAATTTATCCAAAGGAAAGGTCTAAAGAAAGAAAAACCCTTTTGCGCGATGTAACAACAACGCTAAGAGATTCGGGGATAGGGGGTTAGTTATGCATAGGATAGGTATTTCACATCCTAAACATCTATAGTACTCTACAGGAACCTTTTGTTTGTTTGCATGCTAAGTTTGCTAAATGTTTGCTAAGGTTTGGGGTTGGGTAAAAGATGTAGGTCAAGACCTAAAGATAGCTTCTAGGTTGCTCGCAAAGACATCGCGTCCTCTGCCTACGTATCCTAACTAGGATAGAATCAGAGCAATCGTAGTTCACCTGACTAGGATTGAAGAACACTTGATTATGATCAAGGTTCAAAGGGGAACAAACATGATAATGCTTGTGTAGAGTTTAACAAAACTCTCTAGATCTATGTTATAACACTCAAGAGGGGAGTAAGTAATCATTACTATGATTATTACATAGAGTTTACAAACTCTATCCTAGGGTTCTAGTTGAAGAACACTCCTAGTGAAGGTGGATTTTCTAGACTTAAAACAAAGTCTAATGGCTTGTATGTTCTAGCTTAACTAAGCTAGGGTTTAAGATGACTTCACAAAGTCAAGGGAAACGGGTAATGAGCTATCCAATGACACAAGGGTCAAGGGAGAGACTTTTCCTTTGGAAGGAGAGGGAGAGAGACAACTTGGATGAGAACTAAAAAGTTCCATCACTTGGGGAAGAAGTACTTAACAAAGCAAAATGAACAATTAAGCAAGATGAATAAGATTATAATCAAGTAAGCATGCATATTACAATAAGCAAGGATCAAATAATACCAATGGTTGCAACCGGTAATCAAATATCTTAACAAAGATGAAAGCATATCTTAACAAAGATTGAGGACATATCTTAACAAAGATTGGAAACATGATGAAGGTAACAACCATGTAAACAAATCACAATTTGAAAGTAAACATGTCATAAACTCAAGGTATATCAAGTGTAACAACAATATGTATTGATGACAATCAAAAATAAGCAAATTAGTTTAACCTTATAATTTAGGAGGAAAACATATAAGCTCATGGTGACAACCAAAGGAGAACAAGCCCTAACATGTTAACTAACGCATGGGAATTAAGCACAAGCAAAATCTTACAAGATAATTCACGAATGATCTAAGGAAATTCAACAATATGTAAGATAACGATCTTAACAAAGGAAACAAGTTTCACATAGACAAAAGGTATCATAAATATGAACAACTTGGAATATTTTTACATCACATGAAATTAGATATTGTCATGAACATTTTGCAAAAAGAATGGGTCAAAAATGATAAAATATGAACAAGTTATGAATTTTTGAAGTTTTCATGCAATTAACAAATAACATGTAGAAAAAAGAAAAGGTCAAGGGTGGGAGTTAAACCCACGCCCTTAAGTTTACAAACACAAGGCATCAACCACTCAGCCACACATGCGCGCGTTGATAGAGGAAGGAAGGGAGAGGAGAAAATCACTTAAAACAAGGCAAATGAAAAAAAGAAGTAAAAGGGTTGATCACCACTGTGGATCGAACCCAGGACTGGCAAGTGAAAGGTGATAAAGGCGCGCATGCTTCTACCACTAGGGTGGCTATACATCCGTGTATTTAGCCACCCCCATAAATATAAAAGGGATGTTTTCATGGTTTTCCTGGGCAAGGCAAAGGAAGCAAGAACAATGAAGAGCTGAAATGCATTTTGATTTACATCTTGGCCAAAACTCCATCAAATTTTACAAAACAAAAGTCTATCTTGAGTGAAATTTAACAAGGATTAAGGTAGTACCATTAGTTTTCCAAGATGAGGCATGCAAACTAAAACACGATAGCAATTGCAAATATGATGTTCAAATGCATATTGATGCACATAAGCTGAAACAGTGGGGATTAGAATAATGGAACAACATGAGCAGCTCATGAATGATATATTGAAAGTGTTCTAACAAGAAATTAAAGCAAAGCAGCCCTGGATTGAGAAATGGTATATGAATTGCAATGGTTTTTATGGTATGATGCATCTATTGTAGCCAAAACACATGCTGGCCTAAATCAAACTTGACAAACATCACACATATATTACAAACATACTAACAGAAAGTCTTCACACTCAAGAATCAATATGAATTAAGTGAAACAGACAGCTAATCATGGATTGCAAATTC
Organism: Lathyrus sativus; assembly: GCA_963859935.3. Lineage (NCBI taxonomy): Eukaryota > Viridiplantae > Streptophyta > Magnoliopsida > Fabales > Fabaceae > Lathyrus > Lathyrus sativus. Next base: position 609,067,249 of record OZ012739.1, read on the forward strand.
AACATAAAGATGCAGACTGCCAAAATGTAGGATAGGGTTCATCTGACACATACATATCACAAGTAAATTCAAAATAGTCCTAAACAACTCTAGTATTAAGGATCATGAATCCTGACTCAAACAGGAACCAAATGGTGTGTGTATGCAACTGTGGTATGACCATACTCAGAGCACACAGTGGTGATGCAACAGGGAAGCCATAATGCAAAATGATAGTAGGTGAGCACTAGAATAAAATATGCTAATCTCAGGCACTATATCATGATTCAGTTGCAAAATGATATAGAAAAAGGGATATGTTGAACATACACCAACAGTCTTAAAATAAAGCAAAGTTTAAAGATGCAAAGTAGGGTAGTTTCAAATCATGCAAGTAATATATATATTGATCATGCCACAGCTGGAATTATGCTCAGGGTTCAATTAAATCCTCTTCTCAACAGAACTTGGTATGAGGTTTGGCAGATGATGCATTATGAAGATGAAAAAAGGGCAAACCAGATGGTAAGAGGTTATACAACATATCATACACATAATGACAGATGAGATGCAATTCAAAGACTAAGCATATAACAAAAGTAAGTATGATGTTGCAAACTGTAGTGTGGAATACAAAGATTGCTCATGCATTGAAGGAGCGAAAAATCAAAAACAGGTACAAGCTGGCCATGAAATTAATGTACACACACCATAAATGAGCAGATGGATGATATCAAGACCAAACTTTAAGCATTCTTCAATCAAATCAAAAAAAGGCATGTTAGTGGAAATGCAACATAGTTTTGGTAACATTAATGATGCAGTAGGTGAATTTTCAAAAGATGATATTTCAAGCCAAAATGATGATCGACACACATCATAAATATGATAAGGAAAGTGATCATGCATTGAAATCAAGCTCATTGTAGCTGGCACAGGAATTGACATATTGGTTGCAAGTACAAGTTTGTTTTGAAACAGTTTTGGTACAGCAAGACATTTTTGGTAAGCGATGAGTTTTTTTTATGAAACAACTGTTATACACATGTCATATATATGCTGAAAGATGATATTATGCTCAAGAAGTAGATTAAAACAACACCAAACAGAATGTCACATTTTGAAGCTCATGACAAATGAAAACAACAACTCAAACATGCAGCAGGTACATTCAATGACAGATTGAGGCAAATGATAGCACACACAAGTTTCAAATAAGTGAGACAATGATATTATGCACATATTTCATGTAGAGCTTAATTAAAACAGAATGTGATTCATGCTTGGCATCATGATATTTTGAAAAATGCAGTTGGAAGCAATGATAAGGAAGTTTGAACATTTAAGGAGATTTGAACATATAAGCATCACACACATCCTCAAAATAGGTAAGCAAATGAGTCTCTAATCTAGAAACAAACAACAACTGCTCCAAACCAGAAATAGTATGTGAATCCAAATTTGACAGCAAACCAAAAATATTTCACAACAAGCCTCAAAGTTCAAATCTCATGTTCTCAATATTTTAACCAAACAAACAAGCAAGTAAGATCATGTAAGCATTAAACAAATGACTTAAAACAATTGAGATACAAAATAGTAAGCACAACAGCCCAACACACAATTCATGGTAGTGATAAAGCTAGAATGACATAGAAATAGCATAATGTGAAAACAAGAGCCACATTGATTTAAACATGATCACAGGGCAGGGGGTCCTATGACTAACTTACAAGTTAATCCAAACATCACTAATGAACTAAAACTAACAGGCCTAGGGCAAGTTCATCAATATTTCAATATTGGTTCCTAAATCTACCACATGACCAAAATCTTCACAAGCAAGTTAAGCATGATATCAAAACACAATCTTTGTAACATATTATCCACATATCATTTACAAATGAAAACATATTAATAAGAGCAAGTAACATGACCATGAAACAAGAGTTCTTGACAGAGAACTAAAGTGGGGCAGCAATGGTATATTTTCAAAAAATCACCTCAAAATGACAAAACATGATAAGGTATGATTAATAAGGAGTTTGAATGTCACATACCTCTTGTAGTCAAGTCTTGAGCAAGTTAAAAAGCTTAGAAACCCAGAGATCCTCCTTCCTTTGCAAAGAGATAAAGCTTGTTTCCTCTTGAAGCAACAATCCACTTTTCAAGACAGTTGGAGTTGTGTGATTTCTAGATGGTTTTTTAAGGCTTAGACACTTTGGATATGATGTCTAGGAGGTGTTGGGAGTGTTAGAATGGTAGGAAGTGGTTCAAGTGAGAATTTGGCTTTCAAAATGCAAGAAAGTCAAACTACTAAGGTGTGAAGGTTGACTTTTGTGAAAATGAGATTTTTGAGAGGTTTGAGTGTATGGACACCTTCTACACAATGTTTAGAGATTGTGTAGATGGTTTTGAGGGACTTCGAAATGGTCGAACTGATCTTGAGCAGAGTTTTGCTCAAGACAACTTTTTGGTGAAAAATGGAGGTTTTGAAATTTTATGATTCTTGAGGAAATGAAAGAGAATTGAGAGCTATTGTTTCTCTTGGTTTTGGAGATTTCTCTGGTGTCTCTAACTTCATAGTGAATTCCTCTATTTATAGGGCAAATGAGAGTGAGGGCAGCTTTGGTCTTTTCCATTTTTGGAGGGAGACTTGGAAGAAAATCTTGCCAAATCTTGTGGCAGCCTCTTCACATCAACTCCTTGGCTCAAGGCAAGAAAAACCAGATGATATGAGAGGGGTGAAGTGACCTGAAGCAAGGCTAGAGTGTAGAGGGACTGCAGCTGCCAACTCCTCAAAAAGTTTCTCTTTCCTCCCTTTTATTTGATTAAAATAATGTAAACTTGCTCCAACTTGCTATGTTCATTAAACCATCTTTCCTTCTGGTTTTCTCTCCATCTATACCTCACATTATCAATTTTAATCATGATCCAAGGGTTGAGGATGTCTCAAGTTGTGAAAATCTGATTTTTGAGAAGTGTTGGATTGTGGTTTCAAGTGTTGACAACCCTAACTTCCATGGATCATAACTTCCTGCTCACACATGCTATTGAGGAGTTCTACCATAATTTGGAAAGCCCTTAAGTATCTCTATAACTTTCATGTTTTGGAGATTTCCAAGTTCTATATGGAACTAGGTTGAAAAACCCTTCCAAGTTGCTGAAAAAACCACTTAAAAAAGGGTAAATAACTTAGAATTTTTCTAAGTTATTTCCCTTCTTAAAATGAATCTTGTCATAACTACAAATCTATTCATTTTTTGATCATGGACCATTTTGAGGCTTTTGTAGGATTTTTCAAGCTTTCCAATGAGCTTTGAAACACTTCATTTGGATGTGTGGTTGAGGAGTTATGGTCTTGCCCCTTTCGAAACCCTAATTCCCGATTTTTGCAATTACTTCTTAACCCTTGATCCAATGGTCATGAAATTTTATGGGGAGGTGTAATATGACATAAGGAACATTTTTTATTCACATCTTGAGGTCAAATTCCTTATTGTTGAAGAGTTGACTTTTCGGTCAACCGTTCGATCAATCGGTGACTACCGAGTCGACTGTTCATGCTTCGGACATTCTAAGGACTTGAAACTCTTTGGACGGACTTTAATAAGCCATAAGAGCTTAATGGACCTTGATCCCACCAATGAAACACTTTTCAAATCAAAATTCAAACCATAGTTGACTTTTCCTGACCGAAAACCCTAATCGGGTGTCTTAAATTGCATTGTTCTCAATTCCCGGGTGACCACCTCAAATTGAATTCATACTTGATCCAATGGATTATATTTGATAATGTGGAACCTAAATGAGGTTGAATTAATCAAAACATTGATTGATCAGGCCACTGAAATCTCGATTTTGACGGTACGGAACCCTAATTCATCTGCATCTTGACAAAGATAAACTGGAAATGGGTTAAGGTTAGTTAATCAAATGACTATGATCCTACAATGATAATGGGGATATAAGGGGTCAAAATTTGGGGTGCAACAGATGCCCCTATTTAAATATTTTCACTAGATGACAATGAGAGATGATAATCCTCATAAAATCGCAGTGAAAGGTATTTAAATATAGCAAACCAGAAATTTTGTCCCTTAGATCCGATGGTATGCAAAAGGAAAAATGCAAAATGCAATAATTCTAAATGGTGTTATGATGCTTGAATGCAAGACAGATGCAGACACACGAGCGAATATAAAAGAACGACAATACAACGAGTAACCACTCACGAGGACCCAACACACTGGGGAAAGATTCGAGACTAAGTAAGCAAAATAGTTCAAACATGACTAAGGATGCTTGTTCAAGAAAATCTTTCACACAGGGGACAAAAATTCCACCAGGGAAGACACATCTTTATTGGGGAAAGGAGATACGAATCTCACTGGGGATAATCAGATGAGGAAGCCCACCGGGGAAGATGACAATTCTTCATTGGGGAAACGAAAGAAAAGAAAAGCAAAACACATTGGGGAAGAAGCCCATTGGGGAAAAATTTGCTGGGGAACACAATCACACTGGGGAAGCAAAGTTTCACCAGGGAAAAGACGGAACGAAGACACGAATCTCACTGGGGATAACCAGATGAGAAAATTTCCTATAACGAAGAGTTCAAACGGGATCTTCAGGAAAAGGTTAGAAAAGATCGGACGCGCCGGGGAAGTTAGTATCCACTAATTCTTCGAGACTCGACTGGAAAAGCAAAAGCTTCAACTCGGGAGACTGGTGACGACCAGAATAACAAATAGCTTCAAACAGTGCTAGTTTCCACTAGACTTACTGGGGAGGATGGTGATGACCAATCCAAAGTTCGGTTTCCAAAAAGTGCTAAATACCATTAGACTTCCTGGGGATATGGTGACAACCAAATCAAAGTTCCAATTACAATTGGGAGTTTCTAAACAATATTGATAAAACACAGGACTTTAGTTGGGGAAGTTGGTAACAATCAACTTGTAATGATTAGCCTTCAAGCAATGCCAGTAACTACTGGACTTATAGGGGACTGGTGATGACCAAATCAGGATATACCAATAACAATTGGTTTTGGATGATGCTAGTAACCACTAGACTTAACTGGAGAAATTGGTAACGACCGAGTCCAAGGAGACCAATGACCATTGGATTTTCAAAGAGTTTGGTAACGACCAGACCACAGTGGTGATAACAATCTGATTTAAGCGATGCCAATAATCATTGGACTTAGACTAACTGGTGACGACCAAATCCAGGTATACCAATAACAATTGGTTTAGGATACTGCTAGTGAAAACTAGACCTTCCAAATAATGCTAGTGACCACTAGACTTAGAAAGATTGGTAATAACTGAATCAAGAGGTACCAATAACAATTGGATCTGAAGGTAATACTAGTTACTACTTGATTCAGAAAGACTGGTAATAACCAAATCAAACAGGTACCAATAATAATTGGATTCCAAGAGATGCCAATAACTATTAGGCTTAGAGGGAATTTTGGTGACGACCAACTCAAGTACCAATGACCATTGGTTTTAAGAGGCAATACTAGTAACCACTAGATTCTTTAACAAAGATTGGTGAAAACCGAATCAAAAGGAATCCAATAACAATTGGTTAGCTTTATAACAGAATTAGTGACGACTGGGTCTGAAAAATTGTTGGTGACGACCAAATCAAGATACCGAACATAAATGGTTCTCAACATGTGCTAGTGACTACTAGTCTTTCAAAGATTATTGGTGACGACCAAATCAAAGATGAATATTGGTAACAACCGCCTATTTGTGTAAATTGGATATTGCTAGTCACCACTAGCTTCCCAAAGAAGGTAAGGAAATCCCAGGATGTCAATCTCGAAGCAAAATTTGTTGTAACAGATCAAAGATAAAGGTAACGACCAAAGGATCTCAAAGGCAACAGCCAGACACACAAAGACCAAAACCAAATGCAAACAAATGCGTATGCTGGTATGATGTTGTATGTAAAATGCAGACCGACCTGCAGGAACAAAGGAAAGCAAAACAAGGAAGACACGGAGAGGATTCGTCACGCTGAGTCTCAATGCTTCAAGTCTAGCGACACTCCCTTCTTGGTGTAGATAACGATCTTTCCGGATAATATCCTCGTAATTTTGCAATGAAGAAGTCTTGGCTTAAGAGCCGAAATTGCTGTCGGACGCATCTAGTTTGGCCACGAGTGACGACAACTTTAACAACTTTGAGAACTGTGTAATGTTATTAGACTACCCCTAGAACTCTTCACTCGTTTTGTCAAATTGTGTTTTCTTTTCAAAACAAAACTTAAGTTTTTCAAAACACTTTGCTTTCGAGAAAATTCTTATTAACGAATAAGTGAAATTGCATAACAAAAATAGAGGATCATAACAATGATTTGGCCAAAATATGATTTTATTGATAGACAAGAACTTTACAAAGGGCAAAGCCTCGGGAACTTTATATATTTTGAAAAAATGGCAAACAGAAAAGGTTACAGAATCCCATAATAATCCGGTCCTTTTAACTGTCAGTTCACTTGCTTCGCTGCTTCTGACGAGAATGACAGACGTTGATCTTTTTTCTGATACCTCGCACAAGACTCTGCCCCGGCGTCTGCCAGCTTTTAACCATTGGGTTTCCATCTTGTTGAAGCATCAGAATTTCCTTTCTAGGTCTTCTGCTTTAGGCATAGTATTTTTTCACTGCATCTGAGTTGATGGGATACTTGAGTTGTTCGCCATCCATGGTCTCAAGAATTAGAGATCCTCCAGAGAATACAGTTTTTACAACGAAGGGGCCATCGTAGTTGGGCATCCACTTTCCGCACATATCCTTTTGAGTTGGTAGGATTTTTCTAAGCACAATCTCTCCTTCCCTATACTCTTTGGGACAAACTTTCTTGTTGAACGCTCTTATCATTCTTTGTTGATAGATTTGACTGTGACACATGTTCGTCATTCTTTTCTCATCAATGAGGTTCAATGAGTCGAACCTTTCTTTTATCCATTCGTCTTCATCGAGCTTTACTTCTATAAAGATCTTTAAAGAAGGTATTTTGACTTCAATGGGCAGCACAGCGTCCATCCCATATACTAAGGAAAAGGGAGTTGCCCCTATTGAAGTTTGCACTGATGTTCGATATCCGTGCAAAGCAAATGGTAGCATCTTGTGTCAATCCTTATAGGTTATGACCATCTTCTGCACTATCTTCTTGATATTTTTGTTTGCAGCCTCAACTGCACCATTCATCTTGGGTCTGTAAGGAGACGAATTGTGATGTTTGATCTTGAAATCGTCACAGAGTTCCTTCATTGTTTTGTTGTTTAGATTCGACCCATTGTCAGTGATGATCTGGTTAGGAATACCGTATCGACAGATGATTTCCTTTTTGATGAAGCGAGCCACCACTTGTTTTGTCACGTTTGCATACGACGCTGCTTCCACCCATTTGGTGAAGTAATCAATTGCGACAAGGATGAATCGATGGTCGTTGGAAGCTTTTAGCTCTATTGCCCCAATCATATCTATGCCCCACATTTCAAAAGGCCATGGTGATGTCATCACATTGAGAGGATGCGGAGGGACATGCACTTTGTCGGCGTAGACTTGACATTTATGACACTTTTGAGCGAGGAGTATGCAGTCCGTCTCCAAAGTTAACCAGAAGTATCATGCCCTTAAGATTTTCTTAGCCATAGCATGGCCGTTGGCATGGGTGCCGAATGTTACCTTGTGTACTTCAGTCATTATGAGATTCGCCTCGTTTTCATCGACACATCGAAGTAGAACCGTGTCGTGATTTCTTTTGTACAAGGTACCATTGCTGATGAAGAATTTAGATGACAATCTTCGTATTGCTCTTTTGTCAATCCTGGATGCATCAACTGGATATTCTTGATTTTGAAGAAAGTTCTTGATGTCGTGGAACCACTGTTTCTCATCAGTTTCTTCATCTATTGTCATGACATATGCAGGTACTGTCCTTCTTTCAATACGAACCAAAGGCGCCTCGTTAACAAACTAGACTTTCCACATTGATGCCATCATGGCCAATGCATCAGCAATGTGAATTTCCGCTCTCGGTACATGCTTGAAAGTAATTTCATCAAAATATTCAGCCATCTCCAAGATATGAGTTTTGTAAGGGATCAAATTTTCATCCCTGGTTTCCCATTCTCCTTTGAGTTGGTAGATCACTAAAGCAGAATCACCGATCACTTCTAAGATTTTGATGTGAAGATCGATAGCAGCTTCCAGCCCTAAGATGCAGGCTTCATACTCGGCTATGTTGTTCGTACATGAGAAACAAAGTCGGGTTGTGATGGCAGTATACCCTCCAGTTGGATTTTTCAGAACAACTCTAACACCATGTCCGTTCTTGTTTGATGCTCCATCGAACATCATTTCCCAGCGGGATCCAGGCTCGGAACCTTCTTCCGGACCAGGCTCTGGTTTTGTGCGTTGAATATACATCACATCTTCATCAGGAAAATCGAACTTGAATGGTTGATAATCCCCATGGGGTGCTCTGCGAGGTGTTCTGACAAGACACTTCCCTTGATAGACTTTTGAGAAACATATTGAATATCGTCCTATGATAAGAGCATATGCCATCTGGCTAATCTTCCTGTTTGAGCTGGATTTTCAAAGATGTACTTGATGGGGTCCATCTTAGAAATCAGCATTGTGGTGTGACAAATCATGTACTGTCTCAGACGCTTGGCGGCCCTTGCTAAGGCATAACAGGCTTTTTCCAGGGGAGAGTAACGACTCTCGCAATCGGTGAACTTCTTCCTCAGATAGTAGATTGCATGTTCTTTCTTTCCTGATTCATCAGTCTGGCCCAAAACACATCCCATTGAATCTTCTAATACTGTCATACACATGAACAAAGGTCTTCCAGGTACCGGAGGAATCAACACTGGAGGTTCTTGTAAATACTGCTTGATTTTCTCAAATGTGGCCTGAAAATTCTCGTTCCATACCACTGTTTGATCTTTTCGTAACAATTTGAAGATCGGCGTGCAAGTAGGAGTTAGATTGGAGATGAATTTGGAGATGTAACTCAGACGTCCGAGAAAGCCTCTGACTTGTTTCTCTGTTTTAGGAGCAGGCATTTCCTGGATTGCCTTAACTTTGTCGGGATCTACTTCAACTCCTCGTTGACTAACGATGAAACCAAGTAACTTGCCTGAGCAAACTCCGAAGGTGCATTTTGCTGGATTTAACCTTAGTTAATACTTTCAGAGTCTTTCAAATAACTTCAACAGATGATCCAAGTGGTCTTCTTCACTTTGGGATTTTGCGATCATATCATCCACGTATACTTCAATTTCTTTGTGCATCATATCATGAAAGAGTGTGACCATGGCTCTCTGATACGTTGCCCCTGCGTTCTTCAAACCGAAAGGCATGACCTTATAACAATAGGTGCCCCAGGGTGTGATGAAGGTTGTCTTCTCCATGTCGGTTGGATCCATTTTTATCTGGTTATAACCAGAAAATCCGTCCATGAATGAGAATACTGCGAAGCTTGCTGTGTTATCCACCAAAGTTTCAATATGTGGTAGAGGGAAATCGTCCTTCAGACTTGCTTTGTTTAAATCCATGTAATCGACGCACATTATGACCTTTCCATCCTTCTTTGGGACTGGTACGATGTTTGCCACCCATTTTGGATATTTGGATACCGCTAAAAATCCTGCATCAATTTGTTTCTTGACTTCGTCTCGGATTTTAAGAGCCATGTCTGGTCTTGACCTGCGAAGCTTTTGTTTGACCGGAGGACACTCTGGCTTCAGGGGGAGCTTGTGCATAACAATGTCAGTATCCAACCCTGGCATGTCTTGGTAAGACCAAGCAAATATGTCGACATAATCTTTGAGGAGCGTTATCAGCTTGCTTTTGATCTCGAGCCCTAATGATGCCCCAATCTTGACTTCTTTTTTTTTCTTCTTCTGACCCCAAATTGACGATCTCAGTCTGCTCTTTGTATGGCTGGAGATAAACATCTTCATACTCAGCCATTCTCTTCAACTCTTCTGGGACTTCTAACTCTTCATCATTCTCTTCTTTAGCTTGAAAGACAGATGAACCACTAGTAGAAGGAACCGAGGGATCATAGGATTCTGTGGTGGATGGAGGTGTAACGCCCCGATTCTGAATTCCCATTAATTGTTGAGTCTTTTAATTTATTTAATTGATGTTTGTTTAAATTGAGAAATTATATATTGTTATTATGTGGTGTTTGCTTATTTTATCTATTTTACCGATTCGGAGAGTTTTCGGGGAATTAGAGTAAAAAGGGCATTTTAGACATTTAGCACTTTAGTGTGAGAATTGATTGGTAAGTGTTGGAAAGAATTTGAGAGGAAAGAAATAGAGATAGAAATAGAATAAGAGAGTAAAAAGGAAGAAGATAGTAACATAAGAAGAAAAACAAGAGAAAGAAAAGAGGAGAAGAGAAAGAGAAGAGAAAGTGGAGAGGAAAACCTAGAATCATCAAGGAATCATCACCAAAGCTTGCAATCGATCGGTAAGGGTGTGAAACTCCATCATCTCTTTAATGTGTATGATTGTATGTGTATGTGTGTGGATTTTGTAGAGTTTCTACTCTTTTTCCACTTAGGTTAGAAGTTGGTTTTGTGAGTAGAATGAGGTTTTAATCAGTTAGAACTCGGATTAGACGACGTAGTTTAGTCGGGTGATGGTTGGGTTGTGCTACTGTGACTGGTTTGGATTTAATCGGTTGGTTGTGTGGAGTTTGGGCTTTGAGACAGCCATGGAAGTTCTGTCTTCGCAAGTTCGCCAGGCGAAAGGCAGCGAAGCTTCGCCAGGCGAAGCCCAGCGAGCTGTAGCGAAGCAAGTCAGAAGCTAATACCCTGTATTCGCTGGCAAGTTCGCCAGGCGAGGTGAGTTGGCGAAGGTTCGCCAGGCGAGTGGGTAGCGAGCCTCAGCGAGTAATTCCAGAATTACTCCCAGTGGACTTCGCTGGGGAGTTCGCCAGGCGAAGGCCAGCGAGCATTCGCTGCGTGGCTTCGCCAGGCGAAGGTTGGCGAACCTGGCAGTGTTATTTTGTTTTGCTGTTTGTTCATAGCATGATGTTTGGTTGATTCAATTATGATTAATGCCTATATGAATGATTGATGTGTGAACTGTTCCAACATGTCGTGTTGTGGGTGGCCGAAAGGCGTGAATCCTAGATTGTAGAGTAAATGGTGAATCTTGAATATTTGATAATCTTGTGTATTTGCTCGAATTGAATAGAAATGCATTGATAGGCTGATATGTGTGTAAACCATGTGTGGAATGGTGGATAATGTGAATGCATGATAGATATATGCTATGTATATGATAAATGCAATGAATATGTTTGTGAGCATAGTATGCATTTTTGTATCGATTGATCCCTCGGAGGATTTGCAGGACCTCGTATGATACGATGGTTATATTTGATTCCTTGGAGAATCGGTTGCATTGTGTGATTCCTCGGAGAATCGGTCATAACATGTAATCCCGTGGAGGATTGGTTAGAGTATTTGATTCCGTGGAGAATCTGCTGAGTACTTGATCCCGTGGAGGATCTGCTGAATATTCGATTCCGTGGAGAATCTGATGAATATTTGATTCCGTGGAGAATCTGCTGAGTACTTGATCCCGTGGAGGATCTGCTGAATACTCGATTCCTTAGGGAATTTGTTTAATGAGTCGGTACCGCATTTGCATCTGCATAGAGTCGTGTGTCGGTCTCTATGAGTTGCATGAGTCATCTGTGTATGATGCATTGGTTGTGTGAATATAACTGTGTATGTTATATGTGATTTGTTTGGAGGAAATATAGTGATTGTTCATGTGTATGTGTAGAGACATGATTATTTGTATATGCTTAATGTGGTGAGAACATAATTTGAGTATAACTTGTACCAATATGAGTATATGTATATATACAATTTTATGCATTAACTGTTATGATGTTGTTTCTCACCCTTCTGCTGTTTTATAATGCTCTATGAGGCATTGCAGAGTAGGAAGCTGGAGGTTCTTTTGTGAAGCGATGTCTTCATTCTTTTTGGTCAATGGCTCTGATATGTAACATCTGGGTAGTTAGGAAGTCTTTGACTCTTTTGGAGTTACATTTGTTTTGATTCTTTTGTGATACATATGTGTATGTATCTGCTGTGGATATGTCGTAAAGCATGAATTAACTAATGGTTGTATATACTTTTATGAATGAGATCGATTCAATATTTGGATGTTTCCGCTTTATTCTAAATATTGAGATGTGGGTTACCCATTGTTGCATATCTATTTTGAGCAGGTATCGTATGTGTTTAATTTCATGATAATGTGATGCGCCTCTTTTATACCACGTTTTAATTAAACTCTGATGAAATAAATTTTCTAAGTGCCTAATTGATTTATTTAATTTATTTGGGGGTATAAGAAGGGGGTGTTACATTAAGTGGTATCAGAGCCAGTGTTGAGTCAGTCGTGTCTGTCTTGTTGTTGTGTTGGTTGAACGGTTGTTTAACCTTGTTGATTTTTGGGAACCCTCAGAATATGGCAGGTCGTAATGACAATGCTATGGCAGCGGCGTTAGAGGCTATGGCCAGAGCTGTGCAGGGTGCACCTAACGTGAATGCGAATGATGAGTTCAGGAAGAACCAACCACCGGTGTTTAAAGGGAGATTTGATCCGGATGGTGCTCAGATATGGTTAAAGGAAATTGAGAGAATTTTTAGGGTGATGGATTGTGCTGAAGGGAATAAGGTGAGACTAGGGACTCACATGCTGAGAGAAGAGGCCGATGACTGGTGGGTCAGCATGAGGCAAGTTCTTGAGGTCGACGACGAGGAGATTACGTGGGATTTATTTCGTGCTGAGTTTCTAAGGAAGTATTATCCCGAAAGTGTTAAAGGGAAGAGAGAAATGGAATTTCTGGAGTTGAAACAAGGTAATATGTCGGTGGTGGACTACACCGCTAAGTTTACTGAGTTAGTGAAGTTTCACCCTCACTATGATGCGGTTACGGCGGAATTTTCCAAATGTATCAAGTATGAGAATGGCTTGCGTCCGGAGATAAAGCAAGCGGTAGGTTATCAAAGGATAAGAAGATTTTCGGATTTGACTGAGTGTTGTAGAATTTATGAAGAAGATAGTAGAGCTCGTTCTACTCATTATAAGGGTTTGAGCGAGAGGAGAGGGAAGCAGCAAGTACGAAGCGGACCTTATGTGACGCCTGCTGAGAAGGGCAAACATAAGGGAAACTTTGATAGGAGACCCGGAGGAGGTTCCGGTGCGATCAAATGTTTTAAGTGTGGCGTGATGGGCCACAAGTCTTATGATTGTGGAAAGTTCAAGGCGAAGTGTTCCAACTGTGGACTCTTTGGTCATGATGCAGCAGAGTGTAGAAAGAATGCTGTGAAGTGTTTTAATTGTGGCGAGGTGGGTCACATTAGCCCGAATTGTACCAAACCGAAGCAAGCTCCGGCGGGCGGAAAAGTATTCGCATTAGCAGGTTCAGACGCCACTAATGCGGCAGATCGTTTGATTAAAGGTACATGCTTTATTAATGATATGCCTTTAGTTGCTATTATTGATACTGGAGCGACTCACTCGTTCATTTCTCTTGCGTGTGCTAAGCGGTTGGATTTGTGTATGGTTTCTTTGAGTAGTGGTATGGTTATTGGGACTCCCGCTTCGGGGTCGGTAACTACTTCTTTGGTGTGTGCAAGTTGTCCTTTGACCATGTATGGTAAGGACTTCGTTATGGATTTAGTGTGTTTGCCGTTGGAAGGTTTGGACGTAATCTTGGGTATGAACTGGTTGCAATTTAATAGAGTTCATTTGGATTGCTATCACAAGTTAGTAAGGTTTCCTTCTTTGGAAGATGGTGAAAACGAGAGTTTTCTTTCCACTAAAGAGTTGAAGAAACTTTTAGCGGACGAAGCTCAGTTGTTTGGTTTGTTTGCATCGTTGTCGGTGGAGAGCAAAGTTGAGCTCGACGTGTTTCCTGTGGTTTGTGAATTTCCTGAAGTGTTTCCGGAAGATGTTGCGGATGTGCCGCCAAAGAGAGAGGTTGAATTTTCTATTGATCTAGTTCAGGGTACTAGACCGATTTCGATGGCCCCGTATCGGATGTCGGCATCAGAGTTGGTGGAATTGAAGAAGCAGTTGAATGATTTGTTGGATAAGAGATTTGTAAGACCAAGTGTTTCTCCTTGGGGTGCGCCGGTATTGTTGGTAAAGAAGAAGGATGGTAGTATGCGATTGTGTATTGATTATCGGCAGTTGAATAAGGTGACAATTAAGAACAAGTATCCGCTTCCAAGAATTGATGATCTGATGGATCAATTGGTTGGAGCCCGTGTTTTTAGTAAGATTGATTTAAGATCCGGTTATCATCAGATTCGAGTTAAGGAAGAAGATATTTCGAAGACGGCTTTTAGAACACGATATGGTCACTATGAGTATACGATGATGCCATTCGGAGTTTCTAATGCGCCGGGTGTTTTCATGGAATATATGAACCGTATTTTCCACGAGCAGTTGGATCGTTTTGTGGTAGTGTTTATCGATGACATTTTGATTTATTCTAAGTCTCGAGAGGAACACGAAGAACATTTAAGGATTGTGTTGCGAATTTTGAAGGAGAAGAAGTTGTATGCAAAGTTGTCTAAGTGTGAGTTTTGGTTGTCGGAGGTGAGTTTTCTTGGGCATATTATTTCCGGCAATGGTATTAGTGTGGATCCATCCAAGATCGATGCGGTAATGCAATGGGAGACTCCAAGATCGGTTACGGAAATTCGAAGCTTTTTGGGCTTGGCCGGTTATTACCGGAGGTTTATCGAAGGATTTTCAAAGTTAGCACTTCCGTTAACGCAGTTGACTTGTAAAGGAAAGGCTTTTATTTGGGATGTTAATTGTGAAGAGAGTTTCATGGAATTAAAGAGAAGGTTAACAACAGCGCCAGTTTTGATTTTGCCGAATCCTACGGAACCTTTTGTGGTTTATTGCGATGCTTCTTTGTCAGGATTGGGTGGTGTATTGATGCAAGATGGGAAGGTCGTGGCGTATGCTTCTAGGCAGTTGAGAGTGCATGAAAAGAATTATCCTACTCATGATTTGGAGTTAGCGGCCGTGGTGTTCGTTTCGAAAATTTGGAGGCACTATCTTTATGGTGCAAGATTTGAAGTTTTTAGCGATCACAAGAGTTTGAAGTATTTGTTTGATCAAAAGGAATTGAATATGAGGCAAAGGAGATGGCTAGAACTTTTGAAGGACTATGATTTTGGTTTAAATTATCATCCGGGTAAGGCGAATGTGGTAGCCGATGCCTTAAGTCGGAAGTCGTTGCACGTGTCTACCTTGATGGTTAGAGAGTGGGAACTCTTGGAGAACTTTAGAGATTTGAGTTTGGTTTGTGAGTTAACGCCGAGTAGTGTGAAGCTTGGTATGTTGCATGTCACGAATGATTTCCTTGCTACGGTGTGTGAAAAGCAAAAGTTGGATTTGAAATTGGTGGATTTGATGACGAATGGAAATGAAGATTTCAAAGTTGATGAATTAGGAGTTTTGAGGTTTCGAGGTCGTATTTGTATTCCCGATGATGCAGATTTGAAAAAGATGATATTGGAAGAGGGACATCGGAGTAACTTAAGTATTCATCCGGGAGCGAATAAGATGTATCAGGATTTGAAGAAGATCTTTTGGTGGTCTGGATTGAAAAGCGATGTTGCTCGTTTTGTGTACTCGTGTTTGACTTGTCAGAAGTCTAAGGTGGAGCATCAGAAGCCTAGTGGATTGATGCAACCGTTGGATATTCCGGAATGGAAATGGGATAGTATATCGATGGATTTTGTTACGGGATTGCCGAATACGCAAAGAGGACATAATGCTATTTGGGTGATTGTTGATAGGCTTACTAAATCGGCTCACTTTTTTCCGATTGATATTACTTATTCTTTGGAAAGGTTAGCCGAGATTTATGTTGGCACTATTGTGAAGCTTCATGGAGTTCCTAAGAGTATTGTGTCGGATAGAGATCCTAGATTTACTTCAAGATTTTGGGAAAGTTTGCAAGGTGCCTTGGGTTCTAAGTTGAGATTGAGTTCAGCATATCATCCGCAAACGGATGGTCAAACCGAGAGGACGATTCAATCGTTACAAGATTTGTTGCGTGCTTGTGTGCTTGAACAAGGTGGTGCGTGGGACGGTTATTTAGCGTTGATTGAGTTCACCTATAATAACAGTTTCCATTCGAGTATCGGTATGGCGCCATTTGAGGCTTTATATGGTCGGAGATGTCGAACACCTCTGTGTTGGCATGAGACGGGTGAAAAGTCGGTAGTTGGTCCTGAAATGGTACAGCAAACGACGGAAAAGGTGAAATTTATTCGGGAAAAGATGAGAGCTTCTCAGAATAGACAGAAAAGTTATCATGATAAAAGGAGAAAGGATCTCGAGTTTCAAGAGGGAGACCATGTGTTTTTGAGAGTTACACCGGTTACGGGTGTGGGTCGTGCCTTGAAGTTGAGAAAGTTGACTTCTCGTTTTATTGGTCCGTATCAGATTGTCGCACGGATTGGTGCTGTGGCGTATCGTGTGGCGTTGCCTCCGAACCTTTCGAATTTGCATGATGTATTCCATGTCTCGCAACTTCGGAAGTATGTTCCGGATCCGTCACATGTGATCCCAATGGATGAAGTTGAAGTAAGAGATAACCTTACAGTTGAAGTTTTACCGGTTAGTATTTTGGACCGTGAAGTTAAGAAACTAAGAGGCAAGGATATTGCGCTTGTGAAAGTGTCCTGGGGAGGTACCGCGGAAGGCAACATGACTTGGGAATTGGAGAGCAAGATGCGAGAATCGCATCCAGAGTTGTTTGAATCAGGTGATATTTTCGAGGACGAAAATTTCTAAAGTGGGGGAGAGTTGTAACGCCCCGATTCTGAATTCCCATTAATTGTTGAGTCTTTTAATTTATTTAATTGATGTTTGTTTAAATTGAGAAATTATATATTGTTATTATGTGGTGTTTGCTTATTTTATCTATTTTACCGATTCGGAGAGTTTTCGGGGAATTAGAGTAAAAAGGGCATTTTAGACATTTAGCACTTTAGTGTGAGAATTGATTGGTAAGTGTTGGAAAGAATTTGAGAGGAAAGAAATAGAGATAGAAATAGAATAAGAGAGTAAAAAGGAAGAAGATAGTAACATAAGAAGAAAAACAAGAGAAAGAAAAGAGGAGAAGAGAAAGAGAAGAGAAAGTGGAGAGGAAAACCTAGAATCATCAAGGAATCATCACCAAAGCTTGCAATCGATCGGTAAGGGTGTGAAACTCCATCATCTCTTTAATGTGTATGATTGTATGTGTATGTGTGTGGATTTTGTAGAGTTTCTACTCTTTTTCCACTTAGGTTAGAAGTTGGTTTTGTGAGTAGAATGAGGTTTTAATCAGTTAGAACTCGGATTAGACGACGTAGTTTAGTCGGGTGATGGTTGGGTTGTGCTACTGTGACTGGTTTGGATTTAATCGGTTGGTTGTGTGGAGTTTGGGCTTTGAGACAGCCATGGAAGTTCTGTCTTCGCAAGTTCGCCAGGCGAAAGGCAGCGAAGCTTCGCCAGGCGAAGCCCAGCGAGCTGTAGCGAAGCAAGTCAGAAGCTAATACCCTGTATTCGCTGGCAAGTTCGCCAGGCGAGGTGAGTTGGCGAAGGTTCGCCAGGCGAGTGGGTAGCGAGCCTCAGCGAGTAATTCCAGAATTACTCCCAGTGGACTTCGCTGGGGAGTTCGCCAGGCGAAGGCCAGCGAGCATTCGCTGCGTGGCTTCGCCAGGCGAAGGTTGGCGAACCTGGCAGTGTTATTTTGTTTTGCTGTTTGTTCATAGCATGATGTTTGGTTGATTCAATTATGATTAATGCCTATATGAATGATTGATGTGTGAACTGTTCCAACATGTCGTGCTGTGGGTGGCCGAAAGGCGTGAATCCTAGATTGTAGAGTAAATGGTGAATCTTGAATATTTGATAATCTTGTGTATTTGCTCGAATTGAATAGAAATGCATTGATAGGCTGATATGTGTGTAAACCATGTGTGGAATGGTGGATAATGTGAATGCATGATAGATATATGCTATGTATATGATAAATGCAATGAATATGTTTGTGAGCATAGTATGCATTTTTGTATCGATTGATCCCTCGGAGGATTTGCAGGACCTCGTATGATACGATGGTTATATTTGATTCCTTGGAGAATCGGTTGCATTGTGTGATTCCTCGGAGAATCGGTCATAACATGTAATCCCGTGGAGGATTGGTTAGAGTATTTGATTCCGTGGAGAATCTGCTGAGTACTTGATCCCGTGGAGGATCTGCTGAATATTCGATTCCGTGGAGAATCTGATGAATATTTGATTCCGTGGAGAATCTGCTGAGTACTTGATCCCGTGGAGGATCTGCTGAATACTCGATTCCTTAGGGAATTTGTTTAATGAGTCGGTACCGCATTTGCATCTGCATAGAGTCGTGTGTCGGTCTCTATGAGTTGCATGAGTCATCTGTGTATGATGCATTGGTTGTGTGAATATAACTGTGTATGTTATATGTGATTTGTTTGGAGGAAATATAGTGATTGTTCATGTGTATGTGTAGAGACATGATTATTTGTATATGCTTAATGTGGTGAGAACATAATTTGAGTATAACTTGTACCAATATGAGTATATGTATATATACAATTTTATGCATTAACTGTTATGATGTTGTTTCTCACCCTTCTGCTGTTTTATAATGCTCTATGAGGCATTGCAGAGTAGGAAGCTGGAGGTTCTTTTGTGAAGCGATGTCTTCATTCTTTTTGGTCAATGGCTCTGATATGTAACATCTGGGTAGTTAGGAAGTCTTTGACTCTTTTGGAGTTACATTTGTTTTGATTCTTTTGTGATACATATGTGTATGTATCTGCTGTGGATATGTCGTAAAGCATGAATTAACTAATGGTTGTATATACTTTTATGAATGAGATCGATTCAATATTTGGATGTTTCCGCTTTATTCTAAATATTGAGATGTGGGTTACCCATTGTTGCATATCTATTTTGAGCAGGTATCGTATGTGTTTAATTTCATGATAATGTGATGCGCCTCTTTTATACCACGTTTTAATTAAACTCTGATGAAATAAATTTTCTAAGTGCCTAATTGATTTATTTAATTTATTTGGGGGTATAAGAAGGGGGTGTTACAGGAGGTATTCTGCATGTTTTGTTTTTGGGAACAATTAGACACACACACACAGACATGCAGATGAAGGGTCGTTTTTATTTTTTTCAAAAAGATTGCCATTTTTCCTTTTAATAAAAAGAGTGAAAATGATGCGCAAAACAATAAACAAGAATTTTAACAAAAACATTTTTTCATTAATGATTTTCAAATTTGCAAAGCGGCCCAATACAAAATAATTCGCAGGCCTTGGGCAAGACCAGGAATTTTTTAAAGAAAACACAAAGCTAACAAGCAGAGTGAATTACTCTAAAGGTAAAAAGATGGGAATTTCCACAGCCTGCCAGTTGCACAAAGCTGCTCCTCCCTAGTTATTAGATGATTTAGATTACCATCTTCATCTTCAGCAATAATGGCGTTGACTTGCATTCCGCCACTGGTGAATATCTCATTCAAAGACTTCTTCTTCATGGTGCTTTCTTCTGGCTCGCCTTCTAGAGTTGGTTTGTAACCCAACCCTTGTCGATCATTTTTGGCTCGAGCGTTGACCTCGATGATCTCCCCCCATCCTAAAGGGACTCCAGCTTTCAGTGCCGCCTTGATACTCTGAACAGAGGTGAATGATGGCCCACGGGTTATGTCCGATTCGTCAACTAGAACTGCGTGAGCTATTTCTAGTGCTTGGAATGCTGTCTCAAGGGAATCTTCGTCGGCCTTAACATACCAAAATGATGACAAGTTGCTTACCATTAAGTCCTCTTCTCCATGAACAATGACCAAATGGTCATCCACAACAAACTTCATTTTCTGGTGGAAAGTAGAAGTAACAGCGCCAGCTGCGTGGATCCATGGCCTTCCCAGTAAATAACTGTAGACCGGATTAATGTCCATCACCTGGAAGGTGACTTCAAAGATTTGTGGTCCGACCAGGATAGGAAGATCAACCTCCCCTATCACGGCTCTCCTGGATACATCAAATGCTTTCACTATGAGAGAAGTTGGCCTCATGGTAGCGCCTTGATACGCCAGCTTGGCTAGTGTCCTTTTTGGCATCACGTTGAGCGTTGATCCTGTGTCAATAAGAACTCTGGACATTGTATCCTCTTCACATTTGATCGACACGTGTAGAGCACGATTGTGCTTACGTTTCTCAGCCGTCAGATTGTTGTCGTCAAAGTTTAACGTGTTGCAGGCAGTGATATTTGCTACAATGGAGTCAAACTGCCCCACCGTAATATCTTTGGTAACATGGGCTTGTGTCAAAATTTTGAGCAAAGCCTGGCGATGCGCCGGAGATCTTAAGAGTAAGGCCATGGCCGATATCTTAGATGGTGTTTGATTTAGTTGGTCCACCACCCTGTAATCACTTCTTATGATGATTCTCAGGAACTCTTCTTCATCGTTCTTAAGACTTTCTTTTCCTTTAACTAAAGGTTCTTTAGTGATGACTGCCTCTGGAATGGGCTTCTGGGGAACAACAGCTTTTGGAACAGAAATTGCTGGCGGAGGAGCCACATTGTATGTCCGAGGTTGATAAATGCGACCACTCCGGGTCATCTTGCTTCCACCGGCAATGTTAGCCACATTTGCTGGCTTCTTTTCTTTGAAGATTCCCTCGCACCATGAGTAATCCTGCTTTGGTGTCACAGCCCTTGGGTGAGGTTTGGATCCTCCCCTTGGTTCAAACCTGGCTTGTCCCCTCCCGAATTTCGGGGGTGCATCGTCGCGGAATACCGGCTGGACATTCTTGTAGTTGTTGTTGTTGTTGTTGTTATTATTTCTGAACACAGCTCTTTTGTTGGGCTCTTCTGGCATGTTAAACACCGGTTCGATAACTGCCACATCTTCCCCCTTTTTCCTGTGAGCGATTTCTATCATCCCTTGTTCGATCATTGCTCGAATATCTTTCTTCATAATGTCACAACCCTCTGGATTCAGCATGCATTCTTTGTAGTCTTCGTGAGATGTCTTAAGCACCCATGCCTGAGCGAGACGTTTGTGTAGGTCTGCCAATGGCACTTTGATCTCACCAATAGTGGTAACTTTCTTGTTTTCTGAACCTTCACCTTCTTCAGTAATGGCATTGACTCCACCATGATTTGGCAGAGGGTTGCTCTTTACGTTTGGATGATTATCTTCAAAGGACAAAATTCTTTTTTCAATCAATTCTCGAACGAGGTGTTGAAGTGCAAAGCAACCTTCAAGATCGTGGCCTGGAGCATTCTCATGAAATAAGCAGCGAGCATTGGCATTATAGTAGAATGGGAGCGGATTAGGTGGTGCGCCTAATTTTCTTGTTTTGACCAACCCTCTTTCTATTAACATGGGGAACAGATCGGTGTAACTCATGGGAATAGGCTATATTTTTGGCCTATTCGCCTGGTAATTCGCCCTTGGGCCCTGTTCTGAGGCTGCTGACCTTGCGACTGATGGTATTGTTGTTGATTGTTGGAGTGATATTGATGCTGATTTCCAGACTGATATTGGTGTTGATTACTGGATGCCCCAGGCTGGGGACCCTGCTGTGATGACGGTTGAAAAATCAGAGTTACTACTGCTATATATGATGGATGGTACTGTTGGCGATGGCTCCTGGAGTTTTGTACCTTCTTCCCATATGTGATTGCACTCACATCCCCCTCTTTCTTTTTGTGAAAATTGCTGACCGACATCTTTGTTGTGCTGGCGTTTGAGTTAGTATTTGGTGTGGCTACTTTTCCACTCTTTAAACCAGCCTCAACTTTGACTCCTACTGCCACAATATCAGACAAATTAGTTGTGACACTGTTGATTAGTCGTTCGTAGAATTCCGGCCTGACTGTATCTACAAACCAGTCTGCCAACTTCTTTCAGTAAGGGGGGTTCTACTTGAGCTGCAGTTCCACGCCATCTTTGCGCATACTCTTTAAAGGTTTCAGTATTCTTCTGCGTCATGCTGAGAAGCTGACGTCGGTCGGGAGCTAAGTCCATGTTGTACTTGTACTGTTGAATAAAAGCATCTGAAAGGTCTTGGAAACTGTGGATATTTGCTTGATCTAAGCTGAGATACCATTTAGCCGAAGCTCCTTTGAGACTGTCGTGGAAACAGTGTACCAACAGCTTATCATTTTCAATATGCGGAGCCATCCGCCTGCAGTACATGATTAGGTGCACCTTGGGACAAGTAGTCCCCTCATATTTGTCGAATACTGGCATTTTGAATTTCTGAGGAAATACCGAACCAGACACCAGACATAGGTCCTTGGCATCAGACCCAAAAAAGTTGCTTCCTTCAATGGCCCTCATACTCTTGGCCATAATGTCCATCTCTACCCTTAATTTTTCGTGCTTTTCATCCTTGGCTTCAGAACCGTCAGGTATGTCAAAGATTGGCTGTTGATTGTTGAAAGCAGGTCGCACTATAGTGGGTCCACCCGCCTGAGTGAAAATAGGATTCCTGATTGTTGAATCAAACAGTGGATTAAGACTTGAAGATTGCATGTTGTTGAATGGTGGCACAAAATCCCGAGACATGCCATAGGGAAACTCTGCAGTGGTAACTGGAGCTACTGTGACATTGGTCGCTGCTGTGGTGACTTTGGAGATTACCGTAGACTGTGTGTCCATCTTTGCCTTGATTATATTGAGAACTTCCATAATCTGGCTGACGTCACCCTTGATTCCTTCAATGTCGTTGTCCATCTGATCGAACCTCTGGTCATTATCTGCCATCTTCTTCTGAGCTCTGGATCGAGTGTTGTATCTGCGAGTATTCAGTGTGACTCCTTCTCTCTTTCTGAACAAGAACAAAGGATGAGCTGCGGAACCCAGATGCAAGACCAATGCAGGATGAAATGCGAATGCAAGTGCAAATGCAGATGCACAAACCATTCAAGGAAAATCAAATTTTTTGTTTACAAACAAAAAAGTTGGAACAACATGTAAAGACATGCTTCAAAAAGCGTTTTTTCATTGATAGCTGGAAATCTATTATAATAGGAGGCCCTTGCTAAAAAGCAAGACCTTTCTTACAAGAAGTGAAAGTAAATGCAACATTAGGATTTCAATCCTTTTAGGGAAAACAGGGAAATGGTGAAACAAAGATCAATCTAACAAGATGATCCTTCTCCTTCTTGGACTTCAACATGAGCTTGGTCCTGTCGGATGATTTCCCACAGGTCTTCGTTCTCTCTTTGCACTTTGATCAAAGCGTATTTTAGCTCTTCCCTAGTCGTGGGGACCTCAGGCTCCATAGTTATCTCATAATCATGAGTATAAAACATGGTCAAGAAAATTTCTTTCGACCATAGCAAATACCCTCTGGAAGTTAAACAACTTGCATTCTCCATCGGAGTTAGGCCCAAGAGGTGAGGATCTCTTTGAGCGTATTGAGCACGGGCTTCTAGTTCAGGGTTGCGACCAGTTTCGCAGAAGCAGGGTCTCAACAGTTCTGATTCGGGCTCTGGGCCGGTAGGATACCCATATTGACGCCGGGCAAGAATAGGATTGTAGGTGATAACCTCTTTCGTCCCAATACATTGGGGAACTCTCCATAACTAGGGATCATGACTAGATCACCAAGGCTAGTGTCATACCATGTGATTTCATAGTGCCTGAGAGTGATGAGTTTAGAAACCCATGCGCTTTTGGTGGGAAGCCTCCAAAGGATATGAGTCCTAGGCAGATGAGAAGTAAACCACTGGTCAAGTAGTGCGAGGCAGCATGAGAATTGCCCGAGATCGTACAAGATGAAATGGTGGATGACTATATAAGTATCAGCTAGTATCTCGTTGACTAGATTTTTTATGATGAAAAGGCGGATCGCCTCCTCACTGATGAAGTTATAACATCTTGGAAAGAGATACAACCCATATATCAGAAACGCCAGAATTGCTTCAAAGATGTCCAGATTTCTACTTTCATAATGATATTCGACCATCTCCATCAGAGGTCCTGCCTCCATTCCGTCCCATCCTCCTTTCGCTCTCATTGGTGGTAAATCCTATAGCTTGATATGTAGGGCTTTAGCCAAATCCCTTTTCTTCGGTTTTCCATAAGGAAGTGTGAAAGTCCATGGAATCTTTAAGTAGTCAGTATACTCCTCTATCGTTGGGAGTAGCTGAAAGTCTGGAAATACAAAGCAGTGATAGGTCGTAGAGTAAAACTCAACCAACGCTTGCAACATGGGCTCGTTGACATGAGCGCTTATTAGCGGTAGTAGGTCTCCATATTTGGCAATGAAAGCAGCGGGATTTCTGACAAGTCTCGCCAACATCCTGAGACGGCCCAATCTTAAATCCGGAAATGGAAGCATGTCTCTTCTCACCATGTTGTTGTCTGCAAAAAGAAAAATTTGAATTTCCTTGAATGGTTAGAAGAAATGCAAATGCAAATGCAAATGGTGTCATGGAACTCATATATTTACAAACATTAGAAGTCGTCATTTCATCGACCAATAAAATGGATTACAAAATATTGTTTCCTCTTACAAGAGTTTTAAACATAAACAACAGCTAAATGAATCCTAACAAGGTTCCCCTAGCAGCCTCAAGTTGAGCTTCTCGATTTTTCTTTCCATCTGAGCCTTCTCAAAGATGATCCTGTCCATAATTATCTTCCATGGAGTAGACTGAGGCTCATAAGGTTCTTCTTGTGCTTTCCTCTTCTTACAAGAGATTATTTCTTCGTCTTTCAACTAGAGTTGTCTCTGGAGCTCCGCATTTTCTTCGACGACTACTTGATACTTGTGCTTCCAAACTTCTTCGGTTTGTTGTGCTTTGACTAAAGCAATTTTCAACTTTTCTTCTTCAGACATGAAGACCAAATGGAGTTCTTCCTTCAAAGCCATAGGCTCTTGCTTAGGATAAGGCATCCTTAGTGTGATGGCTCTCTTTCGAACCCATTGGAGGTAAGGTTCCAAAGAGACACAGTTGAGTCTTCCAAGATCCTTTCTCCCTTTCTTGTGTAGATGCTTCCAAGCCTCTAGAATCTTTCCTTTTAGTTCTTGACTATCTTCTTCTTCTTTGAAGAAAATTTTTTCCACTTGAATACTATTGGGTTTGTCCTTTAGAGGGTATCCCAATTGTCGACAGGCGAGTACTGGATTGTAACTGATTCCTCCATTAGCACTGAGAAGAGGTACATTGCCAAAATCCCCACAATTGTCGATGATCATTTTCCCATCATAGTCACGACTATACCAATTAATATCGGAGTGGGTGAGAGCCATGATCTTTTGCGACCACCATCCTTTCTTTGGATCCCAAAAAGTGTTAGCTTTGGGCAAGTGTGAGATGAACCATTTGTATAACAAAGGAGCACAACAAGTAATCATTCCTCCATTGTGAAAGTTCCTCAGATGAACAGAATGGTATGTGTCTGCTAAAAAGGTAGGCACAAGATTTTTCTTCAAGAAAATTTTAATGGCATTGAGGTCCACAAAATTCTCAAAGCTAGGGAACAAGAAGATGCCATAGATGAGTAAGGCAAGGATAGCCTAGAATGCATCCATGCTTAAATGATCTGCATAATACTGAGCTTTCTCAACCAAGAACTTTGCTTTTAGCCCAAAAACTACTCCTTTTGTAATCAGATTCTTCTTAATATCAACCAATCCCAAACGTGTGGCCTTGGCGATATCTTGTTCCTTAGGGTCCTTCTCCACAATTGGAAAAGGAGAATATCCAAGAATGGGCAATCTAACCAACTGAGAATACTCTTCTAGTGTGGGCACTAGCTGATAATCAGGGAATGTGAAACAGTGGTAGAGCGGATCATAAAACTGGAGAAGAGTAGAAAGGAGTCCACCATCCATTTTTATCTTCAAGAGTAACAACAACTTCCCATACCGGCTTTAAAATCCCTCTGGATCTGTTACTAAGGTGCTCAATCTTTTCAAGTCATCTAGGTTAAAACCCTTGTAAGTGTACTTCAAAGTTTTCTTTCTTTCACTGTTCATAACGACCTCGGATGTTTACAAACAATAAAGTCCGAGTTCCATGAAACCATATGATGATATGATGTTATGATGTTATGAATGCAAAATGCACAAACACAGGCAAATGCATATGCACACAACACAAGCTTAGGTTTGAGCATGGATCCAAGGTCTACCCATCCCCAAGGATTGTACTATGGATTGATTGTACCTGCAGAACGGGTTCTACAAAGTTCCCAGAGTCATCAACCCATCTTTCGGATATTACCAATTTCCCAAATCACTTGGTAATCGATAGTATTCTCAAGAGAATCTCGTCTGAGTGTAGCATCGCGTATCAACTATTTAAGAAATACTTCCTTATAGTCATCGCACTACGTCCTAATAAGGCCAAAGTGGGGTAAAATGTATTCTAAAAGTCCACAGTGTCATGGGCTCCTTCGTTGAAAGTAGCATTGTTTTCACGAATACTCGATCAACAATACTAAACTTTCAAGAGAGCCTACACTGAGCGGTGGTTTCTCAAGCTAGCTTGGTCGGGAATCAACTCCCTATAAGCCTTCTTGAATATACCACCATCCTATCATAATTTCACTCAAGTCCGGGTATAGGATCGTCTCACCACTCAAAAGCACCCAATATCCAACAGTTAAACAAATATATTGACAAATATACATGTTAAGCAAATATTTACAAATATAGCATGCAATTAAACAAAATAGGCTAAACCCTCAAGTTAAGTATTTAATATCCCCAGTGAAGTCGCCATTTCTGTTGCAGTGAGAATCGTGATACCAAGTTATTGATTAACTTGAATCTAAATTCTTAAATTCACAACCGAACTTTAATTTATCCAAAGGAAAGGTCTAAATAAAGAAAAACCCTTTTGCGCGATGTAACAACAACGCTAACAGATTCGGGGATCGGGGGTTAGTTATGCATAGGGTAGGTATTTCACATCCTAAACATCTGTAGTACTCTACAGGAACCTTTTGTTTGTTTGCACGCTAATTTTGCTAAATGTTTGCTAAGGTTTAGGGTTGGGTAAAAGATGTAGGTCAAGACCTAAATATAGCCTCTAGGTTGCTCGCAAAGACATTGCGTCCTCTGCCTACGTATCCTAACTAGGATAGAATCAGAGCAATCGTAGTTCACCTCACTAGGGTTGAAGAACACTTGATTATGATCAAGGTTCAAAGGGGAACAAACATGATAATGCTTGTGTAGAGTTTAACAAAACTCTCTAGATCTTTGTTATAACACTCAAGAGGGGAGTAAGTAATCATTACTATGATTCTTACATAGAGTTTACAAACTCTATCCTAGGGTTCTAGTTGAAGAACACTCCTAGTGAAGGTGGGTTTTCTAGACTTAAAACAAAGTCTAATGGCTTGTATGTTCTAGCTTAACTAAGCTAGGGTTTAAGATGACTTCACAAAGTCAAGGGAAACGGATAATGAGC
Organism: Lathyrus sativus; assembly: GCA_963859935.3. Taxonomy (NCBI): domain Eukaryota; kingdom Viridiplantae; phylum Streptophyta; class Magnoliopsida; order Fabales; family Fabaceae; genus Lathyrus; species Lathyrus sativus. The sequence goes on from OZ012739.1 coordinate 609,094,812, forward strand.
TATCCAATGACACAAGGGTCAAGGGAGAGACTTTTCCTTTGGAAGGAGAGGGAGAGAGACAACTTGGATGAGAACTAAAAAGTTCCATCACTTTGGGGAAGAAGTACTTAACAAAGCAAAATGAACAATTAAGCAAGATGAATAAGATTATAATCAAGTAAGCATGCATATTACAATAAGCAAGGATCAAATAATACCAATGGTTACAACCAATAATCAAATATCTTAACAAAGATGAAAGCATATCTTAACAAAGATTGAGGACATATCTTAACAAATATTGGAAACATGATGAAGGTAACAACCATGTAAACAAATCACAATTTGAAAGTAAACATGTCATAAACTCAAGGTATATCAAGTGTAATAACAATATGTATTGATGACAATCAAAAATAAGCAAATTAGTTTAACCTCATAATTTAGGAGGAAAACATATAAGCTCATGGTGACAACCAAAGGAGAACAAGCCCTAACATGTTAAATAACACATGGGAATTAAGCACAAGCAAAATCTTACAAGATAATTCACGAATGATCTAAGGAAATTCAACAATATGTAAGATAACGATCTTAACAAAGGAAACAATTTTCACATAGACAAAAGGTATCATAAATATGAACAACTTGGAATATTTTTACATCACATGAAATTAGATATTGTCATGAACATTTTGCAAAAAGAATGGGTCAAAAATGATAAAATATGAACAAGTTATGAATTTTTGAAGTTTTCATGCAATTAACAAATAACATGTAGAAAAAAAAGAAAAGGTCAAGGGTGGGAGTTGAACCCACGCCCTTAAGTTTACAAACACAAGGCATCAACCACTCAGCCACACATGCACGCGTTGGTAGAGGAAGGAAGGGAGAGGAGAAAATCACTTAAAATAAGGCAAATGAAAAAAAAAGTAAAAGGGTTGATCACCACTATGGATCGAACCCAGGGCTGGCAAGTGAAAGGTGATAAAGGCGCGCATGCTTCTACCACTGGGGTGGTTATACATTCGTGTATTTAGCCACCCCATAAATATAAAAGGGATGTTTTCATGGTTTTTCTGGGCAAGGCAAAGGAAGCAAGAACAATGAAGAGCTGAAATGCATTTTGATTTACAACTTGGCCAAAACTCCATCAAATTTTACAAAACAAAAGTCTATCTTGAGTGGAATTTAACAAGGATTAAGGTAGTACCATTAGTTTTCCAAGATGAGGCATGCAAACCAAATCACGATAGCAATTGCAAATATGATGTTCAAATGCATATTGATGCACATAAGCTGAAACAGTGGGGATTGGAATAATGGAACAACATGAGCAGCTCATGAATGATATATTGAAAGTGTTCTAACAAGAAATTAAAGCAAAGCAGCCCTGGATTGAGAAATGGTATATGAATTGCAATGGTTTTCATGGTATGATGCATCTATTGAAGCCAAAACACATGCCGACCTAAATCAAACTTGACAAACATCACACATATATTACAAACATACTAACAGAAAGTCTTCACACTCAAGAATCAACATGAATTAAGTGAAACAGACAGCTAACCATGGATTGCAAATTCAACATAAAGATGCAGACTACCAAAATGTAGGATAGGGCTCATCTCACACATACATATCACAAGCAAATTCAAAATAGGCCTAAACAACTCTAGTGTTAAGGATCATGAATCTTGACTCAAACAGGAACCAAATGGTGTGTGTGTGTGTGTGTGTGTGTGTGTGTGTGTGTGTGTGTGCAACTGTGGTATGACCATACTCAGAGCACACAGTGGTGATGCAACAGGGAAGCCATAATGCAAAATGATAGCAGGTGAGCACTAGAATAAAATATGCTAATCTCATGCACTATATCATGATTCAGTTGCAAAATGATAAAGAAAAAGGGATGTGCTGAACATACAGCAACAATCTTAAAAGAAAGCAAAGTTTAAAGATGTAAAGTAGGGTAGTTTCAAATCATGCAAGTAACATATATGTTGATCATGCCACAACTGGAATTATGCTTAGGGTTCAATTAAATCCTCTTCTCAACAGAACTTAGTATGAGGTTTGGCAGATGATGCATTATGAAGATGAAAAAAGGGCAAACCAGATGGTAAGAGGTTATACAGCATATCATACACATAATGACAGATGAGATGCAATTCAAAGACTAAGCATATAACAAAAGTAAGTATGATGTTGCAAGCTGTAGTGTGGAATGCAAAGATTGCTCATGCATTGAGGGAGTGAAAAATCAAAAACAGGTACAAGCTGGCCATGAAATTGATGTACACACACCATAAATAAGCAGATGGATGAGATCAAGACCAAACTTTAAGCATTCTTCAATCAAATCAAAAAAAGGCATGTTAGTGGAAATGCAACATAGTTTTGGTAACATTGATGATGCAGTAGGTGAATTTTCAAAAGATGAGATTTTAAGCCAAAATGATGATCCACACACATCATAAATATGATAAGGAAAGTGATCATGCATTAAAATCAAGCTCATTGTAGTTGGCACAGGAATTGACATATTGGTTGCAAGTACAAGTTTGTTTTGAAACAGTTTTGGTACATCAAGACATTTTTGGTAAGCAATGAGTTTTTTTTGATGAAACAACTGTTATACATATGTCATATATATGCTAAAAGATGATATTGTGCTCAAGAAGTAGATTAAAACAACACCAAACAGAATGTCACATTTTGAAGCTCATGACAAATGAAAACAACAACTCAAACATGCAATAGGTACATTCAATGACAGATTGAGGCAAATGATAGCACACACAAGTTTCAAATACGTGAGACAATGATATTATGCACATAGATCATGTAGAGCTTAATTGAAACAGAATGTGATACATGCTTGGCATCACGATATTTTGAAAAACGCAATTGGAAGCAATGATAAGGCAGTTTGAACATTTAAGGAGATTTGAACATATAAGCATCACACACATCCTCAAAATAGGTAAACAAATGATTCTCCAATCTAGAAACAAACAACAACTGCTCCAAACCAGAAATAGTATGTGAATCCAAATTTGACAGCAAACCAAAAATATTTCACAACAAGCCTCAAAGTTCAAATCTCATGTTCTCAATATTTTAACCAAACAAACAAGCAAGTAAGATCATGTAAGCATTAAAAAAATGACTTAAAACAATTGAGATACAAAATAGTAAGCACAACAGCCCAACACACAATTCATGGTAGTGATAAAGCTAGAATGACATAGAAATAGCATAATGTGAAAACAAGAGCCACATTGATTTAAACATGACCACAGGGCAGGGGGTCCTATGACTAACTTACGAGTTAATCCAAACATCACTAATGAACTAAAACTAACAGGCCTAGGGCAAGTTCATCAATATTTTAATATTGGTTCCTAAATCTACCACATGACCAAAATCTTCACAAGCAAGTTAAGCATGATATCAAAATACAATATTTGTAACATATTATCCACATATCATTTACAAATGAAAACATATTAATAAGAGCAAGTAACATGACCATGAAACAAGAGTTCTTGACAAAGAACTAAAGTGGGGCAGCAATGGTATATTTTCACAAAATCACTTCAATATGACAAAACATGATAAGTTATGATTAATAAGGAGTTTGAATGTCATATACCTCTTATAGACAAGTTTTAAGCAAGCTAAAAAGCTTAGAAACCCAGAGATCCTCCTTCCTTTGCAAAGAGATAAAACTTGCTTCCTCTTGAAGCAACAATCCACTTTTCAAGACAGTTGGAGTTGTGTGATTTCCAGCTGGATTTTTAAGGCTTAGACACTTTGGATATGATGTCTAGGAGGTGTTGGGAGTGTTAGAATGGTAGGAAGTGGTTCAAGTGAGAATTTGGCTTTCAAAATGCAAGAAAGTCAAACTACTAAGGTGTGAAGGTTGACTTTTGTGAAAATGAGATTTTTGAGAGGTTTGAGTGTATGGACACCTTCTACACAATGTTTAGAGATTATGTAGATGGTTTTGAGGGACTTGGAAATGGTAGAACTGATCTTGAGCAGAGTTTTGCTAAAGACAGCTTTTTTTTGTGAAAAATGGAGGTTTTGAAAATTTATGATTCTTGAGGAAATGAAAGAGAATTGAGAGCTATTGTTTCTCTTGGTTTTGGAGATTGCTCTGGTGTCTCTAAATCCATAGTGAATTCCTCTATTTCTAGTGCAAATGAGAGTGAGGGCAACCTTGATCTTTTCCATTTTTGGAGGGAGACTTGGAAGAAAATCTTGCCAAATCTTGTGGCAACCTCTTCACATCAACTCCTTGGCTCAAGGCAAGGAAAACCAGATGATATGAGAGGGGTGAAGTAACCTGAAGCAAGGCTAGAGTGTAGAGGGACTGCAGTTGCCAACTCCTCAAAAAGTTTCTCTTTCCTCCCTTTTATTTGATTAAAATAATGTCACCTTACTCCAACTTGCTATGTTCATTAAACCATCCTTCCTTCTGGTTTTCTCTCCATCTATACCTCACATTATCAGTTTGAATCATGATCCAAGGGTTGAGGATGTCTCTAGTTGTGAAAATCTGATTTTTGAGAAGTGTTGGATTGTGGTTTCAAGTGTTGACAGCCCTAACTTCCATGGCTCATAACTTCCTGCTCACACATGCTATTGAGGAGTTCTACAACAATTTGGAAAGCCCTTAAGTAGCTATATAACTTTCATGTTTTGGAGATTTCCAAATTCTATATGGAACTAGGTTGAAAAACCCTTCCAAGTTACTGAAAAAACCACTTAAAAAGGGTAAATAACTTAGAATTTTTCTAAGTTATTTCTCTTCTTAAAATGAATCTTGTCATAACTCCAAATCTATGCATTTTTTGATCATGGACCACTTTGAGGATTTTGTAGGATTTGTCAAGAGCTTTCCAATGAGATTTGAACCACTTCATTTGGATGTGTGGTTGAGGAGTTATGGTCTTGCCCCTTTCGAAACCCTAATTCCCGATTTTTGCAATTACTTCTCAACCCTTGATCCAATGGTCATGAAATTTTATGGGGAGGTGTAATATGACATAAGGAACATTTTTAATTTACATCTTGAAGTCAAATTCCTTATTATTGAAGAGTTGACTTTTCGGTCAACCGTTCGATCAATCGGTGACTACCGAGTCGATTGTTCATGCTCCAGACATTCTGAGGACTTGAAACTCTTTGGATGGACTTTAATAAGCCATAGGAGCTTAATGAACCTTGATCCCACCATTGAAACACTTTTCAAATCAAAATTCAAACCACAATTGACTTTTCCTGACCGAAAACCCTAATCGGGTGTCTTGAATTGCATTGTTCTCAATTCTCGGGTGACCACCTCAAATTGAATTCATACTTGATCCAATGGAGTATATTTGATAATTTGGATACCTAAATAAGGTAGAATCAATCCAAAACATTGATTGATCAGGCCACTGTAATCTTGATTTTGACGGTACGGAACCCTAATTCATCTGCATCTTGACAAAGATAAACTGGAAATGGGTTAAGGTTAGTTAATCAAATGACTATGATCCTACAATGATGATGAGGATTTAAGGGGTCAAAATTTGGGGTGCAACAAAGAGGAGCTTAACCAATTCACAAGGAATGATGTTTGGGATCTGGTTCCAAGACCAAATGGATTCAATATCATTGGAACAAAATGGGTTTTCAGAAACAAGCTGAATGAGCAAGGAGAAGTTATCAGAAAGAACGCTAGGTTGGTTGCTCAAGGATATAGTCAGCAAGAAGGTATAGATTACACAGAGACATATGCTCCTGTGGCAAGGTTAGAATCTATTCGCTTGCTTATTTCTTTTGCTGCACAGAATAACATCACTCTGTATCAGATGGATGTTAAAAGTGCTTTCTTAAATGGCTTCATAGAAGAGGAAGTTTACGTTAATCAACCCCCTGGTTTTGAAAATGAAAAATTTCCAAAACATGTTTTTAAACTGAAGAAATCACTCTATGGCTTAAAACAAGCTCCTAGAGCTTAGTATGAAAGGCTGAGTAATTTTCTTCTGGAAAATAATTTTATCATAGGAAAAGTTGATACTACTCTTTTCCATAAATCAATTAAGAAAGACATTTTAATCTGTCAGATTTATGTTGATGACATTATTTTTGGAACTACCAATATTACGCTTGGAAAGGAGTTTGCTCAATCTATGCAGACAGAATTTGAAATGAGCATGATGGGAGAACTCAGATTCTTTCTGGGAATTCAAGTGAATCAAACTCCAGAAGGCACCTACATACATCAGACAAAGTATGTAAAGGAGCTTCTGAAGAAACTCAACATGACAGAAATTAAGCTAGCAAAGACTCTAATGCATCCAACAAGCACTCTAGGTAAAGAAGAGGTAAGTAAAAAGGTAGATCAGAAGCTCTACAGAGGTATGATTGGTTCTCTTCTGTACTTGACTGCTTCTAGACCTGATATCCTCTTTAGTGTTTGTCTATGTGCTAGATTCCAATCAGATCCTAGAGAATCTCACTTAACAACTGTTAAGAGGATTCTGAGGTATCTGAAAGGTACTACTAACGTCGGTTTATGTTATAGAAGATCTGATGAATACAAATTAGTTGGATTATGTGATGCTGATTATGCTAGAGATAGAATAGAATGTAAAAGTACTTCTGGAAGCTGTCAGTTTCTGGGAAGTCATCTGATCTCATGGTTCAGCAAGAAGCAACCCACAATAGCGCTTTCAACAACAGAAGCAGAATATATTGCTGCTGCTGGTTGTAGCACACAAATGATCTGGATGAAAAGTCAACTAGAAGATTATCAGATACATGAGAGTAAAATTTCTATCTTCTATGATAATACTTATGCTATTTGCCTATCTAAGAATCCCATTTTACATTCTAAGGCAAAGCATATAGAAATTAAACATCATTTCATCAGAGACTATGTTCAGAAGGGAATTATAAACATAAACTTTGTTGATATATACCATCAATGGGCTGATATCTTCACAAAACCCCTTGCTGAAGATAGGTTTAAATTTATTCTGAAAAATATTAGTATGGATTTTTGTCTAGAATAAAACTATTATTCAGAAGCAAATTTATTCAGATGAAATATGATTAATGTCTATACTCTGAAGTAATTCATCTGATTATTTCTTTTGGTACGTTATTTATTTTGTGAAACTCTGAACTAACAAGTCTCAGAAGATCTGAGCGTTGATAAGCATTTCTTATTCTAAAGAGATTCAGAGGCACATCAACATCAAACATGTGTCACATGAAATCTGAAAAGGTGGAGTGTAATTAATGAGACGCTGTTTAGAGGTACTGTTTGAATTCTCAATTCCTCGTTTTTTCTCCCCACGCTTGTCAGTATCATTTAATGCTCTTAAATCATTATTCTTTTTATGTGACTTTTTATTTTAAATTAATTGAATTAAATGTCGAACGTGTGAATGTGTGCCCTAATTTTTGCCCCTATATATTCCACAACACAACACTTCTCACATTTTTCACTCTCTATTACACCTATATGCGTTTCTGTTTACTTCATTGTTTCATCTTCTCTTCCAAACCTAAATCTCAAAGAAGAACTCGTTATCTCTCAAGATTAGAAATGGAAACTTCATCTTCAACCTCTCAACAATTTGAATCTACAATGGTTGTGGTTTCATCTTCTAATATGGGTCCTGCTCCGTTCAAAGAACCTGTAAGAACTCTTCTCACACCTGTTGATCAACTGGAAGTTTTATGTGAGTTCTTGGTAGATTTTGAATGTATTGCTGTGAACGGTTTTGATTTGCGTCCAAGTGTGTCATCACAAGGATGGACAAAGTATTTTGATAGACTGATAGGTCCAGTTTATCCTTGCTTGGTTAAAGAATTTTGGATCCATGCAACTGTTTACCCCAAATTCATCGTTTCTTCAGTTTTGGGTAAAGAGATTATCATAACTAAAGATCTGATTCGCAAGTTGATAGGATATCAAGAAACAGATGGTGTTACTCATCTACCAGCAGGTCGTATTGAAATGAATGAGGTCTACAGTGAAGTTTTCACTTCTGGGGAAGTTTCAAGCAAAATAAAGGATTTAAAGGTTCATTACAAGATCTGGGAAAAGATCTTCTTAGGTTGCATACATCACAGGAAATCCACTAATTCTCCTGACTACATCAACACATATCAGATGTATTTCATGTACTGTCTGGGTAAAGGCATCAAGGTGGATCTGCCTCACTTACTTTTTACTCATCTGTGGGGACATGTAAAAATGTCCAGAGAATCTGTCAAAACAAAGCATCAGAAGGTTAGAAACTGGATCCCTATGGGAAGACTGATCTCAGATATTCTGACTGAAAATGGATTAGCGGCTCATCTGACAGAGGCTGGTCTGACAAAAGAGTTAGCTTCAATTATTGGAAAGCCTCTGAATGGAAAGAGTCTACAGAGGATGAGGATAGTGGAAGAACTTTCTTCTGCACCAGTTCAGATCAACATTGACGAAGTAAGCCAGAGAAGAATTCCTTTAAATGATTTCCCTCTTCACTGATGAAGAACCAAGGGAAGTTCTTCTGAACTACATCGATGCATACTTAGCAGATGGAACCCCCTTGCCACCAGATTTGATCAAAAGAGCAAATGAACCTGGACCAGATTTCTATGGGGAGAAATAGAGAAAGAGAAGAAAGGTCTCAGAGGAAGGATCTTCGAAGCCTAAGAGGAAAGCTTCTAAAGAAGCATCTTCTGCAAAGCCAAAACGCTTCAAGAAGCAGAATGATAACCCTTCTGCAAATTTACCTTCTATTTCTGAACAAGTAACAGAAACACCAACATCTGAACCTCTTCCTCCTTATGACCCAATTCCCACACCTTCTCCTCCTCACAACTCTGAACCCATTTCATCTGAACCACAAAAATCTCAACCACTACACTCTGAACCTCAACAACGTCAAACTTCTGAACCACAACAACCACAATCATCTGAACACACTACATCTATACCATCCACACCTTCCTTCAACATCCATCAAAAAACTACTTCTGACAAAACCCCATCTTCTATTCCACAAACATCTGAACCAAAACCTTCTGTAAACCAACCATCTGCACATCCACCATCTGAAAATCAAACATCGGAACCACAACAATCAGAAACCATACCATCTGATCCTGAACCTGTCATTCTTGATCTCCAACCTCTCACGACTGTCTTTCCAGTTTTATCTGGATCATCTGAATCTTCTGATTCATCTAATTCCACTGATTCTGATAGATCAGATGTCATCTCTTCTTTTCTCAAACCCTTTATTTCTATCCCATCGGACCCTGAGGATGATACTTTTTCATCTGAACCAACCCCATCTGAACCTAAGGTTGCTAATACTTCATCTGTTCATATTCCATCTTCATCATATCCACCTGTTATCATTATTCCTTCTTTTTCTATACCTTCAACCTCTGCTCCCATTAGAAGCCTACTTGAAACCCAAACCTAGGCTAGATGTTGGTACACTATTTACTGGTTTTGAAAAAGAAATAAATATGTGGTTATCTTTTGTCAAGAAGGAATGCCTTTCAAGTATGAATCGTGATGATTCTGAAGCCATCCGGACTAGATTCAGAACCAAATTCAACTTTGTGGCTTCAAATCTTCAAGAGATTTGCTCTGATGATGCAAAGGTCAGATTTGCTGAAGCTGTTAGACTCACTCTTCAGAGTATTAGCAGAAATCTAACTTTGCTTCTGGAAAACACACCTGCAAAGGATGTGTGTCTTCCTTCTGAAGACTATGCTGCATCTAAGACTGCTGAAGTGTCTAGGCCTGAAGAAGTCATTCCAGAAGGTTCTGCTCCTGGTCCAGAAGAAACTCTTGACTATGTTCAACCTTCTGACATGATTGTACAGAATGCATCTGCTTCTATGGTTATTCACAATTCATCTGCTTCTGCGTCTACTCCTGAGTCATCTGAAGTGAAGAAAGAAGATGGAGATCTGAATGCTAAGTTTGCACAGCTAGAGGCTAGCAACACTGAGATAAGATCTTGGATGGTAAAGCAAGAAAAGACCACTGAAGAAATCAAGACTTGGATGGCGAAGCAAGAAGAGTCAACCTCTGAGATAACGAATCTTCTGAGGATTTTGGCTTCCCGTTCTCCTTCTTAGCTTCTTTGTTGTTTATGCACTTATGTGTTAACTGTTTGTCTGTTTCTGTTTTGGATTATTTTTATCAATGCATCTGTGAATGTTGTGTTTTTCCAACTGAATCTATCATATGATTTATTGTTTTCCTCTGTTATTTTTTTTGTCTCAAAGTTTTTCTTAATCAGATTCTTTTTGATATGACAAAAAGGGGGAGAAAATGATAATTTTGATAATTCACATAAACAGATACCAAAAGGCAACTCATACATGATAAATTACATCTAATCATATTTTTTGAGTGTTTCAGAGCTAGTAATTCTCATCTGACAAATTTCTAAGAATTAACTCTGAACAAGAATCTGAGAATCTACAAGTTTGCTATGACGCTGAAAAGAATACAAGAGCTGAAAGGGAAGTATTTAATTTTTTTCAAAAGTATTCATTTCAGGGGGAGAGTAATATTCTCAGGGGGAGAGATATTTTTTCTATTTGAACAAAATTTCCCATAGTGTTTAATATATCTCATTGTTTTGATGATAACATTAATGAAATTTTGTATAAAAGAAATATATACTCTAATTCTGTTCAAGTGTTTATTTGTTTTAGATATCAAAATTTTTATTATCCTGGAAGCAAGAACGCCTCTGAACACTACAGAACGATAAAGCTCTGAGCGTCAGAAGCAATACATCAGAAGACTCTGATCTGCTATAGAAGACTTTGAGCGAAGCTGAGAAGAATTTGAGTAAAGAACATACAGTAAAGTTTCAGAAGACTCTGGAAGTACTTAACGCTGCAAGTACAGAGGCTCTGATAAGCAAGTCTGCTCTGATAAAAATTTTCACGCTAAAGCACTTTGCTGCAAAACTCTGTTAGAGTTACTCTGATCTAAAGAACTAGGAACATCATCAGAGAATCTGATGCAAGACGTTCCAAAGTTGTTGAAGAAGATGTTGTTCAAATAAAGATTCGTTGGCATATTCCTTGTCCTTATCCAAACGACTCTTTCCTCATTCGTGCATGACACAGGAATTCAGACAAAAAGGATTTTCCTGAACATTCCCGTTTTGAGAAAAGAAAAGTCAATAGAAGACAAAAGCAATAGAATGCACAATGTTGCACAGTCTTTGAGAAATGGACGTCAAGTACTATAAAAGCAAGTCTCAACATCACTTCAAAGTTGACGAATATTGACAAATCACTTGACAAATTATTCAACAAGCAACTCATACAAACATTCTTCAAAGCTGAATAGTTTTTATTTCGTTCTTAGACTTGTGTAAAAATCACAGTTGTGATATAGCTTTTTAGAAGCAACTCTTAAACACATTGTTATTTTATCTTTTGTAAAAGATTCCTTAAGAGACCAAGTGTGGTCAGATTTCTTGAGAAGACTAAGACTATTTGTCTTAGTGGTAAACACTGTAATCAGTTTGATTTAGTGGATTAAGTCCTTGTTGAGAAAGGAAAATCACCTTGGTAGGGTGGACTGGATTAGTTTGAGTTCAAACGAACCAGGATAAAAATACCTTGTTATTTTTACCATCATCTTAATTGTGTTTAAAACCCTTATTCAACCCCCCTTCTAAGTGTTTTTCCTACCTTCAATTACTCCTTCCTTCACAAGATCCCAATGATCTCGATAATAGAAAATCACCTTCATCTGTTTACACCAATTCTCATAATTCGGACCCTTTAGAATTGGGAGATTCTCCGAAAACTACCTGTTCGGATGATTCTCCACCATCGTGTTTTGCTTCCCACGAATCGCTCAGCCAATGTTCTGACACCAGATGTTGGAATTAAACCCAAAATTTTGAGTAATTCTGAATCAATCTTGATAAACAAGATTCAATCACACCGATCGATTTCCCTCTTGCTCTTCACTTTTCACTTAAGTGAATCAACCAACCTTGATTGCAAGATTGTATCGCTACACAATGGTGATGAAAACAAGAAAAGAAAATTAAATTGGGGAAGAAATAAAATTAGGGATTCAATGAAAAATAGGGGAAGAAGAATTTATGCAGAGTAACTTTCTGCTCTCAAAACTGAAATTCTATTCAAGTTAATCTCTTTACAATAATAGGGTTACTACCTATTTATAGATTTAGCTTGCTTCCTCCCAAAGTAAAGTCCAAAAACACAAGCCCAAAATACATAATTCTGCCAACACTATAAAATTAAGTTTAAGACAAAATGCATGTCGACGCTAACTCTTGACACTTCGACAATTAGGTGTTTTGACATACACACACACACTAGGTTATTCGACAATTACCTTGTCCCCGTCGAGCAACCTGATTCAACACAAGGAATTACAATTCAGAAAATATATCAAGATTATCAGACACAGAGAAAATTAAGGATGATAGAATACCTGATCTTACGGAGGTGAAATAGGGCAATAGGGTGTTAGAAATAGATCTAATTTAGATGACATGTCATTGATGTTCTAGAAGTAGTCTTCAAAAAAGGTGTATTGACTATGATTTTCTTAAAATCACTCTATGTAAGCCATCAATGCATGTTGATTTTCCATCCACGACGAAAGTTACTGAAACTATTATTTGAAATTTTTTGTTGCATGTCACATGACATCATCATCTGAAATTGATGGTCTAACGTGCACTCACCATTCACCATGTAAGACAAAAGGAAGGTAAAAAAAAGGTTCAAGTGTTGTTCAAAGGTCTCTTAAGGTTGTTGCTCAGCTTGAAACTCTAAAAGATTTTTCTTAACTCGTGATTAGAGAGTACACCAAAAACATCATGCATAATTTGACAAGTATACCGTATTTTTTTAAAGTAATAAAATCCAATTTCGTATCCACATGTAATATTCTAATTCAACAATTGTCAAATTACTAAGATTGTAAAAATAAGGGACATGCTTAGCATATATGTGAATATTGCAGAGAAAAAATGAGAATAAAAGAAATTGAAAAATAATATTAAATAATTTAAATCCATCTTTTTTTCCTATTTGATAATTATTGTGTATTTCTAATAATTAGTAGTCCAAAATCATTGTTATTATACTGGTTATTAGAGTATAGGATCCAAAATTAAGTATTAATATTAACAAATTAAGGCCGTCTTTATTATTGTTAGTATACTATAAAAAATATATTAAAATCACTATAGTTTAGTAGCAAAGCATTATTGAAAATAATTATCTCTTTTGTGTGTGTTTATATTACTAGTTAGAGAGAGTAATTGTTGAATTTGGATAATATATTAGTACAGGTTAGTTGAGTTGAGAATCTGAATTTGGGTGTTTGAGTGATTGGGTTAGTTGGAATGCATAGTGATGAAGAGGAGGACAAGGCCATTGCTAGTAAGTATTCATTTATTGGAGAGACAGTAGTAGTATTATTTTGATTTGAATGTAACAAACTGTATGATGAAATGAAACAATAAACACACGGATGAGAATACTTTGGAACACACAGCCACAAACGTGTTATCTTGATCATGCTGGTTCGCATCAAATATATTAATAAAATAAGATACGAAAAACTCACAACTGGGTCGTTGTAGTATAGTGGTGAGTATTCCCGCCTGTCACGCGGGTGACCCGGGTTCGATCCCCGGCAACGGCGCTTTTTTTATTCATTTTCGGTTTTTTTCATCTCTAAACACGACGTCGTTTAGCTCTATTGCCTTTTCTTTCTGGATCGTGGGCTGCAAATTGTTTTCCTCATGAGCCAATTAGAGCAAGTTATCTATCTGCTCTCTTTTCTTCAAACAGAAAATTACAATTATTATTTATTACATAATCAATCTAATCTACTCTAATCACACAATTATAAATTTATACTGTGTTAATAATTCATTTATATTTTTTCTACATAAATATATTCATAATTAATTTTTATTTCAATTGTTAACTATTTTTTTCTATTAAATTAAAACCTTATTTTTATTAACTATATTAAATAAAATAAAATTATAACAAATCATAAAATATAAAATAAACACTACTATCAATTATATATATATACTAAAGGTCCATTCTAATATTTAACATGATATTTTAGAGAATCCACCTAATATATAATATTATATTTCAATTCTATTTTATAATAATAATTTTAAATATGCAAAAATAATTATGTTTGTTATACAAATTTATCATTCTTATTCACTTGAGTAGAGACCAATTTAAAGAGTTTTTTTATTTTATTTTTCTAACTCTAAATATCTTAGATTATTTAGTTCATTGGTATTTTTTTTTTGAAAAAAAATTCCCAAGTCTTTCTCTATTTTAAAAAAGTCCAGACTGACCTAGTTTTGATGTAGGTTATGTCGTATACCCATATCGATCGGTCTAATATATTCTCATTCCTATATATATGAACAAACACAATGAACAATTCATATTACACTGAAAAGGAAGAACAACAATGTTGTGTCGTGTGAAGAATTACATATCACCAACTCATTGATATCGATGGTACGAGAGATTTGATAAAGAGTAATTTTTGGTCATCACACTAAAAATTAATCAATCAAAAGAATTGGGATTTATGACCATATTTCATGTTTATAGCACCATTAACCAAAGAATGCGAGAATGATTGAACCGCGACGTGGGCAAAGTCAACAAAATATGTCTAGGAACAAGACAAAGCCTAACGTAGGGCACCACAAATTCTAAGCTACAAGTTCTATGCTTGAAAACCAAGTTAAACATTGTTATTCAGTTAGAAAAGGTATTTCAATCAATCAAACACTCCCTTAGTCAATTGGTTAGGCCATACAAATATTTTCTGGTGGTTTAAATAAAATATGTGAGGCTTCTCAAATGTTTGTGTGTGTGTGACTTAGCCAGAGTATTTCCAAAAATACCTCTGTGTCTTTACAACTCTGAAGCTTTAAGTTTTGGCAACATTATCTTTGACTTTAGAATCACACAA